>CM074124.1:52995497-54343711 GCA_037177725.1 Cyamopsis tetragonoloba | reverse complement strand
AAAAAATAATCATAAATACATATTATTTTATTATTTTAAAAAAAATCCATTTTTAATGTAAAAAAAAATACTAAATAGCATTTGGCATATAATAATACTAATACTTCTTGTACGAATGTCCCACAAGTCATCAGTTACTTCTTTCCCTTTGAAAAATGTACTCAATAAAGCAATGTCAATTTGTTGCTATTAATTATATTATTATTGCTTCTTGTGCTTATCAACAAAACATAAAACAAAAATTGCTTCTTGTACTTTATGCAAATGTCACCCTCTCAAGAAGTTTCTTCACTTTCCACCGACACATGTTCTGCATAATACATATATATCTTTGGTTATGTGTTTTTATTTTTTTAATAATAATTATAAAATTATTACTTTATTTTTGTCTTATTTCATAATTTTTAAATTTTGTATAGAAATCACAAAAAATAGATAAAATTTGTTTTCATCATTTTTTATACAAATTAAAAAATTTAAAACAAAATAAAAATAATGTAACAATCTTATATACTTATATATCTACGAAAAAACAAAGCAACCAATCATTATTATTCATTTGATACTCATCAAGAAAATGAGCTTCACCAGTTGCATTGGGCATAAGGCAAGAGACATATTTTCTCATGAGATTATGTACCTAATCTTCATTCCAACTACTATAAGATATTTTTTATATAAAATTAGTTTATCATAGAATTTAAGCAATGACTTATTAGTTCAGCTAGTTTTCACTTACTCTAGGGAGTTCTTTTAACAAAATATATAATAAAGCAAATTGATCAGAAAAAGATTGCTCCAATTTTAAAACGTAAAGCTCTCAACAAAAGTAATTATATAAAAATGCCAAGCCAATCAAAATTATTGAAGCTAACTTCAAAATGTATTACTACAATTTTGACAACTGAAATCACTTTTCTATTATTGGACACCACTCTTCTAGAAGTCTCTAATATATATTTTTTTGTTGTTCACCCATTTATATTTATGATTTGATAACAAGTCAAATTAAAGAGTCATGCTTATGAGATTATAATTAATTAACAAGGCATAACATGTTATAATTAACCGCACGTTAGTTTCTTTTTAGTAAAAAAAGTATTTTTGATTCTTTTATTCATGTTCTTGCCTTGCAAAAAGTGGAAAACAAAGTTAAAAAAATAGAGAAAAAAAGTCTCCTTTTCTTTTTTACCATAATAAACTAATTAAAGGAATTTGTAGAGTGAATTAGTGTAGAAAATGTAGTGGACATGAATGAATATTTCCTTTTTTTACTGTTATTAACACTACTCACTACAACATAGAAGGATGTTCTTTGTTTAAATTCGTTTATTATCGTCGGGTGGTTATTATAATGTTTTTCTGTTTACAAAAAAATTATCAAAATTAGGAATTAAACTCTGTATCTCATACTTATACATGTGTCCTCGTTACCTATACTGGCCTTACTGCAAAAGTGGTTATAATGTTACATGTGGTTATAATATTCTGTGTGATTAAAAATTTAATTAGTTTTAAAATAAATAATTTTTTTATTAATTTTGATTCGGAGCCCACCCTATCTATGATTCATGCCGCACATTGAACTTATGTATTTGACAACAAAATCATATCCAACCTAATAATAGTAAAGCGGTCAAAGTCCTAGTTTTAGGCCCTAATTTTATTTTTTTTTGCTTATTATAAGTTTTTTAGATAAAATTTACTTTTTTTAGATACAAATATTAAATAAACGTGAATTATACAAGCATGTGACTCCTAGTTTGTCCGGCCCCAATAAGTAGCTTCAATTTTGGCCATTGAAATTAAAATCTATCTACACGAACTAGATTGAGAATCGAAATCTAAGAAGAGATTAACACTCTAATTAGTAATTAACCCTGTCTAAATCTGTACCTATCAGAAACACATAAGCGTAAAGACTAAAGAGTCATTGAAATTGAATTTTTTATTTATTCTTTTTATAATAAATATTAAAAAACTTATTAAATATAAATGATAGAGCTAATCAAATATTCAGCAACAAACCCATTATGGTTGATCGAGTGGTAGGGGTTTTGGATAGTTTACATGCACGAGAATCTTAGATTCAAACTTCATATACTTAATTTTATTGTACAACAAAAAATATGTATATTTAACAACAATAAAATTCTCAAGAAAAAGATGGATGCTGGATTAATAAATTGTTAAGCAACAATTTTACTCTTACACTACATTTTTCTTTCATGACCTTCATTTTCTTTAAAAAAAAAATTCTGTACATCTTCTATCGTATCACTTATTGCTTATGCCTTTTATATTTTTTTAAAAAAATTCTTTAATTATATTGGTATACACCATCGATTTTGGCAATTTCTTATTGGGCCGAAGTCCAACAAAATAAGTTAATCCATTTCTCTGAAGTCCAATCCCAGATTGGACAAAAAAATAAAATTCATGTGATGTGAGGATAACTATTCCTAGTTAGATTTACGCCAAAAAGATTGTGGATGCCATCATAAAAATACTTTACGCATTTATATAACAGTTTAAACACATAAATGTTATTTTGTTCAAAAATATAAGAAATTAGGTTGAAATATATTTGTTATCAATTTAAAAATACAATTATTATCAATTTAGTTCTTGAAATATATTTTCCTCATATGATAAGAAATTAGGTTGTTGACACAGTTGGTGAAGGATCACACTTAGTGGCACATGTATTTATAGCAAATCACTCTATCATGACTTTTTTTTTTTTTATGAAATCTATCATGGCTATTTTAAATATATTGGATTGATGGCCAAATAGAGAAAGATAAATTTAAGGGTTAATTTCAACAATTTATTCTAAAATAGTAAAGTTACGTAAATTACAGTTATTTTCTCTTGGTTTGAGTAATTGCACACATTTCTTTTTAAAAGATTATAAATTATTACAATGATCTTTCTTAACTTTAATGAGAGTTCAACTATTTGAGAAGCCGATCACCACGAGACCAAATTGAATTTTTTCTCCAACAATAATAATAGAACACAATGAGAGCTTAAAATAACTATTTACTACCCAATTTCATCTTCAACATTCTAACACAAATAGTGTTGAAAATCTGCATTACAAAAGCAACTAACCGCAACAATTAAATTTAAACCAATCTTGGCAATAATATATTGTTTGTACACTATAAGATATCAGAGTTTTCAAACTTATTTAGCAGATAATTAATACCATTAATTACACTGCCATTGAGCTATAAATTAAATAACACCAATAATAGCACTAATTTGAAATTTGTCAAGTTACCAGTTTCACAATAATACCAAGTATCACTTGAAAATGTACTTGACAATACCAGGAAGATGGATGTTCATAAAGTAATCTTCCCAATCAATATCTTTGGGATCAAAGTAAAACATATCTGCCTCTGTGTCATTTTCCCTTGATGCCACTCTCAACCTCTCTGTGTTCATATCATCAAATCTGTGTATATGCAATAACATTCTCTGTCTTAGTTTACAAGTAATACTCTCTTTAAATTACTTCTATATACGTTAATGTTACGTGCAAAATTTTGAATTGCAGATCGGTCCACAACATCATGAGACTATGATTATGGTCTGTAATAGCCATATTCGGCCACATCTAGTCGCATTTCAATGCGATGCTACTAATTGTAATGCGACAACATCCACAATATGAACATGATATGTTACAAAAACCAAATAAGATCATGAATATGATCTGATATGATTTATCTGACCTGACCACATCCGGTCACATTCTAGCACAAAGCCAACTTATTGCAATTTAAAAGCTTAGCTATGCATGTAGGTGAACAGAAAGAAACATGCATAGAATTGAAGTCATGAAGAAAAACTTAAGAACACTTACATGCCATTGAAGAATAAGTAAGGCCTGTAAAGTTCCACCAATCTTAACAGCACATGGATCTTCCTATTGAGTTCAAGGTAAGTTCCTTGAAAGTACTTGCAAAATGCTGTATTAGCCAGTTTAAGTCCCTATTCAAGGCAAAAATTGTCACCAATTAATATCTTTATTAAGAATTCTAATTTATGGAATGATAATAATCTTGCTCAAGTATAAAAATTAGGGTGTAATCCTATACATCAATATCATAATTTTCTTAAAAAATATAACTGCTTTGCGTTTAACTATATTTGATTGCATTTAATGCAATGCACTATGATGGTTACATGAACACAACCGCCATCCAATACGATTACCTTTAAGGGAAGAAGGTAGCGAAGGAAGATGTATCTCCGAAAACTTGCCATGTCGGTTAAGACAGTTACTCTGCCAACCTTGACAGGGGTGCCATCTTTGTTGATCCAAGGTTTTGCAGTGAAATATGTTAATCCATAATCTTGTAGATTTTGATATGTGACAGGGTGCCTAACAGATGAACCCACATGGTATATTGTATCACTTGGTTGTTTTGCATGAGCCACTATTGCCACTAGCATTGCATTCACCACCATATCAGCTGGTATCTGTGTAATTATTAGATTAGATTAATAATCAGAATGTGTGTTTTGTTTCACGTTGGAATACAAATAATTAATTAAGAGTAATTTTGACTTTTCATGAATATACTGACCACATCCACAACTCCATTGATATTTCCAAGGAAGCAGGTTAATTTTCCCTTCCCATAAGCAACAGCTAAACTGTCAATGGTTCTGTAACAGAAGATGAAAGATAAATAAATATTGAGTAATGAATTTAAAGTTAAAAAGAATAGTGTTATGAATGAATTAGTACCTAACACCTTCAGCCCAACCAGGAAAAGGTTCTCTGTAAGTACTAGTAACAATGGTAGGACGTACAATAACAACAGAGAGAGTTCCTTTCAACTGTTCAACAAGCATCTCTGCAACTGCCTTTGTAAATACATATGTGTTTGGCCATCCATACACCTTTGCCCTGATCATTCAATTTTATTCATCTATTATTTACTTAATTAGTGAATTTATTAAAATATGGATTGGTGTTTCAATCATTTGGTCCCATCCCAGCCATATATGCCTCTAAAATGTACCATTAAATACATTACACGTAATCTTGCGAGTTAAATGTATAGGTAATAGTCTCATTTATTTTCTGACCCTCACCACATTAATTAATTTGTACACAAAAATTAGTTCAATTCCCTTATGTATAGGGTTTTGTCTTGTTCCTCAGTCACTGGGTCATGCATATATATATATATATATATATATATATGACTCTATACTCTATGCCACGTATACAGACCACAAATTATTATTTCCTCATCAGTCATAATCCAATAAAATTTATTTATAATTTTATAAATAAATAGTTTGATTTCATAATTTTATTCGTTAATTATCTAATTATAAATAAATTTTTTAATTATTTTTTTAAAAAAATTTACTTTAGCGAGAGAATTGTGAGGAGGCAATTTTCTTGCAATATAATTAAATTATTGTTATATATTAAATTTGCGAGAGAATTGCGAGAGACAAACCTGTTAATAGCTAGGTCCTTCATGGCGAGTTTGATTTCACGTTCAGTGGTTCCTTGTTCTTGTAGCTCACTTAATTTGTCATTAACAATTTTCATTTCTTCATCAATGTCTAATCCAGTAACTCCATTTAGTGAATCACCATAGTGATATGCTTCCTCTAATATAAGTCCACCTCTCTCTCCACATACATAAGCTGATCATGAAACAATAATAATAATAATATTTAATTAATTAACAATCATTCATCGTTTATTATTTAACTGTGCTACTCAAAATTATTAATTAATCCCTAATTATATTAATTAATATTGAGATTGACATAATTATTGAATACTACTAACCTGTTGATACATGGACAAGCACTTTGAGTTTTATGCATTCTTTGGCAAAGTTCATCACATGCTTAACTCCAAAGGTATTTAGACCCAATGCTATATCATACCTTCATTTTTATGGGAACAAAATCAAAATAAACAAAAAATACATGATGCTAACTATAATGATGCAAATATTAAAAGCTCAAATACATTTTTGTTCATTACAATTAAATTAATATTTAAATAGTAAAAAATGTATATAAAACTAGTAAGCATATATATATATACCTACCTTTCATCAAAGTTAGTAGTTGCAGCCAAATTAACAATAACATCTGTTTGGTTGCAAATCTCTTCCCTTAGAATGGGATCCTTCAAACCCAAATCCTCAAGAGTAATGTCTCCAGGAACCACAGTCAACTTTTCTGAAATAAAAGACTTAAAATCCCCACCCATTTTTTCCTTAAGCAAATTAAACAAGTCCTTTGCTATGATCTGAATGCAGAAAAAAAAAAAAAGTAACAAGCATGTATTAGCCACAAGCTTAATTAATTAACTAGTTAGAAAATTAATGTGTGTTATCACTTTATTAATCATTGATTGAAGCTTGAAAATGATATATATAAAACAAGCTATATATATTACTATCTACTTTAAAGGTCTTAATTAATTTCGTGCTTAAAGGCGATGTGATGATTGATTATTTATAGATTGGAAAAGTCTGAAAAATATGTCATAATAATGTAAATATGATTTTTAAAGATAATGATAAGTAGTTTGGTCTTTTGTAAGAACAAAAACAAAAGTTCAGATTTCAAAAAGTACACTTGTTAATAAAAAAATAAAATGAAATTTTGTACTGTAATTACTTATAAACTCATAACATAAAAAAGTAAAGGAAATATGCCCAAGTTTTCTTCTTTAAGAGTCAAATAGAGTAGTTCTCTTTGAGTTGAAAACATCATATTATATTGGAGTTAAGTTTCTCAGCTAGGATTTTTTTTTTTCCATCAACAATTAAAAACCTTGATTAAAAAAATTAAACATGTAACGCTTAAACCAAATATAATAAACAATATAATTTATCCTTTCACTCATGTTTTGCAATTTGCACCATACTACATAGAAAAAACTACATTTACCTCATTGTGCAAGCGATGAGTGGCAGACTTGGCATCTGAGGCTCTTAAAAGAAGAAATATCTTCTTAACATTAGGCTGAACCCTTAACACTTTCTCCAAAAATACTATTTAAAAAATAAAACCAAACACATTAGCACCTTCAAGAAGAGACAGAAGAAAACAGAGAGAAACAGAGAAAAACAGAGTGAAACAGAAAGAAACAGATCATACTTTTGGCAAGAAAGCCAGTGGCTCCAATGATTAAAATTGTCTTGTCCTGAAGAAAGTTAAGTACACTTCCAACCTCCATTGGAGAAATAAAAAAAAGTGTGAAAAGAGGAAAGAAACCAAATTCAATTTTTGGTTTCTTACACAAAACAGGCACAATTGTGTCTAATGAAGGGCATTGTTTATAAGCAGAGAAAAGAAAACAACAATCATAAAGAGCAATTATGACATGGGTTGTGCATAAGCTGTAGGTGATAATGAAGTTAAGGCTATTAACTTTTTTTTTTCCTTTTCTCTTGATGTAAATAAAGTTAATTACAAAAGATTTTAATGGCTAAAAGCTATTCTCAATTCTCAATTACATGATATGTTCAATTGCAATTACTCAATTTAAAAATGGGAAATAAAAAGAAGGCTTCCTATTAATGTGCATATTTATATATCATACCAACTGTCTTTTATTTCCTTTTCACCAAAAAAAATACCAACTTTCTTTTATTAATTTTGGTCCTGGCACAGAGAGTATGATTCAACTCACACCACCCTATAAGTCAGAAATAGTGACTCAGTTTTAAGCACATAAAATTATAAAGTGAGATATGGTTACAGGTCCATGAATCTAACATGGATCATTTGCAAATTGTCAAATGTCAACATCCAATACAGGTAAACAACTTTTCCAATATCAACATCGATACAGAGGAATTCTTAGGTAATTTCATAAGAGAATTAAAATAACCAAATCTATAGCCCCCTGATTGGTTATCAATTCTGTAATTCTAGAAATTCTTTTATTGGTAGTAATTTCAAATTCCAACGTATATTTGTACTAAAAGTATAACCAAACAAGTCTTTGGTCAACTGGACCTATTTATCAATTAGCTAGATTAACTAGTGATCTCGTGTTTGAGTTTTCATGAGTGTGCAGTTACGTTAAATACTTAGAGAGAATGCTTTATCGCCTACGGTAATACTGTCGAACTTGCGTTCTCATAAGTATAACAGTTCAATGGGCAAAACAAATTTGGGATGCAGAAGGTTCTGTAATGACTATTGAAACTCCAAAATTTGAGTGGCTACTATCTGCACCGCATAAGTTTTTTATGCGGCACATTTCTTCCAGATTTTAAAATTTGGTAATTAAAAAATGCTAGCTCAAATTCTAAAATTCATTTGGCATTTTCGAATTCGTGATAATACATGAACTTCTTGCCAACCTATTCATGAAGAAGAAAAGAGGTTGTTGAAGGGCAAAAGAAAAGATTCCATTGAAATGGTATAGTCTTGCAAGAGACAGAGCTAGAAGATAAATAAATAAGATTCATTAAGAGAAAGTTTCAAGTAGAACTAATTATTTTCAATATTAGTGGGAAAGTACATTAATAGAGATAGACACAAAAATATTAAAGTTTTGAACACGAGAGAATTCGTTTTATGTTATTTTAGAAAGATATTCAACCAAAAAATAGAAAGAACTATGAAAAATGGCTAATATTCAAGTAAATATTTTTTGTTAACCTATAATTGAGAAATTTCATTCAAGCAATTTTTTAAGAAATTAGAAAGTGATGGATTGTTCAGACTTCAGAATTCAGAAACTACCCAAAAATAAAAATATCTAACTGCAAATTAAAAAGGTCAGTTTCTATATAAATGCTAGAACATGGAACTGTTTAATTAGTGATAGGTTACAAGTGTTTCCATTTCCCACCAAACAGACATTTGTATTGTATGTTCTTTTCATTTTCAGTTTGGATTATCATCTGTCCAACAAAATCTATTTGCATGTTTAATATATAGCTATAGTTTGTTTTAGAATCCAATTTTTTTTCCATGCAAACGAGACATTCACAAATATTTAGGTATCTTATACTGGACTCTAGATATTTCATTTATTATTCGAAAGCTAGGAAATATAATAAGAGAGAAAAAAGAAAGAATAGAATAAAGTAGTTGTCTGATACGAGAGAAAAAAAAAAATTGTCTTCTTTTCAGTTATATCAAATGATAGAAAATGAAAAAAAGAACAAATGTAAAAATGTTTACATTGCCCTTAAATTATACACTACTGACTTTTGTCAATTAAATAAAAAATTATTTCTATTTAGAGATAAAATTTACTTTAATAATTTTTATCTCTAAATAAAGTAGTTTTTGACTATCAATCAAAACATTTTCTCCGTAAGCATATAAAAAATACTAAATCATAAAATGTTATAAACTTTTACACACAACCACTTTTCTTTCCTCAACAGATTGTTTTATGATGTAGGTCTCCCTTGATGTTTTCCATCTTTCATCTTTTTATCTTGCATTCTAAAGAGGATAACATATTGATACTCACAAATTAATAATATGTCAATTTTGAAAACAGTAACACTCACTACTTTTTTTTAATAAGCAATAATACTCTTTATTTAGTACGTAAGAGAATTTATAAGAATATCTGAATAATTTCTTGGCAAGATGAATATTTTTTTATCTAATTTCTTTGATTTATATTTACTTGGTATTAATTAATTATTTATAATATTACATTTATAATCCATTGATCAAATAGATGAGTAACTATTTTGTTTTTTTTCTGCTTGAAATGATGAATAACCTACTTAGTGGGTAAAATATTACTTTCATAAGATGGGAGTTATTAATTCAAATACAACAATAGAAGGATCTGAAATTACTCAAGAAAATTAGAGCCATACAAATGGCATCACCATGTATAAACGTACATATACATAATATTTGTGATTGATATTAAAAAGAAATGCTTCAAATTAATTAAGTACGGTGCTGACAATAAAGGTTGGCAAATTGAGATTCTTGGCTCAAATTTAGTGGACAAATTGTAATCATAATATTGGACTATATTTATATTAATGTTGAAGTTGGTTGTTATATACTACAGTACATAATATTGAACTTGTCTAGTCATGGATAATTAGTACCTTATTTTGTACCCACGATTCTCAAGTGTCATTTGGAAAAAAGAAAAAAATTAGCAAATTAAAAAGGAAAATTGTTTAGCATTGGGCCAGTTGGGTGGTCATTCTGAGCTATTCATAGGGAGAAATTGATCCTTGTATCTCCACCATTGAAAATAAGTCTCAAATTGTCAGTTTTACTCTTGAAGTATGATTTAAATACATATTAAACTACTTTTCATATTGTCAGTTGATTTTATGACGTAACCTTAACATGTATCACATATCATTCTTTGGTACACCACATGTTTATCTGGGTTCTAGAATCCGATAATTCAATAGAAACAGACTTTAAAACTCAGCGAACATTTATATATAAATTAGTTCATATGAAAATAAGTGAAAACTTAAGCTATGATGTGTGTAAGATTTTGGAAGAAATAAATAGCTGAGTCAAATTTAAGCAGCCAGCAACCGTAGCTACTTTAATTTGCGTGTCAAATTTGAGTCCCTGAGCCATGTGCCCTTAAAAAGGGTTAATTGATATTAAGAACATCCTTCAACCATTTGCTGGTTCTGGACAACGATAGATGTTTACTATCTACTTATCGCTACAACATTAAAGTTAAAAACTACCTAATTAACTGCCATTAAAACAACTTTTCAGAATAAAACTCAGAGTAAAACTTCACTTAAATCTTTAAGATTTTATGACTAAATTGCTTTTTCTTCTAATTTTATAAATTTCATTCATATTAATCTTTTTTAATATTATTTTCAAGATAAATTTGAATATTCATTCAAAAAAAAATTAATCTGGATGTATTTTTATTTTATTTTTGCTTTTTTGCAAATTAAAGGACCAAAAGAAAAACAAACCCAGTGGAGTTGGCTTAGTGGTGAGTGTTTGGATAATTCACATGAAAAAAATGCAAATCAGCAAAGCAAGAAACTAAATCTTAAAATATCCACAAGTAAAGCATGAGAGACACCAGATATAGTTTCATACTAAATTGACCCATTTTTAATTATTCAGAGACTAGTTGATTGAAGAAAGGAGATAATTGAGTGAACTTTATGAATTTCAGAATTAAATACTTTTTTCATAATTTTAGGGACTAAATTATTAATGTTTTACTCTACAATATCTTGAAAGAAATAAATGCCTTAATTAACTAGTAGGCAGCAACCCCAGGTTTGTTTCTTGTTTCTGGATAAAAATCTCTGTCTCGGAAGTATGATGAACCATGTGCCTTTAAATTGGGCATGTGATAAGAGATACTAAAGTCATTAAGCAATGTGGATTTAGACAATGATGGATGACAAAATTAAAATCTGCGCTTCTAGCCAGCACATAAAAGCTAAAACTCTTCTTCATTGATGTGAACACTGCTAGCAAAAGGGTAAATGGTATAATAATTAAAAAAAAAGGGTGCTAAAGAAAGATGTATACAAGTTGACAAAATGAAAGAAGGGGAAAAAATTGAATAACAAGCAGGACCTAAATTTCTTTCGTTCAAGTTGATTTGTACCGTGTTAATCAATTGCACAGAAATAAAAGGCCATAATCAATAGTAAAATTTGGATTTAACAACATCCAGTGAAACAAGGGGTCTGTTTCCTTAACTTAAGAAGAAACTCTAATTTCCTTTACTTGACAATTGACATTTTACAGTAAGCAAGCTTCAAGTTTATAGGAGAAGCTGCAAATATGAAATAAAGTTCAGCTTTTTGGTATTCTTGAAGTGTGTTAGTGAGATCAGTTTTTCCAGCAGAGAGCTTATCATTGTTTCCTATGGGAATTACAAGAAAATAGATTCATCCATGCCTGCCACTTAAAAACAAACTATGTTGAAACATTTCCTACTCTTAACACTACTACCTCCAATAATAAGCTGTATACATCTTAGGAACCTTGTTCCTCTACTTCTGAATCTTGGACAACTTGATCAGTCATAGGGGTATCTGGAACAACTTCATTTGTGAGCACTGGAGGAAAATCTGTTTGTTCTTTTTCCTGCTCATCTATGACTGCGTGGTCGGAATACTTCTGATCTGATTTTGGGGGAGCACTATCCTCTTGTTCTGCTCTTTGTGAACTGCTCTCAATTGGATTAGTTGCTTGTGAAGATGGCTTCGGTAAAACTGGATTTCTTTGGTCTTGATTAGCATCAACAATCTCGTATTCAGATAATAGATCCATGAATTCATTAAGCAACCTCTGGACTTTCCTGTTTGATGCCATGGCTGGAAGAATGTCTTCCTTAAGTAGCTTGTGCTTCCTCATTCCCTGCAAAGATCCAGCAGGAACATTTGAGATGAAGTGATCATGTGGTTTGACAAGTGAATTAGTTGTTTAGTAGCTACTGTTTGGTTTAGGGCCAATTTAGTTTGTGTTTTCATTTTTTGTTCTCATACATACTTGCAAAACCATGTTATTAAAATTAGGAAACAGTGAAATCAATGCTTCCTATACAAATTTCAGAAAACAATAAACAAAATGAAAATAATGTCAGTTTTTTAATTAAAAAAATCAGAAAATAAAAATGCAAACTGAACTGTATCTTTTTAATGCACAAACATGGAATTGGACACATTACAAAGAATTTTATCAACAGGAGAAATTTTCTCCCATAGCTAAATCACATTGGATGGTCTCAAAAATATAAAACAAATGAAGGCAAGGACCATAGGAATTTCAGTTTGTCTTTCTTTCTGGAAAAATCTGTCTATGTTGGACCTAAATAATCATCCTATGAAAGTTGAGGTAGGAAACTTATTTGGAAAATTTATATAAAATTAACTTATGACATTAATATTTTATAACAAATTATATTCCTAAAATCGCTTCTTGAGAACCTCATCCAAACAGACTCTAAATCTTTCTTTCACGCACTTTTCCTGTTTAGCTCTCCAATCATAATAGATATAAGTAACATCTATTTTTGCACTGGAATATTTGTCTTTTACCATTCTTAGCTTGACTCATTTTTAATGATAAAAAGAAATAGAAATAACTGAAGATGCTTACAAGTACAAAAGGATCCCATGCTAAGTTATTTGAATCTGAAGATGCTTCCCCAGCCATCCCCGTTGGAGGTCCAAGGAAATTCTCACAGACTTCTCGTAAACGAGATTCATCTGCTTCTCTGCAATCATCATTTTATAATCCTTGATTAGTCTGCAATTGTCCAAAATTACAAAGGCAACAGAAAATGTATACTTGAGCACAAAGTATTTAAACTAGGGTTGAAGACTATACTATAGCATTAGCATCTTCCCTTATAGAAAAAGGTATAGAAAACCAATCACAAGAAGTTGAGTTCCACCCATCTCAAGAACTATTAGATTTGCAGAAATAGAAATAGTTCGTAGAAGAGGAACTAGCGATTTGAGAATTGAAGAAACAGAAAATGTAGTATATTGGAAGGTTACAGAGTCTGATTTTGATACCAGTATTTATACGAAGCTAACCATCTCCAGAGGCTGAGATGGTACCTAACTGTATCTCTAACTAACTCTAAACTGTTATCTAACTAAATCTAAAATATCATCCAACTAACTGTAATACAATTGTTACAGAGACTACTACTAAACTGATAGGTATCAGTTTGGTAAACTCTAATACTCTCCCTTTAATTTCACAAGGAGGCTGACCCGAGTAAGGCTTACTGTTTCATAATACGAATAGTTATCATTAAATAATTAATATGGGCATGAGTGCGATAAAAATATTTTCAGCGGAAAAAATTTGAGTGAGAAGTGTAGAGTTTAATAGATGGGACAGACTGCAAAGGGTTAGTGGCTTTTTTTATATGGTGGCGGGCAGGGGTATGTGAGAACTGAGAAACATTATGTCAGTGCACTTTTGTTACAGAAAGCTAAATGCATATAGAAGCATGCACGTTTCATGCATGACTAGTCAGGTGCTACAAATTGCATTTGGAGAATATGGAAAAGAAAGAGAAAAACATAACACCTTGCAAGAAAGCGCACGTAGGATAATAGGCATTGGCGATATTCATTGGGGGATCCCAAAGCCAAGGAAGAAGCCAATTGACTTTCCAAATGAGCACGAGTTTGCACTCCATCATCAGTCACTCTGTATCAAAAGAAAAATGCAAAAAATGAGATCAGAGGCCTAGATAATAGGTATGTTCTGTCATCCCCTAAGCAAAACACACAGACAAACATATATGAAGGAAACAACTGCAGATACTTTTCAACTTATTTATGATTTGGCATATCCTTTTCATGATTCATACATATTAATATTATACAAGATCAGAGTAGGAACAAATCCAACCAAAAACAAAAATTGCAGAGAAGATGAAAAGTCACCTAAGTCCTAAGGTGGTTGGGTCGTTTGAGAAAAACATTAAAAAAGGCTCCAATGAAATATAAATATGATTAAATGAAGATCGTCAAATTAAAGGGTAAAAGGAAACGGAACAAAACGAAGCTAGCAAAGAATTGATTGTAGTATGATTTGTACAGTTACCGGGTAAATTAGGAGAAACTATTAAAAAGGACTTGTTCAAAATGGTCTTAGATGAAATTTTTTAGATGACCCAACGAGTGAGACAAAGCTTAGGAGTGGTATATATTAAGCTTGCATAGATAACTATACTTTTTTTAGATATAAACACGAACCTCATCATAATTTGACAATAAAGCTGAAGCCAACCATTAAAAATTACAGTCTAAAGAATTACTAGTATCTATGCCAACTTCCATATCCCCTTACTCAATTTCATATTTCAAATCAAGGACCAAGACTAACTAATCGTTATACAGAAATAGATGCAGATGGAATACACACCTAGTCCAGCCCGGCTTCCGAGCCAAATATTTTCTGAGATCAACCTGCAGTGCTGCCAGCTCACCATTTTGAATTGAACCCAAACTCCAAGAGCTGGCAAAATTTGATGCAGGGAAGCAATCATCTGCAACCCTTAGCCAACACTTGACACTCATGTCAAATAGAAAAGCATGGCGAGTGGCCAACACAACAAGAGGAGAACCAGATTTCGATAGCTTTGCAGATATAACTTTAATAGTTCCTGAAAGGAAATGGTAAATTTCAAAATAACAGAGAGACTAAACAAGATGAAAATTGTTGGGAAAACCAATGTAAGTTTTCTTCACAGGAAAAAAATGAAAAGCTGTGAGGCCATAGTTAAAAAACAAGTATCTCCGAGTCCGATATCAAAAAACAGAAGATGATATATGGTACCTGCATCTTTAGCCGAGTTTGGACTTGAAGGAATTAGAGAAGCCAGTGAATCTTGAAGTATACAGGTTCTTTTGAATAAATCCCATACGTAAAGGGATCCTTTTCTTGTCACCAGAAGTAATGTCCAGCACTCATCACAGTCTATAAATGTTGCTGCAGATCCCATCATCATGGTAGGCATTGATCGTCTCCCACACTTAGTGTAAATCTTCCCAGAAGCAAGCAAAAAAGCAAAGATTTTCAAAGCATTAGATCTACATCTTGCCCATACATTGAACTACTTCATAGTTTTACAAGAATAATAGAATTTGAACCATCAACCATGTACCATACACTGTGTACACCAATGAAGTTTAGTGAGTTGTCATTTAGTACAGAAGCACATATCAGATTGAAAGTTAATGATGTTTCGTTTTCTCCCCCTTGAAATCTGGATTAATGTGAGAAAAAAGGCACAGAACACGATTTAAGAAGATACAAGCAGTGGAAGATTAAAAACAGATAGCTGTCAACGTGCAGTTGTTTGCAGTTTCGCGCTCAATGTGTCACATTTATTGGATATTTTATGTAGTTAAGAATTTTTTCTATTAACTTATGAGTTTCAGTGTTTGAGTTAGGCCTGTAGCAAGTATGCAAGGCATACATCCATTAACAACTTGTATGGACTTGACACAAAAGAGATGCTATCAAGATATGGAAAGGCATAAAACATGTGATCAAAAGCATGGAAAATATAAGTTTAAATAATATTAACACATGATGAAACACTTGAAAAAAGAAGCAACAAAGCTCAATAATAAGAAAACAATTTAGTAGGGAGGATGTTTGGTAACTACCACAGCATAACAAACAATCACATTCATAACCTGCAATATATCAGAAATTTAACAGAAAATTAGTATTCGTGGCATGAAAACATGTAGGGAAGCAATCTACCTGCAGACATCCATCTTCACACCCAACTGCCCAGAAATTCGTGTTGCCAGCTAAAACAGTGACTTTTCCTGATATCCTGTCAGACCAAAGCGTCTGAGGCCCCCTTGTGCATACAATTTCTGTTTCTTTCACCGTGGATGTATTTGCCACTCCTAGAATGTCATTTACAGCGTGCTCTCTTGGGCGTGCTTCTAGAATAATAGGGGAAATATCTTCCCCACCCTTCTTGTCAAATACCCTAATGGAAAGTGTGGCACTACAAGCAGCTAAAGAACTAGAAGTCGTCGAATTTCCCAACTGCTCAACGTTGATGCTTCCATTGCCAGCAGATGCTGGAACCTTCTCGATCACTAGGCTGTCGGAAATTGTGGCCCTAGCAGTAATCCCAGAACGTTCTTTTGAATCTAAATTTCTGCTTTGTGCTCCTCCCAAGGTACTTGCTCTTATGCCATCATCATTACAGAGAGCTCGGTCAGTACCCTTTCTGTGATCAGAAGAAACAAGAGGAAAATCAAGAGATTGCTGAACTGCACCAGAAATATTTTCTTGCTGAACAGGCACTCCAACTGCTTCCGGAATAATTCTTTTACGGCCATCAGGTCGTCTATATTCTCGTTGCTTAACAGGACTAGAAGTCCGGGTGGACGTTGTAACTTTGTTTGACCCATCACCAACTGAACCTCCAATCTTCTTACCATCATCAACTTGAGGTTCAGCATTCTTTGCAGCTGCCCCTGCATCAACATAAGCCTTCACTACTGTTTGGTTTTGTTGGACATCAGCAACAACTTTTTTGCTAGATGTTTGCTTGGCAGAAGCTGCTTCAAGCAGTAATTGTGCTGGACTTTCTGCTAAGTTGGCTTTTCGTCCTCTCACATCACCATAACGACTTTTCTTCAACTCATCTAGTTCAGCATCATCCAATCTCTGACCAAGTTCTTTAACCTCAAAATGAAATGTAGCCACAGATCCATCCAAGGAACATGCAAAAAGTGAATATCCATCAGGGCTCCTGTTTCAAAAGCAAAAAGAAAGAATAATAAAGAGGAGTCACTCACAGAACGATAAAGTAAAAAAAGTTAATTAAAAAAATATCATTCACATAATATATCAACCACAGCTAAAGACGAAAAGTTACCAGGACAAATCAACAACACTTTGAGTAAAAAAATGCTTAGCTACAAATAGAGGACGGGGACTTGCAGTAGTCCAAACAGTTATAGTCCGATCCTGACTTCCAATGGCAATAACATTATAAGGCTGTGGCTCTTTGCTTCCAGTCTTGGAAGCACCATTGCTCCACCCAACAGGTACAGACTTCACTTCCTGAGTATTAGAGGAGTTCCTTCTGAACATAGAATGGTTGAACTTCACCACAATGATTGGAGCATTGTGTCCTAGAAAATCAAACGTCGCAGACCACTCCCCTCTCTCCAGCACAGGGGCAGAATGCCTTGGCTTCTGAAAACCATGAGTTGTGGTGATAAAATGGCCACAAGGAGACCATCCAAGCCGCCTAAAAAAGGTTGACCCAAGCTGAAAGGAAGACAAATTGATTAGGAAATTGAAAGGTTTACTGGAGCAGAAAAATTTTCAAAAGAAGCTTACTGATTTTGCCCAGTGACCATCTGTCCTATGAGCAAGACTCCAATCACTAGTTCGCCAAATAATGACAGTTTTATCATCAGATTGACTTGCTATGAAAGAGCCAATAGGATCCCAAGCAACCCCCTTAACCAGGCTAGAGTGGCCCCTTAGAACAGCAGTGCAAATGCCATTGCTCATGTTCCATATATGGATAGTATTGTCCAAACTCCCACTAGCCAATGCAGAATCATCAGGAGACCAATTAAGATCCACCTACTTTAAGCATGGACAAATAGATCCCAAGTTAATTATTATCAGTGAAAATGTGAAAACAATTGGGCAAGCAGCTAGAGACTCATTTAGATGATAAATATGGTTCATTCAATTCAGAGAGAAAAACTCAGCATGAAATTAGTTATTGGTTGAAACATTTAAGTATTTTGAAAATGAAGAGGTTGAAAAAGTAAAAGCAATTGCATTACCACATCTGCAGTGTGTCCTCTCAAAGTCATTGCAACTTTCCAGTTTTCAATATCTGGGGGCTCTCCACTGCCAAATTCAGTGGTTCCTGAGCCAGGCTTTCTCTCATGAATTAATATTGCCTGATCATCGGACCCAGACGCGACATACCTCCCATGCTTAGCCCACCTGACACAGTTGACAGACCCAAAGTGATCCCGCAGGGTTGCAAGAAGCCTTTGAGAAGATGCGTCATTTTCTATGTCTGTACTAATAGACTTCATATTCCATATGCGAACCTGCATGAAACATAGTTGAGAATGCATCACACTAAAGTCAATTCACGTGCTCAAATTCATAAAATAAATCAAGAAAGTAAAGTTGAACATAATGATCCAATCTAATCCTAGTCCTTAAGTGCCGAGAGCTCATAGCTCAAGTGCATAAGGAGAAGCTCTTGGAGCTCAAGGTGTGGGGTTCAATCCCCAATGGAGTAGATTTAAGAGTAGTGTAGTGTGGGTGTGTGTGTTTGGCCTATCTAAAAAAAAAATCCTAGTCCTTAAGTGACATACAGCTAGTAATACCAAATAAAGTGGAAAAACATTTGTAATGTACAAAGGAAGGTTATGAAAACAAAGTAAGAGAAAAGAATAAGAGATTCTGGTACAAGTTATATTTCATACGAGTTACCTTATACTTAGCTGGTAGTATTAAGATTAGATCTTTTCTTTCCTTCATTATTAAAAAGTATGAAAAGAATTTCACAAAAAAAGCACCAAGTAAACTTGTTTCTTGAGCTAGATTACGTATCTAGAAAAACAACTGGCAATCCTAATAGGAAGAAATCCTTTCTAGTTTTAAATATGAAATACAAAAAGATATTCCACACCTTGCAAACAGAGTTCAAACAAGAAGGTAAGCATGAAGAGCAATCCATATTGAATCAAGAAAAATAGTAACAGTTTAGTGTCTGTTTGGTTTAGCTTTCATTCACAGTGACTAGAGGAAATAAATGGTTAAGATTTGTTGCTGCACAAATATTGAACATTTAAGTAAGAAAATTTAGCTTTGAGCCAACTCCTGCTACGTTGAACCAATCACCAAAGTTAAAACAATCGAGTAACGACCACTTACATACTTCAAATGAAATTGAGATCCAAAAGTTCAATTAACAGAAGAGATAAGGAAAGCAATGTTCCTTTGATATTCATTAATAAAAGAAGATAGGAAATTAGGGACAAAAAGTATAATCAAATCCCATATATAAGAATTACAGACCTGATACAGTTTAAAAGCTTGTAATAAAAGTGAGATTCAATGTCCTTGGATATCAAGTAACAAGACCTAAAGTTCAAAATCACCAATAAACTGAGAGTCTCAACTCTCAAACACAGAGAAGGATTTCATACCTTGTGGTCACCACCACCAGTAGCGAACCTGAGCCCCCCGGGTTGAACATCAATGGAGAAAATTTGCATTCCCTCATGCCTAACCCAACTAGGTTTCTCGGCAATCATCTTACAAAAAATCTCTACTTTACACCAAAATAGTCTCTCTTCCACTCTGCTTACTGCAAATTCAATTCCTTTTCTTTTCTTTCAAAAGGGAAAGCCCATATGAATTAGGACGAGGTGGAAGGAACTTCACACACTACGCTCGAAACCTAAGAGATTCCTACGAAAATTGCAGGTTCTGAAACCCCTAAAGCACAGTGAAAATCAAAATCAGTAAATAAGAACTGAAATTTGACGTGTAAGGGTTTAGCAGTTTTCCTGGAAAGAGGGGGAAAACCTAGAATTGATGTAAAACCCTGATTTTAAAAAACAGGTGATTTTCAATTTTCCAATTTCATTTTACAGAAAATAAGAACTAAGAAGTATAAAGAACTAAGCTTTGGGGACAAATGAGCAAAAAACAAACCCTACAAAAGTGAGATGAGGTTGGCGGAGAAGATCGAGGGGTTAACTTCCTCGTTAACGGTCAAATCTAGTTAAAAAAATGTCAGTGACTAAAAAATAGAAGATTCTTTTTAGGAAAAGAAAAAAATGAAGAAAAAAAGAGAAAGAAAGAAAGAAGCAATGAGATTGAAAAAAGATGGACATGGTGATGATTTTGAATGGTGGTAACTTACTTTTTGAGTTTGGCTTCTAAATGACCTAACCTGCAATGTTCAGATGCTGAGTGGTAAGTAGCAAGGAAGTAAAGAGAATATTTGTAAAGGAAATAAATAAAAATAAAAAGAGATTGCAATTTTATTTTCAAGTGGATGATTTAAATATTCGAGTGAAAAACAAATTGGTGCGTAAGTTTTTGTTTTTGGTAAAGTTAGGTTATAATTTATACTTTATGACTAGAGTAAGTGGAATTGAAGTGTTTGGTAAAATTAATTTATGATAATCTAAAATTATGTTAAATGGCTTAAAAAAATATATTTATAATATATTAATGGAAAATCAATTTATTAGAGGTAATACATGTCATTATTAAAAAAAATAAAAATAAAATTAAAAAGAATTATTAAAAACTATTTTTGATAAGTTATAAGTTATTTCAAGTAATTTTCTATAAACTGTTTTTATAAATTATAAGCTAATTGTCACCAAACATCTGTATTCATTTATGAGGTATACGTTATAAGCTCTTTAATAAACTATAAATTAATTATGTCAAACACACTTTTAATATTAAACTCGAGATTATTGATTAAATTATAACAACTATATACCAGTTAAATTATGCTATAGTATTTGAAGTGAAACTTTTGTCGCTTTCTTATTATGATTGGAGTTGCTTGAACAAAATTTTCTCTTATCTCTTATATCTCTTATAAGAATAAAAAATCTCCCACTAAAAAGAGTTTATTGGTGTTTTTTTTTTTTTTCTTCAAAAGAATATTAAAAATAAATGTGCACCCAAAAGAAACAAGTTGACAATAAAACATGTTAATTTCAGTGTGACTACTGCAATTTGGTTTTGATAAGGCCAACAAATGAAGCGGCAATGTTATTCTCCCTTCTCTAATCATTTCTAATCAAGTCTTGATACTGCCACCACAGAAAAATATACTCTGATAGCGATATTTCTTTGTCAAAAGTACTGTTGATGAGAAATATAGTTATAGTTATAAATAATTATAAAAGAAAAAAAACTTTTTAAGAACTAAACTAATGCTATAAAATTTGAATAAAAAAATTGATACTATAAAATTACTAGTCATAAACTTTCATATTAAAGATTCAAAATTATCAAAAACGAATTCAAAAATAAAAGCTATAAGAAAAATATCAAAATTGATTTCTTTCAATTTTGTAATAATTGCATTTTTTTAAGTAAAATGAGTTGATAATTAAAATGCTGCTCATAAAAAAAATTAAAATTGAAAAAAAAACTATTTTATCAATAAAAAAACTATTTACATTCGATAAAATTTAGATTTTTAAATTAGTTAATGATAAGTTTTAAAAAAGCTTTACAAATAGTATATTATACTATAATATTCCAGAAGTTAATGTAATGGTAATAGAATAAAAAAAAAAAGAGTTCGAATCACAAAATATGAAAAATAGACCTAATTGTTTTCTTTAATAAATAAATTGTATTATTTTTAAGAAAGAAAGGCTTAATTTAATAATATAGTAACAAATTTATTTAATCGACATATTTTAAAACACGTTTTTCAAATTTTTGGTGTGAACCAATGTATCCGGTGATTGATAAACAAAGACTAATCTCTTTATAGATGACCGTAGTAGTTCAAACCTCTCTTAACAAAGTCTTTGTTATAAAAAATAACTAAGTTTTATTGTTTAGCCGAGAGCGTGCAGCTCAATTGGCATAAGGAAGAGTTCTTGGAGCTCAAAGATTTTTATTGTTTAAAATAAAATAAATAAACATAAACATGAAAAAAAATATTTTTTTCTTTGCATAATTGAAATATAATACTGACAAGTGTACTTCAGCCTGACTGCGATGGCACAGAGGGTTTGGACTTCAGTTCAGTTACTTCAGCTCCGTTATTTAAGTAGCCTTGTCGCCGATCCGCCATTCGCCTAACCAGAAAACGTAGGATTTGTTTTTAATAAGCCAAACAGCACCTTACTCCTTACTCTCACTAATATTATATATAACCCAACATTCAACAACTGTAATAGTACACTTCAATGAACCCAATTCTCAAACTTAGACATTACCCTTTTCACTCTTACGCCAACACTCTTCTACAATCCAATGTTGTTGCCTCAAAGAACATAACCAATTACTGTTTTGTTACTCTCGCAATGCCCAAACCCAAGAAGCCTTCACCTATTTTTATCCCTTCTTCCTTCAGATTTAGCCCCTGATGAGTCCACCATATCTTGCAAACTTGCATTTTGAAACTTTGTGCTGCTTCATTTGATGGGACATTGGGTGGTCAAGTGCATTGTCTCTGTGTGAAGTCTAGCCTTATGAACCATGTCAGTGTGAGAACCTCTCTTGTTGATGTTGATATTTATATGAAAACTGAGGCTGTTAGAGATGGGAGGAGAGTTTTTGGTGAAATGGGTCACAGAAATGTGGTGTCTTGGACTTCCTTGCTCGCGGATTATTCGTGGAGGATGGGAAATTTTGTGTCAGATGCTAGCTGAAGGGTACTTGCCTAACCAGTATACTATTTCTACTTTAATGGAATGGGATTATTCGTGGTTTCGTGGACTGCGATGATTACCGGGTACTTGCAAAATGGTGGCATTGATCAGGCTGTGAATTTGTTCTCTCGAATGAGGCGGAAAGGTGTGAAACCGAATCGTTTCACATATTCTGCCATCCTTACAGTGCAACTTGTTTTCATTTTTGAAATACATGCAGAAGTTATCAAAACTAATTATGAGAAGTCATCTTCAGTAGGGAAAGCACTTTTAGATGCTTATGTCAAGATAGGTAATGTTGGCAACGCGGTTAAAGTTTTTGAGCAAATTGAAGCAAAGGACATAATAGCCTGGTCAGCGATGCTAGTGGGATATGCACGAGCAAGAGAAACTGAAGAAGGTGCTAAAGTTTTCCACCAACTGGTAAAGGAAGGGGTCAAACCAAATGAGTTTACCTTTTCAAGCATCATTAATGCCTGCGCTGCTCCTACTGCGGCAGTAGAACAGGGAAAATAATTCCACACCTTCGCGATTAAGACGAGATTGAATAATGCTTTATGTGTAAGTAGTGCTCTTGTTACCATGTATGCAAAGAGAGAGAGGCAATATTGATAGTGCATATGAAGTTTTCAAAAGGCAGAAGGAGAGGACTTGGTTTCTTGGAACTCAATGATCTCTGAATATGCACAGCACGGCCAGGCCAAGAAAGCGTTAGAGGTATTTGCGGAGAAGCAAAAACGAAACATGGAAGTCGATGCTGTAACCCTGTGTTTGGATGAGAAATTTTAAGAGAAAACTTTACTTATAGTCAACCTTACAGCGGCAGCTTAGTGTCGCATAGCTGCTCAATATCTATTCCATCGAGAAAACTGAAAAGCAGCCAAAATCTGACCCTATCCTAAAGACAGCACACTCCATAACAACCAGCATCACACGAGTTTTTTTTTTTAAAAAAAAATAATTTAAGATTCTATTATTCACAATTTAGGAGAAGCAAAATGACTATCAACCTTTATAAATCTACATCCGTACAAAATGAAAAAGATCATTTTCACTTGATCCAGTAACAACAAATTACAATTTATAACAACATATTTGTCAGCCACTGCAGAACTTTGAAGTGAAATTCCATCAGTATCAACCTTCCTCTCCAAACTCCTTCGTGAATCTCTCATGAACCTCAAGATCAGCTTTGCTTACTGTAGGCCTTTGTCTAGCAAGTACCTTGTCAAAATCTGTTCTCGTAATAGGGGGTGGAAGGATCTGCATAATCGTTACAGCAGTAAGCATTTAACCACTTCAATTAACGACATGTAACAACCAAGTCCAAAGACATCACAACTTCACCTTTCCATTTATCATTAAGAAAATGACACTCTAAAGTCCTACGATAATCAATATCTATAACATCTTGAATACCTTAGAAGCAAGCCCTTCTGCAGCTAGATCCTGCATTGTGGTTTGTACTGCACCCTGTTGCTTTGGTCCGCAAGGGATCCACATACCCTCAGAATTCTTAAAGAAGAACATGGCATCTTGGGTTTTGCGAACAGGCTCAAATAAAACATCCTTCACCTGAAAAAAATGTCCAAAAACTACGTGAAATTCATCTAAGTAAAAGATTACTGAAAGAGGCTATTCCATATAGGAAGTTAAACTTACACAGACAGATATATCTGAACCAGAAAACCCTTCTGTCCTGCTAGCCAAGTATTCAAAATCACTTTCTGTCAAATTATGCGGAGTATCTCCTAGATGCACCTGCTCAGTATATCAAGCCAAAAAAATAGCATGGTAAAACAATCTCCTATGTTTGTATAGCCCAATAAAACCCATCAATCAATAATCAAGTATGCCCTTGCCTTGAACATGTGTTGGCGTGCCTTTAAATCTGGTAGTGGAATATATATACGCTTATCAAATCGACGCCTTATTGCCTGCAAATGCAATTAAATATTGATAAGCAGAAAGAACATTGTATTGGACTCAATATGGGATCAAATAAACAGAACCATTTTCTTCTTACCTGGTCCAAAGCATAGGGCGTATTTGTTGCTGCAAGAACGAGAACCTTCTGGTCATTGTGTCCTACACCCTAAACAGAAAGTGGATAAACTGAATTAAAAAAAGAGTGAAAGATAAAACAGAAAATATGTACTAAAATTGTTGGAAACTACAACAATGTTGATAACTAAGAAGAGAATCAAAATGATAGAACAAAATACAGATATGCAGGCAGCGTGTTTGACAATAACATGCATTTGATGAAAATTGGGGAACAAATTTACAAAATAACTGCTGAGATCAGTTTAAAATAAAGCAGCAAAATGGAACACAAGATTATTTCTAGGGGACATGGGGCACGTTAATAAAAAATCACGTTACTTACTGCTTGATTAAAATTTAGAAAACCATCAACCAAGCTACTTCACAAATTTTAACAGGCCAAGGATAAGAAAAAATTACAAGAAGATTTAAGCAGTTCTAAGATCGGTTACCAGTAAAACACTATTGCGTAACTCACTTACATATTAACAATTAATAAATATCCCACAGAAAATAAATACTGAAGAAATAAATGAACATGTCAACTGGATAAACATATTACAATTCGGGCACAGACTTGAAAACTGCAAAACCGCAAATCAGCAATTGTCACAGAAACCTAGCATTTCGTTTCTGAGACATGGATACTAGATAGAGCACAATTTGAAAATATGCAACTTTGTTTGTCAACATCACATAGAATAAGAATAGGACATGCCAAGTACAATGCAAGAGAGAGGACTTTAAATCTGAGGTGAATATCACAATTATTAGATAACATAGCTTACAATTGTTTTGCACAACAACACAGAAGACAATATACTGACCAAAGGGAGCATAAACAAAAGACAGTTCAAGCATTGCTGTTTGACAGAAACATGAATTGAAGACCCAAAATACCAATAAGAAGCAGGCCCAGAATGAGTTAGCTCAAACTTATTCCACTATTCAACTACCATAACCTCATGCTTAAACAAGAAAAATTTAGCCATAAGATGAAGGCTTTAGCTTATCTTGTTTTCAACTGAAAAAATTGAAGCATGCGAAATGTGTTAATAAGCACCCAAGCCATTAGAAACCTCCAAGTTCTTGAAACTAGAAAGTCATTGTTTCAGAAGCATGAACAGAATCCAAGGAAATCTACTTTTGATAATGAATTACAAGACAAGCTTGTGCCTAAATGGGTGTTTATATCATAGAACTTAAGAAATCACAATGCTTGTGCCTAATGCAATTCAAATGTAAACTAACAAACTAATTGCTATGCTTATCAACAGATCCTCACCATAAAATTATTACCTGCATCTGCACCAGAAGCTCTGTTTTAATTCGTCTTGAAGCTTCACTCTCATTGCCTTCTCCACGTTGACCACATAGGGAATCAATTTCATCAATAAATATGATAGAAGGAGCACTTTCTCGAGCCATTTGGAAAAGGCTTGAAACCAGCTTTTCACTTTCACCCATCCACTTTGAAACAAGATCTGACGAAGAAACACTGATGAAGAATTCAAAAGTTAAAAAAGCTTGCAAGAACATGTCCACTTATGGACCTACATTCATAACAATACAAAAGACCATATTTTAATAAATTTAAATATTAAATATATCTCAAATTCTAAAACAAAATTATGCGAAGAAAAGCCATAGAAAATTGAAGGATGAATTCGAAGAAAATTACACTCAGTACATATGATTTTATAAAATCCACACAATTGGCAAAAACCAACGCCCCATATATCATGATCGTGTGATTTTTATTTATTTTTCTAGAACCAAAAAGCTAAAATATTTTCTCATTTTTATCTTATACAAAACAAACATAAGGTTCAAAAATGATGGAGGACTAAGATGTCTATTATAACAATGTTCCAGTTTCTTTTATGATTTTAGAGTAATTTTTGTAATAAATCTTATTAGGAATTTAGATTTTATTTAAATATTTTAGGTACCCTTCATGCAATAATGGTAGAACTAGAATCCTATAGGGACATGGATACGGAATGTCCTATATGATTGCAATTGCTAGCTATGTTGTACGGATACAGGTACGGAGTATCGGATAGGATACACACGTGAATATGGAAATTTAAAAAAAAAAAAAAACCATATGATGTGGTTATGACGATGTATTTTTTAATTAAAATATAGGCATATGGTATTAAATATTGAATAAAATCTTAATTATATATCAATTTCTAAAGAATTATGACACAAATATTTAAATATAAATTACTTTTCCTTAAAGTAGTTCTATGAAGTATTACAAGTATTATATAATTTTAAAAATATGTGAAGGATGCAGATGCAAAAGAATAGTTGAAGTATACGGGTATGTTGCTGTTTTTGAAATATGCTGCATGATAGCTTGCCAGGAAGTCAAGATTTAATGAATATATATATGGGTATGCAAAGCATAAATTGAGACCAATATATATTCCCACCTAAGAATCTGAATTAATTCCAAGAGTTCCCTCCCCCCCCCCCCAATCTGCTAATTCCAGACTGAGGTTTCTCAACCCTACAAATATTGTCCCATGGTAATAAAATAAATTTACCTGAAAAACGTGGAGTCAGCTTCTGTCGCAACTGCCTTGGCCAAATATGATTTACCTGTTCCAGGTGGTCCATACAACAAAAATGCTCTCCAGGGTCGCCTTTTACCTGAGAGAGATCACAAGGAAACATATTAAAAATCCCATATAAGATCATTTTCAGCTATGATCATTTAGGAATTAGGATTTAGGATCAGCATGGAAAAGCATATAGAAAGTTGGAAAGTGGAAAACCCGGAAACAAATTCACTTTACACTTCCTTGGCATAATAAAAGTATACGAGAAGGTGATAAACAACTACTAAACTCATTTTCAATGAGGACCATAACTTCAGTTGAATCATTCAACTATTCAAGCAGACCCTTAGTAATAAAGGTGTATTTTAAAATTTCAATCAGGTTTAGACAATTGTGCAAATATCAGGATTTGCAACTTTGCATACTAAAAGAAAGAAGTGAAGAAACAAACTGGCATACAAAAACTATTATGCTCAAGTTTTGATATCCAATCCCTAAAAAATTAAATAAGATACATAAAGATTAAACAAAATGCTTCTACTTCATTGTGCATAGTTTCGCTAAGATAAACTAATACAGAGAAGGAATTAGCTCTAGCACTAACAGTAGCAGTGATGAAAGTAACATACCAGTGAAGAACTGAGGGAACTTCACAGGCAAAATCACAGCCTCTTGCAAGGCCTGTTTGGCACTTTCCAGACCAGCAACGTCATTCCACTTCACATTGGGCTTCTCCCTAATGATCGCCGAGTTCAGCCCGGCCCTGAGCTTCGCCTGCTCCGGGTCCTCCCCGTCTCCGCCCTCGCCATCCTTGGGCTTCGACTTGGGCCGCGTGGCAACAGCAGCATCACCATTAGATGCCGGGCCGGGCCCTCCATCATCGAGAACAGCACGGATCTCCTCCGCCCTGCGCAAATACTCGGTGAATTTCTGCGTGATGGCTTCTTTGATCTTAGGGTTCTTCTCGTACTTCAAATGTGTCTTGAAGTATTCTAAGGCATTCATGTAAAGAGGGAACGCTTTCGCGTAGTTACCGTTATTGTCTTCATTCACAGCCTGCTTCGCGTACTCTATCGCCTGCTCTTTGAAATTGCTATACATCTTCTTTCGGATCCCACCGAATCCAATAGCATGTACAGAATCGAAATTCAGCGCCGGGAATTTTCAGGACTAGAGGGTGAAGGAAGAGGAGAGATAAAACCCTAGAGCTGGAAAACAATAATGGCGCCTCCAACAAGCTGTGGTCGATTTCGAAAACCCAACCTGTGGAAATTGGAGGTGCGATGAGGATCCGATCGGAAATACGAGGTAAGGAGGAAAGAAAATCAATTTTTCATTTCATGTTTTTAAACAAAAGGCTGAAATGATATCTCTTTTTTAAAACAGTTTTCTATTTTTAAAAATAGAAAATTAAAAAATTCGTTTGGCAGTCGAGATTTTAAAAACAGTTTTCGAAAACAATTTTTGTTTTTTAATATTTAAAAACTAAAATACCAAAACATCTTAAACATGTTTTGGTTTTCAGTTTTCTGAATTTACACACAAATTTGTATTGAAAACTCTTCTCACTTTTTTTAAAACTGTTTTATAATACAATTTTTAAAAACTAAAAATCAAAACTGTTCCAAACAAATCAAAAATATTCTGTTTTTATTTAAAATAAATAAATAAATAAATAAATAAAAGTAAGTGACATAACTCTGTTGGTGAACACATAAAATATGAGCATCGGTATTCAAGTTCAGTCCTCAGTTGTCATATCTTTTATGAACCAAAAAATTTTAAAAATTGTATAGTATTATGTTTTATTTGCATTTTTGTTTGTTGTTTTCATCTTCTATTTTTTAAAATTTTATAAAGGAGCTTATTTTTTAAAGAAACATAAAACAAAATAAAAATATGAAGTGAAAACTAAAAGTAAAAATGCAAACCAAAGCAATTCTATGTTTCATTTGTTTTTTTTTTTCTCATTTTAGGGTATTCACCATTAGAAACGTGGTTAATTATCTCTTGAAGTCGATTGGTTATGAATTATGACTTCATTTCCATCATAGATTGAATTACTACCACGTCACACATGTGGTTCATTTGTTTGCGTATAAAATTTAGAAACAAATACTTATTTAATTAAATTAATAATTTAGTATATACTTCTCTCTTATTTTCATTTTAATCCTTATACATAAAAAAAACGTTCCTTTTAATTATTATATGTATCTGTCACTTTCGAATTGGTTTCTATAACTAATTTCACTAAGATTTTTTTTGTTGCAAGGAATTATTTACTAAGATTTAACGTGTCTCTGTTATTATAGCAACATATTTAATGTTAAAGATAAAAAATTAAGACATTAATGTTATTTAGTCCTTGAAAAATATATATCATCAATTTGGTTTGTGAAAGAATTAAAACGTTGTTCAGGTAGAAGAATTAAAACGTTTTTATACAGGTCTTTGTCACTAATCCATATGAAGTTTTTTTGCAATATTTTTTCAGGAATTTTTCAATATTACCTACATGTATATATTAATTATGGATACGATGACAGAGATTAACGTAAGACCGTTTTAAATATTTTAAGAAATGACAATTTTTTATATATTTCAGATTATATTACATTTTATATTGATATTTTACATCTAATCTAGTGTTTTCTTTGCATTCATTGAAAATTTAGAATAATTTATTTTAGGAAAGATGTAGTGTATCATAGACAGCTTCTAGAAGAAACTGAATCATGGCCCCATTCAGAGTGCCCTTAGAAACCCGTTTTGGTAAGTGTAATTATAGACACGTTGGGTTCTGTATGGTAGAACAGAAAGTTTTAAGCCTTAGCCAACAGGAATTTCCTTCAAAGGAAGAATTTCCTGGTAGCTTCCCTTGGTAGTTCCAAGATTCCCTTCTTCCTCCTCTATATAACCCTATTCTACTGCTCCCAAACCCTCTTTAATTTTCCTTTCTTATTCGTAGATTTTTGGATTTATTTCCAACAATGACATTTTCGCTTAACAGATTCGATAATTGTTTTTCCTAACGGTAATATTTCTTCCTTTATTTGTTTGTTTTTATTTTTGAATTCTTAGGGATTTGAAATCTCATGGTTGGGAATCCGATCTTGTTTTAGGTTGTGAGAAAGATGGCGGAAGAACGCCGATGCTAGCCTCCGATCATGTGCGCGAACAATTGCAGTTTCCTTGGTAGTTCTGCAACGCACAACTTATGTTCCAAGTGCTACCGTGATTTGCAGCTCAAGGAACAACAATCATCTTCTGCGAAGCTTGTTCTGAATCAATCATTAGTTTCTCTATTCACGGAGGTGGTTTCTCAGCTATCTTTCTTCTCGTTGGTGACGGTTGATTCGTCTTCTGCGGTGGTTGACGTGCCGCATCTTGCAGAGGAGTCAAAACCACCTCGGCAGAATCGATGCATGACGTGTCATAAGCGCGTAGGACTCACGAGGTTCAAGTGCAGGTGTGGGATGACGTTGTGTGGGACCCACCGTTACCCAGAGCAACATGCATGCGAGTTTGATTTCAAGGGGCTGGGGAGGGAGCAGATTGCGAAGGCGAATCCGGTTGTGAAGGCTGAGAAGCTTGATAAGATCTAAGGAACGAATGAAGGGTCTTATTTTCATTTCATGTTTTCATTTTTGCCATTTACCAATTCACCGGGGCAATTAATTCGGATTCGGTAACCGGGTCGAACTCTTGTATGTTGGTCGTGCGAAAAAGGCGGTGGGTGGTATGGGACAATGGGTTGGTTGAATAAGTAGGTGCGTCATTGCTATGGATTGCGTTGTTATTGTAAATTAAATTTTAAAATCATTTTAGTTGTAATTGACCTTTCTTTGTGGTTCAAAGTTTACTACTTTTCTGCCTTTAGATAATTAATTTAATTATTTGCAGTAGCGGTGGCACACATTGGAAAAATGATTGGAAAAGTGAAAAATAAAAGCTCATAGTAGTACTATGTTTTTATGAGCTCTTACCTATTGTTTGGATTTATAGAAATTGGATGGAGAGAAATAGGTTGAAATGAAGTTATGAGAGGAAAAAATAGGGAGAAAGGAAGTTTTTAAATTTTCTTTTCTCCAACCAAACATAGTGTTAATTTTGAAAGCCCATATTTGTGTCCGGATAAAACATTGATTTAGTTTTTTAACGATTTATTTTTATAATTAATTAAAAAATTAGTATTTAAATTCCTGCTCAATTAAGCTTTTTTTTCTGTAAAATACTTTTTTTTGTCTTTATTAAAAAAAATCGTTTCTGACTTCAAATTTATTAAAACATTTCATTATTTTTCATACCATTAAGTTGAGATGTTGAAGTTGAAGTGGTTAATATTTCTGTCACATCAGCTATGCTAAGCGAACATCCTCTTATACTTGAATCCTGCAAAATTAATGAATTTTGTGTTTTATTCTTGAATCTTCTTATTTTTCCATCTCTAGTCTTCCTCCATCACCCCTTCTTTTTCCTTAATCAGTCATTGGACTTTCTTCATTTTTCATCATTCTTCCACAACCTTACTCTTTTTTCAAACAAAACAAATTCACCACCTTCCTTCTGTGTCACTACATTTTCTCAGTTCTTTTTTCTACTCCTTTTACCACTCTTCTCTCCCACCTTTAATATACAATCCCGAACCCTAATTTCACTATACAAACCTCAATTTCACACCCTAATTCCCTTCTCCCAATTTCACCTTCATCATCAAACTCCTCCCTTAATTTTAACACTCTTCTCTCCCACAAGAAAAGGCATTAAGAGTATAAACGTAAAAATACATGGGCCTATGACAAGATATTGGAGTCAGGAAGCATCTTCTCTCGCTCATGTGAGATGCATTGCAACTACATTAGAACTACCTTAATCTTTGCTTATAATAATAGTAATAATTCTACTTGGTTGATAAAGCAATTAACTTTTAAAGAATCCATTGAATATAAAAATATTAATATTTTGAATTTCATTTTATTAAAAGATTACAGTGCTATAGATGTCAAGAGAAACAAATTTAGAGAAAAATGGTATAACAAAAAATTGCTAATATTGTAGCTAGAAAGATAATCAAATAAAGTTAGAAAAAGTAAAAAAAAATACCCAACATTGGCATAGAAGTATGATAACTCATGGCAGAATTGAGTAACTCTCGTGATTGTCTATCAAATATAGCGAATAAAAATGACAAGTGTGAAAAATGACATGTAATTGCGGAGCAATGAGTCCTTGTGTTCTCAAACATGTTATGGCCAATTTTGAAAAGAAAATAACAAAATCAAAAAGGGTGTGGAATTGTAAATTAAACCTCAAAAAATAGATAGAAGAATTGATGAAGCGTGACTTTCCTTTTCATTACACATTTAAATTTCTTAAAAAACAAAGAATTATAAGAAGAGATTGTTTGCTTATTCTCAATAGAGGATCTTCTTGAATGAAAGTAATAGGAGGAAAGAAATATAAAGCGAGTGATCATATTTACAAGGAACATGCTATAATAATTAAAAGGTGAACATAGTGAATATTTTTTTACTACCCATTAAAAACTAACATTGATATCTCATTAATGAAAGCAACACACATGACACAATTTAAATATATTTCTAGTCCTTATATTTTACACTTATTTAGGTTTTGGTTCATATACATAAATTTTTCAAAGAATTTAAACACTCATCCATATATTATTACTACAATTTAATTTAATAAACTTGAGCAATGAGTACGAGTAACTAATAGAGTCAAACTCTACTCTAACCATTACAATTTCCAAAGTTGGGCACCACGATCACTCTCAATGTTATGTCATGTAAGAATTCATTTGCCTATATAATAACGTCAGCATTTTGAGCTATATGTGCAACAAGCAAGGCAAAAGACTGAAATCGTTATAATAGTGAGTATCATGCTTTAATCAACAACAACACGTGAAGCTTGGCACATATTTTCCCTGGTAGTAACCTTATTGGGTGTAAGTGGGTCTTCAAAGTTAAAACAAATGCAGATGGATCTCTAAATAGGCACAAGGCCACACTGGTTGCCAAAGGGTTTCACTAAAGGGATGGTTGTGATTTCTTTTAGACTTTTAGTCCTGTGATGAAACCTACAACTATAAGAGTTGTCCTCGATATTACTTTATCAAGAAATTGGAATGTGCGACAGCTAAATATTGCAAATGCCTTCTTGAATGGAGATCTTCATGAGGACATTTACATAACACAATCACCAGAATATGTTTAGGGAGATGACAATCTTGTTTGTTAATTGTTAATAAAGTGTGTCAATTCATGCACTACCAAAAGGATTCTCACTGGAAAGCTGTTAAAAGAATTATTCGCTATCTATGTGGGATTGCTAAATCAGGAATTACTCTTTCTCAATCTCCCACCTTGAAGCTGTCTGCATTTGGTGATGTTGACCGGTAGAGAAGATGTTGATGATAGAAAATCAACAAATAATTATATGGTTTTCCTTGGCTCAAGTCCTATCTCCTGGTCATCCAAAAAGCAAACTGCAATGTCTCAATCAAGTCACATTTATTTTCTATTATCTTTCTTACTTTCACTTTTCCCTTCTTGTTATTTTTTTTTGGCTTAATTATGTTTTTGGTCCCTACAAAATAGTGGTCATTTGGTTTTGGTCCCTATAAAGTTATTTTTTTGGTTTAATCCAACACTTTGCTTAAATATTTGGTTTTAGTCCCTAAAGCAAAAAAAAAAATAGATTTTGTGCCAAACATTCCTTTATTTAACTGTTTATTTAATTATTAAATTTGATATTAAAATATAAAAAAACTTTTTTAAAAAAATAAAAAATTCTTTTTCTTTTTCCTAACTCTACCACCACTTCCACTTTTCTTCCCTCCACCCGCCGTCGCCACCACCTCGTCCTTCTCCTCCTCCTCTTCTTCCTTCTACCTTCTTCTTCTTACTCCTTCTTCCTCCTCCTCTTCTTCTTCGCTGCCACCTCCACCTCTGTTGCTGTTGCTGCCCCACCACCTCGCCCTCCTCCTCCTCCTTCTTCATTTTTCTTCTTCCTCCTCATCTTCTTCTTCTTTGCCTCCACCTCCGCCGCTGCTGCCCCACCACCAGTTCTTCATCCTCCTCCTTCTTCTTCAGAATTGGTTTTATTCCGTAGCCCTAAATCCTCTTTCCTCTTTTTCAATTTTTTCTGGTTTGTGGATTACGACCTTAGGGATGGAGGGTGATTTCTGGTTTGTGGGCTTGAATATGGTGGTGGTTGGTAGTGATTGGCAGGTGGTTTCTGGTTTTGGGTTGAAGATGATGGTTGTTGATGGTGGTTGGTGGATGGTTTCTAGTTTTGGGATTGAAGATGGTGGTTGGTGGGTGGTTTCTGATTTTTGGGATTAAAGATAGTGGTGGTTGGCGGGTGGTTTTTGGTTTGTGCGGTTGAAGAGGGTGGTGGTTGGCGGGTGTTGATGTTGGCGGTGTTGTTGGTGGTGGTGGTGAAGAAAGGACATTTTTTTAGAAAAATATTTATTATTTAATTTTCTTAATTTAATAATTAATTAATTATTAATAGAGACTTGTTTGGCACAAAATTCATTTTTTTGGCTTCAAGGACTAAAAACAATAACTTTTTCAAAGTCTTGGACTAAAACTAAAAAAATAATTTTATAGGGACCAAAATCAAAGGACCCCTATTTGCAGAGATCAAAAACAAAATTAAACCTTAAATAAACAAAAAAATATTTAAGAGACTAAAACCATTTTTTGGCTTAAGGGACTAAAACCAAATATTTAAGCTAAGTGTTGGACGAAAACCAAAAAAATAATTTTATAGGGACCAAAACAAAAAAATCCCTATTTTATAGGGACAAAAAAACATAATTAAGTTTTTTTTTTTTCATATTTTCTTTCTTTGCAACTTTTTTCTTTGAACCAAATAATTTAAATTTTAAATTGAGATTAACACGCAGAGGAGAATATGTTTTCACTCTCTGAGCATCTCCCTTTTCTCTCAGTCTCTCGGCCTTCTTCAGCTTTGTCTCAAATCTCTCTTTCACCCAACTCTCTACTTCTTATTGACCTTCTCTCAAGTCCATCTCCTTCACCCAACTATCTTCTTCTTCTCCACTCTCTCAAATCCCTATCATTATCCTTCTTCGCCCATGTCTCCTCCCTCGCTTTAGAGCTCAGATCCTCGGATTAAACTACTCGTTTCAAATCGTGTGCTCCGGCGAGTTCTGATTCAGATTTGACTACGATGGCCCTTGCAGCAAAGGGAACGAGAAACACGGAGGAGATTTCTTCACTTCTCTGATTTTTGGGATTTCCATAGTAGGTCTGATAGCTTAGCTTTTTTCCAATTTTTCGCAATTATTTTTTTTATGATCTTTAATTTTTGTAACTCTTGGGACTGGTATCATTTGGCAATTTCTGGGATTTTTTTACCATTTTCTAGGATTTGTTATATTTTTCTGCTATTTTTGGATTCATTTTCTCTTCCTTCCTGCTAGTTAGGTGGTAAGCTCCATGGTAGCTGGTTGGCACTGAGCTGAGTTTTGCGGTAAGAAGACAATGGCAAACAGAAAAAAGGAAAAAAAGTAGGAGGATACAATCGGAAACTCTAGTCGGCAAAATATCTATCGACCAGCCTTATATTATTTAATTATTGATTATTGATTATTGATGTGCATAGCAAGTGTTAACTATCTCACACAATCATATGCTTTCTCGTTACTCTCGCTATATTATATATACCCCTCAACCTTCAGCAACAGTAATAGTAGTAGTTTTCCGAAAGAGCATGACTCTGAATCCCTCTCTGAGGGCACTCACTAACACTTCAACGAACCCAATTCTCAAACTTAGACATTACCCTTTTCACTCTTACGCCAACCCTCTTCTACAATCCAATGCTGTTGCCTTCAACCCCAAGACCTCTTTACGGGACGGTGTCCCTCAAATTGCACACCATCTGTTCCACGAAACTCCTCTCAGTGGCCTCAAAGAACATAACCAATTACTCTTTTATTACTCCCGCAATGCCCAAACACAAGAAGCCTTTCACCTATTTTTATGCCTTCTTCATTCGTATTTAGCCCCTGATGAGTCCACCATGTCCTGCATTTTGAAACTTTGTGCTGCTTCATTTGATGGGACTTTGGGTGGACAAGTGCATTGTCACTGTGTGAAGTCTGGCCTTGTGAACCATGTTAGTGTAGGAACCTCTCTTGTTGATATGTATATGAAAACTGAGGCTGTTAGAGATGGGAGGAGAGTTTTTGATGAAATGGGTCACAGAAATGTGGTGTCTTGGACTTCCTTGCTTGCGGGTTATTCGTGGAATGGGTTTAGTCATCATACATGGGAAATTTTCTGTCAGATGCTAGTTGAAGGGTACTTGCCTAACCAATATACTATTTCTACTTTAGTTTCAGCTTTGGCTAATCAGGGTGTGGCTATAGGAATGCAAATCCATTCCTTGGTTGTTAAGCACGGTTTTGAGGCGGTAACACCCGTGTGTAATTCTTTGATTAATATGTATTCAAAGTCAGGGATGTTGAGAGATGCTAGAGCAATTTTCGATGACATGATGGAGAACAAGGACTCTGTTTCTTGGAATAGTATGATTGAAGGGCATGTGATAAATGGACAAGATTTAGAAGCTTTTGAAACGTTTAAGAATATGCGAATTGCTGGGGCTAAGCCTACCTACATGACATTTGCTAGTCTTATCAAGTCGTGTGCTAGCCTTAAAGAATTAAGGTTAGTAAGACTGCTTCATTGTATGGCTCTGAAGAGTGGGTTTTCGGCTCACCAAAGCGTCATGACCGCACTCATGGTAGCTTTGAGTAAGTGCAAGGAAATGGATGATGCCGTTAGTGTATTCTCATTGATGCAAGGGGGACAAAATGTGGTTTCGTGGACTGCGATGATTACCGGGTACTTGCAAAATGGTGGCATCGACCAGGCTGTGAATTTGTTCTCCCGAATGAGGCGGGAAGGTGTGAAACCAAATCATTTCACATATTCTGCCATCCTTACTGTGCAACATGCTGTTTTCATTTCTGAAATACATGCAGAAGTTATCAAAACTAATTATGAGAAGTCATCTTCAGTAGGGACTGCACTTTTAGATGCTTATGTCAAGATAGGAAATGTTAGCGATGCAGTTAAAGTTTTTGAGCGAATTGAAGCGAAGGACATAATAGCCTGGTCAGCGATGCTAGTGGGATATGCACGAGCAGGAGAAACTGAAGAAGCTGCTAAAGTTTTCCACCAACTGGTAAAGGAAGGGGTCAAACCAAATGAGTTTACCTTTTCAAGCATCATTAATGCCTGCGCTGCTCCTACTGCGGCGGTAGAACAGGGAAAACAATTCCATGCCTTCGCGATTAAGACGAGATTGAATAATGCTTTATGTGTAAGCAGTGCTCTTGTTACCATGTATGCAAAGAGAGGCAATATTGATAGTGCATATGAAGTTTTCAAAAGGCAGAAGGAGAGGGACTTGGTTTCTTGGAATTCAATGATCTCTGGATATGCACAGCATGGCCAGGCCGAGAAAGCGTTAGAGGTATTCGAGGAGATGCAAAAACGAAGCATGGAAGTCGATGCTGTAACATTCATTGGTGTCATTTCGGCCTGCACTCATGCTGGCCTAGTGGAAAAGGGTCAAAATTATTTCAATGTGATGGTCAATGATCATCACATTACTCCAACAGCAGAGCTTTACTCTTGCATGATCGATCTATATAGCCGCGCAGGGATGCTGGGAAAAGCCATGGATATCATAAACAGGATGCCATTTCCTCCAGGTGCAACTGTGTGGCGCACTCTCTTGGCAGCTTCTCGAGTACACCGCAATATAGAACTTGGAAAACTTGCTGCTGAAAAACTCATTTCACTTCAGCCACAAGACTCCGCAGCATATATCCTATTGTCCAATATGTATGCTGCAGCAGGCAACTGGCAAGAGAGAACCAATGTGAGAAAATTGATGGATAAGAGGAATGTGAAAAAAGAACCTGGCTACAGTTGGATTGAGGTTAAAAACAAGACTTACTCGTTCTTGGCAGGCGATTTGTCTCATCCTTTGTCGGACCATATTTACGCGAAACTTTCGGAATTGAATGTCCGGCTGAGGGATGCTGGATACCAGCCTGATACAAATTATGTGTTCCATGATATTGAAGATGAACAGAAAGAAACTGTTCTTTCTCAGCATAGTGAAAGGCTGGCCATTGCTTTTGGGTTGATAGCTACACTTCCTGAAATACCCATCCAGATTGTGAAGAATCTTAGAGTCTGTGGAGATTGTCACAACTTCATTAAGTTAGTATCACTTGTTGAACAAAGATACATTGTTGTCAGAGATTCAAACCGGTTTCACCACTTTAAAGGTGGTTTGTGCTCGTGTGGAGACTACTGGTGATGTTTCGGCTAATATATTTTATTCGTTTTGAAGCTTCTTTTGTGGATCGGACATTTTTTTTGACAAAGAATCCATGAAGCTTCTCCATAAAGCATTGTTCTCATGGAAGTTTGAGGAAAGAGTGTCATAAGGAGAGAATCCTGAACATATCATGACAGCATTGTGGCTCTTCATGGATTACTTTCAACGTGGATTACAACACTCAGTATGGAGTATGGAGATATTGGTTTTCCACTTTGAGAATGACAATTGTATATATTTTTCAGCTCAAAAATTGGTAAACAGAGTATCTCAAACCGTTATGGCAAAAGGTTGATGTCGTGCTAAAATTTGTTGGATGATTCTAAGAATACTGAAAGTCCCTGCCACCCTGCCATTTTTGCTGCTGAGCTGGTCCAGGGCATATAATATAGTTTTTGCATTTGCTGAACTGGCTCAGAATACAGAATGATTCTTTCCCATAACTCCTTTTCGTCTTGTTTTAACAGTTATTTCCATAGTAGATCAGATAGCTTAGCTTTTTTCCAATTTTTCGCAATTCTTTATTTTTTTATGATCTTTAATTTTTGCAACTCTTGGGACTGGTATCATTTGCAATTTCTGGGATCTTTTTACCATTTTCTAGAATTTATTATATTTTTCTGCTATTTTTGGATTCATTTTCTCTTCCTTCCTGCTAGTTAGTTGGTAAGCTCCATGGTAGCTGGTTGGCACTAAGCTGAGTTTTGCGGTAAGAAGACAATGGCAAACAGAAAAAAGGAAAAAAAGTAGGAGGATACAAATGGAAATTCTAGTAGGCAAAGTTTCTATCGACCAGCATTATATTATTTAATTATTGATTATTGATGAGCATAGCAAGGGTTAACTATCTCACACAATCATATGCTTTCTCCTTAAATTTTCTAGACCCTTCTACGTTTTAAAAACTTATGCTATTTTAACCTCTTCCTCTAATTATTTTTACTTGTAAGCTGAGTTCATCTACTGTTTTCCTTGAAGAATTTTCTAAAAATGCTGATAAAAAACAGTTAAAAATCTACTGTTTCATAATCATTGCGATAAACATTTCTTCAGGTTAGTTTTTCTCTTCCTAAAAGGTGTTTTATTTGAGAAGAAAATACTCTCTTCTTTCTCCAGTATCCAAAATCATGTATGTAGGCATAACTTCTCTACTGATGTGGTTACCTTTCTTCTTTTGTTGTTAACTTTATGTTTGATTAAGATGTTTCAAAGAGTTAAGAACACTTCTCTGTGATGGATCTTGACCAGTTGCGTAACTTTCCCTAGATTTAAAAAATGTTATGTTGTTATTAGAATTGCTTCTTCTTCCTATGATTGGCCTTATTTTGGTTAGTTATAAGAAAAAGTTCCTAATTATAACATGCGGATGGGAAAGGGGTGAGAATAGAAGATTTGAGTTGGGAGTGGGAATAGAAAAAGATGCTTGTGATAAAAGAAAGTGAGAAATGAAATTAAATTTGAATGTGATAAATAAGCAGGGCTTGAGGCTTGACAACTAATGATGCTTTGAATGTATTATTAAAACAGTGATAAACATTGTGGGTTTCATATCTGCATAGAGCTATGTGGCTTCTCTGTAAGATAGGGTTAGGGAATATGCATCTACTTCAACTTTAGCTTCTATACTGATTCAATTTCTAGACAAGCAAAATCAGCTACCAACCAGGCAATATGCAAGTGCTATATTCTAAGAATTGAAGCTACTGCATTCAACTACTTAACTACTTAATTTGTTTGACAATGGCATAAATTTTTTTGATGATAAATCTATGATAATGCTTAAGATATGATTGGCTTCACTATGTTCGTGGATTCATTAACTAGATGTATTCATACCTGTCATTCATTTTTTTCTTCCTATCCACTTCCCTTTCAGATTGATTTTTCAGTCAAATTAGACTCCCTCTCAAGATATGCATTAGTCAGACTGCACAACACTAATCTAGTAACTCAGATTTGGTTAATTGACTGACTGCTAAAGGAGACAAGTATTTGGAAAATAGCATCAACCTGTGTAGGTTGTAGATGATATTGTGACACTACAATTAGAGACTATTTCAAGTAACCCTAAACCTGAGATTATCATAAATAATTTGTTTGGTGATGATAAATGTCAGTTTCTGTGTTCTTCAGTCATTTTATCATCTTAAACCTTAGTAATAGTTTTTAGTCTATTGTTTAGCTTAAGTTTAGTTTCTCACTATGTGCAAACAATCTTCTCGTAATGTCAGTTTCACACACAACTCACTGTTCTCATAGTTTCATCTGTGATATGTATTATCCTGTGTTCTCATAATTTTCCTAAACCATGACAATTTTTGTTTAGGTATGTTTCTAAAAGGCAATTTTCAAGGTAATTTTGTGTTTAGATTGTGTAAAAAACGACTTTTCAAGGAAACTTACAAAAAAGGACATGAAAATGGATTTGTTAATTGGGATGATAAATGCATGTGTATGTTAAAAGGGGAAAAAAGAGTAGCAATAGCTATTTTAAATTAGTAATAGTTTCATATTACTTTCTTTTGGGTAACAAATTTCATATTATTTTATTTGATACTACAATCTCATTGTCATCAAGTAATTAAGCAACTCAATCATTGATAAATAATTCTGAAAAAAGAGAAAGAAAATACGGGCTATATCATATTACCGCATCTACTAAGCAACAACACCATGAACATAAAGAAATGTCAGCATTAAGAAAACACCATCCCTAATAGATCTAACCTCGAGGAGGAAATTTGGAGCTAAATGAGGATTTCTTTTTGAAGTGAACTCGTCAAAGCCTTTGTTGTCATAGCGTCTGCAATGTAATTTTGTCCTCTCTATGCCAGATTTAATACGTCCCATGAGAGAATTTCTTTTGTGAAGTTTCTCATGTCATCATACTTCGGTTGATAATTTTTGTATTGGTTTGGTTGTAATAGTCTTTGCCCGGTGATTATTGCATGTAGATGATAGTCTCATCACCAGAAAAGGATCACTAAAGCCCGACCAATACAAAGATTATGGACGGGAGCTTGATAACATAAGAAACCTCTTTCACATTTTGCAAAACAAATTCCCTCATGGATTGTATTAGATTGAGTAAAGAGGGAACAAAATTATGCGGCAAATGCTATGGCAACGGACACTTTGACAAATCCTGCGAAACGATCTCAATAGCTACCAATAAGTTGCTGGAGGATCACCACATAACTATTGGTATTTTTTTTTTTAAAATATCACTCGTGTCTTGGAGCTTAGATCATAACTATGTTGTTATTTTAATTTTACTGACGTAGGATTTCTTTATGTTCATAGTGTTTGCTGAGTAGGTTATTTTCTTTCTCTTTTTAGAATTATTTGTTAATGCGTTGAGCTTCTTATAATTACTTGATCTTTTGTACGTATAAAATAAATTATTTTAACAAGTCATTTAAATGATTTTTTTTAGCATGGATTGAATTGAATTAAATGACTACATTTGGCCAACTTTTGATGAACCTGACATAAATAACATAATACACCTGTGCGTAACTTTAAATCTTTAATAACATGTCACTTATATTAATTTTACTTACCATTTCAATTTTTTCTTGCCCACATGTTCCCGTTGACCCACCCATACTAGATCACTTGAGGGTTTGGATTTTCATCTTGATGCTTGGGAGAGGACATTTCATAGCCAATTCAGATCGAGAAAGGATTAATCCAACATTGAGAATGGATTCAGATCCTCTTCCGCGCATTTCAGCTCACATGTATTTCTTTTATTTTGAAATATTAATCATCATAGTCTAAAACACGTGTATTAAAAAAAATATTGACTATTTTAAAATCTAAAAAATTTAATGTTAGTAAAACAATCTCTTTTGTTGAAAGTTAAAACTACTAATAATATTATTTTTTATTAATGACTATAAATGAATAAAAGAAAGATAAATTTAAAAAAATAACAATGAATGTTATCTTGATATTATAAAGTGACAAGTATTTTGGAGCAAACATTTTTGACAAGTGACTAACATTTCAAAATAAAATGAGTAATATTATCATCTGACCATAGTTTCATTTTAGCACGGTGATTAAAATAAAGAGAGCATGATAAATTGCTCTAAATTGTGCTGGACTAAATTGGAAATAGAGAGAACCCTCGTAGAGTATATGTGGTGTATTTTTTTTTCTTCTGTGTTACACACATAGAGTGACGTGTTTTTAAAATATAAATAGATCGATTGAATCGGATTCTATCCGTATTTAGTTTAACGGTGATAAAATTGATTTTAGATCAACATTTGAAGAATTGATTTGGTATAAAATTAATTTTAAAGTAACATGATTTATGTTTGGGAAATTTTTAGTTAAAAACAAATTTGGAGTAAGAATACAGTGTAAAATTTTCAACCCAACGAAAAAGCAAGACTTACCTTACTTTTGCCAAAATTAATTTTGATTTTTTCCAAACTCATAATCAAACAACAAACTAACTATCTAAAATTAATTTTAATACTTCAAAATCAATTCCAAATATTACCAACATTTTACCAAACATGCATACATCTGTCTTATATATATATATATATATATGGATATATATTCTATACTGATAACTAAAAATTAATTTGAATTTCTGTTAGTATTTATGGTTAAAGGACTTAATTATTTATAAATTGTATTGCCTTTTATTATGTTTTTTACATGTTTATATTAATTTCGTGTTTGAATCTTACCTATGTCAAATTTTTGGAGGTTAACATCAATCACGCAACGCAAACAAGATTAATCTCATCCTAGAATGGAAAATCTGTAGTTATAGAAAAAAAATTAATGACATCATTTAATTTTTATAATTCTTATTACTTTTCAAAAGTTTCTAATAAGATTCGGTTTTAAATATTACTCATATGATTTAAAATATATTTAATATATCATTTATGAATTTTACTGACATACTATTAGTTACTTTTGAAAAGTATGGTTGAATATTGCAAACACTAGAAAAAGTGGCTAAAATATGTTTGTACCCTAAAATTATCACTTTTTTTATGAACTCCCTCATTTTCAAAAAATTGTGTTTAATCCTAGTAAAAACTTAAACACTTTTGTTTAATATCTTATTGATATTTTCCATTAATTATGATGTGACGCGAGTCATTTAATATGTCACGTCAACAAATACTAACTGAGAGGGATAAATTTTTTTAAAATAAGGGAATAAATATAACAATAAGATATTTCGAAGGATAAAAAATATATTTTAGAAAAAAAAAACTATATACTAACAAAAGAAAATATAAATTGCTGGGATAGACTATTAATTATTTTAGTTTAGGTTAAAATGATCGATACTAATAATTATGTTTAGTAAAACTTTTATAACAACTGTAACATTCCCAACAATGTGTATAATATTTTCTTTCATTGTATGAAATTGGTTTATAGATAATTTTAAGAATAATTTAATAAATCAAAGTTAAAATTTAGTAAAATAAACTTAAAAGGTAACTAGGAAGATATATATATTTTTTTTATGTATAAGCCTTAAGAATAGAGTATATTAGAAAAGAGCACTAGGAGCGAGTACTCCAAAAAGTTACACAGTACAAGAGAACAATGTTAGAGTTGATTAAAATATTTTATCTTAAAACAAAGTTTGATATTGCTCAAGGCATTTTGGAGGAAATCAAGGCGACTCAAGTCTATGGTTTCAACTTGCACAAGTTAAAAGCACTTTAAGCTAAGCTTGTATCTGACTTTTCTTTTTTTGGTGTCATTTATCATATACAACATCAACGTGAATAATAAGTTTATGTGACACAAATCTATTTATTGGTTTAAAGTGTAATGTTAACTTTTTATTTTTTAAATAATAAATCAATGGTAATTAAAAGGATTATATACAAATATACAAGTTTTTACTTTTGTACTATAAGTGAAACATTCTTTCTTATACTTGGAGATTTGGTTAAGTTACTTGTTTTAAGGGTGGTTGCGAGAGAAATTTATGTGTTGTAACAAAATTTTTACAATGATATTCTGTTGTTGTCGTTACACAACATCGTGATTTTTTCTCCGGTTTAAAGTTTTTCCAAGTTATATTCCAGTGTTTGATTATTTTCTTGTTTTACTTAAAAGACAGTTCTCGATTCTACTCAACAACTGAGAGACCAGAAGACCAAACATCAAACCAGATAAATAACGCTCTTTTTTTCGGTTACTGATTTTTTAAGTTATTAATTTTGTTATTTGTTTTTATAGCGGTTTAGAATTAGTTACTTAATTTAAACTTATATTTTTATCAAATGTTATTGAAAATCGAACTGCTTATATCAATAGTCCAACAACATGTAACTCGAGGGTTAATTAATTTGGTGGTGTAAGGCTTTATTAAGTTCTTGGGAAGAACGATTTACAGTAGAAAGACTCGTGTTTGAATTTTACTTATAATAAATTTTCGGGAGCTAGTGCTAGACACAAAGTGTAAACAGGATTTGTCTTATCCTGAGGACGAAAAAACTCTTAGTTATATAAAAATATATATAACACCGGTGTAAAAAATCTAACCCATGTAAAAATTGGTGTCAATACATCCTAACTCTATATATATATATAATGGATGATTGTATAAATTGTTAAATTTATAGCGACACTTATGCCTTTAGCTTAATCATTATATTGTTGGACTTTGTCTAAGACGAATTGAAAATCAATTATTGTTATTGTTTGTATAAAAAAACGATTATTTATTAATTTTCTGTTATCGTAATATATATATATATATATCCTTACTGACTCAATAATTAATTACACAAATTATTTAAAATAATAAAAATGTATATATATATATATATATCTAGAAATAAGACGGATGAATTTTTTAAAAAAAAAGGGAAAATAAGGCAATTAAAGAAGCAGGAAAATAAAATACATATTTAACAAGTTAATTAATTAGAAACTCCACAAATAAACACAATACATAGACGACCTAGCTAGGTGGAGGTGACTAAAAAGCATATATAATAATATAAGTATAATATATAATTACAAACCGAGCGAAAGACGAAATTAAAAGTAATTAAGAAGCATAATACGTTGATGGAAGTAAGTAGGGGTGGTAGCTTGATTTTGACATGAAGCTTAGCTTAGTGAGATGAGAGATGAGGTTATGTGTGCAGAAGACGTTAAATATTATAATAGAGTAATATAGTATTCAACGTCTTCTACAAGCAGTTTCTCTTTGAGCATTAAAAAAGAGAGCGGCAACAGGAGAACCAAGGTCGTTGTGATGAGCGAAGGTCTTGAGGTTGAAGAGATCCCTTGAAGTGGGAATTAGGTGGATAACTCCTTGTCTCATCTTCTGTTTGAATAACACAAACACAAACCTGTGAATTCCTATGTTTGGCCGCGGCATTTCATAGCTCACCACTTCCCTTCCTGACAATCAAATACTAATTAAAGATAACAGAACAGAACAGGACGTCACACGTGTATATATAATGTAACAGATAACAGAAAAACTTACCAAATGTGGCATCCGTTGTGCCTGGGATATCTGTCACTATCCTGTATGTCACCACCAGTGTCATAATTAATAAGTAATTTCTCAAACATTTCACTCAAACTACCTATACTATTAATATAACAAATCATATATATTTCATGCCTTTAACTTCTTTCAATAAAAATTAAATATTTCCGATCCATGTATCCTCATGAATCAGTGAAAACTACTTGACCCTACTTTAGCTTCTCTTTAATTTGCATTTTTGTTTCTTGTATTTATTTTTCATTCTGTTTTATAAAAACTTTACTAACAAAAAATTAAAAATGTTGGAAACAAAAATTTTCTATTTTCATTTTTCAAGTGTAAAATTTCAGAAAAACAAAAAAACAAAATGAAAACAGAAAATAAAAATGCAAATAAACAGATCCAACAGCATTTTTAGTTTTTCTTTTATATAATAAAAAATAAAATAAAAAAAATTGTAAATGCAAACTAGACCCTAATATTCTACAAAAGTTGATTAATTAATCAGTTATTTTTATAAGATTATAAAAATAAAAATAATTATATATATATAGCATGATTATATATATTATTATAGTTTACCAGTGTAAGTGTTCCCTCAGGTATGGATCACTAGGGCCAGGAACGTCCGGATCAGTCATGACCTGAAACAAATTCATGAAAATAACTAAGAAATTTATTTATTTGGTGAAATTAAAGAAAAAGAATGAAGAAGAAGTACTAACCAGAGTGAAGAAGGATCTCATGTCGCCTCCATGAATCTGAACCTTAGGCTTAGTGGCTACGGCGGAGGGAAGAAACTCATGGCCGTTATAAACATGCTGTTTGTTGTTATATGTGACACCCATTTTCACGGTTGGGGTGAAATAATCAACCACATCTCCGATCACTCTTCCGATTGCTAGTGGATCTGAAGATATCATATTCATCCCCTTCATAATAATTAAGTTTTTATTTAATTTGTTAATGGTGTTTGTATTTTAGAGCTTGCTGTGCTGTGTGTGTGAATATGAAGTGATGGAAAACCCTATATTTATAGCGTTGTTCATACATACATAGGATTAGGAGTCATATTCACCAGCTAACCTAAGGGAATAGCTAAGAATTGTATATTTGACTAAAATGAAAAAGTTCGTCAAAAAAGTATGTTCGTTATAACTTAGTCATTTAAGAATATTGAAAAAAGTTTGAAGTGTGAATTTTAATTGTATGTATAAAAGGATTGTATTGAATAACGAAAATAATCCCACTTTATAATTTTTACGTTTCTGAGAAATTAATCTTTTGACTGATATTATTATGGGATGTCCTTGATTAAAAAAAAATTGAAAAATGTTGAAAAGAGGAACTTTGCGAAAGGCTATATTACCAAAATTATATACACTATTTTCAATTATAGTATAGTCACTTTTAAAGATGAATGAATGAACAAGATTTTGTTACTTTACATAAGCATTAAATTATTTTGATGGTGTGTAAGTTAAAATGGCACTCCAGAATTTTTTTTCAAACAATGTGTGCGTTATTATTCTATATATAAATAAGTCTTCAACACTTAGATCGAGCATATTATTAGAAAGAAAAAAAAGAAGCTTACTCATCAGATTAATAAATTTCAAAAAAAATTATCACTATTGTAGGAAAGGTATTTAACATGTAGGTGATTTACTTTTAAGCCTATTTAGAAAAGTTCATATGAAGCTTATGAAAATAACTTATGAACTTTTATATACTATTTAACTTTTAGCTTATTTTTATAAGTTTTCTGGAGTAGCTGAACAGAATAAGCTGTTTTTAGTTTATTAAAGTAAGTTTTACAGTTTTGTTTATGAAAAAACTATATAAAAAAATATTTTTTTACTCATATATGAAAAAATTATTTACTCATATTATAATGTACAATATACACATATTAAGAAGATCTAAATATTTTTTTTTTATAGAAAATGTAAACATTTATTTTATATCATATCAGGCCCATTAAATATTTATTAATTCATATAAAAAATATTTAAATTATTTTAACATGTGCAATATCACACATGATAAAAAAACTATATTTAAAAAATTACTCAGTTGTAATAAAGTTTTTTTATTTCATCTTAAAGTTAAACTTTAATTACTTAAATGTCTTTTTTTTCATTTTATTGTAAGACATTCTCTCTAATTTCTAAAGTAAACTATATCTAATACCAAAAAAAAAAGTAAACTATATCTTATTAAATGGTAGTCACAATAGAAATTATAAAATTAAATATGAAAAAGTGATTAAAATTTGTTTATATTTTAGATTAATAAAAAATATGAGTTATCATGTATTTTAGTTGCTAAGTACATGAGAATGTTTAGTGTGTATTTGGATTCAATCTCTAGTTATTGTATTTTTTACTAACAATAAAATAAGTATGAGTTTTTTTTTTCCCTTATAATTAAGTCTAGAGAAAGTAGGTAAGTTTCTCATCAATGCAGGGAAGCAAATCAATGTGCTAATATGCTTGCTAAGAATGATGTTCACAAAACGGGAGAGTTAACAATTCGTAAGGATTACTACCCTCAGTTCATTATCTCTTTAGCCCTTTTAGCTTATAAGTCTATAACTGCATTCCCAAAAAGTTTTTAGTTATTTGATTTTTTCTTTTGTCTTTTGTAATTTCTTTATTTAAAAAAAATAATATGTAAGTTTATCACATGCGAGGCCGTATAACCAGAAATTAAATTAAATCATTATCCAAACATGAAATATTATATTGAGGGTAGTATTGATGATGTTAATTACGTTGTTATTCGCAGTGGGAGGTCCCGTGTTCAAATCTCACCTATGCCAAATTCTTGGGGTTAGCGTCGGCCCTGCAGCGCAAACGAGATTACTCTAATTTGAAGGGTGAGAAAACCCGTAGTTATACTAAAAAACACACTTTTCAATTAAAAAAAATTAAGTCATGGGATGATTATTACTAGTAAAAAAAAATTGTTTTACCAAAACACCTTCGTTGATAAAATTAAAAACATTAATGTGTTGACTGTGGGCTTAGCTCACTTAGTTATGGACGTAACAAGTTTTAAAGTTTCAGAGATTGAAAGTTCAAGATCATGTTTGAACTTTGATAATAAATATGTATAAATGAGTATTCGCCAATAAAAAAATATTAGTGTGTTAACTAATATAACCCCTGATCTGTTGATCTGTTCCTTTGATTTATTAACGGTCATTTGTTTTTAAGTTATACAAAGTAACTCTTGAGCAGATGAGGTTAGGAATGTTATTATATACGAATGTTTGTTTCATTCTCATGGAGTTGGGTCTGTATAAATGAGGGGATTAATTCTAATTTTTTAGATTGGTGTAATTATCCTTTAAATTGTTTAAAAGGGTATTAAATGGATTTTTCTATGTAATATGCTGAGAGTTTGAGAATACCTTGCACTCAAACTAAGTTTCAATAAATTTTCTTTGCTTATAAAAAAATGTTTGTTTCACTCTTTGAAAACTATTACTAGATATGATTTATTTTCGGGATAATATATATAGTTATGAATATTTTTTGTAACCCATATTCTCATGGTGAGATACGAGTAAATTAAATTCACATAAAAATATTAGTTATATTATAATTAAACTTGTAACGTTCAAAATTTTTTAAATTTCAAAAAATAATCTTATAAACATTAAACTCTATCCAAACATAACTTAACATATACCTAAGAATAATTTTTCTTGTTACAATATTTTTTAGCATGCATGTAACTCCAGGGCACCCAAAATCATATCCACTATATATATATATATATATATATATATATATATAAAGTTATTGAATAATAGTATAAGTAAGATTGTTGGTCTTTAAATTAAACATAGCATCATTATTTTAGTTGTTACACTAACATATTTAATGATTGAATAAATAACTTTAACGATTTGGACAAAATAAAATTAACAACTAGTTTTATTGGTCGATAAATATAATAAATGTATGTTTTGTTAATTACCTCAAAACAAAGTATTTTCGTATCCAAAAAAAAAAAAGCTATTTTCTAAGAAGGATATTAAAGATTCTAAACCAGAGAAAAAAAAATGAATATTATTTATGAAGTGGTGCTCCAAGCTAAGTTCCAACACTTGAAAATCAGGCTCAGGGATATGAAAGACTCAACAGTCTAATAAAATCACCTGCTAATCAACCAAAGACAGGGATGTAAATTTGGGCTGTTTCACTTGTGTTTTCATTCCTTATTTTTGTTTTTCTTTTCATTATATGTTTCTTGTATTTTGAAATTTGTAAATGAAAAATTTAAAATACTAAAAATAAAAATAAAAAATTGTTTTCAGTTTTTTTTTTTTTTCCTTCCAGGGTATAACTAATTCTTTTCTCAAAACTGACTTCCCATGTAACAATCGTTAAGTGGCCACGAGAAGATAACTAATAATGCTATTTATGTATGCTATGTTGTAACCATGGCCTAGCTAGCTAGAAGAAATGAAAGCATAAAATGAATACATTGTATATTAACCAAGGTGGAAGAAGAAGTGATTCCTAGCAATTCTATTATTTCTCATCATGATATATATATATATATATATATATATATATATATATATATATATATATATATATATATATGCAAAGAGAATTAATGGAGAGGCCTAGGGTTTGGACCATTAACAATTAATGTTACAATAAAAAGGTGAAATTCGTGCCGTGGGTGTTATTAGAACCTTCCTTAACTAAACATTCATGGTAATGTCTCCAACTATATATTAGGATAATTATTTAAGGGATAATTGAGAGTATAAAGGTGTTCCACCCAACAAAAAAAAAAAAAAAACAGAGTGATAGTGGTTTGAGGTCATTTCACATAAAAGAAGATTCAGATTGAAAGGATAACTTTTGATATTGGATTGGGAAGAATAGGAAGGGCAGAACCATTAAAATTATATATTATTGTCCTCTTAATTACGGTATTCCTTTTCCTCTTTGATCATTTGTGATAAAATTATGCTTTAATCACTTACTAATTAAGTAGTAGTCACTTTCTTTGGAAGGGATTCTAAGTTCGTCTTGTTTGGAAGAGTGCATATATATATATATAATATATATATCATCATAGCTAAGGAATAACCTAGCTTGATGCTTTGCTATAATTCTCTTTAATTTTAATTAAATTAATTAAACGGATTCGTAGAATCACGTATCTCATCATCATCACTCCCATCATGTCCTCGTTATATTATTAATTATATTATTATTAATTAAGAAAAAACAAGCTAGGAAATAACAAACTAGATCTTTTCTTTGAACTGTACGTGCTTTTTCTTGCTGTTCCTTCCTTTTAGTTTGGTAGCTCCATCCAAGGGGCCACCTAATAATGCCATCATATATTTCTATTTCTAGTGCTTAGCTTTGCTTTAATTTTGGTTTTTTGCTATAAAGTTACATATTTTTTTTTTCCGAAAAAAAAATGCGGAAATTAGGAATCGATAATAATTATCAAAATTTTTGCACATTGGTGGGCCATAGTGTTATTTAACAATTTATAATATTTTTTTCTAAGTTTTACATTGGTGCACATGATAAGTTAGACATGATAAGTTAAAAAGGATATGATAGCTTATCATATCATATTATTATCTGTAATTTGGTGTCAGTTTATCCTATCCTGCTCCATAGTTTAAATGTTACCATGAGAGAGAAGTCAAATAAGAGCAGACATGATAGAATAAGAAATTTTTTTATTCTGTTTCACCCCCACTCCTCATATTTATTCTAACTTAACTTTTAACTTTTAAAATTTAAATAGATAAAAAAAAAATTAGTGAGAAATTGTCAAGAGAGATAAATTGGAAAAAAAAAATATTTTAAAAAATAGCTGGAGAAATTTTAAAAGAAAATGTCATGAAAAAAATTAGAGAGCAAAATTCTAAAGAGAATTAAAATATGATTGTTTGTGACATAATATAATTTATGAGTACTTTATTGATTATTTTGAAATTTATTTTAAGAAAATAATATTATCGGTATAATCCAAGAGAGTTTGGCTTAATTCTCTTAGGAGTATATTATATTATATATTTATTTTTTTAATTTTAAATATGAAAATTTGAAATAAAAAATTTAAGTATAATTAAATTATCTAGAATTACTATTTATTTATTATTATTATAATATTAACTAAAACATACCGAAAAAAAAAAATATTTACTACGATATGATTTAACTAAAGTATAATTATAACAATGGAATCATATCTTGTCGTCTATTATTTGGTAGGCATCAAGCATTAGATAGGATAAGAGCTTATCTGGTTCTTATCTTATCCTGCACTTATCTAACTTTCTTATTCTGTCAATCTTTATCCTATCATATCCACCAAACAAACCCTAAAATTCTAAGTGAGAAGTGTGGGAGGAGTGGTGTGGTCTAGAGACACATGTTTTTTAAAACTAAAATCTAGGAACAGAAAATTTATTTTTCATATTTTAAAAAATGTCTTATATTAGTTTTGAATGTGAGGTTCCAGTCATGTAGCCCAGTTGGTGAGTATGTGTGCGGTACGAGGTTCGGTTCCTGATTGTTGAACTTTCCTATGAAAAAAAAATCTAAAAAACAAATTAAATCAACCCTATTTTATTCGTGAGGAAAAAATAACACTAATAAATATTTTTTTTGTAGTGATAATATATATATATATATATATATATATATATATATGAGATTGACTTAGCTGAGTTTGTAGGGAATATTGTTTTTTTGTTAGTGTTTTTCCTTAATGAAGTCAAAAAGCATTGGATAAGGACATAGGCTTTTTAAAAGATGGAACATATTCTGTATATTATGGTGGCAAATATTATGAATTGGAAACTATCTATAATAGAGACAAAACCAAGAATATCGCCATCTTCTTCAAAAGAAAATTAAATTAAGAATTAGAATATTCGGCGATCTTATTAGTTTGAAAAATATCACTGAACAAAAAAAAAAAAGTTTGAAAAAATCATGCGCTTAACTAAATATTTTGTTTCAATTTTCAACTGGTTCGGTTGTAGATTAAAGGGAAGTAATGAGTAATTAATTTGATGTACAGATATAATAAAGATGAATATATAGGATAAAAGAGTTAGATAATTAATAAAAATAGAATATATATGACTTTTGTTTCTCAGCAAAAAGGCAAATAATTGTTTAATTTTTACTTTTTAGTATTGAAGTCTAATACTGTAACTGAAAGAATGATGGGCAAATGTGTAACTCATATAACTTGTTAAAATAATGTTTAGGCACTTCACTAAGAATCCTTATCATTGGAGATGGTCTTAACCTTCTACATGACATGTAATTATAGAGAAGAAAAATATCTTCCAAAAATTCATTTTTCATTAATTAGGTTTTATAAATATTTTTGTCACTAAAATTAAATAGCCCTTAGCTTCAAAAATTTAAAACACTACTAAACTAAGTGACATAAATATTTTAAAAATTAAATTGATGATAAATAATTTTTTAAAGGATGAAATTGACTTTTTTATATAATTACTTGATAGATGATAGAAGAGATGAATCCAATTCCTCTCCATTATGGATGATAACGAGGTAAGGTGAATATTAGCACCCTATTACCTGCACCCATGGCCATTACTTGAAGATATTCATTGAATTAAAAAAAATATTTAAAAAGTGTTGAAAGTATGAAAATTAATATATATATATATATATATATATATATATATATATATATATATATATATATATATACGAAATTGCATTTACGAAGTTTAAACCGAGGAACTTTCATTCAAAGTTTCATTCCCCAGCTTTTAGAAGAACCTTTTAGATGCAATTAAGTATATTTTTGGAAGTAAAAAATATTTAAGAATAAATATATGAAAAACTCTTAGATATATGTACAATTTTTCCGTGATGGATTGTATTTGAATCCTCAGGAGCCGGTCTTTTTATCATTCTACCCTCCTTCATTGTTTTCTCTCCAGTGACAAATTGGTTCAGATATTATTGAAAAATCAAATCTATTAGATAATAAAATTACAAATCGGTATAGATTAGATCAAATGATTTTTCTTTTGAAATCAAATCAATGCAACCCATGAACACCTCTATTCACAATCTACCACACTCTTATATGTTTTATTGTTTATTTTTATTTCAATTTAATAGAATTTCATTTTTCAATCATTAAAGAATAATAATAATAGTAATTATTTAATAAGTATAATATTTTAAAATTTATTAAACTTAATAATATTATTTAATGTTAATTAATAACAATATAACGTGACACTTTTTTATTCACTAATATATTTATTTCTACATATTCACTAATGGTAGATATATTTTGATTACGGTGCGGTTGAATGTTTCTTGGACTCCCTAATAGTTATTCAGCTAATAAAGGAGAAATTATGCGACTCACACTTGTATGCAGCCTTAATAACAAATATTAGATAATTACTCACAAGAAAATGATCAATTACTCTTTAACGTATTATGAGCGTGGGAAATTGTCGTACTTATTAGTATTATGGTACCATGATGTCTCTAAATTATGTTTTCAATTATGTCCTACAAATAAAATATCGACACGTCATTGTTTAACATTTTGTTTGTATTGCATCTGCTCCGCCTTGTATTTACTAATTACTACTTTCTTGCGCAATAAGATCTCTTTTTTAATCAAAAGTGCTAAATAGTACGAATAGAGATAGCATGAATTATGACAAAAACTGTATTTACTATCACCTTCCAATGATTTTTGGGTATATATTAATTTTATTAATTTTAAAATTTATTAATCAGTCAATAGTTTCAATCCACCTGATCTCATACTTCTTTTGTGAGTTAAATTTCGTACTATACAGCACTTCTCTTTCTTTACTTACTTAGTTGTTAGTTTGTTTTCTTTCTCTTTTTTTAAAAAAAAGTCATGATAAATAATTAAAACTCAAATAATCTTAAATATTAGAATAATTCCTCCAGTTTGAATTACATAAATGATAATTGAATACTAATTTATTTTTGTTCTACGGTTTCTTACATGGTTTTTTTCTTTTGGACTTTTTGTTTTCTTATGTGTATGTTAGATATTCCACTCCGAAACTTTTATGTTGGGCCAACAATTGTTAACAATTTTTTTTAATACAGTAGGTCATGAAACAGGCCTTTTAAGCTTTGTAAAAAAAAGGCCTTTTAAGCATAAGGTCATCGACAGTTGCAGAAGCAGCGGAAAAGTTGCTTCCTTTGCTTCCTGCTACTCTCTCTCTTTCTGTTATGACTTAGCATGAAATATTGACAATTGACAAATAGAAAAAAAAAAAAAAAAGAGACTTGGCATGAAATCTAGCTGTGTTTCAGTTCCACTTTCGGTTACTACAGTTAGTGCTAACCCAACAATATTTCTGTTAGAGAAATGCACAACAATATCCCAAGTGCGTCAAATTCACGCGCACATTATCAAAACAAACCTCATCACTCACGCGTTCTGCGTCTCCAAACTCATCAATGCTTTTTCTCAGAGCTCTCATCCCTACGACGCCGTTTCTGTTTACGCCCACGCGCTCTCTCGCTTCCAACACTTGCGTGAAATTCAATTCTGTGTTCCCTCTGCTTTCAAAGCATGTGCAAGATCACGTGCATTCGAACAAGGGAAGCAAATTATGGGCTTCGTCTTCAAAACCCATTTGTGGCGTGACCCTTATGTAACCAATTCATTGCTTAGAATGTTGTTGGAGGTTGGGATGATTGAGCTTGCAGGCTCAGTGTTTGATAAAATGCCTGTTAGAGACTTGATCTCTTGGAACTCGTTGCTAACTGGTTACTTAAGAGCTGGTGAGATTCAGATGGCACGTGAGGTGTTTGACAAAATGCCTCACAGGGACTTGGTCTCTTGTAATGCAATGATTGATGGGTATGGTAAGCATGGCATGTGTGACCTTGCTGAGGAGCTTTTTAATGAAATGAGTCTTAGGGATGTGGTTACTTGGACAAGTATGATTTCGGGTTTTGTTCTTAGTAATCGTCCGAGAAAAGGGTTGGATTTGTTCTCCAAGATGTTGAGTTTAGGGGTTCGACCGGATGTGCCTGCTATTGTTAGTGTCCTTTCAGCCATTGCTGAGCTTGGTTTTGTTGAGGAAGGAAAGTGGATACACACTTATGTTCTCACTAATAAGATACATCACAGTTGTAGTTTTATCGGATCGGCGCTCATAAACATGTATGCTAAATGTGGCCAGATAGAAAGCGCCTATCACATATTTGAAGGAATTCGTCACCGGAAAAACATTGGCGATTGGAATTCAATGATCTCTGGACTTGCTTTACATGGAATGGGCCATAAAGCTATCAAGGTTTTCCTTGACTTGGAAAGGGAAGGACTTAAGCCAGATGATATCACTTTCTTGGGGCTTTTTAGTGCCTGCAACCATGGAGGCCTTATGGATGAAGGTCAATTTTATTTTGAAATAATGCAGGTTAAGTACAACGTAGTTCCTAAAATTCAGCACTTTGGATGCATCATTGACCTTCTCGGTAGAGCTGGTCACTTAGAAGACGCACTACGGGTTATAAATGATATGCCTATGGAACCCGATGTTTTGATTTGGAAGGCCATTCTAAGTGCCAGCTTGAAGCACAATAACATTGTAATAGGACACACATCTGCATTAAGAGCCATAGAATTGGATCCACAAGATTCAAGTTGTTATGTTCTGCTCTCAAATATCTATGCCAAAGCAGGAAAGTGGGATGAAGTAGCTAAAGCAAGATCACTGATGACAAACAAGGGAGTAAGAAAAATTCCTGGATGTAGCTCCATTCTCGTGGATGGTAAAGTCCACGAGTTCCTTGCAGGGAAGGCGATGGAATTCGAGTACAACGAAAGCGTTCTCTCTAAGCTAGAAGAGGTTGTGTCTAAGTTGAAGTCAGAGGGATATGAACCTGATCTCAGTCAAGTTTTTCTTGACATAGAAGATGATGAAAAAGAGAGCCAACTAACTCTTCACAGTGAGAAGATGGCTCTTGCCTTTGGACTAATGAAAATTCCAGAGGGCATTCCAATTCATATAGTAAAGAATTTAAGAATTTGTTGTGATTGTCACGCGTTCATGCAGCTGGTTTCAAAAATCTACAAGCGTAGAATTATCATTAGAGATCAAAATCGTTTTCATCATTTTGACAAGGGTTGCTGTTCATGCAGAAATCATTGGTAACTTTTGCTATGCAGCTGGTTTCAAATACCCTATACCATCCATGTGATGTCTTGACAGGGACAAAAATTTGTTTGTGTTCAGTTGGTAAATTCAACACATACGCTAGCACCAACTTCGAAGTTATGCTGTAAATATAGTATATATCATTTTCATCATTTATTATTGATTGAGATTGGGATTAGTTTACCATTCCTTGAACTTTACACATCACCATTGATGTATAATGCATAAACTTAATAGTTTGCTAATAGGACACTGCATTCTACATAATACTCAATACTTAATGTCAAAGAAATAAGAAACTGACAGATAAATAAAAAAGGATAAACTATTTTCCATTTTAAAACCAACCGTTCAAGCTAACCATGACTCAGTTTTGGATTGTTTGATTGTGTTGGCTGTAGACTGTAGTGTCCATCGAATGAGTTATATAGTAACTTGTAACTGATTGCACCGCAACCAGTTGATCACGAGAATGATTTTAGCCACACCGAATTGGCAACACCCAAACATATAATGGTTCTCCACGAAGATTTCATTTTCTTTTATTATTATTTTTTAAAAAAAACAATTTCAAAATAAATTAAAATATTGAATGTAATAATATTGGGCGAACAGAGTGTTCTGTTCTTAACATAGGGCTGTTTAATTTTCTTCGCCTTGTCGAAGAATGTTGTCGGTTGAATCATCAAATTTTATAATATTATACTCTCCGATTCTATTTATAAGCACTTAAAACAAAAATCACACATATTAAAAAAATATTAACTTTAATGAAATGTATTAGTAATTTCTAAATAAATAATGTTCTCTTTATAATTTTATCATTATCTAAGTAAATCCCAGTATCTATATATGTATATTTATATCATTTAAAATTAAGTTTAACTACTTTCATTAATTATTAAAAGTAAAATAGAAAAATACAATAAATATTTTTTTATTTTTTTAATAAATACTTATAAAAGTAAACATTAATTTTTTTTAAATGCTTATAAATAAAAACGGAGGTAGTATATTATAGCTAGGTTCTAGAAAGTAGAAACTGAAGGGAAGGGGGTGCGTTTTGTCCAAGTAAGAATAAGAATAAGAATTCAGAAAAGAATACGTTGTCGTTTAGGAATGATCGAGTCATGTTGTTTTGGCTTTAACGATGATGCTGCAGCACATGTTCCATCCTTATTAGGTTTTGTTTTTCTAAATTCTCAGTTAATAGCCGAAAATTTTGTTTCACCAAACAAAATCTTTTCTATGCATACAGTCTCTATCTGATACTAAGAACACTAGTCGTCCCCAAAGACTTCCACGTTTTCTCTCACCTTCTTCTCTCTCTCAATCCCACAAGAGAACCAAAAACAGGTTCATAGCTTTTGTCTGCAGAAACTGTTCAACTTATTGTTCTACAAGGTATACTGATATGGTTTAGATTGACAGTGTTAATAATTAAATTAAGTACAAGTTTCACAGTTCTTCTAAATTTTATTACATTGTTATCTAGTTGATGATACAATTATTAATTAATTGATATTATTTGATAGTGCAGCCTATATTGTTTATTATTTCAAGAAATTAAATGGTGAATGCAATAATAGCAGTGGGAGTAATGGTGATTATGATAGGATGGACTTATAATATTAAGGCAGCCATAAAGGCACCAGGTCCTAGAATATGTGGATCTGAAGGTGGTCCTACAGTTACTTCACCAAGAGTGAAGCTCAGTGATGGAAGGTACTTGGCCTACAGGGAATATGGTGTTCCAAAGGAAGAATCTAGGTTCAAGATCATTGTTGTTCATGGTTTCAGAGATTCCAAACATATGCATTTGCCACTCACTCAAGTATTACTCTTTCTCTCTCAAGTATTTATGCTACTCAAATAAATAAAAACTATTTTATTTATTATTTAGTTTTTTTTTGGTAATTATTATTTAGTCTTTTATATGAAAGTTATTGACAACTCATAAAAGTAGTTTTGTTAAATCAGATATGTTAGGTTTGGTAACATGTACATACATGCAGGAACTGATTGAGGATCTAGGGATATATTTCCTGTACTTCGACAGAGCTGGTTATGGTGAAAGTGATCCACATCCATCACGTTCAGTGAAGAGTGAAGCATATGATATTCAAGAATTAGCTGACAAATTGCAGATTGGGGGCAAATTTTATATCATTGGATTATCAATGGGAGGTTACCCTGTTTGGAGCTGCCTAAACTACATTCCACACAGGCATGTTAATTAATTCACTTAATTGCACTTTAGTCCTTTGGTTATGGTCAATGTTCGACTTTAGTCCTCCTTGTTATTTTCGAAAGCTTTCGATCTCTAAAGTTTGTGTTAGTGTTTTACACAATTTCCAATGGATTATGTTAATGCACTGCAATTTTTTTTGACATTTTCTTAATTATAATCTCGTTGAAAAAATGTTATTTGTCTGTGTAATTCATTAGAAGATGAGGGGAAAAAACTCTAAGGAGAGGACTGTAATTAAATGTTATAAAAATGTGAGTTTAAAAGTGCTCAATAAAATACATGAAACTGAAATCATATATTAGTCAATATTTAAGGGACTAAAATGCAATTAAGTGTAATAAATTTCTTACTTGTATTTTGAAGTTTTCTGTTCCTGTATTTTGATAATCTATGATATTATTTGGCAGATTATCAGGAGCGGGTTTGGTGGTTCCTTTTGTAAGCTATTGGTGGCATTGTTTTCCTGATGATTTGTTAAGTGATGCATTTAAGATGCTTCCTCTGTCTGATCAATGGACATTTAGAGTTGCTCATTATGCTCCTTGGTTATTCTATTGGTGGATGACACAAAAATGGTTCCCTTCTTTCACTTTGACAAATAATATTGAAATGTTTTCTCCTGATGATGTACAGATCCTCAAGACCTTGTCTCAAGCCCCAAACAGTGCCCAGGTAGCTCTGCCTTTCATTTTTAGTTTTTCACATTTATCTTGGAAACCTAAATATCTCCAAAGATTGTGTGAAATATTAGTAGCATTGCTATTCTTTTCTTTTTTTTTTTTTTTGAAGATTCAGGAGAAGATAACACAGCAAGGTGAATATGAATCATTACACAGAGACATAATGGCTGGTTTTGGAAAGTGGGAATTTGTCCCAACGGATATAAAAAATCCGTTCCCTGAAAAAAACGGTTCTGTTCACATTTGGCAAGGATTCAAAGATAAGATAACTCCCTATACGGTGAACCGTTACATCTCACAGAAACTTCCCTGGATTCATTATCACGAGGTTCCTGATGGAGGCCATCTTTTTATCTTCAACAAAAAACAATGTGAATCAATTATTAAAGCACTTCTATTCTCTTGAGATATTTAGTATAAGATTTATAATGCAGAGTGAAAATAAAAGTTGTCTATATAGACTTGTCCCTTGTGTAGTATTGGTATGTGACAACAAGTAAATTTTGTAACAAGTTTGAAATATACACTTCTAAGTAAGGTTTTCAATTGTTGCGCTATGTGTGAAATGCATTATTTAAATGTTGTCATTGCGAATTGCAATCAAGATCCAACGACGTTTCAGTTATTACCAAACCTTTTAATGATGTTGTATCACACATGAGACTCAAATATTTAAAACATCACTTCTACCCATAAATGGATGTCTAACCTAGCCAGACGTGGAGCTACTTAAATTATGGGGTTAAAAATGTGTGATTTAGTATCAAAATTTTAAAGTGTGCATTTTAATCTTTTTATAGTTTTTGAAGTGTGCCCTTAAGTACGAAGTCGTATTTAATAATAATTATTCAAATAAAAACTATTATTAAATATCACTTTCATACTTAATTATAATTTGATCCATCAAAAACTGATAATTTGATCCATATTTATATGATTTCTCCTCAAGGGGTTATTTTGTTAACGAAAATTCATCGAATTAAGTTAAACAAGAAAACTTCATTAACTAGATTTTAGGACTAAAGCTTCAACTAAAAGTCTACGTATTATGCTAAGTACATATGAATGAATACAATTTACACACGTGACAATTTCCTCTGTTTTTTCACGCAACTAATGTATTTTATACAATTAACACTCTCCCATGAAAACATATTAACAATAAACATAAGAAAATTAAGGATCAAATAATGGTGATCTAGGTCTGTAAGCAAGATTTTCTTGTCCAAGTAAAAGTGCCCTTAAAACGGCCTCACAGAAGCCCCTATAGTAAACAATCAAATGGCCACCATCTGGAACTTCATGATACTGTATCCATGGCAGTTTCCTTGAAACAAATCTCTGGATTTCAGAGGGAACAACCTTATCTTCATAACCTTGCCAAATGTGAAATGAACTTGTATTTTGAGGGAATGGATTATTTAGCTTCATTGGATCAAATTCCCATTTGCCAAAAGCCACCCTCCAATCATGGCGTAGTGTGTCAAACACAACCCTTTCCCTTAAACTGTCCTGTTATTAGAAACATAGGGGAATTTAGGTTAAAATCCAACTTGGTTCAATGTTTTTCATGAAGGCTATCTATCAGTTGATAGCTTAAAATTAATCCTTGGAAATGTATGTTTATATTGACATAAAAACATGTGATTTACCTTGGAAAGCATTGGGAACCCAGGAATTGTGTTGAGAATATCTATATCACTTTTGTTGAAGAATGCTGGGTTGTTCTCTATGACAGCAGCTGAAGGGAGCCATTTTTGAGTGACCCACCAATGCAATAGTTTAGGACAGTGATTTGCAAGCCATAGTGCCCATTGAACAAGTTTCCTTCTATAGTCATCCCTTATTAGACTCCCCGGAAGCGAAGGCCACCGGTAATTGATCACCGGAGCTATCAGCGCCAACCCTGCGAGCCTTCACAAACAGTCTTTTGGTAACTTAAGAGGAGGGCATTTAAAATTACATATATTTTGAATTGTGGTAGTTACCTGTGGGGCAAATATCTGAGACAACTCCAGGTGGCATATGAACCCATTGAGACTCCAATCACATAAAACTGAGGTCCAATGTGTAGCTGATCAGCAAGTTCTTGAATATCAAGTGCTTCACTTTTCAATGAGCGTTTGGGGTTTGGATCACTTTCTCCATATCCAGCACGATCATATTGTACAATATATATTCCCAGTTCATCTATTAATTCCTATAGATTCAATGTCAATCATATTTTAATTCAGAATATATTCCCAGTCCATGCAAAATCATATTTTAACCAAAATCACGCTAACAAAGAATACCAATATACTAATAGTTCACTTATTTTCCTTTTATAATGGACAAATTCTCAGTTGTCCTCTGAGAGATTCTGCTAGTTAGTATTTTGGAAAGAGAGATTAAGGTTATTACTTGGGGTGCCAGAAAATTCATCTCCTTAGAGCTTCCAAAGCCATGCACAATGATAATTTTGTATTTTGCTATTTCCTTAGGGACCCCTCTCTCAATGTAGGACAAGTGCCTCCCATCTCTGAGTCTGATTCTTGGTGAAACCACACCAAAGTCATCATTATGGTTTGGTGAAAGTTGAGTTCCCTGGTAAAAACATTGCCAAAAATGCCAACGAGTAAACAATATTTCTTCCCTTGAAACCATGAACAAGTAATCTCAATTTCGAAAACTAATTATTTTGCAGAAGTAATCTCTTATTTTTCTTAAGAACTCCTCTAAGGAGTTTTAACAGATTATTTCTTAAAAATAAACTGAACCAAACAATAAAGCATATATCTTTTAGGAAACAATGAGCATATAGATATGCAAGAAGAAGAAAACTATGTTAATTAGGTGGTTACCTGGCAGAAACATCTGCAGATTTTATGAGATTGAGCTAGTGGAATTTGAGTCAATAGCTTAAGATGGTTTCTAATTCTTTTCATCTGTTCTAGACCAATTGAAGCTGAATTTGGCTACTTCTTCCTTAAAAATAAAAAAAAACAGAGAGGCTGGTGTGTTTAAATTCTTTTCCCCAAAGTATATCCTTTGAAAGGTTCCATTAGTAAGCATCTTTTATGTCTAACTGTTGCAAGTTGCTAAAATCTCAAGGAGGGCCAACGTAGCTTTCAATTTCCAAAATCAAAAGCATTTAAATTTGGTTTTCTAGTATATTTTAATTGGTCAAATTAGAAATGATATACAAATTCTCTATTAAATTTATTTCGCATTTATTATATCCGTTTAATTCCAAAATCAATAGTTTGAGATATTTTGTTCATTTATTTGCAACATGGATGATTCAAAATGTTTTCCGTTTTCAGACTCAACAACAAATACTGTACTAGTTTTATACCCACATATATTAAGAATATTCTTTTAATAATTAATGGAATGTTTGGTATGCGAGAAATGGGGTAGAAAGAAATAGAAGAAAATTAGCTAATTGTTTTGGAGGATCGGCCCAAAATAATTCTCTTTCACAAAGGCGAGACTCTTGCAAAAAATTGGGGCAAAAGTTGTTGTTGCCCAAAAAGTAATATTATTTTTATTATTAAATACTACAAGTAATATTATTTTATTAAAAAGTTTAAAATAATTATTTTAATATATAATATATAATACATAATAATACTAGATAAACAATCTATAAATTATTATATACAATAATGAATTTTAAAGCATATTTTTTTAAAAAAAAAAAAGATTTTTATTTGGGTATTTATGTCCTTTTATCTTCATATATATATATATATATATATATATATATATATATATATATATATATATATATATATATATATATATATATTTTCTCTATTTTTCTTCAACCAAATAATATCTCATTTCTCTTCTATTTCAAGCCCAGTTATTTCTCTTTTATTTCTTCTTTAACCAAACAAAGTATTAAGTTTGTTCCACATTTCTTTGTCAAAACCGGTTTCTCACCAACCTTTAAAAAAAATACATAATGAGAAAACCGATTTCTCTCATTTTTTATTTTGATAAAACCGGGTTCTCATCTTTAATAAAGCAGAAGAAAATGTTGAAAAATTGATTTTGATCAAACCGGTTTTACAACATTTGTAAAAAGGAGTGTTTTGAGAAATAGACCTAAAAATATGATATATTCGTAAATAATATTTAAAATTTTATATTTTTAAAAAAATATTAATATTATTGTAGAAAAAAAAACCTGGATTCGAATATCAAACATTTTTTTTTTTTTAAAAGAGAAGAGGTGCAGCTATGTATATTAACATGATTTTACACGCAGTATGATATATTTCATTTTTCTTTTCTTCTAGAACAAGGATATAACAACTCTAATAACATATCTCCATCAAAGGCATCGTAATAGCTGAGACAATCGGAAAAAATCACAAATTTCTTAAGGATGGAAGCGAGGGTGAACTTTCAGGTCAATTTATTTAAAAATCACAAATTTCAAAATAAAAAATGTAAATTGAACTAAAAAGAATAATACATAGTTTTCAAAAAAAACTTTAAATAATTTAAGTAATTTAAAAAACACATTTTCGTTTTTATTTCGAAAAACGTCATATTCTTCAAGTGCATAGTATACGATCTCTTAAAAAGTCGTTATAGTTTTAAAAATATAAAAAGTTACGTAAATTGAGCTAAAAACTTCAAAATGAATAATACATTATTTTTAAAACACTTCAAATAATTTAAGTAATTTAAAAAACGCATTTTCATTTTTATTTTGAAAAAAATTCTATCCTTCGAATGTATAACACACAATCTCTTAAACTTTTTTTGCAATTTTAAAAATAGAAAATATTATGTGAATTGTGCTAGAAACTTCAAAGAGAATAATAAATAATAGTTTTCTTAAAATCTTCCATTAATTTAAGTAATTTAAAAAGGTGTTTTCATTTTTATTTCTAAAAACACCATATTCTTCAAGTGTATATAGTACATAATCTCTTAAAAAGTCGTTGCAATTTCAAAAGTATAAAAATAATTTAAACTGAATAATAAATTGTTTTAAAAAAAACCTTCAAATAATTTAAATAATTTTAAAAATGCATTTTTATTTTTATTTTGAAAAATATCATATTCTTCATATGTATAATACATGATCTGTTAAAATATTCTAACAATTTTAAAAAAGATAAAAATTATGTAATAAATTGAGTTAAAAACTTCAAAGTGAATAATGCATTATTTTTTTTTTAAAAAAAAACTTCAAATAATTTAAGCAATTCAAAAAATGGGTCATTATTTTTTTAAAAACACCCTAATTTTTAAGTACACGATCCCTTAAAAAATTATTGCAATTTTAAAATATAAAAAACTATGTAATTTGAGCTAGAAAGTTTCAAAGTGAATAATACATTATTTAAAAAAAACATTAAATAATTTAAAAAATACGGATTAATTTTAATTAAAACATCTTATTTTTTAGGTGTACAGTACATGATTTTTTCTTTTTTTTTAGATTGGAGAATACATTGTCTAAAAAACTATTCTAAAAAATTGTTGCAATTTAAAAAATGATAAAAAATTATGTAACTTGAAGCTTATAAATAGTACGTTATTTTAAAAAAACTTTAAATAATTTAAGTAATTTAAAAAAGACATTTTATAGTTACTTTAAATGTCAATTGAATTAAAAATTAGTATATAAAAATATAAAATGGATAATTATTTTAGTTATAATTGCTATTAACATCACATAAATGGTTATTGAAATTAAAAAGATAGTGAGTGTTTAATAATAGGTAATAACAAATTAAAGTGACGATTTATTTTGATGAGAGAAAAGTAGTATGGTGGTTATGATGAAGAATAATATTAGGAGTGAGTTGTGCCACATAATTAAAATAGATGACATGGTTAAATGATATAAAAGAACTTGTATGATGCGTCAAATTTTTAATTTTAACTTTCATTTATTTTTTTTTGTTATTCAAGTGGGTACTAAGGCCCAAATTTTAACTTCCATTTTAATATATTATATATAGAGATGATTGGACAGTGATTTATGTATCACTACTTTAACTAATATCATCTACAATCCTTCAATGAAAAAAAAAAATCAATTTTTTTTGATACTATGTGTTGTACAACTATACAACTACGGTTGTGATATTAATATCGTAATATAAATCTTATTAAACAATATTCTAAAAATACTTGTTAATATTATTAAAATAAAAAAATTAATCATAAGTGTACATAACTTTATATCTTGCGAATACAAAAAATTTATAATTTGTAACGCTCTTTTATTATATTTAGTTGTTTAAAAAATACCTAATAAATACATTGTTTAACAAGATTGTTTAGCATTTTTCTATTAATATAGTTTTCCAATTATATTATATACATATATGTTAAAAGTTAGAAGAAAAATCAGCAATTATAGTTATAGGTATGTAGGAGAGCGCATGAATTGTGGTGGATATACTTTATCTCATCACAAAGTCATATATATAAACTGTTTTTCTATTTCTCTGCATCTACATCTACAATAAAACATATATAAAAGACGCCTTAAGATTGAAAAGAAATTAAAATAAATAATATTGTTTAATTTCCTAGAGTCACGAAGGTGACATTGATTATAATCTAAAATAGTCCCAAGGAAGTATCCAGATGAAGCAGAAGCAGAAGCAGCAGCTTAAGTATATCATCTCTTAGAAATTTGAGAAATGATTTTGAGAAGGTTGGACCACCATTTGCATTTCGGTGGTTGTTTGACACGAGTTGTCATCGCTGATCAAGCTCCTGCTGCATCCCAAATAATCCCAAATGTAATGGAAATAAATATATTATTATTATTATTATTAGAAATGAGAATGAACTTACTGATCTCGTGGTCTTGAGGCCCAAAGAGAACTAAGGGCACGAAGGCGTGCATAGTATTCTCCAATCACAATGAAACACCTTGCTGCTTGACGAACAGTCAATAATCGACATAGCTGCTGTACTGTTTGTTGTCTCAAATTATCAGCCTTCAATCAGTAACGACATTATATCAATCAAATATTCTATTCTATAATTGTCTCAAGTTAACGTTGTTCATTTTACTTACCTGCCGAACAAATCCTTCAAGATTGGAGAGTTTCCCCACGGCGACGAGCATCTGTTGGACACCATCGACGACAGGGCCGCCGGCGATGGTGTCGACGAGGGAGTGTTGGAGCTGATCAAGGCCTTGTGAGAGAGCCTCCTCTGCTTGTTGAGAAGAATGCCTCAACCCATACATTCCCATAATCTGTTGCTCCGCTAGTGGCTCCAACTGTTGGATTAGCATCGTGATAATCTCAGAGGGTCTAAAACCACCGATCCAGAGGAAGCACCGTTCAGCTTGGGAACACCACATGCCATTGATGAGATGAAAAACATCTGATTTAGCAGTCTCTCCTTTCAGCTTGAAAATCTCTTCATAATGTGATACATATCCATCCACTATCACTCTCATGTCCCCCTCCGATAACGGCGCCTGCAATCCCGTCCGGAGCTCCACCAGAAGCCGCTGATCTTCCTCTAACCACCTTGCATACTCCATGTCAAACATTGCACCTCCTACACAACAAAAACCATTTTAAAATTACGTAAAATAAATTATAATATATGTGGTGCCGGTTCAAATTTGTATTCTTTCTTGTTTAATTAATATTTTGTTTTCAACTTTTATACTCATCATGAGGATAATGATACGATTAGTTTGAACTTAATTTTAAAATGTGGGTTCATTTGGTAATGTGGCCACGGATGAAACAGACTCAACACCAATTTCCAATAAACAATTCAAATAACACTTCCTTTTCATATATAGCAAACTGAATTTTCTGCGCATAGTATTATACTATTATTTGTTGTTAACCTTTTTCTTACCCTATTACTGTGTTGGTATTTTGCAAAAAAAATGGAATATCGTTATGGAATAATTCTCTGGAAAGCCAAATAAAGTACCCTTTATATATAGGTTTATATGTATGTATGTTTAGAAAAGGTACAACACTTCACTTATATTTAAACATTAGAGTTAAAGACATTAGCATTATTAGCATTATCTAATTAAAAAATCGAATTACTTAACTTCACATTTTTGGTCAAATTCAGACACTCCCTTTTAAATTTTGAAACGGACTTAAATTAAAAAGGAAGTTTGACTTTTGTTTGGTAGTATTCAAAAGAAAGTACTCTCAGTCTTTCTTCCACCATAAATTATGGCAGTGGCACTACTCTTCTTATATTTCTGAGTACCAAGAAATGTAAAAATGACACTCCATAAATAAATAAATAAATGACAATCCATATAAAAAAATCACCAAAAAAGAAAAAAGAAAAAAAAAAAAAGGAACAGGTAAACTCACCGGGGCTTACATTGCCTCCAACACCACCACAATCCATGATCAGTCCCTATAAATTAACAGCTCAAACATTAATAACTAGAATAAAATAAAAACTGATATAGCAAATTACATATATTTGACTCTAATATATTTATATATGGTAAAATAAAAAATGTGATTAATATGAATTGAGAACCTGAGAGCGCGCTCTTTGAAGGTCTTGTTCAAGCTGAGTAAGCTTTAATCTACTTGTCTCTAGTTGCTGCACATAAGCCTTTTCCATATACAAAAAAAAATGCAGAATATTTTAGTCTTCTTTCTAAGTTTAATTTCTACCATCTGCTATTAATTTCTCAACATATGTAACAATTAATTGAATTTATACAAAAGGACACACCTTTTTCCTCAGACGGCTTTTCCTTGCAGCTTCTCTGTTTTGAGCCAAACGTCTCAATGTCTGAGACCAAATAAAAATAAAAATAAAAAGGAAAGAAATTACCTCACCTCTTATGTCAGAGTAATGAAAAAAGATAGAGAAAAGAGTTTGGGAAATTATATTATAAGTATATATATATATATATATATATATATATATATATATATATATTGTTGGAAAACCTTTGCATCAAGTTGTTTCTCCGATGTGGAACCACTTGCTCCCTTTCTCTGCAACAGAAAGAAGAACCCAAAATTATCATTTCAAATTACACATTGATGATTTCAGAAGGGAAATGAAAGAAAATAAAGAGACAAACACAAAATGTTAGTAATTTGCTCAACTCAGTTTAAAATTTGAGATAAAAAACCAGAAAGATGTACCCAAAGTAGAAGCTTTTTAGAAGCAGAACAATCAATGGAGGAAAAGAAAGGTTACATAGATGCTTTCAAGTTTCAACCTATAAAACAAAAGATAAGATTTCTCACAGAATTTCTGGGAACAATCTCTGAGTTATGAAGGCCATTAGACCAATTCTCAAGAGGCATACATTCATCAATATGATAAGGGTAGCAAAAACCATCATTTTCTGCCATTATTATTCTTCTGGTTTTGAGATTTGAAATGAAACTCCAAATTTGACTTGGAAGAGAAACAGAAGAATGCTCTAAATTGAGAATAGCCAAATGGGTGTATGTATCGCTTTATAATGAGATTCTCACTTTGTTTTTTACTATAGACTGCAGTACTTTGTACAACACCATCCCTCACTATATAATTCTCTCTCTCTCTCTCTACATATCATATGCCAGAAAATCGTTCAGGAATCGGGAAAAACTCTGTCTTCTGTTGATTTTCTGAAAGCTGTTGGGATCCGTGTACTTTTTCTTAAGAGAGAGGAATGTAAAGGACAGATCAAAATAGTCATAATAACCATAGTGTTTAAAGACAGGAACTTTACTTCAGTTTTTGGGATATGGAAAGAGAGAACTCAACATTAATATTAATAGTGTTTAATAAAGTCTATATCAAAAGTTTTTGGTATATTTTTTATGAGAGACAATTTTATTTAAATTATGTATAATAATTATTACTGAATACTTAACAAAGCTGTCAATCCAACACTTGAACTTGAGACTTTGGTTAAAGTAGAACAACTGTGTGTCAATTGATCTACACCTTTGATAGTTATAAAGTGTATAATAAAATAAGATAAAGTGAAAAAGAACCTTTTCTTGAGGTGATTTGGGTGCTGATTGATTCTGAGCAGCAACATCCCTACTTGCCATATCCTGTTGAAGTTGCTGACCAAATTCAAATGCTTTATTATTATGATCTGATAAAGAAGAAGATGCTGCCTTTTTGCTTATTGGAGATTCTGCTTCAAAGGGTGGTTCAGTCTTGCTTGATAGAGCTGAATCACTGCTTTCCCCTCCTGACTTTGAACTTCCCTGTATTTAGTTTATTTACAAATTAAAAAAAAAAAAAAAGAAGCCAACAGCAAAATAAATATTTTCATTCACATAAAAATCACCTCATTTTGTCAAATATGTAACACCCCAGTTTCAAAATTGAAGATTTGAATAATAAAATAGTAATAATAATTGCCTTTTAGAAAATATATATTATTAAGGTTTCTTAAACTTGTAAGCATAAGCATCAATGAAACAGTTTCTTTCTTTTTTTTTTTAGTTGATTGTTTACCGACTAATTTTTTATAGGATTATTTATTACATTTCTAACATTGTTGTTTGTATTAAACCAATTCATCTTTGTATAAGATCTCAATCATTTATCTTCAATTCTACAAGTGGTCAACAAATGAAACGAACTCCGCAGAAAAGTCAAGTTAAAAGCATAAACATGTTTATTGTGTGGTCAAAGATGGATAATTACTCTTGGAGTTTGCTGGAATCTCATTGGCCATGAAGGGAACATTTCCAGTGTAGCTGCAGGTCTAAATAAGGCTGCAAGAATCACCAAAAGTAAAATCTGATGAGAGGATCACATAAAAAACCATTTATTTACTATAAAAAAAGAAAACTACAAGAAGATAAGCAAAATAAAGAGAAGAAGATTTTCAATAATTTCAAAAAGGGCAGGGGAACCTAATCCTCCTTATCTGTGGAGTCAGTAAAAATCATGCAAAAGGAGAGAGAGGTTTCTAAGATTGTAACCCCACACCATCCCAAAACAATTCTCTCTCAGAATCATTATGGTATTGGAAATGGAAACCCCTCAATTTGCATTTCTTTAGACATATTCAAACCCTCTTTTTCTCTCTGCTTTTAGGAAAAGTTTGTTATCATTTTCTAACGTCAGAAAATAAAAAGAATAAGAAACAAAAAAGGAAAAAAAATATTAAAATAAAATAACATACATCCTTTGCCTTCAGCTTCATCATTTCTGCTATTCACTCCTTGCAGAACTATGGCTTCTTCCAGCTCCCCAAAATCAAAAGCAGATCCTTGATTTCTAATTAAGAAACCCAAAAAATAAAAATAAAAATATTAAAAATTAAAGAAACCAATCATGTTTGTATAAATGAGTCTCCGTCTAGTTTCACGTGAAATCAGACCAAACGTGTATTACGGACAACCTAACACGCCGAATAAAAAAACACTCGGCGCATGCTTGAATTTCAGGTGAGAACTTCTAAATCATGATTTGAGAGACAAAAAAAAAATTAATTGTTAGAGAAGAATACATTAAACTTGATGAAGGAGTATTAATCCCATGAAGAACTGAATAAGGGATATGGTGGTGACTTGAAGATTCAGACAAACGCAGCTCTCTTATCCTGTTGCTCGCCATGCAATTTTTTTTTTCTCAGACCATTCTCATCTTCCCTGCTGAAACTGTTTTTTTTTTTTAATCTGGAAGAATAAAAATTAAAATTAAAATTCAATTCACATGAAGAAAAATTAGCCATGCTCTGGAATGAAAAGTGTCAATAAAGGTGAGAAGAATATATATATTGATATTGATATGGAATGAAAAGTGAGACGTGTTTAATTAGATTACCTGAATTTGTATGGAAATGTAGGAATAAATAGAAGAATTCTAAATGGAGAAGGTGATAGAGCAGAGAAAGATGAAAACTTTCTTGTCAAAGTAAATATCTAATCTAAGTTGGCAGAAGAAGAAGAAGAAAGAGGGGTCAGGTGAGGTCTTTTTCTCAGATATGATGATCCTCTTTTTATCTCTAGTGGGGTGTCTCTATCTCTTTCTTTTTCTCCTTCTCTATGAAGAAATTTTCTGATTGATTAGCTTCTTTGGATCATGCTTTATCACTGTCCCTAGTTATTCAAAATATTTCTGATTCACAAGGAAAAAGATAAAAAAAATAGACATACTCTCTGTGGTGCCCAAGATTTTGTCCCACCAAAACTTGTCTCAAGCTCTCTATTTGGACTACTTGTGGGGCTTCAAAGGTGCCTCAAATAAAATTAAAATATTCAATAATAAAAACAAACATTATATTATAATTATAATAATATTATTATGAACAAGAGTGTATAAAAGATTAAATTTTTATAATGATATTAATATAATAAAATTATGAAATTGGAGAGGTGGGGTATTTTGGAGGAAGCAACTAGAAAGAGTGACTGACTCCTACTCCACTTTCTCTCTCATCTAACCGTCTGTATTTTCTTATTGGTTGTCTTTATTGGTCTTCAATGCTGAATGGAGTATATGTAATTAAGACAAATTAGAACTTATGTTTTTTTCTATCTGGGAAATGGGAACACAATAAATTCTATTAAGATCAACTTGAGTTTTCTTCTTTCTCATTCATTTTTCCCCAAAATAAGCAATAATTCAGTACTGCACCCTTTGAATCAGTTGGATTTCATCAACTCTACTTTCTAAGTACACCTTTATTTTTGAATTGTACCAAAATAATTACTACTATAATTTGTTTGAACTTAAATTTTAATTATATAAAATAGTAAAGAAAAAAATTTCTTAAAATGAAGAATTATGTTCATGTTGATTCATTATTGATAAAATAAAAACACACTAATGTGTTGTTAACTGAGTTATTTTAAGCATATAAAATAAAACTAGTTTGAGCAAATCCCTTAAAATTCATTCACTTCTCAAAAAGAAAATTGTGGTGGAACCATTTTCAACCAAAACATTTGAATAATAGAGGAGAAGCATAACCACTTTGTTGTGAGATGGATATGTTTGGTATTATCCCCTTTGTTGATGGGTCAACATCCATCCCTGTCATCACCTAAACCATGCCACGTTCAGATTCTTTTCTACTTATAGTTATATATTATATTACAAAATCCCATTTCCACACACCAAATATATTTATTTCACATCTTCTATTACACTAACCACTTTATTTCACTATCAACAAATAAAATTGTTAGTAAGCTTAACTGCTAATCTTTCAAACTTCAAACTACCCTAGTGAAAGGTGTTAGTCATAGACAGCTTGCTTGTGTAAAATTAAGTGTACATAGCAACACAAAATAGGATTATTCCAAAATTTCAAAGTCTCTTACATTAAAAAAATTAGGGACCAAAATTATTGAACACATAAATATGCTATATATATTTAGGCAGATAAAGAAAGGACAAATAGAAACAGAGAGATGAAGGAGACTTTTTAGGTAATGGACCCATGATGTATATAATATCATAAAGAGGTTAATTAAAAACAATTTTTTTTATCATGCTCATCTAATTATACTCATCTTTTTGCAGGTAATATATGCTTCCTACCCATTATTCCCTTTATAATATAATGCCAATGATTGGTCATAAAAAAGTTGCTTAGTTTGGCTCAAAATATAAACTCTAACTAGCTCCTTGTGTTAATTAGGTCAATAAGCATTTTAAGTATAAAACTTTTTTGTTCCCAATATACCTTACAACATCTTCATGTGGAAGTGTTTTTGAGAGGAATTTTGACAATACTAGTATATTATTAGTAGTACATTCCACGAATCTTACAGAGCCTTGAGCTGTAATTATTTGTGCTCCCCTGTTTCCCTGTCTACAAAGGTGATTGGTCTAGATCAAATCCTAAAATCAATTATTATTTTGTTGACTAATATGTTCAAACTATTTTTCAGTCATTACTTGTTTGTTGGGCAAGTTGCTAAAAGTGCAAATATTTTATTCAACGAAAAATTTTCGACCACAAATAACATTTATAAAAGAATTTATATTTATTTCAATTCAAGAGAACAGCTAGTTCTCATTCTATAGAAGTAATTTGTAAGATACGAGTATTTATATGCTCTACTTGACTCTTGAGCATCATTATAGGGTTTGCAATTTTTTATTTTCTTTATTTATTTATTGAGTTTGAATAGCAAGAGAATTTTGCACCTTGGTTTTAATTTGCAGGTCATTACTTCTATGACTATCCCTTTTTTTTTTTTGGGCAGCCTACATCTACTTTTCACTCAATAGGAAGCTCACACATCACTTAAAAAAAAAATTAAAATCCAATAAAATTTCTATTTCACATTTTATTGGACTACTATTAAGCCTCGTTTAATAGAAAAAAAAAAGTTCTATTAAAAAAAATTATAAGGATTAAAATTTAATGTAGACACGGGATAGCCTAAAATTTAATTTAAAATTATGTGGATAAGTGTAAGGTGATAGTCTTTACTTGATTTTAAATGTGTCATGAACTTTCAACTAGAATCAACCTTGTAAAAAGGGGTGTTTTGCATTTGGAGGTAGCTCTTTGTTCATTACGTGGGATTGTTGAAGAAGCAAGACATCATTAGTTTTGTGATTAGGCGACATGCAGATTAATCACTGTGATTATGAAAATTTCGAATTAGTCTTTAACTTTGTAAAAAAATATTTATTTTAGTTCTTTTCTATTTAATATTTCAATGTTATTTAATAGGTAAAAGAACTAAAATGTATGTCGTTTTGCAAAGTCAGAAACTAATTTAAAATTTTCATAATCTCAGTGACTAATCTACATGATGCCTACAATTTCAAGAACCAATTTAAAACTTTACTTATTGTGAATTTGATGCGTCATTAAAGTTTGTAAAGCAATTTCCACGTGGTTACACAAACATTGTGGCATTGTTATTAGTCATTTGTTGCACCCCAAGGATTGATTAATTTTACATTACAAAGGACTTTGATTGAGGGAATATATATGATTCCCTTGTCAATGGTCAATTTGACATTTACACAATTAGATTGTTTTTAGAGCATCAATGTGATATGAAATTTGCATTATAGAGCTCATAAAAATTAAAGATTTAAATATTTTTTAGTTCTTAAAAAATTAAGAAAAATTGACTTTAGTTCCTTGAATCAAGAATTTAGGATTTATGTTCCTAAGAAAATTTTAAAAGGTAATTTAAGTCTTTAACGTGTTTTCACCCAAACATGCCCTTAATTTTCTGTTAACGTGAATCAAGTGTCGCATTTCGATTGGTTCATTAATAAATAATTATAATAATATATAAAATTTAATTTTAAAAAATAAAAAACAGATTTTTATTTAAAAAAAAAAACAAAAAAACTTTACTCCTTCTTCTTTCTCAACTCTCCACCACCAACCCTATCCCTTCCACCCTCGACGAGCACCACCATCACCGCACCATCCACCGCCGGTGACCACTACCTCACCGCACCACCCCTCGCCAGAAATTAATATCTTAAGCAAGAAATTAATATCTTGGGTGTGTCATCACATTTGCCAGCACACCATCTCTCATCACAAAAATTGCTCCATCTTCAAAACCAGATTATTTAAAAATAAATCTTAAACTTCTCAAAAAATCTCTTCATCTGTCTCTCCCCTGGGCATGACAATAAAAATTGAACCCGCGGGTACTCGACCGACCCCGCTCGACGTTGACGGAAAATCCCCGCTTTGACCGGGTTTTTAACGGGTTCGAGTTTTTCCCGCCCCCGCTTTTAGTGGGTCGGGGGCGGGTTTGAGATTTTAACTATCCGCCCCGCCCCCACCCCGAACCTGTCTCGTTGTTATAATTTTATATATATATATACTTATTTTTATATTTATATACACATAATACTATTATTACTAGCAATATTATTGATAATAAAGTTATATTTTATTATATTTCTAATAACTTTTACATATAATGTGACTTAAAGTAATTAAGTTAATTTTTAAAAATTTTCAAGTATTTAATTTGTGTAAAAATATACTAAGAAATCATATATTTTTTTTTTAAAAATGTAAGTCTAAACTCTCCGTAAATTTTCCAATCCCCGACGGGATGAGTTTGGGTTTGAATTTTTTATCCCCACCTTGTTTTTCCTTTCCCGCCCCGCTCTTAACAGGGGTGGGGATGGAGAGGGCAAAATCCTCTCCCGTCTCGCCCCATTGCCATCGCTACTCTCCCCCACCACAAACCAAATTCAAAAACCAGAACAAGAGAAAAAACCTAATTATTTCAACTTAATTCTTTACATAACCATTTAAATTCTTCAAAACCAAACCCATTTTCTCTATCGTAGAGCACATACGCATTGTCATGTCTTCACTTGTTCATGTTTTCTTCCTCATTTATGTGCTCCCTCTATTTCTCAACCTTAAGGGGCCGTCCCTTCTCATGCATTTTGTCAAACAGGTGGTTGGCTTTCATGAAGACGGTGGTGAAGAGGGCTGCCAGCAACGAGGAGTGACAGAAGAGAGTAATGTTTGTAGAGCTGGGATCTCCAGCTGGTGGTGGCAGAGCTATGGTTAGAGGTGGTGGGGAAAGGAAAGGTGGAAGGGGAAGGAAGATGAAGATGAAGGGAAAGGGAGCATACGGAGGTGAAAGATAAAAATCTGTTTTTTATTTTGAAAAATTAAAATTTGGATATTATTATTAATGAACCAATCAAAATGCAACACATTGCTCATGATAACAAAAAAAACTAAGGACACATTTGGGTGAAAACACATAAAAGACTTAAATTACTTATTGAAATTTTCTTAGGAACGTCAGTCCTAAATTTTTGATTGACTAAAGTCAATTTTTCTCAATTTTTCAGAGATAAAAAAACATATTTAAGCAAAAATTAAATATTGGTCATGGATAAAAGCATCTCTTGGTTCTTGTACTCTGTTTTTCATTTTCAAATTAGTGAAATTGTTAGTCTGAATTATATATCTATTCTTTAGTATTCATGTAATCTTTAATTTTGAGTATTTCTTATATACCCTCACTAAAAAAATTATCTTGATTATAAAAGAAATAAAAGTATGCACTGATATATGTAAACTTATTTGGTATTAAAAAAAAAAAATCCGTTAAAAGCTCTGTATTTGTATATTGGCTACTTTAGCATGTTTGTGTCCATAATTGTAAGATAATGTTTACGATGATGAGAAATAGTGAAAAAAAGACCAAAAACACAGAAATAAGTTCATTCCTTTAGTGTCAATGTGTTAAAAGGGTTTCAGTCTTGTGGGGAGGAACATTGTTATGCAGAGGATTTGGACCAGCAGGAACATCCCTTAACTCCCAACCCAGTGAATATTTTTCACCATTCTGGAAAAAGCTTGATGATGTCCCTTTTAAACCACCCTCCAAAGTGCTTTTCTTATCCATCAAACCAAACAGCACCTTCACAAGCAGATCATAGAGTTAAACCTATGCAAAAGGTGAAGCATTTTTTCTCTGTTTATTAACAACACATGTCAAACATATAATCATATTATACCTTCCTGCTTCCAATCTCTTTGAGACTAGTTCCATCAGCACCAAAGCATGCATTGGCAGAATTGCAATCTACAAAAAAACAAACATGCATTTTATGAATATTTATATATACAGTATAACCTTGAAATTGTGACAGAGAAAAGAGAGCTTTAAGACAAACCAGAAGCTTCCCCAGTGAGAATCAAGCACAAAAGCACAAGTGAGAAAACAGATGAAAGAACCACTTCTGAGTCCATGGTGGGAATGTATAGGAGAGAGCACAGATAACAAGTTGGCTACAATATTGTGAGAGGCAAAGAAGGGGTAAACCACAAATTTATAGTGCTGAGGTTTCTTTAATTGTATTTTTGGGAATGTTTCAAAAGTTTAAGTCTCATATTGTTTTTAACTCTATAGTCCAAGTATTGTATTTTGGAATTTAAATTACGTGTCCTCAAATCATGTTCTCAATCATGTTCCACCAATAGAATATCGCCACGTCATTAAAAATATCTATTAAGAAATTAAAGATTAAAATTAAAGAAAATATTTTTGGTGACGTGGCGATATTCTATTGGTGGGACATGATTTTGAGACACGTGATTTGAATCCAATATTTTGTCCCACAATCCAACTTAATGGCACCATTCAAACATTATTATTAAGCATTCATAGAAATTAACAGTGGCTACTCTATAATTATCCAAAAACCACTAAAATAAATCCAACCCAAACCAATAGAGTATAATTGATTTGAGATCAAATTTTTCTCAAACTCAAACGGCGGAATCCACCCCTAGAGATAACTTTTTGACATTTTTTTATCTAATCACATTCCATTGTAGGGGTATAAGAAACTAATTCATGAAGCTTACGTTTATAGATTTTTTACCCTCAATTAGTACTTTTTTTTTTTAACTTAAAACATTATTCTTCTTTGGAGTTGTAATGTACATCTATGACTATGACTATGACTATAGTAACATGTTCCATGATAATATGATGATGAAACTTACATTTGAATAGTGGAAAGAACACGTCAGGTTGGGTGCAAAAGCAAAACCTTCATAGGCAACTGATTTGCTTAGGAGTTGCTCAAGAGTTTGACGAGCTTCTCTAAGTTCATCTTCTGCACTTGCTACACGACTTTCCGAAGCATCAATAACTTTCTCCTTGATTTGATTCGTTGCTGCTGTGTGGAAGGTATATAGTGGAGGGAGGGTTTCCAAGTTCTGAAATGGGGTAGCTTGGGCACCGCAGTAGGATCTGAAAAGCAGAGTCGCGGAAGAAGGAGCAGATCTACCGTATACGACGAGCGAGGTGAGAAATCCGATTCCAGAACGTTCTCATGCTGCCGTTAACGGCTTAACGCTAAGCCTCAGTTTGATTTTCTGCACAGCAGGGTTTATCGCGCAAATGCTCAATCTCCCTTCTTTCTTTATTTTTGTATTACACTTCTATTGTATTTACGCATTTATCATTTTCGGTCCTTTTTATTTCACTCTCTAATAATTCACAAATATTAAAAAAAATATTAATTTCAAAAAATTATTAAATAAATTTATAATTTATAATAATATTTTTATTTTATTAAAATGAATAAGATTCATTAACATTATATTTTCTACTTATTTTTTAATTGTTTTTCTATTTAACTTTAATAAAAGTGGTTGAGAAATAAAAGAGTATTATAATAAAAGAAAATAATGATGTAAATATCTACAAAAGAGTCTTATAAAAAGAATTAAAAATAGTTTCTTTAGAAGGTAACCTAAAAAGATATAAAACATGTTTGAATTTTAGTTTTTGAGTTGACAAAAATATTTTCAAGTGTTTGTAATAATATGTCAACATGTTGGGTTCTTAGTTTGCATATGTTGGCTTATTTGGCCACAAACTAGCTTTTGAGAAAGCTAGTTTGATGAACATATCATAAAAATTACTTTTTAGCTTATAAAAATGCTATATATCCTCCTATCTAGATAGTATTTATTTTGTTTACCTAAAAGTATTAAAACATAGATTCTCTTGAGTCAAAACAATTTTTAATCAATTTACTTTCATCAAATTTACTTTAAAAAAATTGAATAAGAATCCAAACATGCACATGAATTAATCCCAACATGAAAAATTATTTTCAAATTGATCTCTGCAATCATTCACCATCTTAACATTCTTATAGATGATCTTGTTGTCATTTTATACACTAAGTTTTCAATCTAGTCCTAAGAGACAATTTTTCAATTTGGTCTTAAATTTGGTAAAAATAAATTGTTAAGACATGTCAGGTATAGGAATCAAATTGAAAAATATACACACAAAGACACTAAGTTGAAATATATGTCAAGTTTATAAACCAAATAGTAAAATGTGTCAACTATAAAGACTACATCAGAAAAACTCGACAATGAGGAGAGTGATGGCAAGATCATTAATAACAAGTTAAAATGGATAGCAACAACATAAAACAATTTAAAAATAATATATGATTTACTTGTAGTCAACTTGGAATTTATGTAATGAGATTGTTTTTAGAGTATATTGGGTTGAAATTCGTATGTTATAACCCATAAAATTAAGATATTAGTCATGAGTAAATGCGTCTCTTTATTTTTGTATTTTTTTTTCGTAACGGTGTAATTGCCCACTGAATTATATCTCTATTTGTTAATATTCTTGTAATCTTTTGAGTATATCTTACTCTCATCAATAAAATTAAGAATATTAAAAAACTTATAATGATATATATAAACTTATTTGGTAATTAAAAAAAAAAATCAGTTATTGGCTACTTTAGCACGTTTGTGTCCATAATTGTAAGATAATGTTTACATTGATGAGAAATAGTGAAAAAAATAGACAAGATCACATAAACAAGTTCATTCCTTTAGTGTCAGTGTGTTCAAAGGGTTTCAGGCTTTTTGGGAGGAACATTGTGATGCAGAGGATTTGGACCACTAGGAACTTCCCTTAACTCCCAACCACCATTCTGGAAAAAGCTTGATGATGACCCTTTTAAACTACCCTCCAAAGTGCTTTTCTTATCCATCAAACCAAACAGCACCTTCACAAGCAGATCAGAGTTATACATATGCAAAAGGAAAAGGTGAAGCATTTTTTCTATGCTTATTAACAACACATGTCAAAAATATAATCATATTATACCTTCCTGCTTCCAATCTCCTTGAGACTAGTTCCATCAGCAACAAAGCATGCATTCGCAGAATTGCAATCTACAAAAAAACAAACATGCATTTTATGAAGATTTATATATACAGTATAACCTTGAAATTGTGACAGAGAAAAGAGAGCTTTAAGACAAACCAGATGCTTCCCCAGTGAGAATTAAGCACAAAAGCACAAGTGAGAAAACAGATGAAAGAACCACTTTTGAGGCCATGGTGGGAATGTATAGGAGAGAGCACAGATAACAAGTTGGGTACAATATTGTGAGAGACAAAGAAGGGGTAAACCACAAATTTATAGTGCTGAGGTTTCTTTTGTTGTATTTTTGGGAATGTTTCAAAAGTTTAAGTCTCATGTTTGTTTTTACTTTTTAATTCTACCGTCCAAGTATTATATTCTGAGTTCTAAATTTTTGTGCTTAATTCACTTTCATCACTAATTCACTTTCATCACTGAGTTCTAAACAATAGAATATCTACATGCCTAAATTGATACAAAATTTCTTAAAACAACAAGAATTCATATTAAAAAGAATTTACAATACTTGTTAATTAAAATTAATGGAAAAAGAAACCCGCAGAGAAGAGACATTGAAAAGAAATAAAGCAAAACACCTTAAAATCGACGCACAATGAACTCTTTCATCTTCGTCCTTATGATTCTAATAGGCACATTATTTATCGGTACTATAATCTCAAGTTTATATATTTTTCCCCCTCAATTAGTATTTTTTATTTTACTTAAAACATTATTCTTCTTCGGAGTTGTAACGTACATATATGACTACAATAACTATGTTAAAGATTTTTTTTTTTCATATACACGCAACTTACATTCAAAGTTTATTTATATAAACATGGGTCGGGGTCGGATTTTACTTTAAACAAGAGAGGCCATCGCCTAGAGCCCCATACTTTATAAGGCCCCCAAAAAATATTTTTATTTAATATTACTATTAAACAATAATTTATTAATCTATATTGTTTTGATAAGTCAAATAAATATTAATGTAATATTACTATTAAAAAATAATTTATTAATGAAATATTTTTTTATAAGTCAAATAAATATTATTAATAATCAAGAGTATTAGGAGTATTCATATTTACAGAAAATTTAATCAATAGAGAAGAAAAGATAATCGATCAAGACACCAAGAAGATAACGGTAAACAAAAATCTCCTTTAGCTATAGTTCATTTCCAAAATTTGTACTGCACCAAATCAAATATCTTTGAAACTGATAAAAACTCCTACTTAAGTATTCGGGCACTAAGTTGCAACCAAATAGACCATGTGGCTGCCAACCAAATTAAAATCCCAAATTTTTTTCACTTTTTTCGACAGGAACATACCCCTAAACAACAAGAATGCACCTGCCAAAGTCCCTGGAACAACAACAGTATAACATGTTTATATAATTTTATAAACACAATAATACTTCATTAAAAAAAATATTGAACAAGTAAAATTTATATTTTATTAAAATATTAAATTATATAAAAGTAGTAGATTCTTTTTTAAATGTATAATTTTGCAAATTAAAACATTAATAACCCTAAAAAACATTTATACATAATTTAAATTGATTAAGTTATATCTGAGATTAACTATATGTTTTACAATGTATATAAATAATGTATTAGTCATGTTATATATTGATATTTGATTGATTATAAAACTTTCATAAATAATTTTACATCTTAAAAAGATTAAAGACATAAAATAAAAAATAACATGTTATATGTAAATAAGCATTCGTCTTGAATTTCACCTAAGACCCCCAAAATGTATAGATTCGTGCTTGACATGGGTTTAAAATAAATAAATTTCTTATACTTTAGTGTACAGTGTACGTGCACCTTTGGTCCTACATTGTACTTTTAAAGTATGCAAAGTCATATTTAACGACGGTTTTAATCATCATTAAATCTAATAAAAAATATCATTAAATGTGACTTTTGTATGTAAAAACATACTTCAAAAAATACATATGACCAAAATAAAATAATTACACCTAGGTGCACATATACACACTATAGTTCTTAGAACTTATTTGTTTTTAACCTAATAAACAAATAAATTAAGTTTGATAAATTACAAAGAAATTACTAATTGATTGGCATACTTTGATTTAATTAATAGCAAAAAATTATGCTTATTTTTTATTTATTTAATTTATTAATAGTAGAAATGGAATGAGAATGAGATTCCGATCCAAAAAATGGAAAAAATAAAAAAAATTCAAAATGTCTTCGAGCAAATGATAGCGGAATGTGAATTAAGTGTGTGTTTGGTAACACTAGCTTATAGCTTATTTAGGAGCTTATAACTTATAGCTTATTTAGGAGCTTATAGTTTATAGCTTATTGTCAAGTGGAAGTGTTTGGTAACAACTAGCTTATAGCTTATATAAGTTATAAGCTAGTTTTCATAAGCTAGCTTATGAAAAGCTACTTCAAGTAGCTTAGCTTATAAAAAGTAGCTTTCAATAATTCTTTCCTATTTTACCCTCTAGCCATTTATTATGTTTACTTTATCAAATAATTTATTACATGTAATTATTAGTTGTCCTTTTAAGTCATTTAACAAATATAAGCTACCTGATAAGTTAATTTTACTAAACACCTCTACTCAATTATAAGTCACAAGTCATAAGCTATAAACTAATTTTACCAAACAGAGCCTAAGAATCAGAGGCAGAGAGTGATTACCTGAACAGTTTTAACGAGAAAGAAAATAAAGGTTCTTCGTGCACAAAGAGAAGTAGCAGAAGAACAAAAAAAAAAGGAGTAGAATGAGCTTTGTGTGTGTTTGGTTTTTTGTCGGTAAAATTTAGTTGAGTTGAAAGTAAGTTGAGTTAAAAGTTAGTTTGGTTCAACGGGATTTATGTTTAGATATTTTCATCTAAAAAGTAAGTTGGACAAATTGAATAATATTTTGATAGAAGGTTAAAAGTAGGTTTACAAACTAAAAAATCTTCAAACTAACTTTCACCTAACCGAAAAGAACCTCTATAGTTCCGTTGGCCAAAAGTGAGTTCAACTTAGTTTTGTTGCCGAACTTAGTTTTATTAATTAGACACAACTGAAAAACAAACAAAATAACATCTAATTTTATGCAGGAGGATGAGATTAGCATATCTCTATTGGGAGTGGCACCATCCTTTTTATATGTAAGAATCATAAATTTATATACTAAAAAGGATAGTGCCACTCCCAATAGAAGTGGTGCTAATCTCATCTACCTTTTATGCACCTAAAAATATTTTTTCCTAATCCAACTCAAATCCAAACGCACTTTTTTTTTCGTTCGGAGTGTTGACGCTATGTTATTTATCAATAATTTTTGAAATTTTCAAAAAACCAATGAAAGCTTAAATATATGTTATAAAACAAATTTAAAACTAATTTAATTCAGTCATATATCCTTTTAAGGTTTTTTTCTCTATACTTAACATATTTTTTTCTAATTTTGTTTGATGACAAAAATTTTAAGCCAAACTTGAAAACACATTTGCATCCAATTTTAACATATTTTAAGCCAAATATTAAAATGTGTCAACTGTAATGACCAAATTGAAAAAACTCAATGAGAAAAATAACGCCGTGATCATTAATAGCAAGCTAAAATGGAGGAAGCAACAGACTAATTTAAAAATAATAAAATTATGTAAAAACCAAATTGAAAAAACTTGCCTTATGCGCACTAATTTATTTATTTATAAGTTTAAGTTTATCATTTTTTTTATATGTTTGAGTTTCGTTCTTTTAGGTAGTTTTTGGTAGCAGAACTGTGTATTGAGTTTGATTAAAGGGTTTTGGGAAATTGTAATGTTTATTCATTATCTCACACTGATTAAATCAGAGATATGAGATATATACAAAAGAGAGAAGATGGAAAGACAAAGCAGGCATGCAGGCCCAAGGAAGCAGGCACGCAGGCCCAAACCCGAATGGGTGTAAAAAATAAAAACAAAATTTATTAATTTTTTATTAATATTTTATGAATAAATTAAATTAATTATTAAATACAAACTTCTCATCATAAATATAATTATTAAATATGTTTTTAAAAATTATTAAATATAAATTATGTTGAATGTACTTTTAACGTGTAAATTTTTTAAAAATATTTTTTGAATGGAAAAAATAATGGTCAAAAGAATTTAAACATATATTATTTTGTTAATAAAAAACAACTCAATAAAAATAATGATTATTGTCACAAACTACTAATACTTTGGAAAAAAAATCAAATTGAAAATATAAATAAACATAATGTACTAAAATAAAATTAAAAAAAAACAAAACTAATATATTTGACACTCCCCTTATTTTTATTTACAAGCACTTAAAATAAAAATCACATATATTAAAAAAATAATTTTAATAAAATACATTAATTTCTACACATAATGATGTCAGTCGAACCACACTATTTTGTTTAAGTAATAAGAACAGAAAGAGTAAATATTAAGGACAAAATAGATTAAAAAAACCCAACTAATATATTTTCATAAAACATTCAAAGTTAATACATTATAGCCTAAATTTAAAAAATAACAGAAGTATCATTGCTGCTTATATGAATTGATAGAAATTAATAGAACATTTTAACCTTCTAGTTTAAATGACAAATATATATATATATATAAGAAATAAGAATATTGTCATTCGCTTATATACTGAAACTGTTACTATATTGTTATCCTTAAACATTAGTGAGACGAGCTCATTCAGGGAGTATTTTGCATCTACCCTCTTACTTAAGCACAAATATATACTACTATTTGAAAAATTTATAATAGTATTGATAGATTCATATATTTTATTAATGAAAATATACATTTAAATTTACAACAATTAAAAAATAGCAATTAAGGGGCAATAATCATATCCATATATTCAGTTCAATATAAACAATATATAAGGGTGTCTCAGCCGTAGAGCACCCACGCGAGAACATCATTACATGCCTGTTTCTCAAAATATTAGTACCTTTTTTAAAATTCTGAAGTTTATCATTAAAAAATTCAACAAATTTGTTTAGCCTGAATGGTAAAAAATGGGAGAATAATCTATGTTATTGGAATGATTAACTTTCAAATGGACCAAATTAAACAAGAGATTAAATGAAAAAAAAAACATTTTAATTAAAAAACCCTGAAAGTCTAAATCCAAATAGCTGGTTTAGGATGAGGATGATGCAAAATGAATACAGGATATAAATGAAATTTAATTCTATAATGTGTTTCCTGTTTCGTGAGTACAGCTAAAAATAAATAAATAAACCTAAAGATGAAGGCTTATGGTGCTTCACAGCATACTCTCACTTGAGCTCTGTCCTACCAGATCCCAATCTCTTCTAGGTTCTGCTACTTTGTAGTTCATCCCTTGAAAATTGTCCTCTGTATAAAATTCTACTGATCACCAACAAAATTTCAATTAAGCAAACAACAAAACAGAACAGTGTAAAACATTATCAAACAAAAACACAGAATAAAAACTATGATCATGATGATGTCTACAATTGAACACTAAGAAAACTACAAACTACCAGAAAGAAGAGAAACGCAATGCTAACACAGAAATTGAACATAATCAATTCGAAAAAAAAAAAACAGAGAAATTAAGGAAGATATTTGGAAAAGCCCGCGAGGCCATCACAGCCCCAAGCAATGCAAGAGGGGGCTCTGACCGCGGGCAGTCTTCATCGCAGGGTTCCGACGGCGAAATGCCTAACCTTTTAATCCGACAACCTCGAAATCCATCTCTCACTCACCTAGGATCTAGGGGCAAAGCCACCGGAAACGGTGGCTCCACCGTCACCGCCACCGCAGAGAGTGAAAGAGAAGAAAGGTTCGGAGAGGCGGCGATCGCGCCGTGGGTTCTCTCTGCTCAGATAAGATCAAGTAGTTTTTGGTCTTGCTTAGGGTTTGTGTTAGGCTTATATACCCACCCTCCCTTCCCAATTTCTCTCGTATTCCAAAATACTCCTTCACAAAAAAAAATTGCCAATTTTTGTTTTTTTTTTTGGGTCCAACAATTATTTTTAAGTTTAAATTATATTTTTGTCTTACTTTTTTTTCAAATGATTCATTTTCTTGTCTTGAAATAATACTCATTTTTTATGTGAATATTGTTTATTATTTTTTTTATAAGATATTTTTCTTAGTTTTAACACTATCAAGTATCAACAATCTCTTAAAAGAAACAACATGAATCAAGAACTTCCGAAAAAAAAAATAAATCCAAAGTCCTCTTACAGTTGTATAACATCCTTTTAATGGCTGATACTGAGCATGTTTATTTTTATGTTCGAACAGTGAAAAAATATAAATAGTAATTTCAACGCAGATTTGATAAAAGAAAATCTTACTACTTCAAAAAAATATTTTTACCTGTAATAAAAATATATCAAATAGACCCACAATGTGCTTCATGTTTCTATATAATTTGCACAATTTCAACTAATGTCTAACATTATAAATGTATTTGGACTCAGTTTTATAAGTTTTTTTGTAATAAGGATGTTTTTTATTTTACAGTCAAAAATTATAATTTTTATAAGGTATATAGATCATTGACAAAGTTTTTTTTATGATCATGATTAAAATTTAAATTCTTGATGTTATTAATTTACTTTACTTGTACAAACTAAAAAGAGTCGGCATAGAATTACTAAATATTCTACATGGGTTTTTGTTGAAATGGAATAAACTAAAATTTAATTTAAAATTATTTGAGTAAGCATAAGGTGATAGCCTTTACTTGAATTTGTATGTGTGATGATGGACTTCCAACTTGAATCAACCTTGTAAAGAAGGGTGTTTTGCCTTTGAAGTGGGTCTTTTGTCCATGACGTGAGGGTTGTTGAAGAGATATTTGTTTTGTGATTGCAAATTTGATTTGTCATTGAAGTTTGTGGACAACATTTGTTTTAGTAGCTTTGTTATTAGTCATTTTTTTCACCCAAGAGGATTCACTAATTCTAGGCTTGTCTCCGCTCAATTTGGCATCTAGGCAATCAGTATATTTTTTGAGCATTAGTGTAGGATGGAATTCATGTTAGAGCTCATAAAAATTAGATTTTGGTCATGGATAAAAGCATCTCTTGGTTCTTATATTTTTTTTCTCCTTCGAATTAGTGTAACTATCCATTGAATTAGTGTACTTGTAATCTTTTGAGTATTTCTTATACTCTGTGTAATAAAATTATCTTGCTTGTAAATAAATTTAAAAAAAAAAAAAACTTAAACAGTGACTAATAACAAGTTCATTCCTTTAGTGTCAGTGTGTTCAAAGGGTTTCAGGCTTTTTGGGAGGAACATTGTGATGCAGAGGATTTGGACCACTAGGAACTTCCCTTAACTCCCAACCACCATTCTGGAAAAAGCTTGATGATGACCCTTTTAAACTACCCTCCAAAGTGCTTTTCTTATCCATCAAACCAAACAGCACCTTCACAAGCAGATCATAGAGTTAAACATACGCAAAAGGTGAAGCATTTTTTCTCTGTTTATTAACAACACATATAAAAAATATAATCATATTATACCTTCCTGCTTCCAATCTCCTTGAGACTAGTTCCATCAGCACCAAAGCATGCATTCGCAGAATTGCAATCTACAAAAAAACAAACATGCATTTTATGAATATATATACAGTATAACCTTGAAATTGTGACAGAGAAAAGAGAGCTTTAAGACAAACCAGAAGCTTCCCCAGTGAGAATTAAGCACAAAAGCACAAGTGAGAAAACAGATGAAAGAACCACTTTTGAGGCCATGGTGGGAATGTATAGGAGAGAGCACAGATAACAAGTTAGCTACAATATTGTGAGAGACAAAGAAGGGGTAAACCACAAATTTATAGTGCCGAGGTTTCTTTTGTTGTATTTTTGGGAATGTTTCAAAAGTTTAAGTCTCACGTTGTTTTTAACTCCACCGTCCAAATATTGTATTTTGTTCCAGAATTCAACTTAATAGCACCATTCAAACATTATTATTAACCCTTCATAGAAATTAACAGTGACTACTCTATAATTATCCAAAAACCACTAAAATAAAACCAACCCAAACCAATATAGTTTAATTGATTTGAGCTCAAATATTTATCATTTGGGTAAAAGACATTATGTGATAATAACCTTATTCAATCAAACTATGAAGGATTAACAATTATAAAAAGGAGTTTTCTAACCTGTGCAATATTGCACAGGTTAAGCATCTCAAATGAGAAGCTTTTTATGGAAAAAGATAAAATTTAATAGACTTATAGTTTAACATGCATTTACTACTTAGCATTTTTTTCTATTTTGGGATTCTTATTCTATGCAATATTGCACAGGTTAGAAAAACCCAAATAAAAATACTCTAATTTCTGTTACGAATAGAAAAACTATAATGCGATGAACTTGTCAGTTTACTACACAAATAAGAGGGGGGGGGGGGGGGATTCCTTGGCAGATTGCGCCTGCAACCAAACCAATTAAGTAGCAAAACGAATTCCCTATACCTCTAATCTCATGAAAACTAGAGCCAAAGAACAGTATTTACACCATAAAATAAAATTTCATAAGCACTAATCATGAATGCATAGCCAGAGGAAGAAAGGCATCATAGAGTGGAGGAAGTTCTTGATTTCTTAATCTTATCATCCTCCTTTGATGGAGGAGGTAAAGTAGGAGATGAATATGCCGCATGGTAAGACGATGAAACGAGTTGTGCTGCCGCAGGAACAGCACCACCTGCAGTTATTATACCAATGAAACATGGTGAATCCACATAATAATGAAACCAATGTCGCCCTAGTCTTCGTATATCAAAAACTTGGGTGACTTCAATACTCAGATGGTAACGTGATAAACACAAAGCTTGTTCTTTAATTCAAGCAAGCCACAACTTAAAGTTTACAGTTTACAGTGTCAATCAAGATCATTCAATAGCATTGATACAATGGCTAGCATTCCATCGAAACTTAAAAAGCCTGTTTGGGTGAGCTAGGTTTTCAAAAAGTGCTTGTAGGAATATATTTTAGAGTAAACACTCAAATTGGTCCTCAAGATTGTAAGAGTCATCGAATTTAATCCCTAAGATTTTAAAATGACAATCACATCAATCTTTTTTAGTTTTATTTTTCATTGCCGTTTTGTACTAAAAAGTAAAAAGGACTAAGTAATAGTTTTACAAAGGCAAGGACTAGTTAATAGTTTTTAAAATCTTAAGGATTATATTTCTCAACTCCTACAATCTTGAGGACCAATTTGCGGGTTTGCTCTATATTTTATTATCTCAATTTATGTAAAAGCAGTGTTTCCTTATAGTATATGGATAAGCTCTTATCAAACTATTTATAGAGAAGCTATCTCAACTAGCTTCTACAAAAGTTGAGAGAAAGAAACTGAAAGCTATAGCCTATTGCATTAGTATAACTATTTTTATGATAAAATCTACTCCTACAAGCACTTCTTCACAAGGTCGTTCAAACAGGTTTTTTGAACTCAACAAATCTTTGTGTGTGTGTTTTTTTTTTTTCCCTGAAACTTCCATACAAACATTACGCAAAACTCAGCCTTAATTCAAAACAAAAGACCATATGGAATATACAAGCCACACAAAACAACAAATTCAGAAACTCACCTGCCAGTCCGGCACAGGCTGAAGAGAATACTATTACAGGTGGAGCCTGAATCGCACAGAGGTTTATGTAAGAATGATGATAACAAATTTAACAGAATTGAGAAGGCACAAAATATAGTCCAATAATTTATGAGTGAAAGATCTAAGGTGCTTCAACACCTATAAACTTCATTGCAAAGGATACCGCAAAAAATAACATGGCTGCTACCCATATGGTTCAAATTACCCAATTAAACCGAGAAGATATGCACTAAAACAAGACTGAATCAAAATGGAAACCATAGGGATGGTTCAAGATGGTGTAGACAACAACTTTAACAGTTTCAGAATACGTAACTAGAATTTCATCAAAGAAAAGTTTACAAAGTGGGTGGATCAAAGAAACTTTTAGAAACTTCGAGAATTTAAGAAAAGCCTAACCCTTCCCCAACCCCTCTGCAAAAATATATCATTCCCCTTTTGAAAAGTGAAAACTTACTATGTATCTCAATTATCACAAGAATTAGAAATAAAAAAAATAAAGTATGTAATAATCATGACATGAACAAACTAATACTGGCAACAAGTTCTCCTATTTTAAGTTTTATTTATGATTTGTGTTCTCTTGCAGATAGCAGAATGAAGTCAGCTTACTTCTATTCGAAGTGAAAAAATGACTTTACAGATCAGTCGATAAACAGAGGTGTCATAGATATGCAAGTAACCTCAGATGCATTATTTAAGGGACCAAATGGCTAACTGCTGTCACTTAAGGATTTAATTAAGTTGCCAACAAAAACTGTGTCAATTAGCCATCGATTAGGCGAAAAATACGTACAGACTACAAACTATTAGTTAAGATTGTCTCCATGATTTCCTATTATTTATATCTCTGAGTTTATAAATTGGCAATTATTTAAGAACAAGATGTGATGTACTTAAGTCATACAGGAGAATATAATGAGCAGTTTAGGATGAGAAATGTAAGAGTTCAGGTCAAAGATTTACATCTCCAAAACATTATATATGAGGAAAAACCATTAACGAGCACTATAGAAAACCAAAACTAGTAAAATAAATAAATACTAAAAAAGGGCGATATAAAGCACTAATAAAACTTACACCAATGAGAAAATGCAACCACATGGGTCCTTTTACCCATCTCCGGACAACTGGCATGACTGCATCAGAGAACAAATACAGCTTCTGAATAGATTATACACATTATATACGTGAAAACAGGTATGCTTCACATGAGGTTCAGTGCTAGATACAGATTGGAGGATTTACAGTAGTCATGCACTCATCTAAGAAGCCAACATGTTTAACGATTTTCCTGTTTGAAATTAATAGTTTAAATCCTTATGTTACAAATTAAACCTTTCAGCTTGGAAGATGAACACTTTCTACAACTAAAATTTACAATTACATACAAATCAACCAAACTTTTACATCTTGTTCATGATGTTCACAACTCCCATAAATTCCCATTTCCCCAAGTCAAGTTTGAAATCAATACATCTTAATGGTAATACAAGCAAATAGTGATAAGCAAAATACATGTTTGTTTACTAGTTGAACAAATGTGATGTGTGTTCCAGTGATAGATTCTTTGCACACAAATATCAACGACATTCACCGAAAAATGACCGCATTCTTATAGTATTTCCAAATAACAAGCTGCAAATGACCCTTAAACTGTAGAGTACCATAGCAAGTTAATGTTAACATAATATATACACATATAAATGAATGAACTAATTCTTCAGAATAATAAAATCAAACAGTGAGGAACAAGAATAAGTACCATGGTTGAATCCATAAAAAGCACTTGCGGTACCGCCAACGGCAGAACCAATCTTCAAAGTATCCAAACCCCAGATACAAAAATCAAAACTTTCGCACACCAATACAGAGATTCAAGTACAAATTGAAGAGGGTGAGAAGAATTTACCATGGAAAAGCTATCCCTGATAAAAGGGGGAACGGTCCAGTGAGTGGTTTCCTGGAAAATAAAAGGATTAAGAAAAGAAGAGGAGAAATTTGAAAGGAGAGAAAGGGGAAATAGTAATGGTACCACGTCCTTGGAAAGAGGTCCTGCGCAGTGAGGGCATCGAATGTTTTGAAGAGTACTACTTGTGTTTCTGAGTTTAGAGCATTCCATTTTCATGGTGCTGCATCAAACAGCAAGATCCCTCCGCCCTCTGTTGAAGTTGAAGGGTGTTGTGGATTCCGGTTGATCCCCGGCGATTCAATTAACGGCGCAGATTTCGAATTCGATCAGAACTCAAAACCAGACGGCCAGATTGCTGTCCTTCAATATTTAACTTTTTTAGCATTGTGTTTAGAAACGCAAAACTAAATTTTTTTAACAATGCTTAATTGCAGTTGTGGTCGGTAAATTTTATTAATGGTACGATGTTGGTCTAACTTTTAATTGAGTCATATTATTCACTCAATTTTTTTAATTAAGTGATTTTAGTCCTTTAATTTTTAATTTTTAATTATGTGATTTTAATATTTTAACTTTATTTATTATGCAATTTTGGTTCTTATAATTTTTAAATTATTTGATTTTTCTCAATTAATCCATATTTCGTTAAGAAGCGGTTAACATAATTAAACAAATAAAATAAAGTGTATAAGAACAAAAAATCGTGCAATTTAAAAAGTTTCAAAGCAAAATTACACGAGTGAAAACTTATTATATAAGTTAGACTGCGTTCATCGTTAACTTTTTAACGAGAGATGGTCAAAAGAATAAAAAAATACACAATTAAAAAAGATTTGGAATCAAAATTACGTAATTCAAAGTTAAGAGATTAAAATTACATAATTAAAGTCTTTGATGATAAAATTTTGCTTTTTATAATTAACTTTTGAAATATTGTTTGAGATAGTTTTTTATTTTTCAAAATTAATTATTAAATCTATTTAAAAAAATTAATTATCAAAAATTCATTTTCAAGATTAATTTTATTTATTTTTTTGGAATCACAAATTATTCAACATTATCTTACTTTTTTTATCAACCTCAATTTTAAGATTTGTTGTTTATTTTAAATAAAGAATTAAACAGCAAGTAAAACAGTTTTTATATATTTATTATTTAATGATTGGTTTAAAATTTGTTTGTTTTATTAATAATAGGATACCTTCTCATTGGTGAATGGTGAATTGTGATGTATTTGTATCCATCATATATTACATTTAAACTCTTAAAATTTACGTCTACCTTACATCTACATGTATATTATGTATTTTTTTTCTCAGATTTGATACCGGATTGTTTCTTGGAGCGGGATTAATGTAACTATTAATAATAATTGTTGGTATAAATTTCTGAGTTTTAAAAAATGTGTGAATGGATCTTCTAAAATAATAAAAAAAAATGGCATTTAATTTGGTTTGCTATTGTGTAGGTTATTTTTAAAGCAAGGATTTGTGCTTTGATTTATGCTTCCTTTTATGGTTTGACTGTTGTTTTTTAGTATCTCTGGTACTAAAAAAAACACTATTTTAAGATATATGAGTAGTAAAATAAACAAAAGATAAAAAAAAAAGTGTCTTAATTATATTTTTAGTCTTCATAGTTTGTTAATTGTGTAATTTTAGTCTTTATAGTTTTAATTAAGTAATTTTGATTCCTTTAAAATTCAAAATATGAAAATTGGGCCCCACGATTTAATTTCCCTCTAATTTAAATGATATATTACTCTATGTTGGTAGTGTTACTAATCTCAAATAAGAAATAAATCACAATTCTTATTACAAGTTTCAGTGGAGTTGATAAAAGACCATTTAATTTTGAGTGAAATTGGACCTCAAGACCCAATAATTTTCACATTTAAATAATATAGGGATTAAAATTATTCAATTAAAATTATAATGATTAAAATTATACAATTAATAAATTATAAGAATCAAAAGTGCAATTAAACCAAATAAAATAAAAGATATAATAAGTGATATATAATAAAAAACTAATAGTAATAAATAATATTAATGAGTAATATTTCAAGTAAGAAAATACTATTATTTTAAACATAAAAAGTGTTCTAATTATATAGTTCAATTAATGAGTTTATACAAACAATTGTGTATAAGTATCTGAATCTTCCGTTTTATGTACTTTCCAATAAAAAAAAAAAAGAAAAAGTGAAGAACAGATGTTGAAATCCTCACTATTTCTCTCCTTTTCATTTCTTCTTTAATTTTCTATTTAATGATTTCTTCTTTTACTACATCATCTTTCTATAGTATTACCAAATACCAATCATACTCACATTTTAAAATTAATGGTTACGATCACTATACATAAATTGTTATTTATTAATGTGTTTTTTATCTATTAGATTAGTAATTAGCTAACGTTAGTATAAACTTTTTTCTATAGATTTATCGATTAGTATAACCATTAAAAATCTTTATTAATCATCTTTAGATTAATAGTAATATCAATTACTTATATTAATATATTTACCTATTAATTTAAAATATTATAGGTTTATACTAACTAATTAATTTTGTTGCGGAAAGTCTAATCTAAGCCAATAACTTTTTAGTGGATTCTTTCTATTATGTACTTGAAAGGGGGAGGATCCTATTCTCAATAGCAGGAGTAAGCAGGTCACTTCACATAAATAACAAAGAGATTTGATTGGGGTGCATCTATTGTGGATGTATATTTTTGTAAATCCAAGTATTTTATTAATTTTTGCTGAAAGTAAAAAAAAAAAAAAAAACGAAAATGTGTGATTCAGAACACAATTTGGTCAAGGATGTACAAAATGTACAACAAAGATTTATGAATAACAAAAGTTGAAGGAAACAAAAAACTTATAATGAAGAGTGAAGGCATAAACAACATCCATACATAGTAATTCCCAGAATTCATATAGCAATACTATTAAGGACTTGATATATTGTGACAATGAATATGAATATATTTGTGAAAAGCATCTGATTACAATTAGTAAAAAAGATAGGTGGGGATGTGAGAATCCATTTTTTGTGGCTTTCAGAGGAGAGGCATAATAACTAAATTCTTTACTTGAGAATAAGATACATACATACATGGACTTTATTAATCTAAGTTAAGATTCTCACATTCTCATTCCAAAGAATCTTTGAAACTTCCCTACTCCCTACTTTAATTTTTTTTTTATTTTTTATTTTAATTTCTTTTCTTTTCCCCCCTGAGGAATAGCATTCCGTGGTCATTTCTCGCTTTTCATTTTAACCAACACCATCATCTGTGCTCAACCAAATCAATACCAAACCAACTTATATATTTTATGCAAGTATTAGATGTTTGAAAGTGAATCATAAAAGAAACTCTTTTTTTCTACCGTAAATGTTGTCAGCTCAAATAGAATTGTTTTCCATCAAATATATTTGTAGCTAGTGTTAAAATATTGAGTTACTAAAAATATAAACTTAAAATTAACTTTTGAGATTGAGTTAATCATAAAACTTAAATTTAACAGCTATAAAGAAAATGGTTTAACAGTATTTTTAGTCTCCCACGTTTTTGTCCTATGCAAATTTGCTCTTTATAATATTTTTTAATTATAGTTGTAGTCTTCTAACATTTTTTTAATGTGAAAATTTTGCCTCTCTTTCTAGTTTCTGTCCAAATTATGACGAAAATTACTTATGTTAAGGTTAACCTTAACGTATCGATTACAAAGGTTAAAATTAAAGATAAATGAGTTGTATATTAATAAGGTATAAGCATATAAGGGCTAAAAACAAATTAAATATTAGTTTTGTATGGCCAACAGAGTGTGTGGTACAACATTCAATTCTTGATGTCGTTAATTTCTTTGTAAACTAGGAAAAAAAACAATTAAATATTAAAATTGATGCAAATAAAGTGTTTTTCTCAATATTAATGGAAGAGTCTTATTAGGGCTATGACCACATAATCAAGGTTAAAAAAAATATTAAGGGATGTTACTTTCATAATAATTTGGATGGAATGGATAGAGGAAATTGTCACATTTAAAAAAGAAGAGGAGCATAACTACAATTAAATAAAACAAGGACTAAAATCATAGTGTCCCAAACTTATAAGACTAAAAAAGCAACTAAACAAAAATCACACTAGTAACGGTTTCAACTCTCAACAAATGATTTTTGCTCATGATTGACCACTTAGTGTACAAGTTTATTCTCAAAAGTGAATCTATCTCATGTAGTTAATGTAAGATATGTAAAAAGAAAATGAAATAAACATAACAAAATAAAGAATAAAAATTGATGTCCCCTTTCACAGGTGGGACATCCACTACTACTATAAGGCAAATTGGATACTCCTAGAAAGAGATAAGTACCCTTCTGTTTTGTACAAACACATAATCTTTACAAGATGCTTAACACTTGAAACTAGTAAGGACATTTTGGCAGCATCAAGTAATTAAACAAAAATATCAAAAAAAAAAAAAAAAATCCCCTGTTCTAAGCATGATATCAAAGCTGGAAAAGAAACTCATTCTATATATGATATACGATTATATATATATGGTTTTGGTTTTCAAGACTTTACAGCTTTTTATGATTATCTACAAACTCAAAAAGAATAATAATAATAAAAAGAACAGGGTTTGAGCTTAGCTTAAAAAGAAATGACATGAACTGTAGCAACAAAGTTTTTCATGTATGTACGGTTTAATATGATGACTAAAAAACACTCACACCGCCAAACAGAACCTCTAATTTCATGGTCATGGTCAATGGTATAAAAATAAACATGCAATACAAAACTATAACTTCACCAATTGCTTCACAGAAGCATTATGAAAAGGTGAACATAACAGTTAACTTTATTCTCTTCCAATACATTCTTTTTTCTTTTTTAATCTTTAGAAGACACTCCTTTCCAATTAGGTAAAATAACTATAAACAACAAAACTTTTCTAACAAAACTTTTCTATCATTCTACTGAGTGAAAGAAAAAAAAAAAGATAATAATAATAAAGGACTACATGCATGAAGAGATGTACTAACTATAAGTGTGTCCCTATTATTACTATTATTATTATTTTTATATATATGTATATGAAGTTTAAAATGTTGAAGGAGATTGTATAGTGCTGAAAATAACAAGTTCAAATGAATGGTGTTGCCAAGTGGTTATAGCAAGTCCATCTAAAGAGCAAATTCGATATCAAAATGGAAAAAAGTACGAAATCAATTCTGTTGCACAAAATTATTCCAAATCCACATGCAAGAAAACTACTTACGAACTCTGCTTTAACTTTGCTCAAAGTCTTTCATTGATTCTCATCCTTGCCGCATTTAAATATTCTCAAAAATCAGAATCAAGAACAAGAATATATATATAAGGAAGGAGATATATGAAGTGATGATATGCAGATACTGTTCAAGGAATCTTTATTTTCCTCTATATTTATTTTTATTATATATGGTTTCTATAACTTGTATATATAATTAATTATCTTATCAGATACGGTTTAGAACTTAGAATTAGCCCTCAGTTTCTATGTTTGTCTAATCACAAGTTGTTTAATTGGTGTTTTTTGACTAACAGTTATTCTAATTTATTCTGCATTAGCTGTTAATCATTTAATTGTTATTTGTAGAATTTTAAACATCCATCACTATATAGTCTATACCACTTACTCTTCTTATACATTATTCATTGTACATAAATCTTTCAAACTGAATAATACACATTTGCTTGCAGTTGACACATGCAATGCGTGGCTTTAATTAAAACTGAATCAGATTCTAATAAATTTTCTAATTGTTTTAATAGTGGTTTAGCATGGTATATGCCACTTAGTGAAAGTTTTTCATGGATAAGAACTGAACAAACATACAGAAAAATATAAATAAACCTTTTAGATTTAATGTCTCGCAAATTTTAATTAATCTGTTACTTTATAGAAATTTCATCACTTTAATTCTGGACTCTATTAAGTCTTTCGTATCACTCCTTAATTATTGGTAAAAAAATTATTCACCATAATCTTCGATTTAATAGGAAAGCCATTCACATTTATGCTCTTTTTAAGAGGACAAATTTGAATCACATTATGTAAATGTCAAGAACTAATGTGAAATTTTTATAAAATAAAAGATTAAAATGATAAACACATATAATTATATGAAGGACTAAAGTGGAGGTTCATGTAGAGATGGGGTGAAGGTGGATTCTTTACAAAACAACTAAAAGTTGTTTCCACTTTGTTTTGTATTGACATTTGGTCTATCTCATCTTGAATGTATTTGGTTTCACGTAGAAATATAAAAAACATGTATTCTTATCCACACAGCTTTTACGTTTGACCTATTTCGAAGTAAAACCAAACCCACACTAAAACTTACTCATAAGGAATGACAAATGTAGCATTCATAGTCATACAATAGAATCCACTACATTATAAGCATGGTACAAGTGAAGGGCAAGGGAAGTAGTCCTATGATATAGTACTGTATTTATTTAACTAAATGTAAGTATTAAAGCAAGTACAAATGCTGGGTTTCCCTTTTGATTAGGTCCTACCTTCTTAGGATTCTAAGGATGGTGCCTGCAATTTTGTTCCAAAGAAAGAATGAAAAGTTCAGGGTCCATGTTCCTCATATTTTTAAAGGGTGCAAGCTGAATAAGTACCAAACTTATTGAAGGAGACAAAACAGAACGTATTCTTATTCCTTATTCCATTCTTTACCTCCAAACACTCCAATAGGAAGCATCTGCATTCAATTTTATAACTTTTTTTCACCTTCTCTTGCATATCATGGTGCTCTAGTCAATGGAATCCTTCTTCTAACTTCTCCATTTATAACCAATTAACATGTATCTTCATGTCCTTATTATAAACTTTGTTATGCATAACATTCAGCCAACCCCCATCTATAGTGTGGACTTTTTACGACTAGGCCTCTGTGGATAAACTCGATAGGCTCTGATACTAAAAGCTAGTTTATGAAGGAGGATTGTCAGTGTGGTATATTTTATTTTGGTCAAATATTCCTAGTCTGACATATGACTATAATAACTATGTACAATCAAGACTTATAAAATGACTCCAACATCAATGTTGGAAGTTGGAACAAAAGATTTAGGCTTATAACTTCTAAGAATCTTCCTTTAAACCAAAAAAAATAGGATGGGCTTTGGCTGCTCCAAGTAGAGAGGGATATCAGATTCCCTAGAACCAAGTCAGAAAAGAAAGATAAAAAAAGAAAAATACTCTTTCAAAATTGAGCATATGATTCCCACTTTTACCTGGCAAACGAATAAGAATGCACATATTGGGTTAAAATTTGAAAGGATCAGTTCTGGAACCTAATGCAGTTATGAAAATGATATTTGGACACAACACTTTTTTTTATATACAAATATTAAAATACTTTTAATGTATGTGCAACACTACCTGCACAGGAAACCCATAATGTGTGTGGATAAAGGCTGTGTAAGAAAATAAAATAAAATAAATAATTATTTTTCCTAAGTTGTATTGCAGAGGAACTCAAATGGAAAGCACTATCTGAGAATGGAAAGTGGAAGCAGAAAATGGGGTCCACAAGAGAATGAAAAGCTGGAAGGAATAATATCTATTTTTCAGGTCACAGCACAAAGGGATTAAGCTTGGTTTTCTATTGGTTCAATTCAAGATTCCATGGGATTACTAGCTCCATTCCATCTCTCAAGTATAAATACCAGTTTCAGCATGGCTTTGTGATGAAGAGAAGTGTATAGAGAAGAAACAAAACCAACAAAACAAGCATTCACAAATTCCCTCATTTGTTAATCACAAAAGGGCAAGTAATAATTCTTGAAAATAGAACTTCATTTAGTTTCACCTTGCATAGGTTGAAAAGTGATCCAGAGAATACAAGCCATCAGGTAAATATTTACACAACTAGTCTTCAACTCTAGGGGTTTAGATAAAAATCTTCTATGCCACTTTTTTTACTAAGTTTCTGTTTCATTAATTAAATTTGTCCACGTCATTAATAAATCTGTGGTATAATTTGAATGAAAGTCTAGGTTGTCATTTTAAATAATTAACATGGATTAATCTGATTGGTTATACAAAAACATAGCATATGAAAGTGATATAAAAGATTTTAATCTTCGGTGGATAAATCTTCTATACTACTTACTAAGTTTGTCTTCTATCAATTAGATTTGTCAACGTCATTAACAAATTTAGGGTGTAATACTAATAACGTGGATAAGTCAAATTTGTGGTATAAGACCTTGGCACATGAAAGTGGTACAGAAGATTTAGATGTGTGGGTTAATTATGTTGTTAGTTTTTGTATGTTATGGTGCTTATACATGGCTTTTGTAGTAGGTGACATGTATCATCATCACCAACACCAAGGAAAAAATATCCATTCTTCTTCAAGAATGTCAATTCCTTCTGAGAGGCATATGTTCCTTCAAACTGGAAACGGGTCTGGCGACTCTGGACTTGTCCTCTCAACTGATGCTAAGCCGAGATTAAAATGGACTTCAGATCTTCATGCCAGGTTTACAGAAGCAGTGAATCAGCTAGGTGGAGCTGACAGTGAGTATTCAAATCATCTTGTAGATCATGAAATTTTGAGGAACATAAAATTTGAATTAACTAATGAAAAGTTCAATTTTTTTTGTTATTGCAGAGGCAACACCAAAAACTGTGATGAAACTCATGGGAATCCCAGGGCTTACCTTGTATCATCTTAAGAGTCATCTTCAGGTAAATATCATTAGTGATGCTAAATTACATGTCATATATTTGCAGAAGTTTCTCTTCTGATGCATCATAGAGACTAGAGGGATCTGCTAAAATGTTATTGGATAAAAGAAATGTCATTATAATATGCACAGAACAACAAACCCAGAATCACTTTTCCATTATAACTTGTATGGTGCAATTTCTAATTCTTTAAATTACTTCTGTCACCAGAAGTACAGATTGAGCAAGAATGTACATGGACAAAGCAACAATAATGTGACACACAAAATCAGTAAGAGTAAAATCTATTCCATTTATTCTAATTTACTATCCAACCAGAGAGCTATTTTTAAACAAAAAACTCACCATACCAGCAACAAATTATGCAGGTGCAGCAACTGCTGAGAGACTTCCTGAAACTAATGTCACTCACATGAACAAATTAACCCTTGCGCCGCAGGCTAACAAGTAAGACAAACCACAAGCTAGGTGCATGTTTGGGAATGCTTAATTATTGATTGCTTACTTTTTTCAAAAGCTCTATAAAGGAGCTGGCAGAGATAAGAAATTATTTCTCTCTAAGTTGAACCAAACACGAACTAATATTATTTCTCATGCTTCATGTAAGCTTGTTTAATATGAACATCCTATTGCTTAAAGATTTTGTACTAAAGTTCAATTCCTTTGTGGCAGAGATTTACATATAGGTGATGCACTGCAGATTCAAATTGAGGTTCAGAGAAGGCTCAATGAACAACTTGAGGTGAGCCTTAGAAACTTGCTACGCATGCATGTATGTTTCCAAAAGTGGCTATAGAGCTTGTTTGGATAAGCGTCTCAAGAAATGATTACACTAATAAAGTTTGTCATAAAAAAACTAATAACGTTAGCTTCTTTTACATAAATTATAAAGAGCTACTCTTGAAGAACATAAAAACTCTTATTTGGTACAAGCTTATTGTATAAGTACTTGATTAAGTTATTCATCCAAACGCAAATGAAACTTTTGGCTCTTTTTCTTCAAGTTTCTTTGTTGAGTTCTAACAACTCATTGTGAACAACTTCTTCAGGTACAGAGACACTTGCAGCTTCGAATCGAGGCACAAGGAAAATACATACAATCCGTTCTAGAAAAAGCTCAAGAAACACTTGGAAGACAGAATTTAGGAGCAGTGGGACTAGAAGCGGCAAAAGTTGAAATCTCAGAACTTGTTTCACAAGTATCCTCTCAGTGTCTAAACTCAGCATTTTCAGATCAGCTGAAAGAATTACAAGGAGGAGGAGAAGGATTTCACCCTCAAAACGATTGCTCAATGGACAGTACTAGTTGCCTCACTTCCTCTGAAAACAGATCACAGAAGGACCTTGACCTTCAAAATGGAGGGATACCCTTAAGACACTTCAATAACAGCCATCTGTTCAAAGAAGCCACAGAAGGTTCCAACCTTATTAGGAACACCTTTCTTACACCATTAAGCAAGAATGAAGAAAGAAGGAATAATAGTTATGCTGTGGAAAATAGTGCTAGTGACTTGTCTATGAGCATTAAATTTGAAAGAGAAGCAGAGAATAATAACAAGGGTTTGGATGAGAAGGTAATTTCACAACAAGATTATAGGTTCCAAACTCCTTCCTACTTTGCTTCTGCAAGATTGGACCTTAACACACAAGGAGATCATAATGAAGGTTGTAAACAGCTGGACTTGAACAGATTCAGTTGGAGCTGAGAAGCTGTACACTTCACACCAAGGTTTTAAATTACAATAGCGGTTACAGTCGCGCTGTGTTGAATTCGGCCAAATACCATCATTGGAAATGACAGTCATGGTCTGATGCAGTTTTGGTGGTTATCGAAAAACATGGTGTTGCAGCATGAACCGCAATTTAAAACCTTGCTAGGCACTAATTGGAAAAGTGGAAGATAGTAGGAAGGGAGTTGCAATGTGTTAAGTCATTTTTAGCGCAATGAAATAAGTTGCAACAGCAAAGACCAGTGATCTATAATGCATTTATTTTTAGCATTTCCTTCCCATTAAATTCAATAACTGAACTTTTAAATTTTATTTTTTCTTGCATTACGTCCCATTATGTTAGTGTCTATAACAAAAAGTATCTGTTATGAATTTTTGGAGGCCATTTTCAAAACCATCTTTTTTCTTTAAGGTGTATCCCTGCTCTGAAGACGTACTTTGTATTACTCATCTGTTATGAATTTTTGGAGGCCATTTTCAAAACCATCTTTTTTCTTTAAGGTGTATCCCTGCTCTGAAGACGTACTTTGTATTACTCTCAGTCATAATTATTGGGTAAAAATCACCGTTATCCCTAGAGAATTATTCTTCTAATAGAGAAATTTGATAAAACAATAACACAATAAAAATACAAGAATATAACGTGGAAAAACTCCAAAACCTGAGAAAAAAACCACAGCCGTTGTCTAACGACAACTAGAGAATAACACTGTGAAAATTTTTACAACACATAGATTTCTCACCCTTGCCCCAATACACTCACACTCTCCAAAGCCAATAACCTCACAACACTCTAATACAAAGAGTATAAGAGAGAAAGAAAAGTCAGGATACAAACTTAAAGTGTTTCCGACTTGGTGCAATTTGAAACCATAGACATGAGTCCATTATATAGCCTTGCCTCCCACTCCCTTTGTCAACTTGAGCAATGTGGGACTTCAAAATAGGTTATTTTCAAGCAAACTTCAACATTCTCCACCTTGATTGAAAATAACACATCTTCAATTTCTATTGCCTAAACCGACAATCATTGTTTATACCAACAATCATACTCCACCTTAAAGAGTATACCCACTTGGAATTAGACCACTCCAAGACTTTCTTTCACCACACACCTTGCATCAATGTCATCCAATGCCCGTGTGCAACTATGAACCCGCTAGCAATAACTCATCCTTTTCCATGGCAACGCGGAAATGCCATGAGGATGCACTACTCATCTTTTACAAAAGATCATCCTCCCTCAAAATGAGAGAAGCACTGCTAGCATCTAACTCAGAGTTCCTTTCGGATGCTCCTCCACTCGGACAATTTTTCTTTACATGCCCGGACTTTCCACATTTCCAGCATACCATAGTCTTTCCCTGGTTCTTCTTCCCATTAGGCCCACCTCTAGCAATCAACACTGAGTTTGTTGACACGCTTTCCTCACTTTTCATTCTCCTTTCATCGGAAAGGATTTTACCAGCAACTTCTTCAAAACTCAGAGTTTCCTTGCCATACATCAAAACAGGCTTGATATGGCCATAGGAAGATGGAAGAGACCATATGAGTCTTAGTGCTATATCTTCATCTTCAATCGTGACTCCAATTGCCTCTAACTCAGAGACAATCCCATTGAGAGAACTTAGATGATCGGAAAGTTCTTTAGCTGTCTTCATCTTCTGCACGTTTGCAAGAACATTCTTGGCCAAACACAAGCGAATTGCACTTGCAGCTCTCAAATCTAGTTCCTCCCAATCCTCTTCCTTCATGCCAGAAATCTTCTCTTTCAATGCCTTGTGTAATCCAGATTGTATTAAAACATCCTTGACTTGCATTTGCCACAAGCCAAAATTGATTCTTCCATCAAATTTCTCTATGTCAAATTTCATAGCACTTGAATATGACATCGTAACCGTGTAAACTGTAAATCGCGCACCGAATTAGTTCTCAGGAAAGAGAGGTTGGTCACAACGGATACTCTTAAATACCAAATCTTTCCTTAGCCAGAACTTTTCCAACACACCGCTCTTACCGTATCACACTTCTCTTGAACAACCAAGGATAATTCTCCAAAAACAAGGAATTTATTCTTTTCTGATGTGGAAGGTCAGACGAGGCTGCAACCACAGAGCATACTTAGAAAAATCCTACCAAACCATAGGCTCTTGATATCACTGTTGGGTAAAAATCACCATTACCCCTAGAGAATTATCCTTCTAATAGAGAAATTTGATAAAACAATAACACAATAAAAACACAAGAATATAACGTGGAAAAACTCCAAAACCGGAGAAAAAAACCACGGCCGTTGTCTAACGACAACTAGAGAATAACACTATGTGAAAATTTTTACAACACATAGACTTCTCACCCTTGCCCCAATACACTCACACTCTCCAAAGCCAATAACCTCACAACACTCTAATACAAAGAGTATAAGAGAGAAAGAAAAGTTATGATACAAGCTTAAAGTGTTTCCGACTTGGTGCAATTTGAAACCATAGACATGAGTCCATTATATAGCCTTGCCTCCCACTCCCTTTGTCAACTTGAGCAATGTGAGACTTCAAAATGGGTTATTTTCAAGCAAACTTCAACAATAATTCCCGTGAAAGACGCTGATCAAGACTTTTTTTTTTACTAGATCCTCTCTTGTGCTGGACGGTTCAATATTTGAACAAATACACTAAATCGCATACGATTAAATGTATTTATTTAGACTGTCCAATACTTGAGAGAGTGCAAGAGGACCATTGTTTCAAAACCCAGCATCAATGATATATTTGTAATGAACTTTTGGAGGTTTTTTTTTTTTTTTTTCTTTTCAATCATTATTTTTACTCGTTCAGTGTACTCACCAGAATTACTAGATGATCCACGTTTATAATTCGGTGCGCAGGATATTAATAATGTTTAACTTGTTCAACCTTATACACAAGATAGAAAAAATCTTTAACTTTATACTACTCTTTCTCTTTACAACATAAGTGCTGTTCAACATTTTAGCACAAGGATTAAAAAATAATTTAATAGGCTTGATTTTATATATGAGAATTAATGTTGAGATACCTATTATGCCATAAACGAATTTTCAGAAAAGATAAAAAAAAAAATTTAAGGCTGTTCTATAGTAATTGTATAAGGATAAAATTGAAAAAAATTAATTAATGTATCATTAGACTTGTAATGTGACTTTTACTTTGGAATAAAGCAATTAATAATTATTTAAAGATAAAACTAAAAAAACATATCAAAAATGTATTACTAGAACTGCAACGAAAATATCAAAGTAATACTCTTTTCATTTCATAATATAACAAGCCTCGATAATAAAATTTTGGTGTTTCTTATTCTAAGTCATAGCAAAAAAAGAATCAAAAGTATTTATCAATTTTTCTAACTATATATATTTTATTTATTTAATAATTTAGAGTCACATTCTATAAAACACCAATTTCGACACGAACACCACGACATGATACTGACACTGACACGAACATGGACATCACGACACGGCAAATGTCCAAAATATAGGACACGGGTCCGCGCTTATATTTATATATTATTAAAAAATTATATAATTTAAAAATTATAAGGAACTTGACAAAAATATATATATAAGTTAATAAATTATTTATCTTTTTAAAAATAACTTGTTAAATTGTACAATTTCATTCGCTACAACAAAAATGAAATTAGCAATATCGCTAAATACAACATTTGTAAAAAAAAATGTTGCAAATACTAAAAGGTGACATTTTTTAAATTTAGTAATATTTTTGAAATGTTGCTAAAACAATTTAGTAATATTGTAAAAAATATCGCAAATACACAAAGGCAACATTTTTAGTGATTTACTAACATTTTTTAGTAGTTTAACAATATTTTTTTAAATGATGCTAAAAGTCAATTATGTAGTAGTGATTTGATAAATGAGTCTCACAAAAAATACTAATTAAAAGCATCGTGATGATGTTAACACTTTGTCTTTCCTATCACCTAAGCTTCACTTTGTTCCTAACCACTATCATAATATGTCTCACAAAAAAAGAAATATTGAAAAAATAATTACAATGTAAGCCCTATCACAAAAAAAAAAAAACTTTGAAGAAAATTCTTAATTTAAGACATATCATCTTGATTCTCATTATTAGAAAACATAACCTCTAATTCTGGTTTATTAATGAACAAATGAGTTATCTCAAGAATTCTTTTATCATTAATTTTCTTGATGGTATTTTTAGAAGATAGAGATTAATTACAATAAACAAATACTAATCTTCTAGAGGTGTCAGGTGACATTATTAAAATATGTAAAAATAATGAAATGTTGATATTTTAAAGAGGAAATAGTTAGTTTGAAAGGGAAGGGAGGAAGGTAAGCCCATATGGGAGAAATGTGAAAATATGGATCCAAAGATTGGAAACGACAATAATGTATGTTGGAGGGATGGGAGTAAACGACAATGCATTTCAAAGAAACTAAGCTCCAAACCTTTTCTTATGGTCAAGCTAAGAAGCTCCAAATTAAAGTATGGTAAGGCTTAATTAATTAGGACTCAGAAAATATCTAAGTTAGTTAGTTGGGCTCACTCATGTCCACATCTTTCTCATCATATCAAATCAATTGACTTAGCTAGCTTCCTCATACTCATATTCATATTCATATTCATATTCATATTCAACAAAACCCTTCATACCAATGAATAACATAATTTCAAGTTCCACAATTATTATTCATTCTATATAACTCATAATTAGCTGTAAAAAATATTTTTTTTTAGATTTAAACCATGAATTTATGACTAGTGTGTTGCCTTATAATATAGTATCTGTTTAATTTTTGTATTTTTCAGAAAAGGATTGACACATTATTAAAAAAATATATGTAATTTATTTAGTGTGGCTACGTTGATTAGAAGTAAACCACAGAAATGATATATGTCTGTCGAGGGTGAGAAGGAGACGTAGAAACGTCACATACCATACAATACAAATTAAAAACATGTGACGTGTACTCTAAAATCCCCACTCAATGCTTTTCTCTTTTTGCTAATTGCTTCTTCTAAATAGGATATATATAATTCCACTTTGTTTCTCCACACACTAACTCCAATTTCATCAATGGAAGAAAACACATTCACCCACAAAATGCCTATGCCTTCAACTCAAAATTCAAATGTCATGAATAATAAGGCCAAGGATTTATTATTATGTGAAGAGGAAGGGCATAATAGCAATAATAAAAATGAGAAGGAGGTTGAGGTTGAGGAAATTACAGGGAGAGAGAGGTTGAAGAGGCATAGGGATGAAGTGAAGGGAAATGTGAAGATACCTGAAAATTGGGGTCAAGAAAAGCTCTTGAAGGAATGGATCGACTTCACTAATACGACGTCGTTTCATGATCATGCTTTGTTTTCTCATCCTCATACCTTGATTCTCACTGCTCGCGATGCCCTTGCTGCCGATTCGCGATCACACACCAGATTACGGATCCAATACTAGTTAGTTACTTGCTAATTAATTCTTAATTCTTTTCTCTCTTTTTTCTCCAGGAGACTTAAAAAGTAATAAGATTTTTTCACCCAATAAATTTAATTTTTTGGGCTGAACTTTCTTCCATTGTGTGCTTAAGTATTAACCTAGTTGTTGAAAAAAAAAAATATTAACTTAGTTTGTTATACATAGTTGGAATAATGAGTCTCATTATCTATTAATTATTCATGATTTTATTATTAAGGCAAAGAATTATGGTGAAATATCACAGAACCTAATTTAAGGACGTGTTTAATTACATAACTACTTAATCTAACTTGGTTTCATTTGTTTAATTAATCTCCCATCATAGTTTTACAAGATTAGATTATCATTACATGATTCATTACTTCTTTACCCCAAAAATAAAATGATTGATTACTTTCTCTAGCTGAAAATAGAAAATGCAATACTGTGTGTTTAGTGATAGTACAACTTATTGGCTATATAAATATAGATCCAAAATATGAACGCTATTTTTTAGGGTATTAAAAATATATTTATTTTATTTTCTTTTAATGTAAAATCAAACACATTAGAATTAAATTCAATTTCAAATTATTAAAGAAAGAAACGATAATTAAACACCATACATACATTATGAGACTCAGATTTAGGAGATTTATTGCTTTCTCGATCTACACTAACACAATTAATAAATTTCATAAATTAATCTAAAATATTCTTAATATCTATTGGATTGAGTTTGTTAAATATAGTTTTTAAATTATTTAAACTATAAAATACTAATTATAAGTTTTGATTATTATTAATTAATTAAAAGCTAGGCGTTTTAGTTAGGCTATATATAACTACAGTTTTAATTGGGCAACCAAATGATTTCTCGTGGCATAATGGTCATTCAAATTATAACTTTGGCTGGATCTAATCTCATCGTGGTGGTTTGATCAATAATAACACAGATTATTTTCATGAATGGTAATTATAATCATAATACGAATTAATCGAAAAATTGTTATGAAAAATAGTAAAATAATGGAAGAGGAAAGTGATTATATAATTAGAGAGTGAGGGAATAAAATAGTAAAGAGAATAGAGAATTAGAGAGAATGAGAAAATAGGAGAACTTTTATTCCATTGTATTTTAGCATTACAAGCAATGTTCTATTTTGACATGAGCCATAGGAACTTATTAGAGACAATCTTTAATGTTAAGAACACGAGTTACAATGCATACAAATATTTTGGGATAAATATAAAAATTCACATTATAATTATTCGTAACACTTCTTTTTAAATGTTAATTATTTTAGAATATGTCGATATAATCAAAACTAAGAACATCTCGTGAGACAAAACCTTAATTAAGAATAAAGAATATATCATTATTTTGTATGCCAACATAGCTAGAGTCATCTTGTTAAAAAAAAAAAAAAAACCCTCATGAACTCATGAATCATGAAAAAGCTAGAGTCCAAAACTAAACTTTAGCCACTTTTCTTCACTTTTTTTATTTCTATCTATTTATCATATATATTACTTATCACATTTCTGATTTTTTTTTGTTTTATTTATTTTCTGTCTCTCATTCTACACCTTGGTAACAAAAAGAGGCATAAAAGTGCCCTCATTCAAAAATAAAATAACATTTTTTAAAATTTTTTGGTCAATAAAAATTAAATACCGTTTGAATTCACACCACAAATGTCACCAGTAAACTCCGTTGATCAATAAAACTCAAATAAAGGAAACAAAAACCAGTCCAAAAAAAAATAAAAATAGATGCTTACCATTTATTATTATTATTATTATTATTATTTTGTTCGAAAAGGATCATTCATTGAATGAAACAGAAATGGGCCAAGCTGACGGACACCATTGAATTGAACACAAATAAGGAGTGGACATGATTAGCACCATTCTTATTGGGAGCGATATCATCTTTTTTAATATATAAATTTATGATTCTTACATATAAAAAGGATGGTACAACTTCCAATAGAGATTGTGCTAATCACATCCTCCCAAATTCAATACTTTTATTTTTTTAAGAAAAAAATGTTGGTGAACTGATGAATTTTGAGAATATGTGAGCTAACAAATTCTAAGCATATTTGAACTGTAGATTATGAGATCAATGTTGATGAATATACACTCGAATTCTTAAAATATGTAGTTTATAGATTCACGAGAATCAATCTTGGTAAAATAAAATGAAAAACGTGTGGTGGGAGGAATTGAGACCACCTAATTTTGAAAATCACACCATCCCTTTATGTATAAAAATGATAAATATATATACTAAAAAGGATGGTGTCACTTCCAATAAAGATGGTGCTAATCTCTTCCACCAAACGTGTGAGCGGCAAAAGTAGTGGGCTAAAAAAATAGAGCACCTTGTTTTTTTTTCCATATTTGGAAAAGGCTTAGCACTGGACATGTACTGTTCACTGAAGCCTTTTTTTTTTGTTCATGGGAATAGAATGTTTTCTTTTTTGGTCTAAGGTACTTTCTCATAACGTATTTTCAGTGACTTTACAGCAACAAAAAAGAAAAAACATTTTTCATTGACATAATTTGTTAAATTTTGAGAAAAATACTAATAAAATTATCGAAATTGCATAGTATAAAAAGAACAAGAGATTAAGGGATTAAGTACAAAAAAAATTAAGGGATACAAATCTCACATTAACCATATCGAAAAACTATAAATATAAGTAAGTATAAAAGTATAAACATGCATTTCATTTGTGTTCTACAAATTTTAAAAACTTAAAATAATTTTCTCATTTTTAATATTATAAAAAAAAACATGTCTCTCAATATAAATAACTAATCATCATTCAATTACTCATCTTACATTATTTTTGAGTTTGGTATCAGGGCAAAATAAGTTTATGGGAACAAATTTTTACATGGATGTGTGTGCATTCTTCCCTAATATGGTTTGTAAAACAAAAATGTAAGTGCTGATAATCACTTCTATAATGATATACGTGTATTCTTCCCTAACCGTGACTTAAATCTTATATACTCCTAATTAGTCACGACTTTCTAAAGTAAATACAAAAAATTAAAAGTGTATATATTCTTGAAGTGAATATTTATTTTAAAATATAAGCATTTAAATATTTTTGCACTATTTAAGAAAAGTTATTATATTAATTTTAAAAAAAAATTAATCACTGTATTATAATTTTATCTTTAAATAAATATAACTAATTATCTTAAAAATTAACAATACTATTAATGAGTTATTTTAATAAATAAAAATAAAATTAAAAAATAATAATAATAAATACACATATTTTATTTAGATGTTTATAATGTAAAATATTAATATTTTATTTATGTGCTTATATTTTAAAATGATAATAGTATCATAATGGAACTTTTCATAAGCACACACGTCAAGCTGTCGAAAGCGATTCAAAATCACAGAAATAACTAAACATGGAGTATTATGTTTCAAGAATGTCTACACATTACATTAATCATGAAACAGTGGTTGGTTCAAAGTGACACGTTATTAGTATCTTTTTTAGTTAAAATTTTAAGTCTATATCTTATAAATTGAAAAAAAAAATTAATTCTTTAGAACACTCGAGAAAATGTTTTCTTTCCCTTTCTAAATTCTGATAGTTATTTTGCATGAGCTGTAAAAGGTCCAAATATAACAGCTTAAATTTAAGAAATTGGAAATATTACAATAGTATACCCCTCAATTTATAGGACATCGAAAATTATGAACTATGAAGAACAAACTAGGCTAATAATAAAATATAATGTTTGCTTAATTTGCATAAATAATTGATTCAAATTAAACCTTATTGTCATCGTTGCAAAAAAAAAAATAAAATTAAGGATATATAGACCGTTGAAACATTAAATAATATAATGTAGTATGTATGTGCAGCTAATAGTTACGTGACAAAATTATCTTTTGAGTTCTATTAATTAATGACAGTGAAAGAATACAATAGAAATGAATTAGCATATATGTGTTTGATTTAATTTCTTTAAGAGGTTTTTTATTTCCTTCAAAAACTTTATTAAAAAAATGATCTTTTTTTTTTTTTGAGTTTACACATAGGAGAAATTAAAATAATGGGATATATGTTTAAAGATAGTTGGAATGATTTTTCCTTATAGAAAGTTGGTTTATGTCAAGAATGTGAATAATTGGATGATTGATTTTAATTTATTATGTAGGTGGATAATATAATTATGCTGTAGGGTTTAGTTGAGAATGACGCCACTAAACTGCAAAGTGGAAAGAGTGTATGTTGCTTTATGCACAAGTCAGGATTTAACTTATTCAATTCATTCTTTTTAGTTTCATACTAAGGAAAACATACGGAATCCAATTCATCTTATTAGATATGATCAAATCATATTTCTCCTTTCTTTTGACAGCTTATTTTTCTAAAGAAAGAATGAAAAACACTAATAAGCTTAATTGTATTAATTGACCTCTATAATTTATTAATTATGTGTAATTTTAATCTTTGTAATTTTTATTGAGCGACTTTAGTTCTTATAAAATTTAAAATGTGAAAATTAAGTTATGAGGTTCAATTTTTATTACAATTAAATAATTGATTGTCGACGTTACTAAAAAAATATTATAAAAATTATGATTAATTTTTTATTTGTGATATGTAACATTACTACTTAAATTGTACTTTAAAACTTAATTTTTACAGAGATTAAAATTACTCAATTAAAATTATGAAGATCAAAATTACATAATAAACAACATAAAAAAAATTACATAACTAACAAATTATAAAAATAAATCAATTAAACCAAAATAAAAATTGAAACGGAAATGGGTTAAAAGAACAATCATCAGGAGCACGTACTAATAATGCCCGAACTACTCACCAACTTCTGAAAAAAAGAAAAAAAAAGAGAGAGACTAAAAAGATTCCTGATTTTATTATTTTCGTTCAAAATAATTTATAATTTATAAAAATAAATAAATTAGTTTTTTATTTTATTTTTTGTCATTCAACATGTTCATTGCTGTTAATACACACTAAGAAAGTTATAATGTGACACTTATGTCAAGATGAAAGTGCAAAATGGCACGGTATCAATAAGTAAACAAAAATCATGTGTTTTAGAATCGAAATAGAGAAAAATGACTAGAGTAGTCGATTGGCTGTCAAATAAAAAAAGTGAGCATAAATAAAAATAACCTTTTGTCAACTTTATCAAAATCAAATGCACTTGATTTTTGTTTATTTGGTTATATGACATCCTTTTGAGTGTTCAGACACTTAATTTAGGCTTGACCCGACTTATTTTTCGCTTATAAGCGGCTTTTAAGTAAAAGTTTAAAATAAGAGTTTTAAAAAATAATTAAAAGCTATTTGACAGTTTCATTATTTGATACTTTAGTAAAAAGCTATTTGTTTGATAAAATATTTGTGTCAACTTTTTAAAGTTATTTATCATTAACTGTCACATATCTTTGATATAAAAAAATAAATTATCAATATAATTATTTTTAAAATGAAAGTTACAATAAAAAATAATTTTTTGATAAAACTCAATATTTTATTTTTTTTAAAAAAAAAACTAAACACAATATAAATTTATCAAAATAATTATTTAACATTAAAATTTTTAAATATGTAAACTTTTTAAATAACAATAAATTTCATAAATATTAAAGTGAAATAAAAACCGATAAATGAGAAGAAATTTTTTTTAAGATTTTAGTAAATTGTTATTTTTACAAAGAGAGAAGGAAAAGATATTGAAGATTTCAAGTGTTAATTAGAATATTTGAGTATTAATTACGATGGGCCCACAAAATAAGCCAATTTTTTGTCGAAAAGCTCATATTTCTAGCTTTTGGTTTAAAAGCCAGCTTTTTGCATTTTGTACCCAGAAAAAAAAAACCAGCTTAAATTTAAGAGGTTTGTCACAAATCTTGTTTGGCCCAACTTTTACTTATAAGAGGAAGAGAAGTAAAAAAAAAAGCTGGGCTAAACACTATTTAGTTTGTGTATAACAAATACTACTATTTACTATATTTATTAATTTTTTATTTTGTACACAACCTTTAAAAAAATACTCTATTCCTTTTGGTCATTTTATTTTATTATTTTAGTTTAAAATTTATTTTTTTATCTGTTCTCTCATTTAATGTAATTGATGGTAGTGCTAATAAACAATAAATAAAATAATTCAAAGACTTAAATAAAGACATTTGACTAAAAAATATTAAAAAAAATACATTTACTAAATTTTTATTCTTTTAATATAGAGTATGCAAAAATTTCAAGAAAACAAAAGGATGGAACCCAATTTTGGAAAAGGATGCGCGTTGTGGGCGTAAACGCGGAAACACGTGCCAATGCTGAGGTGTCAGCGTTTCTCCAGAGAGGCGGTGCTTAACACGTGCGCGATTCTGAGATCCGCGTAACAAATAATAAATCTGGGATTAAGTTATAAAAAAATTTGATTAATCAAAATATAATAAATTTTTGTTTGAATATATTTATTGTTTAAAACAATTTTTAAGATAAGTTAATTTCAATATTTTTACCATCACAACACATGTCTCTTGTGTCTAAAGAGGGCTTTTGTTATGAATCAAAACATAAAATGATGGATTATCAACTTTGAGAGTGAGAAATCTCCATTAATAAAATAATCTTATCAAAATATAAAAAGATAAATTTTCAATTATTACTCTTTTGCCATAAAAGATTTAGTATTCTTTTTATTTTCTAATTATTACCTCATTTAAATATAAGGAAAACAAATCTTATTTTTGGTTCAAACTATAAATAATTTTTAATTATTTCTCTCTTATAAATATCAGATAGACTATTTTAGTAATTCAATTTTATCTTTTATATAAAACTAAAAAAATTAAATACAATTAACTAAATTTTTTAATATGCGTTAAGTTACATAATTTTTACTCAAAATTAGTACTTCATTTATTTATTCACAATATTTTCTTTAAAATAAATGTATATTCTTTTCGTTCTTATTTATGGACTTCTCAACCAAAAAACACATATTAAGAAAAATACAAATATAAAAAAAATACATCGACTTATAGAAAACTTACTCTCTTTTCACGATTACTCTTATTAACAACTAATCAACACTTCCTATCATTTAAGGGTATGTTTGAAAAAGATTAATTTTCAACTTATATTGGATAGTTATATTTTGCACTTAAAAAAACTTTTGATTATTCTTTTAACAAAGGAAAAAGCTTTTTGTCGTTCAGCTAAAAATTGGACATTATTTCAAAAACATTCAAAATCATTTTTCACAGCTTAAAATTATCTTAAAAATAGCTTATGACAACAAATATATTCAAACAAAAAACGATTGTGTCTTAGACAATCGATTTTTTATAGCTTATTTTCATAATTAATCACAGCTAATTCAAACACACTTTACAACTAAATCCGACTATCCAAATTAATTAATGATAAAATAAAAAATATAATAAATACTATTTATTTATGTAGTAAGAGCTTATAAAAAAAACACTAATTTTTTTCAAGGTTTTATAAAAAGGAATGATGTAGTATTAATATGTTACTCAATACTTATGTCACCAAGCTATTAAGAGGTGTAACACTTCATTTATTTTTTAACTGCTGTATCAATTTTCTAACAATATATATTAAGAGGTGTAACACTTCATTTATTTTTTAACTGCTGTATCAATTTTCTAACAATATATATTGTAAGATAAAGAAATATAGTAATTGAAAAATGAATGACGAGCTATATCTCACTATAGTATAGCACAGTAACATCAATATTAAATGATACAATATTAAATGATATATATTTTTGTAGAAAATTGAGAATAGATGAATAGAGTGATTAGAAAATTGACAGTGTTAAACATTAATGTGATTTTTACTATTTTTTTAACTCTTTTAATAATAATAAAAGAAAAGTAAAGATAGTCTCTTTTAAAAAAAAATTTGCAACATATTCTTACTGGTGTCATTTAGGATGGTCCCTTAAAAATGAGCATCATCATGATTTTCTTTGATCTAAAGATTTTTTTTCATCAATTCAACCATTTGATTGAAAGTTTAAATATTAAAAAATTTGCAGGTACGTAATCTAACCGCAAATATTTTAAGTATATATTATACGATCAGAAAAAGAATCAGTCCATCGAAATATGAAACAATTTTCAAACTGACTAAATTTTTATATGGTTAATTTTTATTATATGAACTATCAATCTAATAATTAAATTAATAAAATTTATAATATTTAATAATAAAATGAGATCAACATCACGATAATCCTAAAATCAAAATGACCACTATTAAAACATCCATTCCCGTAAACATAATTTATTATCATTCTAGCACCTATGAGGTAAGGGCCCTCCATAAGAAAGTAAATAAAAAGGTGTATTTTTTACACAGGAGCTGGCTGCTAGTGCTAGCTCTCATGAAACTTTGTATAAACAGAATGGTCTTGTTTGTAAATACTATTACAAGGCAATGGCAATATAGTAATAAAACCTCACTATGTCGGTGATTTGGCAGAAGCTAACACCGAGGAAAGTGCATCATACGTGTAAGCAAAGTAGTGGATAATATAATAATCACAAAATATAATTAACAAAACCCAAATAGCATAGCCCAGTTTTCACATAAAAACAGAGTTGCTCTGTCATTTTTTTATATATATATGACAAGTTTTGCTATGTGGCCAACCTTACTTTTAATTTCTCAGCCTGGAAAACTTGATTTTCTTGGTTCCCATTTATGGCCATTTTCAGAACAGAAATGAAAAGATTCTTCTCCCTCTTCAGAGTTCTATTTCTGCTTCTCACAATTTCAGGTTTGTTATACACTTTCAATAACTTATTATCTTCTTCATGTTTTAAATTCATTTTATGTATAGTTCATGAATTAGAATTCAGAGATTGAAAAGAGAACAGTTTTTTTGTGTGTTGTAGAGTAAGCTTTTTCTGTTCACATTTTCTTGCTAATGGAACATTTCAGCCTATTCCTTTTAGCTTCATGGAATGAAAGAGAAACCGCAATGTGTGGTCAGAGGAATCAATGATGATTAATTGAATTTTTTCTTCTTCTTTATAAACGAATTGGAGCAACCATGTTGAGTTTCAATACATAGTTATAGAAATGTTACTCTGCTACTTACAATGCCTTATCTCTTGTATTTAATTCGTTTGCAATATTCACATAATATATATAAAGATGAGTGTGCCTCTTGCAAGCTGCTGAATTTTCGTGAAGGTTGGCAGCAAAGTTACTGCTTGCAATATATCGTCGCATATTTTAGTCACAATTTTCTTGAGAGTTTGGCTATTTCATATTTAGCTTCAGTTTTTTCTGATAACTGAAAGTCCAAACTCATTTTTTCTGCAGATTTGATAGTGCAAACCAGAGGCCTTAATTTCGGGATAAACTACGGGCAAATAGCAAACAATCTTCCATCTCCATCTCGCGTCGCAGTTCTAATAAAATCTCTAAACGTGAGCAGAATCAAACTGTACGACGCGGATCCGAATGTTCTATCAGCATTCTCAAATTCAAATGTGGAATTCATAATAGGACTAGGAAATGAATATCTTCAATCCATGAGAGAAGACCCTTCTAAGGCTCAAACATGGATTCAACAACATGTTCAACCATACATTTCACAAACCAAAATCACTTGCATCACAGTGGGAAATGAAGTCTTCAATTCCAATGATACACAGCTCACAGCAAATCTTCTCCCAGCAATGCAAAATGTCTATAATGCCCTTGTGAATTTAGGACTTTCACAGCAAGTAACTGTCACAACTGCACATTCTTTCAACATTTTATCTAACTCATTCCCTCCTTCAAATGGTGCTTTTAGGCAAGATCTCATACAATACATCCAACCCCTTCTGAGCTTTCACTCTCAGATAAAATCACCTTTTCTGATAAACGCGTATCCCTTTTTCGCGTACAAAGATGACCCTAGTCACATTTCTTTGAACTATGTGCTTTTTCAGCCAAATCCTGGTGCTGTTGATCCAAACACAAACTTGCATTATGATAATATGTTGTATGCACAAATTGATGCTGTTTATGCTGCAATTAAAGCTTTAGGGCATACAGATATTGAGGTGAGGATTTCTGAGACTGGTTGGCCTTCTAAGGGTGATCCTGATGAATTTGGAGCTACACCTCAGAATGCAGAAGTTTATAATAGTAATTTGTTGAAGAGGATTGAGCAGAAACAAGGGACTCCTGCAAATCCTAATGTTCCTATTGATATTTTTGTTTTTGCACTTTTTAATGAGGATTTGAAGCCTGGTCCTGTTTCTGAGAGAAATTATGGTCTCTATTATCCTGATGGTACCCCTGTTTATAACATTGGGTTGCAAGAAGGTTATCTTCCAGAAATGGTTATTGAATCTAAATCCAATGTAAGTATCTCAAATAAGAAAACTTCAATTCCTTTTTCCTTTTATTATAATATGATATGACAAATTGTGGTCGAATGTTGGATGCTGTCAGTGCATACTGTAATCATGATTTGATGTCGTCAAAATTATGATATTGTGAGATGGAGCAAACCGCAATTTAAAACCTTGAATCTTATTCGGTAGTTATTGATGTATCTAATGCTACTATTGCTTTTAAACTTGCAGGCTTTGTCCATCAAATTTCTCATCTACTTACTCACATGCTTAGTGATTGCTTGGGAGCTTTCAAGATCCTGATCAGTAGTAAAAGTGTACAAAGAAATTCCAATACATTATTCTTTTGCAAGAAGAAGTTTTTAAAGGTGAGGAAAATCTAAATTTTGATTCAGATATTTCTTTTGTTTCAAGTATTAATATTTTTTGTATTCTTAGGTCTCATGCTAATAACTAGTGCATCTCCTCAATTAAACCTACAGTCATTTATTAAAAATGATATATTAGTTTAAGAAAATGTAAAAATATCATCTTAGCTAGTTAAAATTACATGTTTTAATTTATGACTGCAGATTTAATTGACTGTAACAAATCCAAATCCCAAATTTATTATAAGTCCACATGATATCAAATTAGCAATGATCATTTGCATAGGTGGTGGTTAAAAAATTCAAAAGCATTTTTGATTCCTTCTATGTTTATTCTTTGACTTTTTAATAGTACTATGTGTCTATGTCAAATACAATGGTATGAAAAATGAGAGATAGGAAAGTTTTGGAAGCATTTGGTACAAAAGTTCTGCCTAAATGGTATCTCTTTAAACAAAACCTATCAAATGATGTCTAATCAGAGCTTGTGCATGCACCAAGTGGACACTCTAATTATAACCATCCTCAGAAAATCTTCCTTTTACTAATTAATAATTATAATTATAATTAAAATATTAAAATATTGGGTGATGGGTCTCATCTTCCTTATCTCCCACTTGCAATCATGCATGTGAATCTTGAGGGAATAAAATTCCCCTTGTCTTCAGCTATACAAAAGTCCAATTTAAGTTGTCATAGGGGAAAAGAAGCCTTCATATACTATGTTTAGATTTCAGTTGAGTTAAACAAATTGATCTTTATTTTCACCAACCAAATTCAATTGCGTTATAATACTTGAGTTATCAGATAAAAGTTGTGTAACTCAAAAAAAAAGTTGAATCGGTGCATCACTTTAATTTTGTTATGCAAAAGTGGGTTTAATTAAAATGTTAATCAGTTGACAACAATCCAAACAAACACTGAATCTCGCGAAATTTGTCTATGGTTGTGAATCTTATCTTAGAGATGGCTTTCCCTTTTTTTGTTACTTTCATACTTTCTATCTTCAGATTAACTTTTGTAATATCATGACTTTGCATCTAATTTCTCATGCCCGATGTTCAAATGAGAGGAATTTTAGCATGGAAATTTTGGTCACAGTAAAACCTTATTAAACTGTTCTGTTTGAGTCAAGAGATTCTCTTTTACTGTTAGGTAGGTTGTGTTCATAGGATAATAATTTTTTTTGTGAAATGTTTCAAGGTCAAACATGTGTGTGTTACATTACACCATAAGGGGAATGTTAGTAAGTAGTAACACTAATATATTTTCCAAAAACACTCTTTTTGTCAGTCAAAATTATGATGTGATTTGCTTTAATATGTCTTAATTAGTAGGTCATAGTTCAATTTCACTAGGTCTAGATGTTAAATTAAGAATTAATCCCTTATATTTAAAATCCTTATTATTCTACAAATTATTTCAATTGGTTGCGTATCATATGCAACTAAAATAACATCATGAGCATCTGAATGGAGAAAACTTTCAAGTGAAGAACCTCATGATTTAGAATTTCAATTATGCATCTTTGTTGGACATTAGTAATAATCATGTTAATTAATTAAGTGGAAGATTCCACAAATATGAAAAAAAAAAAGTCTTATAAAGTTGGCTACGGCGGCTGTTAGACATATATGGTAGAAACCTTTGAAATTGAAAATAAAATACTTATAGAATTAATTAATTAATTAATCTTACATCATCATATATGGTCCATACGCGATAATTAATGAAATTGACAGATAGATACAACTACCTAAAAATATTAAAATCTGAAATAGTGATTGCTAGCTAGGTGTAGCTTCCATATCTGACCATTTTGTGCATTAAAGATGCTTCGTTTTTTTCTTATAGTATTTCCATATTCACAAAGCAAAATATCTTTACTTTTACACTATTTTAGGCAAAAGGGGAAAAAAGCACCACAATAACGTTTTTTAAATGTGGAATTATTCGGTGGAGGTGCAATTTAGATTTTAGTATTATTTTATACCATTTAATCTCTGCATTTGCTTGTTCTGTTTTCACTCCTCTGTTTTAAAGTATGTTTAATAGTACTAATTAATATTCGATTATTAAACCAATAAAATAATGAGTACTAGAGCTATAAAATAAAATTAAAGTCTATTTAAGAAATTTACCTCGCTTTTGAGAAAGTTGTGTGGATGTTATTGAATTAATTAATTAATATTGATGCATGTTTATTTGCAGGGAGGCAAAAGTAGGAGACCTTTTTCACTTTTCTTGTCTTGAAGGCTAATCTTGCACTTTCCATGGGAGAAATTATTGGAGGGTTTAGTTGTTATAATTAACTTTTAGTTAAAACCATTCATATAATCATTGATTTCACAATTCAGAAATAATCAGAGGTAGAGTCCAGAAATTCGATATGTAATATGGAGTATAGTGAATTTTTTGACAGAATTTAAAGTTGATATAGATCGAAAGTAGATTTTCTATTTTTGATAGAAAGAAAAATTATATATATGTTGTATTGTACACTGTACATGTGAAAAGAAATATGAGCTATATCACTTTTCAGGATTTTCTAAATTAATTTAATTTTTTTTCTTTTCTGTGTAGTACCTGTCATAAATTTTTCTCATTTAATTTTATAGTATACAAATATAGCGTCCATTGTTGAAATATCTGTTGGTTGTTGTTCATTTATTATTTGTAAATATTGAAAAACAAAATAGTTAAGATTGAAAGAAAAGATTAGTCGTGCAAGCAACCATTATATATATATATATATATTTTTTGGAGCAAGCAACCATTATATTGTTTATATATCGAATGTCAAAAAAGTACGTGTACAAACGTGGATTTTTTTCTTATGTTTTTTTTTTTTTGAGCAAATCAAATAGCATGTGTTCAGATTGGCAGGACCTATATTTGGTAGATGGCTGCATGTTCTGTTCAGATTTTATATTAATGGATAAAATGAGAAATGAAATTTACTACTTTAATATTTTTTTTTAATAACACTTTTAGTCTTTAATAGCTTGTGAGGAATATTTTGCTTTGAAGCATTGTCTTATTGTCTAGATGGTGGAGGACCTATTCTCTTATACTCCATGAGTTTCCTAATATAAATCCTTACATTAAAAAGTTGGTATTTTATAATATAAGTTTATATACAGGAAGCATTTATTAATTTTTTTAAATTTATTCTTATTTATTAGAGTAAATAATTATTAAGAGAGTTGTGACTACATTTAATTAAATGTAGAATTCAAAAAGACCAAAAAAATTCAAAAATCAATAGATTAACCACTTTTATAAAACTGTAAAAAGTAAGTAGATGCTTGGATTATATAACAAAAGAAGTAATAATTTTGGGCTTTTGTGAAACTTTAAAAAACAATAGAGTAGTACAGAAGATATTAGGTGGCTAATAAGTGTACCATATCTTTTCAAGGAAGTTAAAACAAACATATTTCTTTAATATATCTATATATATTGAAAAAACGTCTTAGAATAAATTTTTCCTCTAAAAAAAGATGGTGAGATGATTAAATAATGTGTTTAGTTTCTATATATATATTGAAAAAATGTCTTAGAATAAATTTTTTTTCTAAAAAAAAGATGGTAAGGTTATTAAAGAATGTGTTTAGTTTCTAATTAATTGAAATTGAAAATACTTTTACTTAAAGTAAAAGATTGTTCAATCTATTAAATCTATTAAATGTGATTAAAATTTTTGTTAAAACAAATCATAATAATTAATATATTATTAGAACACAAGTCACATATGTGTAGTCAATTAAAAATCAAATAAACACAAAAAATTTTAGACTTACTAGCTACATTTTTTTTTGCCAGTTACTTGAGGTGCGTTTGTTTTAGCTTTTATTTTAGGTTAAATTGATATGAGAGGAAAAAAAAATTATCTTTCGCTAGAAATGCATCATCATAAATTACTATAAGTGAAATTGATTTTGATGAGGTAAGAATGTTAACGATTGATTTGTTATACTTGGAGCATAGCGGTCATGACCTCCAATCTGACTTTCGGTGCGGTGGTTTGAGCCTTCCGGCCACTTACCTGACGGTGAGGAGGGGTACTTGCAAGCACTCTGACAGTCAAGTCAGTAAAGTCTCACAGTATGGGAATCTCAGATATCAGATAGTAGTAAAAGCGTATCAAATAAAGATGGAACACAGGTATTTATAGAGCTCATAGGGCTACTAAAGTCAAACCTGTCACTGTCATACTTCCGTGAATTCCAGCGATAAGTACAAATCTGTAACAGACCCCACGTGGGGTGGTGCTCCTCAAACTCTAAGTCGGGTGTTCATGTCGTGGTGTTTACCACGACATGGTACCCACAGCTTGAACCACTCACGTGAGCCTAACACGTGTCTCTGCTGCGTTAGGTCCATAACAACGATGTTGAATGATTGCTCTTATGGATGTGGTTGTCAATTGTCATCATTCATTAGTAAGTGGGTTTGTTGAACCTTAGACATGAGTTAAGTTTAAGGTATGAAATATGATAATATATAGCTTCAATAAAGAACTTCATCGAAAATAATGCACTCGTTAATTAGATTTGGATCTGCTGCAGTTATAAAATTGATTACTATAGGATTTGCAGTTCTATATATCTCATTATTCGAATAAATTAGTTAATTTTTGTATTTATATTATACTATTACACTTAAGTGATTTTTGATGACAGAGGATCTTGATCCCCACTTGTTGGGAAATAGGAAACATATGATTCTGATCAAAGATATTGCAGGCTCAAGGTTATTCATGCACCTTACAATTTAGATTCAATTTAAATTTTAAATATTGCTTGCTTTATAAACGGACTAGTATATGCACTAGTATTATTAAAGTATAAATATGAATAATTTCATATTTTATGCATAAATATTTAAATATATATTTTATTTTATTTTATGAAAATAGTTCTTTTAGAAATTATTCTACCACTTAGGTACTTTATTATAAAAGGTAAATTCATTTTCTAAACTACTACTTTATTTTAAAAGAGAATAATCTCTCTCCACGTTAAAACTCATCAAAATTTTATCATTAATTATAAAGATATATGAAACCGGAGGGAGTATATAGAGAGATTTTTAAGAGCTCATTTGTCATTGTTATTGTTATTTTTTAAAAAATAATCACTTTTTTTAATAAGAAAAGCAATTTTAAAAGTTTTTTAAAAGTAATTATTGTCATTTTCATGATAACCAATTAAAATTTTTTAATTATTTACATACCGTCAAAATTAATTACTTTAAATAATAACAAATGAGTTCTTAATCTAAAATAAAAAAAATCAATTTTACACCTATATTAATATTAAAATCGAAATTCATGAAGTACATTTTTTAAAACAATTCGTGGAGTAGTTTAGAGTATGTTTGGATATACTTTTTTATTAAAAAAAGTTGTTGCTTTTTTAAAAAAGCTTTTAGAGTATGTGTTGGATGAATTTTGATTATGTGATTAATTTTTTTTATTTTGTTATTACTACAAACAACTTTTTTTAAATAAGCAAGAATTTGAAGTTTATTAAAAAGTTTTTAGTTTTAATCTACTTTCTTTTTTTATTATTCAAATTTTTACTATAAAAAGCAATTTTTATACGATCCAAACATACAAAATTATCTTTAAAATCATTTTTGAACAACATACCCAAAAAAAATTAATTATGCTATAATCGATTCTCAAAATAATTTAATTTTCACAACTAATCCAAACACGCTCTTATTATTGTTCACGTGTGCAAATTTAATAATTGAATTGAATTTAAAATTCAAGTCAAATATATAGATTTAAATTATTTTATAGAAATTATTTAGATTTAAATTCCATCTGTCTGTCTAAGCACTTAGTTATTAATTATTCAATCAACGTATGAATCTAGATCATTGATGACCAAACTCTGGAATCAAATGCTACAATTGATTTATTAGACAACTAGATTTCAATAAAATTTTGCTGCTGACAACTGTTTGCATTGAATTGAAATGCTTGTCATATAAGATCTGTCATGCTCATTTCTTTTCAATAATACTTGTTAATCTTTTGTTGACACAAATTAAATTTACATTGAATTTTGAATTTTATTCAACAAGATAAAAGTGTCGTTTTTTTTAGACCTCTTTCGAGGATATTAACGGCTAGTAGTGACTAATTTCTTCTCCGAAACTGAGTTTACGTCAAACGATTGTCGAATGGTCACCAAATATCACTTCATTCTCGATCACTATCAATAAAAGCGAAACTATCTTTATTTTCTAATGAAAAAAAAAAAAATCCTTTTCCTCTTGACTAATCAACTTTCATCTTATTATCATTAGGCCATCACAAATTACATTAAGATGTAAATTAATTTGATTACTTCAAGAAAAATCCAAATCTCATCTGCATTTCCAGCAAAAGAGATTTTAAACAGCTCAACCCTATTCCATAAGAACTTCTTTCGCCATTGGAGATTCTTCTATTTAAAAGATGGAGGGAAAAGATTTCAACAAATAATCAATAGTAGTAACAAGAACCACGTACTGGTGCTGAATTTTTATTTTTATTTTTAAAAAATAACGTTACCATTTCAATTATTTTCATTTCGCATTAATTATATTCTTTAACATTTGAATTTTCTATGACTCACTTTCTAGCATACAAACCTTAATCGGATCCGAATCTGAAAGTTAAACTAGCAGAAAATGTAAAACAAATATAACTTACTATGACACATCTGCAAAGTGCAAAGCATCACTTCTATCAGAAAATATCAAACTCGTTCCACTTGCAATTTATCTGTCATTGATTGCTTAACTGTCTATATTTAACCACTTTTCCCACTAAAAATCCTTAATTGAGTATAAAGTTAATAAAATAAATACAATAATTTATTAATGAAAACTGAGAAGCAGTGTGTGAAGGTATATATTTATGACATTGCTAATCTCTGTCATAAAATATTAAACAAAATCTTAACTCACACATCCCTCCTCGTCATGTACAATATTGTTTTTTTTTTTTTTTTGGTATAAGTACAATATTGTTTAAAACCACACGAAAAAAAATATATACACATTACCTCTTATATTTTTTTTATTAATCAAATATTTAACGTTTATAATCAATAACACTCATCTGCTTTTGTTGCTACAAAGTACAAACCCCTTTACTTATAAATGTTGGTTTATAAATGGGAAGTGAAGTGAAGTGCTGTGTGTGGAAAGTGTCTGTACAGCTTTACACAAACAAGGATGAACATAGCAAATCCTTGCACCTTAAAAATTTATTGACAATCCAACTCATAAAACAATCAATTGAATGCAGCACCAAAGAACTAAGGAATCTTGACTAAGAGCATCATTTCTCAATTGTAAGATACAAGGAAAGGAATGACCATAGACATAAAGTCGTCGTATGAAATTGTAGCCGTACCGGTATATCGCTTGTCCTTCTCCTTAAATTTTTCAGTCAGACCCTGAAAATGCAACAAATAATTAGAATGGTAACAAACAAATGTATATACGAGGAGCGACACTTGGTTGCAAGAACAGGAATTTCATGACAATGCTAATTGCTATATAAATTCAAATGAATCAAATGTTCCAAAATGTTTAGGCCTCCAAATTTTTCTTCAGAAACTTCAACGTATATAGCTTCTCTACTTTACTTTTCTAAAAGCTATCTCAAGTATCCTTTGAAGATGTTGAGATAAGGAATCTAATTTGCGAAACTTGCTTTTGAAAATTATGTATAAACAAGCTTGTTACTCTAGTGTTTATAAGACAAATTCTACTCCTACGAACAATTTTTGAGAAGGTCAACCAGAATAACTCTTATGTTCTAAACCACATATATCAGGTAAAACCACAGAGCAGGTGAATCGGGTTATCAATTGAAGAGATGAATAAGAAACACAAATAAAGAAATAGAAAACTGAAAGGCACGTCCATAGCTTCAAAAGCTCATTGTGTTTTACCTTGATAATCATCCCACACCTGCATACAACCAGGAAAAGAACATGAGATACATAATGACATTTCCAAACAGAGTAAACCCCAGTTTGGTCTTGGCAAGATTTCTGAGTATCAATTTGGTGCTTGGTGCTCAAATGATATATATATATATTTCAAACTTGGTCAGCTATTTCAGTGTGGAAAAGAATATACATACCATTTGAGGACCAGATTGATGTAATAATCTTTTGAAGATCAAATTAATATTCTAAGAGTGACCAAAATGGAAATATACCCTTTTGAAATAAACAAGAGTTTAAAATAAGCTCTTGAAAGATCTAGATAAAAAGTCTTACTCGACAAAACTGTCAAAGCCAAGTTCAACTCTCCGACCACTTCCATCACTATACTTGGAAAGCAGAAGTTGAAGAACTGATCCAGGTACGGCATAGCCAATACCATACAGAGCATCTCTTAGCTCTAATGGATCAATTTTCCCACTCCTATCTTTATCATATCTCTCAAAAATGCCCTACAAACGAAGAAACTAATTCAGAGGGAATTACATGAGATAAAGTTCTAATATGTAACACAAACTTCAAACTTCCTGTTAAAACCCACCCAAGCAGAAAGTGCAGAAAGCATCAAATCACTTATCACTAATTCCAGTGAATATAAGTTGGTGGTTCTTCACATAACATGGATGGGATGGTCAATTTACATTGTCAGTGAACATTGAACAACATAATGGAACTACTCAAAAGAGAAGTGCTACATACACTAGTAGTCTAGTACGAAAGTCTTGAAACATTTCAGATTGACCAATCACGTAACTTGATAACCATACATGACTGGTTATAAAAACAAAATACCTTGCCCATTAACCAATCAAATCAATTCGTAAACCTTCATCAAAGAATTCTTCACACCAAATATCATTTTTCCAACATAAAAAAAGCCAAAATCTTTTACTAGAAACAGAAAAAACTTAGTTATTGTAATGATGTGACACATTATTGCTTAGAGATAATTTAAAAGGTTTCACATTGGATCATATTCAACTATTGGCATGATGTACATGAAGAGGACAGAGAATATCGAGTGATTAAATGAAAAAATACTTTCAAATATCAATAGCTCTGCCAGTGATATCGTACAAATGTTAGAGATATATATAGAAACTAATCATGTGCTTTCAAAGTTTAAACTTAAACGAGTTCCATCGTCCATCTATATCTAACTATTAATGTATATCTTCCCCTAACAGCATAAACATTCATGAAAATCAAACCAAGAAGTCCATATTCTTATTGAAACACTAAATGTCTTGTCTTGCCTAAGATGCAAGACTGTTTACTATATGGATTCACATTAATTGACGAGTGTTAATTTTATGAACTACTAACAATTCTTTTTTCTTAGATTTCAGGGACTAAATTGATTGATAGTTGTAATTTAAAAAAAACTAAGTTAATGTTTTAGCATTAGCAAATTTTAACACAACTCAAAAAGGAAAGTATACATAACAGAAAATGCATATATGTAGAGAAAATTCAATGAATGAAAAAGAGACTCACTCGCCAATGTCCAAGGCAATTCCAGAGAGCAGTAAATTCCTTTGGCCCTGTGACAGCATCACAAGCAATTAACAAGAAGTAATACAAATAAAATTGACCAACCCCAAAATACTAACAACAAAGCTCCAAAACATAATTGGAATTGAAAATACCAACCGATTCTTAGGGGTTCGTTAGGGTTCTTGAAGAGGAACATGAGGAGGCGAATAGTCCTGATATTGAATTTGTGAAAGGAAGAAGAAAGAGCTTGTTGCAACTCATTCTCATCGATGAAGCCGCTTCGATCTCTATCCACCATCTGAAAGCTCCTAATAACATCTTCGGACGTTCCCGGTGGAAAAGAGGAATATCCAGAAGAAGAAACCGCAGAAGAAGAAGAAGAAGAAGAATAGCCAGATGAAGAAACTTGTCCTCCATAATAACCATGACCGTATTGGTAGTTCGGAGGAGTAGAAGCATGAGATGAAGGTTGGGAATAAGGGTTTGAATGGTTGTAATTTGAAGAAGAAGGAGGAGGAGGAGGAGGATTGGAATAAGGGGTTTCCACAGGAGGCGCAGATGGAACGTAGGATTGAGAATGAGATTGAGAATTGTATCTACCGTAGGAAGACATAGCTGGAGGAAGGAGTTAGAGCTAGAAATCTGCAAATTTGAATTGAAGTTTTTTGGAAAAGAAAATTGAAAATCCAAAATCAGATAGAGAGATAATAATTGTAGTAGTTTCTAGTTAATCATTAATGAAGATGGCAATAAGGATTTTATTATTTATTTATAGGGTTTGACGAGATAATGACAGAAAAACCCACACGCCACGACTCCTTCAGCAGTGGTGCAGCTGGTCAATATCGCCACTCGGTTGCCATGTCGTCTCCAGTAATGTCTATCCAAATAAGTAACTTTCTCTATCCTATTCCCTCCCCTGTACAAAAAAAATTTAAAACAAAAAAAATCCTCTCTATTATCAATGCATATTATATTACTAGCATGTTATTAATCTGAAGAACTTGCTGTTTTAAATTTATTGTTCTTCAAGTATAAAAAAGGAAGAAGAATTTGTTGTTCTTTTCTGTTTGTGCCCTTTTAAGTTTAAAAAATCTATTAAATTTTTTTAATAGAACTGTTAAGAATAAATAAATAGTTTTCTTATTTTCTAAATAAAATTAACCAAACAAAACCTAAATTTAAATAAAACACACGCCATTTTTTTCTGCATAAAACACTTGTGCTAATAATTAAATGACAAATGTTACCTAGTAAAACACTTTTTAAAAAATCAAATATAATAAAAAATTATTCAAAAATATAGCTTTTATTTTTATTTTTTCAGAGCTAGAATAATATAAACTTATGATTATTCTTAATTCTAATAATATTAATCAGTGTTTTAAGAATATTGTTTAACAAAACTTTACATTTTTTTTGTCCACAACAAAACCCTAATTAAATTACTCTCTCCGATTCTCATACTCAACAAAATTACATATACCAAACAAAATAATTATTTTTATTGATTTCATACAAATATAGTATAATATACCAACTTTATTTCTTTTTGAATAAAATGTTTAATAATTATACTAAATGAATATTAAAAATCAAACATGCAAGAAAAAAGTTATAAGATACTTTATAAAAATTGTCAAACACCTTATAAAAAAAATCACTGACTCCTTCAAAAATATCTCTTATAAATAAATACATCTTTTAAATAGCACAAGAGGGAGTGTTAAATTATGCTTCACCTTCGGGCTTACGGAAACGCGGGCTTCAGCATCCTCAAAAATTATGGTATGAAAGCCGTGTTTGCTTTCCTTCAAGTCTAGAAATGATGGTCATAAATTCATGACAACAATAAAATTAGATTTTTACCCCCCAAAAAGATAAATTAGACTAAATAACATTTTTAAATCTAATGCGATTTCATACAACAGCTCCTCAAATAAAGTTACCTTCCTCAACTTCTCCGAAGCTTCAACTTCCTAAAAAAATCTGACCTCATTCTTGGACAGTCAATTGTTGGCCAAAAATAGCCCATTTTACTCATGGTAGATTTTAATAAGGCTAAAATAATCATGAATTTAGATTTATAACAAGAGATAATAACCATTTTGTCCCCTCAAAGGTGCTCTTGTCACCAACTTAGCCGTCATTAAAAAATTTTAATTACTCCATCCGTCCCATTTTAAGTGTCGATTAAGGTTGTTACACACAGTTTAAGAAATGTCATTAATTTTTTTTGTTTTTACACAAATAATTGTCCAACTCCCTATTATACCCCTTAATTAGTGAATTACATCTCTCAAAACATTTATTTAAGATTCAACTACTCAAGGGTATATTTGGTAAAATATAATTAATGTTTCATTGAAACTATGAAATGACAAATAAATGGGACAAATTTTTTTCTTTAAAACGACACTTAATATGGGACGGATAGAGTTTCATTTTAATATTCCAAAGATTAAAAATGTCATAAAATTAACTCTGCCTTTTAAATGAAAGATCAATTTGACGACCTTTTAATTTTAATTTATTTTTGTTTGGAGGACTACAATCAAGGGTTGAAAAGCATCAAATTGTCCTTCATTATAAATGAATGGCTAATTTAATGACGTTTTTATTATTGGAAGACTAAAATAATGATTTAAACTTTTCAGAAACTAAATTAGTGACATTTATATTTTAAAGGACTAAAACAATATTTATCTATTATAAAGAAAAAAATGAAATGATCTTTTATTGCAAAAGCATACCAAGTATTTAACAAAAAAAAAAAAATGCATACCAAGTAAATAATGCTCTGCTCTATCCATAATCAACATATCAAACTGAGTTCAAAATCCTCGAAGTAAAGTAGGAGTAAAAAAAATTGAACACATTGAAATGTCAAATTAAAACAATTACTATGAAATGATCATAGAGAACACTCCCAAAGCAAAGCATAAAAAGGAAATTTAATCAACATTATGGCAGAATAAGTCCACCTGCATTATAAACTGGCTTTTAGGCACATTAATTTTGTATATCAGATGTGATTTTGTGCGTCAAAATGAAAACATAATTCCTGAAAAAAACAAATCCATATGATTAAGATAAAGGAGCCAAAAAACTGTAAAAACTGCATCAAGAGGGATTAGAACATTTTTTATAACAGGAATAGGACCATGAACATCATAAAACCAAATTTGTGGCCTCATAATATATGTTGTACAAAAGATTTGATTCACCAAAGACAACATAACTTGCTGAAGGTGTGAAATGTCTCAAATTCTCAATGATCTTAAACTCACAAGTTACAAGTCACAACTAAGTTGAATTTTAAAACCAAGACAAAAAAACGTAGCAAGACACAATCAATGAATCAATTGAAAAAAAAAAAAAAAATTGCAGTCAACACCGCGCAAGAACATGACATTCAGTTTAAAAGCAGAAATTAGTTTAAACGAGTAAATCTAACAGGAGAAGTCAAACAGCAGCAACTAAAGGCTTGCATTGCTGCTACCTCTGCAATGGAAAAAAGACAAACTCTATAATGCGAATCAAAGCACAACTCAATCCCTAAGATAAATGGAGAAAAATGCGAAGCGAAGTGACTTACCTGGAGGTAATTCAAGATCTACGAAGGAGGATATGATCTCAGCGCAAGATCGTAGACGAGAGCAACGCGTAATGGCGTTGGAGGAGAGGCGTTTCCGCAGAAGGAGCTCAAGTCCGTAACGTATGAGCAGCAGTTTCGCACCGAGGCAACAGGTCTCTGTCGGATCCCTACGCCGGAGTTCGAAAGTTCTCGTCACTGGCAGCTAACGGTGTCACTGTCACTCCCTCGAGCATTAATCGGGAAGCGCGACACTGAAGCCCTCACCGCCATAAGCTCGCCCAGTTTGATGTCTTCCTACTCACGCTTTCGTTTTCTGTTCGCCTTGTGTATCGCTTTCCCGATAAACAAACAGGGACGAATGAAGCTGAAGCTGAACGAATGCTATTGTGCCACGTCAGAAAATCATAAAGCTTACATGGCAAGTATGTTACACTCTCTTATTTCATCTATAAAAAAAATATTACTCTACCAAATCTATTGATATTTTATAATTTTATCTTTATTTAAAATTTATTTTTTTATCAATTAAAATTAAAAAAATCTTAATAAATATCACAATTTTTTATATTAAAGACTTAAAAAATGAACTTTAACATTTTTTAAACAATTATAATATAATTAAGAATGGAGACCGTAAAATCTTTTTAACTTGTAACATTTGTTGTAATATTCATGGACCGAATTAAATTATTAAATCATGCAAAGTAAATAGAAGTTTTTATATTTATATTTGTCTATCAATTTATAAAAAGAAAATTGTAAGTATTAAGAATTATAACAATTTTTTTTTTATCAAATTTATGTTTAAATTGCCTATAATACTATCTTCAGTCTTTTTTATAACAAATAAAATAAAAAGCCCCTAATTCAACCATTTACTTTATTTGATTATTGGTCGGACTAACAATTCACTATTTTATATCAATATAAATTCGCTGTATTATTCAATCTTTGATTGTTATTTATAAATTATAATGTTGTGTTAATTCAATTCCAATCTTTAGTTTTTCATACAGAATCTTTAATTTAGTTTAAATTTGAAACAGTGAATATTCCCAATTGCAGTCGTTCTGAACTTCTGATTAAACAATAATAACTAGTTTGGAAATCACGCATTGAACCAATTTTTTCAAAGATACATTTATAAATAATACATGTGCCTTTTTTGGGTCCATTTAGAGTATCAATCATGGACTGGCATATGTATAGAAAATATTTCGTTAATAAAGACAAAATTTATTTAAATAATTTTTATATTTTGAAGGAATTATCTTTTGACGGTTGACTAGACGATACTTTATATACATAAAAAAAAGTATTTATTGTCAAAAATAATGGTTAATTATGTTTTTTTCTTGAAATTAACTTTACGTTGTTGAATAGTCACAAAATATCGCTACGTTTCCACCACCAAAAAATTAAATTCTTACGTATAATTAAGAGATAAAATGAGCTATAGTAATGATATTTCTAACTTTAATTTTTAATTTTTTATTATGTATTTTTTTAAATCAGCCAAACACATACCCCACACTACACTACTCCTAATTCTACTTCATTAAAGATCAAATCCCTCACCTTAAGCTCAAAAAATTCCTCTTTATGTCATTGAGCTACAAGCTCTTGTATTTTTTATTATGTGTTCATAGATACTTGTTAAAAAATCCATTAATTTGAGTAATAAATACTCTGTTTATTACTACTACTTTGTATCAAAAGAACAGATTTTTATATAATTTTATGACAAAAAATGTCTTACATTAGTATAAAGTCATCATCAGTTTTAGGTAGCTATAATTTTTTAATACAACTACACTTTTAATACTACAGAGATGGGACGAGAAGAAGCTAGTGATGGCGAAGAAGAGCTTCTTGTATAAACAACGTAGCTAATGTTGGTGTACTAACCTAATAAAATAATGACCCTCAATAGTTTTTATTTTTATTTAATAGTTAAAGGAAAATGAATCGCGCATAATTCTATCACGTACAATTCGTTAAAGGTAAATAAATAAGTGATTAAATTAATAGATAATTTAAATAATTATTATATAATAATTTAATCACATATATTTTATGATTAACCACGTAAAAAATACATTCTGTACAATAATAGTATTAAAATTAATTAAATTATAATTAACTAAATTGTCTTCTAATTTAACTATATATTTCTTTACATTTATCTAATTGTATGCAAGTTATACCAATAAAGTTGTACACAAATCATTACTTGTAGTAAATGCATATAGAATTAACAAAAAAAAAAAATTATCCCGGCTCTCTACCATATTTTACGCTGATACACATTTACTCACCCAGCTAATGAACAATTTCTCCATGACAATTCTATACATTATCTGTCATATAATTTAATTAGTAAATATATATATATATATATATATATATATATATATATATATGGGTATTTGAGTTTCAGTTCTAGTTAATGTATTTTTTTATGAAAAGAATGACATATTGCTAAACCCTAATAAAACACTAAAATCTTACTTCTGCTATTTAAACTCTTTTTCTTTAGAGCCATAAAAACTCTTAAATTAAACAATTTAATTATATTTTTAGAACCTCTTGCATTAAAAAAAAGAAAAATAGGGTAGGAATATCATTACTCTTAATTAAATACTAATATTAATTGTAACTGTTACAACTTGATTTTCTTCATTGGCTTGAATTTATTTCCCAGCAGAAGCAGTTAATTTCTTCATGTAATGCTATGCTGTCTTTGGTTCTACTCTTTCTCCCCTGTCTCTGTTTCTCTCTCCACTCTTCTCTATCTAACACACACTTGTTCAACGCTCCAATACACGCCAACTGTTATTTTTTAAAACAAAAACAGAGTTAATGATTCTCACGTCCCACACTTTTCCTCAATCCAACTCAAAAATCAAATGCAAGTCTTTCTCTCACTAGTAAAATTCAGCACTTTCTAAGCAAACTCATTCCTCATCACTTTCTTAAACAACAAAATCCTAAGTGCTTTTTTATTTTATTTTATTTGATAAGTAAAAATCTTAAGTGGTTTTCGTTTTTTATATTCCAAGTAAAGGCCTTTTTCATTGCCAGCTATGACCGAGGTCCTCCATTTTGCTTCAACACCAAGAACAACATCTTCATCTTCTTCTTCTTCATCATCATCTTCTGCTTTCTCTTGCCATGCAATTTTCAGACCTCAATCACAGCAAAACCTTTCTCTTTTGGCAATTCTTGTGACCCTTTTAAGAAAACCCTTCATTGCTTGCAAAACTGGGAGTAAAAACCTCTTTTCTATGGATATTGGCTCCCCAACTAACGTGCGCCATGTTGCTCATGTCACCTTTGATAGGTTCAATGGTTTCTTGGGCTTGCCAGTTGAGTTTGAACCTGAAGTTCCCAGAAGACCTCCTAGTGCCAGGTAAATGTGGCTATTGCTCATCAAGGTTTTCAAGTTCCCAGAAGACCTCCTAGAGTCACTTTATGTTAAATGTGGTCAAATATTATTAGAAGCGACTATATATTGTGGACTGCTGGACTAGAATCACCATTTGATATGGATTTAAATGCAGTGGTAATTATGATATTGGAGCGTGATATCGCAAAGCCTACCGTAATTCAAATCCTTAGATGTTCATCAAAGTTTCAAATTGCAGCCTCAGTCACATTGTAGTTACAATCTTGTTGCTTTAAATGTGGGGTCAAATGTGGACTGATATGGCTATTGCCGATATATTCTCAATTTGTTGCAATCTTGGTAACACGACATAGCAACACGATGTCACACTGCATACCACAATTCAAAACCTTGATTCTCGTTAATATGTTCTTCTCTTCATTTTATGTGACATTGTTTGGATTGAATTAGAGTTATATTTCCAAATGCATGTTTTTAAAGCTTGGTAAGATTTTGATTACAAGCAAAATCTGCAAATCAAAACATAGGTGCGATAGACCAACTTGCTTTAAATTACGCCTTCAATTAGCTATTTAGTTCATTTCACTGATCTAATTTGTGTTTTTGCTTTATTTTTTTGGTTTGAATTTCACATGTAGTGCAACTGTTTTTGGAGTTTCGACAGAATCAATGCAGTTATCTTATGATTCGAGAGGGAACAGTGTACCAACAATTCTTCTGCTAATGCAAAGGCATCTCTATGCTCAAGGAGGATTACAGGTTCATCTCCCATATTCAATTTCCATGAAACATCCTACTTAGCTTTATGCTCTAATTAAGGGGACTTGGTTTATTTAATAAATTATTAGGTTGAGGGTATTTTCAGAATCAACGCAGACAATGGACAAGAGGAATATGTTAGGGATCAATTGAATATGGGATTGGTCCCTGAAGATGTTGATGTGCATTGTTTGGCTGGACTAATTAAGGTATAAACATTGCCTCTGCTTTCTCTGTTTCTAGATGCTTCTTCATTGAATTTATCTTTCTTTTTTTTTCTCTCTTTTTTGGCATAAAAGTGATAAACATGTGTGCTTGAAACAATACAAAGAAATTTCTCTTAGTTACGTTAAAACAGATCAAATTTACCCTTATCTAGACGTGAAACTAAACACTCAAATAATGTCTTATTATTTACTCCATTGTTGTAATTTTGAAGGCATGGTTTAGGGAACTTCCAAAAGGGATTTTGGATTCATTATCACAAGAGCAAGTGTTGCAATGCCAGAGTGAGGAGGAATGTGGAGAATTAGTGAGGAATCTTCCTCACACTGAAGCTTCTCTCTTGGATTGGGCCATTAATCTCATGGCTGATGTTGTTCAACAAGAACACCTTAACAAGATGAATGCTCACAACATTGCCATGGTTTTTGCACCAAACATGACTCAGGTCTGTCTCAATGCTCTCAAGTGTGATTTGAAAAAAATCTAAGATGTAATTTTTAAATAGCACGGACAAATCTGATTAGTGGAACATCAGCTTGGCGCAACAATAGATTTTTATCCTTTCTACTTCTAACAATACTTTTATTTTTTATGTACTCTTTGGTTTGTTGTTTATTTTATTATTTTATTCATAGTAAATATCTTGATGTGACAATTGAACTATCTGATTGCAGATGGCAGACCCAATAACTGCATTGATGTATGCAGTTCAAGTTATGAATTTCTTGAAGACACTAATCTTAAGAACACTGCGTGAAAGAAAGGATTCTGTGGTGGAATCTTATCCTAGATTCTACTCACAACCATCTAATGAAAATGAACACCATAGACTTGTGAATTCCTCCCATCAAGATCCTCCAGCAGAAAACAAAGAAGCTCAAGAGAACAATGTTTTGGAACAAAAAGTTGTCTTGGAATGTTCCCCTGAATCACCAAAAAAAAATTCAGAATCTAACAGTTCAATAAACTCTTCTGAGATTGTTGTTTGTAATGAAGATCTGTATTGTGAATTTCCACCCAAAGGAAATATGGGGAAGAAGAGTAAAAATGGCCAATCAAGTAGTTCAAATGCTAGAAAAGGGCCTAAAAAGGGAAATGGAAGCCTAAAACATACAAATTCCAAAACTCTAGAGATCAAAGCTTGGCGTTGAAAAAAAACACTTAACTGTAAATTGATTATTGTTTGACATTGTGGGAATGTCAATTTATTATAAGTATGAAGTTCTAAATTCCTAGGGGAAAGCTTGTGAAGTGATTCCTGTATGTATGTTTTTCTTTATTTCATGGGTTTGTGTAACTTATCTGATTTCAAGAACAGCATTATGATCACACTAACATTGTAATGAAATGAAATCTCATTCCATGTGTGTTCATGAATTACTTGTGTTCATAATAATTCCTTTACCATAAATTCATGTTGGCTATGGCAATGGCACCTTTTAAATAATATACTTTTGGATGCTTACTCTACTAGAGGTTTTCTGCCACTGCAAGGACTATGGCTGCTAAAATAAGTTTGGCATACAGTCCGTTTATTTTTTCAGTTAAGAGAGAGCAAAAATATTTTTAACTGTAATGATTTTAGATTTCATTATAAATTTGATGGATATAAAAAATTATTACTTTCTTCCAAAATACTTTCAAAATGTAACCAAACGTGCCCGTAATCTTAGGACTTAGGGCTTGATTGTTTAAGCTAAAGTTTTAATTTCATTCAACATCACACTCCTTACAGAGTAAAATTAATGGTTGTGATTTTTGTTTACATAGTACACTCAATTCTAACCCTATTAAGTAAAACTTTTTACCTCACTTCAAAGTTTGTTTGTGGCCATAAATATCTTACACAAACTGATGTTACTATGTACCTGGTGAGGATAGTATAACTAAGATTTTTTCAAAAGAGGTTTCTTTAGTTTAAAACTATGGGTGGTTTATTGATGTGAATCATTCGATTTAATAAATTAAATTATTAGTATATAAATATCTTTAGTCCCAAACTCAAAGGACTAACCATATAAAGTATATTTGGATACTTGTTAGGATGTTTTTGGACTTTTTGAAATCTGAAATTTTGGATTTGAACGCTTTAAACGTAAAAGCAAATTTTTTTTGCAATTCCCGTTTCCTGTATGCAAACTGTTCCCAAAATCAGAAAATCTGTACAAAAATTGAAATTGTCCGATTAACTGTCTGGACCACCATTCATGGGTGAGTATAACAAAAAAATAAAAAAACTTTCCTTCCAACCAATCAAAATCCATTTGTAACTCTTGGTTTTCTTCCTTTTTCTTACTAAATATCATTTTTCATGAATATATGACATGCTACAAGTGGAACTTTTTTTTTTTCTTGGGCCACAATAGTGGAATCAGAACTACAAACTTTTGGTAAACCAACACAATTGGGCCACAAAATTGTATGATAGATTTGGGAGGTGTATGGCCCACAAAGGTATTCAATGAAATCACATTTTATAGAGGTGGGAAATAAAAATATCACGAGGAAAGGAAATTAAAACCACACAGCTATGAAACTTTAAAGCTAAAGAGAACGTTGCAAGATAATTTCCCACCAAAACGCATCTATAGGTTGGTTATTTGTGTGCATATTTCTTTTTCTTTATATATAATTTTATGTGTATATTTCTATTTGGGGATAAGGTAGTAAAAAAAGGAGGACTAAGTGAGAAGTGAGAACCAACCATTTTCAATCATTATATAAAGGTTTGAACCCAATATTCCCCACTCATTCAAGCAATGATAAATGACACAATATCACAAGTGGCAATGGTAGAATGGAAGCTTCTAATGTCCTCCAGCATGATTTAGCGGACAGAACGGTCATTAACGTTTCAAAATATTATACTTCATCAATGGTTCGAAAAATATGTTTAACATATCACAATGAAAAACCATAGAAGGCTCTCATAGAATTTTAAGGAATGCACTGTTAAGTCCTTTGTGGCAATTCTATTAAAGTAGCCTTATCCTAGTTCATAAAGCTAGCAGAATAATGCACCCATTGATTTGTTTTTCTCAGATTCCAAATTTAATTAACACAAGTGCTTTATTTAGAATGAACAAAATCATCAGTTCATTACCAATTATCTATAAAACAATGCTTGTAGGAGAGTGCATAGTTGTGTATTAATGTGAGAAAGGTAATAACGCCGTATAAGCTAAGATTTTGTGTTGATATGTGATATTAATTAATTATCCTGAAGTTTCATGGTTCAACTTTAATTAATACAATGCACACTTGATATATTAATTAAGCATGCCACGTGTTAAGTGATATCCAATCACGCAGAGCCACATGGAGAAGTAACAAGTGGAAGTAGTTAAATTACTTCATTTCATTTTAAGAAATGAAAGTTGTGGTCCTGAACTGTCCCTTATTTCTTTCTTTCTTTCTTTCCACAAAAGGGAATATTGATTAATTGGACCGCCATCAGCACGGACAACCTCATCATTATATTGAAACTTTTTTTTCTATTGTATTTAACTATTTAGGTATAAGCCTATGAGCGAGTTTAAAAGACTTATTTCTTAATCAAATTCATGTATTACACCCAACAACATAATACGTTTTAATTTGTTTTGGAAAAATACCAATTTATCAAATCACTTCCATGATAGTGGAATAAAGGTAACTTTTTCAGTATGGATTCCCTTTTCATATGGGTAAGGGCTACCACCTAAATGACTTTTAGACTTCATCAATTGTAAAAATAGTATAGTAAAATAGTAGTAAATTAAGATAAATTAATTCATATATATTATACCTTTTTAATGTTTACTTGATTGATAATCGAAGACTAATTTCTTTAAGGTGGAGTAGAGAGATCATTACAGTAGATACAACCTCTCTTAATAAATTATTTTTCTTACACACAATTAAGATTCAATCTCTGATTAATATATTTAAGAGACTCAACTATCTATCAATTATATCAAGTTTTATTGATATAATCATACTATAGCTATTAACTACTTAGTGTGTGTGATAGCTTGAAAAAAAAATTGAATTTGTGTCGAATTAATTTTCGCCTAATATAGTTAAAGCAATATTACTTTAATTCAACATCACTTGGAAGTCTTTTCTTCTTTCAAATTTCCATAATTTAATGACACACAATCACCTAAAAATCTATAAGTCAATTTTAATTTGCTTAAACAAAAATTCAAACACATACTAACAAATAATAACTAAGGACTTTTGTGGCCACCCAATTATGATTCATATGGCACACCAACCAAAAAAAATAAGATACCAAAAATCAGAGGCTCCAACTACATAATAGCATCCCTTCCTCTTGATTTTTCAGCTCATGCTATCTTCGTGTCTCTCTTTACTTTTCCCCTCTCTACCTCAACTACAAAAAGGGTAGAGAACTACAAGTAACTAAAAACTTTTTTTTTTTGTGTTGTTGTATAGAAAGCTCCAACCTACATATAAACAATATTCTAGAAATTTATATAGAATCATACATAGGCATGGCAACTTGTGGAAGTCTCCAACACATATTTGAAACACCATTGCCAGAAAAGCCAACACTGCTTGAATCCCTCTCATGGAACCAAAGGAAACCCTTACAATCCATAGAGCAATCCCATCACTCCTTCACTGAGATATTTGGTGAACTTCATTTCAAAGAGACTCCTTTGCCATCAACTCACTTTTCTACTTCATCAGAGATAAATAAGGTAAAAATTAGGGTACACTATTGCGCTATCTTATTTTAAGAAACTTACAAGTAATATTATAAGTATTTTGTAGTCGTACGTATTTTATGGACTCATGCTAAAATTTTAAACTTTTATATTTTATTTTCTACTTTTTGTTATTATAAAAAGTCTATTTAGCGACTAAAGAAATTAGGGTCTAAACTTGTCAGTTTGGTCGCGCTAAATATGTTAGGAGCTGAATTAGATATCATATGACGACAGAATTGACCAGCACGCTACTTTTAGCGACCAACAATCTTATTTATTCAGTTGATAAATCATTCTTTTCTAGTAATATTTGAAAGTATTAAGTTTTTATTTATTATTTTATTCTACTAAGTTGTTTATTATTTATATTTGTTATTTTTAGTTTTTGCAGAATAATAATCATTCTTTAATTTTGTTCATTTTGACTCAGAGTCCTGGATTCACCATTGTAACCCAGAATGAACATTCTGGGTTTTCCAATATTACCCATATTCCATCTTCAAGCACAACAACACAAAACCACATCACAAACAGGCAGAAAAGTAGGGACAGATTCTCATCGTTGAGTTGTGAAAGTTTGCAAGTTTGCACAGAGGGACTTGGTTTTGAGAGCTCAGATGAAGTAGAAGAGTTGAAGAGTGGAATGAGTGAAGATTGTTGGAAAAGTGAGAATGTGAAAAGCAAAAACCATGAGTCTTCAGAAAATTGCAACAAAAAGTCAAGGGTAAATATGGGAGAATACCCTCCTCCAATTTCAAGCATAGGAAGGACAGGGAAGCCTTCAGTTTGGTTTAAGTCCTACAGGAGTGATGGGAGATTTGTCCTTAAAGAGATAAGGATTCCTACAAAGGAGTTTTTGCATGCTTGTAGAGAGGATGGAAGGTTGAAGCTTCACTTTGTTCAACCTGAGGAAGATGATGATGATGATGATGATGTAGAAAGTATAGGTGAAGATGAAGAAAATGATGATTGTGTTTCTGTGAATGAAGAAGGGATTCATGTCCAATTCACTTCATCAAAGCTAAGGCACCAAATTTGAACACTGATCAAATTTAAAAGAATTATAGTCGTTTAGCATGTTGGGATGCGGATAAAAAAAAGTTGTACACTGTTATTAAACACTAATATTGTTATGAAATAGATATTATGAAAATTATAATTAGGATTTTATATTTTAAATGATTTAGGAATATTTTGTGATGGACATAGCCCAATAAATATTAATAATATTCTAGAATTGTATTAAATGTACGATAAAATAAATAAATGAAAATGAATTAAGTTTTGTTTCTCGCTCAATTCAGTATCTTCTTCCTCTCTCTAATTTCTCAATCTCCTCTCTATTTTAATTCCCCCTCTAATTTCTCAATCTCTTCTATAAATTCCCCTCTCTAAATTCATTCATAACAAATACATTCCTAACTAACCAATAATGCTACTTGCAAGCTTTACTTTTATTGGATTCATATCGTTTATATATCAGTTGTTTTTTAATACATATTTAAGTGCTTTTGGTTCTTAATCTTTGTTGTGGACCGATATTTTAGTAATATTTCGGTCGTAAATATCATGTTGAATACGGCATGGAGATGATATTTAAAAATTATTTTAGTAGATTACTAGGATGGACAACTACGTCACAATTTTTATGAGAATTGGGCTGGACCTAAAGACAAAGTCTCATAAAACCCAAAATACAACCTACAGAACTTAATATTTTTACTATAAATACAACACTGTATAATATACAAATATACGTTATTAATCTTTTTTATTATTCTAACTCAAAATAGTCCATAACTTTAATCGAAGCGCCTCCAAAACATTCATAGAACAGATTTTTTCCCATGAATTCTACTCATAGCAAAGTATCTTTATTTTATATTGTTTCTATAATTCTATTAGAACGCAACAACCCTCTTTTCTACATGGGTGCTATAGCTAAACTTTCATCTCAATTTAATTATATCTTATATCAGTGTTTTTTAATATATTTCTTAAAGTTCAAAACGAAGAATCTTCTATTACAAAAAATAAAATAAAAATACGAAGAATCTTCTAATAAATATAATATAGGTTAAAAATTATCGTAGTGGGCTAGAAATAATTAATTAAATTCTCTTTTAAAATATTCTATTTAATTTATAAATATAGATATAATATAGATGTCAAAAAATAAAAATTAAAGGTTTTTTTTATGCGGGATACAATCCTCTACTCTAGTGACATAAATTAGAGATAACCTTTACTCTAATGAGGTATATTTTTTTTCTTTTTAATTTTGGTTCATAACAATATATTATTTGGTGTTTCATTTCAAAAGAGTATCAAATACGGTAAGCATTCATTAATATTATCTTCAATCTCCATACACTTTTCACATTTGTGATGTTTTAATTGTAGACCTGCGCGATGAGTGAACTCACTTTCACAATCAAATATATGTGACATATATATATGAGCATAAAATTGAATAATCAAGCAGTATCTTTATTCTATGTGGGTTGAGTTGAATCTTTTTGGCAACGACATTATATTGAATTATGTAAAGTACTCGCAATTCGGAAAATTTGATGGTAAAAAATTAAGGGAAAATAAGATAATAGTATAAGAATTAAATGAGACTCGGAATCATAAAAATTATAGAGATAAGATTAGGAAAGGGACCCCACATACGAATAAACAAGAGAGGAAAACAAAATAGGAGCATGTAATTTGTGATCCGGGACCATGGTATTTTTACACAAATGAGGAAAAAGAGAAAATTATTTGTGCTCCTGCTTGACTTGAGAAGTGAAAACCTTCTCTTATAAAACTAGTACCTGTTTGGATAGAAGTGAATTTACGTTAATGTGGATTCACTTCAACGTTATTTTTTGTTGTGTTCATTGGATCCGTCTCGGCTTATGTGCCAAATTTATCTCAACCATTGATTTATCTATCTTAACGTTATTTGACGTGATTCGACGCCAATCCAAACACACACCTAAATGAGGAAAAAAATATTTCACTATAGTAGATATTACCTTTAAACTCCATCACTAGAAGTTATCTTTAGATTTGCTTATTAGAGTGAAGGTTCTCTCATTAAAAAATAAAATAAAACTATGATTTTATTGCCTGTATTTTCCTTCATAAAAAACTTATTATATGGAAAAATAAAAAAGAAAGTTGATCTACAAAAAAACAAAAAAAAAATCCAAACTTTTCCTTCTTCTCACTTTTCTTCTTCTTGAGTTTTTCTTATCTATTTTCCATCATTAGAACCAAACGTAAGGTAAGCGACTTTTTAAAGTCTAGTTGACGTTATTTTGTCATTCGGCTTCAATATTCAGTCATTGACTCATTTCCTTGTGAGGATAGACTTTTGAATTTTGAAAGTTAGTTTCTTGAAGTGATATTTCGTAATTTAGTTTTCAAAAATGACAAAATATAAATGATCAACATTAAAAAAAGGAGATGCAAATAGCAAGATAATTTCATTTGACGCATTTCATCTATCTACTCCCACCGTACTCAAATATTACTTACTTTAGCTTAAAAAAATTTGTTTTAAATATTTGTCACTTTTATATTACCAATGCTATATTTATTGACTATTCTTATTTTTATTATTTTTATACTCAATAGCTATTGAGTAAACCTCAAAGTTAGTGATTAATTTAGCTTACCTATGTACTTTTTGTTAGATTCTATAGAAATTAATTATTATTCTTAATTCATGTGAAATCCACTAAAATAACTAATATTTCAGAATGGAGAGAGTATCTATCTATCCCTTTTGTCCCAAGAAAAAAAAAATCTATCTTTCCTATGTACATTTTGATAAAGCCTTCTGACATTTTATTTTATAATTTATATAACATAATATATATATATATATAAAATATAATATATAAAATAAAATAAAGCTATTAATAAAAGGAAAATATTAAACTAGTTAAGATTATAAAAATAATAATAATTTATTGAAAATTATATAATTTAATATTTCAAAACTTGAAAATCATTTAATAAATATTTTTTATAGTAATTCTAATCATTTAAAAATGTGTATTTATTACACCTCAACAATACTCTAACCCTTAGGACACCGATTAACATAACCCATAATTCAAATAACATATTTTCCTCCTCTGAACACGTGCAGGGCAATGGGGGGCAGGCAACAACAACGCAAGTCTAAATCAACCCCTGCATCGCGTGTCACAGTAGCTCAGCCAAAATACAAAACTCTTTGTGTTGATTTAGTTTGGTCCTTTAACTTTTTTTTATTTATTTTGGTCTCTTAATTTATATTTTTGATTCAGTTTAGTCCTTTCCGTTAGTGACGTTAACGGAATGGTTGTCAACGCTGTTAAATTCCGTTATCTTTTAAATCAAATGTTCAAATAAAAAAAAAATCAACGGCTCATGAAAAATCCGGAAAAAAAAAAAATCAATAGACTCTCTTCATCTTCTTCACTTCTACAGTACCTTATTTTCATCTTCTTCAATTTTTCCAGAACCTTTCATCTTCTTTATAACTAATAAATAGCCTTAAAAAATCTAAATCCAAATAATTTAGTTGCCAGCAAGGAATACATAAAACATATAACAGCAGCAACATATTTAATGCCTCCATCCACCTTCCTCCTCTTCCACCCTTCCCTTTGCCACCTTTTCGTCCATAATACTTTCCTCCACCACCACCTAATGACTTGTTCGCGTCAGATTTCAAATGCTAAATCGAAGATTTTTTTTCTCGTTTTTCGTTCTTCATTTTGCTTCTTCACCCTATGACATATTACATGAGAGGTACACAATTTAAAAGCATCAAAGTTTATCAAAGATGTGAACTTGAAAGGGTATAACATGAAGAATTGATTGTAAAATCTATTTGAGTAATCAAAATCAAAGAAACAAATTAGAATAACAAACCAAAAATTAAAATCAAATAATATCTAAATTTCAAAACCCTAATCCCAAATCAGAATCAAATAATTTCGAATTGATTGTTTAGTTTCAATTTCAAAATCTAATCCTCAAATTTCTGAACCCTAATCTCCAAATTTAAGAACCACGTTAACACTAGCATAAAGAAGAACCAAAAGAACGAAGCAATAGAACAAATGAAGAACAAAGCGGTAGAACGAAGGAAGAAGAAGAACAAATGAAGAGAAAAGAAGGAGAAGAAGAAGGAAGAGGAGGAAGAAGAAGATGAAAGATCACCCAGACAAAGAAGAAGCGTATGAATAAATTTTTTTTTTAATTTTTCATTTTTGTAAATTTATTTCCAGATTCAATCTTGGCTCTTAATTTGAAATAATTTGAACCATCAATTTAAAAGTTAACGGTGTTATTGATAGCTCTGTTAATATTACTAACGGAACTGACGGAAAGAACCAAACTGAGACGTTTACAAGACTTATGGGACCAAATTAAATCAAAAAAAAGTTAAAAGACCAAAATGAATCGGCACAAAGAATTAAGGGACCAAAAGTGTCATTTTACCTATTTCTAAAAATATGAGAAACTAATAGACAGTGGTATAAATTGGCAAATTTTGATAACTTAGAAAAAAAAAAAAAAATCTCCCTGTGTAAACTGCATAAATGAAACATAACGTTCATACATTGTATGAAATGATTCAAAGGAATCATTTATGCTTGAAGTGTACAATAAAACATCAAATTACTTAGCTGATTGATCGTTAATTCCACATTATGTATTGAATCGCATGGAACTAGCAGCCGATATTTTTTGTTTTCCATTGTTCTTGCCTTCTGGATGAGAGAGATGCCACGGAACATTGTAAAACCTTCATGCATCCCAGACATAATTCTATAACACTAACAAAGAAATGATACCATATATTAAGGGACAGGATTTTTGCCATCCAATGTTAAAAGCACTTTATATAAATCTGGACGTCGATCACGAAATACACCCCAACAGTGTCTCATGGATTTGATCTTGTCCAAATCAAATTCAGCAATAAGAACAGCTTCCTCTTTATCATCAGCAATTGAAACAATTTCTCCAGTAGGTCCTGCTTGTTGGAAGAAAACACCAAAAAAATAAATAAATAGAGGTTGATAAGAATGTTTAAAAACACATCATCTTTTAGATGAAGGGCTTTCAGAGTATTCAAGCTAGAGGTAGTGCTTATAGACACAACCAATAAAAACAGAGAAAGAATTAATATAATGAAGTCTACACTGAAGTATGTGGTATATTAGTTGTGCTTATACACGCTGTTCCTGCAAGAATAGCTCAGAGCTATAGAGAAGGAAAGTCCGCATCATAAAGAAGGTTCGGTCGAATTACCTGCTATGAAGGAGTTTCCATAAAATGTTATCTCACTTTTTCCATGTTCAGTCTCAATCACCTCCTTTCCTATCCTATTTGAAGCCACAAGAGGTACCTGCATTTTCGAAAATTAATTGAGCCAATACGTGGGGAAGTTAAGCATTCACATTTAAACAAGTGGATAAGCCATTAACAGGTATAAAAAACTATGACCAGAGAAAAAAGTATATCTTGGACTTTTCAAACCAACTATTGCCAAAAGAGTTCAAGACAAAGAAATCCAGACAGTTACGAGACATGCTATAAATGTCATTATATGATTTATATCATTATATGTGGGTGGGTTATTAGTACACAAAACCTACCAAATTGGCCCCAGCATGTCCTTGCATTACTCGTTTCCAATGGTCACGAGAATCAATGGTTGCATCTTGAGGTTCAGACCCAATAGCAGTAGGATAAAATAAAATCTCAGCACCTTGAAGCGCCATTGCTCGGGCTGCCTCAGGAAACCATTGATCCCAGCAAATAGCTGACATGAAAAATAATCAAAACAAAAAGAAAAGATTTGTCAACTTCAGTTTCCTGTCAAGAAGGGAGATGAAAAACGCAACTTTCAAAAAGTGTTTGATTGCTATAGCAAATCTAGAGTCGAAATTGGGGAAGTTATAATTGCTAGTTCTTACCAACTCCAATTTTTGCAAATTTGGTCTGGAAAACCTGTTTGAAAAAAGATTCAATGTCAGACAATATTCACCAGTCATCAAAAAGAAAACAAAAAATACAAGGTTCGAAGCAGTGGATATCAATTAAGGCTATGCTAAGCACCCACCTTAAATCCAGTGTCACCCGGATTAAAATAGAACTTTTCCTCGTAACCTACAGGGGAGATTATTAGATGAGATACAATTAACACATACTCAGTTACGAATGACCTGAATATTAAGTACCGGGTCCATCTGGAATATGGGATTTCCTATAAAGCCCAAGATCAGATCCATCAGCATCAATTATGGCTATTGAATTATAATGTGCATTGTTTGCCTCCTCAAAGAAGCTAACTGGTATGACTACACCTAACTCTTTCGCAAGTTTCTGCATCCTACATTATGCACATTGAAGCAAGAATAAGACTCACTGCCAGAATGTTGCACATAAAAGACAAAGCCATAATGTGGTTCCAGTTATTTCAGTTCTTTTACCTCTGAATTGTAGGATGGCCCTCATATGGCTTAGCTCGTTGAATGTAATCCTCCTTTTGTGCCTGACAGAAGTAGTAACCTTCAAAGAGTTCCTGAAATTACTCATATGTCATTAAGATGATCCACGCACACTTTTCTGTTACAAGTAGAGTCAAATAAAACTGATATCTCTGCACTAATATGATACAGGAATTTGGTTTTTCTATATAACATCAGAAGTCATAAAAATCCCTTTTATATGGTCAGTTGTTTTAAAGTTGAAAATATTCCAGCAAAAGTCTAACCAATTTCGGTAATGATAATCAAGAATCTTCTGCAATCTTAAAAATTTAGTTCGAGCAAACAATGCATCATAGTTAAATAAGTATTGCAGAAGTAGAACATTAATTTATTTAAATCTAACCTAAATTCCATTTTACACGAACAAACTGCAGAAGGGAATTTCTGCTTCATTTCTAACCGATTATCTCACTATATATCTCATCTAACATCTCATATAGTTTGACTCTAGTCCAAGTCCTTCACAATTAGTATCTCCTAAGGTTTGTAATATAGTATTGTATTATTCATGGTAACAAATATTTATATAAAAGAAATATTATCATATAAAATGCTATATACACTTCTGAGTTAAGGACAGCATTCTTCTAGGAAACTGATAAACTAACCAATACTATATGCATTGTTATGCTGGAGCTTGCTTTTTCTCATTCTGCTAAAACTAGAATCAATTCTAGGTGAAGTTATAGACAAATGAGGAATATGGTGTGACACGTTAAGGCTTTAGGCAAAAATGTAAACTATCTATTTCTAAATCCCTAGGAAGAAGGTTACACCACATTCAAGCAGCTCCAGATAACTAGTTGGCATGGTTATTACTTATTAAGACTCAGATGCATCAAGGACAGCATAGAAAAAGCTAATAATAGCTTAATAAGTAGAGGAATAAAATGTAAGAAACAAAAATATGTTTTTTAAACCCAAGGAATTGGAATAAAGATGGGATTCCCTTTTGCCACATTCATATACTATTTGAACTTAACCTTACGAAGCAATCAAAGAAGTTAACAAAAGCTTGTTAGGCATTAATCTTCCATGATTGACAATGAAAAATAAGTAGGAAGTATTTCCAGGAAAAAACATAAATATGCCCACCTGGATGAGAATGATGTTTGCGCCCATTTTATGAGCATCTCTAATTAGCCTGCAAAAATGAGCCAAAAGCATCACATAACATGCATAGACATTTTAATTCTGCCATTGCTTAAAACTTTATCTCTTATTTACTTAAACAAGAATAAGGAAAGCCAAAATTACGCTAAAAAAGCTTCAGTCAAGCACAAACAGAATCCAGAGGACAGCTGAATTAACTTTTTGCATCTAAGTGGTAAAACACAAGTCTACCAAGAAGAACAAAAAACAGGAAGAATGGTATTGAGCATTTAAGAACATTGGAGGATGGAAAAATCAACTGCTGATCCGAAGAGAGTTCAAATAATCAACATTCAACGGCGTAATATTCTATCATATGTAATAGATAATTTAAACAGGAACCAGCAGTAGGGACTCAAAAACAAGGGATCCGATCCAAGATGAATTAAGAGAAATTTGCAACAACACAGAAGCTATTTTTCAAAGAGCTAAAATAGATTTAGGCACTATCAAGGTTGTCATCTGTACTCCACGTCTGCACCCTAAAGAAAGTAGTCACATGCAATTCTAATTGTCTTATTATGTTTCGTTAGAATGTAAGCAAATCTCAGTTCACGCAAGAGCTAAAAATGGAGTAATTAAACCTGAGCAGCTCATAAACTAGTAGACCCTCAGGATTCAGAGAATAATTAGGGGTTGCAAAGAGGAATAATCGGAAATGAATTCAATTCCAAACATAGGGTTTGATCAATTGATTGTAAACATGTTTAATTTCTCATGTTATTATGGAATAGACTTGAGTTTTGTGCTAAAAACAGAGGCAAGGAAAGTGAAGAAGAAGAAGAAGAAGAAGAACCTTTCGGCGGTGGCGACATTGGTGGAGACATCGTCGGAGCAAGCAAACTGCAGAGCGCACACCACGACGTTTCTCCCCATCTGCAACGCAAGTAGAAGCGGGTTTAGAGCGAGACTGTCCTGTTTGGAGTATTATATTATTCTATTCCCTAACAGTAACAGCAGAGCACAGCATCCTAATCCCTTCACTCATGCATGCTTCATCGGTGCATTCCATCATATTCCAGCAAACTTTTTCCACTCCCTACCTTTCTTTTATTTATTTTTATTGGCTAATCAAAAAGCTGCCATTCAAAACTTTATTTTTTTTAGATTAACTTGTTCGATGCACTGCCTAAATTTTTGCTAGGTAAGAATTTTTAGTTTTTATTTAACGTGTCTTAAAATTCAAAATTATGGTAACTAGAAGTGAAAATTTGGAAAATCAGACACACACTAATTGTATGCAATATTTTATATAGAGGAAATCCAAATTAGAAAAATATTTAAGTAAGATTTGTATTTTTCATAATAAAATAAAGTTTTTACTAAAGAAGCTTAATTTTACTTTTAATTTATCAGATGCATTAATTTTAGTTTAATTGTATTTTTGTTCTCGTTAAGAAGAGTGCCTTCTAGACTTATCTATCCTTCAGGCTGTTTGAAAATAAAACTTAATTAAACATTTATATAATAAGTTCGTTTTAAAAATAAATTTATTTATAAAAAATCTTATAAAACATATTTAAATAAGCTAAAACAACTTATTCTGATAAGTTGTTCTAAGAAACTTATGAAAATAAACAAATAACTTATGAAAACCTATAAACTATTTTTATAAGTTGCATATAAATTCTTTTACTTTGTAACTAATCAAGTGAAAATTATGTACCACACAAGATTTAAATTGTTTCTTTGGTTTCTTTTTTATTCTTGAATTAATTTTTATTTTTAAAAATTATTACAATCAAACTCTATACTTTAGTGATAGAGGTAGACTATAATTACAAAAAAAAATGGTTTTGAGTAGTATCAAACTATCAATTGAGAAATCAAATATGTTTAATTTTTTTAAAAAAAATAATCTTTTAGTATAAGATTACCGTTTACACTGTTAACTAGTGTTCTTTCAAAGAATGTGAAATATCAATTTATAAGTACCAAGATTAACTATGTTCTAAACCATAATACGGTTGAGAGTTATTTAATTCATACTTATAAAAATTTCTTATAAGCAAAATTGCACTCATATAAGTTTTAATTGAGGAGCTGCTGCATAAAAAATCATGGGCCAACATTGGGTGGTTATTGAGAAAATAGTAATAGCAAGATGTTGTAGCACTGGGAATTGGTAACAGACAAAATGTTCTTTTATTGAATTTCAGGTGATTACAAAACATATCCATAGTTGATCAATCACACCCTTCAACAGAACAACTTATTGAACAAAAAAAAATACATAACTGGTTGAGGAAGAAATAACCCAAAAAAAGACAAGTAATACATAACAAAGGTTGCAAGTTTTACCATTACGAGTCATTAGGCAAATCCTTTCTTCAAATTCTGAATGGTTGCAACATCAGTCTTAAAAGCCAAAGCCAACACTTTATCATCAATAGTAGTATTAAATAAAGTGTTAGGAATTGAAACAGTTCCAGCACTTGCACTTCCAAATGCAGAAATAGCCACAGCAGCCTTCTGAGAATCAGCATTCAATTGAAAATGCACAAGTCCCTTAGGAAATATGAACAAATCCCCGATTTGAAGCGACTGCGTGAAGAGTTTATTAGTAGTATCAACGAATCCCACTTGAAGAGAACCTTCAACAACAAAGAGTAATTCAGCAGAACGAGGATGAGTGTGTGGCGGGTTGAGGCCGCCGGCCGGATATTCAAGGATAGCATATGAAACACTCTGTCCATCCAATGCTGGAAACTCTGCTTTGCTTGCTTTTGTTACCTTGAAAGCCTGAAGTGGTGGATTATTTTGCGAAAAAAGGAACCGGAAGCCGGTGAAAGTGAAGAAGTTCCCATCAACTGTTACATTTGGTGGAACTATGAAATCAGATAGGATGTCTGGATCACCAGAAATTGTTACTTGCACAATGGAAAAAATGGATATGATTAATGTTAGGAGTTTGAAGGTAATGAATGACATGATTTTATAATTAGCAAGAATATGAGGTTGAAGGAGTGAATTAAGAAAAAATTTGATTAATGGTTGGAAGATGTTGTGTTTGGAATTTGAGGAACAGAGTATTTATAGTGTTTTAATTCTAACTATGTGCTGGCCATTTAGATTCTAATTTCTAACAAGTATGGAGCTTCCAATGTAAATTCTATAGCTGTTTGCTTCTGCCATTTAGCTAGTAAAGGCAACAATGATTTTTTTTAATTTTTTTTTTTTTGGGATAAATGAGCATGAATTAATTGAATATAAACTCACACTATCACAAACAAGAATGTTACAAGGGTGCTCTTCAGGCCTAACTCCAAACACATACCCTTTCTTTGGTTCTTAAGAAAGAAAATATGAAGAAAAAAAGTGTAAAAAAAGGAAGTAGAGAGAGAAGAAAAGTGATAGAAACATAAGAAAAAATAAATGTGTTTGGTTTGAGAGAAAATAGAAAAAAAGAAGAGAGGAAATAGGTGTGGAACCTATCATAGTTGACATTCACTCTCACAACATTTACTTTATCTTCATTTTAAAGAGAAAAGTTTTTTGATATAACCCATGATATTTGACATTTCTCCTCAATTTTCTCTCACAAATCAAATGAAAAAAAATTGTGCTTTTTACCCAATTTCTATTTATCATTTTCTTTCCTTTCACCCCAAACAAACAGAGGGATAGTGACAAAAGTGTTTTTTTTTTAATCTGTTAAATGGATTATGTTATTATATGTTTATAATTAACGGCCCTGTTTATTCATAAAGTAGAAATCAAAAAGTAATTAAAAGGTTCAATATAATAATAATATCCATATATCCTTGATAGAAGTTGGGGAATGTTTTACAGCTTAAGATTTGTTTTTACGTGATTTCTTGACTACGTTATCAAGGACTACAACACGGAATATTATGTCAAAGTGAGAAAAGAATAGTACATTGGTTTTTTGGGCACTGTATTCCGAAATTTGATGAAGTGATTTTAATTGTAAAATGAGTTCATATTCAAAACAATTCTCGTACATAATCTCTATATAATTTAATTTGTTTGTTTGGCTAATAGTATTAGAAACGAAACTTTAATAAGTTGCAGCAGTTTGTGAAGTAGGAAAAAAATGGTAATGTATGAAGACCTCATAGCGTCTAGGTATAATTGTCATGATAAGGAAGAACAAGTACACAAATTAAAACAAAACTTATTATATTATGGTTTTTTTAACCTTTGTAATATTAAACAAGTTAATAAATTATAAGTAAAAAAAAATTATTGAGAAAAACAAAAATTTAATATGATACAGTTTGACATACAATTAATACTATATTTTTTTTATTTATAATTTGTTAATCTGTAAAATATTATGCATGTTAAAAAAATTCTTATATTATATAGGTGGGAGAAGTCAAGAAGGCATATTCGAATTGGATTTCCCTTTTTATGTTATTAAATTTTGCAGCAAAGAATGATAAAAAGAATGAGCTTTGTAAACATCAGATATCCAGCTCATCATCATGAATAACAGTTTCACGTATTAATTAGCTCCTTAGGAGAAATTTCCGAATCTAATTAACTAGTTCTCCCTCGGGAATAAAAATACCATGAGATAACCATTAATTTGCTTATCCAAAAATTCACTTTCTCAAATATTTCTATCATCAAATTAGACTTCGAAAATTTTATAACACTGTTAAATTAATTTTTCAAAAATTTAAAATATTATTAAATTAATTTTTAAAAATATACATAATAAATATTTGAGTCATTAATTTAGTGATAAAAATATCAAATTCGTAACAAACTAATTCGTAAAGATTTAAATTGATATTTTACTCATAATATATATATATATATAATAATAATAATAATAATAATAATAATAATAATTTGAAAAAACTCTACTTAACCAATCATCTATATTTTTCATCTATTCATCCTCTATCATCTATCATCTACTATCTACTATCTACTATATTATACAATTGAGGCCCCTGTATGAGGACATATGACACAATTTGCTTCAGCAAGTTCCCTTGCTTTTTCATTTATAAATACCAGTCATTGATTTTTTTTTTTAATTCATCAATGATCTGATGGTTGATATTGAATGCACATACAAACATAAAATTTTAAAATTTAAATTATATGTTATCACTTCTCATTCTTATCTCACTATATTACTTTTTTTCTTCTCTCTTTCTTTTTTTTTTTCTCTATCTTCTTCTCTTTTCTAAGCTTTCTCTTTTTTCCTCTCCAAGATCCCCTTCTCCCGATTCACCTTCATCTTTTCTCTTTTACACATTTTTCCTTTCATTTTTTTTTTCATCTTTATACGATGTTTAGGGGTGGAGGCTAGTGTTGCAATGGAGGGGCCTTGCCCCCCTATTAAGAATTTTTTTTATTAGTATGTATATATAAGTTTTTGTAATGCTCCCCTCCTCCAAAATTTTTTATAATGGCCCCCATTGAAAGTTTTTGTTTTTGAGTGTATATCAAACGTATTTTATAACAAAAACTAATCTCTCTAAAATATAAAGATCATCAAAATTACTATAATAACATAGATGTGTTTTATATTTTTGAGGATATTATATAATAATATAATATATAATAACATAAAATATACCTAAAATAACTTTAGAAGATGTATTTCTGATTTAGAAAATATTATATAATAATATAATATATAATAGTAATATATAATAGCAAAATCATGCCTAAAATAACTTTTTGAAGATATATGTCAGATTTGAAAATTATTATATAATAATATAATATAATATATAATATAATATATTATTATTGTTAAAATTTACTCGAAGTTAGTTGTTTCACAATTTTCACTTTGTCTCGGTAACCAGCCACCTCTTGCCATCTTCTCTCCATATGTGAATTTCCGAAATGCTAAAACTAAGCCTCTCAATTTCCACTTATATTATTTTGTGTTGTCTAACCTTGGAGCATACTAACATAGTGCTTGTAAAACGTCGCTCCTTATACTCGATATCTACACCTTGGTTTTAATTGCTCTCCTAATTTTATAATTTGTTTATCGCTTTGAAGTTTCAACATTACAACAATATAGATGAATTATAATCTAGAAAGCTTAACTATTTATATTGAAAAAGGAATTACGGGTTGTTTTACTATTGAATCAATTATAGATGAATTCAAATCTAGAAAGTATCGTGAGGTTCAATTTTCTTAGGTAAAAATTATAAGTTTCTCATCCTTATTTTCAATGTTTACCTCTATTTTATGTTTTATACAAGTATTAATTATCATAAACTATTTTAGTTTTTAACTATTTTTAATATGTTAATTTTATAAATAAATTTAATTTAAATGTTTAGCCTCCCAACAAAAATAAGCTAGTTCAGCACCTTTACTATGTTATTTTCCCCTTTTATCCCTTCCAACTCTGTTATACATTTTTCGCTTTAAATGTTGGGTTAAAGAGCGAAATTGCGCTTCTCCATAAAGTCTTTATGCCTTTCATGTTCATGGAATATGAGAAAATATAAGTTTTACCAAGTTCTATATCATTGTGTTGATATTTGAGTAAGTCAAATGTTGCCTTTTGTTAGGTTGCACAAAGAAATGTCTCTTTCATTCCTAAAATGGGTATTTTAGTTTCAGCTTCAACAAGTGTTATTAATAGAGAATATAAAGCTCATTAAATCTTGGATCCAACCTAGTCTCTTGGTTAGCAAAGAAGCAACACGTTGTTTCCCGAAGTAGCACAGAGGCTGAGTTTCAAAGCCTTGCTTCTTTAGCTGCAGAAATAGGCTATATTGAACTTCATATTCAAGTTACTAGACTAGAAGTCCCCTAATTTAGGGTGATAATGGGGGCAGTTCTTCACACCAAAACAAAGCATTTTGAATTGGATCTTTGGTTCATCAGAGAAAGGGTGGCAAGAGGACAATTGAGCGTCAAGCATCTTCCATCAAAATTTCAAATTGCATACCTTCTCACAAAAGGAACCTCAACTGCTATATTTCTGATTTTAAGAAACAAACTCAATGTCTGTCCAAGACCCACACTGAGTTCGAGAGGGGGTAATAGAGAATATAAAGCTGATTAAATAAACATTTTGTTATTTTGAGTTTTTTATTAGAGTTAGTCTTCTACCATAGTTAGTTTGCTAATTCTACTATAGTTAATTAGTTTTCTAATGCGTCTGTAGTCTCAGCCCTATATACAATCCCTCTCTCCAATTGTAGTATCTCTCTCGACACATTTTGATCAATATACAGAATTTTTCAACAATCCATCTCTCTCAAAATTCTCTCGCTGAGTCTTCTCTCACAGTTATGTTTGGGAGTTAAATGGTTAAAGGATATTACAAACTATAAGCTATATGGCTTACTTGCAATTTTTGAAAAATTCTAATTTAACTTTTTTGATATATACATATGTATTGTGTCATCAAAAGTATGATTACATATTGTTTTGTATCATTTACGGTGACATTTATTAATGCATATACTAAAAAATACATCATTTTATTTGTAACTTATTAACTACTATATTGTCATTTATTGTATGCACAAGCCATGCAATAATAAGTATAATTGTATTAAGTTTAATTTTTCATATTAAATGGGTTGAAACATAAAATTTTAGTAAAATATAATAAAGCATATATAATTCGTTCTATTAACATTGAATCTTATATTGTTTTTAACATGCATTTTAAAAACACAAAATTAACTAATATATTAAAAGTATATACATAATATATTCTTTAAATATTCAATCTTAATTATTAAAATAGACAACTCAATACACAAATGTTTAATTTAATACATTTTTTACCGTTTTCAAATATTTTTATAATTTACTCATTATTGTTGTGTTTAAGGATTAATTATAATTTATCTACGTGCACTCTACATTTTTTGTAATTTACCAAAAAATTGATTTGTCATTTGCTTTTTTAATATGCAATTTAATAATTTATTATATTTTATTCAAATTAAAGATAATTTTAACAAAATTAACATTAATTTTAATATTGAATCACACACTTAAAAACATAGTGACAAACCACACAAGATGACAATAAATTATAATTAATCATTTGCATCAAGCTGCATTGCTTCCCTCCTTCAATTTGATGGATTACTATCTTGTTCACATCGCATTAGATACCAATGGAATATTGTTTAGTTCTCTTCAATTTGGTCAATTTGGATTGGTAGAAACCGCATGCTGTTTAACGGAGTGAATTGGGATTTAAAGTATATTTTTGACATGGTAATATTGTATGTGTGGTTATGGATAAAAGTGAAAATTCCTACTTTTACTTATTCGCTTTCGGATTGGCAACATGTCCATTAATTTGGTTAGGGATGTTCTACCCAGTTTAATTTTCTTGGTCTATTTTGGCTGTTTTTTTTTTAAAGGTGCAGTTGTGTTGAACCTTTAGACTGTAGGGTACCTTAGGTATTCAATTTTATTTAATTTAATAAATTTCTTGCTTAATAAAAAAAATTGACAAAATTCATGTTTGTTTTGATATTAAACCACACTTAAAAGTACATAAGACAAATATCACACAAGATAAAGATAAATTATAATTAAAAATTAACCTAAATTAACCATTTATTTAACTTAACTTAATAGCAAAAATTATAAAGTTAAAAATATGTAAGTCTCTAAATTTTTATAGGTATATTGTATTTATTATAATTTTTGTCTAACGGGCACTGAAAGGAAACTTTTTTGGTTGGAACTAATTTTTTAATAGACTAGTACTATAGATTTTGAAGGGTTTATAATTAAGAATAGAGAGGGTGTTATTTTTCTATTTTACATATGAAACATTCTTATTCACTATTACTATTTATTTATTTTTAATTTTTAATTTGGCAACCAAAAATATTCTTAGTTTTTATAATTATTAGTATTACTCTCTCCCCGTTCCGAAATATTAGTCACTTTACCCAAAAAAAAATTTGTTCCAAAATATTTGTAACTTTTACATTACTAATGCTATATTTATTAACTATTTTTATTTTTATTATTTTTATACCCAATAACTATTGAGTAAACCTCGAAGTTAATGATTAATTTAACTTATCTATGTTCTTTTTGTTAGATTTCATAAAAATTAGTTATTTTTCTTAATCTATGTAAAATATATTAAAATAACTAATATTTTAAAATGGATGGAGTAAATTACTAGATAAATTTTCTTACAAACCCGCGCAATATAAATCGGGTTATGCAATATAAATTTTCTTGTTGACGCCGAATTTTGGTTGTAAAGTGTATGATTTTACTCTGGACTTTCTTGTTTCTTTGGGGCCTTAGACCTTTTCATTAAAAAAACATAGACCCACCTATTTTTTGTATCTTATTTTCTTACAGCTTACCACGTTATCTCGTTGATCTGTTATTTTGTTGCCACGATATAACAATAGCCAATTAGATCATTTCATTAAACAATAATAATAGTAAGTTTTTTATTAAAAAAAAAAAAGCGTAACCATTATTCGCTCATCTTGTTCAAATTCCCTTGCCGGTATTACCTTTCTCAAACACACGCAGACGCGATAAAATCTCGGAACCCGAAACCTACCATGGATATATCCGGTCCGAACCGGTTCCGCAACCGTAAACCATTGTCCTCCGCAGAACGCTTCCTCGGCGTCTCATCTCACGGACCGCCCCTCCAAAACCCTAACACCGACGAGCTCATCGAGGACGACGTCGTTTTCTTCAACGACGACTCCGCCGAACCCTCATCTTCTTCCTCTCCCACCCCTAACCACCACCTTCACCATTCGCACCACAAGGGTTCCGGTTTTGGCTCCCCCGACGCGTTCGGCATCCTTGCCGCCCTACCGGACAACGACGCCTCGCCGAGCACTAGAAACGGTTCGCACTTTTTCCACAAAGCCTCTGTCTCCGTCTCCGTCTCTTTGTCCTCCTCCTCCTCTTCTTCTTCCTCGCGTTTGATTCCCGCCATTCCGAAGCCGCCGCCGCCTGACCGAATTCCGTCGTCATCGGTCAAGTTCCACCAGTCCGCGCCAGTTAACGTTCCGGTTTTGCCACCGTCTATGATGAGAAGACTCCGTGAGTTTGACGAAGACGATGGTGACACGGTGGAGGCCGACGACGAAGAGATGCTGCCACCGCATGAGATTGTGGCGAGGAATTCGGCGCAATCGCCAATGCTGGCATACTCGGTTCTAGAAGGAGTTGGGAGGACGCTGAAAGGAAGAGACTTGCGTCAGGTTCGGAATGCCGTTTGGCGCCAAACAGGTTTCCTTGGTTGAGATAAAAAAATTAGAATTTTCCATATTCTTATATTTTGCTCTTTGATCTTCTCACTAGGAAATATCAAAAACCTATAACTTCTCCAATTCAGTGTAAAGTTTAATATCTGCTCGATAATGGCTGTGTGGTTTATTATTAGTTTCATTGATGTTTGATTTCCCTGATGTTAAAGTATGGGAGAGGATGGACAAAAATTTAGTTTTATTTAAAATTTAAAATGTTTCTAAATTTGAACCGATGTATCCAATTCTCGAAGGAGCCCCATTGGGAGATATTGGTGATGATTTCTGGATTATAAATCCTTGGCTGATTTTTAAGAAGCACCTTCAAAAGGGTAACTAATCTGAATCTCTGCTCAAAGCACGTTTGTTTGGAAACTCCAGTTGAAACACATAATGCTTGATAGATTTTTCAAGTCACTCAGTCAATCAATCAATCAGTTGTGGTGTGATTACATCCTTTGGATAAAACGTGCTGCAAAGTAGCTTAGCGGCTTTTGGATATTTGGTCATGCATAGAAGATTTGTCAGCACCTGGTGTCAGTTTGTCCCAAAACAAACTTTGGACTTTTATTTGCAGTAGAAGTAGGATACAATGGTTCTTTACGTTCTTGTTTCTAGTGGATTTAGGAATTATCATAGCTACATTGTTCGCAGGAATTATATTTTGATCTATACTCTATAGTGTTGCAAACTAGAAAGCTGTCAATATGGAGTTAAAGTTGCTGTTATTGTGTGGGCCTCTTAAGGTTGGGAGAGGCAAGTGCAACAAACCTGAGTTCAAGTTCTCTCAAGTCACTTGATGATAAGTATGAGAGAGATAGATACAACAAGGCATTGTTGGAAAAGGAAATATGCTAAGGAATTATTACAATAGGCATCCATGATCCATCCCTAAAGGACAATATCAATTATTAAGACTTAAGAGATCATACTTATAAACTTTGACATCAAATATCACTTCTTAAGGCACAAGCTTAATAATATAAAATTATCCAACTTAACTAAGCATAAAATATCAAAAACTAAACTTTGGCTTATAGATGTATGCACTTTTTTTAACTATTCTGTTCTTGTTTTGTTGATATTTAGATGGACCTTTGAATTTATAGTGACAAAAGTAAATATTCAAAGACATGTCTATGGGATGAAACTACGAAATCATACTTGGGAGTTGTGACAATAGATATATCTAATGGATAAGGCTCCTGCGAAGTGAGAGTATGTGTAAATGAGAAAGTAAGGGTGCATTCACGGTTGATTCATATCAAAGGTAGATGCACTCTTACTTTCTTACTTTATACACCCATCCAAATTTATATCAAATTATCTTTTTAAAATTTCTCTGCCTTGGTTCTTAATTTTTTAATGTTATAACTTGATTATAACTTGATTGACTTGAGGCTTGCCCGGAATTAAGAAATTCAGCACTTGTATTTTAATTCAGTTATCTAACTATCATATTAAGATTGTTCTATCAGTTTCGGAATATAGCATTTGTATTTCTTTCTAGCCTCTGCACGCCTGACCTTAGTTTAATTTTTTTTTTATTCCTCATTTTTGAGTGGCATCATTGATAATATGTCATAAATATAAATTAATATACTCTTTCACCTATAGTCTGAATATTCCATATTATATAATGTGTTTCTGCTGCACCGTTGGGGTTCCATGTTTCTTTTTAAAGTTCTGTATTTGTAGACCATCTGCTGGTGATATTTAATGTTCTCCTGTCCTCACTGATTCATCATCAATGGCCAATTGGCCATGTACCATGTTGATTAAAATATACAGCAAATTCTTAAGTATTTCCAACGAAGAAAAGTTTTTTTTTAAATATCTTTGTACATTCAACGTGCATCACCCCAGCCATATGTGTAGTTAATGTATCTCATTTTGTCAACATTCAATCAAAAAGCATTCCTTTTTTTTTAAAAAAAAAGTCCAAGAGTACTTAAGAATTTCTCTATCTTTCATTGTACTTCTTTTTCCTTATTTATGGAGGCTAGGATATGAACTTTTACTCAAAGTCATTTTGCATATTCAAAATAGTTATTTTTAGCAATATAATAATAGTGAAATATAAATGGACAAAGGCTAGGCATCTATCTGGTTTCAACTGGAAATGAACTTCATTCACAACACAAGCATCGGATACAAGCATTAATATAGTAGTAATAATACTATAACTATATATGCTAGTCTTCCATGGTACAGTAATGACTAATGACTTATCTACGAGATAAGCATGTAAAAAACAAGAACATACTATAACAGTATAATGTCTGCCAGCAATTATATGTTACTGGAGCACATGATCAAGGTACTCCAATGATGGGAAGAACAGGAAAATAATAGCTAGAAGGTGCCAAACCCCACTGGCGAGGCAGAGGAAGATCAACGGTTTTGGATGAACCAAACAGGTTCGCAGCCTTGCATTCTGTGTTTTGGGAACATGATGTGAAGAAACTAAGAGGGGTAGAGATGGTGTAGCTATTTTTATCTTTGCCCTTCACAATTTGTGATACTTCACTTTTCCTCGTGGCATAAAGGTGACTAGGACTGCCAAGAAGTTTAACAAAGCAGTTCACAGGAGGAGTTTTTGCAAGATCGCAGGGAAGGTCAACCTTGAAGGAGCCGTTATCTTCTGTAGTTGCCACAGCCAGGTTTTTCACTCCTTCACACTTCACTGAGATCATAATGCCTGAGACCACAATAGAATTGTTGAATCAAGGTCTACACTATATTCCTTCTGTTGAACTGTTGGTGAGGTTTTAACTTAGTCATAGATCCAAATTGTTTGTCATTTTACAAAATTAAGAAAACAGAGAATTTTTTTTCCCAATTTCAGCATGGTCTTTTTGTATTTCTTCCAAGTGAAATAAGAGAACATCAATAGAATGAGAGGGTTAATCAAACATTTATATTTTCTTATAAGAGTGTTCAATGACTTTCTTGATCCTTATGCAAAATTATATAACAAATTAACAACAATTGTTTTAAAACATAAGAACTGTTTAGTTAGAAATGGAGTTGATGAAAATTAATCTATGTTCAGAGCTAGTAAATGGTGAGAGGAGAGTTGGGACAAACCAGAGAAATCATAGTTCTGAGTGCAATCAGTGCAAGAGACTTTTCCCTTAACTGTTTGGCATGCTGATGGGTCGATGCTGGCTAGAGCTACTGCTAAAATAAGTACTGTGATTAGCTGAGGAAATTCCATGAGTTATAGAAGCAAGCAACAACTGACAGGTATGAGGCCTGAGACAATTCTGAAGAGAAGAAGATGAGTTCGAAGCTTATATATATTGGCAGCTTGAGACTTGAACATATTAAATGAGCTGATAATAGTAGTAGGTGTCAACAAGTGAAGTTAAGATTACTTATGTGGGATTTACCAACATATGATGAGAAGTCCTAGTCTGCATGAATTCAAAATATCTAAACTAATTAACATGCCTTTAGCTCTCTTTTTTGTTCTAGCCACGTGTATTCTCTTTGAGAGACAATCCCGTTTGAGTCTGGGAGATTCGTTCAGAATAGGACTAGCTCTCACAACTTGAATTCAATATCTTACTTAAAACAGGTCACAACAATGGCAAGTTTGACACAGGAAGATTACAAGAGTTTTTATTCAAATGACAGTAAACTGGGTGACTTTCTGTTTTGAACTTCTATGGTGCTTTATTTAGGTGTTTTCTCATCATGTAACATCATCACATTATACCAAGGTTCAAACTGTGTGGGCGCGTTGCTGTTAAAGTTGTGTTGCATAGATATACTTAAATATGGTTGGATGCAGCCACTACTAACCATAAGAACGGTTTGATGCAATTCTAGTGGCAACTGAAGTTTGAAACCATAATTTTGTTTCTTGAGGGTTGAGGCAGCTTGGTGGACTGCAATCCCATTTTGATACTATGGTCCTTTGACTCATGATCACCTACCACTTACGGTTCATAAATATTCAGAGCAAGACACCCGTTGTTCTAGGCTCAAATATTATTAAGAAATTTGATCTGATTCAAGTTCATTTATAACATGTGTTCACCCACTTTAAAATCCTAATAAATTGTACTTCCTCCCGTCCAAATATAACCACCCGAAGCTTTTTTACACAGTTTAAAAAAATAGTTATTGTATAGATTTTAAAAAAATTAGTTAGTTTATTTCAATTTATACCCTTAATAAATGTAAAACTTATTTTCTCTCAATTTTAGTGGGATAATTTAGTAAATAGGGATAAATTTAAAAAACATTAACAAGTTAGTCTTGTGTTCTGTGCGAGTGTTTATAATATTGACAAAAGCAAAAAGGTTATAGGTGTTTATATTTTGAACCGGAGATAGAAGTATTTTAAACATGTTGATCACATTGTCTATAAGATAGAGGATTAGGGGGGATCAACAACAAGTAACCTCATTATGCACACTCATTTAAAATTTTCCAACCAATTCCGTATTCCTCATGGATAAAGTACACTAGAGTCCCTTAGTTGTATACGTCATAGGAAGTAACAGAGTATATATACCTCAGTTCAGTTTTATCCCTAATAAGCAGGCAAAGTTTCTTAGTTGCACTAAGTTAGAAGACAGCCTTGACACTTGTAAAAAATATTACATTAAATTAATAATTTAATTTCTATACTTGTTTCTCTTTTTCATTTTAGTTATTATACTAAAAAAATATTTTTTTTAACCACATAATCGTGCCTTTTTTTTTGCTGATTGATCCCTATCATCTGTTTGACAAGTAATAATATTGTTTGTTCCTGTTAATGAGAATCGGCGTTGGCCTTACATCCTTCGTTCCTATACATGTATTAATAATTACATTGGTCCCTATTGGTTACAATGAGGTTTATTAATAATTATGAGGCTTGTCACTTTAATTAATTTGGGACTATACTAATTCACATTCTTTACTTAATGGTTAGGGATTTGAGGATTTCGATCATTCACGACATTTTGAAAGCAAATTAGCGTGCCGTACTTACTAAACAGGGAGCTCTGCTTTGATAGAATCTGTTCATACAATTGTCTTTTTTTCTTCAAGTTACTTGCAGTCACAACTTCTAGCTTACCAACTAAAAATAAATTTTATTAAAGGGTTTTAGTTATTTGTTTTTATCTTCCTTCATTAATTTTTTTTTGAAAAAAAATAGGAGACAACAAAGTGAGTGGAGATCCAAAGTAACAGGTTGTGGTCCAACTTGTCTCAAAACGAACACCTTTCAGTGTCCTCCCCCCCAAAAGAACAAACACCTTTTTTAGCTGAAAAGACCTTAAGTCACCTTAATCTCATCATCATTCACGACTTCAAGTCAGTCATTTCCATTATTCCCTGAACCAAAGCTCAAGGCCTTCTAAACAAACAAAAAAATAGATTTGCTTAGATTTATTATATAATTATAAAGGGTTTTGCTATCCATTATCCTTATGACAATGATTAAGCAACCAATGAATAGAAATTTTGTTTTAACATAAATTAAAAACAATTTTGTAGCATTAAATACTCTACATTTTTCAACACTAAATTTCACTTTATGGGCTGTTTAACCATTGCACTTAGGACAATAGATAGTAAAATTCAATTATAAATTATAAAATAAAAAACGAGGAACAAAAAATAAAAATAAAAAAAATAGCAGCTCATCTAAGTCATGAATAACAGTACAACCAATTGCAATTTTTTTAGAAGCTCAGTTATTCATAAATAACTAAACATTTTTTTTTACAAATCCATAATTAGAAGGTCATTTACTCATGAATAACCATACAAGTGATACAACCATGATATGAACACTTGTTAACTAGAGATTGGATAATCATTTTTAAGCATGTCATGCGAGAAGTGAATCAGTATGCTGACATTTTTGGAGAGAAGGGAGTTTTACTTGAGAACGATTTTATAGTTTTTCAATCACATCCTAATTCATAGTTGCAACTTCTAGCCAAACAACTAAAAATAGTTTTCTCTAGGTTCTAATTTTGTTTTTATCTTTATTTGTTTCGTTGTATTCCTTCATTTCCTTTTTTTAAAAAATCATATACTTTTGTTTTAAAATAAATCGTTGGCCAAAAAAAAGTGTATATTTATGTTCTTATTTTCTTGACTAGCATTGCTTTGCGATTAGGGGCGGAGCTAGCCAAAATTTTTTAGGGAGACCAAATATAAATAACTAAATAGATCAAAATTTTGGGGAGCTAATTACTTATAATGTTATTAATTTTTACTTATATTTTAAGAAATTATATATATGTTAGCAATTTTTTCTCGCAATAAGGAACCAAGGCCCCCTCATTACATTAACGTAACGCAGCCCCTGTTTGCGATCAACATGTAATTTCCTGAAAGCTAGCACAATAGTACACATTCTCTAGAATCATTATTTACTCATTTGTGATTAATCGGTCTTGCATCACTATTCACTCATTTTCCCATATTTTATAGTATTCCATTGATTTATTTGTTTTTACTTATCTGTCTATTTAAAGATAAAATATGCATATTAAATAATAGAATCATTATATTTTTTATCAAAATAATTTTGAAATTTTCTATAATATATTTTTTGCTCATTGTTTTATTGATTGAATTGTAAAACATTAGTATTACTCCTATTAAACATAAATATACAATTTAAAAAAGTGTAATTGATGGTACTTTAAAATTAACTAAAAAAAGTGTACCTTAGCTACTAACAAAATTAATTGTTAAAATTGTTTATTTGATCGATAAATATGTTAGCAACCGAATTAGTGATCCCGATAATTAGAGATGCCATTTTAGCAATCAACAAGTTTTCTTATTTGATCACCGCCAAAACATTGTTTTAATAAATATAAACAAATAAACAAATAATATTATATTATCATATACTATGTTTAAGTTAAATTATATTATAATAAAAATATAAAATATAGTATAAATGATATGTAAATAACAAATTCTTAAGAATTTGATTAAATATATTTTTAAAATTTTTTAGAAATTGTATTATTTTTTTACCATCTTATACATCGATTAATTATGAATATCATAAAATACTACATAGCAATCAATATATTATTCATAAATTAAATAAATTATATCATATCACGAAAGATTATATCTTAATTTCTCCAAAATGTTATGCTCTTTGAATTTTCTTTATAAATTCTTTTTTTATAAATTTTTTCTTTCAAATTTCTCCCTCTAAATTCCTTTTGTAATCACTCCCTCTTAACAATCTATATCTAAAATTTATTTTTAAAATTATTCTCATTCTAAATTTTTACTTTAAAATTTTTTCTTAACAGAGTAGTGAAAATATTTGTCGAAATAGTTCCATAGAGAGAGAGAAAAGGTACAGAACCACATTAATTTTGTGTCTTCTATTATTTTCTCTCTTTTGTATATTCTCTTATCTTTGATTTTGGCATTTGTACATGCCTGGAAGTTTTTCCAACACTTACATACTTATCCTTACCACCAAATAAGAATGGGAATGCGCTAGGCCAAAATAAGCTTCGGATGGTTAAGCTTATATCAACTTATAAAATTAGAGGTTTGTGTCTATTTATGAAATTAAAAGAGTATGGTTTATAATCCGTCATGGGCTTTTTTTTTTTAGGTTTGAGCCAGTGAAGCCTATTTCATAACAAAATCCTTAAAATTATTCTAAAACCTTATTTGTAAGTAAGTTAATGGACTTAATGACATATATAAGGTGGTGAAAAAAATCTTTTAACATAACAAATAGGTGGATGGGATTAGCACCATCTCTATTGGGAGTGACACCATCATTTTTAGTATATAAATTTATGATTCTTACATATAAAAAAGGATGGTGCCACTCCTAATAGAGATGGTGTTAATCCCATCCTCCCAACAAATATATAATAATAAAACATAACACTAAAATTTTCGCATAATAATAATAACAACATATATAATTATATTATAATTTATTACTATTATCGCTAATATTATTATTATTTAAATAAATTGACTTATTAGACCTAAAAGACTTTTCGAAAAATCCAAAACCTGACTAGTTTAACTAAATGAGCTTTTTAAATAGCCTTAGTCTTGCTTGCTTTGATATATATTATACTTAGACTATTGTCAAGCGACATGAACTATTCTCACCCGGGTTACCAAACAAATACTACAAGAAATCAAATCAAGGGGATGTACATTTTTTGTTGTGGTGGTGATATATAATTTTTTTAAAAAAAATTCAGAAATATGACTTCTTCTACCTAAGGATTTCGTGGCCCAGGAAATAAGCAAATTAGCGCACGCAAAAATACAATTGGCAAATAAGGATATGCCAAAATTTACAAACAAATTGATTGGGCTTACACAAAACACAAAACATAAATTAGAGATAGATATTAGATAGGGTATGACTAATTCAAAAGGGGGATATTAATATATTATAGGGACATAATAATCCATAATTTAGAATAAACCCAAAAAAATGAAATGGTAACACTTTTTGGGGGCACAAAGACGTTTTCTTGCTCCCACAACCGCGTGGAAGTTTCCAACTCATCAAAATTTTCTCCTTTCACTCGGCAAATCTCTCTGCCCCTTCCCTACAAATTATTATTATTACTTTCATAACCTCTTCATGTATATATATTACACCAACTCATTCAAATTTTTCAAAACGGTAACTAATAGATTTAATTAAGCACTTTACAAACACTAATATGGAGGTTCCTCCACCTGGTTTTCGCTTCTACCCAACAGAAGAAGAGTTAGTTGCTTTCTATCTCCACAATCAGCTAGAAGGCCAAACCCATCAAATTAACAGAGTTATCCCACTTGTTGATATCAATGGCGTTGAGCCATGGGACCTTCCATGTACTGCACTATAAAATATGTTGCATCTCGTTTTTTAATTAAGCTTAATTGCACTTTTAATTCTGATCTGTATAACTAACTTGCAAATTCAGTCTCTCTAACGTTCAATTTGAGTTCTTTTTTACCGTTCACATTCTAACCAATTATACTGACACTAAATTTGTTTTAATGTGTCGATATAATTGGTTAGAATTTAATTGAGATATCAAATTGATCAAAATTTAACTCATGGAAACATAGACATTCGAAACGTTGGATCAAAAGTGTAATTAATATGTTAAATTTAAAAGTAGGTAGATGAGGGTTTTTTTTTTCTTGGGTAAAATAAGATTGATTTGGTTTGGTTGGTTGTGATTGTGCGTTGCAGCACTTGCAGGGGAGCTGTGTCGTGGGGAAACAGAGCAATGGTTTTTCTTTTCGCGGAGGCAAGAGAGAGAGGCGAGAGGAGGGAGACCCAACAGAACAACAGCTTGTGGGTATTGGAAGGCCACTGGTTCTCCTGGCCATGTTTATTCTTCTGATAACACAGTCATTGGGATGAAGAAAACTATGGTTTTTTACAGAGGGAAAGCTCCCAATGGAAGGAAAACCAAATGGAAAATGCATGAATACAAAGCAATTCAACACTCTCCCCAATCCAACTCAGCCCCTCCACAGGTATCTATGCAATATAAAGCGAGTGACGTAAGAAATAAAAAGTGTGTGTTAATTATTATCAACTCCATCAAATAACTCATGTTACGTGAATAAAATAATATTTATATTTATATATTATTAATTACTATGATATGTCAACTATCAATTATTACTCACATAAATGAGGGTATTGATACACAGTTGAGGCACGAATTCAGCTTGTGTCGCGTTTATGTTATATCCGGAAGTTTCCGTTCGTTTGATCGGCGGCCGTTGGAGGCGCCAAGAGCGGAATTACGACTTGACGGAGACAGAGGAGCTGCTGCTGCTACTGCTGCAATTGTTCAACAGGTAACACAAATGGTGGAGGAATCAAGCTCTTCTGAAACTTCTCATTCCGGAGGAGGAGAAGGAGATTATAGTGGTGCTGGAGGGTCATCAAGTGTTGCTAACTATAATGCAAATCCAGGGGTTGAAGAACCACTTTGGGAATGGGAACAACTTAATTGGCTCTAACTCACCCAAATTCAGATCCTCTCCAGCTTTTGCATTGTTACTTCAAAATCTCAACCATTTATCACATTCTCTTTTCTTGGCCCCTGTTGCCGCAACACTCCATCTCATCTATTTTTTAGTGATACAATTGCATTTTTAGTTTTTTTCTCTTTGTCGTGCAATTAATTAACAATTTAACAATAAATTTATATAGTCGATCCAACGATACAAACAAATTAAGTCGACTATAAATTTAATGTTGAAATGTTAACTAAATGATTAGAAGTAAAAAAATTACTAATGCAGTTCATATCTAAAATAAAGAGAATGTTTCCTCCTCAATTCATTCAGTAACCTAACCTAGTAATTGGTAAAGCAAGCCCATAAAGTATTAATGTAACATGGTGATTATATTTGTTGTTAAATTAGATTTTATTTAATTTTTCCAGGAGTGTGTACCTAGGAACTTTATTGATTAATTTCTTGTCTTTGTAAGTTGAAACTTTCTTTCATATATGGATGAATGATGAATTGACAGACATGACATGTGGCTTTATTAGGATCAAAACTCGAAAGAGTGATCATATAGTAAATTCTTTCAATCATTCAAATAACTGAAACATAATAAGATTTTCAAATAGCATGCTTGAAGGGCCTCAAATTTCAGAGGGAAGAGTCAACAGAGCTTTCGCTATTGTATGATCCGTACATAAATTGGTCAAATTCCCATTGCTTTTCTTACAGCTGTGACATAGGAACGGAAATCAGACAAGCATACTTCGTCAAAGATTTTCAGATGTTCACATTACCGCGTTCTTTTTTAAAAAATAATACTACAAATTACATGTTTTATTGGCATTAATATCAAATGTTTTTTTGCTCAACATGTGCGTGGACTACTTAGATACAGAAATGAGTAATACTTGGCATACAACTAAAAATCTATACAACTTGTACAACCTTTATAAGTGGAATCCACTTGTACAATTAAAACCTTTGTATACTATTCATCTGTTAACCAAAGCCCACCATGATTTACTAGATGAGCTCCATGTTAAATTTTATCCACAAAATAAGAACTGGCTTAAGCCATTAATTTTTTCAACAAACCATAAGTAGTATAGTTATTTAGGGTCTATTTGTTTTAGCTTTTATTAACAGTAAAATTGATTTAAAATGAAGTAAATTTTTCATATTCATCAAATGTGTATTGAGATTCGAAATTATTGAAAGTGAAATTAATTTTGAAGATAAAAAATTTTAAACTTAAATTTGACACAGTTTTTTTTAGTTTATCTCTTTTTTCATAAGAGAAGTAAATGATACTTTAGTGTAATAGAGATAATAAAAACCAAAGATAATGAAGAGCAAATAAGATGAAAACTCTAGTTTCAAAAGAAGTTAAAGCTCCATATTCTAACTTTTCTGAAATTTCTTATTATTAAGTATTCATTGACAAAAAATAATAATTTAAAAAAATAGTTTAGCTTTCGGTTATTAAGAAATGAGAGGAAGTAAAAGAAAAAACTAAACTAGACGTATATATGCAGATATGCTAAATACTAAATTGAAATGGTCCAGAGTTTTAAACAAAATTGATGAAGGCATGGTACAATACTAAGTGTATATTTGTCCTTTATTAGTTATTCTCAATCTCAAGCTCACTGAGGGTCTGTTTGGTTGGAGGTTTTTGGAAGAGAGAGAAGGGGAGAAATTATTAGGAAGTTGGTGTGTTTGGTTCAAAAATTGGAAGAGGAGAGGGGAAGGATTTTAGTTCATTTTAAAATCCTTCCAAAAGTGAGAGGATTTAGAGGGGAGGAAAGGACAAAATTAACACATTTACCTCATATTCGATTCATTTACTATAAAATTTAGTTACAGCGAAGATATGTTATTCAGAGTCATTAGCAAACTGAATGTTAGGGGATAACATTCTCTTTGGTAGCTAGTTTAATTTTTGTGGACCTTCACTTACTAACTTACCATAGGTTCCATGCAATTTTCCAAAACATGCTCCAGGTTCTGTAGCTAGTTACTAGTAGACTTCTACAATGACCATAGTCAGAAACATGCTATCCTTACTTACACTTGAAAAAGAAAAAATACAGGATATTTTAACTGTTTTTGCTAGCAAACAACTGGTGAATAAAATTGTCTTAGATTTGTTTGACTGAGCCACTCATTCTTTTCGTGTATATGATAGCACAACTTTAGCTTCAAAGTTCAGACACATGAAATGAAAATATTAAATTTCGACAACGGCTTCCCGGACTAGCCCAAGGCCTAGCCCCATGTCTCACAAACAAGCGTTGTACCACCTCAAAGTTTCCATGGAAACTTATATGTGGGTTCCAGGTGTCCAACCACCAGAAGGCATTATCCGCATTTCCAAGTTGTCCTCAAACATGAAACCCTATCCAATGTCTTAACTTTAATAGTTTGCACCTGCCCTGTGCATACTAGCACTTATCTAATCTATCTCAGTGAATATCTGTCTGCTGCCTCGAGTTTTCCTCAAGCAAGAAAAGCTATCCTTTGTCTTACCTTTCAGATGTGCACATTTCCTTCAAATACTTCTTACCTTCTTAGCCTATAGCCGTCTGCTGGCTTGAATTTCTTGTGTCAGAAACACATGCTTGACAAAACTGCACTCCTCTCCCTGTATAATGCTTGGGGTTTTACAATCCATTTACATTTTATTGCATTGAAGCTCTTTTTAGATTCATTGCCCTATAAAAGAAGGCGATATTATTCTTTCTTAGTTTGGTTTTTGATAGAGTATAATGGCATTGTTTGATCTATGTAGCTGACTCCACCTAGTGGGATAAGGCTTCTTGTCGTTGCTGAAATACCTTGCCAATGTGCCTAAAAAAAATTTGAAGTCTTCATTTTTCTCTTAAGTCTTCATCAGTTCACCTTTTCTGTTTTTCTTAAAATGAAAATATCAAAAAAGGTGGAAAAAGATTCCAGCAATCAATACTTCTTCCACATACATTTTTTGGATTAGTCACCAAAGCATTTTGGGGATTTGCTAGTTTAATTCTAGCTCTTCCACCTTAGTTTATATATCATTGAAGCTATGCTTACTTATCTTGAGCTAATTGCCGAAAACAAACACTATGTAAATATGATAACGATGAAGTGAAACCTCCTATAGGGAATTATTTCCATTATTCCATGCATATAGTGCCTGTTTTTTTTTTCTCTTTATCCTAGGAGAATCCCTTTCTCAAACTTGGTAGATATCCAAATGAGGTTTATGAAGAACTATAATAGAGTGGCTCACTACGTGCCTGCATGTGTGATGAATGATTAGTTTTGAAGGGTTTTGCATTAGCCAGTGGAAAATTTTTCTAGTAATCCTGCTGCTGATACCCTCAATTGTGTCAGGGGTGAAGTTGGTGAGGCAAGTGTGTTTGAAAGCCCCCCTCTCCCCTAAAAAAAAAAAATTCCTGTTAAGTATACTCTCCAGTCACCACTTTATGTACCTAGCAGATTACGCAAGCTAATCTGGGATTGATACAATAGGTGAATTTGGGATTGAGATTAAGAAATGAAAGTTGGAGATGTTATTTGAGCATGAGAATCGTTAGATTAGAACTGCAGGAGATGCAGTTGGTTTTTCACTTCAGAGGATCCGCTTCTGTGAATTTGGTGCGAGGCTTTCAGCGAAAATGTCATGAAATGAGTATTCTAGAAATTTTCATTTATATAAAATTGGTAAACTAAATCAAACATTGTGTACCTCTTTACTCTTGTATTGACTCTTGAACGGCTTCAGTTGATCTTTCAAAGGAGCATGTTTTTTTTTCCAAATGAGTGATAGCAAGGGAGCGTTACTGGCTAAGGTGCTTAGCCACATGGTTTTCTTGTCCTGTAAATCATCGTGTACTGATTACTTTACTGACATGTTTCTGAAGAGAGTATCAGATTTCAAGTTGTATTGCTGGTGCTATACTGAATTTAACTTTTATCTAGCAGATGTTTGCTGTGATCAGTGTGATGCTATCATTCATCTATGAAAATTGAATACTTAAACGTTGGTGACATTAGAACTTCCAATCTATCATGGTGGAAAATATTGAAAAATATCGGAGAGAGGTGATCGTATTGAGCTTCTTGTTGATAGGACAGCAACGATGGAAGACAGTGGCATTTCACTTTAGGAAACAGTCCAAGCGCCTTGAAGAGCCATATGGATGGAAAATGCCAGACGTCTGAGAGTAAATTTTATTTCGTAAGCATAGTCTCTCTCTCTCTCTCTATGTATGAAAATGCATACATTATACATTTTGGGATTTAACATGTTTGTTTGATTGTTTTGTTTCTGTACTTTATAATTGCTGTACTGCAGATTCCAATTGATATACTTGCTGGTTTATATATGTCAAGCTTTGCAATTATTAAGAATATTAATGTCAAGTATCGGTATTCCTGATTCAAAGTTATGAGCTGAGTGAAAGAGTATTACAAAGGCTCCACAAACGATGACATATTTTATTGCTCATGTCGTCCGTGCTTCAGTATTATAAAATACTACATGCTTGAGTCTAGTAAGGTATTATTCTAGGATTAGGAAGAATGGTTCTGTAAATGTCTGAACTTTTCCATCTTTTGATAATCTATTTTGATTTTTGAGAAAAATTAAGCGCATACCAATTTGTCATTGAAATTTTAAAGATCGAAAACGTTATCAAATTGGTTTTTGGCTGACTAAATTAGTGATTATTCAATCTTTCGACGATTAAAATAGTGAGAAAAATCTCACTTTAATACTTTAAAGATACTTGTGTTACTATTTGTCTTGGAAAAATTGAAAAATCACTAAATAGATTGTCCTTCAATCTTTCGAGGACTCCAACGATAACAAATTTTTTTTTCAAGGATTAAATTGGTGTCACAATATTTTTGGAGAACAAAATGATATTTTTCCCATCTACTTTTTTTCTTGTCAGCATCTTTTGATAATCTATATTTAGAGTGTGTTTGGTAATAACTTATCTAGGAGTTTATAGCTTATGGGTAAGTGAAGGTGTTTGGTGACAAGAAGTTTATAGCTTTTATAAACTATAAGCTAGCTTATGAAAAGCTACTTAAAGTAGTTTATAGCTTATGAAAAATAGCTTTCAATAATTCTTTCTTATTTTACACTCTAATTATTTATTACATGTAATTATTACTTGTCCTTTTAAGTCATTTAACAAATATAAGTTACTTAATAAACTAATTTTACCAAACACATCTACTCAATTATAAATCACAGTTCATAAACTATAAGCTAAAAGTTACAAGTCATATAATATACACGATGATATATGAAAACGAGTGGTTTGGTCAAAAACTCAAAAAGTTAGTTGGTTCATGCTCGCGACAAGGGAGCAACGTCTATCCTTATGACAATCAAAGAGTGATCCTTATCTTAAATATAAGTATCTCTTGATTTCAGTTTCAAACAAACATCCTAATTAGTACTTCCTCCGTTCTTTATACGTGTTGGTTTTTATTATTTTGCACTTATTAAGGAGATATTTAATTTTGTTTGACTTTTTATTAAATTGTTGATGATTTTATTATTATAATTATTTAAATTATTTTAATATTTTTATTTAACTTTATGAAAAATGTGTCAACAATTAATTAAATTTAAAATAAAATATTAAGAATATAATTAATAAAAAAATAATTAATATAACTTTAAAATTTAAATATAACAAATAAATAAACAATTTTTTTTAAAAACAAAATACAATACTTAAAAGGAACCGAGGATGTATTGATTCAGTTTCAGACTATCAGCACGCATGTTGGATAGCTGAAAAACGGAAACCTGGCCATATATTATTAACAAATAGAAGGGCGGTTTATGCGCAGCACTTTCGGCTGTAAATCTGGTCTTGTGCAACCAGCAATTACTTCAATTGTTTTTAAGTGATATTCTCAAACCTCTGTTTTTTTTTTTGTTTGTTTGTTTGTTTTTGTAATAAAAGGGGCCTAAGCGCAAACAATAGGAAATTACAGTATGACATTCCTAGGAGTAGAAACTCCAGTAGCATTAACTAAGAATAAAACGGAAATCTGACTAGGAGATCAGGAGACATGTAATAACAAACAGAAGATTGCAGCAAACATCTCATGTTCTGCACAATAGTTAGCCTTTTTGTAAACGTGAGAGAAACAAAGCTTGTGAACTTTTACTTTTTTTTTTTTCTTATACAGAAGTAATCTTTTTAAAACGCTTTACAAATTGGATTCGTAATTGAATGGGTGAAAGTAATCTTTTTTTTTTTTTTTTAGCTATTCATTTGTTGTTTTAGCTAGCTTTTGTTTCAAAGATATTGTTTATATGAATCGGTAATAGAATAATGTAGTCGAAAATAATTATTATAGGTGACTATTGGAATTTCAGAGAATAATAAATAAAATTGTTAAGAAATTGTTAAGTCGATTATTCAAAATCAAATTTTATTGCCCTTATTATAATAGAAATAACATAATAGGTTAGATAATAACAGTAACTTTTTATGTAAATTTTTGTGCCTTATTGTTGAACTTTTATATGTTAAAATTTTTTTATTGGATATAAATATTTGAAAAAAATACAAAACTATAATCAGAGTAAACTTGTTCTTTATACGAGTGAATTTTTACTAACTCTGATATCAGCAGGTTTTTTTAGTATCATTTTTTTTTCTTGATAATCTAATTTCTAATTTTAAAATATACAACACAGTTTAGCATATATTTAATGTTTGGCAGACTTATTTTTCTCAAATGAAGGCGGTATTGTAATTTTTTTTTTTATAAGAAAATATCTCAATTAAGATTTGAACTCGGATATCCATATAAAGATGTCTCTATATGCTTATCAATTAAGCTATATAACTTAAACATGCAGTGTTGTAAATAAGAGTAATTCTTTAGTTAATACAATTTTTATTAATAAAAGATTTTAGAATACATTAAAATAACAAAAAAAGACAAAAAAAAATCATAAAATTGTTTTTACGTACCGAGCACTGTACTTTTTTTTAAAAAAAATCATTTAATCCATTTTAAAACTTGGCACCAAAATGGGTGCGAAAGCATCATGCTTGGGTGTGCCACTTTATATTCCTCCTTGTCTGCATGTATGTTAATGTATGTATTAATCTATACTATCTTTCAATTGCCTAACTCTCATCACTGAAAACCATGACTCATCTCCCTTCTTTCTGCACTATTTCCTTGTAGTTTTCTCCATCACTGATCTGAATCAGAAATACAGTATCAGATAGAGACCCTTCTGCAAAAATGGGCACCTGTTTCATGTTCTTCTCCCCACCGCCTCCAACCATGACTCACCACCCCCTCCACTCATCCACCCCTTCATTCCCTCTTCATCCGACACCGGTACGAAACGGATACGTTACCAATTCTAAACTATCCGTGCATCATAACACAACGCTGTCTTCAACTTCAAGAAAGTGCAGATTTAGGATCCACAGCACCAGCAAGTTTGGAAATTTCCTTGATTTAAAGCCCGAGTACCAACCAGAAGCCTTAGATTTCGACCTTCCATGGCACCACCCTTCTGATCGCACTCGTTTCGACGTGATCATCATAGGTGCCGGCCCTGCAGGGATTAGGCTGGCAGAGCAAGTGTCCTTATATGGTGTTAAGGTTTGTTGTGTTGATCCTAACCCGCTTTCTCTGTGGCCTAACAATTATGGTGTGTGGGTAGATGAGTTTGAGAATCTTGGGCTTGAGGGTTGCTTGGATAAAACATGGCCTATGGCTTGTGTTTATATCAATGATAGAAAAACCAAGTATTTGGACCGTTGTTATGGAAGAGTTAGTAGGAAGAAGCTGAAAGAGAAAATGATTGAAGGGTGTGTCTGCAATGGGGTTAGATTTCACAAGGCAAAGACATGGCAAATTGAGCATCAGGAGTTTGAATCAACAATTCTATGTGATGATGGAACAGAGATTAAGGGGAGTTTAATTGTTGATGCTAGTGGATTTTGTAGTAGTTTTATAGAGTATGATAAGGGGAGAAAGAGAAACCATGGAATTCAGATTGCTCATGGGATTTTAGCTGAAGTGGATGAACACCCTTTTGATTTGGACAAGATGGTTTTGATGGATTGGAGGGATTCCCATATGGGGAGTGAGCCTTATTTAAGAGCTAGCAATTCCAAGTTTCCAACTTTCTTATATGCGATGCCATTTGATTCGAATTTGATATTTCTCGAAGAAACTTCACTTGTTAGCCGTCCCGTATTGTCTTACATGGAAGTGAAGAAGAGGATGGTTGCTAGGCTAAGGCATTTGGGGATTAGAGTGAAAAAGGTTATAGAGGATGAGAAGTGCTTGATTCCAATGGGAGGACCTCTTCCTAGGGTACCTCAGAATGTGATGGCCTTTGGTGGGAATTCTGGGGTAGTCCACCCTTCCACAGGGTACATGGTAGCCAGAACAATGGCTCTAGCACCTGTAGTTGCTGCTGCTATTTCTGAATGCCTTGGTTCCACTAGAATGATTAGGGGAAAACAGCTTTATGATAAAGTTTGGAATAGTATGTGGCCTATTGAGAGCAGACTCAACAGAGAATTTTACTCTTTTGGAATGGAAACTCTGTTGAAGCTTGACTTGAATGGAACTAGAAGATTCTTTGATGCTTTTTTTGACTTGAAACCTTATTACTGGCATGGGTTCCTCTCTTCAAGGTTGAGTTTCAAGGAGCTAGTTTGTTTGAGTGTATCACTCTTTGGGAATGCCTCAAATCTATCTAGGTTTGATATTGTCTCCAAGTGTCCTGTTCCTTTGGTTAAAATGATGGGGAATGTTGCTTTGGAATCCATTGGATGATCATGGGTCGTCAGTGAAATATATTGTCTCCAAAAATTTGACATTGTCAGTTGTGCAAATAATCTGATTGTTTGTCTCTCTGGCTATAGTTCAGTGTTTTATGTTATGTGTTTTCACTTTTTACGATATACATTAATACATTAATACCAATACTGGTGTTGCGATTTTTGACTTGAAACCTTATTACTGGCTAGGGTTCCTCTATCACTTCAGATTTTTATCAACGCAAATAAATATTTCTTTGGGAAACAATTTTATAGGAAGGTAAAAGAATTTAAAAGTAAAATGTTAACTTAGTTTTTAAAATTATAACAATAACAATCCATTAATTTAGTTCTCAAAATCATTAAAAAAATAATTTGTCCTTATAATTAATAAAGGTCAATCAATATTTTTTGGTAAAAAAAACGTCAATCAATTTAATTTTTATGATTCAATTCTTAAATTCGAAATTCACCTATGCCAAATTTCCAGAGACCAGCGTGCAACCACTTAGCATGAACGAGATTAGTCTCATCCTAAGAGGAATAAACTCGTGGTTATAAAAAAAAAAAAGTTCAATTTTTAAATTGTTCAAAAGCTATTTAATTTATTCCTCATATTTATGGGTGATTTTTTAATATTTTAAGATATTAAATTTATTGACAATTATTAGTTTTAATTTTTCTTTTTACTTTTAGGCACTAAATTGATGAAAATAGATATGCTCTCTTCGGCATAATTTGAATGGTGTATTCTACTTACATCAGATTCTCTTTAATGACTTTATTAGTTAAGAGTTGAGATTAGAATTATTTTTTTCAAATTTTCAAGAGTAAATTAATTAGAGCCTTAGGGTGCGTTTGATGCATGAATAGGATAGTACAAGTAATACAGTACAGTACAACTTTTATGAGTCACAGCACAACCTTTTGTGTTGTGTATTGTTTGATACTCAATACATAAAACAAGAAAGCACAACATAAATTTTACAATAATATCCTTCATGTTATATATTATTAATTTCACTTTAATTTTTCTAAAAAATAATATTTTAATATTTTAGAAATATTTTATTATTTTATTATTTATTATAAAATTAAAATTCCTATTTTAATAAATTACTACATAATATATTTTATGTGATATAATAATTATATTAAATAAAATAAAAAATTATTATTAAAAAATATTTTTGACTCTTTATTTTTTAATATTTATATTTATCATTAAAATTTATTTTATTATTAATACGTTATTTTAATTATATATATATATATATATATATATATATATATATATCACGTTAACCAGTAAGTATCCAAAAGTGGAAAAAAATAACGTAAACATTGATTTAAAAAAAATAATGCAACAGAAACTACCTTAGGTAAGTGGGAAAAATGGGGGAAGTAGTTACACTACTGAGTAAAGATGGAAGGTTAGTTTTGGCTTTTCCTAACTTGTGCATGAAACAAGAAACTTGTCCCTTGGTTTAGTGGGGTACAAAAAAGTGGCTATTTGTGCTGTCCAGTTACTTAAATATTATGCTGTCTCTTGACAGTTTTTTGAATCAAACACAGAACAAAGAGTTTTGTTTTGTGCTGTACCTTCAAAATTAACAAATCAAACGGACCCTTAGAGTTATAATTTTAGAAAATAAATTAATGATTTAGTTAAACTTAAATGGTCGGTAACAACAACTTTCATTACGTAAACAAATTTTGTTTGTTAATTGTACTTTTTAATTTTTTTTTCTATATAAAAAGTACCCTCAATTTTTTGATATCATAGTAATTTTTTTTATGAATATTTATAACGTGAATGTCCATATTTTTTAATGAAATTATCTATTACTACTATATTGTTATAAATATTTATTTTGGAGAGGAATTACCTTATATAATTAGTTAAGTCTATCTTTTTATCTGTTGTACTTCCATGAGTTAGTCTATACATATAAATAGGAAGACTCTGTTGTTCTATTTGACACTCAAATAAGTCATATTTTTTCCTTTTTTCTCTCGTGTTTCTGTTGCTTTATTATTTTCAATGCAATTTTTTTTTATATATATGTAAATGTTGGAGTTTCCCTTTCATGTTTAGGGGGAAAATAATTATTGCAGTCGGTTAATTTGAGTAGCAGTAACAAAGTGGTTTTGCACCCTCGTTTGCAAGTCAGGAAATACTAGTGAAACTTGAGAGTGAAAGCGAAAGCGTGCAGAGACTTAACACGAACGCGAAACTGCCACATCTGTTTCTCCCTTTTTCCTTTTCAATGGATCTTCTTCGTGTTTGAACACTTCTTTCCATTATGAAATCGATGAGACCGATTCAGCTTCCGGAGCCGCCGAGCCCCACCGCCGCCAGAGTCACTCCCGACATCTTCGAATCCGGTGTTCACACCTTCGTCCGACGCGCCGCCCTCATCGGCACCGGTTCCCCTTCCTCAGAAAATCACTCCCTCGGTTTGATTCGCGCCCTAGGCCTCTCCGATAACCTTTTCTTCTATGTACGCCACGCAATTTCCCCTTTCTAACTCCCAACCCTCTCTTTACGTACTGAATTAATTACTGATTAATTTATTGATTCTTTTGTGTTGCAGCGAGTTACGCGGCCGAAAGGGGGAATCGACAATTGGCTTCAATGGCTTCCCGTTTCTCTCCACAAGAAAATTCACTATTTGTTATCCTTGTTCCGTGCCGTCTCCCTCAAAACTCAATTCCTTCCTTTACCAGCGCGCGATGATCCTCCTAAGGGCTTATCTACTATTTTAGAAGCTGATGCCAAACACATAGTGAATTTGGCTCGCCAAAATTATGAGAAGTATATTTTCATTCCCATTCTTTCAACTCAAATGAAAGTTTTGCTTTCATGAATGTGATACATTGTGAACCTTTATCCAGGGAGGGTCCCATGTTGGTGGTTGCATCTGGAAGAGACACCATTTCTGTTGCAAGTTCTATAAAACGTTTAGCACCTGACCATGTTTTTGTTGTTCAGGTCTGCACTCTTTCTCACTTATATGCTATTTGCTAAGCTGATACGAGTTTTAATAGCACAAACCTAACAACTCATTTTTTTTTCAAGTTTCAATTGGTTGTGTCTATGGATACTGTGCTCATACGAGAATCCCTTTGTTGATACGGACATTTCCAATTCTGAATTTATTCAATAAAAGTAAATAAGACATGCTTGTACATGATACATGTTACGTTATCTATTAATCTGTCTCAATTTGCATTGTATGAGGCAGTAATTATTGTAATTCTATGTTATTTCTCTGGGGTTTAATGTGTTTAGTGCTTCATATAAGCATTGCATTTCCTTGATTTGTAGCCTTGATTATTTTTTTCCCCTCTGGCCAGATACTACATCCAAGGTTGCATTTGAATAGGTTTGACCTGGTGATTTCCCCTCATCATGATTATTATCCTTTGACTCCACAAGCACAGCAACAGGTTCCTAGATTTCTACGAAGTTGGATAACTCCACGCGATCCTCCAGATAGTCATGTGGTATGTATAATATGCGCATATTTTGTGACTTCAAATTAGCTTTTATTTTACTGGAGAAATAGTGAAATTACTTTCTTGTTAGCCATGTTCTGCTGCTGAAGATTATATGTGGTAATTTACATTAGGTTCTCACCACGGGAGCTCTACACCAAGTAGATTTTGCTTCACTTCGTAATGCTGCCATTACATGGCATGGTGTGTTTGCAAATGTCCCGAGGCCCTTGCTCGTGGTCAACGTTGGAGGACCAACAAGTAATTTATTTTCTATTATAATTTTTCATCTATTGGTCTTTTAAACATATCCAATGATGTGTTCTTCCAAATTCCAATTATTTCTTGTAGTTTGCATGTTGTTGAATTCCAATACATTCTTGTTTGGGATATATCTTTATGTCATTGTAAGTGAAATGCTGGGGTGAATTGAAATTGTGAAGTTTGTGAATAAGGACTGACAGTATATTCCAGAAAGAAAAAGAAAATTTGAAATGTTGAGAATGCAGCTAGTTTTCAGGGTAAAAATGACAGAGAGCAGGTCTAAGTTCTAACTGGTCTAGTTGTCAAAATGCTATGCGGATAAGGTTTATGTTCAGTAACTTAGTGGCCAGAAAATATATTAGTTTGCCTAATTTCCATCATTGATACTTGATACAGAAAACTGTAGATATGGTGTTGACCTTGCAAAGCAGTTAGCAGCCTCTTTGCTCAATGTTCTTGATAGCTGTGGGAGTATAAGAATATCTTTTTCAGAGAGGACTCCACAAAAGGTATAGTCATACCTTGAAATTTCTTAGATGAATCTTTGTGGAATTTTTTATCCCTAACATACTTTTCTTGCCCTTATTTTGCATTTTAAACAGGTGTCCAATTTTATAGTGAATGAACTTGGGAATAATCCGAAAGTTTATATTTGGGACGGGCAAGGTAATTTCTGTCTTTCAGGTTTAAGATTAGATTAATCAGATCTTTGAAATCTCTAACAGATAGTAGTAGTATGGTTAATCCCTGACAATAATATATTTTTCAGATCCAAACCCACATATGGGACACTTGGCTTGGGCTGATGCATTTGTTGTCACAGCAGATTCAGTTAGCATGATAAGTGAAGCTTGCAGCACTGGGTATGCCTGTCAAGAGTATTTTTTATGTTTAGATGTTTAGATATTTAGATTTATTATTTTCCTTGATTTGTGAATTATTATACCGAAAATTTAGTTTTTGATAGAACCCATCAGTTTATATTGGTCTTGTAGCTGATCCCGCCTCTTGGAATAAGATCCGGTCGTTATTGTTGTCTCTTGATATATATATTTTAATTTCTGGTATGTTGTTTCAAGAAATCAGTTCTGTTCCTTCCTCAGGAAGCCTGTCTATATTATGGGAGCTGAGCGTTGCAAATGGAAGTTCACAGAATTCCACAAAAGATTGAGAGAACGGGGAGTTGTTAGGCCTTTTACTGGGTCTGAGGATGTAAGTTAGAATTTTATTTATCAAAAATACTTGGATTGAAATCAATATGTGCAAGGGCGTTTTTCTTAGACAGTTGGACTTGTATACCTTGTCTTTTCAAAAGTCTATGTTCTAATGTGTGTTTACTTCCTTAAAATTTCAGATGTCGGAAAGTTGGAGCTATCCACCCCTTAATGACACTGCTGATGCAGCTAAACGGGTTCATGAAGCTCTTGCTGCCCGAGGGTGGAAACTGAAGATATAGAACAAAATTCTTAGTTGACGTAATGCTCAGCATTTCTTATATTTTTCTAAATGGTGTAACCATTTGTGGTTTGGACTTCGGAAGATGTTTTTTCCAAAATGTCATATTTCTTTGGTAGCACGAATAGGAAATGCAGATTTTATGTTATTCTTTCCACCATTGCAATTTTTTGAGGATGAAATGTAATTATAAGGTTTAGCTTCACGATTGCGGCTTGTAAACTAGGAGAGTTTAGTCATTTTTGAACCGAATGGCATACTTAACACTTTGTTGAATAAGGTGAATAAAAATAGGCTTAATTGTATTTTAGTCCCCCAAAGTTTAAGATACGTGTGATTTTGGTAACTAAACTTTTTTAATTATTGGTTTTTAACTTTTTTGAATGTAACAATTCAGTCCCTTTGTCCATATTCAATCCAAATTATAATAGAAGTAATAATTCGGACTATAACTCTTAATGTTTCTTTATCCTAATTTCATATGCTTGATATTTTGTTAAAATCACATTTTATCTATCCTTGATCTCTTCCAATTATGCATTGACTTTGATGCAAACATTTCTAGGCTAGAAAAGAAAAAAAGAGTCCATGGATGCTACTTTCATCTTAATTTGGACAAAATCTGGGCAGAACGATTAAATTGTCACATTTAAAAATGATAATTAATTAAATTGTAATTAATTAAGTTTAGGTGTCAAAATTGTACATGCCCTGAATTTGAGAACTAATAGTTTAATTAAGTCACAAAAGTATTATTTGTTCAGTAAACAGAGTGTCTTGTGTTTTTTTTTTTTTACTTGTTATCTACTACTCCCTTTTCTTATAAGGGTTTTGCTGACAACTTGTTCTGTAAACCAAGTGTCATTTAATGTTATAAATATATGTTCATTAGTTATGAATTCTAATACAATATTTTTATTTATAGGTTGCTCATCCATTCTCTTTAAGAGCAAAAGTTAGAAGCCCTTCTTATACTAGGACATCTATAATAAATAAAATATATTACAATTTAATGTATTTCATTTAGCTGATACTTATCTTACTTTTGAAAATGTTATAAATATGGTAAACTTTTGAGGAATGTGTTATAGAGCTATTAATTATAAGGCATGGATGTAAAATTATGAATGAGTAATTTTAGTTAAGTTCAACCCAGAAAATATGATATAGTACAATTTACGTCTAAGCAACCCTTCGTTCCAATAGTAACTGATTTTATGAAGTTATGATATCTGTTATTGGCTTGAATCCTGCATCTAGTGTTTTCTTCTGCAACAGACAACTTATTTAAGTACTATATTTACTTTTTATTCTAACAATAACAATCATTTGCAAGTTTAGTTGGTGATTTTGTCACATTCTTGGAAAGAACCTAACAGAATCAAAGAAGAATGCTTTTGGTACGATGTGGAGCAAGTGAATTCTTAACAACAACTCCATCACAGACCTGGTCAGAATTGTAATCTACAACCTTCATGCATCTATATATACCTAAGAAACAACTTAAGATTTCAAGATTACATATTACAATAGAGCTTTCTCTATATCCTTCAAAAAGAACAACTTCAATATCAGACTCCGATGGAGGCGAAGGACGGTGAGGTACCCGTGACTACTATCCCAGAATCCAAGAGAACAAGAAGCAATGGAAAAGGGAAATCCATTGTTGAGGATGCTGCTCCACCTTCTACAACTGTAGTTTCAACAAAAGCTGCCCCGCTCCCAAGAGTTGGATGGAAAAAGGGCCTTGCAATCATAGATTTCGTCCTCCGGCTGGGCGCCATTGGGTCTGCTCTCGGGGCTGCTGTCCTTATGGGAAACGATGAACAGATACTTCCATTCTTCACACAGTTCTTTCAGTTTCATGCTCAATGGGATGATTTTCCCATGTTTCAGTAAGTTTGTGTTCTATAATGGGTGATGTCCAACTTTGGATTTCAGAAAATATTTTCTCTTCTAGTTAAGTGCGTGTTATCCTATGTTGTACCAGTTTTCTGTTTTGATTATGTCCTCAAATACCATAGGATGTGCAATTTATGGTAATAAGATACGAGAGTAAATAACCAAATTAAAACATAGAAAGACATGTTCTTATTAACAAATAGATAGTAGTGCCGCCTTAATTCTCAATAATTATAATGATCCGTCATATTATTATTAGGAAAGTGTAACATGTATGACCACTAACATAACCTGTACTTATGAGTTTCAGGATCAATTTGGGGTTTTTTTGTTGAGTAATATACTTATTTAGTTGTTTATTTTGTAATACAGAACATTTTAGTTCATGATTTTATAAAATGCTTGAATTTATTCTTATTTTTATACTTAAAAAGTCAGTTTAGTCCTTGGCGTTATAGAATATGTACGTGACAGAGTTCACAACTTTCTAACTATCATTCATGTCATTCATTTACATGCAGGTTTTTTGTTGTGGCAAATGGAGCAGTAGCTGCATACCTCATCCTCTCCTTACCATTCTCATTTGTCTGCATTGTTAGGCCCCTTGCAGTAGGGCCAAGGCTTGTACTTATGATCTTTGACACAGTAAGATTGAACTTGAATTCACTATCGACGTACTCCCTTTGATCCTTTTTATAACATGCTTTTTAGAAGATTTTAGTAGTCCTTAAAATTGGTATATCATAAATTCTTTAAGAAACTAATAAAATCAACTAAACAATTTTTATTGGTTTAAAACGTCTTATAATAAGGACACGCTGGAATATTTTGTTAAAAACATCACCAAGTACCTACTAGTAAAAGAATTGAATACAATTGCAGATGATGATGGCTTTGGTCATAGCAGCTGCTTCATCTGCTGCAGCTGTTGTGTACTTAGCTCATAATGGGAGCCAAGATGCAAATTGGATTGCCATTTGTCAACAGTTCACCGACTTCTGCCAGGGTACAAGTGAGGCTGTGGTGGTTTCTTTTGGTGCAGCATTTTCCTTAATTTGCTTGATTGTGGTTTCCTCTTTGGCTCTCAAAAGGAGTTGAAAAAAGAAATTGGTTGCTGATGGTGGTGATTGATAGAAGTTTCTCTTATAGTAATTGTAAACTTGTGAGTTTGATTGTTTGAGATGTGACTGGGGTTTGTAACATTAAAGGTGAGAAATCTTGTTCATGATTTGTGTTTTTAACAAATACTCCATTGAAAATATGAGCCCAAGGTTCCACTCTAAGTTTGAAATCACTAATGGTCCCCAAAATAAAATGACTCTCATCTTATAAATAAAATTAACACTTAAACATTATTAAAAAGGAGCTAGGCTTCCCTAGCAGAAGAGAGGATCCAGATCCCCTAATAACCTCCTTTTATGATCATGTTATGCATGTTTAGGATCTTACGTTGCTACTGCCTCTAATATTTAAGGACTTTTATATATGAAAATAAGTATTAGTGGTGGAAAATGAGTATTAGCCCACACTCACCACCGTCCGTCCAAACCTTGTCAACGTAACTAAATATTTTAATAAAGGTGCATTTAGAAATACGGATTAATTAACTATTTATATAATACTTTTAAGTTCTTATTTAAAAAGAATTTATTTAAAAATTAAATTATTAAAATAACTTAGCCTTACAAACTATTTCAAGAAATTTATAAAAATGAGCTAAAATCAATTTATAAAGACCTATAGACTATTTTTATAAACTATGAATAGCCTGAGCTTCATTTGTATCAACCTATCAACCTATAATAATTTTGATTGACTCTTTACGTATTAAATAAAAAATTTAGGACTTGTTTATTTAAGATTTTATAATATCGTTACAAATAAATTGAGATGCTAGAATAAAAAGTTATAATTTATCTCTTTTTTTAAAATTGTCTCGATTTATATATTTTTTGACTTCTTATTTCACTAAAATCTAAAACAAATACATACTTATAAGTTAAAATATGGCTTCAATTTTTTTTTATATATAAATGATGGCTGCAATATAAAATGATCCAATTACACCTTTCTTTTTGGTTACAATCCAATTACAACTTGATTAGCAAAAAAAAAAAAAAAACTGAGGTCCATTGCTAATGGTCAATCCAACCATGAAAGTATATGGATTCCAAGAAAAAATTATTCATTTTGTATAGATTCTTCACATAAGTTTTTAATATTTTAAAGAATATAAATAGATTTTTAATATGTTGTTTTCTGATTCTGATACAATTTTTTTTTATAACTGCGGTTTTCCTATCATTAAAATGAGACTAATCCTGTTCGCGCTGCGTGACTGGTGCTAGCTCCTGGGAATTTAGCATAGGTGAGATACGGATCTCCCGCTATGGATCGTCCTTTTTGTGAACTTAGCTGAGTCTTACACCGCTAAACTAACCCTAAAAATTTGATACAATTTAGTCTTTATTATTAATTTATAGTTAAAATTATTAAGTTATAAAATTAAATTAAATATTTCTAAAAAATTCAAAGATTAAATTAAATTTTTAAAAATAATATAAGGATTTTTTTTTAAATTTTAGAGATTAATATCAACAAAAATTAACAATTTTAATTATAAATTATAATACATCAAGTCATAAAAAGTTAAGAACATGTATTATTTTCCTATAAATTAAAAAAAAAATATGTTAAAGAGCATTAATACTATTGACAATAAATAACGTGAATAAATCGTCAGTAGCTCAAATGATCTAAGGAGAAATTCTTGAAATTTGAGGGGAGGAGTTCAATCTCTAATAATGTAGATTTAGGAATAATATAACGTAGAGACATGTGTTTTACAGATAAAAAAAAAATAAAGTAAATAAACCCTAAAAATTCCAGAACATCACTCATTCACAATAGTTTGAAAGCAAAAACGCCATGTCACTGTGAACCATGGTACGTGCAATCAACTGTGCTGAAGTTGCCACGTGTCGCACTGGACACTCTTGTCACGTGCTCCCTTCCACCATTAAAATGCACACAAGCAACTTCTTTAACTTTTTCTTTCTCTCTCAACAATTCTAATCTTCCTCTCAGTTCCCTCTTTCGCCCATTCGCATCTTTATAAATAAAAACCCTAATTTCCTTCATTTCTTTCGCCTCACACTTCTTACAACTCGCTTTTCCAATTCTTTCAGGTTCAACTTCACCTTCTATTTCTCTCCCTCGATGTCCGCTTAAATATTTATGATTAGAGTTTTGTTTCTTTCTTTCATTTTTTACTCTTATCATCGATGGTAAATCATTTAAAATTGATAATTGTTGAGTAACCCTTCCGCAATTCTTGTGCTCGGTCTGTGTTTTCTTTGGATTGCGTTGAGTATTAAATGCTATTTCTCATAAGCGAACGAATCTTGCATCTATTTGGGAAAGTGTTAATGGTGGTGTTCGTTGCAGGTTGTGCTCCTCGCGAGGGTGGAATCTTATCCGGCGTTGGAAAATATTGGTAAATTCGACTTCCTCAAAGAAGGTTTTGTTGTTTAAAGTTGAAGGTCTGGGTCTGATGAGAATTATTAGGGGAATGCAGAGATCTTTTTGCGAGGACCTGAAGAAATCGTTTGGCCAAGGCATTGGCATCACCGCCCCCAAGGTCAGAACACGCGATAAACCATTGGGTAGGGTTTTGGGTCTCTGAGGTGCAGCTGCTGGAAGGGGCATTTGTTGGCTGGGGCTGCTTTTTGATTTACCATGACTCGCATCTTGGTTCAGCGTGGTTCCTCTAGTGGTTCTTCCCAGAACCCAAACCCCAGCCGCTCCGGGTCTTCGTCGGCTTGGCCGGAATCTGCTCCTCCGGTTCCTTCAGCTGCCAAAGATGAGGAGAGCGGAGACGAGGCGCCGGGTCAGGTTGTTGGTGATGAGCTTTTGGAGTATGCTGGGAATAGTGATTGTAATAAGGCAAAAAGTGATGACCCTTTGGTGGAGTGTCTTCATTTTGAGCAGAATGATATCCCCTTAGGTGATGAAGTAGTAGCCGATGCTGGAAAAGATGTTGAGGAGGAGGTTGCGGGTTCACAAGAAATGGTGAGGAGGTTGAGTGGAGGAAGACCTGCATCAGAGAATGAGGGCTCTTGTGGGGATTCTTCAGTCAATGCTGGTGGTACTTCAAATCCACCACCTCCTCCAGTTCCACCTCCAAGGCCTTTTGCAACTTATTTAACTTCGAGGAGGAATGTGCCCGGAAGAGCATCTGCCTGGCCTATCGTTTCAGCTAGGACTTCACCTGCTGGGTCTCGTCCTTCATCTCCCAGGGCTCATAATGAAAGTGAGGGGTACAATAGTGCTGATGAACAGAATCAATGCTTGGCGTCCTCCTATGATGATTTAGTAAGTTGATGACAACACTAGTCTTGATAAGTGAATTGTATTGTAATTTCTCGTTTACTCTTATTCATCATCCTTTAGCCTTAGTTATAGGTGGGTGGGTTATTAGATAAAACAACACTGTTACAAAAATTCTGATACGTGATTCTATTAGGGCATAATAGTTAGGGTTGACTAGGAATAAGATTAACAACATTTTGGTCCATAACCAATTACTATAAAAGATGTTACATGGTTATGAAATAAAATTTATTTTTTCTAAGCTTTCCATCGCTTTGCAACCAGACTTCTGTATTCAGAATTATTCCTTTTTCATATCTTTCTAATTACGGCACAAACTTACTTGCATCATTATGGGCTAGTTATGAAAGATCTGTACTCTTTTCTATATTCATATGCTAGTTTTTTTTTTTTTTTAAGGCTGTTTCTTCATCTTTGTTATGCAATTTTGTTGCTTCATGGTTTCCACTGGGACAATAATGATATATTGAAATGATATCAACATCTATGCCAGGAAAGAGAGCGGCAGTTTGAAATTGATATCAGAAGGGCAAAAGGCTATGAAGTAAAAAGAATGCTGGCAGATGGAAATTGCCTTTTCCGTGCTGTTGCAGACCAGGTGTATGGGGACTCTGAATCGCATGTCGTGGTGAGACAGATGTGCATTGATTATATGGTATGCTACTATGTTAATGAACTATAATTTTTCTCCCAAAAATATCCATATTATATCTCTGCTTCAATTTATTGTAGTAGAAAATGTACTTCTCTAAGGTTAGCTGTGTATAAATTTATGAGATTCTGATTTGGTCTCTGTGGGTTTCAGTGGCCTTTTTACTCAATATATTGACTAATTGACCCTTAAAGGACTCAATGCTTTTTAGTGTTTGTAGTTGTCGATCAATTAATGACATTATACAGATTTAAGCAAGCTGCCAATTAATCAAGCTTCCTATGGTTAGGCTTTCTCATGGCTAAAGCAAAGAAATTTTAGGACTTGAAATGAGCTAGAGTAGATACCTGGTTGGAACTTGTGTCCTTTTAAGATATGAGAAAGCAAGATGATTTTGAAAATGAGGTGAATTGAAACATAGAAAATGAAAGGGGTGTGGGATCCTAAACTCTCAAATCTTATTTTTGTAGAGTATTATATTCTTGTTGAACCACATCAAACCACATGTGGAGATTAAAAATAGAAACTTTTCATGGGAATAAACAAACCTTTACCCTAAGTTTGGATGAAGAATTTTAAGAGGGAAATTCATTTTGTGAGAGGATTTTAAATGCTTTGGAGAAAAATAGTGTTCGGATACATAATTGTATTCAATTAGATGGTAAACAATCACTATTTCACCTAAATGGAAGGTATTTCCACAATTCTCTAGAATTTCAAATCCTTTGGAATTTTCAATTGCTCCATCCAAACATAGGGTTAATGAATTATGCGGTTAAATGCTTTACTTCCTAATAAAAATAGTTTCTATTTTTATCTCTGAACTTGTACATATTTGCATAGGATATAAAAATCATTATTGATATTGATAGTATCTGGGCTGACACATGCTGATTTTCTCATTCAGGTTGAAATCCCATCATTTATTGTATTTCAGCATATTTTCTCACTTTAATTTATGTTGCACTGCTGTTTCTGGTTTTTCCTCTGATTGAAATATGTTAGTTTTCTCTGGTTGTGTGTGTGTATTTTTTCTGTGAATCAAGTTAAACTTCCTATCACAGTTTGTTTATCTTTTCTTCTGTGATTTGTGTGTAATTTTAGATATGTATGTGGCGCTTTGTGGATGTTGGTTGGCCTTTTACGCATACTTTGGTTGCAGTTTTACTGAAATTCAGATTTCAGAATGAGTCTTATTAGTTTTTATGGCTTCAGGAACAGGAGAGGGATCACTTCTCTCAATTTATAACGGAAGGTTTCACGTCATACTGTAAGAGGAAGAGGAGAGATAAGGTATGTCAACTGTATAGTTTGGGCAACCTTTTTTTTATTTCCTGACACAAACCAACTCCAACTGCTCTGAGAGTTAGTTGCAAAACAATACAACTGAAAACAAAAACTGGCTTGTTTGTTTCAGAAGCAATGTTCCACACAATCTTCAGGGAAACAAAAAGTGTGAGTAGAATGTGGTTTATTACTCTCACTTTTTGTTTCCCTGAAGATTGTGTGGAACATTGCTTCTGAAACAAACATGCCAGTTTTTGTTTTCAGTTGTATTGTTTTGCAACTAACTCTACAGAACAGTTTAGGGAGGAACTTGTCACAATTTTTTCAAATCTGTGTGTACTTAGGGGGGTGGGATTAATGCAATTGATATTTGAAAATGCATATAAACTTTAGTGTGCCAAACTGCCAATTGATCTAGTGTGGGTTATAGTTATTGTACAATCCTATGAGGTTTGGGGTGTCTCTGTGCTTAATCTGGTGTAGAAGGTTGGATTCATGAATTGGAGCGTAGAAATATGAAAAACGCAGAGCTGTGTCAAGTTTCATGGGTCAGTTTTGATGACCCGAGTGAAAAACAACCTGTTTTCATTCTTTCCCTGACTTAATTTGGTTCTCTCTCGGCTGTTCAACCTTCAACCCTCCTTCCATCTTAATCTATGCCTCAGTCTTCTCACAGGTCTGTTTCTTTCTGCTTGCCCCCCGTCTCAGTCTCTGTGAATTGTACGGCCTCCTCTATTAGACCTAATCCCCATCCTGTCGGATGCCCTTGACAATTGAAGATTTCTGTCTTTCTCAGCCCTTATACAGTTTTTGATGATTAAAGGAATTCTTTACATCCTTGCCGTGTTAATTAGTCAATTGAATTGGTGTGGGCCTTGCTCGGGCCAACAGTGATCAAATTGGTTGTGTAGCAGTTAATACTACTAATTATATGTAATTTCTTAGATAATATGTTTCGATATATATGTGCTAAGTAAAATTTTAATCATATTATTAGTTTGGCTGTGTTTTTGAAAGTTCAATTTTAATTGAAATGCTCAATTGGAAACTCCTTCCTATCTCTTGCTGCTTCCCAATGATCCATCTCTCTTTTTTAGTCAAGTAATTACTCTTACATACCTTTTTTAACCCAAAAGTTTTAGTTATAGATAAAATCATATCTATTGTTTAACTGTAAAGCCTAGCATTAATTTCTTAATCGATGTCAAAGTTATGACATCAAAATTCATGGATATTAGCATTGAGTGGTTTTTTGGTTTGACGGATGCATCAATAGATGTGGAACTAGTCCAGTTCATGTGATAGATAGCCAAAATATATGGGTTTTAATTGATAATGCTGGTGTTGCACGATTATCAGATTTATAAACTGAAGTATGTGAAGTTGAAAATTATTGTTTATCCAGTGGATATGTTACACTCTCTGGGTTTCTTTAATGTTTGACATTATAAAGTCTCTTTGGGAAAAGTAAGAAATTCCAACAAATGTTGAAAGAAAAAAAAAACAGTGGATGGTGTTACTTGCAAATGGACAAGTCATCATAAAGGATTTTTGGATTGTCTCCTTTATTTTTTCATATATGGTTGAGATTCCTCACTTTTTTTCTTCCGAAGTGAGGGGTCACTTTAACGACCTAAATTAAGACAAGCCAAGATCTTTCATGGTTATATTGATTTTGAATATTATATAAGAAAGTTCTAATTGGGTTAAACGTGTTGATAGACACTTTCTTATTTAGGCCTTAATGTGTGCACCCTGGTTGTCAGGTCTATGGTAACAACGTTGAGATCCAAGCTATGTGTGAGATGTATAATCGCCCTATTCATATATACTCCTACTCTACAGGTACAGCTGCTATCTAAATTTTGTTTAGTTGTTAATTGATTGTTGTTAGTTATTTGCTATTTAATAACATGAATCATTGATGTAGAACCTATCAATACATTTCATGGGAGCTACAACACTGACACACCACCAATACGACTAAGTTATCATCAGGGGAATCATTACAACTCCCTTGTTGACCCACGGCGCTCAACAGTTGGTGCTGGACTTGGGTTCAGCTCTCTTCGTGGGGTGAGTACTTCAACATCATTCTATAAGTTGCTACAATTTTTTTTTTCTTTTTCTATTTTATATTCTGCTGAAATGTGAAAAGTACATATCAGTATTGCATCTGGAAAAACCTTATGAGAATCATATTGAATTGTGCATTAATTATATGTAGAAACCCTCGAGGATTTAAGGAGGCCTTAGGAACGGGACCGTAACTGACTCATCATTCCATTGAACAATTTGTTGGATAATGTTTGATGTTACCTTTTTATTTACAATGCAGACGAATGTTGACAAAGATCAAGTCAAGGCTGCTATTAAAGCTCAGCAAGACCTACAGATCGATAATGTAAGTATCTCAAATTGTAACTGTCTCAACACGTTTTCTTGTTTAATTTATACTGAATTGCTGATGACGTGAGTTTTTTTCAATTTCTTTCTTTGACAGGCACTTTTAGCTGAGGGACGGTTTTACTCTGATCTCGAGCTCACTGAGAAGGAAATTGAACGTGCTGTGATGGAAGCTTCTCGGGCTGAGTATGTTGCTGATGGTGCATTCAAGCAGCAACTTGGCCATAGGGAGTCGTCTACATCAAATGCTGAGCCTTCTTCGTCCGGAGCTAGTGAGTGTCTCCTCCCTCACAAGTTGATCTATTTTGCTGCTTTAAAAAGTAGGGTTTCAGTTGTCTATGCTGGAACAGAATCAAGACCTGAAACTATGAAATCGAGTATCCTGGAATTTAGCAACAAGTTCATTTGTGTGCTATGCTAACTCAGTATTATTGTGGATTGCAGGATCATCAGGCAATGATCCGAATAACGAGAAAGAGAAGGGTTCTGATCTTAGCAGCAGTATAAACATGTTACTATCAATGGGATTTAGTTACCTGCAAGCGGTCGAGGCTTACAGCATATTTGGGGATGATGTTGATTCTATGGTTTGTTACCTGTTGGAAACTGGCAGTAGCAGCAGACGCAAAGGAAAGGCTACTGAATGACCAAATTAAGTTCCAATTAAATCAAAATTAAAGATCTTAGAACTTTAGCTTTCAATTGTCATCCAAATTAAATAAATAAATACCTTGTATTAGCATTTACACTAGTTTGATTCCGAACGAACATCTTTACTAGGGAATAGAAAAAAGAAACAAATTGAGTACAATATTACTTATTGAGGAGCTTCTTATTGCCTGATAGAAGTATTTAGGGTGTGTTCCGAACAGCCGTCAAAATTAGGATACAAAAGTTTGGTTTTAGAGTGAATTCATAGTAGAATACAAAATAAATTAAAACTCTTACCCTCATATTTTCTCAGCTTGAATTTTATCTTTCAATCCTACAATGTCGTCCGGAACCCATGATAGTATCGGATAACTTCCACCATTATAGTTACACATAGTTGCATGCTGTGTACACTTCTAAATATGTCGATTGAAAGATTGTAGGACTGAAAGATAAAATTCAAGCTGAGAAAATATGAGGGTAAGAGTTTTAATTTATTTTGTATTCTATTATGAATTCACTCTAAAACCAAACTTTTGTAAGGAATTTATACTTATTGCCTGATAAAATCAACATCTGTAAGGAATTTATATTACATTCATAATGATTATGTGGAGGTAATTTTCATTCTGAATCATCAATTTTATGCCTTCTAATGTACTAACGAGAACTACTAGTGATCCGTGTTCAAACTCAGATTTTGCATTATCCAAAAACAGGGAAGAAGTTAAAGGGGATGAGATGAGTGTCAAAGCCACTAAACCTACCAGGAGCAGTAGCTGTTTGTGTTTGTCTTACGTAAATGAATAAAAAAAAAATAGAGTGGGTATTGTCACTAACAAAATTGTTGATGGCTGGCTGTTTTGTTTGTCTTACATAAATGAATATTTTTCGGATGAAAAATAAAGAGTGTATTTTCGGATTAATTTTCCGGATTTATGCTGGAGCGCATTTTCCAAAAATAAAACCAGAACATTGTACAGTGATTAATTTTTAAAAAAAAAATTGACAATTTTTATTAACTAATAAACAATAATCTTAACATTAAAATTTTAAAAATTAGTAGTTTAATAAGTATTCATATTACTTTATAATTTGTAATATATCTTGTAATATTACTTTTAATTCACTTAATTTTTATAAATGTTCAAGAGAATTGGAAAGTGAGAATAGGTGTGTTTATCTCTTAAAGCCTTAAACAAGAGTATTAAAAATTAATCCTTAAAATCATAATTTGTTAGTTAATAAAATTTGATATCATAAGATTTTATTAAGTTATAATTATAATGGTTCAGTAAGGCTAGCAAAATTGACAAGAACATGTGTGTATGAGTGTGTGGTACATAGTTCAATCTTTAATTTCTTTATAAACAAAAAAAATTATAATTATAATTTTTAAAAACTTAATAATAAAAAATTTAATCACTGTAATATGCTCTAGTTTATTTCTGGAAAATCTATTCCAAAATAAATTAAAAAAATGTAAACTGAAAATTTAAAATAAAAAAATCTTATAAATTTCCAGAAAATATGATCCAGAAATTTTCCTAAAAAACTGATTTAAAATTATTTCGGATCACATTTTTGATAAAAGGATAATTTTATTTATTTTTGTAAGAGCATAAAGCAACAAAAAATGTGTTCACACTCATGATGATTTGTTTAGTTGAAAAGAAAATGAGAGGAAAGAAAATGAAATGAAAGAAAATGAAAGGAAAGAAAACACGAAAAATAAGACATTTTTTTGTTTGGTTTAATGGAAAATAAAAAAAAATGAATAGAAAAATTAATTTATAGAAACAAAAAATTTAAAATTTTCTTTCTTTTGATTTTCCCTCTTTCTATTTTCTTTCCTCCCCACTTCTTTCCTTCCATTTTCCTTTCATTCCAAACAATGCACCAAAAATCTTGTCTGGGTTTGGTCTCACTCTTTTAGGCCTTATGCTACTGTTATTTCCAGCCCACTGCGTGAGTGACCAGCCGTACTGTTATATTTATTAAAATTACAAATATACAAATACAAATGCTGTCCGAAAAAAATTACAAATACAAATATACAAAACCCTGCTGTTAATTTTTTATTAAAATTTAAAATTTAAAAATTAAATTAAAATATTGTTAAGTAAAAAAGTATCTACAGAGTATTAGTTATAAGGTTGCTTTGGTCATTTCGCGAAAATTTCCTTTGGGAGGAAGCTGAGTGTGATAGACTCAACCTGGTTCACCTGCATTTCGCTCTCTCTACGTTAGAGGTTTGAGAGAGAGAGAGAGAGAAGATCCTCCTAATCCCCAAAATTCTAGGGTTCGTGTTGCGGAAACGCAAGAATGTCTCAGAACGGAAAGTTGATGCCGAATCTTGACCAGCACAGCACGAAGCTTCTCAATCTCACTGTTCTCCAACGAATCGACCCTTTTGTCGAGGAAATTCTCATCACCGCCGCTCACGTCACCTTCTATGAGTTTAACATCGACCTCAGCCAATGGGTTCGCCCTTTTCTTCCTCAATTCATTCTTCAATTTTCTCCCCACTTCCTTTCTTTCTTAACACTTACTCTCCGCGATTGCTTTGCAGAGCCGCAAGGACGTTGAAGGATCTCTCTTCGTTGTTAAGAGGTTTATTCTCTGTTCAATGATCCAAGTGTTTGAATTGCAATTTTTTTTTCAACCGGAGCTAACGCTGGCTTGTGGTTATGGTTTTGTATAATTTCAGGAATACACAACCGCGATTTCAGTTTATTGTGATGAACCGTCGCAATACTGGTTAGTGACCCCCAACTAGTCTTCGATGTTTGGATGAATCTTTGAAAATAATGATAATCTGAGTTTTGCATTTGATTTTAAAAAACTTGTCATTTTGCTTGAAATTATGTGCATCAATCTGAGTCCGCTTGATGTTATTTGTAGATCAGTCTATAGGCAGGGAGAAGGAAACTCTTTCGTCAAGCTGACATGCTTGGGTTGGATGCTACGCCATATATTAATATGGCATCCTTCCAGTCACTTAAAAAGTTCAACCTGTTGCCTTAGTTGTCAGAAATTTAGTATTTATTCTAGAAATTATTTAGACATAACTTAATCCCTCAATGGGGGAGGGGTGCCCAAGGTGCCTTACAAAGGCTACCTTGGCCATATCTCTAATCAATGTAGGACTTTAGCACACCACCTTACGTTAGGGTGGGAAATTTGGACTGTGAAGATAAGTTTGTAAAATGGGCACCTGCAACTAGGGCCCAATGTAAGACTAGATAGAACGGTCTGGGCCAAACTCAACCTTGAAAGCTAGCACAAATGGTAAGGGATGCCCAAGGACTTATAAACACTGCCTTGACCATATCTCTAGTCTATGTAAGACTATGGTTGTATTCTTAGTTTTATTTTTAGAATCAAAATCTTGCCTTGCAACTTCTTATGTTAGTTTTTTCCTCTTTATTTGCATTCATGAAATAGTAATATATTTTCAGTTAGTAGTTCTTTTTCCTTAAAATTCTAGAACTGGGGCTTGGGTATTGGCTCTCAGTAGTCAACACTCATCATCATGTACTGAATATTGTGAGCGTTACAAATTAGTAAATGCATAAACCTATGAAGCACAGATTCCGATACAACAAGGACACATACACTCCGGCACGACTGATGTCCAAAATATAGGACACGGGGACATTTTATATATATATATATATATAATGAAAAACCAAAATAGAGAGTTGAGTTTTGTATATTTATCCTCTCAAAATAACTTGTCAGTAATTGTTTTAATTTTATTTTTTAATTAATATTCTATTTCATATTTTAAAAAAATTACTATTTGTGTGTGTGTGTGTGTGTGTGTGTATATATATATATCTATATCCGAAGTGAATGACCAAGAAAAAAATTCCGATGGGTGTCTGACCAATAAGAAAATCTACTAAATTCCTAGATAGGAGTGTCTGGCTCGTGTTGAAGAGGTGTCTCATGTCTGACATGCCAACTTGCTAGTTGAGAGAGGTGTCGGTTCTTCATAGACGTAAACTGTATATATGTCTTATAGACTTTTTAAGGTTGAAACACAGATACTTCGCTGCTACTAGACGTGGTGGTTAGAACAACCTAATGTATACACTTAATCCTTTCTTTGTTTGATGGAAGCAGAAAATTTGGTGGAGAATCTCTTGGGAGATTTTGAGTATGAAGTTCAGGTTCCGTATCTACTTTATAGAAATGCTGCTCAAGAAGTGAATGGTATCTGGTTCTACAACGCACGTGAATGTGAAGAGGTTGCAAATCTCTTTAGCAGGTATTTCTCTTCACATTGATTGAAATATGGAAATGTTATGTCTATGGGAATTTTTTTTTTTCCTTCAAAATGCTAAATTCTCAGATTTTGGCAAAATTTTTATTTTTGAGTTTCTGAAAGAAGAAAATAAAAACTTCCCTGTAGTTTAAGCAGACTCAAACATGCTAGTAATGTATTGTTTTAAAACATGATGGGTATAATAAAGTTTTGGGCTTTGACTTTTGATGTTTCTGATTGTGATAGAAGTTGATTTGTTAAAACACTACCAGAGATAAAGAGTAATTAACCCTTGTCCATTTGAAAGTCAAACACTTGAGCATGGACAGATACGGGGGTGGCCCAATAATATGGTACTTTCAACACACCCCTAATGGTGGCCCAATAACGAATCTAGGATAGTCTTTGATATCATCTTAAATTTGAGCTTTGGATTTAGCTCAATTCCAAAAGCTAGCTCATAGGAGTAGTATTTTCAGACTTTATATACTCTATGGTTGCCATATCCCTAGTTAATATGGTACTTTCAACAGTTATTATTATTATTACTTTACTATTAATAATAAAAAGGAATGCAATGGCTTCAGTTGTTGATATTAGCATAGATTTAGATTGATTTGGAATTGGTAAACTCATCATTGAATTTCCACCACACCCCCTTCCAAGAAAATTATTCTTTTCCTGTATCCATATTCCACATTATATTATTACTTATACTTGGCAGATTTTCAGGATTCTTAATGCCTATGCCAAGGTGCCTCCGAAGTCAAAGGTGTCTTCTACAAAGAGGTAATATTATTTCTAGTTTACATGTTAGATTTTATTGTGTATATATTAGTATATTACTATATCTCTACTTACATTGGATATGTTCGATGCAAATATTATATTATATTATTAAATTATTACCTTCATTGGAAGGGGACAAGTTCATTTGATCATTTTATTTCTTTTGTGTAATAACAACAACAACAACAGCCCAGTGTAATCCCCATTCCACAGGGGTCCTGGGGGTCTAGATGTATGCAACCTTAGCCCTATATTAAAATAGAGAGGCTGTTTCCGAGTTGACCCTGGATGCATTGCTACAATGAAGTATTGATTTCCTGCAACTTCACTAAAAATAAGAAGTGCTAGAAGTTTTGTGAGCCATTTTGATTTAGTCCATATTAACCCAAAGCTGAAAGATAATACTAATTCTTTCAACTTCATTGGTAACGGACAATTGTTTCTTTTGTGTAAAATTGTATAAATTTCTATTGGACATGATTATTTGTTGCCCTTCTCTTTGGCGCTCCACCAGTTCCTGTTTTAAGGGAGTTGCCAGGTTTTATACGAACAGATATAGAGTCCTCTTGTTCCTTTATTAGTTTTATTGTTTTGTCTCTATCTTTTTACATTTTTCATGCTCTAGAGAATATTTTACTGCTATTACAGTAAACAAATAAAACTATTAAGCTCAAATATTCAAATTAGGGAGAACTTGGTCATCAAAGTCCAAAAACTTTAAACTTTTCTTTTTCTCTCCTAATCCTCCAATATTGGAGTGCATGCAAAAATAAGAGGTTGGGGGGATTTTAGCCCCCTTATTTCCCTTCCTTCTCCAACCAAAAACTCTATATGATTATTCTGTAGCTGACAGACTGCACACATTAGACATTAGACATTAGTCCTTTATGTCTGCCCAATGCATACTTCAAATTTGAGTAATAACTTCTATTTACATTTATTGCAGTGAGTTTGAGGAACTGGAAGCAGTACCAACTATGGCAGTTATGGATGGTCCTCTTGAACCATCATCATCTAGTCCTTCCAATGTGGCTGATGTTTCTGATGATTCATCCTTTGTGAATTTCTTCAGTGTATGTACCACATTGAACAATTTTATGTGCCTCTAATAATTTTTTTGGCTATCTTTTTATCCATTCATCTATTTCTATTGTTTGTTGACAAATGATATCTTGTGATGACACTAACATAGTGGATAACTTGACTTCCTGTGATCTAGAATAATAGGGTTAATTCAAATTAGTATTTTGAATTCTTTCACTACATCTGCCAATTTCAGTGTAGCTGTCATTGTAACTGACTCATCGTTTGCTTATATTTTCTGAATCCGAACTTCATTTGGTTGTACATTTTTTCGGTGTAGCCACTGATAACTCTCTGGTGAATGGTGATCTACCATGATCTTTTGTATGATAATATTCTGTACGTGGATATTGCGAAGTTAGTTTTTCATGAAGTTCAACATTTGTAACTCATTTCTTATCTGATTGTCTTTTCTCAACATTTTACTATTGCAGGCAGCTATGGCAATTGGGAATACTCCAAATGCACCAGTTACCGGGCAACCTTATCAGTCTTCTGCCACACCTACAATTCCTTCATCTTCCGTGCCAACTCATGCTGCTACACCCACTGTGCCAACCTTACAGATACCCTCTCTTTCAGCATCTACTCCTCTAGTGCCGCAGCATGATGCTCCTGAATCCATGAGCAACACTAATCGAGCTGCTAAGCTTGTGAAGCCTTCTTCTTTTTTCGTCCCTCCCCCTTCTTCAGCAGTGGTGATACCCCCTGGTCCTGTGTCTTCGTCCACACCTACTGCCCCTCCACTTCAGCCTGCTGTTACTGTACAACGTCCATATGGTGCTCCACTGCTACAGCCATTTCCACCTCCAACTCCACCACCTTCACTTACTCCATCTGCTCCCGTTCCAAATTATGGTCCTGTTATTTCTAGAGAGAAGGTCCGAGATGCCCTTTTGGTGCTTGTTCAGGTTGGTTTACTTGCCCAGTAGTTGATACTTGTGTATGATATTGCGTATAATGGTGTTAAATGACGGTTAAGGATAACGTACTATGGTTGTGACTCGTCATGTTCTATTCCATACTATTAACTAATATAAGCAACTTTGAACCCAATTTGTGGTTTTAAATATTGGCAAATCTTAATTAATTTCACTTCATTGAATGAGATCATTCCCAAATTAACCTTAATGAACCACTTGATTTTAATCAAAATGAAGGGAATATTATTTTGCAATAAATGCCATGGACGGTATTTTAGAGAATTGAGTTTACTTTTGAATGATATCAAAAAAATCAAATGAGCTTAACTAACAATTCTTAGTTAGCATAAATTGGTTATCTTTTGCTTATATTCAAGAATCGGAGGAAGTATATAGCATCATTTTAGTACTATTCCTGGTTATCCTCACATTTCCTAACTATTATTTTTTTTTTTCGCTCTGCTAGGATAATCAGTTCATTGATATGGTCTACAGAGCGCTGCTGAATACTCATCAATCATGACTATAGATGTTTAATTATCAACTAGCTGGAAGGGTTGCTTTTTTGGCTGAATTACATTTACTATAATTTTTAGGCCAGGCTTTGATCATGTCCTAAACTTTGAATTGTTTCAGTCATTTTCAATTTGTAAAATTGGTTGTGCTTTGTGATGACCATTTTGATCTTACTAGTTTCCTGTGTCATCCTCTTTTCAAATATGACATTGCAAATAAAATGCCATGTCTTGTGTAATTGTGGTATGACATGGCAGGAAATGTTTTGAGGTCCAGATGAATGGTTAAAGCAATACAGGACTGATTTCACAAATTATGGTGGTCGACTGAAACAAATCTCCAAATTATAGGGAGTGGTACGGTTGTTATTGAGCCTTGTTTATGGTGTATTTTATTAAATTTCATGTGTTAAGACGACTTTGTACAGCATGATTGGTCAGTGTTTCAATGAAAATGGACTGTGCTGCATAATTCAAGTATATAATCAGTCTGATCTTTTTTGATGAATTATGCAGCAGTTGAGTAACATTGTTCTCACTGATAAATCAATACCTGTTTGCCAATGATGATATTGCAATATTTGTATGGCTTTTCAACCAGAAAGTAGCCTCAACTGTGAAGAAATTATCTTTCTATGAGAATTTTTAATCAGATTCTCTTCACAATCCTAGAAAATTATGAGGATTCCATGGATACATATCTCAGCAACTTCTAAATGTAATACTTAATAGTTAATAAGTAAAATGTTAATAATTTTGTTAAATATCTTAAAAAATATGATCTTTTCTCATTCAGTTTTAAATTTTGGGGAAAAAAGAAAACCTTAAATTTTGAGTGAGAATTGTATTCTTTGAATATTTATATTTATTTTTTATTTTAATTTCATTTTAGTAATTAATATAATTTTAATTTTAATGTTTTGTTTAAAATATTTAATTCAATAAAATATTTGCGGGTACCTTCCAATACCCTTCATACCTACGGGAGTGTGTAGCGGGGGACTATTACCAATTCCTACTCTACCTTGTTTCCATCCTTACTTAGGGACCAAAACTTAAGTAAGTGTAAAATATAGAGAAAAAATAAATTTAAATAGTGTGTCATGCGTGTTGCTTTCATCTTTAATGAGATAGAAATATTGAATTTTTAATGGGTAGTACTGAAAAAAGATTTTCGCTCACCTTTTAATTACTATATCTTATAATTGTACATTGTAAAACATTATAGCTCACTTTATATCACTCCTCGGTCCACTAAATTTCATTTCAGAAGATCGTATCGAGAATAAGGGAACAATCCGTTCTAATTTTTTTAAAGATGTTGGTATCTATTTAATCAGAAGGAAGTTTTCATCAATTCTTCTATCTATTTATTTTTTTTGGTTAGTTTATTCTATTTACTTTCAGAAGTGTCACTTACAACTCCACATAGTATTAGTTAACTAGTAATGAGGATTGGCCATAATTACAAGTGAGTTTTGTCTCTTAATAAAATCTTTTCTCAACACATTATTAATACTTGAATTTTTGTTAACAGTTTAAATGATCTAATTATTTATTAATCGTGTCAGACTCTTTTTATAAAAAGATATAATATTCTTTATGAAAAAGTATGTTAATTTTTTAAAGTTAAAAAAAAAAAACTCTATTAAAATTTGAAAGGCCTGTCTTTATATCTAATATTTGTCATTTTATAATGTTCTTTGTTTACCGTGGTGGTAACCAGTGATAAGGAATTTGAACTCATGAGTTTATGCAAATTATTTAATAAAATTTTGAAAAATAAATACAATATCTTTAAAAGTAAAAAATAAGCAAAGGAATACAAAGTGTTTTTAAACATGTTGAACAAAGATCAAATTTTGGCTATGTATACTGTATAAAAAATATTTTGATAAACGAAGTGATAGTTACTTCATTAATCTGTTTATCTTTAAAAAAAATCATTTTTAGCTATTAGTCGGAAATATTACGTGAAGCAAGAAAAACAAACTAAGGAAAGGTAGGGTTTTTATTGTTGCGTTAAATAAGTTTTTAATCTATAAAAAATTCTTATTTATTTTAGTCTCTGAGATATGCTTTTTTTTCATTTCAGTCATACTTAATTTTTAAAAAATTTATAATAATCTATATAAAATTGACACTTTTTATTTTAATTCGACTTAATTTAAAATTTTTATTTTTGGTCCAAGATGTTAAGCTGTTTTATTATCGTATTTTTAAAGGGACTAAAAAAAAGTAAAATTTTAGCAAATCAAATTAAAAAAAAGTTACAAAGATTAAAAATAAAATTCTAATAATTATAGGGACTAAAAACTTGTAATTATTATAAAAAAACTTTATAAAATCAACAATAAAAAATTTGAATTAAATTTTTCTGGTATAATTACGGGTTTTCTCACTATTAGGATGAGACTAATCTCGTTCGTGTGCGTGACTGGCGCTAACCCCCAAAAATTTGGCACAGGTGACATTCAAACACGGGATCTGCTGTTGTGAATCGTTTCTCCTATAAACTTAGCGGGACTTTACACCGCTAAGCCAACCCTTGAGTTAAATTTGAATTAAATTGAATAAAAATAAAAAAATACGAAGACTAAAATAAAAAAATATATATTAATTTTATATGGAATAAAAATTTATTTAGGTGTTTATTGTTTTTAAGTAAAAAGGTAGGGTTTTTTATGCGTTAGATCGAGGAGTATAGGTTCGACCGTTCGAAGTATAGAAGCCTTTGCAAGTTGAATCAAATGAGGTGAGGGACTGAGGAAGGAGAAAGAATGACTCGCCTGAGCTCCGAGCAGGTTTTGAAGGAAAACGATGCCGGTGCCGGCGACCTAACTTCCGTTATCAGTCTCAAGCTCACTCACAAAGCTCTTTCCGATGTGAGCTTCAATCCCCTTTTCATTTCCCTACTCCGTAAAACTTAGAACCGCCAAAGATGTTAACTTTTTCAACTTTGAAAATTACCCAGGTTTCGTGCTTGGCCAATTTCAAAAACTTGGAAAAACTTGACCTCAAGTTCAACAATCTCACTTCATTGGAGGTAATTTATGTCTGAGCTCTCCTGTTTTTTAATCGTCTTTTGTTTGAAACCGTTTTATATTTTGAAAATAATGGCGTCGGTATTTCTGATTAATTTGTTGTACATGTTTCACCAGGGTTTGAGATCATGTGTGAACTTGAAGTGGTTATCCGTTGTAGAAAACAAATTAGAAAGCTTAGAAGGAATTCAAGGACTTGCTAAGCTCACTGTAAGTAGCTACCTTGTCAATATCAGCGATGCTCTGGTTTTATTGTTACTTTTGTAATTATAGTAAATTTACTGGTAACTGTATTTGTTGTTATTTTCTTTTCTAGTGGTCTTACCTGTGTGTTTATTGTGTGAACCGTTTTGTATATTTATTTTCCTTTCATCAACTAAGTGTGTGTTCGAATTAACTTATTTTAGAGAAATAATAATTGCTTGTTTCTATCATTTTCTTGGGAGAGCTTTTGAAAAGTATCTTGACTTCCCTCTTCATACTTATTATGTTGGAATTTTAGTTGGCTTATAGATATTTGTCACAACTACAATACAGATCTATTTAATTTCTGATGAAGTTGTTTCCTTTTGCCAGCCACATTACTTGGTGGTGATAGTTCATGTGCATCTTGTATGTGCAAATGTTATTAATGCATTTCCAAATGCTCACATCTCTAGGTTTTGAGATTACATTTGCTAGAAAGTAGAAACCTTTCATTTACAGGGCAAGCTAGCCAAGTATGTTTTTCTTAGAATCTAATTACTATCATTCAAGCTTGTAGAAAGGGTAGCATTTTTCTGAGTTCTTTGATGAAATAGGGACTCTCATGTCCTTTTTGGGGTGCTTCTTTTTTTCGTTTTTAGTGCATAACTGCATATTTCCAGAATAATGAACTTATTCCTTGTCAAACGATCTGCCTATGCTAAATTCTTCTGGTAACGATTAAATGAGTTGCTTGAAAATTTAAAACTCACCTTTTTGCATACATGTTGAACCAGGTGCTAAATGCAGGCAAAAATAAGCTTAAATCTATTGATCAGGTTGCGTCACTTGTAAGCCTTCGGGCACTGATTTTGAATGGTGAGGCTTCTTACACTGTCACCTGTTCGTAAATTAGAAGGTTGGACTTAGAACGTGAAAAATATTTGTAGTGAATCATTTTGTTTATTTCTGTCATTCTTACTTCTACAATCTTAACTTTTCTCTTTGGTGTTGGCAGATAATGAGATTGTTTCCATTTGCAAACTTGATCGGATGAAAGACTTGAACACTCTTGGTATGACTAATTACACCTTGCACTTATGTTTCTATGTTCCATAACATTTTCCGATCCTATCTACTGGGAATTGGCTATCATATTTAGCCAATAGAGTGGATGTTGTGCTTCTATCTCAATATGCTATATTTGAATTTTGATTTTGTCTCCTGGTTAATGATTATTATCCTCTTATAATAAGAATGCACTTCTGGCAACAAAGATTATATGAAAACAAGAGTATAAAAGCCCATAAAAAAATCAAGATGAAACCATAGGAATTGGAATCGGAAAGTAATTGGTTGCCAACTTTCTTGACAGATTGTAATTCATGATTTCTCTAAGTAGGTTTAGCAATGCATTTTTCAGGTTGAAGAAAAGAATTGTTAGTTTTATCTCTACATTCTTGCATACATATATATAATTATATACAAGAGTGTATAAATTGAGAAAGTTGATATTGTCTGATCAATCTTACATGGATGTTCAAGATTAGTTCCTTTCACCTCTTAGCTCTCACCTGAAATGCTTAAACACAGACTTTTGGGAAATGGGAAGTCAGTTAGGACATTTATTGTAGTTAGTTAAAAGGGGTTAGTTAGTTGGTTAGTTAGTTAAAAGGCGTCGAATTTTGTTTTTCTAATATTGAGCTTATGTTCTTGGTGAATGGGAAACCCTTGGAGGAGAGATCTCTTTCCTATTTTCTGTACTTCATTCATTTGATAATATTAGTTTTGAGTTTGTATGACACCAACATTTACATTCTGGTTGTCATTGTTTTAATTTCTGCAGTTATTGTACGCATGAAATTCATAATTATGTTTTGTCAAGTAGAAATAATGTGTTAGTTAATTTGAACATAAATAATCTTTAAATATCTCTGTATTCCCCTGCAGTTCTTTCCAAAAACCCTATACGTAAAATTGGTGAGGCTCTGATGAAGGTGAAATCTATAACAAAGGTAGTGTCTGCTCCAGATAATATGCTCAATCAGTACTTATTTGAGTGTTGTTGTCTTATTGCTCATTATATCTCCTTCGGTTCCAGCTTTCCCTCTCCTATTGCCAGCTTCAGGGTATTGACGCTTCACTCAAGTCGTGTGTTGAGTTGAGAGAGCTTCGCCTTGCTCACAATGAGATTAAGGTGTGCTTTAAATATGTGACTTTCCTTTTTAATTCTGCATCAACTAATGATTTGTCTTTAGTGTGTTCCATATAGTGCATTCATAACATTTATTTCACGACTTTATTGCCTAACATTTTTTTTTTTTACATTTTTTATAACATCTAACTAACTTTTGGATTTCAGTCTCTCCCAGATGAATTAACACACAATTCGAAGCTCCGGAATTTGGATTTGGGGAATAATGTGATCACAAAGTGGTCAGAACTAAAGGTTTGACATGCTTATCCAGAATTTTTATTTTTTTCCCGGACGTTTCATGATTGTCTCTGTACCATGTATTATGCCTGCAGGTTGTCAAATCACTCACAAATCTAAGAAATCTCAACCTGCAAGGAAATCCTGTTGCCACAAACGATAAAATTACTAGAAAGGTAATCCCCATATTTGGGTTCACATGGTAATTCACACTTGGATTCTTAAATTTCATCCTTTAACTACTCTGGGTGCAATGTTACAGATCAAGAAAGCACTGCTGAAACTTCAGATATTCAATGCTAGACCAGTAGGCAAAGACACCGAAAACGAGAAAGGTAACATGGTTGATGGTGTTGATGACTTTTCAGAAGATCATGCAGGTCAAAATTTGGGAGACAGCACAAACAAGAAGAATGCAAGATTTCATCAGATACACCAAAATGAGGATGATCATCTTGAAGCTGCTACTGATGATCTTGACTTGGGGAAGAAATTTAGTAAGAAAATGAAGAAAACCGGCGATGCATCCAAGAACAAAGTCGCAGCTCTTAATGAGGAAAATACAGTTCGTGGCAAGGATACAGCAGATAGAATGAAAGACAGTCTTTTAGTTACTGTTGATCCTAACATGAAGAAGAAAGCAACTAAGAAAAAGCTAAAATCCGATGACAAGGTACTTGAGGAGAATATTACTGCAGTTGAGAAGAAACGGAAGAAGAAACAAAACGAACTTGATGTTATTGATGATGCCGAAGCTTCATTTGTGGAGCTTTTTAAAATCAAGGATCCAGAAAATCTGAATGATGACGATGAAATGAAATTACAGGACAAAGTGTCTAAGGATACAAAATTGGTAGGTAGTGCAGAAACCCCATTTGCCAAGCAAAAAAGTGCTAAAAGGCAGAATAGGGAGTCGCTATTTTCTCCGGTAGCAGAAATTGGAATGGGAGGACCATCAACATGGGGTGATGAGTGACAATATCCGAAGACATGCTGATTACTTAAAGCCTTTACTACAAAAGTAAAGATCCAATTTTGAGTCTCTGAATATTGCCAGATTTCTCATTGCAATGTTCTAAGCTGATGTTTATGTAGCTAATCTGTGAGTTGCTACATATCAGATTCAGGACATTTTTGCTGCCACTTTCTTTTACGCGCTGCTTTTCCCCTTTTCTAAGTGCCACTAGTGTGTAATGCGGTGATTGTTTTACTATTTTTCAAGTGTTGGGGTAGTTAGTTCTTTTACAATGTGTATGTTCTCGACTCAAATATCATCTTATGTTTAAATGGAGCTATGTTTAATATGCTTGATTTTGATTGTTTCGGTTTTTAGGAATTTTGTTTATTTTACCGTGAATGGAAATTTTTATGAGATATAACTATGGTATGAGCTTCTTTGGTCTTATGTTTTCATAGATTGTTTTTATTGTTTGTTTTTATATATATAATTATAAAACTGGTGTCGTATTTTGATATTATTTGCTTTTAAAAAAAAATTGTATAGAAAATATAAGAAAAAGAACATAAACTATACAGGCCATTAACATCCTCATTCATATCTGCTTTGGCTAACAGTTAGCAAGACTGGAAACTGAGTTTAATTATAGAGGGAAAAAATATTGCTTTCTTGTATAATTATCTCATATTGCCTCTGGACTTAATTTTGTGGTAGACAAAAACATAACTAAACATATTATTGGTCATAGTGCTAATGATGATTAATTGATTATGTGATTATGATTAATAGCAAATATTTATAAGAGAATGTTTTATTAGAGAAATGCTATTTTCTCATGCTAAATCTTTCTATTTACTTAATTTTGACAATTGTTATTTATCATTCTAAAAATTAAATATTTAGTGGAAAATATATGACAATTGTTAAAATTAAATAAGTAGGAAGATTTATAAGAAGATATAACATTTTTTGTTTGTATTATTGCGGTTTTCCTTGGAATCATTTGGCTGTCTCAAGTGTGAATTTGAAATAACATGTATAATAAAAGCTATTTTTTGGTGAACTGAAGTTATTTAATTTTGGTTGAAATTTTGTTTGAATATTTCTTGGTCTTAGACAGTTGCTATACGTATACATATACGGTATAGCCCAAGTGGTGCAGTTCCAAGTTGAAGATGTTGAAAAATCTGGAATCTGGATATTTGAAGAAGTAACCAACACGGTTCTGAAGTCAAATGTTTGTTGAAAATTGAACAATGCTGACGCAACAATAAGCACTTTATAGTGTGTTCTTTCTCCCATAAGGGATACAAGTTATGATATCTGCGTAGATTATAGGAGATATTTATCTAAGTGATACAAATAGGTATGCAAGCGATTCAGTACTTGTCTATTTCCGAATTTTAATTTTTAAAAGCCAAAGATAGATAGATAAGGACACGTGACATCAAAATTAAAAACAAGCGAACGTGTAATTGTACGCCCAATCTATTGCCAGATTAATTACTGTTTCAGAAAAAACTGGAATTTGATCCGAATTCTGATCAGTACAATTAAATGACTTCATTTTTCTTTTTTCACCAAAAAAAAGGACTTAAAAAATTATGAGACTTTTTTATATATTGATTGTGCATAGCATAGCATAGCGTGTTTAGGTAAGTAAGCAGAATAGAGATCGTGTGCAAATTGCAAACAGGTCGACTACTAGTATGTATAGTAATAGTAATAGATATGACTTAAGAGCTTCAATTCCAACTAGCAAATTCAATTCCTATCCAGGTTATACCTTGCAACCAGAAAATAACAAAATACAAACAAACAAAAAAACACTTATTATTATTGCTACTACCCCAGACTCATTTATAAGAAGAAAAAAAAACTAATGCTTAATTAAATGCATTTAATTTTCTTGGTTTTATAAAAAGAAATAGATATTCTGATTTATCGAATTTATATATAAATCACTTTCTAAAATAAAATTATAGTTTTTTTTACAAGCCATCAACTAACTCATTAATTAATTATTAAATAAAGAATATTTAATGAATCATGGCATTAAATAAAGTCAAAATAGTCTAGAATTGCTTAGGGGTTGTTTGGTTTGTATTTTCATTTTCTGTTTCCTGTTTTCTGAAATTTTACAAAGGAAAAACTGCTGAAAACAGAAAATTTCTGTTTTCGGCATTTTGAGATTTTTCTTTATAAAATTTCAGAAAACAAAAAACAAACTAAAAACTGAAAATAAAAATACAAACCAAACAATCCCTTATATTTTAAAAAAACATACTAAAGATTCTTTTGCTTATATGACCTAAATCTTCTAAGCAACAACAGTACTCCCATGGCTAGGTTGGGAATCCCTCTCGAGTCTTAATCCAACTTGCTCTGCTATCAATAATTAGTCATAAAATGCGTTCAATCCACTTTGAAAATTTTAAAAAAAAAAAACTAAAATAAAACTTATTTTGATAATTAAAGTTTTATAAATAATATCCGTACATCTTTTTACAAAATTCTTTGTATAGTGTGTTTTTCAAAAGAAAAAATTACGTTACTTCATAATAAACTTTACTACGATGAGAATAACATGCACTATACATGCTCTTTTAATCAGAATATTTAAGAGAATGTTTGATTTACATTTTATTTTCTGTTTTTTAAAATTTTACAAAAAAAAAACTTAAAATACTGAAAGCAGATCATTTTTGTGTTTAGCTTTTTCAATTTTTTTTTATAAAATTTTAAAAAATAAAAAATAAAAAAGAAAAATACAAATCAAACTGTCCCTACTTCCGTAAGTAAGCGCACTTTTGATTCGAAAGACTTACTTTTTCACATAAAAAAAATGCTTAAATCAAATGTATATAAGAATTCAGCATTAGAGGCATGTCTTTGGTGATATATATGACATTTTTAGCATTAAGACCATATTTTTGTCTTATAATCTCCTCTTGAGATAGATATGAGAGCATGCTGACGTGTCATTTGTGTAGTCAAACTTGAGGGATCATCTAACTTATTAAGAGATTAGTTTACAGTAGATGTAATTTGACACATTAGTTTTATGTTGTAAGTTTTAGTATTTGCTGATTAACCCTTATATAGTTAACTCTTAATTTTAATTTTGGCCTTTTTAACCAATCTATTTTAACTACACTTAAGTATTTTTTATAAACTTATCATTTTTCTAAAATGAGAATCATTTCATCATTCTTTATTTTATTTCTCTTCTCAACCCAAAAGTTAAAAAGACTTTCTATTTGCTTTCTCTTTCAAAACCAAAAATGGGGTAAAAGGACCGTATGGTTCGATAAAAAGAGCTAAAGAAAGAAAAGACAACGAGCACGTGAGAAGGGTGGTTGAGTTGGTGTCCGAGTCGAGAGCAATTCCTGACTCAGTGAGGTCTCTTTTGTACTTTGTCTAAATCTTTGTTAGAGACCTTTTTATTGGTCAATTTTGCCCTTCAGCTTTAGCATCTGAATTCTTTCTTTCTTTCACTCTTTTCTTGTACTCTCTGTGAACTCCTTCAATAGCTAATAATAAGTTTCTTCTCCTTGAATATGTGTAGATGCATCTAATCCTCAGGTCGTTATATATGCTACTTCACTACATCTTATTATTATATGTATAAAATTATTAGTGCTCTCATGATAATGTAATTATTTAATTAGATCTTCTTCCTACTTGAGCAATTAAGATGGCTTCTTCTTTTCTATTTAGTCTCAATTTTTCTGAGACTTCTCTTCTGATCTTGTGTTCTTACTTGAGATATACTGATATACTAAAAGAATTGAACTACGTACACACACAAATATATAACTCACCGGTAATAATACACATTTAAAAAGTCAAACATTTTAATTTTAATTTTACCAAGGGACTATACAATCATAAAAACCTTTTAGTGCATAGAGTTTGTCTCAATAGATTCAATATGTTACTCTAGTGATTAAAGAGTGAAATTCTAAGTAATTGTTTATCGGTTCGAATCCTGTAAATTTACTTTTGACTATAAAAAAAATTTGTCTCAATAGTTGATAGAAGTTGTCTTATTTTTTTGACAAAAACCTAATAGCGGGGAGATGATGGCCTAGTTTAAGGCTATAAAACCTCCAAAATCAAAAAAGTATTTATAAAAAATATTTATCTCACTTGAAAAAGATAAGCGGAAGTTAAAACTTACTACTATCACATATACAAGACCCTATCAATGCCATGTTTTACTTCATCAACCCATTTGAGTTGGTTTGATCTTTTTATTTTTTAACAACCTAAGTTTTTATTAAGCTGTTTTATCTATTTGAAATTAATTAATAATCATAAATTAAATTTTGTGTGTGTAAAGTTAATATGTTAAGTGTGTCTCCACGGAAAAATTACTAGTCGAAGATAATGTCTTTCACTAAATTAAATGGCATTTGAATATATAAGTATGAATACATTGATTAGAGTAGAGTCAACTCTCTCATCGAAAGTATATATATATATATAATATGCATTTAATGAAGCTATTATTGGGTGCGTGATTAACAAAAATGAGATGATAATATGATTAAGTATTTTAATGTATGATTGACAATTACTATAAAATTAAAAATTTTTGAGGAAACTTTCTTTATGACTTGGAGTTTTAATATTTTATTTATTTATTTATTTGTAGTTTGAATAATATCTATCGTACATTAGCCAATAACGGATAGAGCACGATGATGATGAACATATAAATTAAATTAAATCCCATTGTAATGTAATACAGCTGCTGTTTGTTTTTAAATGAATAATAAAGTAAAGTTCAATAGTTGTAGACAAACCACGTTCCTTCCATCTGTGTCAACTTTACCTCACTACTTAACGATGGAGACACTCTAATAATGGTTTATTTTTGGTAATCCAAATTTATTTTCCAATCAAATTGTATGCTGTAAACACCTAATATTAATATTAATGTTTACAAGGGGCGGCTATTTGTACTGTTCAAACCTCCATTTTCCACTCCATTCATTTCTTTTTTAACACTAAATAATATTTTTCATACAAAACGTACAATTATATCTGTTCGATATGCCTAGACTTTCCAAATAATTAACTAATTAAATTTAATTAATAATTACTCTCTCCAGCTTAAATATAAAAAAAAAAACCCATACGTTTTAATAAAAATATAAACAAAATTCAATTATTTTTGCTATTTAATACTGTCATTTTTATTTTGTCCTTTATTTAATAAGTTAATTTGTTTTAAAATTAGAAAAAAAAAATATCAGTTTATAATTAATGACATATAAGTCATTTTAGTAATTAACCATTGTTTTTAAAATAAAATCATAAAAATTAAATATAATTAACTAAATTTTTATAATTTATGATTGAAAATTAAACCTAAATATTCAGGTGTTTGTATATATGAATTGGAAGAGTGTAGCAGTAATGAAAATAAATTACGTATGACCTTTTGTCAGTCAACAAACACCGGCGGATCGGCCTGCGACGGGCACGTACGATTAATCGGCGCTAGCCTCAGAATTCGCATTTGGCAAAACATCCCAAATTCTATATAATTATTCCCCACATTGCAAACACTTTACAATAATAATTATTGGCATATAATTATCCGTCTATATAATTCACTTATCACCAATCAAATTAAAATTTTTTATTTTACTTTTTCTAACAGTTTAATAGTGGGGCCCACACTTGTAACATGTTTCCTTATTTTTGTTCTATTTTGTATTTTATATTATCTTCAATGTTGCAAAATAGCATTTTACTTTTTCTTTCACATCTGGATTTTGAGCTTTAGGATACTAAATTGAGCAATATTAGGTGAAATTTATTGACCTTAAATTTTTCTTTTTATTGCCTTCAATAATATTCTTTCTGATCATTATATTATATAATTATATGTTAAATTTTTCTTCTTTATATTGGAATTTGTAGTCTTGATAAAGATGTAGTACTAACTAAATACATATCAATCGTGACAAACAGCACGTGTTAATAAGTTAAATAGCTAAACTCTTTTAAACATATTATAATATAAAGGGTTAAATATATCTTTAATTCTTATAATTTACACTCATTTAGATTTTCATCTTTATACTTTAAAAGTTATGATTTTAGTTTCTATATTTTTATACGGTTAAGATTTTAGTCCTAACATTAGTCTGGTCATTAACATAGTTATAGTTGACCTACGTTATACACATGTAGTTGTTAGTTTGATAGCATAGAGTGCCACATCAACTGCTTACATGGATACGCATAAAAACCCTATTAAAAACCTTAAATTTTCAATTTTTTCCCCAAATTGAAGACATTTGAAAATCATACATCCTCAATTTCTTGAATTCTCTGTCATGGCACAAAAGAGCTCTAATCCTTGTGGTCCAATGTTATAGTATTGAAAGATATGCTCAATGTTATCAGCTAGTTCTTAATCTTATTAATGGAGAAAATATGTGAGAGCATGTTGAGGCAACAACTATTCTACCCCCTATTTTCAAGATCCCAATTGAAAGAACAAAAGATTTGAGAGAAAGAAAGCAAGATCACCCTACAAGGCCTAACAAATTGAGGAGAAAAAACACTTCTTTGCATTGTAGTAAGTGTAGCACTTATGATTTTGGGGAAAAAATTGAGAATTTAGAGTTCTTAATAAGGATTTTTGTGCATGTCCACGTAAGCAACTGATGTGACATTCTTTAATGTCAAACTAACAGCCACATATGTGCCATGTAGGTCATCTGTAACGGTGTTAGTGACAGAACTAATATCAGGGACTAAAACCTTAACAACATAGAATTGTAGGGACTAAAACCACAACTTTTAAAGTATAGAGACTAAAACCTAATTAATGAGTATCAAATACACGTATAAAAATGTATTTAACCCTAATATAAATTTAAACCCTAATTACTATGACTAATGAGTAACAAATTAAACCTTCCTCAAAAAAAATAAACAAAATAAACTTAAAATCAATTTTTACTTGACTATAGGGCTAGCACAATTAAACCATTAAGTAATTTTAATTTCTTAATTAAATGCACATAGAGGACAGAGTGAATCCTTAATTAAATCAAACAATAATCAATTAAATTTAGACATTTGCTTTTAATTGTCACAAAACTAGGTTTAAAAATTCTGTATGGAAAAACTGGGTATTTGTTTAAGTTTTACAATAACTTGTAGTTGACTTTGCAAACAAATTGTTTCAATCACCATGTATGAAATTTCAACTCAAATTTTGATATGTTTAGATGGAAAAATTAAATTAAAATATCTTTTTTTTGTTTAGAAAAAATAATAGAAAAGTTAAAACAGCGCTCTTTCAGGTTTAGATGGAAAAAATATACTACTAGTCAATTATCATTATGTGCAGACTAATGGTCGCAGTCCCAGAAAAGTAACGATTCAGTCGTATCTCTTTGTTTTTTTCTTTAATCCTTTTAGAATACAATACAAGAGAGTAGTTTTTGAATTTTGTTTTGATTCTTTTGAACACAATCGCTTTAATTTTAATTTTTTTTTTCATTAGAATCGGTATAATGGTAGAGAATTAATTAAGGTAATTTATATGAGATCGATTTTAAATTTAAACTTTATCAATTTATTTATTATTAAAAAAAACACTGATTTTTTTATTCACAAGGTTTAATAAACCTTTTTTGTTTACTGGAGAGAAATTAAGTACGTAATAGAACACAAATGTATAGAGTGAAACGTTGAATGGGTCCCTTTTACATTAGGTGCTAGTTCAAGTAAAAATTTTGTTGATAAACTTAGGTTTTAGAAAATTCCCTAAAAAGGGCAGGTTTATAAGTTCATTTTTTAGACGTGATACTGTTTACCATTCATAAAGTATTTCTCTTGCTACGGAGAGACTTACTATGCCATGGAGAGATTTATATTTTTTTAGAATTTCTATAAAATGTCTCATTATTCACATTTTATTATAAAGGTGTTTATTTTGTCAATGAAATGTCTAATTTATATGAAGATATATATACACATCATCATAGAGATGATTACTTCACCACAAAATTACTTACATTCATAAAGAGGTAAACATATAACTCTATAACGAGATAAACTCCTCTGTAAGAAAGTAAATATTTTTATAACAAATTATTAATTATTAATAGTATTAATTAAACAAAAGAAAACCTATAAAATTAGTCCGATTTAAAGAATTTTGTAAATCGTAGGCGTAAGTATGTAATAATGAGTAGATACAAATCGATTTGGTGTTGATTTAGCAGTGAGGGAAGAATTAAGGAAATATCAAGGAGGGTTCTAAGTTGTAAAGAATAGAAAAAAGAAAAGAAAAATGTTTGGGTACATTGATCCAATAGGAATAGGAATACATAATTATTATTGCTAATAACACCTACCAAGACCCAGGAATAGGAATAAGAATAGGAATAGATGGATTACGCAGTTACGCTGACTTGACTACAACAGGGCAACAGGCACAGCCAGCCTTGACTCTCCTACCAATTCCCACAACTTGATTCCCTACTACTTTTGGATTGGTTTTGTTATCGTCAAACTAGGACATAATTGATTTTAAGTTTTTAACTAAAAAAATATCAAAATTGTTTTTAAATATAAAACTTAAATTTTAATAAAAATATTTAAATAAAGTATTATTTTTTAAATTTTAATTTTCTAAATATAAATCAATTATATTTAAAATTAATTTTAATCAAAATTAATTCTACCATCACTAATACAAACATACATCTTAAACCAAAAAGTCTCCAAAACACTGGTCTCTCCCTCTTCCTACCCTACCACTTATACCATACTATATAAACCCACTCCATCTCCCTTTTTCACTCACCACTTAACTACTAATATCCTAAACACACATATCTTCATCTCAAATATCCTTAATCTAATTTCAATTATTCAAATTCCATTTCATTCAATTATCAAAATTATGATGATTCCTTCTTCTTTATCCTCATCACACATCACAACCGTTCATCCTGATATCATCCAATCTCACATCCTCACTCGACTCGACGGTCCTACCCTCGCCTCCGCTGCCTCCGCCGCTTCCCACCTCCGCCGCCTCTGCACAGAACACCATCTCTGGCGGAACATCTGCACCGCCATGTGGCCTTCCCTTCAGGACCCCCTCGCCGCCGACCTCGTCTCCACCTTCCCCGCCGCTCACCGTTCCCTCTTCTCCGACTCCTTCCCCTCCCTTCATTACTCCCCTACGCCTTCTTCCCTAACACCGTCTGCACCGCCGCCGGAGTCGCTCGTCTCCGCCGTGGACCTTTACTACAGGGGCAATCCCATCTTTTCAAGATTCCTCTCTACCGATACTCGTAAGGGCTGGTTCCTCTGCTCACCCCTTTGGATGGACCTCCTAGACCCCAACGAAGTGGTCCCCACTCCCTTGAAATTCCTGCAAAACGACGACGAGGAGTGGCTCAACAACCTCCACGAGAATCTCTCCCTGAGCTGGATCCTCATCGACCCGACCCGTAAACGCGCGGCGAACCTTTCCAGCCGGAGCCCCGTGGCGATGCGGCGGCACTGGCTGACGGGAGAGCTGGAGATTCTGTTCGCCGTGGTGATGGAAGTGGTCCAGGTCACCATAAAGGTCACGTGCTGCGGGAAAGTCGGGGGAGAGATGCACGTGAGGGAGATAAGTCTTACGATGGAAGATATGGATGGAAGGCACGTGATCGGGAGGGACAGCATGGTAATTTTGCAAGGGGCAATGGAAAAGGGGAAGAGAAAAAGAGTGAATAGGGAGGAAGCGAAGGGGAGTTATGAGAAATTCTGTTGTGTGAAGAGAGAGAGAAGAGAGAGAAAGTTGAGGAGAGAGAAGGCTCTGGATTTGGTCGCTATGCTGGTCGCTTTCTCTCTCTTCGCATCGCTCTTCTGGTTCGTTAGCGTTTCCGTTTGACCAAAACCAACCCACTTCACTTTGGATTTTGCCTTTTTCGGAATTTTCTTCTATAGGTCACTGTGCCTGAGGTACCCCTTTGTTTTGGGGGTTGGTTGTGCTTACGCAACCTATAAAAGAAAAAAAAAAGATATTTAAAAAGTTAAAAAACGGAAAAAAGCAAGTAGAGAGATCACAGTTGAAAGAGAAAAATAGTAACTTCATACAAATACAACTATACAAGCTGAACAAAATGTATTCCAGTTTGTTAATTCTTTTTTTTTCTTTTGACCTATATTAATGTAGTATACCATGTTACCTTACAAATTCAATGAAATTCTTTTTTCTTCAACGTATATGTATACCGTACTTTGTTAAACATGTTGGATTTTTGGAGACTAATTATAATTTTTTTTTTTATAGAAGTAGAATTCTCGAGTCCATTTAAAACTGTACATAATCTCAACGCTACAAATTTTGACTTTAACATAATTAAGGTTTTACCACTAGCTAAGGGTTTCTGATTTCACTATCTAACAAAAAGTATCATTGGTGATTTTTTTTTATATAGTTTTAATTATTTAAATTTATACTAAATTCTTCACTAGGTTCTCAAAGAATACAAGTATAACAATTTGATAAAAAAAAAAAAAAGCGCATCACCAATTTAAGACCCTTTTAGTTTAGATTTTAATAGAACGAAGAGTGAAAAACACACCACCCATATTATTGATGCGTGATTCAATGGAAATAAATAATTTTAGTTTTGGTCAAAATTAGACCAAATCTAAATTTTAAACAAAAAAACCCTTAATCCTTTAAATATAAAAAGACAAATGATATTTAATGCTCTAAGGGTACTATTTAAGAGCCTAAATGTAGTAAAAAAGTATTAAAATTTGTAGTATTTTAATTTTTCGAGAGACGGAACAATGTGCTCTTGTGATTATTTTTCTACTTTTAGTAACTTTAACTAGTACTCTTAGAGCACTGTATATCAAGACCTATATAAAAATGTCATCACGGAAGCTTTTTAATACTTCAAAAATAAAAATATCATTGATTAAGGACTTAAAAATTAATAAAGTTTAGGACATTGGATAGATAGCTAGATCATTTAAGTATGGAGTTTAAATCCTAGTGATGCACGTAAAAAAAGACATCATTGAGAGGGACAAAATTCATTTTAATAATCTCTAAACTTTAAATGGATTAATTTTTTACTTTTGGCTAGGAGATACCCTTTGTGTACACCTATAAATTAACAAATTAAAATAATTTATTTAGTTACACTAGTATTTTAAAAAACAAATTAAAAATATCTTTTGAGACCTAATAGAAGATTTGTTCTTAAATCTATAAAATTGAACAAATACAAAGTGAGGGGGCAACACATGTACACTTGTAAATATAAATTAAAAATATTTTATATCAAATATATATATATATATTTGTTTAATAATTTATAATAATTTCAAATTTATTAGTGTAAATAAAATTAGCCTAAGTTAATTAAATGGTGTTCAAGAAGAAATAAAACTAGGAGTGGTTGTTTTCGTTTTCTACTTTATGTTGATGATGATATGTACTTAAGGTTGTGGTTGTGGTTTTTGGACAATGGTTGTGGTTGACTTTTGAGACGAAGAATAATGAAGATAGCTAATTCATATATTTATGATTGATACATTGTCTGGAGTACAATGCCAACGTTGCGTGAACCGGATTACTATAGTATCTAATACGTATCTAATATCTATAGGTTGAGTAGACAGACATATATAGACAAATCCTCACACATCCACTATACACCATAAACTAAATTATTCTCTTTTGTCAAGTTTCGAACTTTGGACCTCCTGCTCCCAAAATTCTTTTATTTTTCTTCCTCTGATCTTAATTTACACTAACATATTTTTATGTTATCCGAATACATGCTTATTAGCTTCAATGAATCAGTTGTCACAGCCTGCTAACAGCCTAACAGAATCAATCAATTATTCAAGAGGAAAAACTAATATGTAAAGAAATATTAGTCACATTAATTTTCAAATAATATTTTATTTAATCAAGGATTGGCTTAGCGGTGTAAAATCCCACTAAATTTTTACTAAATTCATGGGAGGGACGATCACAGTGGGAGGACCCGTGTTTGAATCTCATCTATGTCAAATTCACAGGGGGTAAGCACTAGCCACGAAGCACGATTGGGATTAGTCTTATCCTACGGGTGGAGAAACCCGTATTTACAAAAAAAAAATATTTTCTTTAGTAACATAATTTTTATATAATATATTTATAAAAAATATTATAAAAAAGACAATTTTTTTTAATAGTTTAGCGATATTTTTAAAATGTTGCTAAAAGAGTTTAACAATATAGAGTCCGTTTGTTTAGGATTTTTATTTGGTCAAAATCACCAAAACTAAAAATACTTAAGGCTTGTTTGGAACTGTTTTGATTTTTAGTTTTTAAAAATTGTATTATAAAATAGTTTTCAGAAACAATTTTTAAAAAAGTAAGAGGAGTTTTCAATACAAGTTTGTATGTAAATTCTGAAAACCAAAACATGTTTCAGATGTTTTCATATTTTAGTTTTTAAATAATGAAAAACAAAAACTGTTCCCGAAAACTGTTTTTGAAAACTCGACTGTCAAACGAGTTTTTTAGTTTTTTGTTTTTAAAAACAGAAAACTGTTTTAAAAAAAAGAAATCAAACAAACCCTTACTTTCATTGGATTGTATCGATTTTTATACATTCATAATCTTAATCATTGATTTTTACTTCGATTTGTGTGTTCTAATTTCTTATTCTACTAAAATTTAAACCAAACAGACTCATAGTATTTATATAAAATTTATAAAAAATATTATAAATACACAAAATCGGTATTTTTAACCAATAAACAAAATTTTTTATATAACAATTTAACAACATTTAACACTAATTTCTTGAGTGTATATAAACAAAAACTTGGATTTGAAATTTATCTTTTGTGTTACATTCAATATGTAATTTTTTATTTTACTTATCATATACTATAAGAAAAGAAACTCCTTTCTTGACTCACACATAATTATTGTGACACATGTCATACTCACATGCTTTCACTTTCCCTCCACTTTTTGGATGATAATTTTTTGTTTGGATGTGCATTACTCCTTTTTTTTTTTGTATTTCAAGTATTTGAAGTATCATATACTATAAGAAAAGAAACTCCTTTCTTGACCCACACACAATCATTGTGACACATGTCATGCTCACATGCTTCCACTTTCCCTTCACTTTTTGGATGATAATTTTTTGTTTGGATGTGCATTACTCCTTTTTTTTTTTGTATTTCAAGTATTTGAAGTATGTTTATTGTTCTTTTGTCTTTTACCCATTATTTATAGTTACTTTTTTTAATTTTGAAATTGAAAACCTAAAATCCTTCTCTCTCTCCATTCATAATTTTCTCTCTCTCTCTCCCTTTCACTGTCTATTCCTGTCTTCTTCACTTTCTTTCATTTTTTTTTACTTCCTTTCATTTTTTTCATTTCTATTTGTTCTTCTTTCCCTTTTCATTTATATTCCTCTCTTCTATTTTTTTTTCATTTCTATTTGTCTTTAATTTTTTTACTATTTTATGAAATAATTAATTAAATTTGTAATATTAACTGTATTTTTTTCTTGAGATTTTTTATTTTATTTGTTAATGATAATATATTAAAACTTAAAATACATTGATGATAATAAACAACCCAAAAATTAAATCATTCTTACAAAATAAGTTACAAATAAATTAAATTATTTTATCATAAAAATAACTTAAATTATTTTGATTTTTTTAATTAAATCATAATAAGGTTTTTATTATTTAGTGTATCTGTTTGACATTGCTATGCGGGTAACCATTTAACCAAGTTTTTTTTTAACATCGAATATTAAAATTTAAAATATGATAATAAGTAATTCTTTTATTTTATGTTTAATTATATTTATGTATAATTATATTGTTTTAAATTTTATTTTTATTTAATAGTTGAAACATAAATTATTTAATAAAATAGAATAACACATAGATCATTCTTTTTTCAGTTTAGTTTATAATTGACGATTGATAGTTAATTATAATTTACCGTGACTCTTTATAATTTTATAAATATTTATTATGAATACAATTATAAACACGTAAATGAAGACCTGGCGAACGCACGAGTCATGTAATAATTTGTAATTAAAACAAAAAACGATATAATCAGAACCAGAAAAGATTGAATCAAATCACATTCATCCACACCCAACACACGCATACTTAAAATTAGTTGTTGATCATCTTATTTCTCTAGACGATCGCCTTGATCAAAATTAACTAATGATTTTCTTTTTATCCGTGCAAAATTAAAATGAACTACTAAATGACTAAAAAACAGACGAACCGAAAATTGTAATTTTACCTAAAATTAAAAGAACACAAACTCATGCAGAAAACCTGAACTCTGTCCTAGTTATGTAACTCGATTGGTGACCGTATGGGAACACGTGTAAGTACAAGGTTCGATTTTTGTACTACTTTCTTATAAAAAAAATGGGCTGACACTGATCTCTATACATATATCTTTTGGTCGGAGGGATTGAGACCACCCAAATTTAGAAATCTCATAATCCCTTTATAAATTAGAATTATAAATTTATACATAAAAAATAATAGTGTCACTTCCAATAAAAATTATGTTAATTCCTTCTACCTATTTTTTTTATATACCGGAAAAAATGCAGAAAACCTGAACTCTAGGATAATGGATAATAGGCCCAATAGATGTAACAATAGCAATCTCCATATCTATTTTGAATACCAAAGTCCAAAAAAAAAACACTGTTTTGAATACCAAAAATTGCAGACCAAAAAACAAAAGAATACCGAAATTCGCTGACAAAAGAAAAATGAAAAACAAAAATTCGTCCCAACACTAAACAGTGTAACAAGGGATTGTTTGTTTGCATTTTTATTTTTTGTTTTTATTTTATGTTTTTTATTTTCTGAAATTTTACAAAAGAAAAATTGAAAATGCTGAAAACAAAATTTTTTTATTATTTTCAGTATTTTTAATTTTTCCTTCGTAAAATTTCAAAAAACAAGAACAAATTAAAAACAGAAAATAAAAATAAAAAACGAAGATGCAAACCAAACTACTCCTAAACTTTTTACTGTTTATTCCTAAACTTTTTACTGTTTATTCCTAAATTCTTCGTTTAGGCCTATGAAGCAAGCTAAAACTATCGTTATCCATTTCTTTGTCACCAGGCTGAAGCTTTTGCCTTTTGCCAATGAAAAAAGTAACTTTGCTTGCGTAAAAAGTTCTATAGTTTAAACGAAAGAAGGGCTTTTTCTAAAATGGAATCTTGACATGTGTATTCCCATGGCTGTATTGTGTAGTGTATATATAAATTCCGAAAAATAAATTATTTTACTTTAAAAAAAAGTTTTTTTAATTTGTGTCCACGGGCACAAGTTAACCATGATTGAATTAAATTTTTTAATAGTTTGATTTGATTCATTTTACTATACCCTGTATGCACTCATTAAACCTCATAACACCTACTACTTGTTAACTTTCTCTTAATGAAATTCTATTGGTAGCTAATTATTGTTATTTTGTGCCCATAGACACAAGTTAAAAAATTTTTTTAAAAAAACTCATTTAACCTAAAACACACAATTAAGCATACAAACTAGTTAAATATGAAAAATATATATATAATTAAATTTGTATAATTAGTTGTACAAGATTTAATCATATACGTTTAAGTAAATAGTATACAGATTTAATCACATATTTTCATACATTTAACCAGTTATAAGACAAGTTGTATTCTTGAATTGTAAAAAAAAACATTTACTTTAAAATTAATTTTACACAAAATTAATTTTATAAAATTATGTCAATCCAAATATAATTTTACAACTGCAAAGTCAAATACACTAAGGGTGTATGTTTGGTTCTACGGAGTAAAATATATGTTATGCAAAATTAATTTTATATAATTAATTATGAATTAAAATAATTTTTCATTTGAAAAATTGGTGTAAAAATGATTTTAAGAGATAAAATTGTTTAATATTCTTCATCAAGGTTATTTTTATAGTATAAAACTATAAATTAAACATTATACTCTTATAACATATAATTAATTTTGTTAAAAGTAAAAATAACTAAAAATAAATTATTCTTTAATCATAATTTTCACACTATAGTTAATTAATTATTTAAATTAACTTAGAAAGTGTGAGGAATGATAGGATAGGATAGTGAACGTGTGAGTTTGTTCAAGTGAAAAGAGGGGAAAGAAAGTGGAAACGGTGGAAGAGGGAGAGAGAAAAGAGAGGGAAGGCCACGTCATCATCACACGAGATGGGAACGGAATGGAGAACCTGGACCTTACCACTTCTATGCCATTACACATTCTTCGCCGACCTTACTCACTCAAACAACACCAACCTCTACGGTCAAGCAAAGCACAATCACTCTTCAACCCTAACCCTAACCCCCAAATCACACCTATTTCCCCCAATTCCTAAATTCACTAACCCTTCCTTCACTTCAATTCACCAAAACAGAGCAGGGTTGAGTTCAATTCCATTATGGACGGTGTTTCTAGAGAAGCTCACATGTCGATTGCTGCTTCCTCCATGTTTCCTGGCTTCAGGTTCTGTCCCACCGATGAGGAATTGATCTCTTATTACCTTAGGAAGAAGTTGGACGGTCACGAAGAGAGTGTTCAAGTCATTTCTGAGGTTGAGATTTGTAAATACGAGCCTTGGGATTTACCAGGTCCTTACTATTCCCACCTTTTCATTGCTTTTTCAATTTCTCTGCCTTTTCTTTAGTTTCCAATATTTTTTCTTCTATGTATTGGTCCAATTTCATCCGTCTCTTTGGGTATTCACTTGTATTAGCTTTGCCACAATTGGAACCTTAGGTTGTTAATTGTTCTAGATTAGTCATAGTTGATATAGTAGAAAACAGAAACTTTCAGGGTCGATCTTTGCTCGTGCGTGTTTGTGTGTGTGTGTGTGTGTGTTTTTTTTTTTTTTAAGAATATTGGATTTAGACATCACATTCGATATTTGACTAATGTTATTCTGAGTTTTTGACCGAATAGGATCGCTAGAAGCGCCAAATTTTGAAGTTAATACCGTGATATCTGAGGTTTTTTTTTTTTCCTGGTGAAAGTGACATCTAAGAATTTATTCAGATAGCATTAGCATCATTTATAATTAAAATGATTTGTGTCTTTAGGTGGGAGCTCTTTATTTGTTTATGTAGATGGGTCAGTGGCAAGTAAATCCAACATTTGACAAAATAAATTGATTCATATATTTATTTATAGTTGTGGGGCCCCTCCTTGTGCAAGGCTTAGCGAATTGCGTCGATTGCTAGTATGGCTCATTTTAATTTATTGTTTGTTTGTCTACAAAATTTAAAAAAAAAAAAGACATTTACTTAAAAAAGTGATATTCTCTTGTTTAGCAGTTGATTATTATTATTTTTTGTTCTGTCAATTTTTTACGTGAGGGTTACATAAAATGAGACATGAGTTAAGGTAAGAGAATTTAGTCCAGCTCATCAGTTGCTGCCCATTAGTTGATTCCCTTTGTAGAACCCACTCATGTACTTTGGTCTCAGTATTTGATTTGATTTATACGCATATAAAATTTTGATTCTTCTAGTACTCCCTTAACTCTAGGCAAAAGCAGAAAGTTTGTTTAATGATTCAGTCCATATACGTAATTACTTTAATGATTTAAATAGTTATTACATTTGACTAGAATAATGACACACTATAATTCTTGGAGAAGTATTCTTTCTAGAAAGTAGAAACCTTATCAAGATTACGGAAAAATGGTCAAATGATTATTTTGTTTGATAATTTCACTTTCCTTTTCAAATTAAAATTTTTAACTAAATTTGTAGTGTTTGAATTAGCAATGGTTGTTTAGTACAAAAGGAAAGTCAATTAAGGAAAAAAAAATGCTAAATAAATTTAGCTCATGGCTGTTTGTGAGTTGTTCAGAAACAAGTATTTTATATGAATACTTGAATATCAATAATTTTCTTTTGTAAAGTATATTTAGTAATAAACTAATAACTTACTTTAGTGTAGGCTGTAGTCTTGTTATAAAGTGATTTAGTTATAAATAATTACTGTGAAAAATGCTGCTTGATGCAAAATGTTCTATGACTGAATAGATGTTATTGACTTCTTTCTTGTTAAGGTTAGGAAGAAACTCAAATCGTTATCTTGTCTTTGCATTGAAATTTGAAATTTGAATTGTTGTAGACTTGTTGTCCAATGTCATTCGTTCTCCTTTATGCCCATTTTAGATGAAAATTAGAAAACAAAATGTAATTTATAATTGTTATGCATGCTTATATAAGCCACCAAATGTACAGAAACGTAGAAAGACTGACTCATTTGTTTCTGATTTGAAAGCAGCCAAATCGTTCATTATGTCTGATAACGAGTGGTTCTTCTTCTCTCCCCGTGGAAGAAAGTATCCAAATGGTTCACAAAGTAAAAGAGCAACTGAATGTGGGTATTGGAAGGCCACCGGAAAAGAGCGTAATGTAAAGTCAGGTCCTAATGTTATAGGGACGAAACGGACATTGGTATTCCATTTAGGGCGTGCACCTAAAGGGGAGAGAACTGAATGGATTATGCATGAGTACTGCATCAATGACAAGTCTCAGGTGAGTAGTCAACTAGTCATAATCTAAATAAGTTCTTCCTTATGAACGTAATTGGAATAATTCGTGGGTTCGGTATGTGCGTTTGTTTTACTGGCTTAGCGTGAAAGTATTTTAACTGGAAGCACGGAACCGTGGTTAGGATTTATATCCAAATAAATATATTATCGAGCACAAGCCACATTGGTTAAACAGAAAAACAAACATGCATTAAGTTGTACGTTTCTTATGAGTTGTAACTATAAGTACAGTATGTTTTAGGATTCTTTGGTCATTTGTCGCCTCAAGAAAAACACAGAGTTCCGTTTGAGTGATGCTCCCAATAGAGCTTCTTCAAGCCAAAGGCACCCTGTAAATTCACATGAGAGTGATTGTGCTATCTCAGAAGGTGGTGGAATAGATCAAGGGGGTGCATGTGAGCAAGACAAAGACGTTGGATGCAGCTCCAAGCGGAGCAGTAGCAGTTATGATTCCCGTTCATTGGAGCAAATTGATTCCGTGTCTGAATCAAATCAGCGACCTGCTAATGAAGCCACTTTGACAGAATCTTCTGGTCACCGAAAGGTATATTACTATGTAGTGTCTATTTGTTTAAGTTTTCATTCATAGTGACTCAGCTTTACAAAACAAAATCAATGATTGTGATTCTTTAATCTTTATGCATGCATCCCGAACATAGCTTTCATTCAGAATCTGTTTGCGTTAATAAGAAATTTAACCAAACAGGTTTTGCATGAAGTACTGCATTGGATAAATTGAAAAGTTACCCGTGTTATGATTAGGAGATGGATGAAGAGGATTGTTACGCTGAGATACTAAAGGATGATATAATCAAATTAGATGAATCATCACTCTCAAAAGAGGCTCACACAAAACCACAGGATTCTTCACAGATGCATCCTTGCCAAGGCACTGCACAAAGGAGAATAAGATTAAGGGTTTCAAATTCAAAGCATTCTCATACGGGAGTACGCTCCACAAGCACAAAACACTCATCAAAGAGTACCTTCTTTTCCAAAATGATTTACCGTTTGGTGGCATTTGGTTTCTTCATTTTCACTCTGATAGCTCTATGTTTTTGGTCTTTAACTGGTGGACTAAAACAAGTAAAATGTAAATTATGACTAGCACTATACAAGCGTAGCCAATGTTAAAGCAGTTCCTTCAAACATGTTTAACGCCTTTGAATTTTGTGTACGAATGAATTATGATCTCCCCTGCACCGTGCGAAAACGAGGTTTGAGGTCTGCACAAGATGGTATCATGGCAAGGACAGTGATTACTTTTTTAGGACGAAATTTTGAGGCAGTTCCTTAGGCGTGTCGGTGCTTTTTCTTCCATTAGAATCTAAGTTTCTCATCAAAATCATGCTTGGACACTTACAGTGACCCCTGTAGCAAACGTGAGGATTAAGGTTAGCAGTAGCACATGTCATAAAACTAAAATTCTAACTCAGACGCAGTAGGAAATGTATCAAACCTGTCTCTTTTCTTTTTTTGCTATTAAACCTGTCCTTTTTTTTTTAATTACTCTTAATATAATTTTTTTAGAGGAAATTGATTCTTTGCACATGAATTCACAATTTCACATTGATCATGTTGTGCTTAAAAATTAAAATGACGCCAGTTTGTTAGGTCAAAATAATTTTTTTTGGTCAAATAATTAAAAAAGAATTTAATGATTCAACCTTGACAACTTGTCCCATAAGACTGAAGTGGATACAGTTGGAGTTGGGTCAGCAATAGCTAGTGATAAGTTGGCGTTAATTTTAGTGCCTTTGAGGGAATCAAGTTGAGGTTGAAGTTTGTGGTATCCCCAGAAATTATGCATCACTCCATTACATGATTACTGCACCTACAAGTTTCCTTGAACTTGGTGATGACGAAATTGTTGTCCTTTATTCCAATCTTTGCATTACCTGGTGGGACACAAACTTGCGGAAGATCCGCAGTTCCTTATTCGTGTTTTGCTTTCTGGTTTGTGTATTTTGTTTGGAAAAAAATGTTAAATTGTCTTACTAAATTATAAATTTATAAATGAATTCATGTAAGAAAATTTATAGAATGATTTAGTAAGAGAATTTTAACATTACTCGTTAAGCTTTTCATCGCTCTAACTACTTTTTAGCACGGCACTTAGCTGAAATTTCACTTTTACTATCTCTAATATCATATGACTAGTGTTAAATGAACATGTACTATTTATTTTACACGCTACACCCTAATTCAAACAAAAAATAATCTATTTTTGTAATTTAGGTATAGAGTGAGATGAATAGTAAATGTACATTAATAATTTTTTATACATACATAAATGTTATAGCAATGCTATATTATACGATGCTTGTGTCATGATTTCCTCTTGGGAACCTAAAATATCTTTGTCACTACATCAACTCTTTTACTCGTGTATAGTTATAGCAGCGCTATATTATACGAAACGAAAACCACACAAATGACATGACATTAATAGATTAAAACAATAAAATTGATGCAAGTAACATGTTTAGTTTAAGAATGAAACATCCCCTTAAATACGGTGTTGATCTTTCGTAATTGATTCATGAAATTAATTTGTGACATTAAACATTTATGGTATAGTTAAGGAAGGATTTAAATAATTTGTGCCAAAATAGTGTCTCATTTCTTATTACTCATAATTAAAAGATTGACTCACCTTTTGATTTTATTCCAACTTATAATCTTTTAATATATAAAATTATTTAATACAAATAATATATATTATTATTTGATAATTTTATATTATTAAAAAATGAAATTAAAATATTTATTTAATTTTTTAAAAATTAGCAATTTATTAGTTTAAGAAAAAATAAATGCAATGACACGAAAATAATTATTCATATGATTTTAACATATAACGACACATTATATTTTTGTTCTCTAAATAAAAGCCCAAACAACATTTTCATAGATGAAAAATTTCTTTATTATTTTTATTTATCATCAATCATTAACAAAGATCAAATACTAATTAAAAAAAAGTGAATTTATTGTGACTTCTTTTTAATTTTTTTAAATTATAAAATATATTTTTTCATCAATAAAATCAAAAAAATCAAATTTTATATATTGTTAATAGATCTAAAAAGAGTGGTAATATTAATATACTTACCCATTGAAAAATTAAAAATAACTTTTTTTTATAAGTGTTGGGGCTTATTAATTTAGTAAAGTCCATATAGAAAAAAAAAAAAGTCTGCATAAAAATTAACAAAAGGGTAAAGTTTGAAAGAAAAAAATGATTGAGAACATGAAATGCTTAAACGTTGTGCTCTCTCCGTTTTATAATATAAACTCCAATTACTAAATTTTAATATCTCATATTATAAGTCCCTACACAAAATATAATAAACATTTGTTAAGTTCTTTCAAATTTACCTTTATTTATTAAAAGAACTACGACTGGTCTTCTATTTCTCAAGTTTATTGATAAATTGGATAATTAATTGAAACTTGCACGAGTGACCAATAAAGTAACTCAACTCTTCGGTGCTCTAAATATAGAAAAAGCAATAAGGAAAAATGTACTCACAGGCAAGAATTATGATACAATAAAGCTAATTAGGGGTTAAAAAATTTAATTAGGGGTAAACTTGAAAGAAGATAATAATTCTTTCTAAAATTTATGAAATAATAAATTTTCTTAAATGGTATGAAAAGGTGGTTGGAGTTTATATTATGAGACAGAGGGAATAATTTAAAAAAACGGTAGAAAACACCCAAAACTAACGGTAATTGCCGAAATCATTTCCCTAGTAAACAGTTACCAAGCAGATCATAAGTCTTTTTTTTTGGGGAGTTATTTATAAGTATTTTTTATTATTTAAGTAAACTGAGCGAAACATACTCTTAATCTACTAAATTATTTAAAATTATAGTATTACTATTAATTTGGGCTCTAAATACAATTTTAAGAGCTAAAATAATTGATAATTATAATTTTAAGGAGGAAAAATTCTTTTTGGAGCCTAATTATTACTCCCTTCTGTACTTATTATAAATACATTTTAAAAATATTTTGTGATCATTTTTATATAACATTACACGAGTCACGTAAAACATTTATAGTTATTTTTTTTATTTGTCGTTATTAAATGTCTTAACTTTATTATATTAAATATATCAATTATTAAACACAATATTTAAAGAAGAATAAAATTGATATATTATTCATTTTTTTAAAAAAATTAATGTAACTAATTAATTTGATTAATATGCTTAATTTAAGTAATTACGCCGAGAGAGTATAATTGATGTTTTACTCTAATTCGGAATTACTCCTAATATTGCGTCGTTGGGTTCGGTGTTCCGTGTTCCCGACCGTAACGAATCACAGCCTTCATCTTCCACCAAGTTACTGCTGTAAATGGTTGACAGGTGCGAGAAAAGTTGAAAGCTGAAAGAAACTGAGAAAGAGAAATATTGTTGTGCATTGCAGTTTTACTCATTTTCTTCTCGTTTCTTCGTTTTGCTCCCAACACCGAAGCTTCCAAGGTTGTTGTGAGCATTGCACCACTCACTCTGTTCTCTGTTTCCAATTCTGTGTCCACCAAATCACTTTCTCATTTTCTGCACTGGGTGGAACAAGAGATGCTCCTACGTGTTACGCATCGATAATGAACTTAGGGTTTTCTCGCCCACATCAATCTGTGAGTATTCTTCTTCTTTCCTTTCCTGTTTGCCCTCCCGATTCAGCATCTTCTATCATGTAACCCTAATTTCAAGTACTTTTGTCTCATTAATCAATTGAATGTTCTTTTGCAATTTAGAAAACCTACATACGACAAAAAATGATCCTAACTGTTTTCCTAATTTGGAGACCACGATTTTTTCCCAATTTTCAGTGCTAACTTTAGGAATCCGCAATCAAACCAATTGAATGTACTTTTTGTGACCTATATTTGATTATGCAGGTGTTGATTCTGTAATTAGGAATCATGTCGAGGCCCATGTTGCTTGTTTTCTTGCTGCTTATACTTATAATCACCTCTCAGTTTGAATGGAAGCAACAGCTTGTGGCCGATGTTGACTCAAATCCCAGCATATCGCAGAAGCAGAATCAAATTTCAAAGGCTGAAGAAACCGTAAAGGAGAAGGTCTTATTTGGATATAAATCAGTAGCTTGAGTTATGTAATGCGATACCTCTTTTGTGTGGCATTGTTATTGGGTGATTTGGCTACGGTTTCATTCAAGCAACTTTATGTCCTGCTCCATGCATTAGGTTTCTTTGAGTTGTTTTGAGATCATTACATAGATGCATGTTTTTAGATTGTGGTCCGCATCACCTGATGCGTCCGCAATATTGCTATTGTTGTCATCACCACAACCGCTTATCGCTGTGATTGCTTCCCTCAACAGCTGCATTAGACCATATTTGACGGCATCCCTCCAAAATGCAACTCTGACCACAACCACAATTTAAAACTTTGCATGGATTGTTACAAGTTTCTAGCTGAGCTAGGCATCATATATTACAAGTTTCTAGCTGGTCTAGGCATCTTATAGCTTGGATCCATTCATTTCATTATGCTGTACATGAAATTCAGAGTGTCAGTAGGTTTGTTTTCCTTACCTTGAAGCCTTGAACAATTCACAACCATGCTCCCTTTGTCGTCCTTGATTGTCAATTTTTTTTCATGATTTTATTTGGAGGTTTGAAAGTGAAGGGGAGTTTTTGATAGAGCGCTATCCTGTGTGCAAAGTTATGTTGTACACAGAGTGGATTGGCTGGTGGGATTAAATCATGGGAAGGTTAATATATGGAAACACATGAAGAAAAGACATGTAAGTCGGAAGAACTAGTTATGCTTATGAGTGGCCATTTGGTTGAGCAAATTTTCAGTACTATGGTAGTACATACTCCCTCCCTTGATGTGTAATTAGTGGTGGGCCTGCAATACATGGTGAGTGGTGAGATTATGTAGAAGTTTTTAAAATATAGGGTAAAGTGTCAGCATCTAAAGGAATGTTGTATGTACTATGGGAGTACAGTAGATTTTCCCCATTTTGTCATGCCATGCAGCATCATAATAGGGGGAAGAGGGAAAGTGGGGAGGCAGTTAACCATTATATTTTGTTGTTCAGGAAGAAAAAAACACCATCTCTCTGAGGAGCTCAGGCTCTGGTTTCTATTGTAAGAATGGAGATTCGTTTCTAGTTTCTCTCATAACAAGAGTATTTTCATACTTACCTTCACCCAGTATCCATCAGTTTTTTATTTTTTGTCCAGAAATTTATGAATTTCTTGAAATCAATGCAAGTGATTTGGGTTTAGTACATGCTTGGAAACACCATTTTCTTCACAGAAATAGTCACTTTTTTTTCATAGGGTTTTAGAGACTAAAAGTGGAAAATTTTAGTCACAAAGTACAACATTTAAGTGTATGATTACATCTCTTCATTATATTTTTTAGTATAAACTTTTTATTTATTAATTCCTTAATCATTGCCTTTAATGGATAACAAACCCCTCTTTCAAAGCCTGTCTCTGGGAATCTGACAAAAAAAAAATGATCATTTCTCTAAAATAAGTTGATCCAAACACACACTCAGAAGTGTTGGTGAAAGCTTTATTTGTATTGGTTAGTTTAGATAGCTATAGCGACGTATATTTCTTGGGTTCTTATTTGATTGGTTGGCTACTTAGGAAATATTTGAAATAATAGGAGGGTGGCAATTTTATTAAATATCATGAATTCATGATACATCTCAAGTTCTCAACTATTGGCAGCTATTTTAATTTGGCGATGTGCTTTATGTGGTAACCTGTAGCTTTTGCATGGGGAATTGCATTTGTGAAGACATTCTTGGTCTTCTTTGTTTATCATCAAGACTTCAGGAGAGCTAGAGTTCTGTTCCATATAATTCCTTAGTAAAATAAGATATATTTTTGTTAACAGAAAAATTTTATGCATAGTTTTATCTTGTATGCTGCTCTTTCTGGGTTCGTGCTATGTTCCATGTTGGCAAGGTTATCATCCTGTCTTGATGATCTTCATGGTTATTCTTTATACAATTATCACTGGTAACAGTTGAAATAAATTGACAGGACAATCTTCTTATTACATGGCTTTGAAATCTCACTGTCTCCAACAAATCAGATTCAAGTCTTTCGTAATTTAAGGGAATGTATTCTGTATAGTGCTATATACTATTTAAACAGTTGTCTTACTGTGGGAACCATGATTCATGTATTGGGTTGAGCTTTGAATGTCCCATATTCAGAACTAATGCACATGGAAAAGATTTTTTTAGTGGTTGATACTTGATAGAGCATCATTTTTATTGGAACGTTACGATCTATTTGTTGATTATTTCAATGATGATTAAAAGATTGTTGTAAATTAAATCTGGGATCGTTAACATTGTCTACATTAAGAGTCTCATGGTGGCTTATCTACATTGTGTATATAACTAGTGTCCAGGATAATATATTCACTAAAAATAATAAAAGAAATTGGTGTAATATATTTGCATACATTTCACAATTTTATTTACCATTTATCATCATGATATGTATGCTCAATCACCAAAGTTTCTTACAGACGATGTTATGGTTATGCTATTTTAATAAGATTTTACTGAAATTTTCTTTAAATGGATGATGTTTGCTGCAGATTATTTTAGTGCAAGAGAAGAATATTAGAAGACTGAATGAGCTTGTGCGGCATCTCCAGGAACAACTGCAGCAGTGTAGAGGAAGCAACGGAACTAGAAATGGCACTGGAAGCCCTCTAACTGAGCGGATTCTTGAGCTTGAGCGACAGCAAATTTTAGAGGATTAAGCAAATGCATCATGTTTTGCATTGAAGTTCATGTTAATGCTCAAGTTGTAAAGTTTTCTTGATTCGTCGAAAGGGAATGTTGTAAAAGATTTGCTCCCTGTTTGAATTACGATTTTGAACTCTATCTCAATTGTTTTTTGGACAACAATTCTATCTCAGTTAAAAGTGCACAGTGCTTGAATCCTCTGTTAACCCATGAATAACAAAATATGTCTGGGTCATTTTGCATCTGTAATCTTATATTAGCTAGATGAAATTATGATGCCATGGTATGATTACAGCTTTGTCTGCCATAGCTGGAAAAGGAGTAACTAATATCTAATGTAATCATGGCTTTGGATTTTTAATCCCTTTCTCTTTTGTTCTGGATTTTTAAATTCTTCTTTTTTTTTTTTTATATATATTCTAAAATTCTGTGAGATAATGCTCTCGCAATTTCGGGGGATTGAACATTTATGGTTACTCTCCTTCTCAATTAGTGCGTTTTCCAAGATTTGAATTTGTGTTTTCATCCTTACGGATGATCAAGTTGCTTATCACTTGTCAACACTTGTCAACACATTGTTGTTGATGGATTTTTAAATATTTTTTTGTTTTGGGTAAACAGGATTTTTCGAACCTTTGTACTGCAGTACGTTCATAGGTCCTTTGGGCCGTATCCATCGGCTACCTAGTGACCCAGACCTTGTTTCTTGGATTGTTGGGGTGGATGGGATTAGCTCCATCCCTATTGGGAGTGGCACCATCCTTTTTAGTATATAAATTTATAATTCTTACATATAAAAAGGATGGTGTCATTCTCAATAGAAATGGTGCTAATCCCATCCTCCATTGTTGGGCTCCTTCTTTTGATTTTGAGTCCAAGTTCCCTTGACCAAGTAAAAAAAAAAAAACCCTGGTTTTCTTTTTTTGGTACACAAAAAACCCTGGTTTTCTGAAAGCATTATTTTGCACAGATAAGGGTTGAAGGTGGAGTTTTGGACTAATGCCTATTCAAATTCTTGTTAATTTTTTTGTTTTATTTTTCAAAGTTTTATAATTAAATGATTCTAATATTTTACCGTCAATATGTAATTTAATAAAATTTATTCACTCTATTTTATAACATAGTTGATTATAAATACGATTTAATTAATTTTAAAAAATTTCTCAGCTGTAGCGACAGTTATAAACTGTGTTAGTAATATTTTACTATAATAATGTATGCATTTGGAAAATAATTTTATATTTTTATAATCCTGTATTGGATTAATTTTTTAATTATCTCATAATTATTTAACCAATGAAACAGAACTTAATAATATTTACCTAACCATCAGCTTTAATAATTATCCAAGTACATTTACCATTGTAAAGTATATGTCAAACAATGTGAGTTGAAGTTGAAATGTTAGTGTTTTGTGTTTAACACGTAACAAAGGAATAGGGATTTTACATAACACTCAAAATAAATTCCTTGTTTTTGATTGTTTCCAACATTCATTATACAAATCTAAAAAATTTGAAGATAAAATAAAAGTAAAATGAAAATTTTGCATTATAACTATTCATATTCATTAATAGTAAAATAACTGCAAGTGAAACTGCAATGTAAACTAGTCCTAACCTTGTCAATCAATATGCACGGGTGAAATTTCTGCATCTTTCAAAAAATGAATAAATAGGAATGAGACTTTTCAAATAGTCTGTTCAGACTTCACAGCTCAACAAAACATGAAAGGATGCAATTTAAGAGAAATTTGTTTTGCTGTGATGTGAGGGAGTGTGGACCTTATATTGATTTTGATTTTGATTTCAGTGACGGTAAGTGGTAAAGAAGCACAGATGTCTAGCGTTAAAACTTGGGCTAAATTTGTCCAAGCAGCAAGGTTCAGAAAATTCATGATCATCATCATCACTAGGTACGATTTCATCTGAGGGTTCATATTCCGAGGCAGCTCAGAAAGAAATAGGGACCACATGATTCTGGTGGTGGTTTATGTTGTCTTAGATGCGGCTCCATCATGTATGTAATAGTATGAGGTTATGTTATCAGACGCAGATCTCAAATGCAACACCTCCCTCTAACTTCACTCCTTTACCTATTACCTATTCTTTGCCAGAGTACAGAAAATGTGAAATTACATCCTTATTAGTAATTTTTTAAATCTTTAACTAAATAACAGAAATTACATTATTATTTGTATTTTTCTTTTTTTTAACTTTCTTTCCTTTCTTCCAAACAATAAGTTATAGTGTGTTTAGATACGTCTTTTGTCGCATTGAAATCTGAAAGTGCAGTTTTCAAGACACAAGTAAAAATAAAATTTTATATTGACTAGCTAAGAATCTGTTTGTTTATTATAATAGTGATTATATATCTCAATGCTAATATAATAAAAGTAATAATTTTCTCAAAAAGATACTTTAACTTGTAGTAATAAAAGTGAAACTCAAAAATTTTTATAACTAAGACATTTAGGAAGAGTAGTTTTTTTTTTTGAAAATATAGGAAGAGTAGAATTGCTAATTGGCATCGGTTATTGTTGAAATAGATTATTTTTTATTCACGTACTATTTGATTCATGAAGGAGCATGTGGTGGATTGAAGAAGATAACATTAGGGCAGGGCTTCTTGAGTGGCTTCCTTTCTTTCTTAGCATCTTCCGTGTCAGAGTCTTGATCAGGATCGTTACCCTCTTCAAAGAAGAGTTCTTATACCATCTTAATTAATAAAGATGAGTTTCGATACAAACATTGGAGAAAATTAATGGAATCAAAATTATCAATTGATAATATGAGAAAGAGTTTATATAAAATAGGCACAAATATGATCATAAACTTTAGTTCATTGGATCATGTATAAGTCATAAGATTTAAAGGATTAAAAGTCTAAAATTTAAATTTTAACTGTAAAAATTTAAAAGATTTAGTTTAAAAACTATATGTGTGTAAGTGTTTATGTTCTTATAAAAAAAATAAGCACCAAACGTACTTTATACACATGAAAAAACAAAGAATAACCACCGATGAAATATATATAACTAATTAACTTTTAATATATCTAATAAAAAGGAAGGGGCATTCGTTGGGCAAAATCAGGATAAGGGATTTATTTTATTAATATAATAAAGTTAATAGTAGTTAAAAAAAAAATACCATGTAGATTAAAATTATAAAGTTGTGCGGAAACAATCAATTATGTGAGCTCAGAGATTAAAAATATTATATTTCAAAAATTATGCTACAAGAGAGATCAGAGAGAGTTAGTTTATGTTATTCATTTTTTTGCGTATCAATCATCAATCGAGTATCAAAAATTAATCCTTTAAAGGATTAGAGATTATCAAAGTAGATTTTATCTCTTTTAATAAAATTTTTTCTATATATCTTACTATAATTTAAATTTTTATCAAAATATTTAAAAAATTAAATTATCTATTGACCGTACCATACTTTTGTTGATGGTTTATGTTTTTCATAAAATCTTCTAATTTTATAAATTGTATTATCATATATCACGTTATACGCGTTATCCTTCTAGTTGAATTTATTGTCCTCTCTTAAAATTGTAGAGTACCATACTCTATTTTTATTTTTAGTATTTAAATTAATATTTTTATAATAATAATAAAATAATATAAAATTTAACTATTTGTAGTAAAAAGTATAGTACACCCAAATTTATTAGATCTACCCTAAAATAACCCTATTCTTCTTTGAATTTCAGTCAGGATTCTAGAAACAATTTACACCATAATTGTTCTTGTACTAGTTGTCTCTTGTCTTGTCTTTTTTTTTCTATAAGCTGTAGTGTACAACATGTCTCTTGGAGATAAATATATGTAGGTCTCATTTAGGGTGGTGCCTACAAGAATTGGGTTATCAATGGTCTTAGAAATGAAATATGTCTAATTATTCTTAAAAGTTAGTTTAAAAAGAGAGGATTGTCTAAGACCTTATAAAGACTGTGTTTACTAACACGATCTCATAGTTTTTTGAAGAGCTTATAATTTTTTGTCAATAAGATATGTTTACTATGACAAGCTTATAGCTTATGAAAAATTATAAGTTAGGAGCTTTTAAAAAGCTATTTCAAATAGCTTATAGCTTTTAGCTTTCAATAATTTATTTCAATTTTATCCTTGTCTTTTTTGGATAATTACATCTTTTTGTCATCTCATTATATTAAATATTAATATATTATATGTCATTTTAGGTCATTTCATACAATTTTAGCTTATCATAAGCTAGTTTTACTAAACACTACTTCTCAACAATAAGCTAAAAGCTATAAGCCATAAGCTATAAGTCATAAGCTAAAAGCTAATTTTGGTAAACACAGCCAAAAACTATTATAGCTCTTATCCTAAACAATGTGAGACTTTTTCTCTCAATAATCCCCTTAAAGTCAAACTGACTTTTTTCTTTTTCCTTTTTTAACCTCATTGTGACTTGCCTTTTTTTTTAATGGGCCTTTTCATTTTTCAAGTTATTGTCATCTGTTTCAAGTCTCTCCTTTTTCCTTGTCTGGATTTTGTGCTCTTTTTTTTTTCTTGATTTTTTATTTTGCCCTATGTTTTTTTTATCAAATAGTCTCTTATGTCATCTAATAAATGACATAGGCCTAACTCTTCTAAAAAGCTAACTCACAAGGAGAGAGTTGTTTAAGGCCTTATAAAGGCTATCATAGCTCTTATCTTAGGTGATGTGAGATTTTTTCTCCTAACAGGAGGCGCCCAAAAATTTACAGGTCGTAGGAAGTATATGCGGAAATTGAAATTTTACAAAAGTTACCTTGTATCCCCTAGTTTTTTAGATATTCTGAATGTTTTCTAGAGCAATCTTAATGAGTCACAAATCATAGAGAGAGACAAAGACATTTTATGAACCATTTCTGATCATGGTAGTTAGTATTAACGATACATGCGATACGTATCGCGATACGATACGCTTTTGGCCACAAACGATACGTATCGCGGGGTTGTATTGTTTTGGTATTATATCATTCCTGTATTGTTTGTATCGCGATACAAAATGATACGCACGATTCAGAAAAGGCGGATAAAATTTTGGGTTCGGGTCATGCCGAATGCAACCCGGTCAAAAAAAACAAAACAATAGGGTTTTTGAAGTACTCATTTTACTTTATGTTATCAATTCTATTAGTCACTAGTCACTATTTCATTTTTTTGTCATATTAAATTGACTTATTTGAACTTTGAAGTACTATTTTTACTTTATGTTATCAATTTTTTTCTGTTATTCAATGTGTTTTTGAATTCTATATTATAGTATATCTTATAATGATTTTATATTATGCGATACAATTCACGATTTGGAAAATCGGTCATTCGAAACACGATACAATTGATCACCGACATGTTCTTATGTGCAATGGTGGGAGAACTGGGTTAGTCACTTCAATTTTATTTTTATTTTTTTTTTGTAATTTACAAATAAATTATTTGTGTTTTATATTAAAATGATTTGTGTGTTTTAGATATGCACAATTGAGGAATTTTGTGCACTAACAAAAATAAAAATACCATTTGTGTCCTATCTCTCTAGAGAACACCAATGTCTGTACCTTACCTTCTTTCTACGTATCGGCAATTAATCACCATTTTTTTAAAAAAAATAAATATTACCAGTGTTTTTCTGAGAATGACAAAGGGTTTAACTTCAAGCAACTGCACACACATCATGTTAATTTTGGACCACAAATTACTAATCGTATTCTTGAATGTCCATAAGTCCTTTTATTTCACAGTGTTTCATCTTTGCCGCAAAGATACACGTACAAACAAAAATCGTTAACTTCATTAAACGCATTAAAATCGTTACTACATAGAAGGAAACTTTAATTTGAAATCCCAACCAATTGCAAACGAACGGGTATGATGGATGCAACTTATCTCGAACATTGGAGAAGATTCATGGGTCCCCTTCAAACAAAAAAGTATCGGGGGTTAATGATCATAAATATAAAAAATTGTTAGGACTCCATTGCAACAAGCATGTTATATAAAATTTTACCGGCAATCCTTGTAACATGTATTAATAATTGTCGTTGATTTGTAAAGAGTAACATCATATGGTTGACAATATCCGGACTACTGGTATGACCAAATTCTCTAATTTACCTTAAATGCAGCCAAATTCTCGAAGATTGCTAGTGTCACTAGACCAATCCCTCATTTGTAACCTAGAATTGATTTTTGTTTTTATTTTAACAACCTATAATTAATTTAACTCTATATCAATCCTTTGAATACTAAAATATAAGTGTTTTTTTATTGGCCAAACACACACCTCCACACTACACTACTCCTAAATCTCTCCACCAGGGATTGAACTCCTCCCCTCAAGCTCTAAGAGCTTCTCCCAGTGTCATTTGAGCTACAAGGTCTTGATTAAAATATAAGTATTTAAATCAATATGATGATAATTTATCCTATCTCTTAATTATATATTTGAGAATTTGATTTTCTGCTGGTGAAAATAAAACAGCATTTCACGATTATCTAGCAATTATTTTTTGTGAATTCCGTTTTGAAGAGAAAATTAGTTACAACTTTTAATATAATAACAAATGCTCTAAAATGAGAAAAATATATATAAATATTTAGAAAACCAAAAATGAGATTTTTGTCATAATTTTAATTTTGTAAATTATAAAAAATCAATAAATTAATGGTCCGTTATAAATGTAGAAAAATTTAGTGATGTTCTCAAATGTTTTTATTACTTAATGCGACTAAAATGACACTCGTAGTTTATTAGTTGGTGTATCAATATTCCGTACTATAAAATGGACACAGAGAGAGAGACAGAGACACGTGTCTTGTTAAATTATTAGTACTGATCTTGGTGTTGGCAGAAATGCTCTACAGTAGTATATATGTAGTGAGCAGTGAGGACACTTTGCGCTCTTCATACACTAATCAATTTTTCTGCTTATAAAATACATATTTTCATTCTCATCTCGTTAAGTAGTAGTAGTAGTACAGTACACCTTTTTTCTTTATTATCAGACACATAACACATTGATTATATTTTTTATTAAGTATTTTTTTATTTTTATAAAATAACTTGAAATTTAATATTTTTATTTGTTTAATGACAATACTTAAACATGTTATTCAAAAAAAATAAACGTGATAAATCACTTAAAATTTAATTAAACTAACTAAAAGTAATTAACTACTCCATCCCTTCGACTAAGAGCTTGTAGTTCAAGTGGCATGAGAAGAAGCTCTTAGAGTTTAAGGTGTGAGATTTGATCTCTGGTAGAGTAGATTTATATTAGAAGTAATGTAGTGTGGCATGTGTGTCTACTCCATCCCTTCATTTCAAAATATTAATCACTTTAGAGAAGAAAAAAAAATTAAGAAGAGTGAAATTAAATAGAAGAATGATAAAAATAAAAAAAAATAATAAATACTCTCTTAATAATGTAAAAGTAATAAACAATTTGAAATTGAATTTTTTTTGTTAAAGTAACTACAAGATTTAAGAACGAAGAGAGTATTTTTAGATTTAAAACGTAATTTTCTTCTTGCAATTATTATATAAAAGCTTATAATTGTATTATATTATAATTAGTTCTTTAATATTAGAATTCAATTTATATGTCTTATTCTAAAATAGTGCTTAATTTTAAAAAAATGAAAACATAAATTGAAGTTAAATAATTTTGATGAAATATAAAATAAAATTTTATATATTTATAAGGGTAAATTACACTCACCACCCTTGAGGTTTGACAAAATTGCACTCCACCTCATTCTTGAGCCAAAATTGCACTCCACCACATTTATTAATTATAGACTTATAGTTAGTTTTGTTTTTCCTTTTACAATGGTTAATTAATTTTTTTGGTATATTAAAATTATTAGATTTTAGATTTAAATAAATTTTTAGTTCAACAATTTTTGTTTTTCATTTTAATCTAACTTAATTCAAAAAATTTATTTTTAGCTCCTAATTATGTTAAATTCTTTCATAATATTTTTGAAGGGTCCAAAAGAAAAAGAAATTAAATAATGGGATTAAAATTTGAAAAAATTTAAAAAACTTTTATTTGAAACTAAAATTTAAATTTTTAAGAGACTAAAAAAAATTGAATTAAATTTGACAAAAATTTAAAAGAAAAAACATATTATATGGACAAACCACCTTTGGTCAATTCAAAACTTTTATTTTTAGTTCATATAAAATTTGGTTTCATGATACATATATAACCTTTTAGTTCTTGTAGTTATTAATTTTTGTATTTGGTCCTTTTTTATAGGTTGATCTTTCCATTGAAGATATTGAAAATAAGCAATTGCATGCTACAATGTTGGATAAATATAGGGGATCTTCATTACGAACTTTATCTCCATTAGAAGAACAAGCACAAGGCATCTTGACCCCATTTGCTTTCAAAAGATTTCAAGAGGAGTTTGGTCAATATTTGGTGGTTTCTCTGGGTACAATTGATTTTATGGTGCAATACTATAAGGAAGGTGAAACTCAAAAGCATAAGGTTCGTTGGGACAAAGAAATAGCAAGTTGTTCATGTAAACATTTTGAGTTTTGGGGTATTCTTTGACGCCATATTTTAAGTGTGTTTCTCCATGAATATGTGTTTACAATTTCTCTTACATATTTTCCACCACGTTGGCACCGCAAAATTATACCCAGTGACAATGGGACTTTGCTCGCAAACAAAAATAGTATTCATCACAATACCAACAATGAAAATGATATGTTGGGTCCAATTGAGTGTCCTCCAAAGTCTAAGACTAAAGGGCGTCCCAAGGAAAAACGTTCAAGGGGTGGAAAAGAATTAAACAATAAACAAGTGAAGGCCTGCAGATTATTTAAACGTCCTGGTCATAACTACACTACTTATTTGGAAAAGGAGAATATAGAAGGGATTCCTAACTTACTAGGAGCACTAAGGCGTAAGAGTAATGTTGCAAAAAAACAAATTTGTAAACCAAGTGTTTCATTTGAAGATTTGAATGGTAAATTTACATACTTGTATAAAGATTATATTTATTGTGAATTACTTGACTAGAGAAAGATGAAATTAGACTAATCCAAGACATATATCATATTATTGTAGGTTGAGAAATGAGAGATAAAGTTCAATTGTTGAAGGGTTTCTGAAAGAGATTATCTGATTGAATTTATTTTTTTAAGAAAACAATTTATTTATAGCTTTTTATTTTATTTTTTAAGTATTGTTGGCTATATATGCAAAAGATGAGAAAAAATGTTTAATTTTTATTAATTTAGCTAATATAATTGGTTCAAACATATCTATTTGAAATTATCTAGATTTTTTTAGCAATATATGCATATGGATTCTGATTTTATGTTTGCACAAGTAATTTTTATATTCATATTTATTTAATCAATAAATGAGGGAGAAAATGTAAAAAATAAAAATAGTTGATGCTGATGGTGAAGTGAAAAACATGGGAGGGAGTTATTTGTTTGGCATGAATGAGAGAGTGGGTGAACATGGGATGAAAGAGAGTAAAATATATAAATTAAATTTTATTAAATTAAAATTAATTGGTATTTGATGATTGAAAGTTAAGAATTAATTATTGTTAACTTGTGTCTATAAGCATAAGTTAAAAAAGCCCATTAATAAAATAGTGTAGAGTATGATTTTGCCAAATCTTAATAGTAATAAGTGCAATTTATCTTATTTATAAAGATAAGAGATTAAATATAATATTATTTTCTGTTTCCTGGAGTACGCGAATGTCATATCATCATCAACCAAGTTGAGCAATAATGATGAACAAGTTGCAATGACGAGGCATACATATATAGTCAATGGCCAAGTCAAGACAGTAGAAAATATATAAATATAACTCAACTATAAGTACTGTTTGATATGTGGAATCAAATTCATCCATCGAAAAATGCATACACTATTACCCAAATAAAATTACACAATTATGAAAAGTCTGTTGAGTGTTCAACAAAAGTTAGTCGTTAACTTTTTATTTGTTCAATAATTAGGAATATGATATTATCTACTTAAAATTTTTGTTATTTGATAATTAAAATTTAAATCAATCTTTTATGGTACCTAATTGCTTATTAAGATATTTTAGGTTGTAAAAATAGATTCAGATTCTCTTCTTCGTTTCCAGCAGCAGTAGTCACACATTTTTTCTCCAAGAAAAATCTCACGTATTATTGATCACATTCGTTCTCAATTCCATCATTATGCAAAAAGTTTAAAAGTAAAAGGTTGAGATCTTGAAGGTAATTGCGTGTCTGCATTTCCCCTCAAATATTAAGCATTTTGTTTCCTTTAATTGAGATACAAATGGGGTAAAAAATTATTAATTTTTTCACACTTCGTTCCATTTTTATTCAATTTTAAAAAGTTAAATAAATAATTTAATCCCTATGCAATTACTTTTTTTTTTCATTTTAGTATCTACCATTTGCTTTATTTTTGGTTTTTATACTTGATAATACTTATCCCAAAAAAAAATGGAGTGACATAAAATTAAAAGAGACTCATTCCTTAATTGAACTGTTTTAAAATATTGATGAATATATACATAGTCCGTTTCATTTTCTTGGTAACAATTTTCTTATTAATATTTTGATTAATCAAAAAATGTATTTTTATTTTTTAATCATCTTAAAAAAATGCCTACTTTTTAAAAAGTAATATACTTTTTTATAAATATGTGTATTCTCAAAATTATGATGAGTGATATATTATGTGTTTTAATTTTTATTTAATTAAACTATTTAGCTATTTTCACCTTCATTAAGATTTTTTTATATTATAATTTTATTTTTTATTTATAAATTGATTTTATTGTTGGTCTCTTTGCTATATTATATTCAGTTTATGATCTTTACTTTAACAAGGGAAAAGAAGTATACAAATACCTTAAACATTTGGTCATTTATAAATTGGCATTTGTCTAAGCACCAAGTAAGTTGGTCTGGGTTCAATTTAAATATTTAAAAACCCCATAGTTAATTAGTTTAATATTTAATTCGCCTCAAATCCCAATTTTTGTAATAGGTCACTAGTAATTAATGTAAGAAGTTTTTTCAAATTTATCTATTCAATTTTATTTAAGTTCTGCGTTCAGTTTGAATGTTTTTTTTGTTGTTGAATGGAATAATTCTTTGATTATTTGTATATTAAGAAATTTTTTTCTATGATATTAAAAATATCAAATTTAGTGAAAATGTTTAATTTACTACTATATAAAAAATCCTAAAGAAAATGTTTGATATTTTCAATAAAAATATTATTTTTGTAAACATATGTATGTACTGATAAAAATTGATTATATATTATATGTTTTTTCCGAAATCCATCATTTATGTAAATCACTACAAAATAATTAAAAAATTATTTAGCTAATGATAGCAAGGTTGTTGCCCGCTAAAAGTGATGTCGCTAACCATTTGATTATTAATTCGGTTGCTAAAATATTTAGTTTAGTGACTAAATAAAAAGCAAGCCTTGCAACTAATTCTGTTGGTTGCTGAACTTTATTTTCAGTGAATAAATCATTTTAAAAAATGATAAATACTCCTAAGCTTTACAAAATGATATTTAAAAAAAGTCGTTCTTAGAATATTTATTAAGATTACTAGAAATATAAAATAATTATAAGTGTGTATTATTTTGTCTCTTATAAATATAAAAAACTTATATTTTTTAACATATTTTTATTATATTTTATCTCCTTAAATGGTATCCTAAAGGTTTGTTTGGTGCACATGATAAGTTAGACAAAATATGATAAACTATCATATCTTGTTATTATCTATAGTTCGGTGAGCAAACATGATATGATAAAGTTATCTTGTCAAATTACCGTATCATGCTCTTTAGTTCAAATATTATCCTGAAGGAAAAGTTAAGATAGAATAAAGAATTTTTTTTATGTTTCACTCTGACTCACGATATTTATTTTCACTTATCTTTCAACTTTTAAAATTTAAATACATGAAAAAAATTGAGAGAGATAATTTTTTTAAAAAAATATTATCCACATATTTCAAGAGAGTTTGACTTAATTCTTTTATGAGTATATTATATATAATATTATTTTTAAAATTTTGAAAGTAAAAATTTAAAATGAAAAATTAAGTATTTTTTTTATTGGCAATAAAAAATTAAGTATAATTAAAATATCTAGATTTACTATTTACTTATAATTTATAATTAATATAATATTTAGTATATTATACTATAAAAAATATTTATTATAATATGATTTAATTAAAATATAATTGTGAAAATACAATCTTATCTAGTCTGTTATTTAGTAAGCATGAAACATTGTACTCCCTCTGTTTCTATTTAACTGTCTGGAGAAAAAAAAATCTTGTTTTTATTTATCTATCCACCCATATTTTTAATATAACATTAATTGTACTTTTACCAATTCTAATCTTACGTTTAATTGGAGGCTAATCAATGATCCAATATTCAACCAATCAAGCAATGAGAGATAAAAAGTATTATGGAGAGTTCAAAATTTATTTTTAAGAAAAACTATAACAATTCTTACATTTCTTAATATATGTGATTTTCTCTCTCCGGACAGTTAAATAAGAACGGAGAGAGTATAAGATAAGAGTTTATCTAGTTTTTATTCTGTCATATTCTTATCCAATTTTTTTATTATGTTCATCATTATCTTATTTTGTCTGCCAAATAATTTTTTTTTAAAACACTAAAAAAAGCGTAGATTATAAAAAACAACCAAGAGAGTACTAGATTGTTGAGGGTATACAAGCATGAGCAATCCCTTGAAGGAATTGAAAGTAGCAGAAAAAGCATGCTATTATTCTGTGATGAAAGCGTGAAACCCAATAATTCAGTGTTAACGGAATTTGAACCAACTCTCAGAATAAAGTAACAACCATACATACGTACATATAACATCTAATTGAAATTAAAAGAGATGAAGAAAGACGGTTGTGTTACACTGTGGACACTTTGGATGGACATTATCCGATAACATTACGTACATCAAGCATTGTGGACAACCAACCAGATCCATTGCCTTTCTTATTTCTTTCCCTTTTCCACCTTCCTTCTCCTCCTCTTCCTCCTCGTCAATATTTCTCATCTTCATCTTTGAAGTGTACGATGATGATATTGATGATGATGAAAAGGAGCTAGACGAAAACTCTTCTCGACACACCTCAATTGCCGCTACTTCGCCTCCAACACTGTTGTTCATCACCCTCAATTCATCTGACGTCCCTCCAATCTTTCTTTTGCTCATTATGCCAATTATAACGAACTCTGAAAATTATTCTTAATTCAAATAATATAATATAATTAAATCGTATAACTAAATGTTAAATTAAACATACACTTACTGTATAAATATGTATGTGGAGGCTTACCGGAGATCGAGGTGAATGAATGATAAGCTAAGGAATTGGAAGAACATACATACTACTAGTAGTAGGATCGGAGTATTATATATTTATATTATTTGAGGGAGGAGCCTGGGGACTGAAATAAATAAATAAATAAATATTCAGAATAAATTATTGCTCTTAATAAATGTCTTATTTACTACTCTGGCCACCAAGTGGGGTTTTGTTACAGAAATTCATGTTCAACTCTTACTACGTTACACGCCTAAAAACTCTTTTCTTCCGTACATTGACCACTGTAAATAAATTGGAGTAGTTTATTAAGGTTTTTTTTAGCACTATTTAGTGTTTTAAGGACACTATTTAAGAGTTTAAATGTAGTAAAAATGTATTAGAATGTGTAGTTTTTTATATTCTCGAGAGACGGAACAATATTCTCTTTAAATTATTTTTCTACTTCTAGTAACCTTAATTAGTGCCTTTAAAACGCTGTATATAAAGACCCTTTTTTTTTCTTCCGATAAATTAGTTATTGTTACTTATTAAATTTGTTCGTTAATAATCATTAAATTTTTTTCTAATAGCCTTAAATCGTTATAATACATCAATTACTAATAGTCTAATACTAACATATTTATATGTTAGTCATCCTATATGTATCTATTAGTATAAATATGATTTATTTATACTAAGAAGTTTATTCTATTAGACAAATTATATATCAACGGTAACTAATCTAACAAAAATAATAATAATAATAAATTAGTTTTTTTTAACACAAAATTTCATATACATATGTTTATGAGAATGGATTCCTCATAATAAAAAAACATAGCATATTAATATATTGGCATTTCTGTATCTATATCTCTTTATTAATAATTATATAAATTCATATATTTAATATGTATTTAATATCTATAATAAGAGATATAAAAAAACAACTTAATACTTAGGTCACGTTAGTTTTTAACGTAAGAAAATTAGAAATAACAATAAAATATACAAAATATAAAATATAAAGTTATATTTAGAAAATCAAGCATAGTAAATAAGATATCTGAATCTAAATAGTTATAACTGCATTGATAAAGTGAACAATATAAATTTGTTCTGCCATGGAAGTAATAATGGTGATGGGATGGTATGTATGTTTTCCGGTAACAATTGAAAGTTATGGTCCTCACTAGATATATAGTAGCATTTTCCCCACACTCATTATTTATAGAATAAATCTAAATTTTCTTGTAATTTTTTCTTAAAAATCCTTCTATACATACCAAATGTAAATATAATTAATTGTTGGTATATTTTTAAAGTATAAGTACACTTACTTTTTCATTTAATACTTATTTTATAAAATATTAGGATGATTTATAGAAGAATTTGGTAGGAAAATGCAAAAAAAGTTCTTATTCATATAATTCCCTTGATATGCATGTTGTGTGATGCTCATTGCACCACAACATTTTAGAGGTGTGTAAAAGAGGTACTTTCTTTGTTTTTTTTAATTTGTCAAAAGAGAAAAAAAATATTTTTATTTATTTGTCTACTTATATTTTTATGGTAGTATTAATTGTACTTTTATTTATTTTATTCTTATGTTTGATTGGATACTAACACCTGTTAATCAACCCTCCTAATCTGGTCTCATAGTAGTTTTTCCTGTTTCAAGGGTTTTTTCCTCCAAGGGTCTCTCAGCATCTTTTCTATTCTTCCTGTACTCATTAAAGTCTCTTAATGATTCTTTTATTTTTGCTTTGCTGCCCCTGTTGGTCCTGTACATATACCTGACCGTTTTCTGTTAATGAACAATTCAAGTTTTGTTTACTTTCCAAGTATACAGAGTGTTGCTTTCTTCTCTTTTCTCCTCCTTCTTCTTCTTTCTCTCGCTGGATTCCTGCAATCCATGCTCTTCCTGATCCTTGATTTTTCGTGTTAGGTACTAATTAATGCTTCACTAATAAACCAATAAAACAGTGAAAGATAAAAGGTAATATTTAGACTTTAAAAACCATTTTGATAAAATTATAAGAATAATAAGTGTGTCCTCGTGTGGACATATAAATAAAAACGAAAAAAGTATAATTGATCTGATCGATTTTAAGGGAAAACAATACTCAAATATAATTAAATAAATTATTTACGTGTTGGGTCGGGTTGAGTCTCGGTCTCACCCATAAAGACATAAAACTACCAAAAATAAAATAAATGAGTCATATTGTTTAAGTTTTTTTAAAAAAAAAAATGATTAAAGAAGTCTTGTAACATCAAAATGATAAAGTTTTACTAGTAAGAGTGTTGGTAGGGTGGTAAATGCATATTATGACTCCTGTGAGAGAATTTAATTTTTAGTCTTTGAGAGAGTACAATAAAACGGTTTATACTTGAGATATTATTTTCTACCATATTTTACATTTCACTAATCCAACGCTATTGAACTACGCTACTTTATCATAATGATATGTATATGAAATTTTTTAAAAAAATAAAAAAATCAATTTCTCTATGATTTAAAGTAGATGGAATGGTGGATCATTCTCACAAATCTATGCGTATTATCTTACAAACGACATATATTTATATTTCAAAATGTGTAATATTCATTAATTAAAAAGAATGTGTATCGTTCATTAGTAAAGTAGTGAAATGTCTATAAATCATGAAATTGTGTGTTATTAATTTTTTGTTAAGATATTTTTATCTAACGGTTGGATTCATAAAATTTGATGTGAGTAAATAATTACTAAACAGAAATAAATATTTCTTAACTTAATTATAAAGTAGGTGGATTTAGGGATGGCAAAATGGGTCCGGTCCGCCAGTTCACCAAAAATAAGCGGGCTGGGCTCGCATTTTTGGCCTACAAACTGATGCGGCCCACCCTATCTAGCCCATCGAGCTACAAAGGTTACGGGTCGGGTTGGCCTGCCGGGCTAGTGTCTTTTTTTAGCTTAAAAGTGGAGGGTGAGAGTTCTTTTTTTAAAAAAATTGATAGGGCCTAACAAAAAATGCCTAAACAAAAAAAAACATAACAAAAAGTTAGGCCCATAGTTAAAGATAATAAAAAGTCAATTTGTTGTATGGTGCAAAAAGCAAAAATCAATAAAAAAACAAATTTAGATTTTTTTAATTAGTACGACGAGCTAGCGGACCGGCCTGCTTAATTTTTCAAGCGGTGGGCCAGGCTAGCAAAACTAGCAAAAAAATATATATGAGATGTAGATTCCACGCCCTTTTCACAAACACCATATATAGCACCTTGTTGCTCTAAACCTCCACGCTTTAATAGGTTCTCTCTTGATGGGATCCAATCTTTCGCTACTTGCCCTTCAAACGCTTGTACCTTGGATGGAACATGAGACTTTCAAATCTTTTTGAAGAAAGGATCAATGTCTCCACGTTAGAAAGAATTCCGTAAGTTGACCTACATAATACTTGCCCGACGGTTCCGCTAGCTACTTCCATTCGTGTGGGACATAAATCTGAAAAGTAGAAGCTCGCAGTTCCTGCAACATTGCGTTAAAAGAGTCCTTTTCATAGGAAAATAATTCTCTCCGCCAACCACCCTTCCATACTAGGTCTACCCATACACCCTCCACGAAATTGATGTATCCTTATCAATAAAAATTGAGAACAACCTCTTATATGTAATACACAGGAGTTCTCTACACCCAACCATCTATCTTTTCAAAAACAAGTAATTTAACATCAGAAAGAAGAAAAAATAAAAAGGAAAAAGCCAACGGGCCTTAATATTAGATTAAAATGGAAATCACAAATTAAACATTATAATTTATATAATTATAAAAATTAGAGCATTACAATAAAATTTATCTTTATTAAGATTAATATTGTTATTATTAATAATATTATTATTATATAGGCTATCGTGAGACATCAAAATGTCATCAATCCTTCCATTTGGATACTCTGTAGTATCCAGAAGCCTGCATTAGTGATCTCCATTGTTGATTTTGTACGCAGACCGAAACATGTTTATGATAAAAGTCATCAGATCTGATTGTTTGCAAGTGGCTGGATGGGGAATCGGGTGGAGAGAATACAAATCCATTATCCTTGCATGTGCATCACCAGTCATGTATTGTATTTTGGGATACAAATGACTAAATGTGTCTCCGTTAGTTTAAGTTAACAGAACTCCATACGCTTAAGAATGTTAGTCTGGAAGGGAAGACAACTAATATCGTTAATGCTATGTAGGTGTTACGTATGCAATTCGGTTAACTAGACTAACGAATTCAAAGAAGAGTCTAACGTTGATAAAAAAAATAAATACAAAAGATCAAATTAAGACAAAATAAACATAAAAAATCAAAATAAAACTTCAACAAAACATAAAAAATCAACTGTGTATGGGAGATAGAACGTACTTTGCAAATGAAACATAACGACGTCTAAGCTCAATGGTCATACAGTTTGCAACTTGCCATATGTGGTGCATTTGAATTTAGGACAGCGTGGTTCTCACTTTTAATTAAAGTTTTCCTTATTTTTATGTTTTATTCCTTTATTATTTCTTTCTCATATATATTGGAATTAATTATTTTAGCGTTGTTTTTCTCCTTTATTCTACTAACTATATTTTTCATTTTGCCATTTTAAAAAAGTTATACACATAAATAATATACATTCATATTATTTTATATGTTATTAAATAGTCATATTTAACCATTTTATTTTTAAAAAACAAATATTTAGTTTTCACAATAAACCGTTATTATTGTATTTTAGTAATTTTTAGATCAATTGTCCTGGTCATTTTGGTTAATTTGTAAGCATATAGGAACATGTGTGTAACCGGGTGGGTAACGGGTTGAGTAACCCACGAACCCTGAGCAACCCAAACTAAATCAAACAGTTTTATCTGGGTTGGGTTGGGTGATTGGATTGGTTTGGGTATTGGGTTTGTATTTTAAAAATCTAATAAACCCAACCCAACTTAAACTACCCAAACTAAATTCTTAAATGGCTAATTTTCTATGTTGTTTTACTTCTTTAGACTTCAATGCAAACTTCTCCCTACTAATTACTTTCTTTCCAAAACAATATTAATCAAATTCAGAACCCTAGCCGTAGGTGCCGCCTTGACCTTCTCAATGCCAATACTGCTTCCTCCTATTATGACTAATTAATTACTTAATTTATGTTATATTGTAGGATGATATTATTAATATTTTATTTTAGCAAATAAAATCACTAAACTTATGTAAAATTAATATTATATTAATGTAAAATTTTAAAATTTTTTATTTTAGCGATTTTTTTAAAAAAAATTATTTAATTATGTAGACACAATCATCCAACCCAATCAAAATTCGGGTTGGGTTGGTTCGGGTCGAAGAGTAAAAATTACAAAAATCGAACCAACCCAACCCAAAGCATTTAGTTTGGGTTGGGCTGCAAAACCGTTAAAAACCTACCCAATCCAGCCCGAACTCACTCGTATGTGTCGGTATGGGGTTCGATCTCAGGTTGTACTACTTTTCTATGAAAAAAAAATCAATTATTAGTATGATTCTAATATTTTAAAAAATTCTTAATTAATTGTATTTAAGAAAATGTATTAAAATTTTGCTTTTAATTACAAAATTAAAAATAAAATATGATACAAATAACCATAGATATTCTTTTTATTTTAGTACTCTTTTTATTAATTTTAGTTCTCACCATAGATATTCTTTTTATACTCAATGTTTCGTGTTATTTTTCTTTTTTTTTATAAATTATTTATATAGTTAATATTTTTTATTAGTATTGTTTTAAATTTCTATTCCAATACACAAAAATTTTTTCCCCCCTTTGGAATATCGTTTGGAATATTGCACCAGTCACAGATAAGTTACCAATTTTAAAGTGTTTGTGGTTCGTAAGATAAGAGTATCTTAAATTGTGAATTAAACAAAAAAATAATTATAAAAGATAATAGTAGTATTAATTGAGTTTCATTTACCTTCACTAGAAAAAATTGAGAATCAATTTTAATATTGAATAGGTTTAATTGTAATTTTGATACATTAATTTTATTAAATGTGTTATTTTTGTCTTTTAATTTTGTATTGTACAATTTTAGTCTGTAAATTTTTTCAATTATATAACTTTTGTATCTCAATTATTAGTTTTTTGAAGATAGACAACAAAAAGAACAAAAATCACATAATTAAGAATGTTTAAGAATTAAAATTACACGATAAAAAATTATGAGAATCAAATTATACAATTAAAAGTTAAAAGTAAAAAATTGCACAATTCACACAACTAAATTCAAAGATAAAGAGTACTAAAATATTCGCGATAAAAACCAATCAATCAATCAAATAATGTTAAATAAAATCCTATGAAATATTATATATCATCAAATCAAATTGAGAGAGGATAAAAATGAAATATTTCTATTTTTTCAACACTAATCAATAGCATAGACCAAGTCCAGTGATTAAACATTGACGGGCTATGAAAAAAAGGTCCAGCAATAAAACATTGACGGACTGAACGCGTTGAACGAACCTGAACCTGGACAAGAGTTATGTATCGTAACCCTTTTTAAAATTCTAATTTACACTGAACTTACACACCCCACTAACCCCTTCTCTCTCCATCACGCTCACGTAACACGTTTGACGTTTCCCACTTTCCAAGCAATATTTCCGCCTCCTTTACTTTCATATAAGACCAAATAAATTCCCTCTTCTCTATCCATTCTCACAACAAAGGCATTTGATGCTTTCCCCTTTTCCCTTTCTCCTTCTTCTTCACTTCTTCTATCTAACAAAAAGAAAAAAAATTAGGGTTCAATTCCAAATGGGCGTCGTTCAAGAAGAACCCAATTCCAAGCCCATCGTCATTCGTCAAGTCTGGGATTCCAATTTGGAATCTGAATTTCAGATCATTCGTGAAGTCATCGACAGTTATCCTTTCATCTCCATGGATACTGAATTCCCCGGCGTTATCTTTCGCCCACAGGTTGACCCCACAAAGCCCAACCTCCGCCGTCATCTTCAACCCGCTGACCACTACTCTCTCCTCAAGTCCAACGTTGACGCGCTCAACCTTATCCAGGTCGGTCTCACTCTCTCCGACGCTAACGGAAACCTCCCTGATCTCGGAACTGGTAACCGCTTCATCTGGGAATTCAATTTCCGCGACTTCGACGTCGAGCGTGACGCTCACGCGCCGGATTCCATCGATCTCCTCCGTCGTCAGGGGATGGATTTCAGCCGCAACGCCGCCGACGGGGTTGACTCGGGTTGTTTCGCGTCGCTGATGATGTCATCGGGTCTAGTCTGCAACGACTCGGTGATTTGGGTGACTTTTCATAGCGCGTACGATTTCGGGTATCTGGTTAAGATCCTGACCCGACGGAGCCTGCCAAACGGGTTGGATGAATTTTTGAAGTTGCTGAGGGTGTTTTTCGGGAAAAATGTCTATGACATAAAGCACATGATGCGGTTCTGTGACGCTCTGTATGGTGGTCTAGACCGGCTCGCTCGAACCCTCAATGTGGACCGGGCGGTTGGGAAGTGTCACCAAGCCGGGTCTGACAGCTTGCTGACCTGGCATGCGTTTCAGAAGATGAGGGACATTTATTTCGTGAAGGATGGCCCACAGAAGCATGCCGGTGTACTGTTTGGTTTGGAACTCGCCTGTTCCTAAGTTGAAAAAAATCAAACAATATTATATATAAATAAAAATTTTATTCATTAGTTTATCTGTTGGATTGATTCTTTCTGCGCCTGCAAATTGATGCTTCCGCCAATCACTACTTATTCTTTTCAGATAGATCGAATTTTTAATTCATTGCGCTAACTTTTTTTTAAACGAAATTTCTTGATATATGGAGTATCTTTTAAAATTATTTACTGTAGTTACAAATTTTAATTATGTTTAATAAATAAAACTTTTTAATTTTTATTAAAAATATCAACTGAAAATGAAATACATCGCTGATTCATTTCTCTTTCGGTACTAGTAAATTTGGAGTTCCAACGTAAAATGTGGCCCATGCCATGCCATAACTGCTTATTGTTGTAAAATTGTCTTTTTACTATGAAATGTACGTACTGTATGAGCTGTGTCTGATACGCCATTCAGTGCATGCTGCAGTTGCAACAATTTCGGGTAGAAACTACAAACTGTGGGCTGCAGGTTTTTTTTTTGCAGCGTCTCAACACAATCCGGATTCTTGTATTTCTTAAATTTATTTTGCGAAATTAGATAGGAATCCGTAAAAACGAAGTAAAGAACCAAACCAGTTGCCCACTGTTATAGATATATAAATAAATCCCAGTAATACAGAATTTCTTCTGTATCCAAATGGCAAGTCGCCTTGTCGGAGCAATCATTATTTTTTTTCTGCAATAATGATTAGTATATCATTATTAGCATATATATATATATATATATATATATATATATATAGTGTTTTTTTAACCTGTTACACATATTAAAAAAATCTATATATATATATATTATTTTAATATCAGTTGAATTAAATTTTTTATTTTATTTTTTATATTAAAAAATAATTAAATATAAAAATAAATAGATTCTATTTAAATAATAGATGTATAGAAAACTTTTTCCTTTTTTTAAGTAGCCATCAGATCCTCATCACCACCTTTTAGTGTTGATGGAAAAAAGTTAATTTTCTTTTTTAACAAAAAGTTTTGCTGAGTGGCAGACTTATCTCATCCAAGAAAAATCACAAATGATCAATCCAGAAATTTTAAAGTATTAAAACTATAATATATTGTATTTAATAGTATAAATATCAATACTCAATGGAAGATTTTTTATCGAAAAATTAAATGAATTGGTCAAGTAGAGTATAATAGTGTCTTGCATCTAAGTCTTGTGTTTGAATATTCACTTGTTCCATTAGAGTAATGTAAAAAGAAAAACCTCTATTTGGTCTTTTAAAAATTTATTTATCATTAATTTGCATAAAAGATACCAAAGTAATCCTTAAGGATTAAAAATACTATTAAATAATTCTCTCAAAGATTAAAACACTATTAAATTAATCTCTCAGATTGCACTTATTTAATTTTTAAGGGATCAATTTGATAACAAAAATTATTAAAAGATCAAATTATATTAGTAACGAATAAATCTTTACCAATCCAGTTGATGTTTTATGCTTTAATAAGTACAAGTATTTCGATAAATGTTGCTTAAGTGTCAATGTTTTTCCTATCTTGAATTTGAGCATCATCCTTTCACTCAAAATTTTACAAATGACAAAAGTATAAATATACACAAATTTATTGTCTATGAACTTTTTTAATTTCAATTTTTTTTTCTAAACATTTGAATGATTACATTATCGCTATAATAAAAATTTCACTCATAACATAAACAAGCAAACAATTTCACATATATATAGTTAGTAGAAAACTTAGAATTTGGAATTGGAGGCAAAGTAAAACAAGGAATTAAAACTATGTAAGGAGTTAGTACACCAATGCATATGCTATAAGAAAAAACTAACTATCTAGTAGGGGTAATTGTCCTCGGGACAATAACGATAAATCCATTTCTGTATATCATCTATCTTAGTAAGAATTTATAGTAGAATTTATAAATCGTTTATTAACAGGAGTTAAATTTAATGAGATAGGACTCGAATCATAACCTCGTAATTATGGGCCTAAACACGCACCATCTGAGCCAACCCCTCATTGACAGTTAATTTTCTTTTCTTAAAAGCAAAATAATATTATATTAAGAAAAAGTACTAAGAATACTCACACGATACAAGACAGAAGATGAAAAAAAGTTAAATGAATCGGTAAACGTTAAGAAGTTCTCTTAAAATATTTTCAAAGAATTAAATATAATAAAAAGTTATTAATTTTTTTAAAGAAAGAATTATTAACACACACATATATATATATATATAATTTTTTAAGTTATAAATAAAAATGGTTAACATTGTAAGGGCTTGTTTGAAACGGTTTTTAGTTTTTAAAAATTGTATTATAAAACAGTTTTCAGAAACAGTTTTTAAAAAAAGTTAGAGGAGTTTTCAATATAAATTTGTGTATAAATTCAAAAAACTGAAAACTGAAAACCAAAACATGTTTTAGATGTTTTCATATTTTGGTTTTTAAATACTGCAAACGAATTTTTTGGTTTTCTGTTTTTAAAACAGAAAATTGTTTTCAGAAAGAGAAATCAAACAGGCCCTAAGTAATTGATTCCCTAAAAATTTAATCTATTTAGTCTCTTATATTTAGGTTATGTTTGGGAAGGTTTTTTAGGGGATTTTGACTTTCAAAAAGTTTTGTCGTTGTTTCATAATTACAAAAATAAGGCTTCTGGCTACGGGATTGTGACATTTGTAACTAACTTTAGCAAAGCTCTTTCAAGAAGCTTTTGGCTTCTAATGATGTGCTTTCAATATTTTACTTTCAAAATTGCTCTTATTTATTTTTAAAAATCACAAAATATCAACTAATATTTCAATATAATATTATTTATCCTTTTTGGTCATTTAACATATTTCAATTTATTACACAACCTATTTTACTAAACAATTCTGACCAATAAACAAACTTCACAGCCACTCACTGCCAATCTCATAGTCTTCAACTAACTTCATAACTAAAAGCTTTAACATTTTAGTCTGTTTCCAAACATACCCTTAATATAAAAAAAAATTAGGCTAGTTCCGTTTTCCAAACTCAAAAAATATAGTACTTTGTAAACAAGTAACCAAATGTTTATAATTTATTTTAAATAGGCCAAACTTAGGAAGAGTCTTTTTTTTTTTTTTTCAAATTCAATATTTTTTTTTATATACTTACTAGTAGGGGTGTTTGTGGTGTGGATTGGTTCGGTTTTAAAAGAAAAATTCTTTCGATCCGATCTTTGTGGTTTTGTCATGTCACCATCCGATCGGTTTTGTTTCTAAATGATACCCGAACTAATCCGAACAATTTTTTTACGGTTTAGATTTGATCGGTTTTTCGGTTTTAGTTTTAGTTTTTTAAAATATATTCTTATTATAAAAAATAGTAAATATTAATAACAAAACGTAAATATGATGCATATATTTAGATCAAATTTTATTGTCTAAACTTTTTATTTAATTATTTATATATAATACATATATTTGACAAAAACTCAAAATAATATTTATATTTGAAAGAAAAATAAACTATAATAACAATATTTTGAACACATCATTTAATTTTTCAAGAGAAAGGTGAATAATATAAAAAAATTATAAATCTATATTAATATATGCGGTTTGGTTTGGGTTGGTTCGGTTTTAATATAAGGAACCGAAATTCAAATTAAACCAATAAAATTACGCGATTATTTTGATTTGTTCATTTTCAATTTATTTGATTATCAATTTTTTGAATCAGTTTTAACAGTTTAAAATGAATTGGTTCAATTATAAATACTAGTAGTTATTTTGAATTGGTTATGCCGTGTGCTAGTTTGAAAACGAAAGCGAACATTGGATAATGTCTGTCAGTTCTTTCCCAAAATCAGAAGATTAGTGGAAGATTTGACGGATTAACAAAGAAAAATATATTAAAATAGTTTTTGATTTTGCATTTTATAGGTCATTTTAGTCCTTCATGAAATCAGTTATTTTAGTCTTTGACTTTCATTATCATTGATCATTTTAGTCCCTGAAAGTCAGGGATTAAATTCAGGGATTAAAATGAATGATGGTATAATTCATGGACTAAAATGACTTGCAAAATGCAAAGTCAGGGACTAAAGTGACTTACCTGCACAAAGTCAGAGACTAAAGTGACTTATCCTTACAAAGTTAGGGATCAAAATGATACATTACTCTAACAAAAATACTAACAAATTAATTCTCAAATATTTAAAAAATATTAAATTAATTCTTTAAAATATATAATAAATCTTGAAAGAATTAATATAACTAAGATCCAAATTAATGATAAATAAATTATCATCAAATTGATATTTTTATTCGAAGTTATACTACTCATTACTGGATATTTGTTAATCAAGTGATGTACTATTTTGGTCTCTAATAGAATAAATCATCATCAAATTAATTTAATATTTTTTAAACATTTGAGAATTAATTTGTTAGTATTTTTTTTGATACAATTAATTTGTTAGTATTATTATATATCTTTATTGAACTAATTTAATTGGTGATAAAAAAAAATTAAAAACAATTTATTACGAGTAAATATTTGGAGTAACATATTGACATGACTGGCCCAAGAGTAAAGCCGGCCAAACCCTTGCTTTAGGCCCCAAAAAGATGTACAGAATTATTAATATATTTAGGCCCAATTTTAATATATATATTTTTTAAAATATTAAATACTGTATATTATACAAAGTTATCATTCTTTCTAATCAAATATTTCTTTTTCCTAAATAAAATGTGTATGATGTTTATTCAATAATGTTAATAATTTTAAAAAATATTTATTATTATTAATTTAGAAAAGGCCTATTATAATAATTCGCTTTAGTCCTTAAAATTTGTTGGATCCGCCCTACATATTGATACTTATTTCCTTTAACAGAAGAGTCTAGTCATAGTTTTGTCATTAACAAATTAATACTATTAGCTCTGGATTCAAATATAAATAAAAAAGGTTTTCTTGTTTTTTAGTTAAAATATAAGTAAATTTTAATTACTTCTCTCATATTTAATGTTATTATTTCTAATCTATAATTCATTTAATGTTATTACTCATACCTTATAATAAAAATAATAGAAGTTATTTTAGTAATTGAAATTTATCTTTTACATGAAACCAAGAAAATTAAATACATCTAATTAATTTTCTTAATATATGTAAGTTAGTTAATTTTTGCTTATTTATAAGTTTGGAGGTAGGTAGTACAATATAACTTGAATTTCAGTTTATCTCGCAAAATATAGTATGACGCTGCAATAAATTTAGTAATTTTAAATTTTATCTTATCTTAATCTTATTTTATCTTAATCTTAATATTAATCTTTTTAATTTTATCTTAATCTTAATTTTAATCTTATCTTCTTAATAATATAAAAGCAAACAAGTAAGACTAAAAAAGCGATTTGAAGCCAAATTTATAGTAATCACTTAAAAAATTATACAGTGAATTAGAACTTTATATTTTCAGCCAAATAAATATAAATAAAATAAATAATAATATTAAAAGAGCACAAAATTAAAAGAGCACCAAAAATACTAAATAACATAAAGATAAGGTTAGCCACCACAGAAAACAGAACCAGATGAAATAAAGGAAAGAAACATAACAACATAATAGAACTAAATAACATAAACATAAGGCTAACTAAAACAGATACATTCCTATCGGTTTTTACTTCTTCCAACGTGCGTAAAATTGATGAGTAAAACGGAAAAAAAACTTTTCAACTAATTTTTTAATCTATTTAACGCTTTTTTTTTTACTTCATCCATCCTAGAATGTAAGACCCCTTACACTAATATTGTGAAAATTAAAAAAAGTGGTTAATTTACTTAAATGCATTAAATTTGTCTAACAAAAAACATTAGTTTCCAAATTTACCCTTTCAATCTCACTCTCTCTTTTAGTTAACGTTGTTCATTTATTTACTTTATTAATTTTTTATTTTTAGAAAGACTCTATTAATTACTCCATGTTTTGAAAATAGTAGTACGTCACAATCAAAAGTCAAAGTGATTAAATTTCGTGGCAATGAGGTATACTTATATGGGAGAGAGAGTTTAGTTAATTCATGACTTTATTTACTCCGGTTTGAATTCATCAAAATTTGTTGAGTAGTAAAGGTATAATAATAAAGAAAAAATAAATATGCACAAAAATTTTCAAATAGTCTTATAAAATGGGACAAACAAATTAATATAAATAGCAAAGGTGTTACATTTTGGGACGGAGGGAGTATTTAAAACATCCTTATCCGTATTTAAATATTCCTTATCAATTCTCTCTCCGTCCCATAATATCTGTCTCAACTAACATCTCACAAGAAAAGTCGTTAAATTATTAGAATTAAAAGTATTAATTAGATTATTAAGATGTTACACCAATTAAATTTAAATTCAATTATTTTCTATTGGTTGAATAACTTTAAAAATTAAAAAATCACAATAAATACCTTTAATTTTATTTATAGATACTTATGGTATAAAATAAAACATTTTAATAATTATATTTATATTATAAAATAAAGAGAGTATTTTTTTTCAAATAACTCATACCGTACATGACACATGTGCACGTCTAGTTTGAATACTAGAAAGCACGTGTGCAATCTCGTTCAATTGATCTCAAAAAATTTATACTCCTATATAACAAAATGTATCTAAAAGGGTATGACAATTAATGTATGAAATTAATACAATTGACACTTTCACCGAAAAAAAGTACAATTGACAAATTATTTTAAAGAAAAGTTTTAATGTCAAGAAAAAACATTAATTTAGTTTTTTTTTTGGCAAAAATATAATTTTGGTCCCTTAACTTTTACTCAAGGTTCATTTTGGTCCTATAACTTTTTTAAGATTCATTTCAGTCCTATAACTTTTATTTTTGGTTCAAAATGGTTTTGTCGTTACTTTCCTTAACAATTTAATAAATTTTTGACGGCCCAAATTGTTCTAAATAAATGGTCTAAATTATTGTAAATCAAAGGTTCAAAACAAATAGATAAAAGAATGTAATAACATTAGTTAAAAATTCATTAAATTGGTAACAAAAGAGACAATAGGAACCATTTTTGACCAAAAACAGAAGTTGAGGGACCTAAATGAACCTTAAAAAAGTTATGGGACCAAAGTAAGCATTGAGTAAAAGTTAAGGGACCAAAATTATATTTTTGCCTTATTCTTTTAATATATATTTAATCAGTTTTCTTAAGTGAATAAATTATAAACCTTAAAAGTTTACTTACCCGTGTAAGACCTCGCTAAGTTTATAGGAGGGATAATTCACAGCGGGAAATCTCGTGTTCGAATCCCACCTATGCCAAATTTCAGGGGCCAACGCGAACGGCATTAGTCTCATTCTAAGGGTAAAAAAACACGTGGTTATACAAAAAAAAAAGTGAGTCAACTATTAAAGAATTAAAATTTAAAAATATCCACAACCTAATTTTTGTAAGCAAAAATAATATTTTAATTATTAATTAATTTTAATATGTTAATAATATATTTAATTCTATTTCTAATTTTTATGCCCCCAATTTTTTTTTATCTATTGCTACCACTGAATATTCTTACTCTCATTATATTATTAGTGTTGATTTGGTACACTATTTGCTAAAGTGTTTAAAAGTTACTCATAAGTTTTTGGCGTTGTTGGGGTCGGAGATTGTTTGCTTTCAATATCATTAATAAAAAGGTAAATTACATTGATCTCCTATAAACTTTTGAAGTATTACATTGTCTCCCTGCATATTTTCAAACATAACACATACCTTCCTTAAAGTTTGTTTACGTTACACTGACACTACTTCACGTTAACAGACAGTTAAATTTTAACATGTAATTTGCACATGACCCCATAGTTATGAAAAGACAATTTTATCCTTAATTAGGAAAGTTGCACTAAATCAAACAAGTAATCAGACTTTCACTTCAAAAATAAGTGATTGTGGCTTAAAAATAAAAAAAAATATTTAATTAGTAAACCATACTTAAAATGTCAAAAGATCACATAGAAAATGCCTCTTGGACAAGGCAAAGATGAAGTGGTCCCAAATTAGAAATCTTAAGTGGTGAAGATGAACAAAATTGAAGAAGGGTTTGAGAAGGTTGCAGGGTTGAGGAAGTGTTTTAAAGGTCGAATGGTTGAAGAAGGGTCGCGAGGTTATGAGCTTCAAAAACGGTGGCGAGGTCGCGGCTTAAAGAACAGAGGCAAGGTTGAAGAGGTCACGGGTTGAAGAAGGGGCGCAAGGTTGCAAATATTTCACCAGGATGAGAAGGTTCGAGATGAGGTGGAGTGTTGTGCTCTTTTTTATTAAAGGATAAAATCATCAATTCATAAATAAGATCTACAGAGGTTAACACCGTTATCATTTAAGGAAGGGCTGTGTAGTTTTGGAAACATATAGGGGAGATTTGTGTTATGTTTAGAAAGATGCATGAGAATAATGTAATACTCCAAAAATTCATGGGAGGTACGTGTAATTTTCCTTTAATAAAAACCAATTACTAGATTGTATACAATTCAATTTTAATTTCTTTTAGAATTTTTTTTATTTTGTTTTTCTACATTTTATTACTATTTTTTTTTGTATGCAAGATATAATTGATTCTCATACATTACTTGCTTTTTAGAAAAAAATTCTCAAGCATAAATTACGTTACTTTAAAATCAATTTTATATAAAATCAGTTATATGAAATCACGTTGATCCAAAGTCAATTTTACCAACGCTAAACCAAACACACACTTAATATTGTTTCTTTATAGTTGGGCGGGTCAACCTGCATATCCCGTCATAAAATGAGCTGGGCTAGAAGGTTGAGCACACCTTCGTTTAGCTGGCTTGACTGCCCCACCCTTTTTAGGGAGCTAGTGGCATGGCGGGCTAAAATGGGTTGGACCGACCTGTTTTACCACACCTACTTATTACTTTAAATACAATAAAAAAAGAATATCAATAAAGAGTAATGTTATATCATCATAATAATCATCTTACATATCTTCTCGATTAACAAAAGAAAATAATTTTTTCTCTTGAAATTGAACCACATCATATATGTTGAATTTAAAACAATTATCACTTTAGTTATTCAATTTTTTTGAAAAAATTGTCACATTATTAGTGTCAATTTTTGAATAATGATTTCAAAATTCTTAAAAATGAATCTACATATTTCTTTTTGTATTTTAAAAATTGTAATAATTTTTTTAGAAATTGTATACTATTACACTTAAAGAATCCAATGTTATTCGACTGAAATGTGTTTTTTTAACGTACTTAAAAAAGTTTTTTTTTTAAAAAAAAAACAATGTATTACTAAATAATTTTTTTGTATTCTAAAAGTTACAATAATTTTTTCAGATATCGTGTACTATAAACTTGATGAATATCATATTTTTCGATCGAAACACATTTTTTAAATTATGTAATTAAATTGAAGTCTTTAAAAATAATGTATTACCCACTTTCAAGATTCTAGCTCAATCTACACAATTTTATTTTCAGAAGGTTGTGTCGAATACACTTAAAGAATATGGTATTTTACAATCAAAACTCGTATTTTAAATTAGTGTATTATTCGCTTCGAAGATTATAGCCTAATCAACACAATTTTATATTTTTAAAATTGCAACAATTTTTTTCGGAGAATGTGTACCACTTGAAGAATATGAATACAGTGTTGTTGGATCAAAACACATTTTTTGAATTACTTAAATAATTTCAAGTTTTTTAAAACAATGTATTATTCACTTTGAATATTATAACTCAGTCTACATATTATTTTGCATTTTTAAAATTGTAATTTTTTTTAGACATCATATACTATATACTTGATGATGAATGCGATGTTTTTTTTTAATCAAAACACGCTTTTTAAATTACTTAAATAATTTACAATTTTTTGAAAATAAAGTATTACTAAATTTGAAGGTTATATCTAAATCTACACAAATTTTTATATTTATAAAATTGCAATAATTGTTCAGATTTTGTGTCCTATACAACACATTTTTAAAATTATTTAAATAATTTGTAGCTCCTTTAAAAAAATGTATTAAACACTTTAAAGTATCTAGCTCAATCTAAATAATTTTTTTTTGTTTTTTAAATTTGTAACATTTTTTTCTGAGATCGTATACTATATACGTGAAGACGGAAGAATACAGTGTTTTTCGATCTAAAAGCATTCGTAAATTACTTAAATAATTCTAAGTTTTGTGAAAAAAAGTTTTATTAAATTTGAGGAATCTAGCTCAATATACACAATTTTTGTATTTTTAGAAATTACATTATTTATTCAGAGATTGTCTGTTATACACTTCAAGAATACCGTGTGTTCCGATCAAAACTCATTTTCTAAATTACTTAAATAATTTAAATTGTTTAAAACAATATATTATTCAATTTAAATATTATAGCTCAATATACACATTTTTTGTATTCTTAAAATTGTAACAATTTATTCTGAAATTGTGTACAATACATTTGCAAGATACGATGTTTTTCAATCAAAACGCGGTTTTTAAATTACTTAAATAATTTAAAGCTTTTCTTTTAAATAATGTATTGTTCACTCCGAAGATTATAGCGCAGCCCATATATTTTTTGTATTTTTAAAATTGCAACATATTTTTTAAAGGTGGTGTACAATACACGTGAACACTAAGGTGTTTTTCAATCAAAACACGTTTTTTAAATTACTTGAATAATTTTAAGTTTATTAAAAAATAATGTATTATTCACTTTGATTATCATAGCTCAATCAACACAATTATTTGTATTTCTTAAATTGATTTTTTTTTATAAACCGTGTACTATAATTAGAAGAATACGATGTTTTTCTTTAGTCAAAACACATTTTTTAATTTAATTAAATAATTTAAAGTTTTTTTAAAACAATTTATTACTAATTTTAAATTTTATAGCTCAATTTACACTTTTTTTTTGTATTTTCAAAATTATAAGAATATTTTGGTAGATAATATACTATATATTTAAATAACACAGTATTTTTCAATATAAATGTCTTTTTAAAATTACTTAAATAATTTGAAATTTTTTTAAAAATAATGTATTATTCATTTTTAAGATTATAGGTTATTCTACACATTTTTTGTATTTTAAAAATTGCACCAGTTTTTTAAAAATCATGTACTATACACTTGAAGAATATGATATTTTTCAATCACAATAAGGTTTTTAAATTTCTTTAATAATTTGAAGTTTATTTTTTTTAAAAAAATAATACACTATTCACTCTGAAGTTCTAACTCAATCTACATATTTTTTTGCATTTTTAAAATTACAACTATTTTTCAGGATCGTGTGCTACAAGCTCGAAGAATACTGTGTTTTTCTTTGATCAAAAGGCATTTTTTAACTTAAATATTTGGAAAATTTGTGAAAAAATTATATATTTAACTTTGACCATTCTAGCTCAATATAAAGAATTTTTATATTTTTTAAATTGGAAAATCTTTTCCAAGATCGTATACTATATAATATGAAGAAAACAATGTGCTTCGATCAAAACAAATTTTTGTAAATTACTTAAAAATTTGAGGTTTTTTTTTTAAAATAATAAATTATTCACATTGAATATTATAACTCAATCTACACATTTTTTTTGTATTTGTAAAATTGCAATGACCTTTTGCAAAATCGTGTACAATACATTTGAAGGATATATAGTTTTTTCATCAAAATGAGTTTTTAAATTTCTTTAATAATTTAAATTTTTAAAAAATAATGTATTATTCACTTTGAAGTTTATAGCTCAATCTACACAAATTTATGTATTTTAAAAATTGCAACAATTTTTCATAGATCGTGTAATATACACGCGAACAATACAATATTTTTCGATCAAAACTTGTTTTCTAAATTACTGTAATAATTTCAAGTTCTTTAAAAATGAAATATTATTCACTTTGAGTATTATAGCTCAATCAACACAATTTTTTGTATTTCAAAAATTGCAAATATTTTTTCGGAAATCGTGTGCTATACACTTTACACTTGAAAAATATGATGTTTTTTCTTCAATCAAAATGCATTTTTAAAATTATGTAAATAATTTAAAGCTTTTTAAAAATAGTTTAGTATTCATTTTGAAGATTATAGCTCAAGCTATATATTTTTAATATTTTTAAAAGTGTTATAGTTTTTTTTTAGATCTTGTAGTATACATTTGAAGAATACAATGATTTTTTTCTTATCAAAATGTGCTTTTTACATTACTTAAATAATTTGAATTTTTTTAAAAATAATGTATCATTCATTTTGAAAATTATAGATCAATCTACACATTTTTTTTGTATTTTTAAAATTACAACAGTTGTTTAGAAATTGTGTACTATATATACTTAATACGGTATTTTTCGATCAAACCGAGTTTTTTAAATTACTTAATTAATTTTAAGTTTTTTTTAAACAATATATTATTCATTTTGAAGATTATTGCTCAATCTACATATTTTTTGTATTTTTAAAATTGCAACAATTTTTCCAGATATTATGTATTATACACTTAAAAAATACAGTATTTTTTTTAATTAAAACACATTTCTTTAAATTACTAAAATAATTTTATTTTTTTAAAAAAATCTATTATTCACTTTGAAGATTAAAGGTCAATTTTTAAAAAAATTTGGATTTTTATAATTGTAAATTTTTTTCAAAAAAAGTGTATTATACACATGAAAATATCTGTCTTGTTTTTTCTTTTTCAAAATTTGTTTTTTAAATAACTTCCATAATTTGAAAGCTTTTTAAAATTATTTATTATTCATTTTGAAAATTCTAGCTCAAAACAAACATTTTTTTAAAAAAATTACAAAAATTTTTTTTCAAAGATCGTATATCATACATGTTTTTTTTTTTAAACTACTTAAATAATTTGAAGATTTTTTAAAATAATATATTATTTACTTTGAAGTTTTTAAGTCAATTTACACTTTTTTTTTGTGTATTTTTAAAATTGTAACAAATGTTTTAGAGATAATTTAGTATACACTTAAAGAATATGGTGTTTCAATTAAATTGTATTTTAAAAATTGCAATAATTTTTTTAGAGATACTATACAATTGAACACACCGTTTTTTTTTATTAAACACGTTTTTTAAATTACTTAAATAATTTGAAGTTTTTTTTAAAACTAATATATTATTAGCTTTGAAACTTCTAGCTTAATCTAGACTATTTTTAGTATTTTTAAAATTACAATAATTTTTTGTAGAGATCGTGTATGAAGCATATGTTTTTCGATGAAAACACATTTTTAAATTATTTAATTAAGTTGAAGTTTTTTTAAAACAATATATTATTCATTTTGAGTATTATAGCTCATTTTGAACTATTTTTTTTTGTATTTTTAATATTAAAATAATTTTTTACCTTTACTATATATTTGAAGAATATATCAAAATGCATTTTTTTAGAAATAGTGAATTATTCACTTTGAAGTTTTGTCTCAATCTACATAATTTTTTATATTTTTTAAATTGCAACAATTTTTTTTAGAGATCGTCTATTATACACTTGGAGAATTTGATGTTTTTCCAATCACAACGCATTTTTGAAAATATTTAAATAATTTGAAGTTTTTTTTAAAACAATGTATTATTTAATGTCAATTTTTACTCTTCTCTCTCACTATTTATTTATTAAATTAACAAAATGATTTCGTTTCAAAATGATAGTCATTTAAAATTGTTTCACAAAAATTAAGAAATACTCCCTCCTGTCGAATATATAAGTCACTTCTAACCGAATTAACAAAACCAATAGATAGTAGTTAACTCATTAAATTTGTCTAACAAAAGATTTTTTCCAACTATACCCTCAACTTAAATATACTAGTAAATGCTTTGAAAATTAATATATCTTTATGTTTCTTATTCCACTGTCTTTCTGACTCTATCATTAATTAAATTTTTAAAAATGGTAGAAGGGGTAAAAGGGAAAAACTCAATTAATTAGTTTGTGACTTATATTTAGGACCAAATATTTCTTCTAGAAGGTGACTTATATATAGGACGGGAGAGAGTATAATAAATATTATAACGAGTAAAACAACTTTTCTATAGAACCCCTATTAATAATTAAAATTTTAATTATTTAGCATTATTTTTAGTGGAGCATTAAATTTTTTATAAGGGTAAAATGGAAAAAAATGTTTAATAATGCATTGAAAATTTAAATCGACTATCATTTTAGAAAAAAAATTTCTCTAAAATGACACTCATTATAATATAGAGGGAGTATAAAAAATAACACTAAAATCACACAATTAAAAGTTTAGGGACAAAAATCGCTCAATTGGAAAAGATGAGGACTAAATCGCCTAATAGAAAATTGGGAGACCAAAATTACACAATTGATAAAATTAGGAAACCGAATCTGCAATTAAACCTTAACTTATTTTAATTTACTAAAGAAAACTTTTTTTTTTTGTCTTAGGTGACACATTCTATAAAAATGACTGTGGCTTTATATTTTCAATATATTATTTAATGTTGTTTTCTCTATTTTACCCCTATAAAACAATTAATGCTCAACTAAAATTAATATGAGATAATTAATGTTTCAATTATTAATATGAATAAAAATTAAATAAAAAAAATTCTGTATCTACGAGTACGTACTAATGATCATTAAAACCCCAATAAATAATTGAATAGAAGTTTTAGAGTAAGAAAGATGCATAAAAATATTTACCAAAGCATTAAAAGAAAATTCTACAAATCAAATAGGAGTATAGTATGTATTTACCTCCATCATTCAAGGGATATAGGATATTCGGTAAAACCGTTACCCTTAATCTTGAGTCACCAAATTCAAATCTGAAGCCCCAAAGTTCAATAAATTTCGAACCGTTCTCCAACTGCTTCCAATTTGAAAGCGTGACGGTTCCGTCTTCCATGCTGCAGTTTGGCATCTTCGCACGTGTGAATTCAATGCCTTCACGTGCCGAGGCAGTATTTTGGTTAGTGGTTAGTATTATTGACAAACTTTTTCTTCGGAAATGCTTCTTCACATATCTGCGTGAACGCTTCAACGATGACTTTGTGATGACATGCTGCGTTTAGCCGAAGAAAACATTCCAGAAGCTCCTCAAGATCCGAGTCTGTGTAGATCTCTCTCTCGAAAATCATTTGGAGCATCGAGAGCCGAAAATCTCGATGTGGATCATTTGAATCCTTCTCGACGGCGATGCTGTCAACGAGTTTTGAGGTTGGTTTTGGTTTTATAGTGTGATTGTTGGTGGCGTGGTCGTGATGAGTTTCGGCGTCGGAGACGACGGTAGTGGTGGTGGTGGAGGTGGAGGTGAAGTCTTGATCGTCGGCGGAAGTGGTAGAGGAATTGAGGCTGCTAGGGTTTGTGTTTTGGGGAATTGGGATTTTGGGCTTTAAAGTGGGCTGGAAAACGTCATTGGGCTTTGATTTGCCGCAGCCACAACCTCCGTTTGGTTGGAGTAGATTTCTTAGGAAGCTTCTCTTTTTTTTAGAAGACATTAAGAATTAAATTATACTCCAATCCAATAATAATCAAGGATCACGTAGCAACAGAGAAGAGAAGACTCTGATTTTGTTGAAGTGTGGATAGGAAGAATTTGGTGTTGTGAAAGGGACGAAGGCATAAATTTGGAGTATGATAATTGATAATGAAGGACTAATCATGTGATCGATCTTTTCGAAGAGACTCCCATGATAAGATTCTCCTTTTGTGTTCGTTATCAATGCCACTGTTCTTTTATAAATAAAAATCTTTCGTGTTTGGTTTATAAATAAATCAATTTAATTACTTGAAATAATTCTCTATTATAATATCAACAGTTTTTCTATCCAATTTTAAAGAGGTTACTAAATTTTTTTTAAAAATAAACCATATAACTATTATTCACACTTATAAAATTAAATTTTAAATTGTACGATGAATAGTGGCCTTTACGCCCAGATCATCTTTTTTTTTTTGGTCATATTTATTCCTTTTTATTGATGGAAGTTATTTATTGACAACGTCCATTTTATGGAGGATGAGATTAGCACCATCTATATTAGGAGTGGCACCATCCATTTTATATGTAAGAATCATAAATTTATATACTAAAAAGAACTTTCAATAAGGATGATGCTAATCCCATCCACCCATTTTATTCACACAATCTAGTCCTCCTTCACACACTTCCGCCTATTTCCAGAAAAACATCCATGGGTATAAAAGAGATGTTTTTGGTTTATACTGACAAAGAAGATTTGGTTTGTGGACAGAAAAATGTGGTGTCAATAGTATTTCACATTTATTGTTCATTTTTTTTGAAAGGCAATTTTGTGTATTTACTTTCTGTGAAGTCTGACTGTTAGATTGGGCCTTCTGTTCTTTTCTGTTCTTTTTTCTTGTAATAATTTTTGTATGGATTGGGCCTTTATACCAGTATTTTATTTTTAGTTCATTGTTAGTAAAAAACTGTTAATAATAATTCATGAACAAAAAAACAAATTCACTCTGTAATTTACAATCAGTGTATAGTATACTCTATCCAAGTGATTTATAACAATTTTTTATTTTTCAATGGGATTATATAAAAAAAAGTTATAAGCAAAGATATCACGATAAGCATAATTTATTAGAGTTCAAAAACGAAACATAGAAATTAGAAGGAAAAATTAAAGGTTACAGAAACATGGTGCCATGAAAGTGCTTGAAAAGAAATAAAGAAGTGGAACCGAAATGGCACATTCTTCGTACCTAGGGAATAAAAATTACAACCAAAGTAGAAATATTTATGTAAATGGGATTTAATTTTTTTAAGAAGTTGCTTTTCATAATTCTTAGAATTGTTCATACCATAGTTTTGGAAAATTTTCGCATATCTTAATCTTATCACAAAGTCATGGAGAGTGTCTTTAAATCAGGATATGTAATCTTTTCGGTATACGTGATAGGTCTTTTCGAAGAACTTTCCATTTCACAAAGAAAAGAAGAAAAGATTGAACCACAATTTCTCACCTCTTTAATTTGTAACCAACCACATCTAAGAGAGCCCACTTTTTTTTTGTGCCTCAACTGTTGTTCTGGATTTAGCACTAGTGACAAACAGATCAAGGCAAAATAGAGGACCAATCTGAAATTTTGATTATACCAAAACAAAATAGAAGAGTGTATTTTTCCTTATGGAAACTTGTAAATGAGGTAACAAGCCAACTGACTGTACCCTATACAAAACAAATTGCCAATTAATTTTTGAGCCTTTTTGCATTAGTTTATCTAAATAATGGGATAATACATCCCCCCAAAAAAAGTCTAATAAGTAATATCTTTGTAAATATATAAAAATATTAATATTTTTTATTTGAAATATTAGAGTATTAGTAAAAAGGCTTTAATTAAAATTGATACCAACATGGTGAAATCCTTTCATTATTTTATTTTATTTGGTTGCAATTTGGTCTTTTTATTTTTATTTTAAGTGATTTTGGTTCTCCGAGATTCAAATAGACGATTTTTATCCCTCCGTTAGTTTTTTTTTAAAATTTTTCATGATTTTTAGTTAATTTAGTGTTAGGATAGACTAAAATCGTTTATTGGTAGAATGTATTCCCAATAACTATTAACTAGCTACAATTTTCCTCCTAATTTATTTTAGTAAATGATTTGAAACTTGTCGCTAATTTGAAGAAAAATTGTCACTAAATTAATATTTTTTGGAATTTTTTTATTTGTAAATGATTTTGGTCCCCCATCATTAATTTAGAGGAAAACTGTCATTAAATTGACTAAAAACTGCGACTAATTTGAAAGACAAACTAACTTAGGGACTAAAATTATCCCTTTTAAAAACAAAAGATATCAAAATCGTCCGTTTAAAATTTAGAGAATAGAATCGCCCAAAATACAAACAAAAATGAACAAAACTACAATTAAATATTTTTGTTTCTATTGAATCAGACACAGTTGGTATATATAAACTTTACCTAATAACAGAATTATTTGTTAGTATTGCTATTAAAAAGGCTATATATAGAACAGAGGAATGAACAATGAAAGCAGAATATACATAGTGATAAATGATCCAAACTATGCTAATTAGGTAAGTGGAAGTTGGTTGGACAAGTTCATAATCCATCATTGGTTTTAGAATCTGCATCAACTAACCTCACTTTTTTGGTAAAGCTTAAGGTAAAAGAAACCACCATTGAAGATTTCTCTTTACTCAAAATCAAAATCATCATGTTTGCATTTTTAATTATGTCTATCAGAACAAATGGCTTCAAAATATGTCAATAGTAGTGACCTCTGCTCTATGATATCCACAAAAAACCCCATCCAACGCCTAACTTAACAATATCCCCCTCTGTGGACCAAAAACAAAAACACCAATAATATTCACCTTATATTATATAAGAAAATTTATATGTTTGTCTAACATGTGAAGCAAAAGATAAGTGTAAAAATGAATAAAAATCAAAAAAACGAATGAAATGTAAAAAAATGTAAGAATATATACATATTCTTACTTTTAGAAAGTAAAGAAAGTCTCTGAATTCAAAGAACACTCATAAAAATATTTATATTTATCTCGTTTTAAGAAAATAAATAGAAGCTCAAAATCACGACTTTTAAAATAATACAAAGAAGACATAATCATATTTTACTTGATCAATCCTAGATTATACTTTTCTAGTTTAATTTGTATATAATTTTGTTTTGTAATGACGGCAAGAAGTCGATATTAATGATCTGAAATGTTAGAAATAGAATTTGTTTTTAGTATTTTTAATGTTTCTTTTGTAAATTTTCACAAAATATGAAATAGAATAAAAACAGAAAGTAGGAATACAAATTAAATAGACCCTAAATGTATACTAAAAATTAAATACTACATTGAGCCCCAAAAAAATGAGAGACGTTAGTTAAGGTCGTAATTAAGCAATTCCAATAAAAAAAAGTAATTATTATATCGGTTATAAATCTCCTTTTTTTTGGTCGAGTTATAATTCTCCTTTTTGTGGGTATATTTTTCCACACTATTATAATTTATAAGAATAGGAAATTAATCTATTAAAGATAGGCAAGTAATTCTCTATGTAATTGATGTTTTACTAAGGCCCATAAGGTAAAGTTGAGAAATTTTTTTTAGGTAAATAATATTTAGTGTTCTAAGATCATCTCTAATGAGGGTGCTTAAATGAGTTCTTATCATTTAAGCATTTTAGTTAAGCACCTCATCTCCTTTAGAGCATGCTGACGTAGAATGGAGTGCTTAGCAAAGTTGCTTAAATTAGCACTTGGTTCTTATAAAAAAAATAGACCTAATTTATATTAAAAATAAAAAAATAAATATGAGATAGTTAATTTGTGAGTACGTGTAGGCCCATACGAAGTGCTTATTTAAGAATTTGTATTGGAGTGTTTCGGGTGCTTAAATTTATAAAGTGATATATACACATGAGACTCAACAAAATATAATAAATTAATTCATAAGAACCTAGTTAAACACATTTCTATTGAAGAGGGTCTAAGGTCACTATTTAAGAACTCAAATACAATAAAAAAAATATGAAAAAGTGTAGTTTTTTTATTTCCGAGAAATGTAACAATGTGCTCTTATAATTATTTTTCTATTTTTAATAACCTTAATTATTACCCTTTAAACACTTATATCAAAACATTTTCTTGAACACAAAAAGGTTAAGCTTTGGAATTGCTATTGCTATAATAGATTACTATTAGTGTTGAATGAAGGGAGCACATGATCCAAAAGATATGCGGCCACTAAATAAAAAAAGAGTTGAAGTGAAAGTATAGTTTGTTGTCTATTAAACAAAAAATACACCATTTTTTTTGTTTATAGAAAAAATACATTAACAAAAGATGATTTTAATTTTTAAAACACATTTATGTTTGTTAACATATTTTTTCTATTAAACAAATGGATTTACGTTATAAATTTTTAAATAAGTAATTATAAAACTTGTTATTCGTCCATTGATACACTCTATACTTATTTATCTCCATTTCTATTCATTTGTCCATTTTAAACTAAATTACGCATAAGAAATGTAATAATTTTTTTTATTTTTATCAAAATAATGTTTAAAATCTTTATATTCTTTATTTCTCATTTTTTTGATTGATTCAAAAATAAAATATTAATTGGTGATCCAAAAAATAATAAAGAGTATAATTGATAAAAGTATATTTAATATCATCTTGAAACTTTAAGTAGACAAATAAAAAGGAATAATTTTTTTTCCTAAAAGTGGACAAATAAAATAAAAAGAAACAAAAATAATACTAATATGGAGTAATTAGAAGTTGTTAATTGTCCCAAAATACGAAAAAACAGTCCCAAGGAGACCTTGGTGAGTCAACTACGTTGAGGACCACGTACACTAATTCCATCGAATTCAACTCTAATTTATGGCTCATGTTATTAAGTGAGAAGAAGGGGTCAAATATAGTTATAGTATAACACCATAAAAGAAAATTATTGAGAAACACATAAGACATTCTTTAAAATTTTTGAATTGTGATTAAAATTTACGGCAGGAAATTAAAATGTGGAGCAGAGCAGATTTCTAATTCTAAATATCGGAATTCAAATATCAAAATCACTCCCCAAAATTAAACAGAGTAAGCAAAAGCACATGAACAAAAAGTCTTGTGCAAATTATAAATTGACCATGCATGTAAACTTTTTCATAATATTAATTCCCATGAAACAGATAGATGAGGGAGACTTTTCCAAAATTATATGAAAATAGGAGTAAAAAAGAAAAAGAACAGTTGTGATCGAAGAGGTTGATTGGGAAGTAACTACAACTAAGAAAGAAAGCAAATTACTTTGGTTATGTTTTACTACTAAACATCAACAACACAACTTTGCAGAATCTGAAACTTAACGGCGGGACCCACAATTCCGACGCCGTTATCTCTGTCACCGGCGACTCTGATATACGCGGGACAATTCACATAAATATGGTACCTTCCAGAAACCCAAGTTCCCACCTTCCACTTAACCCTCCCGTTAACTTTAACGTTCACCAGAACTCCCCCTGAACTCTGATCCTGCTCCAGAACATCCAACAATAACGGCGACACCGGCACCGCGTTCCCGTACAGAAACGGCGACCATACGCTGGTGTCACGGTGTCCCTGGTAGGTGAACGGCAGCTCCGTCGCCAAGGAGATCTGCTGCCCGCGGTACGAAGCGTAGGCGTCAAGCTTCTGGTAATAAATGCCGATTCGGTCGTTGGGGTTGTGAGCGGAGAGGGTGACTTGCATGGTGAGGGTGAGTGTGTTGGGCGTGGGAGCGGTGGGGGAAGCGGCAGAGCCTGTGGTGGAGAGGTTGAAGGCATAGACGGTGGCGTCTTCAAGGATGAACCGTGGTTTGCTTGGTCGGAGGATGATCCATATTAAGAAGATCACGATTAGTATAAGGATGATGAAGGCAAGGATGCCGGCGAATATGCGGCGGAGGAGCTCGCGGCGCTCGTCGTCGTGGTGGCCGCATTCCTTTGACATGGTGGCTTTGGGCTGTAACTGAAATATATGAGTTGTATGTGGCTTTTATTTTTGTGTTGCTCTGCTTCCAATTCTTGAATGTTTAAATTATTAGTAATAAGTAATAAATGTGTGTGATGAGTTATATATAAAAGGAATTAAAAGGTAGTGAGTTTGAGTCAAGAAAGACTTGATGAGTTTGCTCTTAGGTTCATATTTGTGTCTTAGCTTGTAGTATACGGGAACTTCTTTTTATAGAGAAATCTTTTGTATATAACTATATATCATTTTGTACAATTTATCATTTTCATATTATTTTCATTGTAAAACTGAAATATTTTAAGTTATATGTCTAACATTTTTGCTGTTTAAAACACATTAATATATACATACTATTAGTAGTTAAAGAAATTTTATAGCTAGTCTGCTAATATTATAAAATTTATTTATGATAATTTCAAAGTTAATTCAATCTAAAATTCATTTTTTTACAAACTTGTAGTTAATACACTTTAAATTTTGCTATCAAATTTTATATAGTAGTAAGAATTTAGCTATGGATCAACTATGATTTTCTGCTAGCTACAATGTTTTTTAAGTACAAATAACTAGAAATTAAATTCAAATACTTATATACATATTTTATGTATTTATTAATGAGTTATACTTCTTTCATTCCTATTTAACTGTCCAGAGAGAAAAAAAAAATTGTTTCTATTTATCTGTCCACTCATATTTTCAATGTAACATTAATTGTACTTTTACCAATTCTAATCTTATGTTTAATTGGAGGCTAATCAATGTCCCACTATCCAACCAATTGAACAATGAGAGATAAAGGGTATTATGGAGAGTTTAAAATTTATTTTGAGAAAAACTATAACAATTATTACATTTCTTAATATGTATGTTTTTCTCTTTCCGGACAGTTAAATAGAAACGGAGGGAGTATATATGAGAGATATTTGGTATACAATATAGCTACTCCATACAGCTAATAATGGTACAATAGATAAACGTATAATTAATACTATTATTTTAAAAATATAATAGAATAGATAAATACAAAATAAAAAAAAAGAAATGAGTGTTATAAAAAAAAAAGGCTCAACTCGATATGGTTATAATAATTGTTATTACAAAAATATTTTCTATATAATGGTATATTGTTGATTAATATAACTCACAATTTATTTAACTAATTTTTTTTATTGATTAAATTGTGAGTTGTATTGATAAATAGTAAGAGTAGTTATATAAAAATCAGAAACCACCCTTGTTATTATATTTAGGAATAATTATACTAATTTTCCTTGAAGTTTGTGTTTATTATATTTATTTTCTTCTAATTTTTTAAATTACACTTGTGTCCTACACTGATAAATGTAATGAATTTTAAATTTTAGGAGACTAAGTGTAATATCTTGAAAGAATAAGTATAATAGAATTTTAAACTGCACGAGAGTTTAAATAATTTTAAAATAAAAAAGATTAAGTATAATAAATACAAAACTCGGAGAAAATTAATATAATTATTCTTTATATTTAAATGTGTGCTAGTATTAGTATAAGATATGCATAATAAAAAAATAGTGTATTACGTACTGCTAGGTAAGTTGGCCTGGGGAGGTGTTACAGTAATTTATGGTTGTATCTGTACATAAAGTCATGGGCTAGATACAATGAAAATTACTCATAAATATAAATATAATGTAAATGTGGTAAATTAAGTATTTGTTTATTTTAATTGGCCTGTACAAATGCGCGAGTTGGATCGAGAGCTGAAGTGGCAGGGGCATTACAGTCACAAAGATTTCTCATACCCTGATACTGAGGTGAGCTTCATGGTCTTTTTTAATTTGTTTTTCTTTTCAAAATATTATAACTTTTTTTTTTGTTTGTAAATAAAAGGGCTAACTGCATGCAATACAAAGCAACATTTGTCCAAGGTGTACTTCTGCACTCATACTGGAAAAAAAAAAAGAAAAAAAAGAGAGTCAAACAGTATAGCAATAAAGCTTGACACGGTTATTCAATTTCTCACGAAATTTCTTATGTAATTACTTCCACATTTCTTTTCACGCACTTTAATTTTTTTCCCAATTTTAATTCTTTCATCTGCATGAATAATGGATTCAAAAGGTAAATTAAAGAAAACCTATCAGACTACTATTAATTTCCTCCAGTACCTAGAAATGAGATATATTTATTGGTCATTGTTATACATCAAATTCACACTGATTGTTATTGAATATTGAACACGTTCATCTACCTTTCCTTTTTCACTTTTTTTATTTTAGTATTTTTTTCTTTCGCTATCCATTACCAGCACATTGGAAAAGAAGGGTTATGGCAGAGTCAAATCAATTAACGGATGTTTGATGAAATTATTTGCAGTCCACACCAAATGTTACCCTTGTTTGGAAGGATACCATTGGAAGATATGCAAATATATATTCAAATAAACTAGTGCATACTTTTCCCATGGATTCTGGCAATTGTACCCTTCAAGGGTGGCCTTTTTCCTACAATGTTGAACTAAAGTGTGAAAACCCAAACTCTTTAACTTAATTTAAGAGAGACCCTACTGGATACTCCAATTCTGATCTCTTTTTTTTTTAATATATTAAGGTACATTACAGCTAACGGTTAAATACTAATCCTTTTAAGATATATAAATTATTGAGAAAAAAATATTTTTCTTAACAAATTATATTCGATAATTGGTTTTCTGCCCCTTCTAATACGGGAAACAAAAAAAAAATGATTAGAAAGGGTAGACTGAAAAACGAACTTGTGGGACCTTGACAGCTATATTCTTTAGTATATTAGCTAGATTAATATAATAATATTGTTATTATTATTTCGTAATTAATTAATTGATGGTTGTTGGAAGTGGGTGATGGATAAGTGTGGAAAAACGTCCAAAAATTGCCTTAGCTTTCAAGGTAGGCCTTTAGGAATTTGTGTTCGCAAATCATGTAAGTACTAGTATGAACTATACATGTCCACTGCTCACTTTTATGCATGACTCGTTAATTTTCTAATCACAAATGCTTCCATTGATTCTTTTTTAAAAAGAAAAAAAAAATCGATGTGTATTAGTATGAATTTATGATATATTGTGCTAGTCAATTTGACTATACATAAATCTTTTTCTTGGAAAATCACAATCAAAATGAAAGCTCTCTTTTCCTCGCAGGTTTCAGACTTTAAGACTTTCCGAGAAGTTTAATTTTAAGCAAATGCTATGTCTAATACTTTTTAATCTATTTTCTAAGGAATTAAGGCCTATTTAGAAAGGCTATGCACATCTTATGAAAATAGCTTATGGGTTTCTATAAACTGTTTTCAGTTTATTTTTATAAGCTTATTAGAATAAACTGTTTTTAACTTATTCAAGTAATAAGTTTTATAATTTTTTCTTAAAAAAAAAAACTATAATTTGAAAACAGCTTATTGAGACATATAGTACTTAATTAAGTTGTGTATTCAAACACATCTTAAATATAATAAAAAATTATTGAAAAATATAATTTTTTTATATTTTTAAGAAAAAAATAATGTATAATATTTTTTTTTAATTCGAGGACATTGTTTAGTGAGACATGTAATTTTAATCTACACTCAGGTTTTAATTGTAATGCTTTGAAAAAGTAGTTTTTTTTTCAAAAAGTACGGTATTAGATATTAAACCCGGATATCTATACACACATATCTTTTTATGTATTTATCTATTAAGTTACATGATTGACATTAAAACCGACTAGTTTTTTTTAGGGGCTTGATATACAGTGTCCTTAAGGCAAGCCTTAGTTAAGATTACTAAAAGTAGAAAAATAATCATAAGAGCACATTATTCCGTCTCTCGAAAATACAAAAAACTACACATTATAATATTTTTTACTATATTTGGATTCTAAATATTATTTGCCTTTTTTTAAATATAGGTATTAATCCAAAAAAGTATTTTAATAAACTTACTTATTACAGAGTTGTTTAGTTAGGATGTAAAGCCAATAAATAACATGATAAAAAAAAAAAGCAAATTAATAACGAAATGAGAATGTTTTTTTTTTTGTTTTTTGGAAATACATAAATTTAAATTAACGATACAATAAAATGTGCATTAAAAGTGTGAAAGCCTTACCGATCGACAAAATCCAACACCATTAATAAATAATTGAGTTTTTTAAGCATACCGACATAATTTCGAATAAAAAGTGTGCTTCATTGAGAGATGCAAAACTCAATTCAGTAACTTTTACTTAGACTTTAGTTGTCAGTTGATAAACTCTTCACCCACGTAAGACCAATCCTACTTGTGCCTCCACTCCATTAAAGGAGGACGGTTGACAAAAAAAAAAAATTTGCAAGAGGACTTACTAATTATTTTTTCTTTATGGTCAAGAGGAATTGATAAATTAACATTAGGGTACCAACAATGGTGTTGCCATAAAACGCTATAGAGGCACCCTAGTCAGGTGGAAGAACTCGAGTTCGAGTCCTGGAAAGACGCGAGCTGGAGGGACAAGCCTGTTTGCGGTAAAAATTTAATTTTTTGAATACGTTTGATAAGTAATTCCATTTAGCTTAAAGAAGTTTTATTAATTAAAAAGTTAGTAGCCTTTTGTTTGGTAAATATCTAAAGAGGTAGATGATTTTGGTGGTTACTACGTTTTACCAATGTTTTTCCAAACGCTACTTTAACTAGAATTTAAGGATTTAAGCTTTTCATGTTTTTATTTTTTCCAATATTTTTCTTATTAATTAATTAACTTTTTGTTTGTTGTCATTTTATATTTATCAGCTACCTCAATAGTTAAACACTTTCAATTCTATCAATTCTATCGTTTATCTTTTAGATTTTAACTCTGAACTATTTATCTGTTTATCTCAGTTAACTTATCTGCTAATGTTGCCACAAAGGCACAAACACCCTTAAAATCTTAAAAAAAGTTTTTTGGGTCCGAACGATTGTCATGGGCTAGCTTTATAGAGTTGACATGCAACAGTTTTGGATTCGGTTCTGTTAAGGCGCCCAGAACTTTCAAGGGTCATCAGATGGTTTTCCGAAAAAAATATTATTCATTTTTTTAAAAAATTAATTTTACTACCAAAGTCTGAATTATGGAGCTTTCCACCACTCATATTTTCCAAAAACAAATTTCCGATATAGAAGGTTTGATCTTGAAAGAGTGATGATAGTAGTGAGAGTAGTTTTTTCTGGAAAATCAAGAAAGGTGAGTGAAAAAGGGAGCAAGACTAAACAATGAGTGTATGTTTGTGCATGATCGTTGACCAATGAAAAAGACAGGGATATGTGAGTGAGTTTGAGAATGGTGAAGGTGAGAGTGGATGTTGTTAATGGAAGTAGTTAGTTTAGTTAATGGGTGTCAAACTGAGTGCTGCTTCTTTAACATTGTGGCAAATGGATAATGGGGGATGATAGCGAGGCTCCGTTTCAAGAAGGACAGCTAAATAAAAATAAAAAAAAGAAACATTCAGAAGTTTTCGATAATTACCAGAAATTTGTTTAAACAAATAATATAAATAATACTATTCCTTATGTTTCTTTTTATCCATCCATTTATATTTTCAAAGTAACATTAAATGTACTTTTACTCATTTATCCTCATCTTTAATCTTTAATTAAATAATAATTTAAACTTCACTATTAAACCAATAAAAGGTATTGTAGAAAATTTAAAATTTATTTTCATGAAAACTAGAATAATTATTGCTTTCCATGTGTTTTATCTCAAGTGGACACATAAGTAAGAACAGACAAAGTATTGTTTTAGCCTCTCTTTTTTTCCTAAAAGTCTTGTTTTTACATTTGCAAAGCTCAATTAATTTTTGTCTTTTCAATTATACTCTCACTTAATGATTATAGGCCAATTTCACTAATCACCTTTATTCTTACATAACACTATTAGTTAGGCTTTTGATTTGTCCTACAAGGCCAGCACAGCTGACAAGAACATGTGTGTGTGAGTGTATAGTATAAGGTTCAATCTTTAGTGTCGATAAGTTTTCTTATAAACAAAAAAAAAGTTAGGCTTTTAATTTAATGTTCCGTGAATTTATGCAAAGTTTATATTTTCAATGTATATTATTAAGGGTATTTTAGTCCAATAGATAATAAAACATGACATAATTATAATTTTCTTAATCTGTGTGTGGAAGACTAAAACAACATAACTCATGGAACAGAGAAAGTAGTTTCTTTCAAAACATGCCTCCTAATATAAGTTTCCATAAAGAGGGTAATATAAAGAAAATAAAGAATAAAACCTGGAAAATAGAACCACCTTTCCTTCGGATATCAACGTTTGAAATGGTATTTTTGAACGTTATCGTCCGTAGAATAGTCAAAATATGAGAGAAATCATGACATAATTCAGAAATATCATTGTGGGCACTAATGTTCAGAATAAGGTGTGATATAGCATTAAGGAGCATTTAGTGTGGTGCAAATAAAGCTGGGTATGGTGATGGTTCGCAACTTTGCCCTTCCCGGTACAAATCCACTAGTTAAATGAATTGTCCACTAAAGCCCATATAATAAATGGACTAGAAATTTTTAAGTCCGAATCCGCCCCGCAAGTCTAATGAACCGGCGTAACTTTTTTTTTTTTTTATTTCATTTTTTTAAAAAATTACAATTTATTTAATTATATTAATAATGATTTTGCTATCAATTGCCCTAAGAGCAATGGTTAAACAACCCATAATTAAAAACTTGGTATTAAAAAGTATAGAGTATTTAATGCTACAAAATTATTTTCAATTTATTTTAAATGCAGAATTTCTATTCATGAGTTGCTTAACCACTGCCTTAAGGGATAAAAGAGATAAAATATTTCTTTGATGACATATTTTTTTTATCCAGATAAGTGTGTGTGAGAGTTATTCTTCTGTGTGAGCGTAGACCCATTTGAATTTTAAATTTAACTATAATTATAATAATTTATATTATTTTTTAATTTATGCGAGTCAACATATGTGAGTCAACATATGTCCGCAAGGCCCGCGAATTTTAACCACTTGTCCGCAGTTAAGCGATGATGGAAGGGATTAGCACAATCCCTATTAGGAGTGACACTATCCTTTTTAATATATAGATTTATGACTTTTATACATAAAGAGATGATGGGATTTCCAAAATTGGGTGGTCTCAATCCCTCCCACCTTAAGCGATTTGATCCGCAAATTATCTGGACTCCTAATTTTCTAGTTCAAATTCGCATAGCTCGCAAGCTGGTCCACGAACCCTGATCCATATGCCAAGTACTAGGTGCAGATAGTAGTATGATTTTTTTGTTAGTGCGAAAGGTAAACATAAATAAAAAATAAGAGAAATAAAAAATAAGAGATATTGGGCAAAATTAAATAAAAATAATAATAGAGAGAGCCAACAATGTAATTTTAACCAGCAATCTTAGTCTCTCAACCAGCAGCACTTGATGACATTTTTCAAAACAGAAACAGAGTCAAAAAGAGTGTGAATCAAAGAGAAGAAAAGCCGAATAGTGGAAATCGCTTCCAATGATGGTGGGCAAAGAAGAGAATTGAGAAGGAGAAAGGGTACACCGGATTAGAGTCTGTTGCGATTTTGAATCGGATTGAGGGCCAAAAATCGTGAAATCGTAAGATTTTACAATTCAAATCTGGATTTTAAGTTTTGAAAACATATATTTTACTTGTATGTCTTTTAGTTTTTCTTATTTTTTGGGCTACAAGTTAATCTCGACTGCTGGTTTATGGTCTATCCTATCAACAGAGCTTACTGGCTGTAACAGGGGATTGATCTCCCTCTTGACTCTATCTGATCTCCTTCTCCCATCCATTTCTCTCCCAATATCTTAAGAGGGCTACAGGTTAATCGTAGGGCGTTTATGCTACATCAACTACGAATTCAGCTGCTGTTAAGTGTACAGCAAGGCCGAAATTAGTACTTAACTGTTAGGGTTCAAAGATGGAAGTAAGGTAAGACAGTAATAGTTAAAGAAAAGAAGGATTTTATTGGTTACTATAAAGAATTAGGATTACAAATGAACCCCCGAGCATACAGCTCCTGAACAGAGAATGAAATTCTCCATAGCAAGACAACTAAAAAAATCAATAATTTGAAATAATCACAGCATATGTCCCCAACTTTTCAATTAAAGTTCACTTAGGTCCCTTACGTTAATCAATGTTTTAATACCGTTAACAGAAAACCAACGTGGCACATTGGACAAAACGTAAGGACTGATTTGAACTTTTAGTAATAAACATGTGAACTTATTTAAACTTTTGATACATAACACATGGACTGACTTGAACTTTTATTAATAAATATAGGGATTAATTTGAACGTTTGATTCAAACATAAGACCAATTTGAACTTTAAATACCACATTTTTTTTATTTTTTTTTAAAAAAACGTTGTTTTGTTCAATGTGGCACATTAAGTGCTAAATATGTCACGTTAGATTTCTGTTAACGGTGTTAAAATGGTGGTTAATGTCGGGGACCTAAGTGAACTCCCACAAAAATCAGGGACCTATGTGAACTTTTCTTGTAAAATTGAAGACCTATGCGGTGATGATTCACTCGTAATAATTTCAATTAAGAAACTAACTCTATTTATAGCATCTATCTTGACAGCAAGCAATACTAACAAACTAACTCTCATTAACTAAGCCTTATAACTAACGATTATATTAACTAAGATGTATCCTTGTCTCTTGCGGCGGACTCTTTTCTACCCTTCCTCTTCCGCGGGTCTAACATTGACTAAAGAAGTAAACAGACAGACTGGACAGAAGCTTAACATTTTATCAGAGAGAACTTATACGCTCGAAATCCCAAGAGGAACACTTGTATTCATTCTTTCTCTAATCAGTAGTCACTGAACCAGTGCCTAACATTCTTTCTTTCATAATAAATTACTAAAATAAACTGCATTTCTCATAATTTCATCAGTACCATGAAAGTTGAAACAGTAAAAATCACAACTAGAAACGGACTAGTTTAATTTTCCAGCTATATGATCAGGCAGGCTGTTTTGTATTCTATAGCAATAAACACTTTGAATAAAAATGACCAGCACAAAATAGCAATAAATTCAAGGAATACTAGATGAGGTTCACGCTTTCTAATTAACAACAAAAACAAAGTTGTACTGCTAGGATATTAATTAAAAATTGAAGCCTGTAGTTAACAGGTCCAAAGAGATTATTTGTTTGAATAGAAGAACCTATTTCATAATAGTTGGATCGGATACAAACTATTAAAGAGAGACCAATCAGACCATTAAGGACTCATGCAAGACAATTGATCACTGACACAAGCATTGCACACAATAACTTGCTTGGAATAAGATTGGAATTGTCTAAGAAGCTAATAAATGATTTTGTCATAACCTGAATAAACATATATAGCAGGTTTTGCAAGTGAACTTACTTGTTACCTGCTTTACTTAAAGACTTTCAAGTTTCAACCTGTCCAGAACTAGTGTTTGGCAATAATCAATCAGCCATCTACTAAGCTTCCAACCAGACTTTCCATCAGAGATCCAAACATGTTGACATAGAATGCCATTTTGATAGAGACAAGGTGTCTAATTGCCCAATTCGATTGGTTCATATAAATTGTACTCATTAATTGGCAGACTTGCTATATTAAACTTGTCTTAGATCATGTACAATGGGATTGCTTAGAGTCATTACTTGTGCTAAGCAACACAACTTATCAAGCAACTCCTCATTGCAGCTTGCTGACGTGGCTTGAGTTGCTTATGTGAGTAACTTAAATAAGCAACCAAGACCAATGGTTGCTTGAAAGAGAAGTGGGGCCAATCAAACAGAATTTTAGTGTAAGAACCTATATTGTATGATATGCGTGGGACCCATTTGAGTTGCTTAATAAGAACTTTGCATTGTAGTGTAAGGGTTGCTTAAATTGATAGAGTGATAGATACCTACGGGACCTACCAAAATATTATTAAAATATGGGCTAAGAACACTTGTTGAGTTGCTTGCATTGTACATGATCTTAACAGCTGCGTTCAAAACTTTGACGGCCAAGATGGGACTATTCAATCTCTTGTTCCCATCTTGAGGGGAGTACTACTGTAGCTTTCTTTTAGTAACTGTTTTTTTGTTGAAATTTTAGTAACTGTTTTAAGTACTTAGGGTACTTCTGAAATATATTGTAATCTATCTCAGCTTTTATGAAGTCAATTTTTTTCTTTTCAATATCGTCTTTCTCTTAATACCGTTTGATGTTAGTTGTTACCTTCAGCCAATGCTCCTAAGTTAACTATCATCCAAGAAAACTGAGACTTATTTGTTTCTCTTTCCTCCAATTGAAATACAGGAGCAAATTAGACAGATATGTTTGCTATTGTTCCTCTGGTCTCCAATTGACTAGACAGACATATTCAAAATTCTAATTTAGTTCAAGGCAGGGATAAAGAAAAGCAAATAATAGTGGTATAAAATTTGAGAACTATGTACAGCGATAGACTAAGTGACTAACTAATAATATTCAATTCCAATCTAACAAACTGTTTGATCGGAAGAGTGGGTAGGGATTTGTGGGGAATTAATAGAACTTATTTCCCTCCCCACTCCTCCTGCAAACCAAACAGTCGGTAAAGTAAAAGGTAAAGCATAACTACAAAATGATGCAAAGAAGAATCACTAGAGTGAAGGAAATCAATTTTTCCCCTTTATAAACCTAGGGTTTCAAAGTGTGTAAAAGGTAACCCCAGAAAACAAATTGGAGAACTCAAAAGCAAGTCAAGTCAAGTCCAGACCTGGCAATCTCTGCTTCCACCGACCAAATCTCCGGAAGTGGCGTTCGAGGAAATGCCGACGGGAAAGTTCCGGCAAAGAACCTTAAGCACTCGCGACCTGAACCTCCATGAACCAGAGCGAAACGAAGTGGAAGCCAAAACCTGAACATCAAACGGAACCGAGCCACGTTTCCTTTCACCGTTGAGATCAGCAACGACGTCGTTTTCGAGATAAGCGTTGGCGGCGGAGAAAGTAACGTTGAGAGTGGTTTCCGACTTCGTGTCCTGCTTGAACGGAGCGAGGTTCGACTCGGCGATGTAGTTCGCGCGGTAGAAGATGGAAGAGCGAAGCGCGTTGTAGGTGATCGTCATCTTCTTGTTGTCGTTACGGACGAGGAAAGCGATGTGCCAGGTGCCGGATACAGATTGGCCGGTGGCGGAGAAGTTAGTGAGGGAGAGGGAGCGGAGAGTGAAGTCGGGAAGGGAAGGGCGAAGGACGAGCCACGTGATGATGAGGATGACGCCGAAGACGACGACGAGGCAGATCATGGTAGCGAAGAAGGCACGGAAGAAGGAGCGAGAGACGATGGAGCGGTTTGGGTAAGGGTTGGGGTTGTAGTATTGGGGTTGGGGATAGGGAGGAGGGGCGGCGTAAGGGTAGGCGGTGGCGGGAGTGGGTGGTTGGCCACCGTTGGGTTGGTTGAAGGGTGGGGCTGGGTAGCCGGTGGCGGGTCTACAAGGGTCTTGCATAGGTGATAACCGGTGACGGAGAGAATCAGAGCACCGAGAAAGGAAAAGCAGTGGAGGTGGAGTGATTCAGTGAGTGAGAGAGAACGATTGGCTTAGCTTTCGTACGTGTGACCTTTTTCTATTTTTGATTCAGATCTTGATATATATTCCTTCGGTCCTTCCTTTTGTATATAAAAAATAAATTTAATCTTCTAAAAATTTATTTATCATTTTTTTCTATTTTAAATTTTTCATTATCAAATTAGTTAGTAACAAAAATCTTTATAGTACCAAATTAATGAAAAAAGAATCTTTGAAAACCAAATAAATATGTTTCTACTAGTTATTAAATATATAAACAACTTTAACTACTTTTACTACCTTTAACAAAAATATATCTAATATATTATGAAATACATGGGTTCCAACTTTACAACGAAAGTTCATTTAGGTTTGTGACTTTATTCAACGTTATTCATCTAGGTCCTTGTCATTGACCATCGTACATAGGATTGATTTGAACTTTTAATAATAAACACATGCACTTATTTGAACTTTTGATACATAACACATTGACTGGTTTAAACTTTTATTTGTAAATGTTGGGACTGATTTGAACTTTTGATTTAAACACAGGAACCAATTTGAACTTTAAATATCACGTTAAGTGCCACGTTGGATTTTTGTTAACGCTGTTAAAACGGTGGTTAACGTCAGGAACCTAACTTAATAACGTTAGACAAAGTTAAGAACTTAAGTGAACTCTCGCAAAAATTAAAGATCTACATGAACTTTTCTTATAAAGTTGGAGACTTACGTGATGAATTAGTTAATATAGTTTTGTAGTTTAATTTTAAAATTTTAAATTCACATGTCCACGATATTAGACTTTACTTATTTGAAAATGAAAGGAAAAAATGCTTAAATGTAATTAATTTAATTTAATAGTAGTTTATTATATAGAAGATTGCCTGTGGTGACTCTTGCAATTATCTATACAAATATTTTTTTAGTTGAATTATATATAAATATTAGTATTAATACAACTCAAAATGTCTGTTACCAAAAAAATTTCAACTCAAAATCACTACAAAAAAAAGTGTTTTTAGTCTCAGTGGCTTATGGGCCATTCCAAAAACCGTTGGAATTGGGCCTAAAAACTACACTTTTCAACTTTTTTTTTAAAAAAAAACCCGCGGAGAGCTGAGAGGCGAGGGCTCATCTGCTTCACCAATGACCAAACCCTAAACTCCATTTTTCCTTCGCCGCTGGTTCCCCTTTCCTCTCAACCATTCTCCTTTGATTTCCCTTCCTTCTCTACTATTTCTCCTTCGATTTCCCCTCCCTCTCTTCCTCCCTCTTGCTCGTTCCTCCTTCGATTTCCCTTCACTCTCCTTCTCCCTCTCGTTGGTCTCTCCTTCTCCGTAAACGGTAAGCACCCTTCTCTTTCTCGTTTAGGTTGTTCCTGTACATATGGCTTCTCCTATAGTTGGTTTTTATTCATGTGATTCTTGCTCTAATTAATTCTTCCTAAATTAAGCCTTGTTACTGATTTGTGATTGAAGGTGTTCTTGCTGCAAACATTTTTGATTGGGGATCTCGTGCATGTTTGGATCTTTATCGTATAGGAACTATTATTGAAATTTACACAATGAGTAACAATAAAATGCATAGACCTTGTCGAGTAGGTGGAGTTCTACATATCCTTTTATGTGTGTATTTGATTTCTCAATTTATTCATTGTGGTCAATAGTTGAATACAGTAAATCTCAATTTTAGTGGATATTCCTTTTTAAAAAAAATTATTTAACTTGAGAATTTTATATATATGCTCCTTTCAAATTATAGAAGTTCTGTGTGTCATATGAATTGCTTTATAATGTTGAAATTGATTACTTGGTTGACTTGATCTTAATGGAAGTTTTAGCTAGCCTTAAAATGAGCAAGTTGATTTGTCCTGGTTTAGGTACCTTCTGTTACTCATATTGTGTGTTTTCTGCATTCAGGTTTGATCTCCTTGATATATGCATCAATTGGCCAAAGGAAAAGCTAAATTGACCTATTATTAGCTAGGTAAAATTCATGGCTCTTGTTCTGTTCAGCATAAGAAGGATTAGATAACAGTCTAGGCCTTCATTAGTTTCAGTCTGTTTGGATTGATAAAAAGGAATTGAATGACAATAATTTTGATTGTTTAGATTATTTTCAATGGAATTAAGTGGTGGTCATTTAATTAGTCAAAGGTACTCTATCTTTAGTGTTGCTTCTTTTCTTAACTTACTGCCAAACTTATTCTATGATTGAGCTTCGTCTGTATTGAGCTCCATTGCAGATGTTGTTCCCTTTGCAGTCTGACACAATTTTTACATGTGAAGTTGTTATATACTGAATGACTGGTCCGAATGTAAGTTTGAATTTTATCCTATATGGTGCCTGTATAAATGTAAGTAGATACCTCAAGTTCACATAGGAGAAACCACACTTGTGTCTTTGCATGTCCAAGACCTGTTTTAGCAAGGTATGCATCTTGTTATTTCATTTTTGAATAAATTAAGTCAATTTTATATCACTATATTTTTTTTCTTATTAGAATGCTTCATTTGTTTATTTCTTCAAATTTAATAATATCACTTCTGCTGCTTTATTTCTCTATTTTTATTTTCATGTTTACTTATGCACACTCATTATTTGTTAGGAGGTACTTATAACCGTCTCTAATATCACTAGTTGTTCCTAAGTTATAGAAAAATTGAAATCCTTGAATTAAGTTCTCAAAGAAAGGACATTTACAAGACATTATTTATATTTGGACTATATATCTTTATTTTTATCAGCATTTGGACTCTATATCTTGACGCATGAGTGTCTACTTGAGTCTTGTCTTTTACTTGATGCACTTAATGCTCATGTGCTCCCTATTAAAAAAATAGTTGTTTGGTTTTCAATCCTTTGAGTATCCAACCTTCTCTTATTTTTTGTGAGTGTTGATTTTGTTAGCATCAAATTTCTTGATTCAGGCAAGTTTTGCATGGTGCTGGTGGTGCGATGTCTCCACAAGTTCAAGCTTGTAGTCAATAAGTAATTACCAGGGTCTACAATGCTACATTTTTTCTCTTACACAGTAAACTCACTACTTAAATTTCTTAGCAGTTGTTTTCCTCTAACTTGCCTCTTTGAATCAGGATATGAAGAGTGAGGTCAATCCTGTTTTGAATCCAAGAGCTGGGGTCCCGAAGGATCATTGATGCAAATTCCTGGTATGTTCCCATCACAAGCATTTACTCTAATGACCGATGTCTTTGGTAATTATTTGATTCAGAAGGTAATTGTTGTATTTTGTTTAAATTTACTCTATGCTTAGAATTCTATTTTAATTCCTTTTTAAACGTATATATAATTTTTGTAATTGTTACGTTCAAGTAGGTAGAAAATTCATTACATAAAGCAAAAAAATAAAAAAATAAAAGCTTTTGAATTTGTTCTATACATGCCTAACTTTTGCTAATTTGTGTTTAGTTTTCCGAGCATGGAACAACAGCGCAAATAATAGAATTGGCTGACCAGCTTATTGGTCATGTGTTGATCCTAAGTCTTCAAATGTATGGTTGTCGAGTTATCCAGATGGTCTGCTCATTAATTTTTCTATATAATGACTCTTTTCATAGTTATATCCCTTGTTTTATGTTTTACATTATTATACTGTTCTACATGATAAATAGTAGTTCGGTCGAGTAGCTGGTCATATTGTTGTGGCCTCTGGACACTACATCATCACTGCCATCATGGCTTAGTGGTTGCAATTATTGTTAAATAGTGGCTATGATGGTTGCCAGGAGCAAGAACCTATGCCCTCTGGTTTGTTTCAATCACAGCTTCTTGAAGAAGACTTTGTCCTTTCACTCACTTAACCAAACTTGGACTTATTTTTTAAGGATTTTGTTAATTTGTACTAGTTAAGAAGCATTTAATACCCACTATTAAATAGTTCTAGTTTCATTTTTTAACCATGCTTGAACCTCAAATGCTTCTTGCAAAAACCAGTTTTAGGATTTCACCTTGAGCTGGTCCTTGTCATAAATCCTTCACTTAATGTAAAGATTTTTGTCCTTCAATTTCTATAATGCATGCTAATGAATAATGAAAATGATGCACTGACTAGAATTTCGTAACAAAAATTGGAACTTCATTCTTTGATGGCCATACATTAACAAATATGCTTAGGCTACAGATTAAAAAAGTATGCCATATAGAATGGTTTCAGAACAGATTCATTTTACTTAAATTAAAAGTTCTTGTTGTTTGCTTTGTCTTGTTTATGTGTTTTCACCAGCAATGATAAGAATGTGACATGAACATATGATTTTGCTAATTATAAACGCAGTGACGGTTTGCATCCGACTGAAAGCGGCAATCAAGATGTTTTTGAGGAGTTAATCGTGAAACTGAGATATCTGTGAGTCAAGAATCTTTGGCTGGTTGATCACCCACTAATAGCTGATATCAACCCAAATGATCCTCTGAAGCGTTTCAGTAAGGATAAAGGGACTAAGGGCTATGCATTTTCGTGGGTTTATTATAATTACTGTCATTATTGAAAGGATATATGATAATTAATGTATGATGTTGTAATTTGTAACTAATATTTTGATAGTCTTTAGATGTTTATGCAAGTTAGTTGTGTGTTAGAACATTGTGAATGATCAGATATCTTGAAGTTGAATGTAGTTTCATCTAAGATGGAGACTATTCTCTTTGGTTCATCATGTTTTCTCATAGAATTTAAAAAAAAAAAACATAATTGTGTCTTATCTGCGGTTGCAGAGTTAAAAACAAAGTGTCTTACCAGCTGTTTAGAATATTAAAACAAAGTGACTTACCAGCAGTTTCAACCGCGGTTAAAGCAACAGTAATCGTTTACAATAAAAATAGATTTTCCCGCGGTTATAACCGCGGTTAAATCCATTTTGCCGCGGTTTTGCGTGTGGTACCTGCGGTTCAAATAAACCGCGGTTTTGGTAACCGCCGCTAAGTGTATGTAGCTGCGGTTTAAACCGCCACTAAGGCCAAAAAAAAGCACCGCTAAAAATTGATTTTCTGGTAGTGAATGTATTTAATAAAATAATTATTTTTTGAATAAATTATGAGTTCTAATCGTAAAAATGACTTGAGCCAACACCTCTAATGCTCCTATTTTCATGGTTTAAATTTACAATGATAAAGGTAAAAGGACCAAACTATAAGTCCCACATAAATAGAAATATAGGTAAAAGGTAGTTTATAAACACTATTTTACCTAATCCATTGAAGTTCCTCTTCAAGTGAGTTATATGCGGGGTGTAGAGTTTAAGGTTAAAAATGATATAAAATATAATATAACAAATGATATAATAAATATCTTAATGTTGAGAGGGTTGACTCAAAGTCTTAACAACTAAAACAAGCGCTTTGAGCTTCTAAATATTTGGACAGAAAATAGGCCTTCAAATAATTTTTTGTAAACAAAAGTTTAAAAATATATTTAATTTTAACAATCCGTTGAATATAAATAAATATCATTTAAAAGAAATTATAATGGTGAAAAATATACACTAATTGATATGTATAATTGCATAATTAACCTTGATTATTATCTTAACTATAGATGGCTTTATATATTTTTTAGAATATTAAAGCACTTACCTGAAAAAAAAATAGTGGATTTTAGCATACACAACTTCAAAAGTTGTGTACCATACACAAGTAAGCAAAAATGAGTTATAGACAGTTGTGTGTTAATTGTGTCACTCTATGCATCATTTGTTTATCTTTATTTTTTTAAAATTTTTTTTAATCAATTATAACAGATTAAAAATTTTTTCGTGAAATTATTTAACCAATTAAAAAAATTAAAAAATAAAAGAAATATACGTGTGTATAATAAACATAATTTATTATTATATTGAATATTTTTCATTTGTTTCTATGTATTTTTTATTTGATGGTGTATCATACACCACTTAAAAAATGGTGTATCATAGATGGAACCGAAAAAAATATGTAACTTTATATATCTTTTACAATTTTTTCCAGTATATTAGTTTTATACATTTTTTTTGTTACTTTCTTATTACTATTATGAATTTTTTTTACTTTTGTAACTACTGTAAATTTTGTACATGTGTACATCTTCTTAATTATTTTGGTACCCAAAAATTAGTCAATCTCGACCATTGATGAGCAATTATATGGAAATGGTAATTTCATGTCCTTTATGTGAATTTATGGAGAAAAATGCAAGATAAATTGGAAAAAAAATTATACTAATTAATTGTCTATTCTGATTTGTTTGTGATTGCATTCGACTAATGTTAAGAAGTTCAGGGCTTCTTATTTTTTTATTGTGTGTATGTTTAATTTAAAGAATAAAAGGAAAAAGGCTAAAAAGTAGTGTATTTGTATTTATTAACTTACAAGAAAAGATAGAGAGGTTACAAAACATTAAAAATTATATTATACTTATTTTATTTGTTTTCAAAAAATTTTATATAAATTTTCAAAAATAAAAAATAAAATGAAAAAAATATGATAGTTTTGTACTGTAATTACTTATAAAAATAACAAATAAAAATAAAAATAAAAATACAAAATAAACATGGCCATAATTTTCATGTTTTCAAGATTGTTTTAATGTAAAAATTGATAGATTTTCATATGCTGTTAGTTTGCGCCTAGGCGCACAAAGGCTCCACGCCTAGGCATACTCATGCTGCTAGTTTGGCGGTGCATTTGCTAAAATTTATTGCCAATTTTATGTTTCTAACGAGAATTTATCTAAACAAAAATCATGTCATTTTGAAATCAGTTCTGTAAAATAAAATAAAATTGATAAAATTAATTTTACTATCACTAAGTTAAATAGTGTTAATCAATCAAATGCTGAGCCGAAAATGCACCGTACCAAAAAAATGCTGGAGAGAAGTCGAATTGAGATTTTTCTCTACTATCCTTTTTCATTAAACGAGGCCTAGAAACTCAAAGAAAAATAGCAAACGAGTTTTTTTGTTTTCCTTTTTGGAACACAATAGCAAACTAGTTTATAAGCCTAGGGAAAAAGGTCCTATAATGAAGGACTTACATTGAGAAGGAGGAGATTGGATCACATGAAACCTAAGAGCCAAGTTAATGGGCTAAACTAGCTAGAAGGCCACACTGGTGTTAGACTCTCTATACAGCCACCAATTCGAAAATAATAACTAATTTGCAGATAGGCCCTCCCATAACAGATAAAGGTAATTTTAAATAATTTTCAAATGAAGCTTATCCAAAAATATATTTATTTTGATGAATCTCAATTGAAAAATTCAAAAATATTTGAACGTTGAATAAGAATTTCGGATGTAAGTCATCGGATAATGAATATAACATTTTAGATAAATCTTATCCGAAAAAATAAGAAATCATAAAAATCTTAACCCTAATTTTCTAAGCACACGTCTTCATCATTCTCAAACTCTCATACCTGCTTACTTTATTTTCCCTTCACTTATATTTCATAAAAATCACATCATAATCTTCAATAATATATATTAAAAATTATTGTCATTCTACTGCTACTTCATACTCTTGTCTTCGATCTTCCTCAAACTTAAATCTTCTTCTATTACATTTAAATATTTTTACAAAATAGAATATGGATTAAAGCTTGGTTGAAGGTTATATTTTGGTTGTGCCCTCCACTAGTTTGGAAGCATTTGGAGAGTGTATTTGGAGGCAATATCTTGTTTCATTTCCTTTAAGTAAGTAATTTGATTTCTCTGGTTTGTGTTTTTTTTCGGATGAGTCCCATCTGTAAAAGTCAAATAAATTTTGAATGATATTATTGATCTAAAAATAATTGTTTTTTTAATGATCTTGATCATATAAAGATATTATTATTATTATCATTAACATCGTTATTATTCGAATAAATTGGCCTATTAAATATAAAATACATTTTGACAAATTCATGGTTGACCAGTTTAATTATCAATTGAACTTTAACAAAAGCCTTAACTTATTCTCTTTAACAAATAAGTTTGGCCAGACTTGAATTTTTATTTTTTATTTTTTGATGAATTTAATATAGACTAAACTTAGATCCATGTCTAAGTGCGTGACTTTTTTTTTTTTTTTTTATCACTCTCTACACCTTGTGGCCATGGTTGCTCTATGACACTAAATCAACTAATAATTTTTTTTTTATTAGCCAAATTTTTTAGGTGAGATGTGAGAGAGTTTATCTAGCAGTAGTATTATCACAAAATATTTCAATAACACTCATACTAAGTTACTATCAAAAGGAAATTCTAAACGAACTCATATGCCTCTATAATAAAGCTCTAAATTATATAACAAACGTAATGTAGACAAGCTTGGCTTTAAATTCAATCATGAGCACATTATTCACTCCACATATTTTAATATTCATTATATTTACAAACTTATGTATTTTTTTTTTATCAATCAATTTTTTTTTAAAAGAATGAGAAAAGAGAATGAACATAGAACTAACTTTAAACTCTAAATACTATGTTTGGAAGTCTTGAAATAAAAAGGAAAAAAATAAGAAAGAATGAGGTTAGGTAAAGAATGGTCACTTTCTCCGTTCGGATTTGCATTGATATGTGTGAAAGGTTGTAAATGAGTAGAACCTACCATTGAGAGTCTTCTCTCTTATTGAGACGAGACTTTGACTAAAAATTTTTAGCATTTGATGCAAAATTACATAATTAGCCTTTGACAAATTATTTTGAAATGTGATAAGAAAAAAAAAAAAATTGGTGTAAGGATATTTTAGTTATTTTATATCAAACTCATATTTTTTTTCTTTTTTCATTTCTATTCAACAAAAAAAGTTGAAATAATTTAATTTTTTTTTTAAATTTCTCTCCAACCAAACATCCTCTAAATTACCTTTATTTCTATGTAACCTCCTTCTTCTTAACTTCCTTCCTTTCAACCTCTTTCTTCTTTATTTTTCTTCTCAAACCAAACATAATGTAAATTTACATATCCCTTCTGATAATAGACAAACTAGACTTCGTGAATTATGTATCAATATTATTGAGTCTACTAATTTTACTATTCATTTTGACTCTATTGATTTTACTATTCATTTTCTTATTTATTTATTGGCCTATCACACCATTTTTTTTATTTTTTTTCTCTGTTTTGTTTTTTCTTTTCATATATCTCTCCCTATACACTCTTACATAATCCTGTTTTATGTCAAGAAATTCAATCATACTCGTTGAATTAACTATGAATAGATCCAACGGGAATCGTTTTGGAGATCATCATTGCCTACTTTAAAACCGTGTGCATGTAAGATAGAATCATCTTAAAATTATCTTTTTACTGTGAAGGCATCTTCACCTCACCTGGATGAAAATCTCGCTATAGTGCAAAAGATACCCGCAAGCACATCAATCAGTCACTTGTTTTTTTTTTTCTTAGCCATATAACTTGACGTTGTCATCAAAATAATGGATAGCCAAATTTTTTTTTTTCAATCTTAACCATATAATAAAAGCTTCAGACTATAGCAAGGTTAAAAAAAATATATATCTACCGACCATAAAGATAAAGATTATATGAAAAAAAACACGTATTTTACTTTTATGAGAGGAGATTAATCGATCTCCAAAATTGAGAGAGAAAAAGTATGAAGAATAGAGACTGATTGATTTGTGGGGGAAAAATTATAAAAAGAGATATAAAAATTAAAATAATAACAGAAAAATCATAAATCAAACACAATGAATTACTATTATGAGTAAAGACCAATCAACCTGATAAGAAAATTGCAAAATAAAAGAGAACACGAAAAAAGATTAATTGACCCTATAAAAAAATTGCAACTGAAAAAAAATATGTCACCTTCAGCGTAAAAGACTAATTGTGAGAAACAAAATTATAAAAAGAGGGAGAAAATAATGAAAATAATAGAAAAAAATAATAAATCAAAAAGGAAGAGAGCATGAAAAGAGAGTAATAGACCTGATAAAAAAATTGCTTGAGAGAAAAGTATCTCATATTTGAGAGAGAAGACTAAGTAGTCCTAGAAAAGAAAATTGTAAAATGAGAGAATCTCACAATAATTGACTCAATATAAAAAACTTGGAAAGAGAGAGAAAATAACTCATTTTTTAAATATGAGAATAATCAATACCCACAAAAAAGATTTGCAAAGCGAGAGAATAACCGACATATATATAAAAAACCATAAATTAAAATAATAGTACTTGTTAAAAGCAAAGATAAATCAACTAAAAGATAAGTATTCTTAAATTTTAATTAAAAATAATATTAAAACAATATTTTATTAGATAAAAGATAACACATATAAATTTAGAAAAATAAAATTTGAGAAAAACTTAAAAAGAATATTTAAATATATTCAATAGCTTTAGGAATTAATATGTGTCAAATTTGAGGACTCAATTGTATATATTATAGATAGATATATGAAAGGATGTTTATTAGCGCACACACATATACATAAAGAATATCGATTAACAACGTTATTTCATTAAAACAAAGACAAAATAATATTTGATCATGTTTACTTAATTTGATCATTTTTCGTTAAGTCCGTTAAACATTAAACGGATGATACCTAAAACAACTTAGTTTTGAGTCTAGGGTCTTATACTACTCTATTTTTTTCTTACCTTCGACCACCATCATTTGTCGCCGCCAACACCATTGTTGTAGCCGCCTTCTTCTTCTTCCTCACAAAATCGCGCCACCAACCACCACTAGATATTGTCAGTTCAATCGCCACTCCTCCTTTTCGTTCATCTCCTTATTGTTTTCCTCTTCAACTTTTATTCTTCTTCTTTATCTTTCCCTTCTTTAACCTTTGTTTTTCTATTTCGTTCCGACACTGGATTACAACAATTCTAATTTGTTCTAGATCTAATTTTGGGTTGATTGACCAACTTTAAAATTCACAATTTCTAATCTAATTTCAACCTAATTTCTCCAACGATTTAAACCCTAACAACATCACGACCTTCATATGAATGACTTCTTTCTCTCTTATCTCCTCTAAAATGTCTTCTTTCTCCTCTTTTCCATACTACATTGGAGGTTGCTTTGTGCTCCCCTTTGAAAGTCTTGTTTGCTTTTGTTTTTTTTTTTCCTGGCCACTATATGGCTATACCACAATTAATTATTAGTAACATTTGAAAAAATATTAAAAAATATTACAAAATCATTAAAAAAAAGTTGTTTTTTTTTGCACATTTGCAACATAAGATAATATTTTTATCAAATGTTGTATAAAGGTTATGTTGCTAAACGATTTTAGTAATACTTAAAAAATATTGCCAAATCACTAAAAATTATTATTTTTTAGCATTTGTAACATTTTTTTTATCGACCAAACACATACACCCCCACACTATACTACTCATAAATCTACTCCTAATTATACCCCACCGGGGATCGAACCACTTCTCTCAGGCTCCAAGAGCTTCTCCTTATGCCACTTGAACTACAAGCTCTTGGCACTTTTGTAACATTTTATACACATGTTGTATAAAGTCAGTATTACTAAATATCAATAATATAGTAGTGTGATGGTGTGGTTGATGGTCTCGTGGTATGAGAAAAAAAATTTGGTGTGGTGGTGGCCATAAGTGAAGAGAAGAAGAGTATAAAAGGTTAAACTCAAAGCAAACTCAAAGTTAAGTGCATGTTTTGATAGTAAGTTTATTTTGCCAAAAGATAGTTTTTAGGTCCAAATTGAAGTTTGCCAAAATGGAAGTATGTTTGGGTAATTTCTTTACATGGAAAATTTTCATTTTTAGTTTGGAAAAATGAAGTTTAAGAGGAGTAAGTCTTACATACTTTTCAAACTTTATTTTGCAATAGTAAAATGGCCACTTACAACTCCACCTCTCATTATCCTAATTACTTTCTTCATGTCATTTTTTTGATTAAAAATCATGTCATTTTTAGTAACTTTATATACAAAAGTACTTCTATTTTTATCTATCCAAACAAACGTATTATGTCAAACTCGCTTTTATAATATCATTCCCAAATGCAAATTCATTCCACCGAACCTCATTCTACCAAACTTTATTCTATCAAACTTTATTTTACCAAATTTTATTCCATCAAACTACTATCCAAACGGACCCTAAGTGTATGTTTGGAAAACTGTTGGGTTGGAGTAGAATTGATTTTGCAGAGCCAAAATTGATTTTGATTGATAAATCAGTTGTTTGTTTTTGCGTTGAGAAAAAGTTAAAATTGATTTTGGGTTGCCAAAATTGATTTTGGCTGAAGCAAGGTTAGACTTGCTTTCATGTTGGGGTTGAAAAATTTACACTGTATTTTTACTCTAAACTTTATTTTGAGAAAAAAATCCCCAAACATGAATCACGTTACTTTAAAATTAATTTTACACGAAATCAATTCTATAAAATTACGTTGATCCAAAATCAATTCCACCAATACTAAAGCAAACACACACTAGGTTGTTTTGTATTTCTTTCCTTAAGTATTTAAGGAACTTAACATAGATGAACAAAATTGAGACAAAAATGAAACCAAACTAAATAAAAAATTATTAAAAGACTAAAATAAAAAGGAAAGACTTAAAAGAAAGTGTCATTTTGCCTTAAAACAAATGAGGACATTGTATTTAAAAATACACTCTAATGATTTTAACAATTAATTAATATTGCTACAAATTGTGAAGCAGAAAGAATCAGATATGGGTTGGCCACATCCCAAAAAGAGTAGTACTTTTGTAGAGACTGAGAAACATGACGTTAATTCTGCTGCTTCCTATCACTCACTCCAATCACATTAGGAAAGCATATATATAATCCATCCTTTAATTGGTTCTTTTTTACTCTCTTCACCTTTGACATCATATCATATTATCATTATCATCATATACTATACTAATACTAATACTAATAATATATATACGTATAATTCTGATAGCCAGTTATTTTCCTCAAAAGAAATAAATAAATAAATATAGGCACCTGGCAGGTGAATTTTTCAGGTGGCTCGACAACCCCATAAGACGGCGCTGTCACAGAGTGAACAGTGCTAAATAGCGACGAAATCTTAAAAAAAAAAGAAAAAAGAAAAGAAGCTATGTCTTTGGAATAATTATTTAAATCTCTCTCTTATTAACTAATATCTCATAAATCATCATTTCTCTTTACAAAATGGCTGCATATTCCCATCATTTTAAACCCTTCAATCTATTCTGAGGCAGCACTATAAATTTGTGGCTTTACCACTTCTTTTGCCTCACAAAGTTTTCTCGTTGATCTTATCAGTTCTTATTCTCTGTTTTTACCTCTGTTCTCCTATACTTTCATACCATGGCCTCAAAAGCGTTCCTTTCCTCTGTTTTCTCACTCATGCTTCTGTGCTTGTTTCTTACTAGGGAATCTTCTGGTTTGTTAATGATCTTTTTTTCTCTTTCTCAACGTAACATGTTGCCATATAGTATAAGCACTCATGAAATGTTTTGTTTATTTGTAGATTGCAATACAGCATATGCATGCTTTGGTGCTAATGGAAAAGGTCTCAAGGAGATTCAAAGCAGGAAGGTTTGTTATAAGGGTTTTCTTAATCATGTTAAAATTTGTTGTAAGAAACTTTGCATAGTTTTCTTGGCTGGTTAAAAAAAAAAACTTTTATAATCGGCTTCTAGTATACACTGTACACAGAACATGCATGTTAACATATGCAGTTAAAAAAGAAAAAAAGTCTTTTTATTTGACATTTGTTTAACTCTATGGTCTCTGCTTGTGTAGGTGCTGTTTGGTTTGAGGGATAAGAAAATCGCTTTGGAGGGTAGTTTAAAAGGGTCATCATCAAGCTTTTTCAAGAATGGTGAAAAGAAATCACTGGGTTGGGAGTTAAGGAAAGTTCCTTCAGGTCCAGATCCTCTGCATCACAATGGTGCCACCCCCAAAAAACCTGAAACGCCTTAAACAAACTCAAGGAATGATGAACTTGTTTCTATGGTCTTGGTCTAGTATTTCACTATTTCTCAGCTAGTTTAAGGTTTTTTTCTTTTCTTTTTTTTTTTTTTGATCAATTAGCTGGTGTAGGTTTAAGAATTAATTAAGAAGTTAGTTTTGACTACTTGTTATGGACATGAAAATATGTCAGCTTGTTTAATTTCCGCTTTCTTTTTTATGTTGATTAAGCAGTATTTGAACGCAGCAATGTCTTTTATATATATATTCCTATGCAATGATCTGATCAGTATGAAGCAAAAGGAAATTTAAATTAAATTTTAATATATAATTGAATCCGGTGAAATACGGGGGGTTACAACTAGAAAATGAAGAAGAAAATGTTTCAAGTGATAAATATGACTAAAAATAAGTACAATTCAATAGGTTATGGGTGACTTGCAATGTGGGGAAATGGATCCAAATTTGATTTTTATGGGCAATTTGTGTTTTTTTTTTTTAAAATTGAAATATTTATGCGTCCAGCTAATACATTCATGGATTAGAAAGAAAAGAAGATTGAGATGATGTGGTTTGGCTCGTTTCAGCCGAATGGTACAAAAATAAGTATCTGAGATTCTGCAGATTATACCCTTCTTTCTCTATCTATCTGTCTGCAATTCTCTGTGATAACAAACCTGGAGATTTTAATCCTCTGTTTGCTAGCTCATGCTTACGTTGTTCATTATGATGGGACAGCAATGTCACTTGGGTGACGCAAGTGAAATCATTTCATCATTCTTCTAAATATATAATCGTGGAATACAAACCATTAGTAGGAAGAAATAGTAATCCTAACCCATAAGCTTATTTGGCAAAATATTCCCTGTCCTTTACAGACACAGCCGGGTATGTTTAAGGATTCCAACAAGGTAGTGCTAGTACATTTCATTTTATTCTTGTGAGCTCAAAATATTATTATTATTATTAAATTACTTAAAATTCATTACATAATGAGCCAAGTGCTTGTTTGTATTTTTGTGACAAAAAATTGTGTTTAGTCAAACATTGTATCTCTAATGGTATAAAAGTGATGTATTTGTAAAATTTCATGCTTATTTGGTATGACATTTGGAATATTTAAACCATGGTTTATGGGATTTCAGATCTCTTCATCTCTATTTATTTCATAAAGAAAGTTCATTTATGTATTTATGATTTTCTTCCTTTTTTTTCGAGAGTTTGATTTCAATTTAGAGTAACTAAATAGAGTAACTAAATTGATATAGATCGACCAAGTAAAGTATACCTTTTTATTGTATTCAATTCTATTCGATTAAATTGAAAGTTGCATACTTAAAATAATTAATCAGGTTAAACATGACAAAGCATCATATCTAATAGATCATATACTTAAATTGTCAAGAGTTTGTAACTCAGTGACATAAGGAGGAACTCTTTGAGCTAAAGGAGAGGGATTTAATTTCTGATGAAGTAGATTTAGGAGTAGTGTGGTGTGAGTATGTGTTTAGCGAATAAAATAAAATCATATACTTAAGTTTTTCTTAAGTGAGGTATTTAAGCATTTTTATAACTACTGTTTGTGCCCAATTTTTTTTTCTTTTAACTGAGACACCTTAATCTTGATCTATTTTTTTTTTAAAGAAAAACATAATTTGCATACCAAAAACCAAACGAACTAGGCTTCTTGCCTTTGAAGAACTATCTGCAACCAGTAACATAGGCATCTAAGATGGAGGACAATTAAAAATATGTTTGTTTAAGATTTTATAATACTGTTACAAGCAGATTAAAATGCTAAAATAAAAGGTTATTATTTGTTTTTTTTTTCAAAGTGCCTTGATAGATGTGTTTTTTATTTTTATTCCTCCTTTCACTAAAATTTTAAATAAACTTATACTGCCTTAATTAATTGTTTATTGCTTATGAGAAAAATAGAAACACACTGCAAGTACTTCAAGAAGGTTTGGTAATTGGTAGGAAGATAAGAAAAAGAAACTAATCACATTTGTGCATATCATTTGATGTTGACTCTCTTTTTTTGGGTTAAATTTAATCATGGCCGCTAAACCTCATGAACTTGTACAATTCTACGCCAGATTTCTCGACGCATGTTCATCCTCAAAGCACCTGAATAATCTGAAACAAATCCACGCTCGCACCATCACGTTAGGCATTTCACGCAACGATTTCATCCGAACCAAGCTCGTATCTTCCTACGCTTCCTGCTCCCAACTGCGCCAAGTCAACATCCTCTTCTCCTTCACAATTCGCCAACCCACTTTTCTCTTCAACTCCCTCATCAGAGCCTATTCCTCTCTCAACCTCTTCTCCCAATCCCTCTCCCTCTTCCGCCACATGCTTCTTCAATGTAAGCCCTTTGATCGTCACACCCTTCCCGTGGTTCTCAGATCCTGCGCTGGGTTATCTTCGCTGCGGATCGGCCAACAGCTTCATGGAGTTGTTGTGGTTTATGGGTTTCAATCCGATTTGGCAAATTCGAATGCTTTGATCAACATGTATGCGAAATGTGGACACTTGGGTTTTGCACGCAAGGTGTTTGATAAAATGTCGCAGAAGAATGAGATCACGTGGTCAACGATGATGGCAGGGTATGGAATTCATGGGAAGTTTGGGGAGGTTTTTGAGATGTTTGATGGGATGGTGGACGCAGGGGAGAGGCCGGACGGTGTGACTTTTACAACGGTTTTGAGCGCATGTAGTCATGGGGGTTTTGTGGAGAAGGGGTGGGAGTATTTTGGGATGATGACGGAGAGGTTTGGGGTGAAACCTGGGTTGCAGCATTATACTTGTATGGTGGATATGTTGGGGAGAGTTGGAAAGGTGGAGGAAGCAGAGGACATGATTTTGGGAATGGAGGTTATGCCTGATGAAGCCTTGTGGGGTGCATTATTGGGGGCTTGTAAAACTCATGGGAAGGTTGAGGTGGCAGAGAGAATTGCAGATAGGGTTTATGGGAGGGAACTGAGGGTTGTGTCATCAATTTGAATTTGTTCAGTGTGGTTTTGCTCATGAGACGAGGTGTGTTTGGCTTCTCCGCTGAGTTGTTCGTATGCTGAGCTTAGCATTAGTTGATTTCAGAAGGAGCTAGTTTGAACAAATGATCGAGATTGAAATGAATGTAAATCATCCCATTAGGTTTTGATGGTATGAATGGTTACGATGAGTTGATTTCATAAGAAGATGATTTGCGTGGATGATTTGGATTGAAATGCATTTAAATCATCCAATCAGATTTTGATCAGTAGGTGTGACAACACCACGGAGAAGCTGTACTAAGACAAGGCATGCGGTTGAATGATATGCGTGTTCGTACTTCATTCTTTCACATATTTTTTTTCTGGGCATATATATTTTGAGATACAACAGCTTATTGACCATATCTTCCAAATTCATTTGGAACATAACATGAGAATCAATTTTGTTTAAATGATTTCAGATTGGAATTGGATTTGGTCTATTTACAAAAAGTACACATTTGGGATCAAAAGGAGCTGAGTGTTGGGGAAGCTGTGCGCGCAGGAAGGATCATTCTTAAAAATCATAATCCCCTAGCTCTGTAGGGTGATTCTTCTTCGTTTTTGGGATCAAAAGGAGGACAACAGAGCATGGGATAATCAGATGGAATGTGTTAAGAATTTCACTACCAAGCACATAATTTTACCAGGAAGGATACGCTTAAAGCCAATACATAAAGTTCTATCCAGTTTTATTACTAATATTCCTAACAAGAGGAAAGACAATTTTTATTTTTTTTTTCCTTTAGTTTCTTTCTGAGTCTTTTCTGCCTGTATTCAAATGTTCTATTCCATTATAAAAAATATATATATGCAAATATGTTTTGAAAGAGTATACTGTACATCTAAACATGACAATTGATAGGTTTATTTCTGTAGTAGTGGTATATTCAAGTTCCATGCAGGTCCCCACAGGCTAAATAATCTAAATTCAGGTCTCAATCTTTGATTTCAATGCTATCAAAGTTTCATGGAAGAAGGGATGGTGTCATAAGTAAGATCGTGGATGTTTGGGTGGGGTATCATGAATTTGAATCTTTTAAATGTCTTGTCATTGGGTGACTTATCCTTTTTTTAAAGTTAAATTGCACTTATATGAATTAAATTCAGGAGATACTATTTAAAACTTCACTCCTCAAATCTAAGTTATCTTAATTTTATTTATATTTATCTATATAATATATTAAAATAGAACTAAACGTTAGAATTACAACACATCAGCAATTTAACTCTTTATTATTTTGTCACGTCAGCTTTTTTTTCTTATTTGTCACACCTTAAGTACAGAGAACAATACCATATCATAAAACTTAAAGTAAATTACACTTTCAAAATTTAATTTCTACATTTTCTCATAATTACTATCTTAAAAACTATAAATTATATTAACTAATTTATTTTTTTAGAGGACATTAACCATAAAATTATGATAGGAACTTTACAAATTTAAAAAAATTTCGTTCATATATTTTCAAATTAATTTTAATAACTATTATACAATTATGATAGTAACTTTACAAATTTAAAATATTTTCGTTCATATATTTTTATGTTAATTATAATAACTTTTATTTATAATAATATTTGAAACTTAAATATCTAAGAATGTATTAATTTTAATTTAATTATTAAATTATAACAATAAAAATTATAGATATCTATTGTGAATTATTATTTGATAGTATTTGATACTTTAAAATTTATTATAAACATAAATATAATTCTAATTTTTTATAATAAAAATATCTTAAAAGTAAATGTAAATTTTATTTTTATATTCTTTTTTTAATGCAATAAATCTATTTTATATTGATTGTAACTTTAATTTCATAAATTATACACATTCATATTTAAAAATTAAAATTTAGGTTTTATAACAAATAAAAAATATTATCGATAAACATAATACATTTAACATCTGTGTATGTGTGGACATACGTCTCGTTAACATTAACATGACGGAGGATGAGATTAGCATCATCTCTATTGGAAGTGGCACCATCTTTTTTATATGTAAGAATCATAAATTTATATACTAAAAAGGATGATGTCATTTCCAATAAGAATGCTTCTAAATCCATCCAACTAACATGACTTACCAAAGAAGCTGGACTAACTTTTTTAATCTCAACAGAATGTGGCCCAACTAAAAGGGAGAAAAATGATTAGCTGATTGTCTACAACATCAAGAAAGTTTTGGAATAATATGCTTTTTCTTCCTTATACCATAATAATACAACTTCACCGACTGGCCTTTTTCTCTCTCTCTCTGGGGATGTCTTGACCTTAAAGTTGAACTAGTCAACATGTTCTTTCCGTTACACTTTTCTTCTTTTGCTTACACTTTAGCTTACAAATTAGCTTCACCTTCTCCACATTAAATCTTAGGAAATGAAATGATATGTCAGAGTTACAAGTAACATGATAATCCACCGGTCGTGAAAATATTCAATAATCAGAACAAAAAGAACTTTAGATGCTTCAAGGACTACCTAAAAACTTGAAGTTTCATCAAACTTTGATCCGAAATTGATATATGATGGATGAAGTAAAAACAAAATGTACATATAACGCATTTTGACAGTGTATTTAGGCTCTGTTTGGTAAAACTAGCTTATAGCTTATAGTTTATGATTTATAGCTTATAGCTTGTAGCTTATCACTTATAATTGAGTAGAGGTGTTTGGTAAAATTAGCTTATTAAGTAGCTTATATTTGTTAAATGACTTAAAAGGACAAGTAATAATTATATGTATTAAATTATTTGATAGAGTAAACATGTAATAATTGACTAGAGGGTAAAATAGGAAAGAATTATTGAAAGCTACTTTTCATAAGCTATAAGCTACTTGAAGTAGCTTGTCATAAGCTAATTGTTACTCAACACCTCTACTTACTCATAAGCTATAAGCTACAAGTTATAAGCTCCTAAATAAGCTACAAGCTAGTTGTGCTAAACACACACTTAATATTAAGACCAAAATTAAAATTGAGTAAAACCACCTAAACCAAAAATATATTTAAACCTTAATTTTTCTTTTAAGGCCACAAAAAAAGGAACAAAATATTTATCTACATGTTTGTGTATCTTGAAGTATCTTAAAAACAAACAAAAAACAGAAATTCAACTCCAGGTGAATTTTACCAGGGAAATAGCAACACAAATTGCACAAAAAGTTGCTTGAACACTATAGCGCCAGGGAAGAACCTGCATGGTTCCAGTTTGGAAAGGAAAACCAGTTGAGAGAACAGGTCTGTCTATGCCAATGTATAGTCTTCTGCTAAGACGAGAATACCCGAAAACGAAACAAAAAGGAAAAATTATCTAGCATCAGCAGAAGTAAAGGATTCAGCAAACCCAGCAGGCCTAACAGCAATACTGCCTCTGCTATCTTCAACACTGGTAGCATAACTAAACTCTTTACTTTCTGCTTCTTTCCAAATCTTCAACATTTGAGAAAGTGGTCGCGAGTAATCAATTCCGGAGTAACAATCCAATTCATCATCAACTGGTCTCCATTTTTCCACTAATGCTGAAAGTACATTCACTGCATGACTCATATCTGGCCTATGGTTTGCTTCCCTTGCAGTACAGTGTCCTGCAAGTTCAGCCACAATGCTTATGCTCTCAAATGTCTCTACACTTGCTTCCATGGCTGGATCAATGGCTGCCATGAGCCTTTCTTTGCTGGATTTGATTCGCCAGAAGTATTCGGCTAAGTACCGGCTTTCCTCTGGCCGGCTCTCGTCTAAAGCCGTTAGTCCTGTCAAAAGTTCCATCAATACTACACCATAGCTGAACACATCAACTTTTGTAGTGATTTTCCCCATCACTGAAACACACACAAACTCAGTTAGTATATATGTAAATCTAGGTGCACCAAACTGAGAATACTGCAAGAACTAAATAAGCACAGAAGCCAACACATCACATATCTACAAGTATGATGCAATGATCTAATAAGGGATACAATGATCACATTGCTTAGTGCACATTTGTTTTTTTGTTATACTAACGCGGCTCACATTTTTAAATTATATCAACAATTATTATTTGCTTGGACAGAAATTACAACCACGTAAAAGTCAACTTGAGCCAGCAGGAAAACAAGCACACAAATTCACAAACATTCTATCCACTGAACACATAATTAGACATCATTTTCTCATTCAATTCTTCTGTTTTTAAACAACAAACAAAAATGAGAGACCTTTTCAAACTACTAAGATGCTTTTTGTTTGTTTTAGCATGGTAACTAAATATAAACTAACAGATCACAGAAACAACATGTTGATATGAAGAGAAAATGCAGTGATTCCACCTCTTAATTACACTAAACCATACAGTTAATCAATTTCTACAATTGTTTCATGATGAGAAGGAATAATTAGTCATCTTTTTTCTTGTTAACTTCTTTATTTTTCAAAAACCACAACAAAAAACCTTTTAGATATTGTTTTGAAGAACACTGTAACTTAATATATACTATCATCAAGACAACAAAAAAACCTACATGTTGATGTCTAGAGAGAGTATGGTAATTTCACTCTTAGTCTGACTAAACAAGTTTTTCATGGTTAGAAGAAAGAAGAGATTTATATGGAAGACATACCTGCATATTCAGGGGCAAGGTATCCAAATGTCCCAGCAAGCCTAGTTACCACAGACTTCTCACCATCAGGGGCAAGCTTGACAAGACCGAAATCCGAAACTTTCGCCCGAAAATCATCACCGAGAAGAATATTTGAAGACTTGAGATCGCGATGGATAAAGGTCTCGCGAGCAAGACCATGAAGGTATTCCATCCCTCTTGCAACATCCAGTGCTATTGCAAGCCTCTGTGACCAAGATAAAGGCTCCAACTTCAAGCTTTTCCAATGAAAAAGATGCTGGCTTAGAGCACCAAGAGACATATATTCATAAACCAAGAGTCTCTCATTCCCTTCAATGGAATACCCCAAAAGAGATACTAGATGCCTGTGTCGAACCTTGGAAAGAACACCAATTTCGGCTTGAAACTCATCCAGTGCCTTAGTACTAATAGCTCCGAGCTCCATTCTCTTTACTGCTATTTTTGTCCCATCCTCTAGTTCCCCTTTGTAAACAGTTCCGAATCCTCCATGGCCTAGTTCATTTTCTGAAGCAAAATTATTCGTAACCTTTTGAAGAACTTGTACCGCGATGACAAGGCCACCGGCCTCAATTACCTGCTGAGAGGTTTGAGTTTCACCACTAATGTTACTCAGAGAACTTGTTCCTGTTTTCTCTGATAAGCTTCTAGTGGTGTTGCTTGAAACTGCAACTTTGACCAAGTTATCTGGATCAGATGGATCTCTAGGGTGAACCACAATTGAAGTTGGAGCATCTAAGGAGGTTTTTTTGTTTTTCCAACAGCATAGGAAGAAATAAAAAACCAAAAAGGACAAAACTACAAAAACTACAGCGCCAACTACTATTCCTACTGTTTTGAACCTTTTGATGTTACTTGGTTTGGATAAGTTTGAGTTTGAACTATTACTTGAAAAATGAGGCTTAGAAGAAGAAGGAGGAAGTGAAGGTGAGCTACTACTAGAAATTGGGTCAGAAAGAAGAGGGTTACCCTTAACAATAACCTTAACATCATCATGAAAATTTGGAAATGGAGGCTGAAGATTGTTGTCACTTAAATCCAACAACCTCAAAGACTTCAATTTGGTAAAATCACTAGGAACTGTGCCAGATATATTATTTCCTTCAAGCCTAATTTCAAGGAGTGAATCTAACTTTGCAAGTGAGGGACTTAGAGTACCATTTAGCTTGTGTTTAGGTAGATTGATGATAGAAACTGCTGAATTGGAATTGCAGTTCAATCCAAACCATCGGCTCGTTGTGCATGGTTCATTACCTGACCAATCAGAAATCAGAAACGAAGGGTAATTCAGATTATCAAGAAAATCTAACAAAGCAGAAACTTGAGGGGAACATTCAATTCCAGGCTTGGATTGACAGAAGAAATTGTTATCATAAGAAACATTGGAAGCCTTAAATTCTGGTATTGGACCCATTAGCTTGTTATTATTCAACACTAAAATCTCAAGGTTCATATCAGCTAAAGATTCAGGAATCAAGCCAACAAGTTGGTTAGTATTGAGGTTGACTTCTCGCAATAAAGTGAGATTTCCAATATTCTTTGGAATTTTGCCGGTGAATTGGTTTCCATGAAGCCAAACCCGTGTTAGGGAACTCATTGAAGCAATAACATCAATAGGACCTGAAAATCCACCTCCTTCTTGATCATTCAACCACAGAACTTGAATTGAAGATTGCGCCAAAGTAGTCGGGATTTCACCTGAAAGCCTGTTTCCCGAAAGCCACAGATTTTGCAAAGATGACAAGTTGCCTAGAAAATCAGGCAAAGGACCAACCAAATTGCAATGAACAAGTGAGAGAGTTTCTAATTGAACTGATTTTTCTAAATCCATAGGAAATGACCATCCACTAGTTTGATTCAGTAGTGGATTTTCTTCCAAGGAGAAGACCCTGAGGCTGCTTAACCCATTGAAAAAATCAGAAGGGATAGCTTCAAATGAATTGTAATCCAAGAAAGCAAATTCCAAATTGGATAATCCACTAAAAGAGGGCAAAATTCCACTGAGATTGTTGCGTTGAAGACCTAAATTGTTGAGTTCTGAGAGTTGATTAAAATTTTGAGGCAATGTGCCTCTAAGACCTAGATTCTTAGCTTGAATCTGAGTTATTCTATCTCCAGAACAGTACACATAATGCCATGAAGGAGGACCACAAGGATCATCTGATTCTGACTCTTCTGGCCATTTCAGAAGCTCTGGATTTTCTAACCCTTTCCTGAAATCATTCAGAACTTTGAGATCATTTGAGTTTGTAGAAGCAGAAACCATTGTGATCATTAGAGCAAAAGAGAGAAAAATGCAGAATTCCTCTATGCCTTCCATAATGGTTAGCCTAAAAATTAGTAAAAGAGAGAGTCAAATACAAAATCAATCAAAGAAGAAACTTTAGCATTAAACTCAGAACCCCATATATGAAATAAAAGCCAAAATGAGAGTCAGAGCTACAAAAGGCAAAAGAGAAAATAAGAAGAATGTAAGTGATGGGTAGTGAGTCTTACCTAGAAATAGACATAAACGAATTAAGAGGTTTTCTTCTTTTTTTATTGTTGAGAGAATGTTGAATTGCAGAGAGAGGGATTTGGAAGTTCCTAAAATCAAGAAAATGACGCGAAACAGAATGTGGAGAGAATAGTATATCATAAACTTTTACAACATTTTTCTTTTGTTCGAATCAAAGTGTCACTCCACTCCACTCCACTCCACTCCACTCCACCATTACTATCCCTCTTGAAACCTTCTTTTGCTTCTTTTTTTTTTTTTTGAAAGTCAATTGTCATTCAATTGTATTTATTGTCACTTTTTTTTTTGAATTTTTTTAATTAAAATTTATTTTTCAATTAATGAAATTAAAATATTTAACATACAAAAATTCTTAAAATAGTTAATTATTTAATTAACAGTGGTAATAGAGACAATGAAGTGGTAATAACTTCTCTTTTTTTCTTTTTAATTTTTTTTTCTTATTGGCTGTGATTTGTTTGTAATTAAAAATTGATGGGTTACCAACTAGGATATTTACATAATCATAAATACATTCTTGAAGAGAATACTAGTAACAAGGACAAACATATCAACCCGATACATTAATTTTTTATTATTTATGTTCTTATATATAAATATAAGCACTTCAACAAAAAAATTACACATTAAAAAACTGCTAATGTAAAAAAATAAAAACATTGATCTCTAGAAAAGAAAAAAAAAACCCTTCTTTTCTATGTTATGTTATTTTCATAACTTCTTCTATTTATATTATTTAAAATTAAATTCAATTATTTTCATTAATTAAAGATAAAATTAAAAAAAAAAACTCATAATAAATACTTTTAATTTTTATAGTTTTGTAAAAGGGGAATATTATTATTTTTTTGACAAGAATAGTATTATAATGGCAAAATTAATACTTCTATCCTTTAACTTATTATTTTTTTGAGTTTGTCTTCTAATTAATAATAATCTCAAATAAGACTTGTTAATTTTGGTTTATTTCAATTTTACCTTTTTTGTGGGTGACAAAAAATTATAAAAATGACGTCAAAACAACATAATTTTTGTGTAAATCTTAACTCAAAATGATGTCATTTTAGATATTTATGTTAGTCACTTAATGAAGCTAAAAAAATGATAAAATTAAAATAAAAAAAATTATAAAACTGATTTGAAAATTTTATTAATTAGATGAGGAAAGTAAGAAAAGTTAAAGAATAAAAGAATCATTTTGGCCAATTATAATACAAGTAGAAGGAGATGTTGGTCGGGTGGTTGATGAGTACTCTCTCCGTTTTTTTTAATATGTCTTTTAAGGTTAAAATACACAGATTAAAAAATTTATTTAATACTCTTGTAACTATCAAAATTATAAGATAATTTTCTATTATATCCTTGTTGGAACTCTACAATTATTAATTATCTACTTAGTATATGTATAAAGTAATAAATGAGAAAGAGTATAATAGGAAAACAAGCTATAAATATTCTCTTGAATTTCTAAAGAGATAGATAAAAAGAAACAATTTTTTTTCAAAATGAAAACAGATAAAAAAGAACAGAAAAAGTACTATTTAGGATAGTAAGTCTTTAGTTCGAATTTCTGTATATGCATTTTAGCTTATAAAAAAAATAATAAGACAGGAGAATAAAAACTAGAAATAATAAAAATTGGAGGCGTAAAAGAAAAAAAATAAAAAAGGGAAGAAAGAAAGAGTTAACCATAATTTTGTCGGGTTAGTAGGGATTAACAAGTGGATGAAAGTGTTCCACATTGGAATAAAGTGGGTCCATGCTTGTCTTCATTGAGATATTTTTATTATTTTATGTCAGAGAGACATTTGAGGTCTTCGAGGCACCAAATTCTGCAACATGGTACTAGTAGTATTACTATAAACTTTTTTAGTGTAATTTTTTATTTTTATTCTCTGCTGTTCATATTATAATATTCTTTGTCGATAATATTAATATTTTTTTATAAAAAAAATAGTTAATTATCAATTTGGTCCTCTAAAGATTATTATGTCATCAATTTGGTCTTTCAAAAAATTTTGTCACCAAATTAGTCCTCCAAATATTACCTTATCATCAATTTGATCCTCAAAAAAACTTTGTCACCAAATTAGTCCTCCAAAAATTTAAAAGTCTACTAAATTAGTCATCAAATTAGTCCTCCATCATGGACCAATTTGATATATTTAAATCTTTGGAGGACTAATTTTGTATACTTACACATCTTTGGAGGACTAATTTAGTGACAAAGTTCTTTGATGGACTAAATTAGTGATAAAGATGATCTTTAGAGGACTAATTTAGTGACAAAATTTTTTGGGGACTAAATTGATGACAAGATAATCTTTGGAGGATTAAATTGATAGTTTACTCTAAAAAATACTACTCTCTCCGGTCCTTTTTATAAGCAACGTTAGACATATTTTACACATACTAATAAACCTTAATAAATGATTTTTTTTAATCATTTAAATGATGAATACAAATTTTCTTCCTAAAATGCCCTTATAAATGGAGTTTTTGAGTGTCATTGGGAATAGAAGAATTAGTAAAAAAAGAAAAATCATTAAACTCAATTAACTAAGGGTATATTAGGAAGTCTATATTTTTTATCATTTAATAAAGTTAAAAAGTGTACTTTGTTTCTTATATTAAGGACCAAAAAAAACTTACCTTTTGTTGCTTATAAAAAAGACCGGAGGGAGTAGTATCTTATTCCCTCCGTCCCAAAATGTAAGACCCTTAGACCAATATTGCGGGAATTAAGAAAAGTGGTTAATTTAATTAAATGCATTAAATTTGTCTAACAAAAAATATTAATTTCTAAATTTACTCTTTCAATCTCCTTCTATCACCTCACTCTCTCTCTTAATTAATGTTTTGGATTCATCAAAATTGGTTGAGTAGTAAGAGTATAATGGTAAAAAAAAATTAAAGGGAGTATAAAAAATTTTCAAATGGTCCTATAAAATGGGGCAAACAAAAACTCTCCAAAGAGTCTTACATTTTGGAGGGAGTATAATATAAGGTTTTAGTATATAATTTTTAAGGAGTATTTATTATTATTTTTTTTATGTTTATAATTAATAAAATTTTATAAAGAGATAATAAGAGATAATTAATGCAATGATAAGAGAAAAAAGAAATATTTTAAAGAGATTATATACATTTTTAAAAAACTAATATATTAATTAATTTAATTATATATTTTCTTAATAAATATAATTATTTAAATAAGAACTTTATAATATAAAGAAAAGCTTAATTGGTATATAGTAACCAAGGCATTGAATGAAAAAATTCCTCTTATTAAACAGAGCTAGGAATTTTTTAAGTGATAAATTCAATCGTTTAAGGTTTTACTTGGTAATAGAGATGTTTTAAAAACTTACATAATGACGCATTATATGGAGTATATATCCCCTCTGTAAAAAAATATAAGATTTTTTAGAGAGTTTTTAATTGTCCCATTTTATAGGACCTTTTGAAAATTTTTGTGCACGTTTAATTTTTTTTATCATTATACCCTTTCTATTCAACTAATTTTGATGAATCCAAAACATTAATTAAGAGAGAGAGTGAGTGATAGAAAGAGATTGAAATAGTAAATTTGGAAATTAATATTTTTTGTTAGACAAATTTAATGCATTTAATTAAATTAATCACTTTTCTTAATTCCCGCAATATTAGTCTATGAGATCTTACATTTTGAGACACAAAGAGTATATATATAGTGATACCTTTAATCTTTTAAAGTTTTTATCATTTAAAAAATAATTATGAGTACACATTATTATTTCTCTTTCTTAAAAATATAAAAAACTACATAATTCGTATTTTAATAATATATCAATGATATTAATCATTATAATTTATTTCAACATATATTATATTTAATAGACATAAAAAAGTAATATATTAAATAAAAGTGAAAAAAAAAAAATTTTAAATATATGTAAATTTTACGTAATTATATTTTCCTATTTAATGTAATAATTCTTATTGTACCGTTATTTAATGAATGAATAATTTGTTTCTCAAAATTACTTTACAATAAATATTCTAAAAAAGATTTTAAATCATAAGAAAATTAACACTCTCTACAGTACTAAATATGAGTCATTTTTTAGAAAAATTCTTTAGTTTTAAATATAAGTCATTAACTAACTTATTATGTGTAATTTTCACTTCTACCCCTTTCATAATTTTTAAAAATTCAATTAATAATGAACAGGGAAAAATAATAGAATAAGAGAGAAAAAAATTATTAATTAAACTGAAACATTTATTAACATGTTTATTTAGGAATATAATTAAAAAAAATACTTTTTTTAAATAAATTTAATAAATTAACTTTCATTTCTTATTTCTAGTGATTCGATTAAAAGTAAATTATATTTAAAATCGAAAGGAGTATAACTAATTCGATTTTTGTAATGTATGCAATATTGCACATGATAAACATCTCAAAATAGAAGTTTTTCATAGGAAAAGACAAAAATTGAGTTTTGCATTCAACAAATATTTATTACTTACATTTTTTTCTATTTTGGGATTTTTATCCTGTGTAATAGTTGCACATATTTTCCATTAAAAGAGTCTTGCTAAACAGTGCCCTAAAGGCACTTGTTAAGAATACAAAAGTAAAATATTTTATTGGGATTTGTAGCATTCAAGTAAGATTTTAACTTTCAAAACAATAAATATCATCGATCCTAATAAAATATTTCTATTTTAATATTTTTAACAAGTGTCCTTAAAATAATGTTTAATATTTTTCATTAAAAAAATCCAAACTAACTCACTTAAAAAGATCTTTAGTTCTATAGTTAGCTGTTGACTTGTTGGTCGATTAGATAACCGAAAGAGAACCAGAAATGGTGGGTCCCCTATTTATCAAAGCAGATCTGTTCATCATAGCCTTTGATGGCGGTCGCCGCGATTTATTCTTTTGTTTTTTTTATAAATATTTTTTGTTTTTGTAGTTATAAAAATGTATATCAAAATTTTATTTAAGGCCATATATATAAGAATGAAGATAGTAATCTTTAGTTCTAAGTTATGGTCAGTTTCAAGATATAATTAATTATTTCTTTTACTTTTATCTCCATCTAATAAATGTATATTGCAATTATTTTCCTTCCATCATTTTTATCTACTAATTATAAATAAGATAATTTTGTTAATTTTTTATAAAATTTTATTACAGTTAATAACTTCTTAATATTTGTAAAAATATCTTAACGGATAGCGGAATACTACTCTCTTCTTTATATATTACTCTCTCAGTTTCACAATATATGTTGTATTAACCATTTTAGTTTTTTTAAAATTAATTATCACTTTATAATTTTAATAATAGTATTAATTATTTTTGGTAAATAATATTTAGTGTTAGAAAATATTATTTTTTTTATATTCTAGTTAGACAAAATAATGTGCATATTTGATTATTTTTTTAATTTTAATACCCTTAATAAGTGTTCTAAGAACATTATTGAAAAAGATCCATTATTTTTTTTCTATTATACTCTCAAAGGAGAAGAGAGAGTTTATGTTGAGTATTGAAAAATAAGTTAATACTACTCCATTCGTTTCATATTATAAAGTCATATTTTGATAATTACGCTTATTAAGAAAATATGTAATAAAATTAATTAATGTGTTAATTTTTAAAAATGTATATAATCTTCCTAACTTATCATTTTTCTCTTTCATCATTACATTAATTACCTTACATTATCTAGTTATTAAATCTCATTAATTATAATGAGCAAACATGAAAAAAGTAATTAATGCTTATAGAAAATTGCATGGAGTCTTCTTATTGTATATTGTGAAACACTAGTACTACTTACTCGGTTCCTATTTAACTGTCCAGAAAAAGAAAATTAAATGAGTGTAATAATTGTTATGATTTTCCTCCAAATAACTTTTAAACTCTCCATACACTTTTATCTCTCATTGATTGAATGGTTGAATAGTGGAGCATTGATTAACATCAAATTAAATATGAAGTTAGAATTGATAAAAATATAATTAATGTTACATTAAAAATATAAGCGGACAGATAAATAGAAATAAGATTATTTTTCTTTCCAAACATATAAAAATGAACTAAGGGAGTATAAAAAATGATTTTATAATATGAAATGGAGGAGGTAATATTTAAGAACGTGAGAGAAATTTAATTATAAAAAATGAAATTGTAGTATATTAAGAAATTAAGTAATTTATTTTGTAAAACTAAGAGTGTTAAATATTTTTGTTAATTATTGTGCCAAGACATTAAAAGATAGATATTATGAAGCAGAGTAATGTATTCTCTTCATTCATATTTATCTCTACTTGAGGGTAAAACACACTTACTTAAAAATGCAATTATTACTCTTATTTTGATCAAAATAATTTTTGAAGTCTCTATATTACTTTTTATGTCTTATTGTTTTATTAGTTCAATAGTCTAATACTCCATTAATTAGTACCCAATTAAACATAAGAAAAAGGTAAAAATATAATTAATACTATCTTAAAAACATAAATGGACAAATAAATAAATAAGAATTATCTATATAGACAGATAAAAAGAAATGAACTACTATTAAAAAGTTAATTATAAATATGCTTTTTTTTCTCTTGAAAATACAAAAAATTACATTATATTTTTAAACCACATTTAACTCTTTAAAAAGTGTCATTAAAATACTTATTAGCATTTTTCATAAATAATTTTTGTTTATGTTCTTTATTAAGTTTTTAATTATTTAATTGGTGATGGAGCGAAAGAAATAATAAAATAGCATAGACAAAATTATGAATAACCATATCTTCTATTATTATTATTGTTGTTGAGGAAACTTGTAGTAGGAGTAATTTTTAATGGTTTTTTTAATTTGTGTAATATTGTATACAATAAGAATTTTAAAGTGAAAAAAATGGTAAGTAGTAAATGTATGTTAAAACATAAATCAATTAATTTTTATTTTTTCCCATAAAATATTTCTCTTTTGAAATGCCTAATTATCTATACAATATTGTACATGTTAAAAAATTTTATTTTTAATTTAAATGTTAGAAATAGATTATACATTACATTGAAATCCTGGTTAAGGGAGATAATTGTAATGACATTTTAAATTTAAGGGGAGGCATGTGATTTTTCTGAATCTAAGAAAACACGAGTATTAAAAACACAATATTTAAAGAAGGCTGTTATAATTATCCATATATTTTTAACCCTTAATTTTAATTTTAAGTTAAAAACGAAAAGAAATGCAGTTTTCCCCTGTCATTACTCATTTGGGTCGAACGCAAGTGGGTTTTCCTGAAGTTTAAAAATGTGTATTTCAGACTCTTAACGTTTTTAAAAAATGATACATAGTTCAGTTATCTTTATGGTTAAAAAATGATTGTTTTTCTGTTATTACCATTTCGATGATTCTGATTTATATCTTTAAAGAAATTAGTCTTTAAGAGAATATCGTTGAAAAAAAAAAACAAGAAGAAGAAAGGCCAACACATGCAAATTGCTTACTGGAATTGATTCTAGAAAAACATTGGGTTGAAGAAGTTTTAGCGCCAACAAGTACATGATATTTTAGTTTAATTGTAGGCATGAGTTTTTTGAAGTTTTGATGAGTTATCAAATTCTCAATTTTATAATCGAGAAAGTTTACTATGTTTCACAGTATTTTTTACATATATATATTCTCTTGACTTTAGAACTACTAATTCTGAAGCATATTACTTCACTATATATCTACTTTGGCATCCAAGTAACTTTAGGTATGCTATGCTAATTGAAAGACCGTCGTTAATTAGTTTAATTAATACTATATACTCCCTCTGTTTTTCTCGTTTAAGGTTATACATTAAAATTAAGAAAATGATTGAGTCTTTTAAATTTTATAAAAGTATATTATCAAATTTTTTAATATATTTTTACCTAAAATCTCTCATCAATTAATATCTTAAGCCATAACTAAAAATGATGCATAGTGATTAGATTTAGTTGGGGCAACAAATTTTGATAGGTAGATAATTAATCTATGGAGATGGAGTGAGAATATTAGTAAATATATTTAGTATTAAAAAAATATTTACTTTTGTCTTAATTTCTTAAAATGACTAAAAAAAAGTGAATATAATAAAAAAAGTAAAACAACTTAAAAAAATACAAAGGGAGTATCCTAATGATGGAATATTAAAAGTCACGGAAATATTTTTTTTAAAAAAAAAGTCACGATGATCCAAGTGTGATTTTTTTTTCGCTATAGTTCTTTTTATTTATTTATTTATTTATTTTATAGTGATCCAAGTGTGATTATGAAATTAACATTTATAGTTGGGCTATGGAAATTGTCTAGGTATACTATGCTATGGTAAAAGATGCCCAAATGTAGGAACCTAGCTAACTTGTGATAGCAAAAGACCCGGGTTAATTAACTAGAGACAATTTATTTATAAATTACTGTACTACTAAAAATTAATAATAAAAAAAATAAGTCTGGGATTTTGGTCACAGATTCTTACAACTGTTTACCTGAGAATAAGGGCCTGTTTAATTTGATGGCTTTATCCGTTGCTACAAAAAAATTTAATTAGTAATTTTACTTTTCTAAGGTGTGACCGTGTGATTGATTTATATAGTGAAAAAAAAAAGAGACATACAATTAATTTAGAGTGAATCAAACAAAGTCACTGAAGAATGATGTAATCCAAATAAAAGAGAAGAACACCAATCCATTTCTTCCAACAATTCTCCTGTGAGTGTGTGAGAGAGATACAACAGGAAATTAGGCTCAATAGAAAAGGGTTCTGAAGTGAAGCAAGACAATATAATATTTTTTTCATTTGATAAGTCGTAATAAATTTTGAGTTTTCATTTATTTCTAATAAAATATATATTTATATAAGTTCTCTATGAACTTATTAGAAACTTTCTTGATCTCATGATAGGAAAACAATCATACAGCCTTGAATAAAATAATTTATCTTTATTTAGACAAACAATTTATGAAACAATGCAACCAAACAAAAACGTAACATATTAGAATAAAAATTAAGAGAAAATAAATAAGAAATGAAATAAGAAGATATTACATCGTAAGATAATAATAAGTTCACTGAGGATTTATTATATTGAAAGAGTCTGATCAGTTGATTATAAGAAGCGAAGAATTGAGTCGTTCTATCCAAAAACCCTAAACAAGAGAGTAATCTCTCACACTTTAAATTTTAAGAATCCAAATCTAACTCTAAAGTGTCTTAAAATCTTGTCTCATAGAAACGTTCATAAAATTAGTTACTTAGATAGAAAAAAAAAATAAAATCCAAAACTCAATCCAAACATAACTAACATTTAAAGAATCTAAATCCCTCTTAAAACGAGCATCAAAGCTAAGGAATTAAAAGTCATGTACTATATGACTTTTTTTTTTTTCTATTATGACATGTTTTTCTAGTTTTCGAAAAAGTTTGTCAAATTCTTAAAATAATACCCCTTTAATTTTTATGTTAGTCTCTTTAGCATTTTTGTTTTGTTTACTTTTAATTTGATAGTCTCTTTAGAATACTAATGAACAATTAATGCTATTTTTTTACTTACACCCTTATAATAAATACATGTTTCCATTAAACATTTATGATTCACTATTTCTAAATAACGGTATAAAAGGAAATTATATAATAAAAACTTCTAAAATTTTTAACATTTAATTATTTCCTTAATCCATATACATAACCTTAAAAGATAATATAAAAAGACAAAGGGAATAATTGCTTCTCTAAGTTCACATCATGTTAGATTGAGTCACCGTCTATTTACCTTAAATTATATTCCATTTATTCTTTTTTAAGAGAAACAATAAGTGATTTTTTTATTGGCCTCATTATAATAAACATGATACATTTTTTAGATATATTAATTGTTTAAAAAAAAATCTTCAATCCCTAATTTAATGTGAGCATTTATAATTTTTTATATAAGTTGAATTAGTTATACATTAATTACATAGATATTTTAATTAGTTAAAAATGACATCATTTATTATGTTATAATGATTTGTGTAAAACAAATCTAACATTTCCTATAAAAAAATATTGGAAGGAGTATATTATGAAAAAAATATTAAGCCTATACGATACTCCCACTTCCTTAGTTTTTATTTGTTAATTTTTTAAAGTATTATACAAGAATTAAGGAAATAATTGAATGCTTTAGTTTTTAATGAATTTTTATTTTTATTGCTTCTTATTGGGTGGTGTTATTGTCATTATTTTTTATCTAATATAATTAAAGTATTAATATTTAAATATTATTAAAATACCTAATAAGAAGTGACAATAGGTAAAAGAAAGAGACAATAATCACATTTTTCTATTAATTGTTAGTGATATAAATGCTTAGTTAAAATATAGTACTACATTGATTGTCCATTACTTTTTAAAGTGAAAAACAAACTCTAAATGAGTAATGTTAGGTTATCCTAAAAATTCTCTTACTTATTCTCCTATTATTATATAAAGCATAAAATTAAATGTATTCTATCCGTTCTGAAATATTAGTCATTTTAATTAAAAAATTATATCAAAATATTTGTCACTTTTAAATTACCAATGTTATATATATTAACTATTCTCACTTTTTTATTTTTAGTCAATAGCTATTGAGTAAATGTTAAGTATTTTAGAGAACTAAAATACTAACTCGTTTCAGTATAGTGGAAAAACAGATTATCGTCCTCAGGGAGCAACTACAGAACAATTTAGTGTCAATATAAGACTTTGGGTAAAATTTTCGAAAGGTTTTGAATTGAATTGAATTATAAAACGAATGCTCGTAATGTAAAGGAGTTTAAAACAATTTTAATAAATACTTGGATTTGAACTTGCTGCGCACTGTAACGATCTCTTTCTCTCTGTTAATTTCTATATTATTCGAAAGACCGTAAGGTAAAATTTTCAATTACAGAAGATTTCTCATTCTGTAAGATTCTGTGATAATGAAAATACATATTCCAATCTCTTAAAAATATGTGAATTCAATCACGCAATAAGCAAAACCTCTAAATAAACGGTTCATAAATCAATACCTATCTCTAGGTTATTGCTTTATGAAAATCCTTTATCAGAACCTCCTTTTAAATCAAATTCTCATTTAATTGAAAAGGTTAGAAGAAAGAGAAGAAAGATTATTAAGCTTTAAACTCAACAATTAAAACAGATAAAGAGAAACAATCCAATTAATATAGAAAGGAACAAGAGAGTTTGAATGATTACAGTGCTAGCCACATCCAAATCCAAGAATAGGAATCTAAGCTACCATCTTGAATTGAGAAACAATTGAATTCATAGATGAAAGTTACACAAGATCTCTCTTTGCACTGTTTCTATCTCTAGAATTCTCAACTTCTCTACTCTGACTGCTGTAGCTCCTAGTGAATGAGGCTTTTTATAGAGATCCCAAGTGGTTATCTTTGCTCAAAATAAGATAAAATAATATCAGATAAGGTTGCTTTAGATCTTTTTTCCTTTTTCTTCACCCTTATCTTCTGTGTTTTTATCTATTTACCTGCAATACAATAATTTAGGGATCAAATCTTATCTAAATTAGTCCAAGATAAGGATAAAACTCAAATAATCAACCAACTCTCTCACAAATTAAGATAAGTATTGAAGTTAATAAATTTTGGGGAATTTAATTAAAAGATAAACATAATATCATTTAAAATATATTCAAATTAACCACAAAATAGTTTAATAATTATCCGTCATCAAACTCCCCCGAACTTAGATTCTTGCTTCTCCTCAAGCAAGATAGTCAATCAACACTTATTTAAAAATCCTAGCTACGTACCTGAGTTCGATTCAAGAAAAATCTAATCATTTATCAATCGTTAGAGCATCAAAAGAGATCAATCGATGAGTATATATGATGGCCCCAAAACCCCAATTGAAAACAAGATTGCTAAGCACTCAAAGTACAACAAAATGGGAGGAACAACAATCAATTAGCCAAGGGAATAGACTCTCAATTCTCACAAGATATGTGTTTCGCTCAACTCCTCACTAAGTCTCCCCAACTTAGATTTTGCAATTCATTTCACAATCAAACCATGTACACATGCAAAACAAAAATTAAGAGGTCTCTATTAAGGTTATAACGTGGCTTGGCTACAAGAAAATTTGGTTTTTCTAGTCAACAAAATAAGATAGAGCATTAATGCAAGTATACTAACACTCTCACTCATATACCATAAGCACGACCAAATTGGAGCTACACCACAACTTTAGAATTTCCTCACTCTTCATGACACTTTTATTCATTTTTTTCTTGGGCATCCTTGCACAACTTTCTTTCATTTTCTTTCCAACTCTTTTCATTAACATTTTTTTTTATACATGAGAACATCTTTATTTTTCAGAAGGCATGCCTAAATTTTTCTTTCTTTCAAGTAAGGAAACCCATGAGCTTTTCTTTTAATTCTAACCACAATTAAACCAATGTACCTCACTTAGTATGCATACACTAATGATTCATCTTAGTAAAGGTAGGAAATAATAATGTCATGATGGTTCAAGGTATAAATTTTGAAAGATACATTAACTTTAAGGCTCAAAGTGGGTACCAAAAATAGGATATTCAATCAAAACAAAAGGGTAGGCTTTTTGGCTTTAGCTCAATATCAACAATCAAAACTATGCCTCTATCATTTTTAAGTTTTAACATGCTTAATGGCAATTTTAGAAATTCATGCAAAATTAGAGGAGATAAACTAGGTGAAGACTCTCAAAACATATAATGCATTTAGGATCACACACACTCACAAGGCTTTTAGGCATACAATTCTCTTAACCAAGTCAATTAATTGCCCTCCTCATTCAATCATACAAATCATGCAAGAAATCAAGAATTCAATCAACCATTTGAAACACATCATATAACTCATTTCAAAATCTTTTTCAAACTCACACACAAGATATACAATCAAATTTCTCAAAAACCAACCTCAGGTAATTTTATTTCCTAAATCTTAAGTCCTAATTACCAATCCTAATTAAAAAAAAATAAAATGAGCTAAGAGTAAAGAAAAGAGCAATACAACCTGATGGTAAACAATTCCCTCTAACCTTGCTCCCACTACACTATTAGTTCCAATTGATCTTGCCTCCCCCTAAAAATTAGGCCTGACCCTAGGCTATCATTGATGACGATAAGATTGTCCCGATTGTCCCGGAAGGAAGTCTCTTTTGAGAATACCCTTGTCGTGGTACTTTGTCCGTTCTTTGTAAATCCTTGAGGACTCATATGCTTGAAGGCGAAATTCCTCGAGTTTAAGCACTTGTTTCCTTCTTTGCTCTAGAGAAGCTTGAGGATCAAAGTTTAACCACTTCATTGCCCATAAGGCTCTATGCTCCAACTCAACCGGAAGATGACATGACTTACCGTAAACCAATTGAAAAGGTGAGCATCCAATTGGCGTTTTAAAGGCAGTCCTATATGCCCATAGAGCGTCATTAAGCTTCAAGGACCAATCTTTCCTTGTGGAGACCGTCTTTTCAAGGATCCGTTTGACTTCCCGGTTTGACACCTCAGCTTGCCCATTTGATTGAGGATGATAAGGTGAAGCCACCCTATGTCGAACTCCATAGTGCTCAAGGGCTTTTTTGAGTTGCACATTGCAAAAGTGGGAGCCACCATCGCTTATCAAGACCCTTGGTGTTCCAAAGCGGGAGAAGATGTACTTCTTCAAGAATTTGATAACCGTCTTCCCATCGGCCTTGGCACATGCTATTGCCTCAACCCACTTGGACACATAGTCGACGACCACTAAGATGAATTCATTCCCACATGATGATGGAAACGGACCCATGAAATCAATGCCCCAACAATCGAAAACTTCTACTTCAAGGATGTTGGATAGGGGCATTTCATGTCTTCTGGACATTCCTCTTGTCCTTTGACACTCATTGCATTGTTGAGCAAATTAATAAGCGTCTTTGAACAAAGACGGCCAGTAAAACCCAGCTTGAAGTGCCTTTGTGGCCGTTCTCTCCCCATTGAAATGTCCGCCATAAGGAGAGTTGTGGCAATGCCACAATATGCTTTTGGCTTCTTCAATAGAAACACATCTTCTTAGGATACCATCACCACATATTTTAAATAAGTATGGGTCATCCCATACATAATGGTTGGCGTCCTTCAAGAACTTCTTCCTTTGTTGGTAAGTGAAGTCTTCCGGAATTATTCCGCCCGCCTTGAAATTTGCTAAGTCCGCAAACCAAGGCCTCTCATTAATAGCTAAGAGTCACTCATCGGGGAATTCCTCCACTACCTCAATTGCTTGTTCGGTCACCTCCTTATTCACTAGCCTTGACAAGTGATCAGCCACGTAGTTCTCACAGCCCTTCTTGTCCTTGATGACTAAGTCAAATTCCTGCAAAAGTAACACCCATCGAAGCAATCTTGGCTTCGAGTCAGTTTTGGTCAACAAGTACTTAATCGCTGCATGATCTGTGAAAACTACAACTTTAGAACCAATCAAATAAGGGCGAAATTTTTCCAATGCATATACAATCGCTAGCAACTCTTTTTCGGTGGTAGCATAGTTTATTTGTGCATCATTTAAAACCTTGCTAGCGTAATGTATTGCATGGAAAATCTTAGACCTTCTTTGACCCAAGACAGCCCCTAAAGCATAGTTGCTCGCGTCACACATTAATTCAAACTCTAGAGACCAATCCAGAGCAACTATGATAGGGGCAGACATAAGCTTACGTTTAAGGGTTTCAAAGGCTTCCAAGCACTTAGCATCAAATTCAAAAGGATTATCTTTAACAAGTAAGTTGCTAAGTGGCTTGGCGATTTTTGAAAAGTCTTTTATAAATCACCTATAAAACCCCGCATGTCCTAAAAAGCTACGAACACCCTTAACATTAACGGGTGGAGGAAGTTTCTCAATGACCTCCACTTTGGCCTTGTCCACTTCGATTCCCTTGTAGGAAATCTTGTGGCCAAGGACAACACCCTCGGTGACCATAAAATGACACTTTTCCCAATTCAAAACTAGATTGGTGTTCACACATCTTTTCAAAACAGCTTTTAAATTATTTAAACATATATCAAAAGATACACCAAAAACGGAGAAATCGTCCATGAAGACTTCAATGCACTTCTCCACCATGTCGGAGAAGATGGCAAGCATGCACCTTTGGAAAGTCGCTGGAGCATTGCATAACCCAAACGACATCCTTTTATAGGCAAAGACACCGAAAGGGCAAGTGAACGCCGTCTTCTCTTGATCTTCCGGATAGACAATTATTTGGTTGTAGCCGGAGTAACCATCCAAGAAGCAATAGTAGGCTTGCCCGCATAGTCGCTCCAACATTTGGTCCATAAACAGAAGTGGGAAATGATCCTTCCTTGTTGCCTTGTTCAATCTCCGATAGTCGATGCACATCCGCCACCCGATGACGGTTCTAGTGGGAATGAGTTCATTTTTCTCATTATAGATCACCGTCATTCCACCTTTCTTCGGCACCACTTGCACCGGACTAACCCATGAGCTATCGGATATGGGGTAAATCATTCCTGCTTCAAGGAGCTTCATGACTTCCTTTTTAACAACCTCTTTCATGGTTGGATTTAATCTCCTTTGCGGTTGTGCCACGGGTTTGAAGTTATCCTCCATGTGGATTCTATGCATGCAAAAAGTAGGACTTATGCCCTTAATGTCGGACAAGGACCACCCAATTGCTTCTTTGTACGTTTTCAAGACTTCAATAACCCTTCCCTCTTCACTAGTAGTGAGTGAACTACTAATGATCACCGGTTTCCTCCCATCTTCTTCAAGAAATGCATATTTTAAGTGGGGAGGTAATACCTTCAATTCGAGTTTTTGGTCTCCACCCTTCACCTCTTGTGGCATTTGTTCAATCTGAGCATTTTTGGTTGGGAGCTCCTTTGAAGAATCTAGCTCTTTCAAGCATGCTTCAATTTCCTTCTCTTCTTCTTCTAAGAAGTTCCCTTGAGCTTCCACCAAAGCTTGTTCAAGAGCATTGCCATTATCTATAGCCTTTATATCCATTGTAATAACTTCATCAAGGATATCCATCCTAAAGATTTGGTCTTTGTCTTTAGGATGGTTCAAGGCATCAAGAACATTGAAATCGGCCTCTTGGTCTTGAACTCTTACTTTGAGCTTGCCCTTGTCAACATCAATGATGACTTTAGTGGTTTTCATAAAGGGCCGCCCAAGAATCAACAGGACTTCCGTATCTTCCTCAAGGTCCATTATAACGAAGTCAACGGGAAATAAGAACTTATCAACCCTTACCAAGACATCCTCCACTACTCCATATGGAAGCTTTAGAGATCTATCCGCAAGTTGGAGGGTCATCTTTGTCGGCTTGACTTCTAAGTCCCCAATCCTTTTTAACATGGCGAGGGGCATGAGGTTGATACTAGCACCGAGATCTAGGAGTGCTTTTCCCACCGGTAAGTCTCCAATTGTCACTGGAATAGTAAAACTTCCCGGATCTTTTGATTTTAGAGGCATATTCTTCTGAATAATTGCACTGCACCCCGCCTCTAGAGACACAACCTCCTCCTTGAACTTTCGCTTTTTGGTGAGCAAATCCTTCATGAATTTTGCATAAATCGGCATTTGCTCCATTGCCTCCAAAAATGGAACATTTATTTGGAGATGCTTGAAAATGTCCAAGAAGCGAGTGTATTGCCTTTCTTTGTCTTTCTTTGAGGGTTGCGGCGGATATGGAAGATTCTTTACTTGCTTCTCATTACTCTTGTTCTTCTTCCTCTCATCCCCTTTTAATTCCCCCTCATTTTTCCTCTCATCTTTTTCACTTTTATTTTCTCTCACCTCTTCACTCAATTCTTTTGGACGCTCATTTTTTTCACTCTCAACCTCTTTCCCAAACTTTCCATTTTTTTCACTTTCTCTCAAATTGTATCCAATGCCCACCCCAATCTCCTTACCACTCCTAGTCGTTATTGACTTACAATGCTCTTTAGGATTGGTGTGAGTATTTGCCGAAAATGGAGTTTGATTCATATCTGCCAATTGCTTTGCAATCTGCCCCATTTGAGTCTCTAAGTTCTTGATGGAGGATTCAGTATTTTTCTGGAATGCCTCATTTTTTGTTGGTTCGCCATGGATACTTGGATGAGCTTGTCCAAGTTATCTTCAAGTTTAGAGGTCCTTTCACTCAGTGGAGTGAATGGAGGTTTGTTCAATTGTCCAGCTTCTTGCTTCCATCCTCCTTGTGGCTGATTGCTCTTCCAACCTGTATTAAAATTAGCAAAATTATTAGTTCTAAAAGGTTGGTTTGAGAAATTACCTTGTCCCCCTTGGTTGGAGACGTATTGAACTTGCTCCTCAATTGTGACAAATGGACATTGAGCAAAGGCATGACTGGCCCCACATAGCTCACACATTAGGACTTGTTGTTGAGGCGGAGCTATCATTTGTACTTGTTGGGAAGTTTGGGTGGGTTGCACCAACTTCTCAATGGTCTTTGTGAAAAGCTCCATTTGTTGAGTGATTAATTTATTTTGCGCCAGGATCGCATCAGAGGTAGACAACTCTAGGACTCCTTTTGGCTTTGAAAGCTGACTTCTTGGTTGGTGTCCAGCTCTATCCGTCGCTGCCATGGACTCAATAATCTCCAATGCCTCTGGTACGTCTATTTTCATCATTGAACCACCTGCCGTAGCATTGAGATTTATTTGCCATTGACGGTTTAGACCCACAAAGAAAGTGTTGATCTGTGCCGACTGATTAAGTCCATGATTTGGGCATCTCTTCAAGAGTTTTTGAAACCTTTCCCATGCCTCAAAAAATTCTTCGTCATCCTTTTGTTTAAAAGCTGAAATATCAGCTTTTGCATTCATGATTTTGGATGTTGGATGAAATCTAGTGCGGAATGCAATTTCCACTTCTTCCCATGTCGTCATACTTCCCGCTGGAAGGAGATCAAACCACTCCTTGGCATCTCCTATAAGAACTAGGTGAAACAGCTTCATGTAGGCATTATTCAATTGGGTTGGATTGAGTGGAATGGTCCTCACTAATCCGTAAAAAGTATCGAGGAATTTGTGAGCATCCTCATGAGTTTTCCCCGAAAACTGATTAGACTGGACAAAAGTGAACCAATAAGGCTTGATGTCTAGAGCTTGCGCTTCTGGAGACAAAACAATTGGTCCTGGGTTTCTTGGGCCTTGTGGTAGCACATAATCGCCAAGGCGCTCTCTTCGCGGTGGCGGATTATTGTTATTCATTCCGCCATTATTCCCACAGTTATTGCCGTGGCTCTCAGCCATTGAAATATCCTCAAGATCGCTGAGTGAAGTTGAAAAAGATGAGTCAACTTCCTCCCTGGTAGTTTTTGAACGTCGTGTGCTTGAACTTAACTTTCGAGCAAAGGCTTCAATCTCTGGTATGAACTGCAGCTGTTCTTTGTTACCCTTACTCCTGGTTAGCATAAACACACTAAACACCCAAGTGAAAGTTTAATCAAATAAAAACAATTAAAATGAAAATTACAAAACCCAAAAATTTGAAATTGATACTAAATTGATCACCGTGCTCCCTGGCAACGGCGCCAGAAATTTGTTAAGTATTTTAGAGAACTAAAATACTAACTCGTTTCAGTATAGTGGAAAAACAGATTATCGTCCTCAGGGAGCAACTACAGAACAATTTAGTGCCAATATAAGACTTTGGGCAAAGTTTTCGAAAGATTTTGAATTGAATTGAATTATAAAACGAATGCTCGTAATGTAAAGGAGTTTAAAACAATTTTAATAAATACTTGGATTTGAACTTGCTGCGCACTGTAACGATCTCTTCCTCTCTGTTAATTTCTATATTATTCGAAAGACCGTAAGGTAAAATTTTCAATTACAGAAGATTTCTCATTCTGTAAGATTCTGTGATAATGAAAATACATATTCCAATCTCTTAAAAATATGTGAATTCAATCACGCAATAAGCAAAACCTCTAAATAAACGGTTCATAAATCAATACCTATCTCTAGGTTATTGCTTTATGAAAATCCTTTATCAGAACCTCCTTTTAAATCAAATTCTCATTTAATTGAAAAGGTTAGAAGAAAGAGAAGAAAGATTATTAAGCTTTAAACTCAACAATTAAAACAGATAAAGAGAAACAATCCAATTAATATAGAAAGGAACAAGAGAGTTTGAATGATTACAGTGCTAGCCACATCCAAATCCAAGAATAGGAATCTAAGCTACCATCTTGAATTGAGAAACAATTGAATTCATAGATGAAAGTTACACAAGATCTCTCTTTGCACTGTTTCTATCTCTAGAATTCTCAACTTCTCTACTCTGACTGCTGTAGCTCCTAGTGAATGAGGCTTTTTATAGAGATCCCAAGTGGTTATCTTTGCTCAAAATAAGATAAAATAATATCAGATAAGGTTGCTTTAGATCTTTTTTCCTTTTTCTTCACCCTTATCTTTTGTGTTTTTATCTATTTACCTGCAATACAATAATTTAGGGATCAAATCTTATCTAAATTAGTTCAAGATAAGGATAAAACTCAAATAATCAACCAACTCTCTCTCAAATTAAGATAAGTATTGAATTTACTAAATTTTGGGGAATTTAATTAAAAGATAAACATAATATCATTTAAAATATATTCAAATTAACCACAAAATAGTTTAATAATTATCCGTCATCAGTAAACTTCAAAGTGAATGATTAATTTAGTTTACCTATGTAGTTTTTGTTAAATTCTATAAAAATTAATTATTTTTCTTAAAATCCCCTAAGGTGACTAAGTGCATGTTTGGAAAAATGTTGGGTTGAAGTAAAATTGATTTTGAAAAGCCAAAATCTGTTGTGAACTATGTTGTGAACTAACACAAACTAAAGAGAATATAAAATAAAGTAAAGAGAAGACAAGAGTAGAGAGGAAGAGAGAATATTGTTCATTATATTTCATCATTACAATAGAGTCCTATTTATAGGCATGTATCACACACCTTAGGAGACAATACACATAATGAGGAGTCAATACACATAATGGGTAATAACATTAGGAGTTATAAGAAATGCTTAGGATCCCTTTGTAGCATAGGATCCCTTGGTGAACTTGAAGGTGGACATCCATTTTATAACTTATTCATAACACTCCCCCTTGGATGTCCATGACTTTAGAATGTGTCTCGTTAAAACCTTACTAAGAAAAACCCAGTGGGAAAAACCTTAGTGAAGGAAAAGAGTACATCATTCTTTTAAAATGTCATCAGATACTGTCTCATTAAAAACCTTGCAAGGAAAAACCCAATGGGATAAAAACCTTAGCGAAGGAAAAAAGAGTACAGTCAATATTTATTTCTCCCCCTCATTTAGACCTTCGTTTCTAAGACAACGAAGTCCAATCTTTCTTACTAGTGGTTCAAAAACTTTAGTTGGCAACGACTTTGTAAAGAGGTCTGCCAAGTTGTCACATGAGCGAATTTTCTCAACCTTTATTTTACCATCCTTTATAAGATCATGAGAATAAAAGAATTTTGGTGAAATGTGTTTTGTTCTATCTCTCTTGATATAACCTTCTTTCATTTGGGAAATACATGCAACATTATCTTCGTATAAGATCGTTGGAGTCAATATTCCGGAAGACAAACCACAAGTGTCTTGCACATGTTGAATCACAGATCTCAACCAAACACATTCTCGACTCGCTTCATATAATGTTATAAGTTCCGCATGATTGGAAGATGTGGATCCTTCAGTTTGTTTCGTGGATCGCCATGAAATGGCTGTACCACCTTGTGTAAACAAGTATCCTGTCTGTGAACGACCTTGATGAGGGTCAGACTTATATCCAGCATCTGCATAGCCAATTAAGTCTGACTTAGACTTATTCGAGAAAAATAAGCCCATATCCATTGTACCTTTAAGGTAGCGAAGTATGTGCTTAACACCATTCCAATGCCATCTTGTAGGACAAGAACTATATCTTGCTAGTAAATTAACAGCAAATGCTATATCAGGTCGAGTATGACTAGTAAGGTACATTAGTGCCCCAATTGCACTAAGATAAGGTACTTCAGGACCAAGTAGTTCTTCATCATTTTCTCGAGGTCTAAAAGGATCTTTTTTCGCATCAAGTGACCTTACAACCATTGGGGTGTTCAATGGATGTGATTTGTCCATATAAAACCGTTTTAATACATTTGCTGTATAAGCCTTTTGATGCATTAAAATTCCATCATTCAAATGTTCAAGCTGTAATCCAAGACAAAACTTTGTCTTTCCCAAATCCTTCATCTCAAATTCATCCTTTAAGCAATTTACAGCTTTTGGAACCTCTTCAGGAGTCCCAATAATATTTATATCATCAACATATACAGCAATTATGACAAATTCTTTGCCAGATCTTTTTATAAAAATACATGAACAAACTGGGTCATTCTTATATCCTTTCTTCAATAGATATTGATTAAGGCGATTATACCACATACGTCCAGATTGCTTTAGTCCATAAAGAGATTTATTCAATTTAATTGAATAATTCTCTCGAGAACTTGACTTATATGCTTTAGGCAAATGAAATCCTTCAGGGAGTTTCATATAAATATCATTTTCAAGTGAGCCATACAAATACGCCGTAACAACATCCATTAGGCGTAAATCAAGCTTTTCGCGTACTGCTAAACTGATTAAGTACTGAAAAGTAGTTGCATCCACCACAAGCGAGTATGTTTGCTCAAAATCAATACCAGGTCTTTGTGAAAAACCTTGAGCAACAAGTTGTGCTTTGTATCTCACAATTTCACCTTTTTCATTCCTTTTCCGCACAAAAACCCATTTGTATCCAACCGGCTTTACGCCTTCGGGTGTGCGTACCACGGGACCAAAAACTTCGCGTTTTTCAAGCGAGTTCAGTTCTGCTTTCATGGCATCTTTCCACTTTGGCCAATCATTTCTTTGTGCACATTCTTTAACAGATTTCGGTTCTTGATCCTCATCATCATTTATTGATTCAAGCGCTATTTTAAATGCAAAAATATCATCGACTTCAATTTCATGTCGATTCCATTGTATTCCATCCATGACATAAATTATTGAGATCTCAGTATTTTCAATAATTTCAGGTACCTGAGTTTCTTTTGAAATTGAAATATCAATTATGTCCGAGGATTCTTCAGGAACCTCTATGTCCTCAATTCGACCATCTTCTTTCTTATTTCTTTTTCTTTTCCGAGGATTTTTATCTTTGGAACCAATGGGTCTGCCATGTTTCATTTTGGCTTCAGACTCATTTGCAACTTTAGATTGCCCAACAGGGACATCAATCTTTATTGGAGTATTAGCAGCTGGCACATATGATTTAGTTACTCCTTTTGGGTCAGTAAATGCATTTGGTAATTTGTTAGCCAAACTTTGCAAATGAATTATCTTTTGAACTTCTAGTTCACATTGTTTTGTACGAGGATCAAGATGAGATAAAGATAATTCATGCCAACTTATCTTTTTATCCAACTGCTTAGTTTCTCCCCCTAATGTTGAGAAAACAGATTCATCAAAATGGCAATCAGCAAAACGAGTTGTGAATAAATCTCCCGTCAATGGCTTAAGATATTTTATTATGGACGGAGATTCATAGCCAATATATATTCCCAACCTCCTTTGAGGACCCATCTTTGTGCGTTGTGGTGGAGCAATTGGAACATATACCGCACTTCCAAATATTCTTAGATGGGAAATATTTGGTTCCTGACCAAAAACCAATTGTAAAGGGGAGTACTCATGATAACTTGTAGGCCTGATGCGAACAAGTGCTGCTGCATGCAAGATTGCATGTCCCCAAGCAGAAACGGGAAGTTTTGATCTCATTAGCAATGGTCTTGCAATTAATTTGAGACGCTTGATGAATGATTCTGCAAGCCCATTTTGAGTATGAACATGTGCTACAGGATGTTCAACATCAATTCCAATTGACATACAATAGTCATTGAAAGCTTGAGATGTAAATTCACCAGCATTATCAAGGCGAATTTTCTTAATTGGATAATCAGAAAAATGTGCTTTCAAACGAATTAGTTGAGCTAGTAATCTCGCAAACGCCTGGTTGCGAGTGGACAATAAGCAAACATGTGACCATCTAGTTGACGCATCAATCAAAACCAAAAAGTATCTAAATGGTCCACATGATGGATGTATAGGTCCACAAATATCACCTTGAATGCGTTTTAAAAAATTGAGAGATTCACTTCCAATTTTTGTAGGTGATGGTCGAATAATTAATTTTCCTTGAGAACAAGCAGCAAATAGGAAATTATTCGATTGAAGAATCTGTTGGCTCTTCAAATTGTGCCCACAAGAGTTTTTAATTATTTTTCGCATCATAATTGATCCAGGATGACCTAATCGTTCATGCCAAGTAACAAATGCACTTTTTTCCGTAAACTTCTAGTTTACTATAGCATTTGTTTCTATTGTACTAATTTTTGTGTAGTACAAACCGGAGGAAAATGAAGGTAATTTTTCCAATATACATTTCTTATTTGAAATGTTCTGAGTGATGTAAAGACACTTAATATTTCCTTCATTTGTTGTCTCAATATGATATCCATTTTTGCGAATATCCTTAAAACTCAATAGATTTCTTTGAGACTTTGGGGAATATAAGGCACTCTCAATGTGCAATTTTGTTCCTCCAGGTAACAAAATATTAGCTCTTCCAGAGCCTTCAATTATATTTGCACTACCAGATATAGTACTAACATTGGCGTCTTGCATCATTAAATTATAAAAATACTTCTTATTTTTTAAGAATAGTATGCGTTGTTGCGCTGTCTGCAAGACATATATCTCCATTATGGATGCGGTCACTCATTCTTCATAAAATAAAATAAGATTGAATTAACGAGTGAACACAACTAAAAATAACAATAAATAATAAGCTGAAATTAAAACCCAAAATTTTATTGCTTCCATAGAAATTGAGAAATACATCAAAGAAAAATTAAAAAAAAAACTGGAAATACATAAAAATTCACTAACATGAAAATAAAAGCATTTTATTTTTGGACACTTCCATCTCCAATAAGGTGGTCAATTTTTCCTTCTAGATGAGCAAAGAAATCACCAATTTCCAAGTGAGTAACATCCATTTGATCATCATCAAAATCATCATCATCTATACCAGCAAAATTAGTCTCTATTTCTTTCCCTTTATTTTTAAGGGACTCTTGGTATAGATCAATAAGATGCTTTGGTGTACGGCAAAGACGAGCCCAATGGCCTTGGCTACCACAACGATGACAAACATTTTTTGTATGCTCGCTTTTCACACCCTTTGCCTTTTCATTCTTTCCACTATTTTTCCACTTCTGGTGGGAAAATTTAGAATTATCACCACGACCATAACCACGCCCACGTCCACGTCCATGGCCATTATTTCGGCCGCGACCACAACCATTATTTTGTCCTTAGTCATGTGATGCAACATTCACTTCTGGGAATGGAGCAGTTCCAGTTGGACGAGACTCATGATTTTTCATCAATAGCTCATTATTTTGTTCAGCAACAAGAAGGCAAGAAATTAATTCAGAATATTTTTTAAAACCTTTTTCACGATATTGTTGCTGCAAGAGCACATTGGATGCATGAAAAGTAAAGAATGTCTTCTCTAACATATCACTTTCTGTGACCGTTTCTCCGCATAATTGCAATTTAGAAGTGATTCTAAATAGTGCAGAGTTATAATCGCTTACATTCTTAAAATCTTGTAAGCGTAAGTGCATCCATTCATATCGAGCTGTTGGAAGAATTACAGTCTTTTGGTGGTCATACCTTTCCTTCAAATTTTTCCAAAGAACCGAAGGATCTTTCACAGTAAGGTACTCATTTTTGAGTCCTTCATGGAGGTGGTGACGAAGGAAGATCATGCCTTTAGCTTTATCTTGACTAGATGTTTTGTTTCCTTCTTTGATTGTGTCACCAAGACCTTTTGCATCTAGATGAATTTCTGCATCTAGTATCCATGACAAATAATTCTTTCCAGAGATGTCAAGTGCCACAAACTCAAGATTGGTAAGATTCGACATTCTTTTCACCAGAGCTTTTGTGCTGATAACGTGTTGTGAACTATGTTGTGAACTAACACTAACTAAAGAGAATATAAAATAAAGTAAAGAGAAGACAAGAGTAGAGAGGAAGAGAGAATATTGTTCATTATATTTCATCATTATAATAGAGTCCTATTTATAGGCATGTATCACACACCTTAGGAGACAATACATATAATGAGGAGTCAATACACATAATGGGTAATAACATTAGGAGTTATAAGAAATGCTTAGGATCCCTTTGTAGCATAGGATCCCTTGGTGAACTTGAAGGTGATCATCCATTTTATAACTTATTCATAACAAAATCAATTTTGATTGATAAATCGGTTGCTTGTTTTTGTGTTGACAAAAAGTTAAAATTGATTTTGGGTTGACAAAATTGATTTTTGGCTGAAGCAAAGTAAGATTTACTTTCACATTAGGTTGAAAAATTTACACTGTATTTTTACTCTAAACTTGCTTTTGAGAAGAAAAAAATTCCAAACATAAATCACGTTACTTTAAAATCAATTTTACATGAAATCAATTCTATAATATCACGTTGATCCAAAATCAATTTTATAAACACTAAACCAAACACACACTAATATTTTAGAATAGAAAAAATACTTTCAATCTTAAAAATATAAAATGCATTGAAAATATTTTTTAATAAATAAATAAGAGAATTTGTAAAAACATAAATTAACATAAGTAAAAATTACTGAAAGTAAATATAATGAAAAATGTTAGAGAGACTTTAAAGGAAACCGAGGGAGTATTTAATACTCCATAGTATAAAGTCTAATGTTAATTCCACCTTCAGCGGCGTCATTTTGGCACAATTTCCTAAGCTTAACTTAGTGAAAATATCTGCTCCTAATTTTCATCATCAGTGGAGGGTCATGATTTGTTAGGCAGGGTGAAGAGAAACCTTGTTTTTTTTTTTTAAATGCTAAAATGTGTCTACAAAAGAAAATCTTGTTTTATTAATCACTTTTTCAAAATTTAAGAGTGTCCATGTTTCTGTTTTGTGACCATCTTTAATTATTGGGTTTTGTTAAATGGTGTCCTTGAGGCACTTGTTAAGGTGTAATAACTATACTTTTTTTAATGCTTTGACTTACTATAAAAAATGTTCATTCAATAATTTTTAACTTTCGAGACAATAAATTTTATTAATCTCAATAAAATATTACTATTTTTATATTTTTAAACAATTAGGACACTGTTTAATTCTTTAGGAATGTAATTATGACTTTTCAAAACAACTCATTTTGCATATTTAAACAGAGCAAAATATGATATTGAGTAGTATTATTTTATATGTAGTGTATTAATCAAGAGGAACCCAACATAATATTAAGGTATATGAACAGAACATTCTAATTTCACTAAAAAGGGTATACTGAAAAAGAACAAAATAGCACAACTAAAAAAGAATTATTAATAATTTTAATTAGTAATTTTTTATTGATATGTTTAAATTTCTTAAACCTTATATTATTTTTTATTTGATAAAAAAATATACTTTTTTTCGAAAATTTATATAATAAAAATATATTCAACATAAATTGTATTTAGCAATTATTTTTAAAATTATATTTAATAATTATAATTTTTGTAAGAATTATATATTTAATCATTTAAAAACATTTTCATAAAATATTAATATAAAATTAAATAAAATTTAAAATTAATATTTAATTATGCCCAGAGTTTTTTTTTAAAAAAAAATATTAAAAAATGTATCATTTTATTTTCTTTTAACTTTATATGTTATATTAAGTAATGTAAAGTTATATATATATATTGCACACAATGTTTTATATATTTTAATCAGCTCTAAATATAAAATACTACCTCCGATCATAGTTATGTCATTTGACCTATCTAAATGAAAGAGAGTACTTTTTTTAATTAAAACTTATCTCTTTTAATGAAATCAAGAGATTTAAACACAAGTAATCAACTTTCTTAATATGCACAAATTATGTTTTTTTTTTTTGCTTATAACCAGAATCGGAGGTAGTAAGACATAGAGTCATGTTCTGTTCCACAGTCAACAAACACAGTACAGATTATGTTCTGTTAAGCTGCCAAACACTTAATACCTTGTGAATTACTCCCATTAGTCCTTATTATAAGACATAAATATCTAAATCACGCAATAAAGTTAATTGGTTGCATCATTTTTAAAAAAAAAGTTAGGTGATATGTCAATTTTACCCTTCTTTAAATATTGTGGTTGGTATAATAAAGTTAAGGCATTTAATAGGTGCAAATAAGGAAAATAATCATAAATACTTTATGGAATTTGTGCAATGCCTTATAAAAAAGATCACAATTTTTCTAAAATGTGCCTTATAATAAGCACTAAAGTAGTACTAGATTGACATGCAAAAATGAACAATTATGCCGATTAAGTTTCTCAAAACCTTTTTCACTCTCCATCTAACATCAAATTAACACGTTTACAGTAGTAGCACCATTTATGAAAGGAAAAGAAATTTGACTAATTATGAAATTAAACAAGACTAGTTATTTAGTATTATACATTAGTGTGATTTTTCATAAATAATATTTATTTATTATATTTAATAATGTTAAAGTTAACTATATTTTTAATTATTTTATTAATATTAATTAATATTAAAAAAATATGTAAAAATATCTTTTGTCTAAATATTTAAGAGTACAAAGCCTTTATTTTAAGACCATGTACAATGTAGTTGCTTGTGCTAAGCAATTGCCCTTGGGAAGCACAATCGTGTTGCTTATGAGAGTTGCTTAAATAAACAACTCAAGGCCAAGGGCTGCTTAAAGGAAAGTGAGATTTTTGTACCAGATTTTAATTAAAATAATCAAGTTATTTCAGTTTTTTATTTTACGTTTTAAATATTTTTATTTAATATAACAAAAAATTAAATTTAAATTTAAATTTTAATTAAAAGTAATAAATATGAGATAGTTAATTTGTGGGATATGTGCGAGACTCATATGAGTGACGTGTACTTACCGGACCTACCAAAATATTAATAAAATATAAACTAAACAATTTAACAAGTGTACTTACACTATACATAATCTAATAACTTACTCTAAGTCTTAAGCCGATCCTACGACTATCATTCACCCATAGCACCCTAATGTTTATTATAAGAGTAGTGAAGATTAACGTACATATAACTACTATTTATACTTTCTATAATTTATGACCTATTCACAAAAAAAATAAAAAAAGTAGTTGAATGAGTTGTACTAGTTAGTAGTTATATGTTTATTCTTTTGTTATTACAAAGGAGTTGGCCACTGGTCACAAACTCACAATGTTTGGTTTTCAAATTTTCAGAATCGAAATATATGAACCAGTGCATGATGTGATATAACACAGGTTCAATATAAAATGGTAAAATGATGAAGCAGTGATGGGTCCAGAAAATTTTAGTGGGAGCGATGAACACAAATTCATGACATATTTACTATTAAAATATGCATATACAATAATAGTTTCTTATGAGAATTTATATGTTAAAAATATTGACCTATCATATTTTCGTTCAATTTTTAGTTATAATTATAATTAAAGTAAAAAACATTTAAATAATATAAACTAATATTAATAATGTATAAAATTAAGTATACCAATGTAATTTAACTTTGCAATATAATTAAACGCTCTTTTAGAATTAAAATAGTATATATTATTTATATTATTATATATTATATATTAATTATATATAACACATAAAATTAGTTTAACCAGTTCAACTAATGGCCCTTTCAATTGAATCAATGACTCATTAACTTTCTACCTTCATCGAGTCGAGGATCAATTCGAGCTTTATAACATTGTATTTGATAATTATGGTTATTTTAACTTTTAAAAACTATTTGTTTTATTAATTAATTACTAATAAATTAATGAATATTTTAAATTAGTGATAAACCTCATTTGTTCTTCCAAAATACTTGTATTGTCAATGTAGTCTTTAAAAAAATTGTCACCATTTTACTACTTCCGTCTCTATAAATATTCAAAGTTTAAGCAGTACTTATTATTTATTTCAATATCTATCACTCATTTTATTAAAGAAATAGTAGGATGCAATTAATGCATCAGTAGATCACGACTCCTATAATGTTTTGTTAATCATAGAGACCCATGATGATATTAATGAAAGGAAAACAATTTAAGCACATGAAAAACACTGAGAGGATAACTTGACCTTGCTCAATGATTAGTCTTCTACCCTTATAATAAAGTAGAGTGATACCTTGAAAATGGGAAAAAAAAAATCTTATGTAGTGAGCATTGCACTGAAGAGATTGGTCTCATAAGGCCCAAACTACACATCAGGAAACCCATCATTCATAGCAACCAGGTCATTACACATTCTTACAGTTGAAATGCAAAGTTACAACTTACAACATAACACTATTATGTGTGTGTTTGTATCAACAAATACATCACAAGAAGAAAATAATTTGACAATCTAACAAATGAATTGCTAAATCACTTCACGATGAGGGCAATTTTTTATTTATTCCATTAAGTACACTGACAAGTACAGTGGGGGATACCCAGAAGCACAATCCTGGTACACAGCTTGCTTCAATGAGGGTCTATGCAGAACCAAGATATTGAATAAAATGTTCTTAATTCCAAACAAATCAAGGGCATGTTTGGTTTTCATTTTTATTTCATGTTTCTAAATCTTGATTTTATCTTATTTCACATTTCCTGAAACTTGCATATGAAATACTAGAAAGAAGAAATTTTGTATGATTTCTATACAGATTACATAAAGCAGGAAACATGAAATAAAATGACATTTTTGTCATTATTTACGAAAACAAGAAATGGAAACTAAAAAAGTGTATCAGCTCATTTCCTATAACAATCAAAGGTAGGTTTTGGAGGAAGTGTGTCATATATTTCTCCACAAGGGAACTTTATCTTTTAGATAAATTTTAATGGCATCTATAACTTTGACAGAAACTGTCTTGTCTTCAGGGTAATAAGCAATAGGATCTTGCAGTAAAGGCAATGGTAGGTTGAGAACACCTTCAAGTGTTGCATGTAAGCAATATGCTAAATATGTAACTTGATATCCACCTTCCTGCACAATCAGAAGACGTCCATCACTGTGCCTTCTCGCGAGAAGATGAACAATTCGCCCGATTTCTCTGTAGCCCTCCATTGTTAAGCATTGCCTTCCATTTGGATCAAACTGAAACACACATGAGGATGTAATGTCAGTAAATGCAGCCTTTTTATCAGATCATAAAGTAACAAACCCTCATAAAAACCTTTTTCTAAACAAAAAGAACCTAAAAACCATTTTCAAATACAACCTGAAACATAATATATAATATAGGGTTATCTTAGTTACTTGCCCTGTGGAGTAGTTGTGTCCACTAGGAGGTTCTGTTTAATTTTTGGAGGGTAATCTAAATTCAGCCAAAAATGCTCTTGAAATCACAGATAAAGGTCTATAGTTTAACCAATTCTATCTTTTCCCCCATCTATAGTATTATCAAATACAACCTAATGGAACCAATTATATACAAAATTTCTAATAAAATGCTTGAAACTATCTTTCTCCCCCGGATGAAATCCAATTCTATACAAACCTGCAAATAAAATGCTAACTGTAACTGTACAATCATATTATAAACCAGGGACTACAAAAAACAATAAATAGAATAACTTACGGCACTTGAGTCAAGTCCAAGAACCAAAACTATCATATCAGGTTCAAATTTCTGTACAGATGGAACTACCAATTCATTGAAAGCATATACATATCCCTTGTCTCCAGTTCCATTTGGCAGAGGTATATTCAAGTTATATCCATAACCTTCTCCTTCACCTAACTCATCAACAGATCCACTCTGAGGATGAGAAGGACCCCAAGATCCATGGTTCATGTGAAGAGATATGGTAAGAACTTTATTCGATCGATAAAATCCCTCTGCCGTGCCGTTTCCATAATGAACATCAATGTCTATAACTGCAACCTTTTGACAGCCAGAATCTAAAGCTAATTGTACTGCTAAACCAGCATTGTTGAAGAAACAGTAGCCGTCAGCTCGAGAAGGTTGAGCATGGTGGCCGGGAGGACGAACCAAGGCATAAGCAAGTTTTCCATGCCCATCTAGTAAATGCTTCATTGAAGAGAGTGTAGTTCCAGCAGCAAGAAGTGCAGCATCTAATGATCCAGGGTTTAAGAATGTGCCAGAACAGAGGATCTTTCCCCCATTTTTATCAGCTTCTACTAGTTCATTTACATAATCTAGGAAATCACAAGATTTGAAATTACATCATGTTTCATATCAATCCTGAAATAAGCTCTAACATTAACATACCACCTCCCACCTCTGGTGCTATATATACAAGTCACTCTTAATTATTACACACACATTAAGAAAGCTTGTTAACAGTAATGAATAGTCTTGGACTTACAAAAGAAAGTATTAACTTTTCAAAATTACTCTTACATTTATTATTAATGTGCCAAAATTATGATATTTAGGTGATGTTATAGACCAGACCTTAATTTGAAACTTCAATCTTAATTAAAGAAAAAAAAAACTTTAACAAATTTACTTATATACGGGGACATGGCAAATTTTTTAATTTGTGACCTGTATATAGGTACCAAGGCAGTAATGTATTTATTTTTTACTCATTCATACCAAAACCCCATTTTCCTACTGAATATTGAGAAAAACCACAATGATTATACAAATAATGCAAATATACCCAATATGTGAAATTAAAAAAGACAGGAATTGAGAAAGAAAGAAGGGATAGCAATGAGGAAAAGAGATAGTACCAGGAGTGTGAAAAGAGAGGAACTCAGAGATTAAAGCAGGTCTACCAAGGTTCCAAGAAGTGTAAGGTGAAATAGGACCTCTTTTGAGAATGGAGACTATGTTTCTGACTCTGTCTGAGTTTTCGGGATGATTCTCCAACACGTCCAAAAAGCCAGGGTCAATTCCGGTGCAAAACACTCCTTTTCCGGTGTCATGCTTCAGCATTCCTTCGTGCCAGAAAACGTCGACACGGTTCGCCGGAGAAGACGATGTCTCAGTATTTTCCGTAGCCATGAGCACGAGATAAGCTTCCCCGTGTGGTCGGTAGTTTTCGGCTTCACAGGGATTTGGCTTCTGCCACTCTGTTGCACATAAAGAGAGCGTTTCAATTTAATATTGAGCAATGAATAGCTGAGCTCAACATCAACGTAGTTTTCTTATCAATTTTTTTTTTTTGTACAGTTTGTACATCAAGTTAAATGTTTAGAAATAAACATGTGATTAAATTAATATAGTGTTTAGTTAGATTATTTTATATTAATTTAACTAGCATTTAACTTGTTCAAAATATACTTAAATAACTGGTGTACACTATTTTTAATTTTTTTTTTAATGTATTCTGTGTCTTCATTCTGATATTTTTGAATCCCTAACTTTATTCTTTTACAACTATTTGTTTTTAATTTTAATTATTAAATATAGATACACTAAAAAATATTTAATTTTTGTTTTTAATTATGAGGTGTAGCTTGATAATAGTTTAAATCGCCCATTAACTACATGTGTGGAGTTCGACACTTGACTAGTGAGAATAAAGCTATATTTTGTGACTACACTACATACAAACCGCTGCAAACTCAGGTTTAGCAGGGAATTTTTCACAACTTTTAATAGTATATACATTTCACAATATCTTTTTTTATTTTAAAATTTAAATTTTTGTTTTTATTTTATTAGTTAAACCGCTTTATGTGCCAAAAAAGTAATACGCTGCTATAGTACATCTTTTAATTATTTTTATCCTTTCAAATAAAAGTTTAAAATTATTAAATTATTACGTTTTATTACATGTATAATTTAGTGTGAGCAGTAGCTGTAGTGCCCACACATCATGACAAAAAGTTGCGCTATAATGAAAGACGAAAATAATAGCTACGTTGATGTTGAGTTGAGCTCTTTTATTTTTTTTTGTTGTTGTTGTTGTCAAGGCTCAATATTGAATTGAAACGTTATAGTTTTATGCGCAACAGAGGGGCAATAGACGAAATCGCAGCCAACAAGCCAAATCTGTTTGAGGTCTTTTTCTTAAGTTGTGATTCTCTCACGTTAACTTGTTGCAGTATACGTGAGAGATAGATACAATAATTTTTCATTTATTTAGATAAGATTTTGAGATGGGCTAAAATACATTTATGTGGAAGCTAAAATTAGATGGTAGAGGATTGAGACCATTCAATTTTAAAAAACCTATCATTCTTTTATATATAACAATCATAAATCTATATATTAAAAATGATAGTACCACTTTTAATAGGAATGATGTTAATCCCTTCCACCATTTCTAGCTTCTCACAAAAATGTTTTAAAACCTGTGCCAAAATACAGTTTAAATGTTACAAAATCCGGCCCTTTATAATTTTAATCTTTTTGAACAAACTTTATAATTTTAATCTAACCAGTGAGACTCAAATAATTGTCATGTCTATCTCACTTAACAAGTGGAGGACTTAACCCATTTTTGCAAATGGGGGTCTTTGATTTCTATATTGAGTCCAATGGGCATGTTGTAAAGCCCGTTTTCTTCTTTTTTAATTGGGTCATGGTTGGTGAAAAAAAAGAAAAAAAATTGAGATTAGCTAATAGTGCTTTTAGATGGTATCATCCAAAAAATAAAAGTGACTTATTTTTCATATTTATCATTTCGAACATTAATATCCTGAAAATGATAATCTCGTTTCCAACTGAAATGGGTATTAATCCCAACTTCCTTCTTTATTAATAGGTACGTAAATAATATTTTACTATCTATTACCTTAAGTGTAATGCTTAATAAATTAATGTGAAAATACAACAAACAAAATTTTTTATTCCGAAACCTTAATGGCAACTCTATTAATGTTATTTTAATTAATTCCGCCCCATTATTGTAAACTTAATTAGTGGTCACTCATTAATATTATTGACATGAATAAAACCATCATTAGAAATTGGCAGCATTGTTTCCCGAGGTGAAGATTCCATCATGTGCTAGTCAAAACAGCATATGATCCTAGCCATTCAATTTTATGTGTTTTATATAATTACATATTGAAAAATAGATGAGAGAGTTTCGACCATTAGATTAGAGGAATATGAGAAAATTCCATCGTGTTGACACGAGGGGATCCGAATAAAGAAATAGTATGATGTGATTAATGCATTAGTAAATCACCAATATCTTATACTCCTATAATAATGTTTTCTTAATCGTAGAGACGCATAATGATATTAATGAAAGAAAAACAACATAAGCACACGAGAGAATACTGATAAGTGTAAATTAGTGTGTTTATTTAATAAAGGATTTGTACTTATTTTCTCTTGAAATTACATGTTTTATACATAATTTCACCTCTTTACCTTACTTTGTGAGTTTAAGAGTAAATAAGTGGTAATAATAAATTTTCTGTTTTTGAAAGCAAAATAAGAAAATCAAGTTGCTGAAGCATATAAGAGGCCAGCGCTCGAGCGCCATACCAAGGCTCGAGCGCTGGAAGCTGAGAAACATAGGATCCTTTCTGCCAGTGTAAATGCTCTGGCGCTCGAGCGCCACACCAGGGCTCGAGCGCCAGTAACCGTTAAGCATTGGATCCTTTCTGCCAGAGTTATAAGCCTGGCGCTTGAGCGCCACACCAGGGCTCGAGCGCCAGAATACGTTGAGCATTGGATCCTCTCTGCTAGAGTTATGAGTCTGGTGCTCGAGCACCACACCAGGGCTTGAGCGCCAGACGCATTAACCAGACAATTAAGCTCATAAACCAGTACGTGTCAGGCCAGCGCTCGAGCGCCGCCAGGAGGGCGCTCGAGCGCCGCCAGGAGGGCGCTCGAGCGCCAGACCCCTGCCCAAAACACCTATAAATAGAGCCTTTTAGTTAGGAAATATCATAGTGAATTGTATAGAAATAAACCACAAAGTTTAGGCTTTAGTCAGAGTTCTAATACTCTTAGGTTTAGTTCTTGACGTTCATGCCTTGTTAGGCTAAGCTTTCCGCCGGGATTGAATGTAATTAGTTCGTCTCTTGTTTCTTTCAATTGTTAGTTTATATTATATATGAATTGGAGTTGTTCTTCTGTGCTTCTTTTATTGGTTTAAGCTTGATCACCTTTTCCATGTGTTAGTTTATCTGCGCAGTTAAGAAACTGGTTTATAAATGGATATGGAGAAAAACTCTCATAAAACCTTCGAATCTAGAGATAGATAGAAGTGCTTATGATTGCTTTTGTGCTCTGCTTAATGCAAGACTTGGTAGCTAAAGTGCCAAGAGATTGGGCTCTAGAGGCTAGTGTCTTAGAATCAAGTGATCAAAGAGATTTGCACGTGTGACATTGAGTACGCATCTTTTCTTATAATATTTAAATAAAATATAAAGAAATAAGGTAAAGTAATGAAACTCAATCTCAGGTGAATTGTTATTTTATTAGTTTATCTCTTTATCTAGTGTTTATTTTATTCCCCATTCACAACTTGATATGTTTTTGAACAATTCGTCAACTTAATTCTTAATTGAATTAATCCAAGTGCTCCATGTGGACGATACACGTATAGTCACTATACTGAAACGAGTTAACTAATTCCAGCACCATTAAAAGGTTAACAAATACTAGTTAAGAGGATAACCTGACTATACCCAATGATGATTAGTCTTCCACTCTGGTAGTAAAAGACAGTAATACCTTGGAAACAGGAAGAAAAAAAATCTTATGTAATGTTTTACTGATAGCAAGCCCACAAAAACTGAGCACTACACTGAAGTGATTGCTCTCATAAGGCTCAAACGACACATCAGGAAACCCATCATTCATAGCAACCAGATCATTACAACAATCTAACAGTTGAAATGCAAAGTTACAACTTACAACATAACACTATTATGTTATCCAAAAAAAAAAAACATGACACTATTATGTGTGTGTTTGTATCAACAAATACATCACAAGAAGAAAATAATTTGACAATCTAACAAATGAATCGCCAAATAACTTTACGATGAGGTCAATTTTTTATTTTTTATTTATTCCATTATGTACATTGACAAGTACAGTGGGGGATACTAGGAAGCACAATCCTGGTACAAAGCTTGCGCCAATGAGGGCCTATGCAGAGCCAAGATATTGAATAAAATGTTCTTAATTCCAAACAGATCAAGGGCATGTTTGGTTTTCATTTTTATTTCATGTTTCCAAATATTTTTTTTTATCTTAGTTCATGTTTCCTAACACTTGCATATGAAGAAATACTAGAAAGAAGAAGTTTTCTGTGTTTTCTATACAAATTTCATAAAGCAGGAAACATGAAATAAAATGACATTTTTAAAATTATTCATGAAAACAAGAAATGAAAACTAAACAAGTGTATGAACTCTTTTTCTATAACAATCAAAGGTAGGTTTTGGAAGAAGTGTGTCATATATTTCTCCACAAGGGAACTTTATCTTTTAGATAATTTTTAACGGCATCTATAATTTTGATAGAAAATGTCTCATCTTCAGGGTAATAAGCGATAGGATCTTGCAGTAAAGGCAATGGTAGGTTGAGAAGACCTTCAATTGTTGCATGCAAGCAATATGCTGAATATGTGACTTGATATCCACCTTCCTGCACAATCAGAAGACGTCCATTGCTGTGCCTTCTTGCGAGAAGATGAACAATTCGCCCTATTTCTCTGTAGCCCTCCATTGTTAAGCATTGCCTTCCATTTGGATCAAACTGAAAACACACGAGGCTATAATGTCATAAATGCAGCCTTTTTATTAAATCATAAAGAAAGTAAGAAACCCTCATAAAATCCTTTTTCTAAACAAAGAGAACCTAAAAAGCCATTTTCAGATCTTCCATTTCTCAAATAATCACACACTGTAACATACTAGGGTTATCTTAGTAACTTGCCCTGTGGAGTAGTTGTGTCCACTAGGAGGTTCTGTTTACTTTTTGGAGAGTAACATATATTCAAAATTCAGCCAACCATGCAATTGAATTCACAGATAAAGGTTTTATAGTATAACCATTTCTCTCTTTTCCCACATCTCTAGCATTATCAAATACAACCTAATGGAATCAATTATATAAAAAATTGCTAATAAAATGCTTGAAACTATCTTTCTCCCCCGGATGAAATCCAATTCTATACAAACCTGCAAATAAAATGCTAACTATAACTGTACAATCAAATTATAAACCAGGAACCACAAAAAACAATAAATAGAATAACTTACGGCACTTGAGTCAAGTCCAAGAACCAAAACTATCATATCAGGTTCAAATTTCTGTACAGATGGAACTACCAATTCATTGAAAGCATGTACATATCCCTTGTCTCCAGTTCCATTAGGCAGAGGTATATTCAAGTTATATCCATAACCTTCTCCTTCACCTAACTCATCAACAGATCCACTCTGAGGATGAGAAGGACCCCAAGATCCATGGTTCATGTGAAGAGATATGGTAAGAACTTTATTTGAACGATAAAATCCCTCTGCCGTGCCGTTTCCATAATGAACATCAATGTCTATAACTGCAACCTTTTGACAGCCAGAATCTAAAGCTAATTGTACTGCTAAACCAGCATTGTTGAAGAAACAGTAGCCGTCAGCTTGAGAAGGTTGAGCATGGTGGCCGGGAGGACGAACCAAGGCATAAGCAAGTTTTCCATGTCCATCTAGTAAATGCTTCATTGAAGAGAGTGTAGTTCCAGCAGCAAGAAGTGCAGCATCTAATGATCCAGGGTTTAAGAATGTGCCAGAACAGAGGATCTTTCCCCCATTTTTATCAGCTTCTACCAGTTCATTTACATAACCTAGGAAATCATAACATTTGAAATAATATCATGTGTCATGTTTCATATCAATCCCAAAATTATCGTTAACATACTATTTCCAGTCATACATCCAAGTCACTTTCAACAAAGTCGCACAAATTCAGAAAATTAATTACAAGAAATGAGTAGTCTAGAGGTTATAAAAAATATATTGTCTTTTGAAAAATTACCCTTACTTTTATTGTTAATGCATTAGTTAAAAAAGTAAAATAATGTCAGAATGTCTAAAATTGTTAACAATAAGGTTTTAGACAGTGGTTGTAGACTTGTAGTCATATTATGGTCATGATCATATTGCATTAAATGTATAGAATGTGACCATCAAAGTCGAATTTGGTTTTAGTAACTTTCAAAACCAAAATATTATGACGTGATTTTGCGGAATTGACCTTAGTTTAAAACCTTTATCATAACAAAAGATGAAGTTGAAAAAAATATTTAACCTTTTCTACTACCTCCTAACTCAAATATAAGAAAAAGAAACCTCATGTTTTCTGGTTCAAAATTTAAACAGTTTTAACTACTTTTCTTATATTTAATATTATCATTCCTACTTTGTAGTAAATATCAAGAATAACATTTTAGTAATTGAATTTTATCTTTTATATGAAATCAATAAAATTAAATACAACTAACTAATTTTCTTAACATGTGTAACTTTTTTTTTCCTCTTATATATATATATATATATTGAGTAACGCTAGTAATTTTTACGAATCAATTGACTAATATATATAAATGTGGCCTATATACAGGAGCCAAGGTAGTAATTTTTCTTTTTCTTTTTTTTTTCATAAAAAAAGGTCATCTAAAAAGCCCTAAATTTAGGTTCAGATGCTAGCAAGTAGACACTATCAATTTAGTAAAACAAAGCACAAATTTTGCCAAAACTCCATTTCCTAGTGAATATATTAAGAACACAAAAACCTATAGGATTATACCAGTGATGCCAAATTACCCGACGTGATAATTACAAAAACACAGTAACTGAGAATGAGAAAGAACTAACGGTAGAGATAGTACCAGGAGTGTGAAAAGAGAGAAGCTCAGAGATTAAAGCAGGTCTACCAAGGTTCCAAGAAACGTAAGGTGAAATAGGACCTCTTTTGAGAATGGAGACTATGTTTCTGACTCTGTCTGAGTTTTCGGGATGATTCTCCAACACGTCCAAAAAGCCAGGGTCAATTCCGGTGTCAAACACTCCTTTTCCGGTTTCATGCTTCAGCATTCCTTCGTGCCAGAAAACGTCGACATGGTTCGCCGGAGAAGACGCCGTGGGGTCGGAGGTTTTCGGCTTCTGATTCTGCATCACGGTATTGTCTCAGGTTGATTTTGCAAAAGGGGGCTATTTCTTTGACTGATATATTAAGCCCAGTGGGCCTTTTCTAAAGCCCATTTCCTTTTTCTAATTGGGTCTTGGTTGGATAGACTTTTGAGTTAGATATTTACATCAATAGGAACCCATAATTAAATTAGGGTGAGATTGGAAACATAGTTTAATTAACCACCAATATCATAAATTATTATTAAAAATAAATTTATTTATAAATAAAATTATAAAATTTATTTGAATAAGTTAAAAATAAATTATTCTAATAAATTAATGTAGGAAGCTTATAAAAATAAGTTAAAAATAACTTATAAAAATTTATAAACTATTTTCATAAGCTGTACATAATCTCATCTAAGCACGGTCTTAATATATTTTTCATAGCTATTAAATCTTGCGGTATATACGGTGGTTTTAACGAAAATATTCAAAAACATAAAACTAAAATTAAATTGGTTTTGTATAAAATCTAAAGGCTTTAAAGATTGGAGGTTCAAGATTCAAATTTTGATAATAAAAATTTAAAAAATTTATTTTAGGATACGTGTGTGAGTATGTATTTACCCTAAAAAAACTAAATTGCAGTGAACTTTTAGTGTCCTTATCAAGAGAAATGTCAGTACTTGGTATCTTATACAATGTTTTGTGTCACATTGTTTGTATAAATTTAAATTCTTGCAATTTATTTTTCAGGGTAGAAAATTGATGTAGCAATATAACTACTAGTATAACAAAGTTTCTTTATTCCCAAATCTCAATGACAACTCTATTAATACTTCTTAATTATAAGTTATTTAAAAAAAAGTACACATATTAAAAAAAGTACTAATATCTAAAAAATGTATTAGTATTTTAAAAAGTTATCATAAATATTTAATTTTATTGTTATTTAAAATCCACTTCAATTTAAAAATCATCTTCCTCTATCTTCATTAATTTCGTATAAAAAGAAAAATTACAAAAAATGTTCTAATTTTTTATGTTGAAAACTTATAAAATGGAACAAATTTTTTTTTTCAAGGACTTATATTTAAAAACAGAAGAAATATTATTTTATTTCATTCTGCCCGTATATTATAAACTTAATTAGCGATCACTCATTAACATTAATGACATGAACTAAACGATCATTATAAGAAATTGGCTGCACTGTGATGATGTAATAATTGATCAGAAGGCACGAAATTTGCAAGAGATGCTAATTCTTCAACACCTTCACAAATTTTCTCAACGCAATTAACAATATCAATTAGTAGTGAAACCACCGTGATCGCCGGAATTATCTCTAGATGTTCAATTTCTTCCCATGCCTTTGTTCTTAATAAGGATTTAAGAGATTTAGCTGCATTTTTGGCATTTGTAACATGTGGATTTGGAATAATAGAAGATTTGGTCATATGTTTAATTATCACTGATGATTCTTTAAGGGCCTTTCCGGACTCCATGCTTATATTTGTGCATGATTCTTTAATCTTGCTCCAAATTTCGTATGAGGTCTGTAAGGCATGTTTGAACAAAAACAAAGTTAGCATATATACCAACAAGTAGTTTTTTGAGATCGCTATATAAATCACAATTTGATTGTTGACTAAATAATTTTACTTTAGTCCTTATCCTTCAAAATTCTTTTATATAGTCTTTGACTTTGGTAACTTCATTTTCGTAGCATTTAATCAAATCACTCGTAGAAGTTCTTAGATTGTGAACAAAAATAATTTGCATAGTCTAATAATAAGTGAACTAGTCTCACAATTTAGGACAAAAGTGAAATTACTTGAAATATAAGGACCTTAATATAATGACATTACAATCAAAGTCAGCGCCCAAAATAATGTTATATAGAAGGTTTTAAATTGCATCATCACAAGATGCAACCTTGTAACTTTGTTTATGTTTGCAGTTTGCAACAGCTGCATCAAAACATAATACAACTGTAATTTAAAACGATTGACAACATTGGTTCGTACTTTTTTTATTTATTATTATTGAAAATTTTAATGTTAAATAGCGCACTTGGTCAGTGTGAATGTAGATGGTAAGCGCTTTAATTTTGTAAGCACACAGCCGTAAAAGGTTCCCAATTTGTAAGTATTGTTTCCATGGATGCTGAAATGTGAACCGTCCGTGACAAGGTTCCCATCTTGCCAAAAGAACCTATAAATTTAGAAATAAATTAAATATATATATATATATAGGATTAATTAGAAGTAATTAATTGATTTTATGCTAAAAATTTATTAGGAATATTATTAATGGTATTGAGTACCATTGATTCTTCGTTGCTTTTTGAAGAGAAGACGCTTTCATATATGTGGAGGAATGACTTATCATCCTTACTTTCTACTTTTTCTAAATTTTTGAAGTACTCATCTCCAAATCCTATATATATACACACACACTGAATTTAGTATCCGAACTTGCACACCATCTTAACAAAAAATTGAAATTCAAACAGACTCAAGAAATAAAAGAGCACCTTCAAAAAATTGGGCTAGCTATTCGACGTTATTAGCAGTGTGATTGTGAAGATCCTCACCAATCCAAACAGGGCATATGCAAAGACATACCATAATTGCTATGAAACTTCCAATGATGATTGTTAATAATCTCTCATTTGCAACTTCTACCATTTCACTTTCTCTTTTATCCGACAGACATATCAAACAAAATGTCAATATGAATATCAGAAATCCATAATCATATCTCGCTTTCAATGCTGGCCAAAATCTAATAAATGTCACTGTTGCAGCTGCAAATTAAATTAAAGAAGAAAAAAATTATTATCACTCCCCTTGTGATTAAAAAGTCTGTAATTTCTTTTCTAATCAGCAAAAACAAACTAAATAGTAAATTAAGTTGGACTTAATTTGAGAATATACTAGCTCTATTAATTAGTTAAGTCTTACTAATTGAATTAATTAATTTATTAATGAATTATTAGCTTTACATCAAAAGAAATTTGAAGAAAGAAATCAGTGATAAATAAAGGAAGTAGAGATCAAGTTATTAAATAAAAAAGGAACTAATCTAGTCACATAAGCTAAGAAAGACATGAAAAGTAGTTAAATATATATATTATTATTAATTGATTAATTAAATTAAACTTACGTATTAGAAAGACAAAGAAAGTAGTCAAGACAATGCTTCCTTTCTCTCCGGAAAGAGTTGATATGCTATGAGTCGCAACTCCCAGAGCACCTGCTAAACTCGTTGCCAACATCCTATTTAAACCTTTTCTGAGTGTTTCACCTAAAAACATACATACATAAATAAATATCAAAATCAATTTTGAAAGATAAATTATTGATGCACACTAAAATAAAGTACTACCGAAATTAAGGACAACTAGTTTCTAAGGACATATTTTGTTTGCAAAAATATCTCCTATTTTACAAATAAATCACGCTAAACAATTCAAAAAACAAAATTTTTTCTTGTACGAATTTCAAAATACAAAAAATAAAGTTAAAACGAAAAATGCGACATGTCAAAATATATTGCGGTTACTCACCAACGGAGAATTCGAAGACGACAACAATGGTAAAAATGGCCCACATTATGTTGTCAGGGAAACCATAAAAGGAGGGATGGAAATGATTCAAAATAGAAATGAGTACTAGTGCCAATCCAACCTTAAAGGAATGAATAACTCGTCTGGGATCATCTTCTCCAAATTTTTTCACTTGTTTTAAGACATTCACTAACTTAGCCCATGATTTCTTTGGTAAGTTATAAGTGAAGCTTGAAGTGCATTCAGCACTTGGCAAGGTCATTGTTGTTTCCTCTTTGAGGGAGTTAATTAGTTAATGAAAGTCCAAAGAGAGTGCAAGATTGGGAAGAAATCATTCTAGGGTTAGTATATATAGAGTAATTAATTAATGTCTAGAAGCCAACAGCTTATAGCTCAAGTGATATAAGGAGAAGTTCTTAGAGTTTAAGGAGAGAGGTTTAATCCCTTCTAGAGTAGATTTAGGAGTAATGTAATATAGAAATGTGTGTTTGACAAAAAAAAAATCTAAAAAATGAGTGGCGATGTATATGTACATGGACATTGGCAAATAGGATTGACATAGTTAGTGTTGTAAAATATTGCAATGAGAACCGTGTGATGGTGCTGTTGTTACCGGAGAAAGAATTTAAATAAGTCTGAGTTGTGTCGACGACACTGTCCTCAAGGAATTATTCGGTATGGCACCGAAATTCCCACAGGATTAAACAAGCTCCTCCGGTTGCAAGTAAGAACCGGGCTGCAGAACTAGCAAGAACGATAACTCGTAACCCAAATAATTGTTGAACAGAAGAGAAAGAGATGGAAGTAATTTGCTGGTGTGTTTTGAAGGGAATAATAGATGTGTATATATAGTACTGGGTTACCCATAGCAGTTGATGCTACTTGTGAGTTCCCAGACTGAACTGTCCAATAGGAGTAGGAGGTTTGGACGGTGCGGAGAACACAAGGCTTGGCCGGTGCACATAAAACACATGAGAAAATTGGTTTTGATCCAAACCAATTTAACACATGCCTAAAACATGGATTTTTCTGTTAGGTCAAAAAAAAAATATTTGGATTACAAAAAATTGGTAAAGCCCATATATCACGCGCTGGGAGGGAAATCGAAAGATTTGCATTGAGTTGGGCCTTCGGTGCTCAATCTCATGCGCACTCTTTTAACCCTTAAGGTTTGCTTTAGTATATAAAGGCTTTATAATGCATCAAACCACTCAATGTGAGACTTCCTAAACTTTGAAATAACACTTGATATTACAATAGTTAGTGGGAGATATATCAACAATTTTTAATATTATATTTTTTTAATATGCATAAAATATTTAAGTTGACAAATGCATAAAAATGGAAGGAGTATCCAACGACATTGATGACCATTCATTGATGGATGACCTTGATATCTATAGATCTTAGCCGTCTAGCATCTTGCTACTTAGTAAGTACTACATATATATATATATATATATATATATATATATATATATATATATATATATATATTAATTTAATAAAGTAACACTAACGAAAAAAATCATATATATTATAACAAACAAAAAATGAATGTACCAATATTTTTGTCATTAATTTTGTTAAGATAAAGCATTTTAGTCTTAGACTCTATCAAAATTAATTTTTAATTTCTGATTTTATAAAATGTCATTCAATTTAGTTTATTGAATGACTAAAATGAATGATTTTAATTTATATAAAGTCAAAAACTATTATGATTGATTTTTTTTTAAAGTCAATGATTATTATGACTGATTTTAAAAAGTTAAAAACTAAAACTTAATTTTAATACTATAAAGTTATAAACCAAAATACTAATTTATTAAATATAAAATATAGTGTATTTGGTTATCCATTGTAACCAAATTAGTGTGCATTATAGAAAGTTAAAATCATCAATTTCAACGTGCTGAACATAAAAGATTGATTTATTTATTTTTTGTTTAGGTTAGGGCTAACAAATTCCCCAAACATGTATGTACAAATTAAAGTTGCTTTTGTTGATCACCTAGTTCATTTCCTGTTCAATTTTTTATAACAAAATAATAAACTATTTTGAACGGTTAAGATCTCTACAGAGGATTCAAATTCTATCTCTTATTTCTAGCAAAAAAATAATAATAATAATAATTATGTCTCCTATATATAGTCCTACTCTCATATATATAACTCTACATACAGTGGCTTCGATTGAAAATGAAAGCAGCTAGAATCTACATAGTTTGCAAGTGGAGAATGGAGTGCCCATTTTTATCACAAAATTAATTGCCCCTGTCGTACCACTCTCAATCTAATGGCTATATATGATACTAGTATACTAGTACACTTGAACACTTTTTGTTGGGTAGCAAGTAATGTTTGAAAGACTAATTCTTTCCAAAAATATCTAAATAACTTAATTATTAGATTTTATTAGTAGTACACTTCAACACTTTTACGTTATTACTTCCTTTTCTAACTACAAACAAATCATCATTTATATTAAGATTTATTCTTTTCTTCGGTTAAGTTAGTTATTGTTAATATAAACTTTGTTTAACAGATTTATCCGTTAAAATAATCATTAAAAATGTTTATTAATGGTCAATAAGTTAAAAATATATATTAATAATTTATACTAACATACTTATGTGTTAGTAATTAGTCATATATTTTTTTATTAGTACACTCTTACTTCAGAGGAGCTAAATCTTATAATAAGTTATATGTCTATACTAATAAATGAATTCTGTTAGGCAAAGTCTATAACAATAATAGCTAATCTAATGAAAGCCAACAAATAAACGTTAGTAAATAATTTTTTTATAGTGTCCTTTACTTTTTATCCGTCACAATTTTAAAACTATTTATTTCTTTTTATTTGTTATTTCAAAAATTCAAAACAACTATTTGTTGTTTCTTTTACGTTTTCAATGAGGAATAGTAATTTTTTTATCAGTCAAACACACACCCCACACCATATTACTCATAAATTTACTAGATTGAGAATCAAACCTCTGCCTTTGAACTTTAAAAACTCCTCTTTATGGCACTTGAGTTATAAGTTCACGACAATGAAAATGGTAATTAATGATTAAAATTTTTAATAAGGTTATAATTTATTAAGTGAGCTAAATTTGACCAATCTATCTTTTCACAATCAAATTTGAATTTAAGATATATACTTGGATCAACTTGTCTTATTTATTCCTTATTATCTATACATAGCGAGCTATACTTATGTATGGTTTATTATCGTTACTTTAAGAATGTACAAACTGATAAAAAAAAGCTTTGCAACATGTAGAATATACTACAATTAGAACTTTATCACAGCTAATAAGAACAAATTGTGACTAATCGAAATAAATTAAAATCGTTCCTAAATATAATTTTTAATGTGAACTGCACACTACAAAAAAAAAATTGTATTATTTTGTACTATGTTTTTAAAATAACCATAATGAATCACACATGATTTATAATGGATAGATGAAGACAAATTATATATATATTGTCTTTTTATAATGAAGACAAATTATATTTGACCCTTATATATAGGTAGGAATTGTCTTGGTGTCCTGCTTTTGTTACATTCCATTAACCTATGTTAAACTCTTATAGTCTAGCTATAATCACAACCTAACATATAAGGAACTCTACAGTACAAGGGATGGTGGTCGAACCAAGAATTGTGAATGTAGGTCAGTCATGCTTAGAAATTTCTTGAATTGTTGTCTATGTAATGTTTTGTTTTTTTTATTATTTTTACGTTGTTTTTTGTTGCCTAAGGTATGGTAGTGTACGTTGTTTCATCTCTAGTGGCTTGATCTCTATTTTTTCTTGATTTCATTATTGGTAGCCATTTTAATGTGGTTATCTGTTTTGGAGGTTTGCTTATATTATTTGATTGAGTATTCTTTGTACTCATGATAATTTAATCTTTAATTTTAGTTTATAAAAAAAAGATAATGAAGATGAATATAAATGAAAGGGGAATTTTTTTTAAAAAAAATATTAATTTTAAAACTAATTACTAGATTAGAGTTATTAAAACAAAACTATTTATCAAATTGGAGTTGAATATGGTTCATTTTGTGAGAAACAGAGAAACCTTTTTACATCGTTATAAAATAACCGATGCAAAAAGTATGCTTTAGGTGCAGTTCAGACTGTCAATAAATGCATAAACGGCTTGTAAAACTGTTTTTTACATTGGTAGCCCGTGTTAAAAATGTGATTTCCCTGTGGTTTAAATCGCCCGTGTACAAAAAATTAGTCGCAGTTTGGGCTCAACCGCTTTAAAACCCAGAAAACCACATGTAATCTCTTTTTGCCTTATAAAAAATTAATCGTGTTTGGTCTCAATTTGATGAATAATTTTTTAGGAGTCTCAATTTAATAAATAATTTTGAAATTAACATTTTTTTTTATAAAATTTTCTCGGAAAGGTGATTCATGTGAAGTAATATAACAGTGATTTCTAGTCTAGATTTTTTTAGGTGTGCACTTATAGCATCTTTTAGTCAACAGCCGAAAACTAATCTCTTATAGTTTAAATTATTTTAGAGAAATAAGACAATGTGTTTAAAAAAACGTCGGCAAATACTACTTATGATGTTTTATTTTGTTTCTCATATATTCTCCAAGGTATTATTAAGAAAATTGATATTGTCACTCCAAAAATTCTATTGTCACTCCTATTTTTAATATTTTAACAATATTTAGTTATCAATGTTTTAATTTGATTGGTTAAAAAATATAGTTTAAATTAGAAAGATATTTCAAAAAGAGTGACAATAGAATTTTAGGAGTTACAATATCATTTTTCATTATTATATTATCAAGGTACAAATTTTTATTTTATCGAGTGTAAAAGTATTAGTTTTTTAATTGGTACTCTTTTCAAAAGTCAAACTCCAAAAAAAATAAAAATAAAAATCGTTGAGTATACCCCGCCTGAAAAAGATGCTATGATATTTTTAATGAGGATTACTATAAAGAGCAAAAGAGGCAGGTCCAATAAGCTATTAGAATTAGGTTAATAGTGAAGAATTTGGTAACCAGAAATTAACCTGCATAATATCTTAAATTTAAATATTAGTACTCTCATTTATTAATTTATTAAAAAAAAAAGAGAGGTACATCTAATTTACATGAAGTCATCCGGTAAGGTCAACACAACTGACAAATATATGTGTGTGAATGTGTGATACATGATTTAATTTCTGGTACTGTAATTTTCTTATAAATAGAAAAACACGTGTATTTTATTAGGCTTGAAATTAAAGGATATAACCTTCAAATTTATTACTCACCCTTATCATAATATTGGTCCAGCACTCTAGCCACAACTATAAAAAATGGTGGTGTCGCTGTTATAGTTTGCGAACGATACGTTAATTTTGGGTGAAACCACTCACCAGAATCGGTGGACTTTGAAAGCTGTCTTAAGAAGTTTTGAATTAGCCTCAGGTATGCGAGTTAACTTTCATAAAAGTTGTTTTATAGGTATAAACTATGGGGATGATTTTCCTGCTATGGTGGCTAGCTTTCGTCATTGTAAAGTTGGCTCTTTTCCTTTTAAATATTTGGGGTTACAAGTGGGTGTCAATCCTAGGGATGCTGGTTTATAGAAGGGCATGGTGGAGTCTATTAAAAACCGTTTGGCTTTTTGGAAGCATTAAAATATTTTGATTGGGCGAAGAGTTACCTTGATTAATGTTGTATTAAATGCTATTTCTCTGCATTTTTTATCTTTTTATAAAGCTCCAACATCGGTTATTAAGGAAATGTCTTCCATTCAAAGGAATTTTTTGTGGCAAGGGGTTAAGGATGGATCTAAGATTACATTGGTGAAATGGAAGCTCATTTGTAGGCCAAAAAAGGATGGTGGGCTAGGAATAAAAATATTAAATGGTTCAACTGGTCCCTCCTTAGAAAGTGTTTGTGGTGTGGTTTGAATTGTGCAAGTGCTTTGTGGGTTCGTGTGTTGGAAGTAAGATATGGTAGATTAGCTTTGATGTTTAATTCTGACAGGGTGGATAGAAAGAGTTCTATTTGGTGGAGGGACTTAGTTGGTGTGTTGCAGCAAGGGAATGTGTGGTTTGATGAGAAGCTCTCTCGCTGTGTGGGAAATGGGTCTGAGACGCTATTTTGGAAGAATAGGTGGGTGGGTAGAGTTCGACTTTATGAAGTATTTCCCAGATTATTCACTGTAGCAACTAATGAACAATCTCTGGTGTGCGAAAATGGTTCCTTTGACGACATTAGGTGGGTCTGGGAAATTGGTTGGAGAAGGGAGCTTTTTCAATATGAACTTGCTTTGTTTGATAGTTTGTCAAGTTTTTTGGGTGGTGTATCCTTGATATCAAATGGTACTGGTAAATGGATCTGGCAGATTGACTCTTCTGGGTGTTATTATGTTAAGTCTGCCTATATTTGGTGACAACAGCTGCTTGATGGAAGTATTGAGTTGGATTCTTTGTCGGTTCTAGCTCTTCGTAAACTTTAGAAAGGGAGGATTCCTCTTAAATGTTTAGATTTTTCTTGGCAATTGTTGCTTAAGGCTATTCCTGTAAAGGTATGTTAGTGCGCAGAGGTGTGGTATTGGATAATGTTGTTTGTTCCTTCTGTGGGGAGTTTGAGGAGTTGCCAAGCCATTTGTTTTTAGTCTGTGATGTTTCCTTACAAGTTTGGTATTCGGTTATGCGTTGGATTGGGTTCTCTTTTGTCTGTCCTGCTGATTTACCTTCACTTGTTCTGTCATGGATTAGTTTGGGAGCTAATGAGCAGGAGGCTATGGGTTTATTAATTGCTTGGGTTGCAACGGTTTGGTCCCTGTGGCTTCATCGCAATTCTATGGTTTTTCGCAATGGAGTTTTGGACTTGGGGGAATTGCTTGATATGGTGATTTTGCAGTCCTGAAAATGGTTTTCATTATCTAAAAAAGGAGCTTTTGGTTTGCTTTTGGATTGGTTATATGAGACTACTACTTTAAGTAGCAGGTCCTCGGTTTAAATTCCTACGGACGCACTTTAACGTAAAAAAAAGTATAACTAAGCGTTATTGTTATTATAATAATTTAATTTTTTTAATATTCGTAAGATTTTTATAAACACAAGTGCACAACACAACTCCAAAACTATAAACTAAAAAAGGTTTTTGGGCATAAAATGGATGACACCTCACCCTCAAGTCTCAACAACCCAATCAACAAACAGAAATTTTCGTATATATATAACTTTAAAAAAATACTAAATATAATTTATGTTAAATATATTTTTATAAAATAATATTTTTTATTTTTTCAATAAACCAGTTAAATAAAAATATAAAAATTTTATAAATTATAAATATATTTATTTTTTCAACCGAAAAAGATTCATTTAGAATAATGATAGTAGTTAGTATAAAATTAACCTCACAAAAGGTTACTATAATTAATCTTATTATTTTTATTCACAATAACATTTAGGTTTATCAAAAAAAGTTAATAACGAAATAACAATAATAATTACTGTGAATCCGTGGGGAAAAATTGCTCCTACACACGTAATCATCAATTACCAAAGAAGAGAGAGGTTACGCACAACACCTATAGAACACTCACTCGCTCATATGACCCTCTTTTTAATTAGAAGTGGTACATTTTCTCTTCTAGTGACCCCTCCTTTATTTATGGTTCACAAAACCTGACTCTTTATATAGGTGTGAATAACTTTTTCTACCGTAAAATTAATCCCTTCAAATTTTTAAGACACATCTATTCGTTCACTCAAGGTTTTTAAATTAATTCTACATACAAGGCTGCTAAATTAATTCTACATTTCTCATCCATTGAATACTCTATATTTATAAGATAAAAAAAAATTAACTTACACATGAAAAAAATTAGTTGAATACATTTAATTTTCTTGTTTTCAAGCAAATGCTTAATTCTATTTAATAAATTAATCTATGATATTTATTCTCTGTCTACTTAAAAAGTCAAATAGTCAATCATTACTTAAGGAATAAAGACATTAAATGAGATCAAAGTAATTTAAATTTACTTATATTTTGAGACAACAAATTTGATGTTTTTTTCTTATAAATAAGTTCGGAGGGATTACCTTTTAAATAAATGACTTTTCTTTCAATTGAATGCAACTATTTAAAAATTGAAACTATTATTTCCAATAATAAATGGCTTTTATTACAGGAATGCACATAAACGGTGTACAATTGATCATGAGAAAATTAAGGAAATAAATCATCTCATGTTCAAAAATAACATGACATATCATGTTGGAGTTTTTATGTTTATCTCTTTCTTCATTAATGTTTATATGGACTTACACATTTAATATGCATTTAATAGCTATCAGGAGAGATAGACATAAAAACACCAACATAATAAATTATGGTATTTTTTAACATGAGATGATTCATTTCCGAAAACTATAAACTAAACAAAGACTTAAAATCTAGAGAATAAATCCACTCATGTTTAAGAATAACATGATGTGTTATGTTAGTAGTTTTATTTTTTTTTTATTTCTCTCCTTATTAAAATTTATAAGATCCATAAATTTAATATGCATTTAATATCTATGAGGAGAGAAAAAAAAAAAGAAACTAATATACTAATACATCATATTAATTTTAAACATGAGATAATTTATTCGTTAAAATCTATATATTTTTTCATAACATGTTATACTAAGTCAACTTTGTCACGATGGCCACGTCACTAGAAACAATTTCAGGATCAAAATTTGCTTAGAAAGCATAGTCAGAGGGCGGAAACCCCTCTTTGGATTTGACAGTAATCGAATCCATAGTGTTGTCCTGAGGGGGTGATATCCCAGTGCCGGTGGCGGCGATAATGGAGGGTTCAGCCTGGCGTAAGAGCCATCCAATGGTCTCGCCATGAGTCTTGTAACCTAGCTCACGAGTCAGTTGGAAGATGCGAGCAGCGCACATGGGTGGCAACAGAACACGCCGTTCACGGCCATCCACCTTCTTGTGACGGTCCATCCTTCTGCTCCTCGAACAACCAATCTTTGTGACAGGGACATTGCTCTCGCAATTCTCACCAACTATTTTCTTCGAACTCATTATTTTTGTGAAATTTTCTTCTCTGTTTTGTAATGATCATTCACCACTAGCACACTAGCGTTTATTATAAAGGAGTTTGGTCAGAGTTTTGGTCTTCAAAATATCAAAAACGGAATATATGGACCAATGCATGATGAGGATGAGATGAGATTACAACTCAGGATCAGTATAATATGGTAAAATCATTAATGCCTCTTCAGAAACGCCCAGAACAATTAAGAGCAAAATGAGCATTATCATCCAATTTGTTGTCATTCAAACAAAAACGGTTTATTGTACCAATGTAACCGGAGATAACTGGTCATATGTTTAATTATATTATTAGTAGAAATTGAATTCATTGAATGATTTTTAAGATAAATATTAATTATTAGGAGAAACTCAATTCATTGAATGGTTTTTTAGATAAATATTCAGGGTGTGTTTAGGTACAGAGGTTAATTAAGTACGTATGCAATAAACTATTTTTAAATTATAGGTTTTTTTTTAAAAAAATTGCAAAACTTACTTGAATAAACTAAAAATAGCTTATTCTAATTCTAATAAGTTACTTCAAAAAGCTTATTAAAATAAGTTGAAAACAGCTTATAGGAACTCATAAGCTATTTTCATAAGCTGCACATAAGTCTTTCCAAACAGGGTCTTAGTCTATTTCTATTTATATGTCCACTTAAGGCTAAAACATGTTTATTAAACAATAAAATTATTACTCTTGCTTTAAAAAATAATAATTTTTAAGGTCTCTATATTACACTTATTTCTATTTGTGTTATTGATTTAATAGTAAATCATTAATTAGTAATAGTTATTGTCAAACGTGGTTTAATGAATTTAAATTTTGACATAAATACCATCAATTTAGGACTTCTTTTATTTCTGTTTTTGAAAATAATTTTTTATTTTTAAAAATAAAAATAAAAAAACTTATTTGACATGAGAGTTTTTAAAAAAAGTTTTTGAGAACCGTTTTAGTTTTCAATTATTCTGAATTTACTCATATTTTTATTGAAAAATCCTCTCACTTTTTATTTAAACAATTTTTGAAAACTATTTTATAGCACAGGTTTTAAAAACTAAAAACCAAAATTATTTCAAACAAAAAACTTGACACTAAATTAGTTTAAATTTTTTTATAAACAAGTCATTTTTTTATTTTTTTAGATAAAGAAGAAAGAAAAGAAAAGAAAAAAACACAAGACACAAAAAATAATATAAAGAAAAAGTTAAAAGAACTTGCATGGACATGTAAGGCCAGCACAGCTAGCAAAGACATGTATATGTGAGTCAATAAGTGTGTGATACAGGATTCAATCCATGATTTAGTAATTTTCCTATAAACCAAAAAAAAAAAAAAAAGAACTTGCGTGAATTTTACCCTGGAGTTAGAGAATGAAAATTGTCATTTCGCCTTTCCTAAAAATAAAGGTTGGACGCGTGAAACTGAGAATTCACAGTAAATATATCCTTTATATTTATAACATTGTATCTTTTATAGCACTTCCAAATTCCAATTTCACAACCCCAAACCAAAATCATGAGTAAAAGAGCAACGTAACCGAAGAAAAAGTACATGACAAACTTACAATCATATGAAATGAACCCCTTCTTTCCTTAACTTGCAATAACATCTATAAATCTGATCTGCATTACAAAAATCAATACAAGTAATCTAAAAGGGTTCAGCGTGTATTTGGTTTGGTGTTGGGATATGCCAAGCACGAATTCAAAACGTGTAAATTACTTTTAATTGTGTAAAAATAAATATACATTTACTCTATTCAAACGTGACTTAAACCGAACCAAACATGCACTAGGCCAACCTGGAATAATACCAATCTTGGGATTCTTCAAAATGAGTTCTCAAATTTGAGATGTAAGAAAGTTAGACAAAGTTAAGGTCACCTGAAATCTTAGATTGGATTCAATGCCAGTCATGGCAAGCGTTAATTCGACTTGCTCTCGACACGTCCATATTAAGAAATTGTGTTATCAACAAACCATCGTGTTATCGCGATATCATTCGATGAAAATGCATTTCCCTTCGCTGTTTGCTCTAGAAGGCGAACAAGCGACGTAAATATTTCCATCCTCGTTACGTCCCTGTTTGCCTGCAAATAAAAATAATAAATATACCTTCAAGATCCTCGAGTTTTAAATTCGTTAAAAAGTTTTCGATTGTTCTATCCAAACATAGGGTTTAGTATTGAAATTTGTAACATGGATAAAATTCATTATCCACTTATGATGCTCATATTCATATATGTCCTCTTTTTTTTTTTGAGTATTACCTCAACAGCAAAACGTGCCCAGATTTTATCACTGTGAGCTTCCATTACCCCCTTCAAGATGGTTAAACCTAATCCTCTGATAAAGTCGGGAATTTCGAGGAAGAAACCTCGTTCCTCACAAAGCAGCTGTAAGAATAACCAAGCAATAAGATTATACTCTATATAGAAGTGATGAATATGTATATTTGGACCAAAAGAAGTTTATACAGTATCCTTAATACCTCCACTAGCATCTGACGAGGATGATTCAGATTCTCAACTATAATAGGGCAAACAGTTGATTGTGATCCAACCTCATATGCCCATGTAGCCCCTCCCTCTAAGTTCTCTTTCAAAATCAATCCACCTTCCTTATTAATAATCTGCATATTTTTTAGGAAGAAAGAACAGTTTTTTCAAAAACATGTGTGATATACCATCTTTATCCTCTAATGAGTAAGGTGTTTGACAATCGAAATAAAAAAAAAAAAGTAGACATAGCCAAAGTATTTTTAATAAAGAAACAAAAGATGAATGCTTCTTAAGAATTATAAAATTGTCTTATAACAAGGACGACTAAAACCTTCTAGATGTTATCTTATAGTGAATGCTGTCCCATACCTTAGACTCCCCTGTTTGTTTCAGCTTGTCAGCATGCTTTGACACACTTTGCAAGAAAAGCATGTGCTTAATGGTCCGTTCCAGAAGAGAATCTATGCTACACTGTTATTAAGTCATAAAAAGAGATCAAAGAATGAAGGAAAAAACTCAGTATTTTAATATGATATTAAGTCAAATAAATTGTAGAATAACACATGAGAGGAAGTACTTTTGCTCCATTTGGCACAATTTCTCGTAACTCTTTCACACGATCTTGAATCATCTGACGATCTTTAGGTCGAGGCTTGGGATTCTCTCCTTGTTTGAGCCTTTTATGTTTCGGCTTGCAAGCTTCATCCGGCCGTTTCGAATATCCAGTCGAAACACTACTTTCACGTTTCACATTGCCACCATCCTCAATCCAAGAACTAAGTTGCGACCCGCATATTGAACTAGTCTGAGAACAGTTTCCTGCATCATCCTTCCTATACCCATACCTTAGAAAATTAGTCTCTACAGCACCTGTTTTACTACCAATCTTCGGAAAATCGAACATACCACCTTCAGAATGACCAGACATTACTCTCTTGCTGGCAGGAGAGGGAACGGAAGAAGTGCTATTGCTTGTCAATGTTGTCTTGCAAGAAATGTCTTCGGAATTCTGTTTGACAACAGATTTGGCCTTCAAGACCACCGCATCCAATAGGTTGTCAGCGCGCATTCCAGAAAAGATGCAACTGTCTGATATTGCTTCATTAACTGAATAGCAATAGGGATCCGTACCGTGCATATTCATGCATGGCGACTTTTTATCTATGTTTTCTGCAACAGAATCTAATTCATCAGTTAACAGTTCATTCAAGTTTCCCTTCAGCAAGCTGTTTTTGAAATCTGCACCTAAGACGTCGAACAGGTCATCGCCTGATGGAGGTTGAGAACAAGCTAGTTTATGTGTTGGATTCTTTGTCATCGTAGATTGACTAGTAACATCTTTATGAACATGATCACTAATAGGCTCATGCTTCTCAACATGAATAGAGTGCATCACAGGCGCCTGAAGTAAATTTTGGTCCATCTTTTGATCTGTTGAAGAACATTTTAAATCTGCAGGGTAAATCTTCTGATCAGAATTTTCGACATGCATGGGAAAGGTAACTGATTGACCAGTCAAATTAGACAGAGAATAACCCCTTGGTTTAGTTGAATCATCATTTTGAAGTCCAATCCCAACTTCTTGTACTCCAGATAAATCAGCTGTTGAAGCTTTTAGACCAGAACTAGTAATCAGATTTGCCCTCAAGAAAGTACTCATCTCACCATTTACTGGAATTCCATCAAGAAATGAAGTAATGCCAGAACTCAGACTGTGGCTAATAATATCGCCTCCGTTTGTTTTAAGTTGAGACATGATTAAGTTACTTGACGTGTTTACACAATTGACATGATCACAATTTCCAGAAGTTGATACGGCACCTTGTTGCATAATTTTTAGACTACAATCACTAAGACCTGATTGGCTGAAAGGCTCAGAACATGACAAGTTATTATTGACTTCAGATCTTTCTGCATTATATGAAACAGAATGCTGTTGAAGGAATGAATCGAGATTCGAGGATATTACTTCAGCCTCCATGGCTCGATTATGTCGTCGGCCAGCAAAGCTTGTATTACTAATTGGAATAACCTTTGGTTGGCAAAGGTTATTGGATACCTGATTCAGGTTATGGGTTTGGGGAGTCAATGTAGAACCCTGGAAAGTATTTATTTCTTTCACTGCTCGAACTATAGGCCTTGAATCATGACATTGGTTACTTTGCTGATTTGAGCCATTAGCTACCGAGGGAGTGGAATTCGAGGTAATGACTGGCGGATCAACAGATGCAGGCACGCCGGCAGTAGCAGGTCCAGCAAGATTTTCAATGGAAAGTCTTGCTGAATAATCTTCAGATAGAAGGGCACCAGGGATACATGCCAACTGCAATATCAAGCTCTTCATGTCATTCACAAACCCTGTGTTCTCCATTATCTGTGTACCATTAAGTACTGCTGCATTAGTTTAGGAATACAGTAGCAGCAGACAGCGAGCTTCCACTCTTGAACCGTAAAGCGCAAATTACAATGAGATATTTTGACCTCTCACCATAATTCAGTGCTCTAACAGGAATTGCTAGGGGATATTATGTTACATAATTTCAGAACAAAATTTAAGAACTTACCGGCAAGAAAGAACCAAGTTGAACAACCCCATGAGGAAGCACAGGAATAACTGCTACTGTCTGCAAAAACAATACAATACAATATCATGAAACAGCAAGAAAAAAGTATAATAAAGCACAAAGGAAATCACATACCTTCATTCCAGCTGAAAATTGGTGTTGCATTTCAGCATATACCTAAAGAGAGTGCAATAACATAAGAAATCAAAATGAATTTATTGAGTATATGCAGAGCACTAATTTCAAAAATGTCTTCCATCAAACTTCGACTATAAACAACAGTGCTCATATTAACTTCATCTATTCTTTACAGGAATAGAACTCTTATAGCAACATCAGAAGAAGATAATCAACTTCATACCTCCGGTGAAAATACATCTTTGGGGAAATTGTTCAAAAGAATCCACTGATAGCAACCCGTAAAAGCAGCCCGTCCAATTATACTGCATAACAGCATAAACTAGCCCTTGAGTAACCAGGGAAAAACAGTAAAAGCACTTCAAAATTTTCCAAGGAATCTGAATTAATGTGCAAGTAGGTAAAAACAGAAAGCACCTACCCTTCACCTGCAACAATGACAGAATTTTTTACTGTCATTTTGTTGATCAAAGAAGCGACTCTGTCCTCATTCTGAATCCCTAGCTGAGATGACTGAGATTCCCAGCATCCATTACCATACTGGTAAGGCAAACTGGACATGCCGAAATCGCGTGGAGGGAAAGGGCATGGTAAGGGTTCATAATAGCATTCTTCCCAGATTAATAGCCTGTGAAGTCAAGCCATACTCAATTAACTCGAAAAAAGACATTTCACTGGCAACAATCAAGATAGATTCAAAGGCTTGTGAATGTCTGGAAACATGGCGAAACACTCAATATCAATAGTTTCTTGCCCCACATAGGCTTTTATTGTCGTGCCAACATATTTTGCAAATTCATACAGAATTGATTTTCCATCCAAAACCATGGTTTTAGCCAGTTGTGAAAACTGAAAAGTCCCGGTTGCATATGCATGGACAGAAATATCCTCAATATTTAAATATCCTTATCAAACAATGTGTATTTGGTTTTGCGGTGGAACGAGGAATCACTCAAAATCAAGTTTGCACACCCAAACTTGATTCTGGTTATCTTTTAAGTTGCTTAATTCTTTGCTTGTCTTATGTTTCTATTGGGCTTGATTTTGAGTCCGAGGTCAATTTTGAGTAAATGCATGTCTTGTTTAGTGTTTTCATTTGGATGAAAAATTTAGACTGAAGTTTACTATAAACTTACTTTATGGGTAAATTTTTTCATAACATAAATCATTTCACTTCAAACTCACATTTAACCAAAATCAATCTATGTTCAGTTTTCGCTGGCATAGACTAAATGTGGATCCATAACATTCAAACTACTCTAGCTGTGTTGAAATAGATTCACGGTTACCTCATCCGAACATGATTTGACGTGAAACCAAACATTTACAAGAAAATCAAGGTCAACCAGAATCTAGTTTACAAACACTCACCAAAAGGCAAATCACACATCTAAAACTAAATGTGGTTTTTGTCTGCACATCCAATCAAAAACAACTCGCTTCACTTCAAACTCACTTTTAACAGAAACAAATATTATAAAATCACGGTCACCCAAAATTCATCTTGGCTGCTGAGATTAATGGACAAGCATCAAAAATGTTTTCACCTACTAAGTAACTCAGTAAAAAAAAAAAAAAAAAAAGAAACACTTGAGAGAAACAAAGCAAGGAAATAGAGCTGAATTTGTTTTCTCTATTTCTGGCTGTAAGCAGAATCAAAAGTTGTTAGCATGACAAAGATGGATCAGCAGATTAACCGCTCATAGCTGATTGGGAGAAAAAAGTCAGACATGAACAACAAATAAGAGTAAATAGAATCAAACGAGAGAGACATTCTGAATAGCAGATTCGTTTACAGAATCGCAGGTCTCAAATAATCAATCCAATAGGTATTAGGTAGTGCGCCTGCAAACAAATGCCGAATAAGCTTCTTTTATTTTATTTATTTATTTTGTATTTAATTTAATATATTTAATACTATAAAGAAATACTAAAGATTCTTGAAGACAAAACAGAAGAATTCCATGCACAAAGTTCCAAAGTAGGAAAGAATATATAGCAGAATACTAATAAAATCATATTTTGGAAGAGAAATCAACCCCGAGAGATAGAATATAATATGAATATGAATTTCATGTAAGATCCATCAGAATGGTTCCTGAGAAAATACGACCATCAAGTGCAAACATATAACACTAAATACTTGACCAAAGTCGATTTCGGAATTATGTAAAACATAATTTTCACACAGAATTTTCAATTTTCCCTCCCATTTCAGCTCACACTTTTCGTCAAACTTCAACAGTAGAATGTACACAAAAGAACAGCTAAAAACACACACAGAAGATGAAATACTAAGCAAAAACATTCTAAAAGCCTTTATTGAAAATTCTCAACAACAGTAAAAACTGATAAAAAGAATTCCCAAACAGAGCATTCCCTTGAAACTTACTTAGAATTGCGGCAACCGATCTTCCAGAACACAGCATAAGACCACTGATTCTGACCGCACAGAATCTTCAGAGCTTCTTTCAACAAATAACCCATCTTTCTTCTTCAACCAGAGTTTCGTTACTTTTTTTTCTCCAACCTAATAGAAGCTAGAACAATAGCATCCACGAAAACAAAAACAAGGAAAAGCGTAATGGTCAAAGCCAGAGAATTGAATCCTAAGTTCTTCCTAACTACCACGGCACGATCCTCTTCCAGCTTGTTTGGTCCTCAACCCCCCACTTCTCTTCCTATCAGGATCCAAGTTCCCGGCGATCAGCTTCCGGCATGCCATCCTCCGGCAGAGGAAGTTCCAGAGAGTGAAAAAAAAAAAGAAGTAAAGTAAAGGCCTTTTTTTTAACAAAGTATTAATTCTAAACTAAGCCACGAGGTTCGAGCTTGTAGAAAGCAATGAATATCATTTCCATCTGAGAGATGAAAAAGGAAAGAACTTTCAAGCTTGGAATGTGTAAGATGAGAAGGGAAGAGGTTGAGGCAGAGTCCTGTCCTGTGACTGTGGAAGTGTGAAATCGTAGCATGTCATTCTCTGTTGAGGATTTTCATTTGGGAGGAAAAAAATGAATGAACGGAAGTGTGTGTTGTCGATCAGGAAGAGGGAAAGGATTTTTGGGGAATATTTGAAGGGAGAGTGAGAAAGAAAGAAGGGATGCAGTGCAGAGGTTGCTTTTGTCGGTTTGTGAATACAGTGTCCAGAGTCAGATGCAGAAAACAGAATTTTGTTTTGTTTTCTTTGCTGAGTCAGTCTCTGTCCCTGTCTCAACTCCCAAAGTAATTTTATTGGAAAAATGTTATAGTGTTTGTTTGGATTGGCGTTGGATCACATCAAATTACGTTAATATAAATAAATTAATGGTTGAGATAAATTTGGCACATAAGTCGAAGCGAATCCAACGAACGCAACAAAAAATAGCATTGAAGTGAATCCACGTTAACGTAGATCCACTTCAATCCAAACAGGAACATAATCTTCTACTAATTTCGATTAACTATGAAAATTATATTATTTTAATAATTAATTATATGTACAATTAATTATTATATAATTAATTATAATATAATTAAATTTTATTTGATATGTTATTAAAAAGTAGTTTTAAAAATAATATTTTATATTTTGATGATGTAAAAATTATTTTTTATAACAAAAATTTGAATTGTAAAAGAAAATAATAGATTAAAATTAAAAACTTTTTTTTAATAAACTCTAAATTCTTATTTATTCAAAAAACTAATTTCTCTTAGAACGTATTTAGATTAATTATGAAAATTATATTATTTTAAGAATTGATCATATGTATAATTGATTATTATTAATTTATTATAATCTATTACAATATAATTAAATTTTGTTTGGGTGTATTATTAAAAAGTAATTTTGAAAATAATCTTTTATGTTTTAATGTTATAAAAATTACTTTTAATAGTAAAAATTTAAATTGTAAAAAGAGAAAGTACATTAAAGGTAAAAAAAATCAATAAGTTCTAAAATTCTTACTTATTCAAAAAAAACTATTTATATCAAAACTCATCTAAATATACTCTAAAAAAATTTTTTTCTTAAAAAAACAACAACTTTTTTCTTGACTAAAAAAATCTCAAACATGTTCTAAATTCTCTTACAAATTCTTCTATCTATTTAATTTTAATAATTATAATTTATTTTTCACTGAGCATTTACCTTTTAAAATAATAAATAACAATTGTCAAAATTAAGGAGGTAAAATTATTTGTAGAATAATTTAGTAGAAAGATATAGCATTTCTCATTTATACTCCTATTTTTAACAAACTTATTTATTTATTCAAAATTACCCATTTTAGCTAGGGAGTGCTACTTTGAGCATTAACTCCTCGGTTCAAATCTCAGTAGACGCACTTTTACTTGTAAAAAAATTACCCATTTTGTACAATTTTTTATTGATTTATTCACTTATAATTTCAAAATACAAATGTTAATTAAGTTTTTCTTAATTATATCTTCGTAATATTTTTATGGTTAAATTAACTATTTGGCCCTTATACAAATCTATTATTTTTATTTTAGTTCTTATATATAATTAAAAATAATAGTCCCTACATGTGTTTTTTACAGACAAGTGTTAATTCACTAACCGCGTTAGTCTCGATAACGGACTCCTTATACAACTAACAATTCAGTCTCATATCCCTATTTTCATTTTAGTTCCTATACAATATAAAATATTGTTTTGAGTCCCTACAAGTGTATTTTTTTTTTAATGGGTAGGTCTATGTATTTCATTTAGTGTTTAATGTCATTAGTCTATTAAATATAATTTTACTATGACCAATAATAGATAGAAATATGTAACGCTTCCAAGTCGGACTTTTTCTATGAGTTTGGCTTTCTCTCATTGGCAGTGAAATTGGTGGTGGGCTCGACATAAATAAGGAGCGGCAACAAGGAGAAAATAGTCACCTAATAGCCTCATATTGACTGAAAATACAAGTTGGTTTAACCACTTCGATTTCTCTAGTGAAGAAAATATGAAGACATAGTCAAAAACACAAAGGAAGAGATATGTATGGACTAAAAAATTTTTTGTGTAAGACTAAAATAAAAAAGTGAGACCCGCATAAGAACTAAATAATTAATTCAAATTGAATAAGGACTAATTAACATATAATAACATAGACCAAAATGTACACAAAAACGTGCTTAAGACTAAAAAGAAAGTTTTTTAAGTCTAGCAATGCAAACTTTTAATTTGTATTGAGATTTGAAATTTATACCAATAAAAATAATTTTAAGAAAATATAAAACATAGTATCTAAATAGGCACTTTCAAGTTTCAAGTTTGAACATTTAAAGGTAAATTTAGCACTTTTCTCATTAAATCTATTTCTTGAAAAGTTGAAAAAATGGTAAAATAAAAAATTAAAAAAAGAGTACAAACACTAATATCTTAGCATTACAAAATACGTACTAACTAACTTCAATCAACTTTTTTTTATAAAATGACACTTGTTATTTTTTGGTGTACATTAGCTATAGGTATCTCATTGTCGAAATAAAAAACTAATAACTTTTGAGCGAAGTTAAAGGTTAGTGAAGTGATAAAATCTTTCTTAACAAATATCTTACCTCTATTTGTGAACACTCAATTACTCTAAAATATTAATTATTATTTTTTCCTTCTCTTCTTATAATATTATTTGTGCCATTGTGAAACGTGAAGTGATCATTACTCTAAAATATTAATTATTATTTTTTATAATTATTTTTTAAATAATTAAATTAAAATAATAATATTGATATATTATTAAATAATTAAATATGAGTAATAATAAATAAACTATTGTGGCAGTAGAGTTACCCTAAATTGAATGGTCATAAATAATCGATTAGTTATATTATTGAGGTCAGAAATGTAATTATGTAAACAATGATCACATTCGAAATTTTGGATTTGAGGTGGAGAGTATACCAATTTAAACAATTTATTTTAAAACAAAAAAAAAAGTAGTTTTTACTCTAATGATATTTGTTGGTAGTGTTTATTACTAGGTCAACTTTAGTAGGTTAAATGAATAATTTAGAGTCTTAATTTAGTCTTAAATTTCAGTTTGGTCCCTTAACTTATTTGATTTGGTTTTAGAACACATCACCTTAAATGCTTGCCAATTTGGATTAGAAGCTTCCACAATGAGCCAAATGGTGAGAAACGTAACCTAGCGCTCAAAATGCTCAGCCTCTCAAAGTCTACCTTTCTTATTATACTACTCCTAAATCTACTCTACTGGGATCAAACTCCACACTTTAAACTAAAAAAACTCTCTTTCTACTACTTGAGCTACAAGCTACAAGCTACTTGAGAGTTTTAGAATTGTCCCACCATGTGAGGGAAAAAAAAACAGAGAGATGAATTAGGACACGAAGAAATGAGGAAAAAAATGATTTGTGGAAGAAGAATTAGGAATGACGAGATAAAAGGTAGATCATAGGTAATGCTTTAATTTTAATTAAAGATGGAGATTTCTTAAACATGGCCATGTAACAAGAGAGAATCTGGATCTTCTAATTAAAATAAAATTCTACATATAAAATTACATTTATAAATCCTTTGAAATCCTTATCCAATCTCGTTATCAATTCGCATCGTCCAAAGTTTTCAGGAGTAGAAAACAAGAAAGAACAAATTAACACTTGGTCTCATCGTGAAAAAAATAAATAAATGAAATAACACTTGAGCCAACAACATATGGGGTGATCACAAATTAAATTGAATTGGATTGAATTTAAACAAAATTGTTATCTAATATGATCAATTGAGCTCAGTTTAAATTGGGTTGAGTAAATTTTTATTGTCAAATTTGATTTGATCTAAACAAAAAAAATCGGGTTAAATCGAATCAAATTATTACATTAGGCATAATTGTTTAATTTTTAAATTTTTATATACAAACTTTTGTAATAAATTAAAATATAAATATAAAATAAAAATAAAAGCAATGTCAAAATATATACACAATTTTATAATGTAAATAGGAAAATAATGAAATAAAAATTTGTTTCCACAAAAAATTTAAAATAGAAAAAGAAATAATAGTAAAAAGGATTGAACAAATATATGGTCGAATTAGATCGAATTTAAAAATATATAATTTGATATTCGATCTGATTTAGATGGATTTAATATTTTTAAATTCAGTCTACCTGTAAATTCAATTCAATTTAATTTTTTATAATTAAATCAGATTAGATTGCTGGAATTGATCTGATTGGTGATGAACCCTAAACAAGAAGGATATAATGCATATGATTTTGAGGGCAGCACAGGAATGACCTACACTCAAAAAATATTAATGATATGATGAATTATGGTCCATAATCGTGTCTGCGAAAGCGTGAAATCAAGTATAGCGGCAAAACCAGCTTTTCCTTTTTGTCATATTTAGCTCATTTCTCTCTTCCTTTACATAATTATTTTTTGTTTTAACCGGAAAGAAGATAATTAATCAATTGAGTTATACGGATACACTACGGGGAAAAAAAAATCTTAAAGCACTTCTATTTAGAATACTTTTGAAATTGGTATGGATATAACTCGCAAAAAGGACACGTGTAGATCTCACGTGAGTGACCTAAGCCGTCGGTGTCATGTCGTGTTCTTACGACATGGACGCTCGACTTTAGGCTCAAGGGACATCACTCCTACGTGAAGACCATTATAGATCTGTACCTATCGCCGCAATTCACGGAAGTATGACAGTGACAGGTTTGACTTTGGTGACCCTATTTACACAATAAATACCTATGATTCATCTTCATTTGGTACGCTTATCACTACTCAATATCTGAGAATTGTTCCCTGTAACACATAGCTGACTTGAACGTCGGAGTGCTTGCAGGTACCCCTCACCGCCAGGTGAATAGCCGGAGACACCCAACAATCACATCGGAGACCAGATTGAAGGCCGTGTGTAGAGCATGATGGAACAGAAGTGTTATATATTTCAGTGAAATAAAAGGATGAGATAAAATATGGAAACACTTTTTGAAGTACCACATGTTTGATTATTATGGTGTAGGGAGACTCAGTCACAAGTATTATTATGTTATCATTTTTCTTAATGTAATTTTATATTTTTGGGTGGTGACTGATGACTAACTATAGCAAATTCTGAATAGTTTTCTCTCACTAACTTTTCTCTTCTCTGCCAAATATACTCATTTTTCTACTCTCTTTCTTTCTTCTTACTGTAATTCCAACTAAACAAAAGTTGAAACTTAAAGTACTTTGAGAGTTTTTTTTTCAAACTTTGATGGGTCATGAAGTACTACTTTTTTTTTTTGGGTCATAAAGTTTTTTTTTTAATTTTAAGAAGTACTCATTTTTTTGAGCAAGAAAAAGAAGTACTAATTGAATTGAGAAAAAATGACCCAATTTATTAATAAGAAATTTTAGGCCGGACAATTAAGTGGAGTCCAAATGTAAGTCCATTAGCCCATCTCTGAATAACAAATAAACAATGATTGGAGTGTGGTGTGGATGGCACCAGTCATAATTTAGAGTGTCTGTCCAAAAACAAAATATTAGTTTTTTTTAAAATTAATCAATTATATTAAAATGTGATAGAGTTTTTTTTAAGACAAAATTCAAAATTTGTTTAAAAATAATTAAGAAAATAATATAATTTTTTAATAAAAATATAAAGTTATTTTTAGTTTTCTTAATTTAAGTAAAAAAAATCACCAACAAAAACTTTTGGGGGCGATCTACCTCAACTCCTGTATCCACGTATAAGATGGCTGAGTTGTTTGGTTTTTATATTCTGTTTTTAATTTTTATTTTATATTTTTAAATTTTTTTAAAGAAAAATTAGAAATACTGAAAACATTTAGGCCAGTTTGATTTATATTTTTATTTTATATTTTTATTTTTTAATTTTTGAAATTTTATAAATGAAATATTGATAACAGAATTTTTTTATTTTTAACATTTTTAATTTTTTCTTTCTAAAATTTTAGAAAATAAAAAACATAAAAAAAAAATACAAACCAAACGTACCCTAATATTCTCGTCACCCAATTAATTGTTGGACCACTCCCTTTTTAGAAAAAAAATCATCACAAACTTCAAAATTTCATTCCTAAATTATGAGGTGTGACGTAGCGGTAATTCAGATGATCTTTGAATCACATATGTAGGTTTGATTTGTTACTTGTGTAGCCTAATGAGAATGGAGGAACATTTTGTAGCCACTCAACAATTGTTTTGTGCAGTCTCAACTTTAGAAATAATATTAGTTACTATATCTGCCGGTAAATGCTTTAAGAAGAGATAAAAAAAAAAAATCCTTCCGTAACCAACTATGGAGAAAACAAGTAATTCTAGGAAAGCGTCTTTTGAGAATAATAAAAAAAAAGTATGTGAAAATAATAGGTGGGGCGTTTAAGTTCTGTTTACTAAAATTAGCTTATGTCTTATAGCTTATAATTAAAAAGTAGTATTTAGTAAAACTAGTTTATGAAAGCTAAAATTATATGAAATCACCTAAAAGGATATATAATAATATAATATAATGATATGGCAAAAAGATATAATTAACCAAAAAATAAGGATAAAGTTAAAATGAATTATTGAAAACTAAAAGTTATAAGCTAAAAGCTATTTGAAATAGCTTTTCAAAAGTTCATAGCTTATAGTTTTTCATAAACTATAAGCTCGTCATACTAAACAGAATTTTTAAAAAAAAAAAAAATTATAAACTATAAGTTTTCAAAATACTATAAACTATATGAGTAAACACAGCCCTATTCGTACCCCATCAATAGTTGTTGCCTTGATTGGTATTATCGGGTCATTAAATGGACCGATAGTACTTAACTGGAAAAAAAATAATAATAATAAGGGGCCGATTGAAGAAAAATTATTGGCATCACTAGTGTGGGAAGAAGCCAAGAAGGGATACGAAAATTGTTTTAACCATTAATTTTGTCAGATATTCATTTGATCTCAATAAAAAAATGTCGTTTGATCATTTCGGAAGTCTTCATTATCTTTTTTTGCTTTTTTATGTTTTTAATATCCTTTACTATTTTTCAATGCATCCTATACTATATTATAAGATAAGAAATTCCTTTTTGATTCAAAAAAAACATATTTTGTCAAATTTTATGTCCACATTAATTCAGTTTTCCTCCAAAATTTCATTTCATATTATTTTATTTTATTCTCTCTTTGTTTGATTTTTAACATCCAAACTTAAAAACTTTGATTTTTCATGCAGATTTTTTGTATTTTGAATTGTTTTGAGATTAGAAAAAATTAAAATTCAAAATTTAAAATTTCAATAATAAAATTAAATTTAATTATTAAACTCTTTTTCTCTTACTTCTTTTTTTCCTCTTTCTTTCTCTTTTTTCTCTCTCCACTTCTCTTCATTTCAAGTTTATTTCACTATTTTTTTTATTTTTTTTCTCTATTTTCCATTCTTTCCTTTCCATTTTTTTTACTTTGTTTTTTGTGATTTGTTAAAAAAAATTGGTATAACCACAGATTTCTCTACCCTTAAGATGAGACTAATTCGAGTCATTAGTTTTTGAATGTTATTTGGTTAAAATATGATCAAACTCATTTATATGTTTTATTGTATATTCATTATAAAATTATAAAATATTGACACAACTTCACAAACACGTAACGATGAAGACCCGTGCGAACGCACGGGTCAAAAACTAGTTTGCAGAAAAAAAAAACCTTTAATATCTAAATTCTTGTGGAGTTATTATTTGTTGTTCAGGTTTGGAGTTGTGGCCTTTTTTTGTAAGCATGCATTACGGTTGCTTTCGTTGGTTTTGTCCACTTTAATTTGTCAAAATATAACACAATACAAAAATTTAAATGTCATTTCCCTTTAATTAAATGGGGAGTACTAGTACTCCGCAATGTAATATACTCCCGCTATTATTCATTAAACTCTTTTAAAATATTTTTATTTAATATAATATTCTTAAAATATTTTAGTATCATTTATCATTATATCTTACTTTTATCTTTTATATTTAATAGATTTTTTAAAAGTAATAGTAACATGTAACTTAAACAATAATATTGATAGTTTTATCTATCCCAAAATCAATTGACAATATAAGGTATTGTCTGATAAGTACTTAAACCTCATATTAAAGACTAATATAGACGATACGAAACTGTACTGTTCAACAAATGATAAAACAGAATAAATGTAAATTTGTAAGATTGTATATTTTTTATATTAAATCAATATATATATATATGAATTAATTTTATTATATATTTTTTTAATATACAAAGTTTAGTCCAAGTATGTAAAAAGAAACCGAGGGAATGGTTATATATTGTAGAAAACTAGGAAAAGAGACCAAAGACGAGGGCGAAAGGATTAAGTGAAAACGAATGATAATCAAGGAGATAAAGAACATTATTATCATAATTTCATAAAGGCTAAAATACAGTTTCGGGACTTTATGTTTTTTAAAAGTTCTATTTTGGTTATTTTTGTTTTTTTAAGTAAACTTGAACTCTACGTTTGTTTTTTGCACCGAACTAAGACTTTTGTCACAAATCCATCTTACGTGGACTAACAGAGCTCCAACGGCGTTAAATATTATTTGGGCTGAAATGCACTTTTGGGACTTTATGTTTTCTAAAAGTTCTACTTTGATCCTTTTTGTTTTTTTTAAGCAAACTTGAACCTTACGTTTTTTTTTGAACCATCGTTGGTCCAATGACAAAATCCATTACTCCTAATCCTCCGCTACTCCCAAGTCTCTTTTGTGACATGAAATTTCTTTTTCAATTAATTAATATTATTAAAAAAAAACTCAATTCAACATTGGAATAGATCTGTTGGGGTTAGGGTTTACAAAGCCTTAAATTGCAAACTTCGTTTAATTTTGATACCTACTCCTTCTAATTCTTTAATTGTTTGTTGTAATTGTTCAATCTCAGCTCTTCGTCACTAGCCATGGCTTCTTCCTTGTCAAATGGAAATGAAAACCCTAACAAACATAATCAACCCTCACCCTTTTCCTATCGTTGCGGTGAAAGGGCAATTTTGTGTATAGCCAACAAGGGGAGCCAATTCTGGGGATGCAACAACTATTGTTATAGTGAAGGATGTGGTTTCTTTGAGTGGGTTGAGTTTGATGTGAATGATAAAAGAAAATAGATACTTCTGAGAGAGAAGAAGGATAGTGACTCTGCAATTGAACTTGAAGAAGCCGGGGAAGTGAAACAGCGTATTGATTGCATTGTTGATGATAAGTTTGTGTGAATGTGGTCCTTTTATGTTGCTACTGCTAGGTTGAAGAAAGACCAAACAACTTGGAATGTATTAAGATAGAAGTGTTGATAAAGTAGTGTAGGAATTATGCACTGAGTATTGTAATGACTTTTGTAATGGATTATACACTGTGTAACGTGTTTCTGAGTGTGTGTTATTGATAAACATGAAAGTACTGATAAAATTAAGGACTATTTTGATACCTTTAAAAACATAAGGGACCATTTAAATACCAAATTAAAATATAAGGGACAATTTTAATACCACATTAAAACAAAAGGGACCAATAAGAGTCCACCTCGTCAACCCTTAACACCAGTATACCACCTCAGAGCCACGTAGGATTGAGAGTAACGGATTTTGTTATTGGTTTAATGATGGTCCAAAAAACAAACGTATGGTCCAAGTTTGCTTTAAAAAAAACAAAAAGGACCAAAGTATAACTTTTGAAAAACATAAAGTCCCAAAAGCACATTTTAACCTTTCATAAACATTACTTACATAGAGTCAACAAGTTCAAGCATATTAAAGGCATATTTGGAAGAGATTCTCAACAGCTATTTTTTACTTAAAAAACTGTAAGTTGAGGTTGTATTTCAGTGTGTTTGGCAAAATTACAAAAGTTTTTAATTTTTTTAATAAAATAAAAAAAATTTGGTCCAAAAGATAACATTTGAGCATAATTTGAATAGTTTTTAATTTTTTCTACTATTTAAATTTCTACTAAAAAAACCTAGTTTTATATACCATCTAAACAATAAAAACATTATATTAAAAATTGTTTTTTAATAATCATACTCAAACGAAAATTAATTATATTACCATTATAATCGATTCTACACATGATCGATTCTTTAAATAATTTAACTTTTACGGTTAATCTAAATACGCTCTAATTTTCTTTGTAGATAAAGATGAAAAATCAAAAAAGAAAAAAGAAACAAAATAAAGAAAAAATTAAAACTAATTATCTATATACGCGACACTAGTTTATTTTCTTAGGGTCCATTTGATTTGCTAAACTTCATAGTATAACACAGCACAAATTTGTTAGTTCACAATTTGATTCAAAAAATAGTCGAGAGACAGCACAAAAAGTCAAATTTTTGTATCACAATAAACTATGGGACAACTTTTTGTCCCATAGCACAACTATTTAAAAGTTAGAAATATCCTTAATCTCTTTCACTATTGAGTATCCACCTTACCCCACTTTCTCTCTCTCAACTTACCATCTATAAATACCAAGTCATCTATATATATATATATATATATATATATATATATATATATATATATATATATATATATATAATTTCTTAGTGGAAAATAATGATAATTATTTTTTGAAACCAATTAAGAAAATTATATTTTTTATGTAAAATAATAATTTTTAATATAAAGGGTATTATTATAAAATTTGTATTTCATTTTTGTTTCGTGCATTGATTACCAAACACTAAACAATATAATAAGTTGTGTTGTGCTTTGTTGATTTGTATTGTGCTACTTTTCAGTCCTTGCATCAAACGCACCCTTAGAAATTTCGATTCTCACATGAGGAAGAAGACAAACAAATTTAGGCATATTAATTTACACTGCAAATTTTGTTTTTTTAATATTCCAGTCGATAATTGAAGATAATTTTTTGAGGTACATAGATCATCGAAATGGATTCTATGTTACCGACAAAATCATTTTTCAACCAAAATTCAAACTCTTCATTAGCATGCTTAAGACTATATTATCTACCAATTTAACTAAGTTTTGTTGGTGGTAAATTTTGATTTTGTCCGAAGATATACATGGGGAAATTATGAAATTAAAGAGCACACAATGCTAATTAAATTAAATAAATATAAGTGAATGTGTCGTTGGGTTATCTATCTATCCATCCATCTATATATCTCATGTGATGTCTACACTTTGTCATGCACATCTTAGCGTGCGTACACATGTGACAAGAAATATACACATATCTGTCACATATATTTAAGTCATCGTAGTCATCATATCATACACTATACACATATACATATTAGAATATAAATATTATTTATTGGTTTTGAGAAAGGTTATTATCACTCTAGATTTGTTATTGTCATTTTTATTTATAAGTTATTTTTCATTGTTTTAATTCTTGTATTAAAATAAAAAATTAATAAATAAAATGAAAATATTAAATTTGGAGAGCCAATAACATCTATTTCCTTATATACATCTTAAAAATTAAAAGTATTTATAACATTTTTTTAGTTGTACCCTTAATTAGTAGAGGGCATTAAATTTATTTTAATTAAATGACATAAGTAATAGAGTTGACATAAATAAGAATATAAATAAAAAGAGATAATTATTTATTTAAAAATTAATATATTTTTTGATGTTAACATATTTTTTAATATGTATAATTTTTATTTTAAATACTTATAAATAAAAAAATAAATATGTCACAAACTTTATATTTTATGATAGGAGTCACATAATTTTCAATATTTTTTATAATAATATAATGAGTATAAAAAAAATAGAAAATGTTAATTAGTGTCCTTTTAGACACTAGTTAAGGATCCATAATAGAAATCAATGTTTTTTTTTTTATAAAACAATAGAAATATGTTAGATTGAAAATGTAAAATATATATTATATATATTATTTTGAAAGTGTTAAAATAATTAATTGCATACTTTTTAAATAAGTTAAATTTGTATTTATTACACTTTAATAAGCGAGTATTTTAATATGATGTGTGTCGTTATATCCCGCCTAAGAAAATCATGGATGATTGAATCCCAAAAACAAAAACATGTATACGTCATGAATAATATGTATAAATACTCCCTCAATTTATTTATAATATAAGTGCCTAAAAAATTATTTTTTTATAATATGTATAAATACTCCCTCAATTTATTTATAATATAAGTGCCTAAAAAATTATTTTTTTATAAGCATCTAAAAAAAAAATGAATAGCATTTATTATATACTTTTAATTTTATTTTTAATTAACAATTGATTTAAATTTTAAATAATATAAATAATATAATTTAACTTAAAAATAAAGGTATAATCATAAAATGGTCATTGTTTATTCAGAAATTAATACATTTTATTGATGTCATTACTTTGCTTAATATGTATACTTTTCATTTTAAGTAGAGTATCATTTCATTTAAGAGTTGAAGAAGGAAGAAGAATCTTCAGCATGTATCTAAACTATATATATATATATATATATATATATATATATATATATATATATATATATATATATATATAAAAGACTTTTAAACTTGTTGTGCTATTATTTGATAAAATTATATTTTTTCTGATTTTTATTATAAAAAATTTTGTGGTCTTTTTTATAAAACATTTCACAAATTCTATGAAGTATTTATAGTTATTTTTATTATTTGCTTACCCTTATTAAATGTATATACTCCCTCCGAAATGATTTATAAGGAAAAAAAATTACATTACACATATCAAGAAACCTGTTTCAAACAAGTCCTTAATTTTCTTGTTTTCAAACAAATCCTTAACTCTATTTAACAAATTAACCTACCATATTTATTCTCTCTCTGTTTAAAAAGTCTAATAGTCAATCAAACAATGATAATTAAGAAATAAAGACATTAAATAAGGTAAAAGTAGTTGGAATCTGCTTATATTTTAAGACAACGAACTTGATTTTTTTTCTTATAAATCATTCCAGAGGGAGTATCACCTAACCTTTTAAGAAAATTAATGTAATTAACTAATTTTATTGTTATGCGTAATTTAGATAATTATGCCTTATAATAAAGACCAGAAGGAATAATTTAAATAAGGGTATTGATATACTGTTCTCTTAGGACACTAGTTAAGTTTACTAGAAGTAAAAAAATAATCATAAGAGCACATTGTTCCGTCTCTAGAGAATAAAAAAAACTACATATTCTAATATCTTTTTATTATATTTAAATTCTTAAATAGTATCTTAGAACACTAAATATTATTTGCCTTTAAATAATTATATCTTATAATAAGTCCTCTCTCGGTATCATTCCAATTTTATCGGATGTCGCTGAAGGAGTGTAATTATATCCTCTAGTTGATAGTATTTTGGTTAAAATTAAATATGAACTTTTTTTTTCTTTACACCCTTGTGCTCCTCTTGTGGGCAGATATTAATTCTTGGCTTAGTTGCTGCTTTTGATTGTGTGTTAGTTGTCATGTATGTTCATCGTGATGAAGGTAACTTCACTTGATGCACTTACGAAAATAGGTGGATTTTAGCATAAAGTTGTATATCATACACAAATAAACAAATATGAGTTATAGATGGTTGTGTGTTAACTATATCATTCTATATATCATTTGTTTATCTTTATTTATTATTTTTTAAGTTTTTTTAATCAATTATAACAGATTAAAATTCTTTCCGTAAAATTATCTAATCGATTATAAACGATTAAAAAATTAAAAAATAAAATAAATATACATGTGTACAATAAACATAATCTATTATTATATTGAATATTTTTTATTTGCTTTTGTGCATTTTTTATTTGATAGTGTATCATACACCACTTATAAAATAATGTATGATAGATGGAACCAAGAAAATGTGTCATGTTGAACCTTTTGGTTGTAGGATTTTTGGTGGATTTTAGGATACACCATTTTTAAAGTGGTGTACCATACACCAATTAGAAAATATGAAACTAAATGTGGTTTTAAATTAAATGTATTATTTCACACACCTTTTGTTTATTCATATTTGTTATTTTTTAAGTTTTTTTAACCCGTTATAGGTGGATTTTAATATTCACCACTTTTAAAGTAGTGTATCATACACAAGTCATGAAATTATTTAATTGATTATAATCCATTTAAAATAAAATAAAAATCAAAGAAGTATGCATATATACAAAATACATACTTTATTATTATATTAAACTTTTTCGATTGAGTTCTGTATACATTTTTTATGTGATGTACCATACACCACTATGGATGTGGTGTATAATAGAAGGAACCATGATTTTTTATGTTTTGCTTGATGGAGTAGGGTTGTTTTTTTTTCTTTTGATTCTGCTTCATCTCCTTGCATTGTTAACGAAGAAGTCTAAGAGCTTGTTTGATTTCTCTTTTTGAAAATAGTTTTCTGTTTTTTAAAATAGAAAATTAAAAAACTTGTTTGACAGTCGAGTTTTCAAAAATAGTTTTCGGGAACAGTTTTTTTGTTTTTTAGTATTTAAAAACCAAAATATGAAAACATCTGAAACATGTTTTGATTTTCAATTTTCAGTTTTCTGAATTTAGACACAAATTTGTATTGAAAACTCTTCTAACTTTTTTTGAAAATTATTTTTAAAAACTGTTTTATAATATAATTTTTAAAAACTAAAAAACAAAACTATTTCAAACAAGCCCTAAGTATTTTGCTTGTGTATTTTTGAACTTTTAGCCAATATCCTTGTCGGTGGATTTTAGGATACACCACTTTTAAAGTGGTGTACCATACATCAATAAAAAAATATGAATTGTAGTGATTTTAAATTAAATGTATCATTCCGTATATCTTTTATTTATTCATATTTGTTATTTATTAAGTTTTTTTAACCCGTTATAGGTGGATTTTAATATTCACCAATTTTAAAGTGGTGTATCATACACAAGTCATGAAATTATATTTAATTGATTATAGCCCATTTAAAAGAAATAAAATCAAACAGATATTTATACACACGAAATACATAATTTATTATTATATTAAATATTTTCGATTGAGTTTTATATATTTTTTTTTATGTGGTGTATCATACACCATTTAAGATGTGGTGTATAGTAGAAGAAACCTTGTCAAATATGATTAAATGACTTAGTTATTATTTTTGATGCAAAAAAAATAAAAAATGACTTGGTTATTTATTAAATATATCTGACTTAATTAGACATTCTTATTGTACATGTAAAAAAATGCAATATGATAATCATAAACTATTCATTCATACGTGTAAATTTTTGGTTAGAAATTCATACGTGTAAATTTAAGTATAGCGTTATGATTTTGGTCATTAGCACAGGAAGCAAACAAAGAAAGAAAGAAAATAATAATAATTGTAATTTTGTGTCCGGAGGCCCCACATGGAGCTGATTGGCTACAACATTGACCTATCAGCAAAATGGTCCCATGCAGTTCGTGGATTCACACGGCAGAGCAGCCAAACAGACCCGAATCCTTCGCCTCTCTGATTGAGCCCCTGGGACCCATACGCGCGAGTTGCACGAATCTTACGGTGGGCCCGCAATTATGAAACGACGTCGTAAGTGGATGCGTGTTTAAGGATACGGGCCCCATAGGAGAAGTAACACTGTTTATTCGACACGTGTCCATAATTGTACGATGTGGGGTCCTCCTCCTTTCTTTAAAGTCCAACAACTTTCGTAAAGTCGCGGCAGCTGGCACGTGAGGATAGCGTGGGACCCGCTTCACTTGCCTAACCTCTTTCATTAGTGCGCTTTAAGGCGTGGCATCATCTAAACCGCTACTATTTGTTTGTTTATGTTGCTAATAAACAAAGATAGATAACGAATATAGGACTCAATTTTATGCTGCAACCGGTTCTAACATCTATTTCATGAGCTTCGGCTTCATCCATGGAGTGAGAATGAAAATTGATCAAAAAAACAACTTTTTTTAATAGTACTCAAAAATCTTTTCATACAATTTAATTTCAGTTCCAACAAAATTTGAAAATATTACCAAATCATGCTTCTGTTTACAAAGGAGAACATTTTAGATTTTTACTCTTTGAAAATTAAAATGATAAAAAAACATTTTTTCTTTTTTTATAGACGCTAGTAGTATCATTCTAGTTCTCATTATATTAAAATATTAACAAAACACTATTTTGTTATCAGGAAGACTAATTTAAAAATATTTTCGATATTTTAAATGCTAAAATAGTGGAAAAAAAATTAAAGAATATGTTAGTGATACAAGAAACATATTTAAAGTATCAAGATAACATTTATTTTCAAAAAACAATAAAAATAATAATTAATATTTTCTCTTATCATAAAATTATAGACACCCTTTACTTGTTGAACCAATCATTACAAAAAAAAAATATTATTTATTAATATTTTTTTCTTTCATTAGATTAAATATTATTAGTATAGACTTGTCTATAATTACATATATAATATTTTTTAATTAAAAAACTGGTTAATAGGAGAGATACCTTCAAGTCACCGGATATGGTTGTCAATGTCTGACTGAAAATCCATCCAATAAGTGCGGATGGCCCAAAGGCCTTATTCTCTTTGGGGAGGGTTGCTCACCAAGGGGGACTTAAATTGCTTTACGGGATCTTGAACCCTTGACCAAATCGGGAGAATCCTGCTTCCTTACCATTTATGTCAACCCTCATCCATCCGTTTAGAAATAATAGTCACTTTAACAAAAAAAAAATTGTTCCAAATTATTTGTCACTTTTACATTACCAATTGTGTATTTATTATCCTTTTCCACCTTTGTCATTTTTTATTATTTTAGTGTCCAATAGTTATTAAGTAAACTTTAAAGTCAAATGTTGATTTAGTCTGTTCTTCTTAATTTATGAGAAATCCTCTAAAGTGATTACTATTTATGAACGGGGTGAGTATATAATTAAATATATACTAATAGATAAATATGTTTGTATAAGTAAATGATACTTCGTCCGTTCTTTTTATCTCTTCACATAGAGAAATTTTTTTTGTTCTTACTCATGTGTCCACTTACACTTTTAATGAAGCATTAATTAGACTTTTATCAATTTTACCCCTATTTTTATTTGGATGAGTAATTAATGCTTCATTATCTAACCAATATAACTAAGAGAAAAAAATGTATTATAAGGAGTTAAAAAATTACTTTGGTGAAAATAAGAATAATGATTGCATTTCTTAACATGCATAATATACCCTAGGTTAACAGATAAATAGGAATAGAGGGAGTAGGTGCTACTCCCTCTGGTCCTTATTATAAGGCACATTTTGAAAAGATTTAGTTAGCTTTTGACAGACGTATTTGATTATGCGTTTAGTACATCAGTCAAGAGGAACGGAACCCTGAAGTAAATGAACATGATAGTTTGATTCTATTGAAAATGGTGGAATGAAAAAGAACAAAACAAAACACACATACAAGAATTATTATTATTTTCATTGAGTCATTTTTTATTAACAAAATAATGTATATTTAATTTTCTTAAACTTTATATTATTTTTTTTCGGAAAAAATATCTTTAAAAAATAGTTTTTTAAAAATTTATATAATAAAAATATATTCAACATAATTTATATTTAATAATTAGTTTTAAAAATATATTTAATAATTATATTTATTGAGAGAAGTTTGTGTTTAATAATTTAATTTTTTTCATAAAATATTAATACAAAAATTAATAAATTTTTAAAATTATTATTTAATTATACTCAAAAAAATTTTAAAAAAAATTTAGAAAATATACTATTTTATTTTTTATTTAATTTTATATTTTGTATTATGTAAAGTAAAATTTTATATGTATTGCGGAAAATATTTTATATATTTTATTCTGTACTAAATACAAAATAAGATATATGGCCCTGTACTATGGTCACCAAATACAGTACATGGTTATGTTCTATTCCATTCTATTTTGTTTTGTTCCATTCTATTCGGTACCTACTTAGCTTCCTTAGTAGTCCTTTTTATAAGACATTTCACAAATCCCTTAAAACCTTTATGATTGTTTTTCATATTTGCCTCTATTAAATGTTTTGATTTTATTGTACTAACCACTAACCAATAAATACAATATTTATTAAAACTCCTTCTAATCCTTTTTATAAGGATTTAGAAAGACAATTGTGCTTATTAAAAGAGTCACATATAAAAAAATAATTAATGCATTGAATTTCAAAAAAATTATTTAATTTTTCAAAATTATCCTTATTCTATTTCTTTATTGCATTAATTGTACTCTATTATCACTTTAAAAAACTCTTTAATAATAATGAATAGACATAAAAAATAATAATAATTTCTCTTAAAAATTTATAAAAGGTCTTATTAAAAACCACTAATAATGTTTAAAAATAACTTTATAATAAAAATCAGAGAGATTATATCACACAACTTTTTTAAAAATATTGATACAAAACTAACATTATCTCTTTACGTGTAATTCAGGTAAATATAGTTATAATAAGATAAGAATTAGTTAAGAGTTTGCAGTTCAAATGACAGAAGGAGAAACTCTCTGAGTAAAAGGGGAGGAGTTCAGTCTCCGATGAGAAGATTTAGGAGTAATGTAAATGGTGTTTCGCCGATAAAAAAAAAAAAAAGTTATGAATTAATAATAAGAAGAGGGAGTATGGATTTAGCGAAAAGACAAATTGACTTTGAAGAATGAATGGCGTGAAAGAAGTGGCGTCCAACGAATTCTGATTCGCTCCTCCCCTTTCACTCCTCATGGTCGCTCCATTCTTTCTTAATCCTTTACCTATAGAGAAAAATAATTATTTCTTTATTTATATACATTTATTACTTTTAATGTTGCATTGATTAATTTTTAAGTAATTTTATTCTTATTTTTAATTAGAGTGCTTCACTATTTAGTCAATAACACAACAAGAGATAAAAGATATTTTAGCACATTTATATTAAACTTTAATTAAAATAAAAATAATAAAAATAATTATAAATCTTTTTACAAGTTCATCCTATACACCCTCCTACATATATTATGTAAGGAATGAATTAAATATATTTTATATTTTGAAGGTACAAAATGCATTTTCTTTTTCAATTAATATTTACTTTATAAAGTAGTAGGAGAATTTGTAGAAGGATATAACATTACTTAAATAATAATTGTATTCTTTAATACGTATAATTTACCATTAAATGAACAAGAACATCCGGAGTATAATAGTACATTTATATGTGTTTTTAGTAATTGACTGTTTTGGTTCTTTATTTTGTAGCCGCAAGTTATTTTAGTCATTGATTTTTTAAAATGTTATAATTAGTCCTGATTTTGCACTATGTAAGTCACCTTGGTGATATTGACGAAATGCCTGTGTAATAAGTTAAGTGCCTATATAACACATTTTTGTCATATATGAATCTATGTAAACAATTAAATGATGTTGTTTTGCTTAATCTTCAAATTTACGCAGTGTTTTGGGTTTAAAATTGGGTTATACACGTCGTAAGTAATTTAAGAAACTAATTGAGTTACTTATTTAAGTAAAACGACGTTATTTTGTCACTTATATGGATTATTAAGTGTCAATTAACATACCATATTAGCACTCAACGTGTCACTTAATATCGGAGATGAAAGTGACTTATAAAATGTAAAATTAGAGATTAATTCAAATATTTTTGAAAGTTACTTACTAAAATGATTTGTGGTTATAAAGTAAGGAAAAATAATAATTATTTTTTTTAGAAATAGTATTTATATTTTATATGTGTGACTTCCCACAAAAGGTACGAATTGAATTAACCTTAGATATTCGTGATGCACTTTCTTTTCCCTTTTTATGCATTTTCATGCTATGATTGATTACATGAAAAGCTATGTATGTACAATTTGAATACTATGATAAGGATTCAGGAAAATATAGTCCTTGTACGCGTACAACAACTTTATAAGTCACATGTACTTGGTTCTAGCTAGCGACGTCAATTCGAAGACTAGTTCGGTTCTTTTTTATTCTTTCTTTCATAAATTTTCGTTTGTTTTTTCACATGGATGTGATATTCTCACGATAGAAAGTGTAGGATGCATGAGAGAGGGAAAAAATATAAAGAGAATGTGATTTGATAAGTAGTGCTGTAAAAGAGAAAGATGAATTAACATTAAGCAACTCACTACATAATTGCATTGTATATTGTCTTTAAGGGAGATATTATTTTGTTTGCATTATTGGACGGACAAGAGCCGCATAACTCGGTACGATTAACCGCATTTAATTTGTTATAAGTATCGACAAATGAATTTAGCTCTCAATTTCAATTGATTCTCGTATGGCGATGGCGTGGTTCAATAATAATAATACACATACAATCATGATTCACTTCAACACATACATACATCAACCTTAGATTATACCTACCTACCCTATAACTTAGCTATATATAGGGTTACTATTAATAGTGTAGTGCACCTAATAATGAACAACCTAAGCCAGAATTAATCTAACAATTTCTCCTTCTCGATCTTCTCTTATATTTAAGTATAAACCCACCACCACCGTATCAATTGCTTTGGTATTTACCCTTTAATTCAAATCTTGCATGGTTAGCATAAATGTAATATAATTGAGATAACAAAAATGGAAGAATTAGTAATTAATAATCAGAATATATCTGTTGGGTAGAGGTCAAAATTGAGATTCAATTCGTTAATGACAATTATATTCCTGTGATTATGGGTCGCATTCATCTAGGGGCTAATAGTAATAGACGTGCAAAAGTAAAGGATATGATGGATAGATAATGTAACTTTTATCAGCCTATATATATATTTTTTCATTGTATCTCTTATTTGGATAATAAAAAACTAATTTATTTGAGATATAGAGATCATTAGCTTGAGTTTTATTTTTATCAATATAGTCTTTTTTATAAGTACCACTAATTTTGAGCCTTTATTAATATGTTTAAAAGACTCAATTATGTATCAACTGTGCTGAATTTTGTTGGTTTTTATGAGCCTATAAATACATAGACCCTAGATGTTTTTATTCATTATATTTTAATTAATTAATTCGGGAGAGGGACACCTTTTGTGGACCTATAACACAATGATTATTTAGGCCACCATGCAAAAGTCACTATATAGGTTAGTTGGATGAGCACTCATTTTTATACATGGAACGTAACTATAGCTAAATCAATATATCAAAAATTTATAAACAAGGTGAAAATTAAAGCATAGTGGCTACTATCTAGCTGCTACCTAGCAAGGGAGCTATATATATCCCTACACTACAACTGCCAGCACCTTTCCTTACTTCCAAAGACCAAAATTATACACATTCATAACTTTAGTCTAGGAAATATTAAAATTTTAAATGACTCCTTAATTTTATAAAAATTTTGACATTTATATGATATGTTTTATTTAATTTTTTTTAGTTTTTTAAAATTATATTATAAAACAGTTTTCAGTAATTATTTTTTAAAAAAGATAAACAAGTTTTTAATGTAAATTAATATGAAAATTTAAAAAAATTGGAACAAATTTTAGATGTTTTTAAATTTTAGTTTTTAAAAACTCAAAAATACATATTTTTTTTAGAAAAATATTTTTGAAAACTAATCTACTAAACATATTTTTTTAATTTTCTATTTTCAATAACAAAAAATAATTTAAAAAAATAGTTAACAAACAAGTCTTTAATTTATTCATTTAGTATTTAATATGACTAAATTGTCTGTCATATTTTGGGACTATTTGAGGTTTGGAAATATCTTAATTAAACTAAAACGACCCGCTTTTACTATTTTAGGGGCTGATACAAGTAGGGTTTATTTGTTACCTTGAAAACTACCCTTATGTTATGTAATGTACTGGAAAAAAAAAAGCCTAACCTTATGTTTATTATATATATAAAATTATAAATACACAATTAAGAGTGGAAAAATGAGAAAGGTATACGTTGTGCCCATCATGGGCATCCAAAATTGAAAGTTCTTAATATTAAATAATGCAAATGACATGATACCAATTACTATAAGTCTCCCTCGCTCGTTATATATAGTCGTCTCCTCTCTAATCCACTTTTTATTTTATAATTAATTACTATTACTATGCCCTTGATTAGATTTTTTGTCACTAAACCAAAAGCGATGTTAATCATGTTGATTGATAGATGTAATTAAAGCGAAATCCCACCTGTCAACCTATATCATCTCCACACATAAATCTGTGTATGTAGTAGCTAGCTACTTCTCTTTTTTAATAAATAAATAAATAAATAGTTAAACATCGTAATCCATTGTCCATCAAAAGAATCAACACAGCGTTAATTTAACAAGGATGGAACGGACGGTAGGTTAAAAATGAAATGCAAAAATTCAAAACTCACCCCCGCCCCCACCCAAAAAAAAAAAACCTAATACTACTAACATCATATGCAATACAAACAACTCAATAATTGTATCTATTCTATATTCTATTAATATGTTAGTAAGTCTCGTAGGTACACATCACTTTATTAATTTAAGCAACTCTTACATTACAATGTAAGATTTTTATTAAGCAACTCAAATGAGTCTCACGCGTATCACACAATGCAAGATTCTTACACAAAAATTTTGTTTGCTTGACCTCACTTCTCCTTCAAGCAACCATTGGTCTTGGTTGCTTATTTAAGCAACTCACATAAGCAACTCAAGCTACATCAGCAAGCTACATTGAGGAGTTATTTACACAAACAACAACTCTAAGCAACCCCATTGTACATGGTCTAATGTACACACCTGCATTCAGTCATTAATTACTTATTATATATCATCAAAGGTCGAAAATTTTCACGCTTATAGAGTATTCAAAGAAAGCTTCACCATACCAAGATAAGTGAGTGTATGTTTAGTTTATTGTTGGGATGAATTAAATTATGGTTTGAAGTAGTAAAATTTATTTTTTAGAGAAAATATCATGTTTAGCAAAAATCATGTTGAGTTATTTTTTAATGTGATTTGGAACTTCAAACCATGGTTTGAGAAAAAACAAAAAAAAATATTTTTTGTAAGACTAAACCTTAGTTAGCAAACTCCAAAACAAGCGCATTGTGAAATGTACAATTAGAGTAGTTGGGTTCGCTTGAAAATATACCAACAAAATAAACAAAAAATGATGTATAAAAAATGTAAACTCGAATAAAATTGGATATTCTTAGCCCTGAACATTAAAGCCTAAAAAAAGGGCTTAGACTCAAAAGGCTTCTTGGATTCAGGCTATGGCATTTTTTAAAAAATTTGTTATTAAATGTTCAATCATACAAAATTTAAAATAGTAAAAAATAGGCAATAGTTCACATGGTCATGTACATCTAAGGTTCGAATCTTTGTGGTGGCAATTTAGTTTAGGATGTGTGTGTTTAGAATTTAGGAATGAGTATGTGTGTATTTGCCGAAAAAAAATAGTGATTCCCTAAGGTAAAAACAGATGAGGCATCCCAATTGTTTTTATTTTATAGAATTAAGGTATGTTTGATGAAACAAGATTATAATTTTTATAAAAAATTATAGCTTTATAAAAGTTTGTAGAAAATTTAATCATTCAAAATAAAGTATTAATATATCAATATTGTTAAAATAATTTAAAAAATGGCAATAAATATTTTAGAGTTGTAATAACTCAGCTAATAAATAATTTAAATAGTTATTTCTTGTTAGATATGATAGACAAAAAGAAAAATAAACTGTTGGTCTAATCATATTAAAATAAAGTTTTGTGTACCAACTGTTAATGTACACCATGTACAACAGATTTTTATTATTAAATATAAAAAATTTATAATTATATATTTTTTTACGGTTAATCAGAAAAAAATATGCAATTAAAAATCAAGAAACTATATAATTAAATAATTATATAATAACTAACAAATATATTATAAATCGAATTTACATGATATACACAAGAGTTGGTGTACAGACAATGCTGCTCAATCATATTAATGTCACTTTTGAATGCTGTAAGCTGACACTTTAACACGTGACGTTAAATATTCATGTGTAATCCCTCAAGTTTTATATAGTCAGGAACAGTTAAAGAAAGAGATAACTTTTTTCCTTTTTATTTTAATTAAAGTGATAACTTTTTAAATAATTTAGTTATTGAGTTTACAATAATAATTCACCTAAATCTTTAAATTGTAAGAAGGTTCACTTAAGAGTGAGTTTGGATTAGTCGTGATTAATTATGAAAATAAGTTGTAAAAAAGAATCGATTGTTCGAGACATAATCAATTTTTATTTCAATATATTTGCGGTCAGAAGCAAATTTTAAGACAATTTTAATTAAGCTGTGAAAAGTGATTTTGAAGCTTTTTGAAATAATATCCAATTTTTAACTACTGAAGACAAAAATCTTTTTTTGTTAAAAGAATAATGATCAATAGCCTTTTTAAGTGCAAAATACAACTATCCAACGTATGTTTGAAAATAATATTATCCAAACACACCCTAAGTTCTTGAGTTTACAAAAAAATAGTTCACATAAATCTTTAGGTTGTACATAAATTCAGTTAGGTTCTTGAGATTGTCAAACATTTATTTCGTTATTAAGTTCCTGAATTTGATAACCTTACGGACCTAAGTAAACTATTTTTATAAACTCAAAAATCTAAATAAATAACGTTTAATAATCTTTGAGACATAAATAAACTATTATTACAAACTAAAAAACTTAAATAAATTTTTATATAATTTAGAGATTTATATGAACTATTCTTATAAATTTAATAACCTATATAACCTCCTTTGTAAATTAAACGAGCTATGATGCTTCAGTCGATGATTTATTGTTTGGTCATAATAGATAACTCCAGCCATCTGGATATGCAAAATTATCAATCAGCCGAAGGTATCAATCAGCCCACATAAAAATATTATTTTTAAATTTTTATAGAGAAAATTAAACCTGCTGCTTAAGATTACATATACAGTTTAATAATTAAACAATCAATGCTCAAAAAAAGATTGTGCATATAATTAAGTAAACTAGCTAGAAGTATTATATATATTCACTCAGAATTGATCGGAGCTAAATGTATTTTTCACTTGATTTTGATTTCCAGAAGTAACTTTTCAATGAAAGATACTGAATAAGGTTCATGAATATTTTATAATAATGAATTAGCTCCATTTGTGTCACCTTAGCTTGGAGAGTGACATGAGTTGAGAGTTACGTTCTTCTTTCTATCTAGTTACATTTTATCCGATTGATCAGTATTTTAAGAATTATAATAAACCTGCCATGCAGTCTTTTAATTGTAATTAATTTTAGGTATGAGAATTTCTTTTTCTTTTTCTTTTTTAAACATAAATACAATAAGCTAGCTAGGTGTACAACTTAAAATATATGGTTAAATTTATACATGATCAGTTGTACACAATTTAACTAAATTATATATAGATTTAACCATATAATTTTGATCCTTCACGTTTAACCAGTTGTGTCTTGTATGCTTAATTAGTTGTATGTTTTGAGTAGGATGAAAAACTTTTTCGTTTTTAAAAATTAACCTTTTGTTCCTTATATTTATACATCATTTTTGTTTTAGTCCCTATAAAAAGATTTCCTTTTCTTCACAGAAAAAAAAGATTTCCTTTTAATGAGTCCCTACACGTTTTCTTATTTTTCGTTTTAGTCTCTGCTATCATATTTCTGTTAATTCTTGCTGTTAACCGTTTTGAATTATGTAGCTCCACCATCACAACCATTACGACAGAGTTTTGAGAATGAGAAGGAGGGAGGGTGAAAGATGGGTGGCTTTAATGGTGGTGGTATCACTTGTGACAAGGGATTTACAAAGAGGAGTCAGACTAATAGGCATTGGCAGAGGTATGAAGAACTAAACCATGCTGACAAAGGCTTGTTGGAGTGACGTACAAGGGCAAGAGGTGAAAGGTAGGTGAACTTATAATGGTGGTTGCTGTGGTGATAAAGATGCAGGAGCTGCGAGATTTAGAACTGTTAATAATATGGACCAATAAAAATATTACAACAAAAATTAAAGCGAAAACGGAGAACACATGTAGGATCCGAAACAAACTTTGTTTTATAAAGACTAAAAATGAAAATTTTATGCACGTATAAGGACCAAAATGTTAATTTAACTCTTTTTTTACCCATCTTTATCTGTTTCAGTCTTTAATTTGTGATTGCAGAAATTTCCTTTTATGAAGCTAGTTTATGATATAAATAAGAGTTTTGATACACGTAAACTAACTGTGTGGTGTACACCACATTTTTATAATTCCTCCAGTCTTATTTATAATAAGATATTTTCAACCGAATTACACGGATCAAGAAAAATAGTTAATGTAGTTAATTTTATTGATTTTTTTAAAAAAATGTGAGATGTCACTTTTATCTTTCATTGAATACTATGTTGGCCAATCAAAATTAAAAATTAAGATAGTTAAAGTATTTAATGAGAGTAAAAAAGAAAAGTGACAATAAATATTGTATGAAAACTACAAAACATCTTATAAAAAGGACAATTAAAATCTTTTAGATAGTGTTTTATAAAAAGACCAAAGATAGTATCATTTTCGATTCAAAAACCATTGAATAAGAAGTGAGAGATAACAAAAATTATTAAGAAAATATGAGTGTACAAAGTGTATGCTACGGTGTGTGTAACATTTTTCCCGTAAAGCATCAAATTTGTTGATACAGTGTATGTTTGAATTTGTGGTAGTAGAATTAATTTTGAATCAACGTAATCTTATAGAATTAATTTCATATAAAATTAATTTTAAAATAATATAATTTAAGTTTGTAATAAAAATTTAGTGTAAATTTTTAACTCAATGCAAAAGCAACTTAAAAATTTAGTGGTTAGAGAGTGTTACTTTGAGTGTAGTAAGACTCCGTTTGGCCCGGCTTATTTTTGGCTTATAAGCGGCTTTTAAGTAAAAGCTGAAAATAAAAGCTTTAAAAAAAAAAGCTAAAAACTATTTGATAGTTTTATTATTTTATACTTTATAAGCTACTTATCAGTAAAAAACTATTTGTTTAATAAAATATCTGTGTCAATTTTTTTAAGTTACTTATTATTAACTGTCACATTTCTTTGATATAGGAAAATAAATTATCAATATAAAGTTTTAAAAATGAAAGTTGCAATAAAAAAATAAGTCTTTGATAAAACTCCATATTTTTTTTTAAAAACTAAACACAATATATATTTATAAAAATAATAATTTAACATCAATTTTTTTTAAATATGCATACTTTTAAATAATAATAAAATTGATAAATATTAAAGTGAAATGAATAATCAGTAAATGAGAAGAAGACTTTTTGAAGGTTTTAGCAAATTGTTATTTTCACAAAGAGAAGGAAAATATATTAAAAATTTCAAGTATTAATTAGAATATCTGAGTATTAATTACGATGGACCCACAAAATAAGCCGGTTTTTTTCAAAAAGCTCATATTTATAGTTTCTGGCTTATAAGCCAGTTTTTTGCATTTTGTACACGAAAAAAAAACCAGCTTAAATTTAAGAGGTTTATCACAAATCCTGTTTAACCCAGCTTTTATTTATAAAAAAAAAAATAAAAAAACTGGGTCAAACACTACCTAATTCTTTTGTTCGAAACTTAATGGACGCGTTTTGGCTATTAAAAAAATCGTTTAAATAGTGTTGGCGATGTACAGTATCTAGACGTCGTCGATTTTTTCACGGAGGTGGACTATTGTGTGTGCGAGTACTCAAATATTGTCTGCTAAATGTTCTAAATTCTAATCCACAATAATTAACTTCTAGCACCCTCTCAGAAAAATAATAAATATATAATTGTAGCAGGATATTTTAGGGACCGACAACACAATTAATTGAAACCAACTTTTCATTTTACCTTTCCTAGCAAAGATAAGAATTCCTTGGTGACCAATTTGCAGGAGTAAAAGCATATGTTTGTGGGGACAATTTTGCAGGGTTTTTTAATTTCTTTTAAACAAAAAATATCACATGTTTTTTTTAGGGTATTTTCGACAAAAAAAAAGTGATTAATTAACTATAAAATTGATTTCATAATTATCTAGCATGCCGTTTATTTGTAAAGCATAATTTGTGATACAGAAACATTTGTGGCACGTGCTTAGTCCTTAGTGGTTTTATGTATAAGAAGTGCATAACTAAGTAGGCAACCCGTGGCGGCCGAAATAATCCGACCCCTTTTTGACCTATTGATTTTTCGGTTTCAGATTTTTCCTATTGATTAAACACGTTTTGTTGGGAGAAATAATGTTTATTTACGTGATCTCTACATTTTAAGAAGATTAATTTTTTATTATTGATCAGAGAATACCATTAAAAGAAAAAGATGGGAGTGAGCTTAAAACATAAAACTAATTTCATATTTATCAGTGAAATATATTTCATGTGTTCTTTTATTAATAAAGGAATTTGAATTTTGCTGTTAAAATTATCATACAATTAATGTATTTTATTAGTATGCACAATAAATGAACAAGTTACTCGCAATAAATTAAAAATATTCTTTTTTTTTTCCTTTTTCTTAGTAATTAATACCTACTACTAAAAAATAGTATATATAATATTTTTTATATTTAGGACTAAAAAAGACTCTTTTATTCCTATAAATAGGACCGAAAAACTAATATAACTACTCACCACTCTCCCTACCATATTTTAATTTGTACTTGTATTTTATATATATATATATATATATATTATAAGTTAGTGTATAAATTTATTCCTATAGTTGAATTTAGTTTGAAGTTTATCGAAACCTAAGACCAAATTAAAATTTATAATATACTGTCATTTTTATTTTCCATTATCTCAAAGACAATAATAAAATAAGTTATTTAAAATTGTAGCATTATTTAATAAAAAAATTATTTTTATTATGATTTTCAATGAAGTTTTTTTTTTTTTTTATCAATGAGTTGCTAAACATTTTTCTAAGATGATAGTGGTTAACAAACCCATTTAGATGATTTAAATGAACCCAACATTCAATTTTATATTTAATCACTTATCAATACATTGTAAAATGGATCAATGGTAAATGAGAAAGTAATGCGTCACTTAAAATATATATATATATATATATATATATATATATATATATATATATATATATATATATATATATATATATATATATATAGAAAGGGACCAAATAGTAAAACACTCCTATTTTTTTTTTTTTATTTCTTAATCCCTCATCAAATAAGTTATTTTTTTAAATGATATGACACTCGTTCATCATTGATTCTTCTATAATGCACTGATTCTCTATTGAAATTTAAATTCTAAATTATCAAAATAATTAACTTAATATATAATTTTTCTAAAATTATAATAACCTAAAATCATATAAAATAAAGTTAGTTCTTAAATTTAAATTTTTAAGAGTATCATTCTGTAATAATTTTCATACGTTTTTAAAATTTAAAAAACATTTAATTTATTTGATAAATTATTTTTCTTTTAAAAAATTAACAAAGATTTGAGTATTTTCCCCCACCTCAATATAAATGAAGTTGAGTTTAATGTTTTTGTTTGAGCTGTCTTCTTCATCCTTGTATACAAACCCACCTTTATCTTAGTTAGGATGGAGATAAAGAGGGCAAAATCCCTTGTTATCACCCTTATATGCGTGATATATAGCACATGTCCTTTTTTTTTTTTGTCATACATTGAAGAATACCTAAGTATGATAAGTGTTAATGATTTAAATTCTACTATTATTTGTTTACCAGATATATATTTATTTTAATTTGAAATTTAATTTAATTTTCATGAATTAACTTTTAGTTTTTATCTGAATTAAACATTTATTTATTACTACAAATTTAATTATTTTAATTTAATCATAACAAAATTAAGAACGGTGAATTTTTATATGATAATGAGATTAAGTTTTAGAAACTATTTTTTTGGAAGATGAGTGGGAGGTTAAAAAGACCAAAAGGGAGTTGTTGTAAAACTTCTTTGAATAGCCCAGGACCATATTTTCATTAAGATTCAAGAGTAACTCCTTTGATGGCCCTGTCTAGGTTGTTTTTATCAACTCTTCCATTTATCTCCGTCCTACCCCACTTTTTTTTTTTTTTTACCCTCTATTTTATGGCTTAATTATTATTGTATTTATATATAGAATTTCAGGAAGACGTACGTAATTGTGACAACTTAATTAATTGAAGTTCATTTATTTTAATTAATGTTTTCGTTTAAGTGCGTGTTTGGAGGTGATGAGAGTGTCTGGTTTATTTTAACCAAACAAGGACGTGGAGTGGTTTCATGTGTGAGCCTTTCTAATTTAATTTCATGCCTACCAAACTTCCACACCGAATTTTTTATTTTTATTTTTATTTTTATTTTTAAAAAAAGGGGAAGCTCAAAAAAAGCGTGAGAGGATAAGACGCATATTGCAAACGCTAGATCTGAGTGTGTACAACACAACAAGAAAATTACTTTTGAACTGTCAATTATTGTCCATAAATAAAAGCTAATTGCAAGGATATTTATTTTAATCACAATTAATTAGCAGTATTACCAAAAATAAAATTATTTGGGACCACAGCCTCACCAAGTCATTAGTGATCACTCATCTTTCTCTTTCTTTTTTATTTTAACAAAATTATGGCCGGAGGAAAAAGCTATTTCGGTCTAAGAGGAAAAAAATTTTCACGTTCAAAAAATAGTTACAAAGTTAATTATTTACATTTATCTCACCAAAAAATAATAAGTGAATTTTTAAATTTATACTGGTAACTTATTAAATACAAGACTCTGACGCATTCTATTTGATTAAGTGTCTTCAGGCTATTTATCTGTCTTTTTAAAAATACTATAAATTTATAAAGAATTTTCTCAGAGAGAGAAAACAGAGTTGCAGAGAATACTAGCAAAATTGAAAGTCTCCCAAGTGAAGTCACAACCTCAATCCATCCATCTGAAAGCAAAAGGGAAACTTAAAGTGTTTTTTGTGTGTAGCTAAACAGCAACTTTCTCTACCTTCCTTCCTCTTCTTGTGGAAGCCAAAGATTATTAATTGGGAAAATGGTACGGACACACCCAACTCCTTAATTTCCACACATAACTGCAAAATCCCTTATTCTCCTTCCATTTATTATTAATTTTAATTTATAATTATCTTTTTCTTCCATCCTTCTTGGATTTCTTCTACTCAGGATCTGTGGCTAGCAAGGAAATCAACCTCAATATCTGTGGAAGCAAGCATATGAACCAAACCAATATCCTCTTCCTCCTCCTCAGTATACAATTCTCTTAACTTGGATCATTCATCACACTCTCTCATCTTTTCAATATCCTAGCTAGCAACAATCAATCGTCGGTCAAGATCTTGCCGGATAGTGACTAGACCAAAGTGCTAGCTACTCTCATCTTGCTAGATAACGACCAAATCAAAGTGCTACTCTTGTCTTCTCAATTTTGTTGCATCAATCAATCAAGGACTTAGATTTTGCTAGTCCGGACTCAAGGATATCCATGTTGAAGGAAGGAAATTGAAAGTTTGTATCCAATATATATATATACAGAAAATAATGGGATAATAATGAAGAAGAGTGTATACGGATCTGACAGGAAATTGAAAGGTTAATCATAGAAAGTGAGATTTTTGATCCGTACAGTGTCAGAGAGAGAATATGGCAGCGTACTTTCACGGAAACGGTTCAGAAATGCAATCTTCTGCTGATGGGTTGCAGACACTTTATCTTATGAACCCAACCTACGTTCCTTACAACGACGCTACTTCTTCTAACCACCCCACGCCAAACATGCTCCTCATCAATCCCAACGCAACCACCTCCCACGCGCTCACTCTCCCCAATCTTCCTCACGCGCCTCCACTCTCCAACCAACACCTCATCCACGGCGTAACCAACATCCTCGGATCTACTACCGACGACCACCACCACACCCGGCCGTCGATATTCGGTCACCACGACGGCACCGCCTTCCACGGTTTCTCCCCGGGCGTCGCCCCTCGCATGCAGTACAATCTTTGGGGACAGGCGGTTGATCAACCGTCACCTTCTGCGACAACCCCGGGCAGTTTGGGCCGTCGCCCGAGCCAACAGGGGTTGTCGCTGAGCCTGTCCTCACAACAGACACCTTACAGGTCGGTTTCCGGGGAGGTTGATGTTACGGTCCCCGGAATTGGGAACTCTGCGTCGCCGGCGGCGTCGAACGGAGTGATTATGGGGTCGAAGTATTTGAGAGCGGTGCAGGAGCTTCTAGATGAAGTTGTTAACGTGGGGAAGGGAATCTACAAAGAGGAAAAAGAGAAGATGAAAGGGAATAGAGAATCTAATAATAATAATGCATCAAACGGTGGTGAGAGTGGTGGAGGAGAAAACAGTAATAATGGTGGAAAACAAGTGGTTGAACTCAGTACAGCTCAGAGACAAGAACTTCAGATGAAGAAGTCCAAACTTGTCACCATGCTCGATGAAGTAAGTTTAATTTACAGCATATATAATCACGCACGTTTCTCGCGTTGTTTAACACAACTAACTTTTTTTTGTTTACATTTTAAATTCATGTGTAATTTAATTAATTGCATGCGATGCGGGTGAGTTTTGGGTAGGTGATTCATGAGTAATTGGGAAATTATGTAATGTTGAGCTTTTATGGGAGATGGGAATAATTGAGAATGCGACAGTGTCAGGGGGTTTATTGAGATTGACAGGAACATCATTTCTTATTTGTGTACTGAAATATAAATTAACAAGATTATTGAAGGAAAGTGGTAATAATATAACAATGTTATTATTATTTCTGGTCCGGTGAGTAGTGTCAGAGAATAATTTTTATGTTTGGACCCATTTTGGGTCAGTTCCAGCACTTTTCGCGACAATGTCGAACCATTATTCATTGAGAATTTGAGATTGCAGGGAAATATGGGTCCAATTTTCCCACTTCAATTTTTAGTTAGTTGTGTCATTTCATTATTTATCTCGACTGAAATCAGCATTAAAATATTATTAAATAATATGTGTGTGTAAGTATGCAGGTAGAGCAGAGGTACAGGCAATACCACCAACAAATGCAAATAGTGATACAATCATTTGAAGAAGCAGCAGGATTTGGAGCATCAAAATGTTACACAGCACTTGCCCTAAAGACAATATCGAAGCAATTTCGATGCCTTAAAGATGCAATTTCTGGGCAAATAAGAGCAACGAGCAAGACATTGGGTGAAGATGATTGCTTAGGAGTCAAAGTTGAAGGGTCCAGACTTCGATACGTTGACCACCATTTGCGTCAACAACGGGCGTTGCAGCAACTCGGAATGATCCAGCCCAATGCTTGGAGACCACAACGAGGCTTGCCCGAACGCGCCGTTTCCATCCTTCGCGCCTGGCTCTTTGAGCATTTCCTTCACCCGTAAGTATTAGTGTAACACATTATTACTATATATACAAGAATGATTTAGTTATCAAATAAGTAAAATTGATGATTCGTCCTTTATATATGATGTTATTAACCATTTTGCTCACTAATTTAGTGACATTGATGTCATATTTAACAACTTAATAAAAAAAATTAATGAACAAAATTTTTTTTGGTGTCCTTGATTTAGGTCAATAATTATTGAAAGAGTTTCTAATTGTGGTCTCACTCTGCATGCAGCTATCCAAAGGACTCCGATAAAGTAATGCTTGCGAAACAAACTGGACTTGCTAGGAGCCAGGTATATATATGTTTCATTCATTAATCCATATATGTCTTTAAGAAAAACTCACTCTATTATTATTTGTTCTTCAATTTGAAAAATCCATATTCGAAACTCATTAACATCAAACGTGCTACAAATAAAAAAATAAATAAAACTTTACTTCAAGAGCCAAAGAGTAAAACAATGAAATGCCTTGATTCTATCGAAGTTCCAAGTTGCAATTACTTTAAGTATGTTTGGGTACCTATTTGTAAATGAAAAACAGTAAACACAAAAAAATCTTATTTTTATCACGTTTGAAGCATTAAAATATTTAATTACGAATTTCAAGAGATTCTAACAAGTTCTCAACAGGTATTTAAATATATTTAATTACAGCTATAACACATTAAATGTTGTTAAATTTGGTCATCACAAACACCAATTAGGGTGTGATCTAACTTATTTTCGAAGATCGTCAAAATTATGATATGACAATATAATATATTCTCTTCGTCCTATAATATAAGTCTCAACTACCAAAATGTCTTGTCTGATAATATAAGCACCTACACATAAAATAACAAGCATTTATTGTGAGTTTTTAACTTTCAAAGTCATTCAACTAATAGAAAAAAATTGTGTTTAAATTTAATTGGTGTAATATCTAAATAGTCTACTTAATACTTCAAATTCTAATAATTTAACCACTTTTCTTAAACTGTGTGAAATGTTAGTTGGGGCTTATATTATGGGACGGAGGGAATATAATATAATGAGACATATCACAATTTAAAACTTATGATCCTTATACATTTATAAATAAATGAAAGATTATAAATTTCATTGAAAAGAAAACACTTAACACTTAATCGCACTATTTAAAAAAAATAGTTATTGTATTAATTTTAGAAAAAATAATTACTCTATTACAACTTAACCTTTAAATAAATATAATTCACTATCTACTAGTAACATGTTGCTTAAATAAATAACAGTAAAGTTTGAAAAAATAATAAATGCACCTTGCGTTCTTGCATTTTGTGTAGAAATTTATAATATAAAATTTCAACATTTTGTTGAGGTGCTTATATTTTGAGAGAGAGAGTATATTTTGATGTGATTCCTTAATTATATATGTTCTCTTCCCTTTGCTTTGTGTTGCGTGGTTTTGTTAGAAAAGTTACTAGGAATAAATTATAGCAATGCGTGAGGGGTTAGTGATATTCTGAATTTTTAAATGCAGGTGTCGAACTGGTTTATCAATGCCAGAGTTCGTTTGTGGAAGCCAATGGTTGAAGAAATGTACTTAGAAGAAGTCAAGGAACAAGAAAAAGTCAACGCTTCTGACAACAACAACAACAACATTCTATCAAAAGATCAATCAACCAAGGAGTTAGGACCAACACCAAATCTCACACAAGATTCCTCATCAGGTATTGCCATCAATAATCAAATCAAAGCTTTTCAATTAAAACAGGAAAGCTTCAACAACGGAACCAACACATCTCAAACCGAAATCTCAACAAACTCTTCTCTTTCTCCCATGGGAGGAGGAGGGTCCTTTCAATCCCACTCTGATATCGAAATGAAGCATTTAGATCATACTTTCAGAGAAGCCAACGGTGGGGGATATGGAGCATTTTCCATGGAAGACATTGGAAGCAGGTTCAACGTCACGGAGCATCATCTGGCTTCCAGGTTCCATGGAAACGGTGGCGTTTCTCTAACTCTTGGACTTCCTCACAATGAGAACCTCCAAGGAACTCAACATGGATTTCTCTCACAAAATGTGCATTTGGGAAGGAGACTTGAGATGGGAACCAATAATGGGAGTGAGTTTTGTGCTATCAACACAACAACACCTTCTTCGGGAAACGGTTATGAGAATATTGAGATCCAAAACAGAAAACGGTTCGTTGCTCAGTTGTTACCGGATTTCGTCACATGAGAATACATATCAGTTAAGAGTGCTTCTAGAGACAGAACAAAATCTCTTGTATCACTTCTAGATATGTGCCATGATCTCATTCTACTAATCAGGTTTGTCAAGTTAAGTTATTAAAAAAAATTGGGATGTAACTTTAATAAATATTTTAATTATTATTTTTTAATGACTTAAACAAATCTGATACGTAGAATGAGATATTAACACAACAAAAGATTTTATACTCCTCTCTGGATACACCAGATGGAGAGAAACTTAATTTTTCTCTCTTTAAAGATGGATAGTAGTATAGGACAATACTTGAAGAGATTTCAGCTAGTTAATTTAAAAATAGACAAGATGTCAACTTTAGTTGGATTCACAATAGTGTTGTCTTAAATGCGGTTAATTATGGTTGCATTATATTTAGGGAACATAGTATGGTTTGATTTAGTTTTAGCGGCTAAAAAACCATGGTATTGGTGAATGTACCACAATTTAATTAAAGCTTGATCATATTACAGGATTCATAAAGTTGGGGGAGGTATACATGTATATGTATATGTACGTATTGGACGTGGCCATGTACGTAGAAGGATTTGAATTATTTTATTTTGATTTGATATATGTATAATTTGCAGGATGAGAATTATTTGGGTATATATACAAGAAGAAGCATTATTTTGTAAAATTGACTATTACTGGCATGGATGTAATTTTTGTATCATGTGCATTATTTACATTTGCATGTGATGTTTACGTGTGTGAAGATGGAAATAGTGAGAAATGCGTCCAAGGTAAAAATATACGGATATGAATTGAATCACCATAAAAAGAAAATATACGGATATTATTTGCGTAAGTTTTCGGTGCTCTTTTATAAAACAGTGTGTATATGTATGAGGATTTGATATGATGGAATTATTAAAGGATTATTTGGTTTGTATTTTTATTTTGTGTTGTTATTCTATTTTTTTCTTTTAAAATTTTATAAAAAAATTTCAAAAATCAAAAAACAAGAAACGAAAATACAAATTAAATCAAACTACCTTTAAGTATTTACTTTTTTAACGTTTTAACTAGCGAAAGCTACTCTTAGCAAAGATATATAATGCTTAAGAGCAATGATATTCTACACTTCATTTTGGGCATACGTGGTAGTGTATAAAAAAAGAGAGACAATAAAAAGAAAAAGAGAGAGAAAGAGAAAGAGAATGAAATGTGTGATAATGAGGCGGATATTATCCTGCGTTACTTAAGTTTTGGGAAGATGAAACTAATGGTTGAGAGAAATTTGTGCATCCAAACAAATGCAAAAAGTGGTTTATGTAAAGCTTTACTGATAAATGATGTGATAAAAAATTAAGGTAGCGTTTGACAAACGTGTTTGAACAATACAACAGACATTAAAAAACATGAACAAAATACTTTTAGTTTTATTGAAAATAGTAGAATGAAAGAGAACATAACAGAGCATATATAAAATAATTATTATTATTTGTAATTCATCATATTTTTTATTGACAAAATAATATATATTGAAATTCTTTAAACCTTAAATTCTTTTTTAATTGACAAAAGAATATTTTTTTTTGAAAATTTATATAATATAGCTATATTAACATAAGTTATATTTATTAATTACTTTTAAAAGTATATTTAATAATTACATTTCTTGCGGGAATTTTATATTTATTAATTTAAAAATATTTTCATAAAATATTAATATAAAAATTAATAAATTTCAAAATTATTATTTAATTATGGTCATAAATTTTTTTAAAAATATTAAAAAATGTTTCATTTGATTTTTTATTTAATTTTATATTATATTTATATCAAGTAAAGTAAAGTAATATATGTACTATACACAATATTTTATATATTTTAATCAGTATTAAACATAAAATAAGACATATATAGTTTTATTCTGTTCCATCCAATTCTATTTTGTTTCACTCTGCTGTGTTCATCTGGTAGAATTATACTACACCAGGTTTTTTTGAAAATATTAATTTACTTGCGAAAATTTAGCGTCGACCTCAAAGAATTGGGTCGGCTAAAAATCGTCACAAATCTTACACTATTACCTAGGTTTTTTTAAAGAAAAAATAGTGTTTTGTGTCAGTTTATTTCCTGAAAATGTTGATCTGGACCAACATAAATAGTGCGAATTAATAATGTCAACCTGGATCAACACAAAATATGGCATTATATTATCCAATCTGAAATTCCCCTTCCTTGCCCTTTTCATCGAGTCATATCTCCTTCTCTCTTCCAAATACCCTAGTTCTGAAAATTCTTGACTTTACACCTATCTCCCCCAATCCCAAATCCATCACACTCCTAGTCACGCAGTCCACCGTGCCTTCGCCTTGCTCCGCCAGTAGATCACCGTGCTTCTTTGTTCAGGTAAACCAAGAAGCTGGAGCCTAGAACTCATAATTTTATAGATATAACTTTTTTAGTTTTATTTTAAAGGATTTGAGTATTGCTCGTAAAACCAACAGGAAGATGTTGGATTATTGTGTTAAAAAAGAAAAAAAAAATAGAAGTTGTAATTAAACCAAAACTATTTGATTTAATCTTACATCACAGAAAATTTATTAGGTTATCTTATGTTTTGCATGATTTGCAGGTTTCATTTCTTATTATTTTGTGATAATATAATCAAAATGCCATGCACATAGTTTATAATTTAGTTTTTCATGAACTAACTAAGCACTTAAAAATATATTGTCTCTTGATCATGGAAAAGGTTCAATTCAAATTGCTAATGATGTTGCTGCCTATTCCAACACAAGAGCAAATTGCTAATGTTTTTACCAAGGGTCTATTTTCTCACACTTTTCATCATTTCTTGTGTTTAACTTTTTTTTGGATCAGGTGTTGAACTTGTTCTCACCCTTCAGCTTGAGGGGGTGTCATAAGACACATTAGTGGATTGAAGAGTAGTTCAGGCCCAATATGTATACAGTGGTGTAAATAGCATCTTTTCCTTACTCTGTTATTTTTTGCTTTCTGTTTTACTGATTACCGAACTTTCGCGCTCTTTCTTCTTTATATATGTAACAGAATTCACAGAGGAACTTAATGAATCGGATAGTTCAGTCATTTTCAATTTGTTAAAAAACACACACTACCTATCGTCAAAAAGATCGACTCAAGCTGGGTCAAAAAGGGAAGGAACAGCAACAGTCCAACATCTTTTTGTTCAAGCAAATCCAACGAAACCACCTTAGTTGTGAACAAAACCACATTTTGTCTAAAATCAACGTTCAGAATGGTAAAAATAAGAAATAAAATGACTCTTATTTTTCAGATGACACAATCCGAAAATAATATTTTAAAATTTAATGTTCAAAAATGGTGATCTCCTTCCTAACTAGGTGTAGTGTTAATCCCACCCTAAAAAAACAGTACTAACACTTCTTGGTTGGAGGCTTGTGGCTCATATGATATAGCTTGGTAGAGTTTCCCAAAATTTGAAACAGACAAGGAGAGGGGGAAAGAAAAAAGAACAGTTAGAACTTTGAAAATGGTAAAGCAGAACCAGAGACGATATTGCCAAAAAAGAAACTAGGATCAAAACACAAAAAAAAGAGAGAGAAAATACAGCTTATATAAACAATGAGAGTCATACTATTACATTATATATGAATAAAAATAATAAAATTGAACATTAATTATGTGTTTAGGTTTGTGATGGTAGAATTAATTTTAGATTAATTGAATTTTATAGAATTGATTTAAAATAATGTCATTTATATTTAGAAATTTTTTCTTCAAGTGTAAAATTTTTAACTCAATAAAAAGTTAAAATTGAGTTGCTTTTATCAAAATTGATTTTTAATTTTCAAAATCAAGTTGAAAACTGACCCACCAAACAATCAAACAACTAAAAAATTTACCTAAAATTGATTATGCCAATATCAACCCACGTTTAGGGCTCTAACACTTTTCTAGACACACACTAAGAGTGTGTTTAGATTAACAATAATTAATTGTGAAAATTTATTGTGAATAAAAAAGATTTGATTGTCTGACACATAATCGATTTTTGTTCGGATATATTTGCTGTCGGAAACGATTTTTAAGGTAATTTTAAGCTGTGAAAAATGATTTTAAAACTTTTTAAAATAATGTCTAATTTTTAGCCGAAAGACAAAAAAAATTTATTTTGTTAAAAGAATAATTAAAAGCTTTTATAACGGCAAAATGCAACTATCCAACATATGTTAAAAAATAATCTTATCCAAACACACCTTAAATTGTTAAAAAACTGTTAAGTAATTTGATCTTTAATAAAGATAAAAATATAAGCTCAAAAAAAAAGTATAATTGTTGAACAAGGAGAAAAATAATCGTAAATACTTTATCCATATAATTATAAGAACAATGTAAAAAATTATGAGTTTAGATCATTTTATATCAGTTACTTCAGTAGTAATTAATAAATATATAGACATATAAGAAAAAAAAAATTCTACAGTGACTAATTAATATATACTATATATATAGTCATACAATTTAATTGTTTGTTATTTTTTAATTAAAATAAATGCATGATATAGTCTCTGATTTTTTTTAAGGGAAATTTAAATTAGTCTATAAGATGTTTAGCGATGTATATTAATTTTTGAGATTTTAAAAATTTAACAATTCATTTAAGTTTATGTCACTAGTTTACAATATATATTGTTCATTCATCCCTGAAATTTTAAAATCAATTTAAGTTTATCATTTTGTTTGTTATTTAAAGTTCAATTTAGTTATTGATTTTTTTTAATTTAAAAAAAGGATTAATTTAGCAAAAACTTTAACAATTTTAATTTAAGAACATTCATTTTCTTAATAGTATGAATTAGCCTTAAAAAACTGACTGAAAATCATAATTATGGCTAAACAAAAGAAACCTCTTTTTTCTTCCCCTTAAATCACATTCAACGAATGCAGAATAAGGTTGAATCTAACTCAACCTTCAACCTGACATCTTTGAAAGTTTTTTTTTTTTTCTAAACAATTTTTGGACTAGTACATCTTTGAAAGTTTCTAGCAAAGATTTTAACCTCAAGTTGGCCCACCATACTTTCTAGATCACTCTTGGAGTTGGGCCTTGGACCCAAATTAGAAAACATGAAACTTAAAAATAGGCTTTTTTCTATTAGGTGAGAGGGATTGACACCACCCAACTTTGAAAATCTCACCATCCTTTATATATAAAAATCATAGATTTATATATTAAAAATGATGGTGTCACTCCCAATAAGGATGATGCTAATTTCTTCCACCTTTCTATTATACGAAGGATGCTAGGATTGACACCATCGCAATTAGGAACAAGACTATTCTGAAATGGTGTTTTTGGACGGTGTCATCTGCAAAGTATGAGTTATTTCTTTCATATTTTCACTATTTTACGAACGACGCTGACGAGAAACATTGTTTCGGACACTGATGTCCAAAAAAAAGGTTGACCCCGTTCCCAACTAGGATAATATCAATTTCAGCCTTCTTATATGGATGTACGGAGTTGAGTACAAAGCTGAGGCAAGTAAATCTTTGGCTTTAAGCTCCCAATTTATTTGTTTACAATTAGGCTTTTAAAATTGTTAGTTACTAATTAATAATATCTATAAAAAAATAAAAATATCAAGAGTAATTATTTAAAAGAAAATAAATTAAATTAATTAATCAATTTAATTATTGGGAAGAGTTATTTTTTAATATACACATATTATAGAATAATATTAATAATTTTAATAATAATTATTTCATCAGAAAAATTAAAATAATTAATTAATTTTTTTTTACTTATGATAAGCAATATCTCAATAATAATTAAATAAATTATTTTATTATCAATTGAAAGGCCTCACTATTTCACTTACTCTATCATTCTAATTAATTATTTTGAAAAGCCTCAAATTTAAAATGCTTAAGGCCTAAATTTACGTTGAGATGACTCTAGTTGGGTATATGGCCCATTATTTGCAAATTGTTCAACCAAACTCAATTTTCGCAAGAATGAGAGTTTTAAAAATATTTAGTTTTAAGTTAATTGAAAGTAAAAGTATTTTTATTTAAAGTTATAAATTATTTTGTTAAACGTGTTTTAGATTTATGTCAAATAAACTATAACTATTAAAAATTAAAAGTGAAAATATTTTTACTTTTAACAAACAAAAAAATCAAACACTTAAAAATAAGCCGTTTATCCAGGTTTGATCCATGGTTGGCTAGCAAACCACACCAAAAAAAGTAACCATAATGGGGATTTTTTTTTAACTATTACTATATTACTATATACTATATTACTATATTCTTAATGTTAGTTTTTTTTGGTAGATATATTTTTTTAATTTTATAATTTGAGATAAATTGGCAAATGTTATAGCATATTTGGATATCGGTTACATTTAACAAAAATCGACGTCATGGGACCAAAATCTTGATTTAAACAAATTATAATGAAGTTTTCAATGAATAAATTCCTACGTGAGGATCATGAAGTTTGAAACTTAACTTGTTTTTGGCATCCACTCTTTTCCGTCGTTTGACAGTTGAAACACTATCCAAATGCGGTAGCAGCCGTCGACGCAGACAAATAGCCAATTACCTCGTAACACGTGGCAGTGCTTGATGCTGACCCAGAAAATTCATGCGTCTAAAATTCAAACGCAATAATAATATTGTATCACTACGTTTGCTGCTAGCTTTGACCACCAAACACACCATCGACAAATCTTAAGCATCTACGACTATGACTGGTAAAAACAAAGAAAACATAGCCAATTATTATTAAATAATAATAATAAAAAAGATAGCGAAATATTACCTGGAGTATTACATAGTAGTAACTCTTTTATCTTAAAAAATTATTTCTACACCGTCAAAGATTTATCACATTTATTTTATGTAGTACTATTCCATCCTTAATATTTATAGAGCTTCTCATTTCTCTTAATTGCCCAAAAAGAAAACAATCCCTTCTACTCTTCAATCTTCCTTCTCCAAACATTACCATATTAGAAATATCAAAACATACCTACAATATTTTTATGCCTTTTTTCTTTTTTTTCTAAACAATGGCCGAAATTGAAATCCCTCAATTTTTCGTGTGTCCAATTTCTCTTCAAATCATGAAGGAACCAGTGACAACAATCACAGGCATAACATACGACAGAGAAAGCATCGAGAAATGGTTGAAAACAGCAAAAGATTGCGCCTGCCCTGTAACCAAACAACCATTACCAAGAAACTCAGAATTCTTAACACCAAATCACACACTTCTAAGGTTAATCCAAGCATGGTTAAATTCCAACGCGCCAAACGGACTTCACAACATTTCAACCTCGAATTCCACTGTAGAAGAGTCTCAAATGGAGAAACTGTTAAAAGATCTCGAAACTCCACTCTGTTCTCAAACCGCATTGAAGAAATTACACGCTTTAGCTACAGAGAGCGAGAGCAATAGAAAGTTCATGGTTCAAGCAGGTGTAGCCAACGCTATGGTTCACGCGATTGAGAATAGTTTCAAGCGACGTAAAACGACGTCGTCTCTCATAGATGCTCTCAGAATTCTTCGTCTTCTTTGGAGTCCAACGACAGCGGTTGGCGAAGATATGTACTTCATCGACTCGCTGGCGTGGATTCTACACGACATCAAAATGGTTAACGAAGTGATGCCGATTCTTAAATCGGCAATTGAATTAAAAAATTCAACCTCCTTAGCGAATTTAACCCTAGAATTCTTCGAAAAAATCGTGACTGTGATCAGAAACAGAGCAATTTCTTCGCATTCCGTGAAATCCGCGTTACAAATCCTTATAGAAACTTGTCCTTCGGGAAGAAATCGAACGAAGATCGTGGAATCGGGTGCAATTCAAGATCTCATTGAACTTGCGATTGAAAAACCAGAGAAGAACATAACGGAACTTATATTTATCCTTTTGGCGAATCTGTGTTCGTGCGCCGAAGGGAGAGAAGGGTTTATGCAACACGCGGGGGGTATAGCGGTAATTTCAAAGAGGATGCTGAGGGTTTCTCCGACGACGGATGATCGTGGTCTGCAAATATTTAGCTTAATAACGAAGTTTTCGGCATCGAATGAAGTTGTTAAAGAAATGCTAAGGGTGGGTGCTGTATCGAAGCTTTGCATGGTGATGCAAGCAGATTGTGCTTCTTACTTGAAAGAGAAAGCAAGAGGGATTCTTAGGTTGCATTCCAAAGCTTGGAATAATTCCCCTTGTATTCAACTTTATTTGTTAACCAGATACCAGAGATGATTTTTCATTAATTAACAGAACCTCCAATTAACTCTTCATTTTTTTTTTATTTGTTAAAATTTAGAATTTAGTTGTTATACTTCTCATTATTTTTATTTTAGTCTTTATGTTAAAAAATATTTAATTTTTTTAGATGAACAAGGGTATCCTCCGGCCGATAGCTAAAGACTAATCCTCTCGAGGTGTAGAGATCACCAAAGTGAACTTTGCTTCTCCCAACAAAGCCTTCTCTATACGCACCGCTGGGATTCGAACCCCTGTCACCCAACTATCCAAAAAAAATTTAATTTTAATCTTTATACATACTTACATTTATATATGTTTTGATCTTTATCATTTTTCAAAAAAAAAAAGAAAATATTTTAATCTTTATAGTTTCTGTTCTTTAACAACATTTTTTAGTTTGATTTCTAAACTTAATTTTATTATTTTTTGTTTTATTCTTTAATTTAATTTATGTTAAGTATAAAATAACATATGATTAAGAAATTGTCCTGAACCATGAAATGCAATGTGTGGCGCTATGGTAGCTCATCTCATTCTTTAACTATAAATGTGGGATTCAATTTACTATAGGTAGGAATGGAACAATATTTCATAGCCATCTGGCGATTATTTCGTGCAAATTTGGTCTTAGGAGGTGGATCAGACACAATTTTTGGTTTAGATACTTTTTTTTTTCGGCAGATACACACGCACACAACTGAAATTAAATATCCACTCCAATAATTTACATTATTCTGTTTTGTCATGATTTGAACCTTGAACTTACACTCCTCTCAAACCTTAAAGGCTTAGTACATGACTATACAGTGATAAATACTTTAAAAAGAGACTAAAAAAGATTATCTTTATTTTGAGACTAAAATAAAAAATATATATTTATAATATACAAATTATATATCAAAATTAAATGGTATGTAGGGTCTAAATTATAAATGTTACTACCATGCATAAAGTATATATAAAAATAAAAATATTAATTTAATGTTTTTTACTTTTCACTGGGGTATTTTTCCCGCCCATAATTTTTTCTGCCGTCAATGTTGATGTTGTACTATTTGTGAGATAAAGTGCACAATTTGATGAAAGAATTAGTAAAATGTTGATTGGGCTCTGATGCGTTCATGTGATGTGTACAGTGGTGAACTAGTGGTTCTGTAGTTGACTTTTATTTAATTCTCTTTAATGGCTGTGGCTCATTCGTGACCATTAGCCGGCAAATAAGACAAACCAAAAGTTTATTCTATCTAGATTCAACTACTCGCTTTACCTTTGTTAGTTCTATACCCAAAACCATAAAGCAACATTTAACTTCCTTTAATATTTGTTACTAACCTAATGGAGTTTTTCATGTGCTCTAATTTAATTTTTACATAACTTCTCGTGCTTCTTACTTTTTGTGTGTGCAAAAATATTTGTTGTCTTTTTTTATATAGTATTTGTTTTCTCGAGTCATAGCACATATAAAGTGAAAAAGCAATATGTTACGTATATTTAATTCTACTATTTGATTCTACTAGATAAACTAGAATAGAACGGAACATAGCATGGTAAAACTGTTTTATGTTTGAAATATTTACGGAGGAGAATGGAACAATACGCTGAGTCAAAACGAGCATAACAATTTAGTTCCACGTTGTTGTAGATTAGAGTTTATAGAGAATAAGGTTTTTATGGAATAGTTCGTTCACAAAGTGAAATATAACTTGTATTTTTTTAATATGCGTCTCTCTCTCTTTTCCCTTTCTCATCTTCTCTAACCCTTATTTTTTTGCCATACGTTGACCTTCGATTCCTCTTATTAAATTTAACCCTAACTTTTAATACTGATGCGTATCTAGATTCAAGATACGAGAACAATGGTCCAGTGAACTTGGGGATACTCCGAGGTGCTCCGACGGGGAGCAGGTGGTACCTGCAAAGACTCCGACGCTCAAATTAGAGATGGATCTAAGAGTGTAGAGTTTTTTAGGGTTAGATGGTCATACCTGGTTTTACCCTATTGCCCGGTATTTATACCTTTTGGGTTGGTGTTATCGCGCTGAAGTGGGCCGCTGTTACGGGCCCAGTTGGCTCCTGGAAAGCCGGGTATGGAACCCGGGATGTAGGTACGCAACAGTTGCCCCCAAGCTGGCAAGTGGCAAATGTCGGTTGCCTAAGCTTTAAGTCGGATATTTCCTGTTATCCCGGGTTTGTTCCTCTACCTTAGGCTTTTGGTCAATGAATTTATTTTTGAATTCATCTTGACATGTGTCCGGATCCTAGTGGGTTTGGACCCTTCGTCTTTAGCGCGCTGTTGTCACAGGGAAAGAAACTGTCATTTCAAAGGTCGTGTCTTTTGGTTTTCCTTTTAAAAGTACGTTTCGTTTTCTTTTCTGTCATTTTTCTGCTTTCTTTCCTACCATCTGCTTTCCCTGCTTTCTGGTTTGTGTTTTCCTCTCCCTCACCGTCAACATTCGTCGGAATCTCCAGGGTTCTCCGGAATTTATTCTACTTCAAATCAGGTAACGGTCGTTTCCTCTTTACTTTGTGCGATTTAATCTATCTCTGCATTTCCCTCGTCTTACTCACTTCGTCAGAGTGATAACCCCTCTTTGTTTACCTGCTACGAGGAGTCTTTAAAAGACTGGAAACACGGCTATGCCAAGATAATCCCTCGTGGTGAGGTCACCTTCTGGCGGGATAACAAGGGAAGGGATTTATTTCCGCTATATTGGAGTGAATCTCATTATAACCTTCCACAGCTTTCTGAGTCCAGTTTGTTAGGGTTCATAGAGGAAGAAGACCACTAGACATACCGGAAGATTTGCACCTTCGTTGGGGAACGTAACTTCCTTATACATTGCAAAGATGTGGTCCATGCTAAATTTCGAGACCAACGGAAACGTTGTCTGGGTGAGTGAGTGACCGATTTTGATGTTTTATTTCTCGATTTTGTTTACCGACATACCTTATTTCTTGCAGCCGAGATCATGAATGTCTATTCCGCCCGTTACGAGCGTTTTAAGGGCAAGTCCAAGAAAGGTGGTAGTTCTCGTGCTGGCCCCAAAGTGCCAAAGAAGTCGGTGGAGAAGCCTGCGGAAGTGCCACCGTCTTCTGCGCCGGTTATTGAAGAGGCTCCGGCGTCTCCTCCACCCGCAAACATCCCGGTATCGGACTTTGTTGATTTAAGGGATGATGACGAGGAGGAGCAAGATGAGGAACCGATCGTTTTTCGTTGTAAGCGAAAAACGGTTGAAGAGGATGTCGAAGTCGACTCCCAAGCACAGGCTAAACGTGCTAAAAGGGGAAAGAGAAAGGTAAACGACATATCCCTATTTGTATTATCGGGGTCGTATCTATTTCTGACATTCCTTTCTTACAATTGTCGAAGATACTGACGTTTCTGAGGGACGACCATTTACGCCTAGGTGGCGTGGAAAATGGAGGGGCATTTTCGAGGGGATGGTGACTCCTCAGGTCAGCTTTCTGCATCCTCTGGATTTCTGGTTCAATACTTCAGCCGAGACTTTCGAGGTACTTTTATTTATTGCTGTATTTTTGTCTACTGATGTTGAGGGTTTCTCAACGTATTGTGCTCATCCGGGATTCTTTATTTCTAAAGGCTCGGTGCGAACGAATGCAGTGCTGGGTGGCATTATGCATTTGTTTCTGAACGACCTCAAGCTCGAGGCTGAGGGAGTGTTGAAGGCCCCGGTTTCCCAGAAAGATAACGACATTCTGAACCAGCGGGTGGCGGAATTAGAGGGAAGATGCCGAGATCTAGAGAAACAGTTGGAGCAACAACAGCTTGGCTCCGCTACTCGGGAGAGCGAGCTTCAAGCTCGAATAGATGGGCTGCCCCGGGAGGTTGATGATGCCCGTGAAGAGGTTGTTCGTAAGAATGACCTCTGGTTTGCTACTGAGAAGAAGCTCAAGGCTTCTCTTGAGGCTTCTGAGAAAGAACAAGCCGCGCTTATTAAGGCTAGGGCGGCTCTAACCACCGAGGTGCATCAACTCCGCCGGGAGAAGATTCTGCTTGTGGAGAATTTGAAGTCTCAGTCCCGGATTGCCGAGAATGCCCAGAAGGAGGCGGATGCTTTAAGGGAGGACTTTGATGGCGTTAATTATGACGCCTTCTGCAACTGCCTCCAACAAGTTATGCTGCTAAACCCGGGGGTGGAGCTGAACCTTCGGGGTCTGAGTGTGGATCATGTGGTGGCGGAAGGCGTCCTCACCGACATCTGCCAACCTAGTGATCCTCGCCCAGTGGACTTGTCCAACCCGGAGCTAAAGGTTTTTGACCCTTGGGCTCCGTTTCTTGCGGTGGATTCGGAAGAGACTGAAAGTGACATCCGGGATGAACATGTCGGGGTCCCAAGTGGTGTTCCCGGAGGCGAGGTCGTGGAGCCGGCTCCTGATGGCGCAGACGGCGAGGTGGAAACTGTAGTTATAGTGCCGCCTCCTGGCCCTTGAACTATATTTTTTGTATCTTTCTTTTTCTATGGTCGTCGACCTATTGTAATTTAGTACCTTTATTTAATGGAGGAGTTTTGGCATTTGTTATTCCTTGGCTGTTACTCGTTTAATAAGTTTTAACGAAGTGACATAGTTTTGTTGGGGACGCGTGTCCTTTTCTGGGGCACATGGTGATTATGTGGGACGGAGCCTTTTCGGGTTTTAAGTCCTGATGGAGCATGTGCCCTATACCGGTGTTTTTAAAATAGTTTTAATGGGGACGGATCCCTCCCATTTCTGAAGTCTTGGTGGGGCAAGTGCCCTATGCCGGTGTTTAAAATAGTTTTAATGGGGACGGATCCCTTCCAGGTTTTAAATCCTGGTGGGGCAAGTGCCCTATGCCGGTGTTTAAAATAGTTTTAATGGGGACGGATCCCTTCCAGGTTTTAAATCCTGGTGGGGCAAGTGCCCTATACTGGTGTTTAAAATAGTTTTAATGGGGACGGATCCCTTCCAGGTTTTAAGTCCTGGTGGGGCAAGTGCCCTAAGCCGGGTCAAGTTCCATCGCTTGATGTCGGTCGTTACCTCAACGTTAAGTAATTAAAAAAGTAAGGGAATGTTTCAAGAATAAGATGCATAAATAAGGATTCTTATTAAATCAGATCATTGGGGCTTCGTTAAAACCTATAACAGTAAAACCCTCCTTAGGGATAAAACTTGTTCCAGGAAAAAGAGTACCCCCTGTTTACAATCAATTCTTCAAATGTTACAAACTTAGCTGTAATAACGCCGAAGATCTGCGGCATTGAAGGTGCGCGGGATTTCCTTCCCTACAAGGGATTCTAGCGCACAAGCTCCGGCATTCATTGCTATCATAATTCGGTAAGGTCCTTCCCAGTTCGCGACTAACATTCCTTCGTTTGCATTCTTGTTCCCGATGCTTGCCTGTCTGAGTACTAGATCTTCGATCTGAAAGCTCTTTTTGTGGACCTTCAAGTTGTAACATTGGGCGACTTGTTGCTTCCTGGAGAGTTCTTTGAGTCTGGCGAGTTCTCTCACTTCATCAATAACGTCCAGTTCTTCCTGAAGCCTTTGATTATTGTACGGCTGGGATAGGTAACTCTCCAAGTTGGGTTTCCAATTTCCACCGGAATCACAACATCTGTTTCGTAAACCAGCTTGAATGGAGTTTCTCCTGTAGAGCTGTGAACAGTTGTGCGATGTGCCCATAACACTTGGTACAGATTCTCGACCCAGTTGCAGCCTGACATCTTACACCGTTTGCGTAACCCTTCGACTATCACTTTATTTGTAGCCTCTGCTTGCCCGTTGCTTTGTGGGTGGGCTACGCTGGCGAAGTGATGTTTTATCTGAAGACCAGCTAGCATTTCGCGGAATTCCCTGTCCGTGAACTGTGTTCCATTGTCGGTCACCATTGCCGCCGGGATGCCGAAACGACAAATAATGGTCCTGAAGACGAAGTTTTGCGCTCTAGCAGAGGTTATTGTGGAAGACGGCTCAGCTTCGATCCATTTGGTAAAGTAGTCCACTGCTACTAATAGGTGCTTCAACTGGCCCGGTGTTGTGTCGAACGGTCCCAGCAAGTCCAGGCCCCATGTATGGAAGGGCCATGGAGATGACATAGAGTGGAAGTTTGCTGCTGGTAGGTGCCCAAGAGGGGCGTGTAACTGGCAAACATCGTAGGTCTTGACATGTGTTGCAGCATTGGCATTCATGGTTGGCCAGTAATATCCCGCTCTCAAGGCTTTTCGAGCTAACGATTTACCTACGCCATGAAGGCCACAACTTCCTTCATGTATCTCGGCCAGTATATACCAAACTTCTGTTGGGCCGATACACTTCAGCAACGGGACAGAGGCTCCCCTTCGATATAAATGTCCCTGTACCAGGCAGAATTGGGCTGCTTTTTTTACTATCTTGCGCGACTCATCAGGATCTATTGGTAAGAGACCTTGAGAAATGTACTGTTGAATTGGGGTTCGCCAATCGTTGACTTCTATATGGAGAACGATACACAGACTTGACAATGTTTCTTCGATAACCGACCTTGCATTACCGACATTTTTTGTACTTGCCATTTTCGATAGTATATCTGCTCAGTGGTTCTGTTCACGGGGGATGTGTTGTATTTCGAAGCCGGATAAACCTTGCAAGCTTTCTTTTACCTTAGCCAGATACTTCTACAGAATAGGTTCTTTAGCCATATAGTCGCCTTTTATTTGTGACACCATTAACTGGGAGTCCGAGCGGATTGTGATGACGCTGGCCCCCAGTTCTTTTGCCATCCTAATCCCCGCCAAACAGGCTTCATATTCTGCCTGGTTGTTGGACGTCCGGAATGCGAATTTCAACGAATACTCGACTGCTATTCAATCCTCGTTTTCGATGATCACCCCGGCTCCGCTCCCCTTTTCATTAGAGGATCCATCGACATGGACTATCCATGCGCCCGTGATCGATGGACTGGGGTGCGTCATTTCTGCCACGAAATCCGCTAAGGCTTGAGCCTTAATTGCCTGCCGGGGCTCGTAGGAGATATCATATTGAGTAAGTTCTATCGCCCAACTCACCATTCTCCCAGCTAGGTCAGGCTTGTGCAATACTTGTCGGATTGGCTGGTCTGTGCGCACAGTAATCGGGTGGCATGGAAAATACGGCCTCAGCCGCCTGGAAGTAATCAACAAGGCATAGGCGAGTTTTTCTAACTTTTGGTATTTCAGTTCTGGACCCTGTAGAGCCTTCGAGATGAAATATACCGGCATTTGCACCTTGTCTGCTTCTTTCGCCAACACTGCACTGACGGCTTCATTAGTTATGGACAAATATACAATTAAAGATCTACCTGGATCTGGGCGAGTTAGAACTGGAGGGTGCGCTAGCATTTGCTTCAGCTCCTGGAAAGCTGTTTCACACACTTCGTCCCATATGAATTCTTCCTTATTACGCAACGCCTTAAACAACGGCAAGCACTTCCTGGCAGATGTTGGAAGAAACCGGGATAGCGCTGCCACTCTCCCGGTCAGCTGCTGGACTTCGCGTATGCTTTTTGGGCTCGCCATTTCTAGAACTGCTTTACATTTGTCTGGGTTGGCCTCTATGCCCCTGCTGGTTAGTAAAAACCCGAGAAACTTACCTGCCTCAACACCGAAAGTGCATTTGTCTGGATTGAGTCGCAAGTTGAATTTTCTCAATTGCCGGAAGACTTCTTCAAGATCGGCTACTGGGTCTTCTAGTTCACCGGTCTTGACTATAATGTCGTCTATGTACACCTCCTGTACACGCCCTATCTGTTCAGAGAAAACGAGGTTCATCATTTGCTGATACGTAGCACCTGCATTTTTTAACCCGAAGGGCATTACGTTGTAACAGTATACGCCGAAATCAGTGATGAAGGTTGTTTTCTCTTGGTCCTGTGGATACATGGGAATCTGATTGTAGCCAGAGTACGCATCCATGAAAGACAAGTATTTGTATCCCGCAGAATTATCCACCAATTTGTCTATGCATGGTAAGGGAAAAGGATCCTTTGGACAGGATTTATTCAGGTCTGTATAATCTGTGCACATCCGTCATTTACCGTTTGCTTTTTTTACCATGACTACGTTAGAGACCCATTTTGAATATCGAACTTCCCTGATGAAACCTGCCTCTAAAAGTTCTTTCACCTGTTTCTCTATCGCTTCCGCCCTTTCAGGGCCCATACGCCTCTTTTTTTGAGTTACCGGGATGGCCCCCTTTCTCAACGCCAGCTTGTGGCAACAGATGTCGGGGTCTAAACCCGGCATATCGGATGGGGACCAGGCAAATAAGTCGATATTCCTTTCTAGGAGCTTGATGAATCTATTTTGGAGCTCGTGGGGTAAGATTGCCCCCAATTTCATCATTTTAGATGCTTCACTGCCGATCTGAACCGAGATCAAGTCTCCTTCTGGTTGGGGCCTTTGGTATTCAAAGTCGGATCTGGGGTCTAAGTTGAGCATGAGGACCCCGGATTCTTTCGGTAGATCCCTCCGTTGAAAAGATCTGTTTGTTGATGGTGAGTTTTCCTCACTCGGCGTTTTGGAGATTTTCAAACTTTCTTTATAACATTCCCTGGCTTCATCCTTGTTGCCGCGTATCGTGATAACTTCCCCCCTGATCTCCTGGAAATTTCATTGCCAGGTGCAGAGTTGATACAGCCGCGCCTAAAGCATTTAAGGTAGGTTGTCCTAAGATCGCGTTGTAGGCGGAAGGACAATCTACTACTAGGAATTTCACCGGGACGGATCGGCGTGTCGGTCCATCGCCGAAGGCGCACGCCAATTCAACATAGCCTTTGGGCAGTATAGTATCTCCGGTGAAGCCGATTAAACTCTAGGGATGAGGGATCAGATCCTTGGTTCCCAGTCCCATCTTTTCAAACAGGCTCCAAAAGATGATGTCCGCCGAGCTACCTTGATCCACGAAAATCCGATGCACCTCGAACTCGTCGATCATGGCGGTAATCACCAGCGGCTCATTCTCGCGTATTTTCCCTACAGGCAGATCGGCCTTAGTAAATGATAAAACCACATCGGGCATAGGAGTTACCTGGGCGCAGTATTCCCTTTCATTCCTTGATCGCTTGGATTTGGTTTGGATTCCCCTGGCTATGACATTGATCACGCCCCGTAATTGAGAACCGGACTGGGGGAGTGGAGATCGGGATCGATGTGCTCTTTGGCCGACCTCATTAGTTCTCTGCCGTGGAGATTGTCCGCGGCTCTCCTGTCTGGTGTTTCTGGGCGAATTACTTCGTTGTTGGCTGCGGGATTCCCGTCGAGGTTGAACGAATTCCTTCAGCTTACCCTAGCGTATCAGTCGTTCGATTGCATCTTTTAACTGGATACATTCATTGGTGTAGTGTTCATGATCCCGGTGATACGCGCACCACTTTTTCCTATCCCGGGATTGACTTCTCATCACGGGAGGACGTTCAGTCAACTCGGTATTCATCACCTCCTTGTAGAGCCTGGCCGGTATTGTCAACAAAGGAGTATAGCTGTTGAAAGTTCCCCTTGGTCCCTTGTCCTTAGATCTATTGTCGAACAAATTTCTTGGGTTTGAATTCTTGATTGTCAACTTGTCTTCGGCTTTGACTTGCAGAGAAATTGGGTTTCCGCTAGCTTTGGACTGCTCTTCAATCCGGATCCAGAACTCAGCACGGTCCTTGAGCTCCTCCATATTCAAAGGCTTGTTCCCGGTGAGCTCCTGCTTAAAGAAACCGGGCTTTAAACCCTCCATTAGAAAGAACAGAATCATGTTAGGTGCGACATCCTTAACTTCCAAAGCTTCTTTATTGAAACGAATAATAAAATCTCGCAGGGGTTCTTTGTCGCCCTGCGTTATACTCTTCAGATGGTATTCAGACTTGAATTGCCTTTTACTGCTAGTGAAATGCCGGAGGAACTTATCTTTAAGCATGTGCCAGCTCCCAATGGAATTAGATGGTAGTTCATTGAACCACCTGCCTACTGCCTCAGTAAGTGTTAACGAGAACGCCCGACATGCCAATTTCTCGCGGATGCCTTGGAAAGTCACTATCCTTTCAAAATTTTGAACGTGCTGGTGGGGGTCTTTCGTCCCGTCGTAGTCATCCAGTTTTTTGGCAAATTGAAAACCAACGGGAAGTTCCTGCGCCATGATATCCGGGGTAAAGGGATTTCTGCAATAACCCGATATTAGGTCATTATCTGCCACCACTTCGTTAAGGAACTGGGGATTAACTATAGGGTCCCGGCACCTTTCATTCGCCGTCGCCGGGTTCCTGTACACCTGTCCTCCAACTCTCAGGGCAGGTCGTGCCTCCGGCATAGGGTTTTGTGGTGGGATCGCGGGCGTAGGGCGCGTATGTCTTTCCAAGATGTCAGGGGGGTGCCCGACTGGATGTCTGATCAGTGGAGGTGGTGGGTTTATGGGCTGCAACCGATTAGCCCGTTCAACTTCTTCGCACCTGTCGGCCTCCGCCCGGCGTCTCTCTTCCCGCAATTCTTCTATGATTCTGGCCTGTTCTTCTATGAGACGTGCCATTCGCCGGATTTCTTCGGGGTCCAGTGTGGATTGCAAAACTGGTTGGATTGCCCGTGGTTCCGGGACGTCTTCTACAAGTACCAATGCTCGCTGCCCATGAGGGCGAGGAGGGTGCGAAGCGCCTGGATTCACCAGACGAGGATCGTTGTGAACACTACGGTTGTTGTCGTCATACGTCTTTTGACGTGTACTGACCATCTCGACTTAAGGGGAAAGCGTTGCTTTTGGCAAGTTCCCCACAGACGGCGCCACTGATGCGTACCTGGATTCAAGATACGAAAACAATGGTCTAGTGAACTTGGGGATACTCCGAGGTGCTCCAACGGGGAGCATGTGGTACCTGCAAAGACTCTGACGCTCAAATTAGAGATGGGTCTAAGAGTGTAGAGTTTTTTAGGGTTAGATGGTTATACCTGGTTTTACCCTATTGCCCGGTATTTATACCTTTTGGGTTGGTGTTATCGCGCTGGAGTGGGCCGCCGTTACGGGCCCAGTTGGCTATCGAGCCACCTGGAAAGCAGGGTATGGAACCCGGGATGTAGGTACACAACAAATACATTTATTGAACCACACAAGATCGATCTTAGACAGATTTGGTAATATGGTGCTTTTCCCTTTTCTATCACCAAAGTGTAAGCTTACCTCTTACTCTTTAAGATACATACCATTTTCGTCTTCTAACGTTGTCCCAAACCTGCAATGTGCTTTGTTATTTTAAGAAGATATGTTACAATTGACTTACGGATGCAGCTGAGTTGGTTTCAAAGCTACGGGTCATATGTGGTGCCTTGGGTTCAATCCCTCTATGGCACACAAACTCACCTTCCCCATCCCTCACCCCCTGGCCTAGTGGGCCCTAGAGCTCACTCCACTTGTTAAAAAAACGAATATGCTACAACTGAAATTTGACATTACTTGCTACCATAAACTGCACCCTTCATGTGCTAAGCACGTGTTCTTAAGGGTGTCTCCCAAACACACAAAAAATGTGGAATAAAAGTAAAAAAAAAAAAAAAAAAAACATGACACCTCACTAAATATTATTTTTAATTTGACAGAAAAATAATTTTAAAAAACATATTTAAAATAGTTTATATTAAATAATCATACTTCTTCATAAAAATTTTGTACTTAATAATTTTAAAATATTAATGTAACAAATTTAATAAATTTTGAAACTCGTGAAAAAATACTCGTTCTATTTCATAATATAAGTACCTAATATAAAATGTAAAAAAAATATAAAATGTTCATTTTTCTTATTATAAGCACTTACACGTAACACAAGATGCATTTATTATGTTTTTCAACTTTAACTTTATTTATTTAACAACTAGCAAATTTTGCATTATATTAAAATTGGGCGTCTCAATTATCTAAAAGGGCAAAGTGAAACTCACAAAATTTCATGCAAAAATTTCACCTAATTATATGTGAATTAGAGTATTGGAAGTTTTTCATTAGTTACAAAAGTGTGGATACAAAATTTCATGCAAAAAAATTCATTTATTTATATGTGAATTAAAGTTCAAGTTATTATTGTCGAATTAGACAAATCGAAAGTCCAAGGTATATGTGAATTAAAGATCTAGCAATTTTTATCCAATTAGACAACCAGAATGATGAAATTTAATAACATGCATCATATTACCATTTTAGAAAAACTAGGGGCTCAAATATTTTTCACTAGTTGCAAAATGTGTTGAAACAAAATTTCATTCGAAAATTTTACCTATTTATATGTGAAAGAGTTCTAGCCATTTTTGTTGAATTAGACATCTCGGAATCTCAATTTCAATATGATACATCCTGATGTCATTTAAAGAAAATTAGGGCCTCTAATAATCTTTATTAATTTTAAAATGTGTGGACTCAAAATTTCATGCAAAAATTCTTCTTATTTATATGTGAGCTAGAGTTCTATTCATTTTTTTTCCAATAATATATCCAGAATACATTTAAGAGAAATTAAGACATTCAAATGTTCTTTATTAGTTACACAATGTGTGTGGATATCAAATTACTTATGGTATATAACCCAAGCTTGGCACATTCATAGACATTGACTTTTTTCTATTAAATATTGTGCGGTCTTAGACCTTGGGAGTGGATACAGGAAATTGTCTGGACTTCAAATTACTAAAATATTTTTGTGACATAGTATATATATATATATATATATCATATTTGTCAAAAATATTACAAATACATAAAGATCATATTTTTAATGATTTTACAGTATATTTTAATATTTTATTAATATTTTCAAATGTTAAAAAAGGTGTAATAGTGTGTGTTCTAGAATGTTATACTTTTCTCCCCTTTAATATATTTTACTTAAAATATTTGGCAACCATTCGAATTATATTTTTTAATATCTATAAATTAAAATAAGGAGAACTGGTAGTTGTTAAAAAAAAAAAGAATTTTTTTTTATCGGTCAAATACACACACTCTTACACTACACTATTCATAAATCTATTTTAAATCTATCCCACCAGGGATTGTACTCCTCCCCTCAAGTTTCAAGAGCTTTACTATGACAAAAAAATAAACAAGAAGAATCGGTAGTCACCTTTTATTGGAAGAGCACACCTTATAGGAAAAAAAAAACCTATGATTGATTTTTAGTAATATATTTATATAATATTTATAAAAAATGTTATAAATATAAAAAAAATTAAATAATTTAATAATATTTTAAATATTGTTAAAATATGCAATATTTATAAAAAATATTATAAATACATAAAAATAATTTTTTAATTATTTATCAATATTTTTTAATAATTTGATACTAACATTTAAAAAATATTATTAAAAATCAAATATGTTGTAGTAAGAGAAAATTAGCTAGAAAGTTGTATAGGCACTCTTTTAAGTATTTTAATTTTCTTGTCCTCTAGATGAAAATGAATGCTGTCTCTTTCTTTACTTTTTGCTTTCATAAATCATAATTAAGTATAATGGAAGCAGTATATTATCTTTTTCTTTTAGTCAAAAGATTAATTCAAACATCAAACATATATATAACAAAGATGGATGAGCTATCACATCTTAATTTGAGTTTAATTGATTGCGTCTCTGTTGTCCTTACATAAGAAATAGAATTAGAAAATCATTTTTCCGTTGAATAATTAGCTTAATTAATATTATTATAGGCTGGAAAAAAAATATATAAATCAATAATAGGTTGTTGTATTTTTTTTTCTTCCCTCAGCAGCTCAGCTATTGAATTGTTATTATTAATGTATGTTCAAGTGATTACGATTATGTCATTTTGAATTTTTTATTTTTTTAATTGTATAGATTAATTTGGTTCTACTAATTGAATTCGAATACGAATGATAACTATCGTGTCGTTAATTACTAGAACTACTACAAAATCTTAATATTATTACTTATTCTTTTGAATGAATACCTAATAATATAAGCTTTATTCAATTTCAATGTCTTTAATTACTGTCCGATAGCGCGTTTCGTTGTTACACTCGCAGTCCTTTTCTAAATACTCTGTTTCGATGGAGTATTATTCGCAAATTCTTCACAATTTAAAAATTTTAGTATTTTAATTCTCTCAATTTAACTTTTTTTATTTTTCAAAATTTTTGTTTGGATGGAATAAATAAAATTTTTTATTTTCAAAATTATTAGTTTGAATGGAGTAATTGAATTTTTTTATTAATATATTTTTTAATAAAATAACTAATTTTTTTTATCTTAAAAAATATATAAAATTGTTGAAAAATATATTTAATTATGGGAAAAATATATAAAATTACTAAAAATATTATAATAGTCTAGTAAAATTATAAAATATATATATATATATAATTGCTACTAAAATTAAAGTGATACAAATATGTAAACCTTACTAGTAATTATTAGCATCCAAGTCATCTTAGGGGATTTTCTTTCTACCAAGGGTTTTAAAAAAAATCAGAAGGATCAACTTTTGCTTTTTCAAAGATAGAAAATGTAGAGTACTAGATATAAACATATAACTTCATTTTTTATAAGTCAAAAAATTCGTAAAACAAGAGTACTAGATGTATTCAGAAAACAAACAAAAGATATCAACACAGAACAAAGTTCAGTTCAAAGGAAAACAATTATTTAAAAACGACATGAGAGCATTTTCATGAATGCACGAGCAAAAAGAATAGTTGAAAATGAATATAGATACATAGGTAATTCAAGAATCATCAATCATAATAATAAGAGACAAATTTTGAAGAAACATAATGCTCATTGCAAAACTCTAAACAAGAATAAATTAGATGCTTTTTAATAAAAAAGTATTTAACTCTATCAAAACTCAACCAAAGATCATTTACAAGAAGGGGTTAAAATTAAGGTTCTCTAACAAACAAGTTGGGGGCTAAAGTCAAGGCAATTTTAAGCATCATTAGAAGAGAGAGAGAGTTTTTAGGGAGAGAGAGTTTTAGATAGAGAGTCTTTTTTAAAGAAAGATTTTTAAGAGATATAGAGAATTTTTTAGAAAACGCGCTTTTTAGAGAGAGAGGGGGAGAGAGAGATATAGAGTTTTTTAGAGAGAGGGAGAGAGAGAGAATTTTTAGAGATAGGGGGAGAGAGTTCTTTGAGAGAGAGAGTTTTTAGAGAGAGAACGAGTTTTCTAGAGTGAGAGAGTTTTTTTAGAGAGGAGAGAGTGAGAGGGAGAGAGAAGGAGAGATTTCACAATTATTGTTTTTTTTGAATGATTTTAGAATTCTTTATTCCTAACTAAAAAGAATACTCTTTAAAAATGTTATGAAATTAAAATACTTTAATTCTAATATAACATCCAAACAAGGCAATTTAAATGATAACATTTTAATTCCCTTCAAAAATTATATCACCCTTAAAAATTCCTTCTTCCAAACACATTTAACTTTGCTTTTTACTTTAAAGAATTTATTAATTTCATTAAAAATATAATTTTTTTTTGCATACTAAAACCATACTAAATCACAAAAGAAGTTACATGACTTAATCAAACCAAAATCATGTAAATTGATTAAAATAAAACTTTAAGTAGAATAACCGGCCAAAAAGTGTACTTTTTCTAATTTCAACTATCCTTTAACTCAGTGATACACCTAAATGTAGTTAAGAGTGTGCAACTACACCCCCTTAACTTAAAAAATTTACAAATAATATAATAAAATTTTATATTTTACACTCCCTAATCTTAAATCTTTATATTTAACTTCTTAGTTTTATAATTTTAATTTATTAATCATTAAATATATATTAAAATTCATTATAAATCTCTCTTTTTAGTAACAATTATAACTCTCTTTATAGTATATAATTATAATAATAATTTTTTCTTTTTAATTTACTTTTTTTTTATTTTAAATTATTAAATTATTAATTTAATTACACCTACTCGGATATGATTCCGCCACGCTTTAACCTTGCAATCAAAATGCATTACGTACCACATTAGCAAATGCACCTAAAACATCATCCATCATAATAATTCACAATGGTTTTTATGATTGTTAGTATATTTTATTTTAGTTTATATTGAACTGTTTGATAAAGGAAAAAATGGGACTGTTAAAAAAAAAACACTTTAATTAAAAAAAAAAGAAGAAGAAGAAGAAGAAAGAAAGTAGTATGGATTGGATCCAATTGTTGGCCTACCTGGAGAGAAATACAAGTCATGGGGTTAAAAAGAAAAAAGAAAAGTAGTAAGCATTGAATGATTATTAAGTCACGTTATTAATATTTTTCAGGTTCATTATCATACTTATTAACGTTAGCCAAAGCAATTAGCATGTAAATACTATTCTATGGGTGCGTTTGATGCGTGAATAGGACAGTACAAGTAGTACAACACTGTACAAGTTTTATGAGGCACAACACAACTTTTTATGTTGTGTATCGTTTGATATTCAATGCACGTAACAAAAAGCACAACATAAATTTTATAATAATATTTTTCATGTTATATTATTAATTTTTCTTAAATTTTTCTAAGAAAATAATATTTTGATATTTTATAATTATTTTATTATTTATTATAAAATTAAAATTTCATGATTTAATAAATTACTGCATAATATATTTTATTTAATATAATAATTATATTATATATATAAAAAATTATTATTAAAAAATACTTTTAACACTTTATTTTTTAATATTTATATTTACCGTTAAAATTTATTTTATTATTAATACGTTATTTTAATTATATATATATATATAAATGACAAAAAAATGACGTAAACATTGATTTAAAAAAAAAAATACAACATAAACTACCTTGTAAGTGGAGAAAATGGGGAAGGTAGTTACTGAATAAAAATACAAGGTTAATTATGTCTTTTCTTAACTTGTGCATGGAACAAGAAAGTTGTTCCTTGGTTTAGTGAGGTACAAAAAATTGTCATTTTGTACTGTCCTGTGACTTAAATTTTGTGCTGTTACTTGATAGCTTTTTGAATTAACAAAAAATTTTTGTCCTGTGTTGTACCTTAAAAATTAGCAAATCAAACGGACCCTATATCTATATAATAATAATAACACTCCAGGGCACGGGGCGGCTCTTAACCTTGAATGGGTCAATATCATGGCCCAGATGTGCAACACATAATTTATTAGGTGATGCACCACACACTTTTTTTTTAAAAAAAAGAAATTTGTAATCTGGTTAATTGGTTATCAGCTAGTAGGTTAATATTTAGAAGGTGGATGAGATTAGCATCATTCTTATTGAGAGTGATACTATTCTTTTTAGTATATAAATTTATGATTCATACATATAAAAAGGATGGTGCTACTCCTAATAGAGATCATGCTAATCTCATCCACCTATTTAGAATGATAGTAATTAGGATTTATCTCAAATTATGTTTGTTAAACTTCCATCACAAAATTAATTGGCAGTACGAGGAGTAGTCTAACAGGTATTTAAACTGCACCCCGAAAAGTGAGGCAGAGACAATGTGGGATTTATTTCCAAAAATGTTAAAAATATTTTTTCATTAAGATATTTCTCCTTCCCCTTTGCTATATATATGTATGTTCTTATAATGAAATTCTGGAGAGAAAGAAAATTATCAAGTTTATTTTATTTATTTACTTTCCTTTCCTCCTTTTAGTTTCTGTAGCTAAATCACAATTGTTAGGAATTTCTTCTTAACATTGTCTATCTAATAACCTTAACAAATTTTAAAGTTATACGTTTATCGAATTCTTAAATTCAAGTGAAATAAAATTTAAAAATCCGAGTAATAACTAATTTTAAAATCCGAGTGAGGTGTATTGTTTTTTCAAAAGAAAACAAAAATTAGGGTGGCGTGTGCATCCAGAAATGCATATGGTGCAAAAAGCAGTCACATAGTCCACTACAAGCAAGCAACTTTTCTGTAACCAACGCGTAGGGCGGACTTTGGGATTGATATTATCCTGTTGAGAAATAGATCATTTTTTTTTATATCAGCGTTTGAAATGGTGTTTTTGAATATTGTCGTTCATAAAATAATAAAAATATAAAAGAAATAATTCTTATTTTACCGACAATATTTTTCGAAAATATCATTCCAAAAGTTAATGTCCGGAATAAAATGGTCTCTTCCCAATTAGAATAATGCTAATTCCTACATCAGCCTAGGCCCTACAGTTTAAATTCGTTGGGCCCAACAAATCTGCAAATCAACTTAAGTTGGGTTTTATTCAAATATAGATCCCACGAAATGGACTTGGGCTTTTGGCGGTGTCTAAAATCGAACCAGAGAAAAATGGCGACCCCTAGCATGTCAAATTTGATGACCATATGACCATAAACAAAAAATTTGACCTTGATTATCACATGCTCCTATTTTGATTCAGTCTCAGATAAAACTTTTATGCAAATGAACATTTCCTAGTGTTTTAGTACTTGGCTACTGTTTTGGTTAATCTCTAAATTAGTCCATCAATGCAAAGGATCTCCTTACAAAAGATGTCTATCAAGGAAGATTTGAATGGTTTTAAGGAATTCAAATCCGTTCATAATAGATGAGATTCTTTTTTGATTTCTTAATTATTTGTATCGACTTGGGTGGACACTTAATAACTTTAAATTTGTTCATCTTAGAACTAGTTTTTTTTATTCTTTTTATTTTCATTCAAATGTTTTTACCATTATTTATTTTTTTAAATTCACGATAAATATTTACAAATATTACAATCTTATGTAATCCAATAATCTGCCTCAAATCAATCTGATGGGATCAAGTGCCACTTTTTTTTAAGAAAACTTCAAATGCCATTCCATGTATTCAAATTACTAAATTTCTTAATCATGGTACGGTGGTAGTTCACCTCATCACATGTGCGAGGGTTCGATCTCTTGCTAATGAGAATAGAGTTACACATCGTGACCGTTCAATAATTACTTCGAATTAATGACTATTTTCGGCGATAAATACTTTTAAGGGAGAAACTAAAAAATTATCAAATTTTAATTTTAAAGCAAACTTATCTTAATAACCATCTTTATCGTTTGGTAAATGTACGGTACCTAAGGTCCAGCCCGACTCCCGGCATACCTCAACAACTCGACATATTAAGTCACTTCAGCCAAAGGCTTCGAGACTTCCGAGGTTGGTGTACGGTACCCCATGTCCAACCCGACACTTAAGATCCAACCCGACATCTAGACACCATGGCGCCAAGATCTCCTTCACATTTGATTCCACGTCAACCCGCAATCTAGGCTTGGTCATCGTCAACACCTCCGCCATAATTGCCACAAAAAGTGCTTCATAAAGATCTTTAACTGTCATTTAATACCCCTGATTGCAGGTTAACATTGGAGCTACCATGCACCTGAACAGTAATCCCAATGTACTCCCTATGCTCTAATTTTGTACTTGGTCTATTGGCTTGTAGATTGAAATTTCCCTGATTGCGAGGTCCCTAGATCATTTCAGAACAGTAAACATGTTAAAATATAAAGTGTGTATAAAATATAGAAATTAGTTTTTTACCAGAAGGTTAATACACAGCCCTGTGACAACTCTCTAACGACCATTTCAGTTTTTGTTTCTTCTTTAAATTGGTATGCGCAATTTCATTGAGTAATTAATTACCAAAAACTTCATTAAGTATAGTGTGACTTTCAAAATTAGAAGTTGATCACCTAACACAAGCAGAGTTGCTCTACGATATTAGTAACTAGAGCAAAAAGGAGTATATCATCTACGAGACATGCTAGAAGTAGAACCTGCCTATATATGTTATCTCAGTTAGAATAGTTTTAATATCATATATAGCATTTGACTAATTGTACTTATAGACATCATACTTACCACTTAATTGCTCTTTGTGAAATAACCTAACTTGAGCCCTTGGCTATAGTTTCCCATAAGGGATTATCTCCCTTTCTTAATGGTGAGCATCTCAACCAAAACTATAATTTTATTGCATGGTTGGATACTAATCAAATCACGTTAATGTAGATATATTTTAACTTTAGAATTTATAGTTTTTATTGTATACGCTTTAGATTTTATGTTAAATTGATTTCAACCATTACGCCAATCTAAACACACATATGGTTGTTAAAAAATTATGTGATGAGTGAGTGAGTAAACTTTTGGATATAAAAAAACAACAATAATTGGTGTATAACTACAAGTGTATATAATTTATTTACAACCCACTTAATATTGGTTAAATCAAGCTTTTCATTTTACTTTTCAGTTTTTTTACATTAAAAAATAGTTAAACATGAGAATAAATGAGTTGTACGTAAGTAGTAGGTGTATACAAAACATTTTCCTATAAAAAAAGACAATAAATTTTATACAGATGAATAACTCACAGTCTTGACAATAAAAAAAATTGACTTTTTTTGTTAATACTGTAACTTCAGAGTTATATAGCTATGAAGCACCGACTTCGACACGGATACCGCGACACGACTAATGTCCAAAATATAGAGCACCGAGACACTCCTTATGTATAAATATTAAAAAATATAAAATATAAAAATTATACGGAACATAAAAAAAAATTGTAAGATAATAAACAAGATGTTTGTATTTATTTTTCCAAAACAAATTGTTAATCTTAACAATTCAACTCGACAATAAAACTAATGTCACAAAAAAAATGTCGATGCGTCGTCGTAATGTAAACATAGTGTCTTTCCTACCACTTAAACGTCACATTTTGCCTAACCTCTATCATAAATAAGATATATTTATGTTTTATAACAAAAAAATTTAAAGATAAGCTTTTAATTTAAGGTATGTCATCATTTTCTTAATTTTTGTCATTAAAAAACATAGCCTATAGAAAATTAAGAAAAAATGTCTCTAAAGTGTAGAGCTACACATGTGTCGGCTCAGAAGTGTTAAGCCAAACACAGGTGTCGGCTCGAAGTGTTGAGCCCACGAAATAATATTTCTTTATTGGACACCGTTAGAGAGGTGTCGGAGACGTGTCAGACAAGTGTCAAAAAATGTCGGAATCGGATGCATATCAGATGACGACACGACAGTTAATAGAGGTGTCGGTGCTTCGTAGTTATACGGTAACATTTATAGTATATAACTCACATATATTTAAATAAATTTAAAGGCTCACATAATGTAATAGTTTAAAATGATGTCTAGTTTCTTTTTTTTATATTAAATCAATGGCTCACAAGTTTTCTGTATATCAATAGGCATTACACAACTAAAAAAAACTTATGTATTATAAGTAAGACCATAGTTATACAGACAGGGATATGAGAAATAGCGAGATCTTAACTCAGATTCTATTTTGCTCAAATAAATGAAATATATGGAATTATAAATGACAGCATGCTCAAGCAAGGTTATTGTAGTTATCTGTACTTTATCAGTAGTAGTAATGTTTAACAAATCTGATAGAAGCTTTTTTATTTTTTCTATGAGATTCATTCTTTTGTATAATTCCAAAAAAATCTTTGACATGAGAGACTTTCATCATATGCAGGTATACTAAAAAGAAAAACATATGAATGATGACCCAATTAGATTAAGATAGATGATCAAGGATAGGAAGATAACAGAGGAACAGGAATACATGTTGAATTCTTCCAAACTGCAGAGTGCAATTTCAGAATCTCCTTTGCCCTCTCTTTAGTCTTGAAACTACTATCCACTTGAAGTACCAAACACAGCTTATTCACTGCTCCAACTTGCAGCATTTCATGAACAACTCTAGAATTCGCCGAATACCTACAAACCGAGCTCAAAATCCTCACCCCTCGATCGCTCGCCATGCGAGAAATCCTCAAAATCTTCTTCGACACGATGGCCACGCCCGCCGCATGGTTCAACAACTCTGCCCTGCCTTCTGCGCAGCCACAGAGTTGATCCAATGCTATGAGCATGAGTTCACACGCTCTTCTTTCGGAAACTTCCAGAAGAAGCTCAACGAGAATCGAAACCACGCCGCCTTCAACTGCTTTGATTCTGTTTCTTCCCCATGGACAGAGCTCCACTAGAAGCTTCAATGCAGCCTTAGAAGCCTGCTGCGAAATCTGATCGCGTAAAATTCTAACAATTTCCTCAAACAAAACCGTTTTCACGCTTAATAATTGGATCGGATCGGACGCTTCGAACGAGGATTTCAGCAGCATTGTCGCGTAGGCTCTAGATTGGTAATTTCCGAATCGTAAAACTTGAAACAACGATTCTGTAAACTGAATCGCCTCGTTGTTTATGAGGCTTTTGATCTGAGATTCAGAGAGATTTAGATGAAATAATACCTCGATTGCCGCTTCACTCATAGCAATTGCATTTGAATCTTGTTGATTTTTTATCTTCATTGTCGAAGCTAAGAATTCTACTGCTCCTGCGGATTCCAAACAAGTTTTGTTCCTCTGGCTCTCAGAGGCAATAGATCGAAGAGTTCTAAGGCATTGGAGTTGCTTTTCTGGAAACTTCTTCGCATCGGAGATGAGTTTCGAAATCTGAGATTTGTCAATCGGTGGTTTAGGAGTTGGAATTCTTTCAATTCCAAGAGAGGAATTAAGAGTGCACCAAGATTGGATCAAACGGCGGAGAGTGTGGTTTGGCGTAAGATTTAGATCGGTGTCTATAAGGGACTGTTTGGTTACAGGGCATGTATTGTTGTTGCATGAGAATAACCATTTTTCTATGTTTTCTCTGTCGTAAGTGATTCCTGTGGAAACAGTGACAGGGTCTCTCATAAGTTGGAGGGAAATTGGGCACAGGAAATGTGCAGGAACTTCAATTTCATTATCCATTTTTTTTTTCTCTTTGAAAGAATGAAATGTACTAATTAAACTTATGTATTGTGCTTGGAAAGGAATATATAGGTGTATATGATTTGATGTTTTGATTAATGTAAATCACAGGGAAGGATGAGAATGGAGAAGAGTTGAATGAGGATTTGAGAAGTGAAATTAGTGAATTTGTGGAGTGGTAGGTGCTTGAGGCACATTTAGTAGTGTGTCATGAAATTAATTTGTGGTAGCTAGAGAGAAATAATAATACGAATTTTTATACAAGTTGTTCTAAACGATAAAGTCAACACACGGAAATTGAGAGGAGATAGTTGATGGTGAATTAATACGGACCTTTTCCAATGTTTCCAATTTTTATACTACTACCTCGCGTTTTGGTTATAAGGAAAAAAAAAAAAAATTTGTGCATATTAAAAAAAAATAATTATTTATGTTTAATTTTTTTAATTTTATTCAGAAAGATAAATTTTAATTACAAAAAGTACTCTTTCATATGAGAAAGTGTTCGAAATTAGCATTAAATAAGGAGATAGAGGTTAAGATTTACTTATATTTTAGACTAAAAGTTTCAATTTTTTTTTCTTATAACCAGGACTAGAGACAGTATATGTTAGTAGTATTTTTTTAATATTAATATTACCTCTGTCTCATAATATAAGTTCCAACTAACATTTCACACAATTTAAGAAAAATTATTAAATTATTGAAATTAGAAGTATTAATTAGACTATTGAAATGTTAAACTAATTAAATTTAAACTTAATTATTTTCTATTGGTTAGATGTCTTTAAAAGTTAAAAAATTTTAATAAATACTTTTAATTTTGTGTGTAGGAGTTTATATTATGGGACAAGACTTTTTGACAATTGGGGCTTATATTATGGGATAAAGGAAGTATTTTTTTAACTAATAGTGAAATACTAATATGTAGAGGGATTATTCATTATTCAAGTGGTACTCCCTCCTTTACATAATACTCTCTCCATTCCAAAACTATAGTCATTTTAGATTATATTTTTTGTTCCAAATCAATTATCATTTTAGAATTTCAAAATACAATAAATGATATATTTTAATGTCTCTCTCTCATCACCTTATTCATTCACCAATCATTATCTCTCTTTTAATTATTTTGTCAACCATTCTAATTACTAATTGAGCACCTTAATATACTCTTATTAAAAACTTATCATAACTAACAATTTCTTAATATGTGTAAAAGTGGTTAAAATGACAATAGTTTTGGAATGGAGAGAATATAAGCCCCAACTAACATTTCATATCGTTTAAGAAAAGTAGTTAAATTATTGGAATTATAAGTATTAATTAGACTATTGAGATGTTACACCAATTAAATTTAAACTCAATTGTTTTCTATTAGTGAGATGACTTTGAAAGTTGAAAAATCATAATAATAAATGTTTTTAATTTTGTGTGTAGGAGCTTATATTATGAGATGAGACTTTTTGGTAATTGGGACTTATAATATGGAATTGAGGGAGTACAACTTTTCACAATAATGTTTATGTATGCATACGATTCACATTCATGCTCATGTCAATATATTAAAAGGACTTAATTAACTATCTATTAACTGTTAGACATTGTTGATATAATTGACTCTTTTCAGTTTGAGTAACGCTATATTCTCTTATTTATCTTCCTATTATTATATAAGATATGAAATTAAATACATTTTTAATTTTAAAACTATAAAAAGCATTGAAAATAATTTAGAATGATTCTTTCAGTTTTCGTTTTCATATAGTTATATGGGTGCTGCATAATTAATTAATTAATGATGATAAATTGTAGTATAATTGTGAGGTTTACCAACAAAATCATGAGCATTTATTAAGGGTGTGTTTGGATTTATAGTGATTATTTGTAAAAATAAATTGTGAAAAAGAATTATTGTCTGAGATATAATGGATTTTTGTTTAAATATATTTGTTTCATAAGTGATTTTTAAGATTATTTTAAGATGTGAAAAATGATTTTGAAATAATGTCCAAATTTTAGCTTAATGACAAAAACTTTTTTCTTTGTTAAAAAAATAATCAAAAATATATTTAAACTTTTTTAAATATAAAATACAACTGTGTAACGTATGTTAGAAATAATCATATCCAAGCACACTCTAAATAATTGAATCTTTTGATTATATGGTCGAAGGGTTTTATTTTTGGTTATGTGTATAGGAAAGCTTTGCAAAAACTACTACTACTACTATAAGATTAGTCTTGGACTATATGGAATAAAGATTAAAGAAACACAAGAAAGAAAGAAAAAAAAAAAAAAAACAATTGTAAGGTGTTGAGGGAGTTAACGTCGTCGGTGTAGGAAATTGCAAATAAAGCCTGATATGGAGGCTTTTGACTTGCACTTAAAAAAATTCAACGGGCATGCATATACTATTATTTTGTACTACTAGAAAATTATACTATTTGATTATTTCTTGCGTAGACCTAAATGTGGTCGCGTGCATGGCTGGATGGAGCCGACATGTTCTGATGGGGGCTCATGCATTTAGCCATCATTGGATACCTTTCTATTCTGGATAATCATTATTCATCAACACTTCATTCATTTTTTAACTTTAAATATGTACAGGAAAAAATACTAGAAAAAAAATATATTAAAGGTGTCGTAATAAAAGAAAAATAGAAAAAAAAAGGAGTGATAAAATGAATATCTGATCACGCATTTCTCGGCTGCTTCCATTAATGCCCCATTCATTGTTTACTCTGCTCACACTTAAATAATAAATAACGTGTTGGTAGCTGGAATTGCATAGATAAGGTTATTGTTATTGTTATTTGTTCTCGTTAATTTCGTATACCCTAATTTACCGTTACCGTGCCCCTGTCTTAAATTTCTTAAATTCACGCTCTTTTGATTTACTACTTTAATTTGATGCATAGTTAACTAGACTGATGCATGCATGTTTACCAGATAACTGAGGTATAATAGCACACAGTATATTTTAACAATCACAATAAAATCTAAAGATTGCAAATATCAGTTATTAGAAATATATTCACACTACATGCCACATGTATATATAATAATTGATTCAAAATATCATCATATCCAAATTTATTAAGTCTAAATTCTAGAATATTGGCTATATGGCTAATTGATTTAATATTTGTATAAGAGAAAAAAACTATCATATGATCACACTATCAATAAGAAAAAATATTTTGTTTGATGTATGTATCAAAAAGGTTTTGTTACGAAATATTGTATATACTTCAGTAATGTTTTCCCTTCAAAGAAGGGCTGTCGTCTAAGAGATATCGTTGATATGCGCACTAAAAAAAATTAAGAATAAAAAATCATTTTTCTCTAGGCAAATTTCAATGCTCCGATCCTTTGCAGGCCCAACACTCTGTTATCTTCTAGTCTCATTAAATGTATATGGGCACTTAAATAACTCCAAATATAGTCAAAGACACAAGCATACACATAAAACACAAAATAGATATATAAAATAGTTCATACTTTGTTCTTTTGTATTTGTAAGTTTGTAGCATGCACAACTAGGATTTGAATTTGGACATTATTCCTTTCAATTTCTTAACGCAGTCACAATGCACCGAACATACACGCAGAAATCAAGCATTTCAGGCGAAAAAGAATACATATAACACACTGAAATCACGCATGCCCTGAAGAAAATTAATTCAATTTTTTTTTTCTGGACATTTTTTATGTACATTTGTCGCCTGCATTGATAGTATTGTTTGAACATTTGATAGTATCTCATATCGATCTTTGATCTCTTCGTAAAAAATAAACAATGAAAAGTATTGCTCGTTGTTGAGCCTTTTCCATTTGAAGGCAAGTTTAAAATTAATATATTTATGAGTCAATTTTGACGATCTGATCTAGATATCCATGTGCTACAAAATATATATTGAGATTATCTTTAGCTCACATGGCATCGGAAACATCGAACCAATGGTGGAATAATAATGCAATTTCAAACACGATTACCCGTTTCACACAGTTATAAATAAATTTACAGCTAAAATATAATACTAGATAATTAGATAAAAACACCTGGCCCAAATTTAAGGAATTTTATTAAAAAAAAAATTACACTATTGTCAATTTTTACTGGATTGTTGTCATTTGTTAAGAAAAGCTTAAGGCAAATAATATTTAGTACCTTAAGGGCACTATATAACAATCTAGTAAAAAGATATTGGAATGTGTAATTTTTTTGTATTTCCGAGAGATAGAACAATGTGCTCTTATGATTATTTTTCTAATTTTAATAACCTTAACTAGTGCCCTAAGGGCACTATATATCGAGACCCAAAACTTAATCATGATAAAGTTTATCTTAAACTGGTAATGATTACGCTTAAAATGATTATAACTCTGAAATCCAAAGTACAAGAATGAAATTGTTTCACCCTAGATGAAAGCAACAAATAGAGACGGAAGCGTGACGCAAAAGTAACTTAAAAGAAAACTACCTTGATCTTGTTAATTATATACTTTTTTTGTTTAATTGTTAACATGTTAACTTCTTTTCCCTTATACCACTAAACTCATGCCTTACGTTTTATATTAATACAAGGACAACAAGCTTTCATCTCACTTGATGGGGTCGGATACATGAACCAAACGAAGTCATTGTGCCAGATCGAAAACCAATTTTTAAAAAATATCATTAAGCAATCCTATTTTAACATTTTATACTAGTACTAGTATTTAGTTGATTTTATTTGATTGGTTAGTTGAATTGCGTGGGAATTGAAACCGTAAACATTCAAAGAGAGGAGAACACCAAATTACTACCAGCTCTTATGAGGAAGGATATGATATGGTCACCACTGAGCTGTGTACCTCGTGATAATAATGGCCCAAATTTCATTATTTTTTATTATTTTATTGCAAGCTAACAAAATAGCAATCTGTCAGAACCTGTAGTTGCAGAGATCAGGTCAAGCGTATGAACCTCAGAAGGTTCATGATTCCTGAAGGAAGGTATAGAAACTCATATTCAGAAAAATTATATACAGTGAATTGTTTATTTATTTGATTTGATTCATTCCGCTCAGACTTCAGAGGCCTTTAATTAATAAATAATAAATTAAATCAAACACAACTCTTAGCTGCTTGCACTGCTCTAATTGACCGACCTTTCTTTAGAACAGATCATTCCCCTACGTTTCATTTTGAACTGCAACAGGTGCAGTTAATACCTAATGGTGTAAATTTTGGCATTCAACTATATTGAAGCCGTTTAAGAAAATGAAGCAATTCATGATGCCCTCTAGAAATTGCTTCATTACTTCCTGTGAAAATTTGGACCTCGCCTTTTTTTTACAGTTTATGCTATAGGTTGGTAACGTCTGAAACCAGTTCAAAACGAGATCTCTGTTTTTTTCTGGAAAGCCATTTGTATCATACAAAACCTGATTGAGGAAAGGATATTGAAATGATCAGAGATTCAGAAACAAGATACAAAAAAATGACTTCTATTGTAGTGCAATCTGCATAATACCGTAGGCTCAGAAAAACAAATTAGAAAGCAGGAGAGACTAAGCCTAAACAAGTTTTTTTTTTCCCCTTTATCAGGAAAATGAATATATTATTATAATATGGAGCAAATGATGTGCAAAAGCTAAACCAGTTTTGAACTGGTTTTCCGCCTAAACTAAAATTACTATTAAATACGAAACATATTACTATAAACAACCTCACATGGCCATTGACATTCTGCATCTCCCTGAAAGTAAAACAGAACAATTTCCTGCAGATATACATACCAACGGATAAGAAAGATATTACCAATTTAACAGCCAGCAGAACAGCTAATGAAACCAAAAAACAGTATTCAATTTTTGGTTCATAAAAAACAGTATTCAATTGAACTATGATTGAGATGCATAGATTGTAACTATCTGTAGGTGCATTCTGACATTAACTATTAGACCAAATATTCTTAGTTGACAAGACTTTCATCATTGTCATCTTAACACCAAAAGAGGCAATGACGAGAGCAACTATACCTACATTGTATTGTCATAGGCTGCTCCTTATTTTGCTCCATCCAAATGAGCATTGCCTGTGGTAACTGGTAAGTAAAAGTTCATGAATTGCTGTTACACCTCAGATAGAGAAAGATAGGACTATGAAGGTGTATGTTCAATAAAAAACAAATAAATGAAACCAGCAAATGTGACAATTACACAGTTAGACTATGCTGACAGGGGGTTACGCGGGTGGTTAATCAAGGGATGGGAGGTATTGGGAGAGAACGAAGAAAATTAATAGCTAGAAATGTGTCTAGTAATTTCCCCTTGTTAAGGAAGTCAAGTCCTTGTTCATTCTTTATTCTCCATTCTAGTCTCACCTAAACTCTACTTATATCAATTCAGGTTACTATTAAAGCAATAAACTTCGGGAATCCTAACGTTGGCACAAAAAAAGAAACAGAAAAACTTTCAAATACTGGATGTTGTGTTAGATTTGGTCATCATGCTTAATCTATGCTCACAAATTTCTTAATGTTCCCTATTAAAGATCTCAGGACATTTCCTTTTTCACATAAATGAAGCGAAAGGGGGCAGCTGATTAACTGTTCCTGTTTGAATTGAACTGAATGGAACAAAACTTGTCCAACTCTGGTTGATCTGCTAACTGGTGATGCCTGCCTGTGAGCCTACAAATATTATTGGTCATGACTCATGCGTAAACAGCTTACATATACTTAGCATAAAACCTACATAAATGAAATTTAAAGACTTCCCATCAATTAGACATCATTATGCTGCTGTGACTCTTTTCCCAAGTAACTATAATTTACAAAAGTAATCAAACTAAGGCTTACTCTGAATTTGGAACACTAACAAAAAATCTTAAGCCACTTTGAAAGATATGATGGAAAGGGGTCGACCAAAGCCAGATTAAGTTTGATAGTATGTTCAGAAAGTTAGGATATTGACGTGTGTTAGGCTGATGATAGTTATTGGATCAGGACTAAGCATTGATTAGTATACAACTAAACATAGAACGGGTATTCTATTAAAGAAAAAAGAAGAATAATAACACTCATCTTCGCTTGGTCTAAATCTAGAATCTTATTTACTTCTACAGTTAAGGATTTGCTTCATTGAGAGGCCAATTTACAAATTTCTTTTTCCAAATCGCAACAGTGAGACCCTTAAAAGATTTCAGACAAAAAGAAATGAGACTTACGGGAAGGAAAGATGTTGATTATTCTGCTTAACAGTCATTAGTACTCTCTGTTGGATTCTTCAAATGCTCAGACTCAAATTCCTCCTCTCTGCATTCCATTCTACAGATTGGGTTATGAATTTAAATGGAACCAATAACTTATAAATAATGAAAGCTGAGAGATATACAAATATCATACCCGTGCATTGGTTATATATCTTGTCATCTTGTGTAGTTATGCTTTGCGCTGCATCCTTATACATTTTATCGTTTGAACAATGAACATCTCATATTTCCAATCTGTTGATGAGTGTTTGGCTACACACTTTGTAGTCGTTGCTCTTTCAACTATTGCTGTTTTTATTCTCACCACTTGAAGGTAATCTCTGTATGTTAGGTTAATCGTCTTGCTAATGTAACATTTTGAAAATGATCGAATATCAAAATTTTACTACCATGCAGCCATGCTGAAAGTTTGAACAGAGCTAGAACCGGCTTTATTCAGAATACTATTAGCTTTCATTCTTTTCCTTACAGTTTCAACGTCATTCCACCTTTCTGCAGAAGCATAAACATTTGACAAAGCTACATAGTCCTCGCTCTTATGCACCGACTTTGCACAACTCTGCTCTTCTAACTGCAGAAGAAACTTCCCCACCTTCACTCCCATCATAACGTCCCCATGAATGTTGCATGCACCAAGCAAACTCCTCCATATTACAGGATCAGGGCTGATCGGCATCCCCATGATTAAATTATAAGCTTCTTTCAACTTTCCTGCTCGGCCAAGAAGGTCAACAACGCAACCATAATGTTGTATCCGAGGTGTCAAGCCAAACTTTCTCTTTATATCATGAAACAATTGAAGGCCTTCTTCAACAAGCCCACCATGACAGCAAGCTGACAACAAACTCGTAAAAGTCGCTTCATTCGGCTTCACACCATAACCTCTCATTTTATAGAAAACCTCCAACGCTTGTTTTCCCTTCCCATGAATGGCCAAACCGGTAGTCATTGCTGTCCAAGTCAAGATATTCTTCCGCTTCATTCGCCAGAAGACCGACAAGGCACTGTCAAGGCATCCACACTTCGAATACATATCCACAAGCCCAGTGCCGATAAACACATCATCTTCAGGATTACACACTGTTTTTTCTGCAAACCCGTGTATGCAAGCACCAATTTCTAGCATACCGATCTGAGCAGCCGCCGAAATCACAGAAAGTAAGGTTGTATTTGTTGGTTTAACTCCACTCTGATCAACCAACATTTCATTAAACAAAGACAATGCACTAAGAGCGTATTTCTTATTTCCTTCTTTTAGGTTACAATAACCAGATATCATAGCATTCCAAGTAACACTGCTTCGTTCAGGCATTTCATCAAACACCTTTCGTGCAGAAATAATCTCTCTATTGCAAGCATAAAAATATATCATAGTAGTCGGAACCAAAATACTTGACTCAATCCCATGTTTAACAATTAGGCCATGTACTTGTCTACCTACCCATAACGTTGAATTTGATGGAGATCGAGCACATGCTCCAAGAACAAAATTGAAGGTGTAATAATCGAAACCAAAGACTCCCCTTGAAAACTCATTTCGGAAAATAAGAATAGATTCTTTGGGTTGAACACATCTTATCAAAGTATTGAAGAGAAACAAGTTCGGGTTGTCGAAGTGTTGAAACAGCAATTGTGCATTATTGGGAGTGTGTTGGTGAGTTGAATTACAATAATGCTCGACTAACTTGGCTAACAAAGTGGGGGATTTCAAACCGTTAGTGATTAATTGAGCATGGATTTGCTTTACATTGTTGGAAAATTTGGGAAATGAATGTAAGAGAGAAACACATTTGTGTCTTGGGAGGTAGGTATGCATGAAGGCTCTGTTTTGTGAAATTCTGGGTTTATGACTGAAAAGCTTCACATGGATTTCATAGTCATTCATTCATCTAAGAACATCTTTCACTCAACGTTGGGACTTGAGGCATTTGAGTCAATTCCTCATTTGACAAAAGAGTGAGAGTAATGTTAACTCCTAGAGTATTTTATTTATCCATTTAATTTTGATAAGTGTTATTTATTTTTTAAAAAATTAATGTTTAATAAAAATATAAAAAATATTTTTTAAAACTTATGAAAGAATTTATAAGAATATTTAGGATGAGAATTTAACATTTTTTTTTACAAAATTGACAAGAAACAATGTACACAATTTTATTAAATAATTAATTTTAACTTTCCAAAAGAGTCTTTATTACAACTTTCCTTCCTTTACTTTTAACTAATTTACGTTTACATATGTTCTAGTTACGTAGCTTAGTTAGTAAGTACATGAGAACATGTGTAAGTATGAGGTTTAAATCTCTACTACTATATTTTATTATGAACCAAAAAAATAAAAGTTAGTTAAAAGTAGTTATTGATATTAAGATTAACAAAATTTATCTACACTTTTTATGACTACCCTTATTTCATTGGTTTAGTTTCACTAATTTCTCTTTTCACATTTTTTATCCATTTAAAATGAAGCAATATCATTAGTTGACACTATTATTGAAAATTGTATAATCATTAAATACCACAATATGAGAAAAAAATATTTATACTTTCCTACTTTAAAAAGTACCTTATAAATAGGAACAAAAAGCTTATAGAAAGTAACTTATAAATAGGAACAGAGGTAGTAGTAGTAACTAGTATTAGATGTTCGTGCGTCACTCACAGATTAGGACTCTTTAATATGTTAGTTAAAAGAGATGGATAGTTTTACAAAATTATGGATTTCGGATGTGCCTCAAAGCTAATTTATTAAATGTTCTTTAAACTATTGACAATTTGAAATAAATGTCAATCATAACAAATAAAACTCATTATTTTTGAGGAGGTAGTGTTCATTTATTTTCGTCCTTTTCAGCGACCTCTCGTCACGATAAATTGTTATACCTGATCACCATAGACGGTGTCGCTTTGAGTTACGTAGGCCGTCGGCTTGTCGTAATCAGGCAGAAAAAATATATTTTTCATAATTTTAAGAATATAAATTCGATGAGGTTAATTTATGAATATTTATAAATATTTTAATGCATGTTTAAAAGTGCATCTCACGAGTCCCTCAAGCTTTGCTTTTCCTTTTTTTGGACGCAGAGATTAACATCATCCAATTTATGAATGAAATAATTATATTTTAGACATTAGCGTTTAGAATAGTGTTTTTAGATAGTGTCATCTTAAAATAAGAGTGATTTTTTTTCTTCATATTTTTACTATTTTAAAAACGATAACGTCCAAAAGCAATTCTAAAAGCTTATGTGCGAAAAATAGATTATTCCATTTTGAATTTGAATGGTGTCAATTCCAATGTGTGTGTGTGTTTTTTTTTTCTCTTGTATATTTTAGTTTTGTGTTCACGATAGTCTTTACTAGGCTTCGGTCTGTTTTATCTAGTTCTTGTTTGGGCTTGTAAGCCACTCTTGCTACGGGTTTCTATAGAAACCGCATTTTCTTCTATTAACACTTTTCAATCCTTTTTACTGTCATCAAAAATCCAAAAACACCCTTGCTACGTTCACAACCCCAATCCTTTTTTATTGTACATAAAGTTATCATTGAGATACAACTACTAATTATCATAGATGTACAATTACAATTAATTCATTAATTGTCACAATTTTTTTTTGTTTGAATTAGAGTTGTAGGTTAAACATGTAGCTTCTTCATTCTCCTTATATATACACTATTGATTTATACTTTTAGTACACATCTTTTATGCTAATAGAAAATTCTGTTAGATAAAATTTATATTAATAATGCTAATAATCTCGTGATTTATTATTAATTAATACAAGATTTTTTTTCTAGGTAGTGGTACAAAAGTCTCCTGTCTCCCCAAGTGCCACTTTGGAAATTAAAAAAAAAAAAATTGGCTGAGAAAAAAAAACATAAGAAAAAGAGAAGAAGTGGTTTCTACATAAGATGGTCTAGGGTTAGGTTTAGCCAATTAAGCACTACATCCTCATTATGATGTGTTCGGTTAGGATTGAAATCAGGTGCCTTTAAATTAGGTCTTCAATTATGTCCCACCAATAAAATATCGTCACGTTATTAAAAAAATTTATTAGGAAATTAAAGATTAAAATTAAAGAAAATATTTTTAATGATGAGACATGATTGGGAACATGATTTGACGACATATGATTTGTATCCGTTGGGTTAATAAGCAAGTAAATGATCCCGTTAAGGGAGCATCCAACATTCATGCATGTTTAATAGACAAACTTATTTGGCAAAGAAAAAATGAAAAATACCACAAAACAAAGTGAAGTGATGTCCAATCTTAGCTAGCTAAAAAGAAAGAGTGTTCACCTATAGAAATGGTTATTCTCTATTGACCACTTGCCATTTACGTATACACGACAACATCATGTCAAAATTTTTGGTACATATCTATCTTTTTTTTTTTTTTCACTAAAATTGTTGTCACATTATCCACAGTTAAAGACTAATAAACATTTTTCACGCATATATATAACGTCTAAAATTCAATCTCTGATCAGTATTTTGAAAAACATAACTATCTATCAAATCTATTTTCTTGTAGATATTAAAGACATAAAGGGTGATTAAAAATTGTGAATTCATGAAAAAAATTACTTTTTATCCAACCGGAATTAAATAATATATCTAATGGTTTTTCTTTTAATTTATATGTCTACAATGTGTTTAATTTGGGAATTATATATTAATCAAATTGAAAGGTTTTTTTTCATCAGATTACATGTTGTCAAATTTGATTACTCAAATATTAATTTATTCTTATTAAAATATATTAAAAAATTAATATAATAAATTTAACAACTTCAATTCATTATTTTTTATATATGTGTAGGTATTTTATTATTTATGAACTGCTAGATTTTTATAGACAATTATGTTACATACAACTTCATACTTTATTATTATCCTCAATTTTTTTTAACAGAGGTATATCCCTTTCGCATATTCTCACAAATTACGTTTCATAATTTGGATTTCGATTGAATTTTATTATCAGTTTAATAAAAATTGATTCGGTGACAAGCACGAAGTGGAGGTTTTACTTCACTATCAAACAACTCCCACCGGTCCTTTTTATTAATTTGTCAACTTTCATAAAAAATTTACCTCCTACATGTTTAATTAGAGTGTACTGTCAATTAATACTTTATTATTAAACTAATAAAATAATAAAAATTTTATAACAAAAGTTAAATATTTATATTCTAAAAAATTAATTATATTAGAAAATGTCTGTTTTAATGAAAGCAGAAGTGCGAGATTTGAATCTAAAACCGGATGTAAACTACTCAAATCTGACCATTAGTTAGGTCGACTCTAATGGGTTTTGCGGTACCTTGTTTATTCATTACTTTTTTTTGTTATGACTATGAATTTTTTCATCTTTAGGATAGAGATTAATTTCATTCACGCTGCGTAGTTGGCGCTGAACTTCGAAATAATTTGACATAAGTGAATTCGAACACGAATTTTTCCGCTGTAAATCGTTCATTATATGAACTTAGCGCGAGATCTTATACTGCTAAGTCAACCCTTAAGATTGTCTTTGTTTATCCATATACAAAAATAAGTATAGTGAAAATTTTATTTACTTTTGGTCAAACTATAAAAAATTTTTCAAAGACGCTATATATATATTGGGCCAATCCTAATTCACAGGACATACATATTATCGATGACGAATCTGTGTATGTGCTCATTTTTCTTTCCATAACTTTGGCCATTTCTTTTGCTCTCTTGTCCAATTCATAGTGGGCTTCCAACTCCTTAATCTATTAGTATTGTTTTTGGGTCAAGAAAAATAATAAATTCGTAGAGACAAATATACAATAGATTCAAGATTTTGTTCGATTTTGTGTGGACATAACCAGTCATATTATGATCCACCATGCACCATTTCTTCAGCTAGTAAGTTTGTACACACACACACAATAATAGTATACAATTTGATCAGTACGTGTGTTAATTGTCATTCGGTGGAAAATCTACGCAGCATTTATTGATAATGTTTTGTTTTAGCCACAAAATTTTCCCATTTTCATTTTTCTAATTTAATTAGTTTCTCATACAAGGCTATGGTACCTAGGTGAAGCATATGTTTTTAGTTACCCCAAAAAGTAAAAACAAAAACAAAAAAAAGTCTGGTTAGAGCATTCATTCTTAATGTCGGCCACTTTTAATTTTTTCTGTACAAAGATGTTTTTTTTTTTGGTTGAATGCATAGAAATGTTTGGAGTAGTGCACCAAAATTACAGAACGTGTAATTAAGTTAATTTGTCAATTTCTATAGCCACGAAGTATATTCATGCACTCTCACGTAAAGTATATAGATAATATAGAACCCTATATTCATAACCAAACCAACCCATCTGAAATTATTTAAATAGATCTAAAAATTCGAAAAATGACAAAATAAAATATTGAATAAACTAAAAATAAAAATATCCGTATAATTTTATTGATTTAATTTGAATTTCGATTCTTTCTATCAAAACCGAACCAACCCAAAAATATATTTTGGTTTCAACATATGGCGACATGGCAATTTTCTTTCGACGGCTACTGCCATTTGGCAGCTCCGAATCGAGTGACACCACTTGAACATGTGTCACTCTATCATGAGCTGCGACCACATGCATCATCGTTGTCTTTTTTATTGAAAATACTGATCCTTTTTTTAAAAATGTCACATTTTGCTAAATAATTTAAAACCTTTCCAATTTTGATGAATTTTTTTTAAAAAGAAATATTATTTTGGTCGATTAGTCAAAGTTTGTCATTAAAAATAAAAAGAAAGTAGCAAAATTAAAAAGTATGGTGGAAAGAGTCCAAATAATATAATTAATTTGTCCCAATTCCAACGTACGTATGCAGATATATACAATATAGAAGGAATGTCCTATCATATGCATTAGAGCTTGTGCAGGAACTATTACCTTTGATGGAAAATTCAGATTAAAAAGGAAGAGAAGATTAAATTAATGAATAAAGAGAATTTTAAACAAATTAAGATGCTGATGATAATATATAACTTCTATCTAATGTTACAACGTAACAGATAGATTAGATTGAATAATATTGTCCACGCTCTCTGTTTATAGATGTGAGTAAGTGGGAATTAGGGACAGAATCATATGCTTTAATTAATTCCCATTACATATATATATTTTACATAACGATTGGTCTCTCTTTTTATGACAATAGTTTATTATGGAAAGCAAAGGAGACCTCTTTAATTTGTGGCTAAAACTTTTCATGCTCTTCTTACGTGGCTCTTTCCTAATGATAGCTCCCTTCAATAGTCTTTCCACTTACAAGTGCCATCTTATATATGCATGCAATTCCTATTTAAGTTTTTTTAGGTTTAAAAATTACATTGACTTCCTCTAAATTTTGCTTAGATAGATTATATTATTCTTTTAATTTGCATAGCGACAGATCCAAAAATTTGAAGCAGTGGGAGTAATATATATGTATAAACTTGTATTAAAAAAATGAAATAACTATTATTAAAAAATATAAATATAAATATAAATCATATTTTTTTCCACAAGTTTTCATATTTTAAAAACTTTTATTGTTTTTCCCGTTATTAATATTATTAAATATTCCCACCTCAATAGAAGTAATCAAATAATAATTCAATCACTTCTCACGTACAATTTTACATTTAAATGATATTCATGATAGAAAAAGCTCTATCAAAAGTTGCAATTGTTATTAGTAGTATCAAAACTAACTCTATATAGCATGGTTCTTAATCTTCACAAGATTTATAAAAAGATAAAATCAAGAGATAAACATCATTTTAATCCTTTAAAAATGTATGTGTCTTTAATTTAGCTTTCAAAAGATTTTTGTCGTCAATTTAGTAGTCCTCGAAAGATAGAAAACGCCGTCTCATCCATCCATTTTCAACAGAAGACCAAATTGGTGACATTTTAATCTTTCAAATATGAATTTGATAGCATTTCAAAAAAAGTAAAGGAATCAAAATGAAAAAAAAAAAAACTTAAATTTAGTGTAAAGTTTAGGAACTATAAATACTACTTTTACTTTAATTTATTTAGTATAATATTCACATTAATTATTTATCCTTTAATTAATAAAAGTTTTTTTAATTAATTAAATCTCAAATTCACATTTAATAATATAACGAAAATATAAGCATTTAATTAAAAACAAAGTTATATAGTTCGGATTAAAAATAAAAATTAAATATTATTATATTCAAAAACAAAATTAAGTTTATATCTATTTAAATTTAAATGATTTAATAAAATATATTTTATTTAATTTTTAATTATTACATATTAAATTTTTAATTTGATTAAATAAGAACACAATAGAAAAAACATCATATAAAATACCATCGATCACTATATGGATCATATGTAATTAAATAGCTAATATTCAAATATAGCTGTATAGGTCAAACACTATGCATGCTAGTAGTATTTCCAACCTTTATAGGTTAAAAAAGAATTGGTGAAAAGCTTGTAAAGGGCAATTAAGCTTAATTTATTTCTAGCAAAAGTCCACTATTGATGCATATGCTAATGAGGTTTAACAAACATGGCTAGTTCTAACGTTGACAGAATCCATAAAATAAAATACTAGTTCATTATATTATGTCAATTAATAAATAATCAGATCAATTAATTGATTAGTGCGACAAACTTTCATGTTTGCGAATATAATAGTACATGTTAGGAGTAATTTCTTCAAAATTATAGTTAATCAATTGCTTCCCATTTCATTTCTAGCTGTATGGAATAACCTATTAAAATTAATTAAAAAATAAAATTCGGTTTCCCAGAATGTAAAAATTTATAATTAATCCGACGAGTAAACTTCATCCATTTCACACGTTATACAAACCAAATGAGTTCCTAATTAGTAAATATGCATGCCTTAGTTTTCATGACTTTGGTTCAGAGTTTCAATTCGCAACTAGCATGGTATAACTAATAATGACTGTTAATTAAGATTACAATTTAAAAATGTATATAAAAGTCTCAGTTATATAATTCAATTAGTCAGAATATTTGTGTGTGAATATTCGAGTTTAACCTTTAGTTAATGTATTATATTTTTCTATAAAAATAAAGACTCACATAGAATTATGATAGAATTGCATGTTTGTAGCAACACAAAAGTTTTACTTTTTTTTTCTATTTTATTATTGTCTCTCTTTTTTTTTTCAAAAATAGTTATATTCAACGTAACCAGCTGCAAAATTGAATAACGAAGGCTTTAATTTATTGTATGCACTCACGCAGTGCTTTTTTATCATTATTATTTGCTTTTATTTTCTGATGATATTCCCTACTACTCCATCCAAAATTCTCCCATGAAGTGTCTCATCACAATTTTCTTTATTTATGTAAACGTACGAATATCCAATTATTGTAAACTATGATCTCTGTCTCTCTGTTTATCCTTATGAAAAAGTTTTGAAATGAATCTTTTGCTACCATCATCACCACCGCCTATTTCCCACTAATTTATTTTTTTAAATTATAAATGAATCTTCGATTTTAAAGTTCACACTTTGCTTATTAGCACTGGATTCTCAAGAGCTTTTGACATTATATGCCACACGCAACTTTAATTTAATTTCTTCCACTAATAAACAAATGTGTTCCATGAAACAGAGAAAGAGAAGTGGTGTGCAGTGTACATTGGTGTTTTTCATCATCATCTTCATTCTTCAACTGGTGCGTCTGGATTCTGGTTATGTGGACAGTGATTACAAATTTCCTATTTTAATTTTTTAGCTAGCTAGTTTTGTTGATGAAATAGATATATATATTTATGAATTTTAACTTTTACTAACTTTTTTTAATTTCTGTTAAATTAGCTACGGTTACTTAGTATAGTGTTTGTGTAAGAAATTTGTTTGTTAATAGAGCCATTAATTAAATATCTTTACAAATAATATCTAAATCAATAATATATATAAAATATTTATATTAACATATTTAATTGTTAGTAATTATATATTTATTTATTAGTATAAATATTATATTTATATTGACAATTTAATTTTATTAGACTATATATTAATTTATAAGAACTTGTAGTTGAAATGGCACAAGGAGAAGCTCTCGAAGTTTGAGGGGAGGGGCTCAATTCTCGGTGGAGAGATTTAGGAGTAGTATAGTGTGGGGGTGTGTGTTTGACCGATAAAAAAAAGAACTAATTCAATACTAAAACGCATTAATAAATACCAATAAAATATTTGATAAGTGATAAGCAATTTAGTCTCCTGTATAAATAATGATACAAGTTTAAATGTCGAAAAGCATACTTATTAGGATGTTTTCTTACCACTACCTCTCTATTAAAAAGAATATATAATGTTTCGATGATAGCGCCGATCACTGTTTCATTTCAGAGATCCTCTTGTAATTGGAATGTGATTCGCTTGTTTTTATTATTTTCTTTTGTTGTTTTGAAATTTAAGGATAAATGAATCAGAAATTAAATTTATGTATATTGGAAGGACTTTAAGATGGTGCGAAGCTTAAACTCCATCGAATGTGCTTCATGGGTTGGAATATGGTACCCCCAACTATATATTGTGTGATCTGTCGATTTTATGATCACCCTTCCTTTTTCGGAGACTGAATATCAGTTACTCATTTATTTTTTCAATGGATATATATATATGGAATTGATTGTAATGGCTATCCAAAAAATTATATCTATTAAATTATGTGTGTATTTATTGATAAAAAAAAATTCAAATTAATCAAGTGAGTTAATCATGTCAAGGCCGCCAATTTGGCAAAGTCAGTCTCTCCTGTCTAGCTCTCCAACTAAGTTGTTTCAATAATCAATTAATATACATTATACTACCTTCGGTCAAAAAAAAAATACTTTACTTTTCTTAAAGTATTCTTTATCATCTTTTTAACCACTAAAATTAAATGATTTGTTAGAAATAATCAAACAATCAATGTAGAGGTTATTTAGGAAGTTTAACATTAAATAAATTAAAAATTATTCAATCTTGCTTATATTTAGTACTAAAACAAATGAATTCTAAGTTGCTTATATTTAAAATAAGAGGAAGTAGTAGTATATTTATATTCTTTCTGTTTTTATTTATCTGTCCATTTAAAGCTAAAATATACTTATTAAAAAATCAATTATTTTATCAAAATAATATTTAAATTCTTTATAATATTTTTATCTCTCCTTCTTTTATTAATCTAAATGGTTAAATTGATAGAAAATACATTTAATAGTATCTTAAAAATGTAAATGAACAGATACATAGAAATAAAATTCTTCATTCTAAGTAGATAGATAAATAAAAATAAAATACTTCTCTTTGAATGGGATAAATTAAATAAAAAAGAACCAAAAAATATTTCATTTTGGAGAAAATTAATAGGGACATAAGTGTGAGATTCTCTCCAAGCCAATGAGATTGTGGATTTCTAGCCGCCCAATCATTTTGCCTCTCTCAAAGTTGATTCCTTTGCTTCCTTCTTAAGCCATTTTATTTTCACCAAATAAATGCCATTTTCTTTCTTAATTGGTGATACTCAGTAATTTAATACTTACTCCTTTATGTGATTAGTAGTGGACTATTGGCTGTTTGGATTTTCTCATGCTACCGGTGGATTCAGCATTAATCTCAATTATTAATTAAATAATATTAAACATTGATCGAAAAGTAATTGAGATAAAAAAAAAGTCAACAAAATGAATGGCTAAGATATAACTAGAGAGGAACAAGATATTAGCTGGAGAAAATTCATAACTATGGTTATGAGTTATGATGCTAATTACTTCTCACATTCCTTCTCATGATTTCATTGGTTTTTCCTCTATAAATGACCTTTTTTGCCTCTCTTTTTCTTTTGGCTTGTATGGTATGACAGAGTATGATGGGTTTGTTCTAATTTATTTAATTTAATTTTTATTTTATGCGATGGATCAGCTTTTTTCTTCCTAATACTATTCGTGAGGTAATTTGATGCAATACACCTGTGATCATTAGCTACGCTTTATAGAATTTATTGTTGCAAGTAGTGAACAACATCTGCCTCCGTTTAGACTGTCAGAAACTAATATCTCATGCTTACATCTCAACTAGTGCCCTTTATATGACTCAACTCACATTATACTCTTTCACTACATTTGTAGTCGGAGTACAATATATTTTTAGTTTTTATAAAATATTATTTTTTAAAGATTTAAATATGTTTTTGATTTTTATAAAAAATGATTCTTTTGATTTTGGTTTTGATAATTTTTTTTTTTTTACTTAAGACCTCAGCAATAATTTAATTATTAGTTTTAATTCTTAAAGTGTAAAAATGAATTTTGTACTAAATACACCTTTAATTAATTAATTATTTAATTAATTTAATTTAATAAATTAAATTATAAAAATAGTAAAAATAAAATAAAAGAAAGGAAAAAATTTATAAAAAACAAAAAAAACGAGTTTTGGTCCCTACAAAGTGAAAAAACGAGTTTTGTGCCAAACACACCTTTAATTAATCAATTATTTAATTAATTTAATTTATTAAATTAAATGATAACAATAGTAAAAAAAAATATATATAGAAAACAAAAAAAAGAGTCTCGGTCCCTATAAATAGTTGTTTCTTTGTTTTTTATTATTTTTTTCTTTCTTTTTCTTTTTTTTACTATTTTTACCATTTAATTTAATAAATTAAATTAATTAAATAAATGATTAATCAAAAGTATATTTGGCACAAAACTCGTTTTTTTCACTTTAGGGACTAAAACTAATAATTAAATTATTGTTGAGGACTTAAGTCAATTTTTTTTTTAATAAGGACCAAAACTAAAAGAGCCATATTTTATAGGGACAAAAAACATATTTAAGTCTTTTTTAAATTAATATTGAGAAATTAAAAATAGAATTTTTAAAAAGATAGGCACTAAAACACAAAATATAATTTTATAAAAACTAAATTAAAAAATAATATATTTAATAGAGACTAAACATATTTTACCCTTCGGAATATATTTTTATCATTGCATTAACACTAATGTTAATACACTTTTACAAGTGTAGGAATAATGTTCCATAATGAAATGAAAATAAAATAAAATAAAATAAAAAAGAAGAAAACTAATAAAGGGGTTTTTTGATGGTGGCATACGATTGAAGAAGCTTTTGGCACCCTATAAATACCCCTCCCACTCCTCCTACTTGCAGTACCATCGACCACTATCATCATCTGATCAATACTCTCTCGATCTCTTCCTCCTTTGCAACTCCCACTCTCAGTGGTCTTTCATTTAAAGACCTCTGTTGAATGCTTTTGTGTTTTCTCAGGTAATTAATCTTTTCGAATTCTTCTTTAAGCCTCGAGTGTGTTTTCTAATTTTAATAAATTCTGTTAATTTCTTCTTTTTTTGGACATTTTGCTAACACTTTTTTCTTACTTGTTGTATGCAGTTAAGTAAGTACTTGTGTTTCACTTAGGGTCATATATTGGAGATGTCAAATTGTATGATGAGCAAGAAGATTCAAGGCCTAACAAATCAGGGCATTGTCACCATTTTAGGCTCTGAAATCTGTGCTTCTTTGAATTCTCTGCGGCGAACTCTATCCGCAGACATGTCTTCCAAGAAATGGCTTTCTCAAAATGGCTTCTCTCCCGTGAGAAAGACCGCTTCCTCCCAACAACTCTCACTTCCACACAGCGAGCTCACTCTTGCTGAATACTCATTGTCCTCTTCTGAAGAAGACGATGAGTATGAAGAAATGAAGGAGCATAATGAGAATAAAACAGAACAATTTGACATGTGGAGCTCAATTTTGTTTTCCCATAAAGTCAACGAGAAATCCTCTATATTGACTATTACTCCGTATGTTCACCCAATGGTGAAAAGGTCGAAAAGTTCTCTGAGTGAAGAAAGTCTAGAAATATGTACGGAGAGTCTCGGATCTGAGACTGGCTCAGATGGGTTCTCCTCTTACCCATCATCTGAGACAGGGGATTCAAAGGAGGACAAAGAAGAAGAGATGGTCAAAGTTACGGTTAGTGACGAATCTAGAAATTTTAAACTGTGCGACCAAATGCAGATTGACCACGAGGAGTTGGAGCTTCCGAAACACAACTGTGCTCGGAAGAAGCCACTTCCTCGCTGTTTTCCTCCTCCTCTTCCTTCACTCTTTTGTGAAAATGGTTGGTCGCTTCACATGCGGTCCCACCGCGACAACGGGAGGTTGTTCCTCGAAGCCGTGTCTGTTCCTTCGCAGAACAATTTTTCGGCTCAGCGCCAAGATGGTCGCCTTGTCCTCACCTACACCGGTCACGTGGCCGAAGAAGAAGAGCAACAAGAAGAAGAGAAAGATCACGTGGAGGAATTCGAGGAAGAAGTTGAGGATTTAACTGTGACGACAGAACAAGCACCGACGTTGTCTTGTGGGATTACAACCGTTCATATGTTGTCATTAATGACAAATGATGATTACAAGCAAATCGGGTTAGTTAATTGGAATCCAAAATGGTCAAAGAATTTCAACGATGCTTATGATTATGAACACTACTGGCAGAGAAATTCCAGAGCAAAAAAAGCTGCATTTATTCTTAATCCATTTACCAATCTGCAAAATAACAAGCTAGTTTTCTCTGGAGAAAGGAAAGAAACTTCAAATGGTGATTACTTTGTTCTGAATTTGAAAACTTGCAAGGATTCTAGGAGGTCTTTTCTGTTTTGGGAGCCTTATTGCATTGCCACGTGACCCGGCCACATTGCCAATCCAAAACCCAAATGAATTACATTACTCTATCATTTTCTCTTTACCCTGTTGTATTGTTAATTTGTTATAGTCAAATAATAGAAAATGGAAAGGGACAGAGGGATAGTGACACAAAATATATATATATATATATATATACTACTTTATTTGTAATATGAGATCAATTAGTTAAACAGTGGCATACGTATTATGTTTATCTGTCTATGCTATTTACAATTACATGACATAATTTGTGTTCATCTTTGACATGCTACGTTTCACTTTATTGTACTGCCTTTAATTATCATCTTTACTACCTTTTTCCTTTTAGAATACAAGAGTGCATTGTTTTAGATTTCAGTGAAATAAAAAAAAATAAAAATTGAGATGCTTTTTTTTTTTTAAAAAAAAAGGAGAAACTGTATTAGAAATGAAAGGTATTAAACTGAAATCGTATTCATTATGAAAATGTTGAGTATTACAGTGTACATACATATATTTATAATGCAAATATATAAAAGAAGGCTGATTAATTTATCTCTCAATACCCTTCCGCAAAGTGAAGAGTATATATTATATACTTTTAACTTGGGCAGAATAGAATCAAGTACCAATAACTCTAAAAGTTTAATAAATATATCTACTATTTGATGTTCGCTTTTTGATAGGTAACTTTTTATTTTAGTGTTTCAATTTATGTGTAATAATGATGTAAAATGTTAGACAAAAAGTCATAAGTCAATGGGGTTTTGAATGGGTCCTGAGGCCTAATTTGGTCTTATTTTTTGGGAACACGTGATCTATCTATGATTTCTTTTGCCCCTTCTCCTGATTGAAAGCCAAGACAATGGCTATCATATGTTCGGTTAAATATATAAAGGGTCGCAAAGTTATTTTAATAAGATCCGTTTCGATTAGATTTTAATAGGATGAGAAGTGAAAAATACATAAACAAAATAAATATTAGTAATTGAGATTATTAATGCAAAAGAACTAAGATAATTTAATGAAAATAAATATTTTAAATTTTTATTAAAAGTTATTTTGAGTAAAACAAAATCCAAAATCAACTGTACTGAGTTGTATTTTATTCTTCACTTCTTTAATGTATCATATTAAACTGGACTTGTTGCGTTCTAAAAATACGGGAACGGCATAGAATAAAGATACCTGGCTAGGAGGTGTTGATGACGAGATCACGGGAAGAACTCCGGTCTCTAGGTGCTCCGGCGGCGCTCCACAACGGCGGGTGGGGGGACCTGCAAGGACTCCGACGCTCAAGTCAGTGACTGTATGGGTCAGAGTAATTATTATTAGATTAGTAGCATACCAGAGTAATTATGATGTATTTTATTTATAAAGGATTATTTAGGGTTTGCAGGCTATATTTTGGGCCTCGTGGGCCTTGTCTTTGGGTCTAGCCCAACTCCAATAATATCTATGATATTGTGCCCGACATGGTATTCACGACCGGGATATCTCTTAATTCTGGTCCACAACAGAAGCCCCCCAAGCCAACGAGTTGCTGCAAGCAAGTCGGCGACTTTAAGTATCCATGTCGGATTACTGATCCCGCAATCTGGGAAATTTCAAGTTATTCAGCTCTATCGCTCTTTATTCATTAAAAGTTCATTTATAGAATTTCAAGCATTCTCCTTTGCCTTGTTGGCTTAATTTAGTTTCTTGGCTTCAATATTCGAAGCTTCGTATTCTCGGTTCATATGCCGGGTTGGATGTTGAATGTTGAACTTCTCGTGCATAGACTCGATGGATTGCCCTCCATTTGTGAGTAGAAGAATTATTTTCATGGCTAATCATTTTGAGGATTTCTTTGTTGAAGCCCCCCATGATGGTGTTCTACCTGGAGTAGAATTCTAACTCAAGTGCATCACATGTTGGTCTAATTTCATCTTGTAAGATGAATTTTTTTATTCTTTTAGTTCTTGTAGTTCCTCGGAGTTTGGTGATCCTTTTACGGTCTTTCATGCATTCTATCATCGTAGATCTCAGAGTCTGGTAAAATTCACGCCACTTAGAAAGTTATGTCCTTTGTAGCCGACTTGCTACATATCAACTATAGTGGTAAGCTCCAAGTCGATATTCTATTGAGAGTGAAACACTTCACCATATTATAACTGTCCTTGAGTCTATGTTCCATTGAAGGTAAAATTTCGACTTTATTATAGTTTGGCCGACATGAATGTCATGTCGGATAAAACATTTTGTCTCTGATCGTTATGCTGAGACTTTACGTAATTTTCTCTTGAGGTTGTTCGCCCTTTATGAGCACATGATTTTCAACTGAAAGTTTCAGTCATTTTCTCCTTGGCATGGGGCCTATGACCCTCCACATCACTGATATGGATATGGGATTATGATCCCCAAGTTAAGGTTGCTGCCATCCACTTTTTAGCGGAATCATTTAGATGATTTGATTCACTAACTCTACCGACATCGGTATTGTTAGGTGTGATCTGATAAACTAGGAGGTGTTTTACCACCTTGGTGATTTTAAATTTATGACGACTCTTATTACTGAAGCTATCCCGGATACGATGGCATCTCATGCTCTTGCAACCGTATCTCGTTCGATATCGTCTTGAATATCAGTTTATCTCGAAAATTTCCAAAGATTAGCATCATCCCGAAAAATGGCATTTTGCATTTTGCATTTTCAAGCCTATCTCGGTTCTTTCTGGACTTCTCTAGCAATATTCTCTTTGAAGATGTGTATCTCCGCTATGAAAATGGGCTCTTCGGCCTAGTTATCCCCTTTTAATTAGGGAACCATAGACATTTGCTTTTGATTCGGATTATGACTGCTGAATTTATAACCCTCAGATTGAGGTTGAGCTGACGTATCTTGCTCTTTATTTATTTGCTCGCATGTCGAGTCTGGTTCTTTAAACCTTTTTATCTTAAGACTTTGTGACCAATGGCTAATGGTTCAGGATTCCCGCTGGTTATCAATTTCTTCTAATCCTTCAACATAGGAGTTGAATAACCTTTTTGTTTAAGGCTTTCGGTTGATGATGGTCGTTAACCTTGAACCGTTTGTTTTGGGTCGACATGAACTTCATTGTCCAAGAATCCGACGAAAGTTATGTTGAGATCAGCGGTCTTGCCGATGCTATCTTCTTCAAATTAGGGACTTGGTCCCTATTGGAATCATCATGGCCTTGGAGCCAAGTTGGGTCAGTTGTCGAGATGTACTTCGCTGAGAAGTGTTAATCAAAATAGTTTTACTGAAATAGACTGTTGTATGCTTGAAGTCGGATCTGTGACACTATAGTCTCCCAAGTTGACAAGTTTCTTTGAGCAAGCTGTCATCTTTAGATTATTCATGCCGGATCTATTGAATCCCGGTCTTTATGTGCTTGCGGATTTGTATTTTCGTATAACGTCTTGAACCCAAATTTGGGACTTGTCTTGTGAATGAGCTTCAAGGTCTCTTCAGGTCTCCTCGAAGGAAGAGGTCCTAATGCCTTCAGGGATTGTGTTAAGATATTTCAATTATTGAATCTCGGTATTCACCTAAGTTTGGCAGGTGTTTGCTTCTTTTGATCTTTACGTCTTCCAGAAGATCATGACGTTGATGTCGATGAAGCCGAAGCCTCTTGACTTACTTTTCTAATTACTTAACATTTCTTCCGTGACGAAGCCTTGTGCTTCTTTCACGCTTTGGTTACTAACCAATTCTTTTGCTTATTTTCCGGGAAACTCTTTTCCCGGTATGGCATATAGCCTCCTCCATACTATATCGAGAAATTTTTATCCCGAAGCGGCTTGTAGCCTCATTGATATTGTTTTGGGATACTTTTATCCCGGGATGGCCATCGGCCTTATTATGGGATATCCCGGGAGATTGTCATCCCCATATGGCTATAGCCTCGTCGAATTAGGTCCAAGTACTTTGTCTTGGAATGACCCGTAGGCCTTTTTAGTATCCCGTAGGATTGTCTTTTTGGAAAGATCGTAGCCTTTTTGACTTTGACTCAAGTATTTTTCTTAGATTGGTCCGTAGGCATTTTGTCCACTTCTATTTGAAAAATAATGTTCTGGTTTATGTTGAACTTGGTAATTTATGCGTTTTGCACTTTACCCTTTAATGAATTTGGGCTTCTTTGTTGTTTTCTCCTTTAGGATCGATTTGGCTATGATGGTGACAACCATCTTCTTACTTGTGTTTATTTGGCACATTTAGCCGGGATCGTTGTTCTTGTGATTTTTCGTAATGTAGAACCGGGTTGGCCCTAGTTAATGCCCTTTGATTTTGTTGATGTGTGTTAACCTTGGCGGCATCCCGTTCTGGTGTCGTTTACATAGGTTACCTGTGGCGGCATCCCTTTGTTGATCTTGTTGTTGAGGGTTAGTCTTAAAGGCGTCCCGTGTTGATAGCTTTTTGTTTCGAGCTTTTAACCTTGAAACAATATTTTGTATGCACTGTGGAATACTTGTTGCTTTAATCTCGCCACATTTGTCATCTCGGGCTTTTGCCTTTAATTTGTTGCTTGATAGTTGTAGATTTACATCTTGGTGCTTTATGTAGAGCTTATATTACTACACTGCATTTTTTGGCCGACTTTGATATGTCATTTCGTAAGCAGTGTTGATCTCGTTTTGTAGAGTTTACTTGCAGTCGTAGCTATTTTCTTAGCTTTTGACTTGTTGTTCTTGAATAGCCTTAAAAGGCATATCTGTTGATCGTCATTTGTGGATAGCCTTAAGAGGCATACTTCATCGCTTTGTAGATGGCTTTAAGAGGCCTTGATCATCATTGTTTTATAGGTGGCCTTAAGAGGCCTTGATCAGCATCGTTTGTAGATGGCCTTAAGAGGCCTTGATCATCTTATCATCCTCGTTTGTCGTTGTTGTTGGTTAACCTCAAAAGGCATCCCGGTCTCGATCTAGGCTTGTCTTTATGCTTTCTGTAGAGATTGTATCTCTATGTCGTAGCCTTGTAGCCTCAGAGGCGTCTTTTCTTTCGATTTTTGTCGCTGAGGTTTAACCGTAGTGGTACCTCGTTCTTTTTGACGAGGGTCGGCCTTGAAGGCGTCCCTCCTGTTTTTTGTCGCTGAGGTTTAACCGTAGTGGCACCTCGTTCTTTTTGACGAGGGTCGGCCTTGAAGGCGTCCCTCCTAATTTTTGTCGCTGAGGTTTAACTGTAGTGGCACCTCATTCTTTTTGACGAGGGTTGGCCTTAAAGGCGTCCCTCCTGATTTTTGTCGCTGAGGTTTAACCATAATGGCACCTCGTTCTCTTTGGCCAGGGTTTTTTTTGGTGGTCTGGTCTAAGCCATCATTTTTGACGACACTTGTATCCCGACTTGTTGAGATGTATCTCGATTCTAGTTTTTTCGTGAAATCTCGTTCTATTTGTTAATAGATTCTCCAGGATATCTCTGCCGCCTTTATTAACTTCCTGTATCTCAAAATCTTATAAACAAAATATGCATGATTTGGATAATGCCTTCGCCTAGTGTACCCCGGGATAAGCCCGAGATTCCTTTGAGGTCCTTGTTTCGGCATGGCTGGACGTTACTGGGATATCGTGATTCCAGTCCACAATAGTGTTGCCCCCCGAGTCGTTGAGTTTCTCCTTTGGGGTTTTCGTCATGATCTGACTTCTCCTGTTTACAAATAAAAACAAGGCTCCACTACTAGAGTATAGTTGACCGACATGATATTCATGTGATCTTGCTCCTTATCCTCCATACGTGTTAGTCATTGAGCATGTAATATTATAAGCATAATATTAATTGTGCATGTAACAATAAATATTGATTTTAATATTGTTGTACAAATATTAATCATGGAGTATTGTACTGACAATGTTCGTTTGATGCTAGCATATATGGAGCAAATATAAACGATATCATATGTGCATATATTTAAACGGTTTGCATGTGAATAAATAATATTTAGCTGGATATATCGCACAAATGATGTAGTGGGTGCTAGCTTACCGTATTAAAATAATTCTAATGTCAAACATGACTATAATATATAAATATTGATCATGGAGCATATAAACTGAAATAGATTATACCGTGCACCATGATTCCGTTCATATTGCATAGTAGGTCGTGCCTTAGAAAGCTCCACACGTTCATGCTTCTGCCTCGTGTTAGCCCGACACAGACTTTGAAACAAGTATGGTTTTTGAACTGAAATGGATATATATGTAACCGGGATGGTTTGTCGCTCGACAAGGTCTTTTTGAACCTAGTGTTTTTTCCACCTTTGGTTGTTGTGACTAAACTCGTCAGTTTTTTGTTTGACTGCGCCACCCCTTGTTTTTAAAACTGAGATGATATGTAACCATTTTTATTGGTCCAGCTTGATGTATTTTTGCTGGCTGCACCATTTCTCCCTTTTTTTCTGAACAGGATGACGTTTTTACTATGCACACCATCCCCTTTTTTTTGAAGATTAAATCTGCTTCTTTTTTTACTGCACCATCATTTTTTAGAACCGTGATGATGTTTTTTCTTGATACACCATCATTTTTGTAAGTTGTTTGCTGATTGGGCCTCATTTGGTGCTGACTTCCTTCTTTTTTTTTCTTTTTTTTTGGTGGCAGATCTGCATTTTGAGCCTTTTTCTGTTTTCTAGCCACACCATTCTTTTTTCTTGAACAGGATGACGATTTTGATACCTGCACCACCCCGTTTTTTTTGCTGACCAAGTCTTTTTTTGTTCTGATCAACTCTACTTTTTTTTTGCTGACCAAGTCTGTTTTTCTTTTTTGTGATCAACTCTGTTTTTTTTGCAAGTGGGCCTATCCCACTTGCTATTCGCACTACCCCCATCTTCTTCAACCTTGCGTGAACGCAGCGCCGCAAGCTCCTTCCTCCGTTGATGCGCATAGGAAGCAGCTGCCATCGTAGAGGTCTCAACGGTTGATCAAGAACGGGTTTGGAAGCTTATCAAGTCTTTCAACAATCAGAGCCCTAAGCAGCGACTCTTTCGGTTGACGATAACGGCGTCAGATTAAAGCTTAGAATCGGAGGAAAACGACGGTGTTCACGGTGTGAGCGAGTGATTTCGATGTGTAAACGTTGCTGTAAAAACCGACCGCGGTGGTGCTAGTTTTTTGACGAAGATCGTTGGTTCTGATATGGCGGTGTCGACGGTGTGTGACAACGCCGCAATCGCAATTGCTTGCACCATTCCGCTAGTGAACGATGCCCCTGAAGATGAGGCCAGAAACTATTGAGAATACGCCGAGGGATTTGGAGGCGCACGTGACGGTGGAGGCGTACGCCGAGAATTCCGCTGGTGGTTTGCGTTTGTATTTATTTATTATCCCGTCTTAATTCTTTCCGTGATTCTAGCCATGAAGAGTATGGGAAGACGTTTTACCGAATCCCCACAGACGGCGCCAATGTTGCGTTCTAAAAATACGGGAACGACATAGAATAAAGATACCTGACTAGGAGGTGCTGATGACAAGATCACGGGAAGAACTCCGGTTTCTAGGTGCTCCGGCGACGCTCCACGACGGCGGGTGGGAGGACCTGCAAGGACTCCGACGCTCAAGTCAGTGACTGTATGGGTCAGAGTAATTATTATTAGATTAGTAGCATACCAGAGTAATTATGATGTATTTTATTTATAAAGGATTATTTAGGGTTTGCAGGCTATATTTTGGGCCTCGTGGGCCTTGTCTTTGGGTCTAGCCCAACTCCAATAATATCTATGATATTGTGCCCGACATGGTATTCACGACCGAAATATCTCTTAATTCTGGTCCACATGACTATATATATCAAAATGACAGAGACAGTTCTAAAGACGAATGTAGTTCAAATCCTAAAAGAAGAAGGTTAATTATAAGGATAAATCTGCCTTCAACTGAGAAATTATATATCTTCTAGGTAGGGGATAATAACTTAGAATGAAAAGCTAAAAAAGAAAAATCTAACTGAAGTTAATTACGGCTAACGGACATCAGGACATGACAACATACATCATCATGTGATGTTATTTTATAATATGAAACAAGGAAACAATGATATAAAAAAACAGTGACTTATTTATAATTAAAAGTTATAATAGAATATAGGTTGGTATAGTGATTTGTTTAGTAAATTTAGCTACACCAATTATCAAGAAGTGTGATTAGGTTTTCAAAATTTTTCCAATAGTATTTTATGTTTCACATTTTGATCACTGCACTTTTTGTGATAAGTTTCATATTATAGTCCTCTGTTTTTCTTCATAACATGACTTATTTATTTAGTAGTCCCATATTTTCATACTTAATTAGGTAATGTTTAACCCATTTTTTTTAGGTTTCTCTCCAATCCTTATACAAGTATCTAACAACTAGATGAAATATAATTTTTAAAAGATTATTTTTAGTGAAGCAGAATATAACAATAAGAGCTTCTTAATGAGTTGAAATTTGAAGTTTTTACTTCTCATAAAAGTTCTCATAAAATCACTTAGTGCTGTGATCAAGATGTAATAAAGTTATTATATGGTATATTTCGAAATAAAATTAAATAAGGAATTTTTAAATTATCTAAATTATTTGAAGTTTTATAAAAATATTGACTTATTCAAGTTGAACTTTGTAACTCAATTTACATAATTTTATATTTTTTATTTACAACAGTTATTTTAGGGATTGTATACAATGAATTTGATGAATATGTGGTTTTTCGAAACAAAATTGAATATGGTGTTTTTAAATTATCTAAATTATTTAAAATTTTCTGAAAACTATGTACTATTATTTGCTTAGAAGTTTCTGTCTCAATTTACAATTTTTTTAAAATTTTTTAAAATTGTAACAATTTTTTTAGAAATTGTGTAGTAAATAATAGATTTTTTAAAATAAAATTGATTAGGTTGTTTGTAAATTACATAAATTATTTGAAGCTTTATAAAAATAATTTATTATTCACTTTGAATTTCTAACACAATTTACATAACTTTTTATTTATTTAAAATTTCAATAGTTTTTTAGAGATTATGTACAATATATTTGAAGAATTGGGTATTTTCCAAATAAAAAAGAATAGGATATTTTTAAATTATCAAATTTAATGGAAGCTTTTCGAAAATAATGTCTTGAAGCTTCTAACTCAATTTTTTAAATTTGTAACAATTTTTTAGAGATCGTGTATTATACACTAGAAGAATATGATATTTTTTGAAATAAAAAAGAAAACACGATTTTTAAGTTACCTAAACTGTTTGATTTTTAAAAAAAAAAATTCTTATTTACTTTGCAGTATCTATCTCAATTTATAATTTTTTTTATAATTTTAAAATTGCAATATTTTTTAGAGATCGTGTACAATACATTTAAAGAATAGGGAGTTTTTTAAAATAAAAATAAATATGGTGTTTTTAAATTACCTAAATAATTTGAAGCTTTCTAAAACCAATGTCGTATTCACTTTAAAGTTTGTAGCTCAATTTATATAATTTTTTTATATTTTTAAAATTTCATCAGTTTTTTTTGAAAAAAATCTAAAGGGAGTTTTTAAATTATCTAAATTTTTTAGGCCTTCCGAAAATAATGACTTATTCACTTTAAAATTTCTAGCTCAATTTATATATTTTTTATAATTTTATAATTGCAACAACTTTTTTAGGGATCGTATACAATATATTTGAATAATAGAGTATATTTTGAAATAAAAATTAATATGGTGTTTTTAAGTTTTCTAAATTATTTAAAACTTTTTGAAAACAATGTATTATCAATTTGAAGTTTCTAACTTAATTAACATAATTTTTAGTTTTTAAAAATTGCAACAGTTTTTCTAGAGATTGTGTACTATACACTTAAATAATATGTTGCTTTTTGAAATAAAAATGAATATGGTGTTTATAAATTACCTATTTGAAGCTTTCCAAAAAATGTTCTATTCACCTTGAATTTCTAACACAATTTAGTAATTTTTTATTTTAAAAATTATGATAGTTTTTTTAGAGATCGTGCACGGTACAAATAATAGGGTGTTTTTCAAAATATAAATGAACAAGTTATTTTTAAATAGCCTAAATCATTTAAAACTTTATGAAAACAATGTATTATTCACTTTGAAGTTTATCACTAAGTTGATATAATTTTTATATTTTTCAAAGTTGTAACAGTTTTTTTAGAGATCGTGTACTATACACTTAAATAATAGGATGTTTTTCGAAATAAAAATCAAAAGGGTGTTTTTATGTTACCTAAATTTTTTGAACCTCACTGTAAACAATGTCTTATTTACTTTGAAGTTTTTGTCTTAATTTACATATTTTTATATTTTTAAAATTGTAACATTTTTTTAGGGATAGTGTACAATACATTTGAAGAATATGGTGTTTTTCGAATAAAAGTGAATAATGTGTTTTTAAATTAAGTAATTTTTTTAAAAATTTATGAGAATAATGTATTATTTACTTTGAAATTTCTAACTCAAATTACATTATTTTTAATATTTTTATAATTGTAACAATATCGTGTACTATAAGGTTGAATATTAGGTTGTTTTTCAAAATAAAAAATAAGTTTTTTTAATTACCTAAATTATTTGAAGTTTTCTAAAAATAATGTATTATTCACTTTGAGTTTCTAACACAATTTATATAATTTTTAATATTTTTAAAAATTGTAACATTTTTCAGAGATAGCGTACCGTACACTTGAATAATAGTGTGTTTTTTTAAAATAAAAATGAATGGATGTTTTTAAATTACCTAAATTATTTGAAGCTATCTAAAAACAATGTCATATTCACTTTGATTATTTTAGCTCAATTTACATATTTTTTATATTTTGAAAATCGCAATAATTTTTTAGGGATCGTGTTCAATACATTTAAAGAATATGGTGTTTTTCGAAATAAAAAAGAATATGGTGTTTTTAATTAACTTAAATTATTTAAAACTTTATGAAAATAATATCTTATTCAATTTGAAATTTCTAACTCAAATTAAGTAATTTTTAATATTTTATAATTGTAACAATTTTTTTAGAGATCGTGTACAATACAGTGAATATTAGGTTATTTTTCGAAATAAAAATGAATTTGTTTTTTTAAATAACCTAAATTATTTGAAGTTTTTTTTAAAATAATATATTATTTACTTTGAATTTATAACACAATTTACATAATTGTTTTATGTTTTTAAAATTTCAATAATTTTTTCACAGATTGTGCAGAATACTTTTGAAGAATAACGTGTTTTTCAAAATAAAAATGAATAGAGTATTTTTTTTAAAAAAAAAATGAATAGAGTATTTGTAAATTACCTAAATTATTTGACGTTTTCTAAAAAAACATTCTATTGACTTTGAATTTCTAACACAACTTACATAATTTTTTATTTTTTAAACAATTTCAATAGTTTTGTTAGAGAATGTGTACAATACATTTGAAGAATATGGTGTTTTTCGAAAAAATGAATAAGTTATTTTTATTTTACCTGAGCTATTTAAAACTTTTTGAAAACAATATATTATTCACTTTGAATTTCTAATACAATTTACATAATTTTTTATATTTTTAAAATTTCAATAGATTTTCTATAGATCGTGTATAAAACATTTGAAGAATAAGATGTTTTTAAAAATTAAATGAATAGGATGTTTTTAAATTACTTAAATTATTTAAATTTTCTAATTTTTTTTCTATATTGTGCACTTGAAAAATGGGTGTTTTAAATTTAAAAATGAAAATGCATTTTTTATAAATTTATTAAATTATTTCATTATTTTGAAAATAATGTATTGTTCACCTTGAAGCTTCTAGCTTAAATTGCATAATTTTTTTATATTTTTTAAATTGTAAGAATTATTTCTAAAAATCGTGTACTATACACTTGAAAAATAAAATATTTTTTAATTTTAAAATAAAATCTCATTTTTTAAATTATTTATTTTTTTAAACATTATTTCCCTTGAAGTTTCTAACTTAGTTTAATTTTTTATTTTAAAAATTGCAACAATTTTTTTCTCTAGAAATCATTTACTATACACTTAAAAATAGGGTGTTATTTAATTTAAAAATGAATTAAAATTATTTAAATTATTTTAGTTTATTAAAATATTGTATTATTCATTATGTAATTTCTATCTTAATTTACATATTTTTTATGTTTTTAAAATTACAACAATTTTGTTTAGAACGTGTACTATACACCTGAAAATATAGTGTTTTTTTAATTTAAACTTAAAAACATGTTTTGTTTAAATTATTTAAATTATTTTTTTAAAACAATGTATTATTCGCCATGAAATTTCTAGCTTAATTAATATAATTTTTTACATTTTTAAAATTGCAACAATTTTTTTCTAGAAAGCGTGTACTGTACACTTGAAAAATAGAGTATTTTTAATTTAAACATGAAAACGTGTTTTTTTTAAAATTATTTAATTTTTTAAAAAAACAATATATTTGTAACAACCTAAATCTTTAAGCCTATTTTTTTTTTTTTACCCACGAAAGTATAAATGTATTTACATTGACACGTATACAATTTAATTTTGCACGTTAATTCTTATACAACTAAACACTATACACTTCTAAACGTAACATATAGATTCACCTAAGAAAGTTTGAACCTTTGCCCATGACTGGCTCTTGCTCCAAAATCTGCTAGCACCTGCAACACTAAATTAAACCATCAGTTATATAAAATTTTACACTCAGTGTTGCAGCCAATACTAATTGGAAAATTCCCAATAAATAATCAACAGGCACATCAATCGTCATAAATTAAAATGACACATTTCAAGTACAATCACATAATCTCACTCATCATGTGATTCATCTTGAACTCAATCATTTTACAATTCACAGAATCCATAACAAACATGACGCGTCAAACTTTTCACAACCACACTCATCACAATTCTCAATATCATGATTTATATTAATCATTAATGTTTTATTGTTTTCATATCTTTTGTATTGAGAACCCAGTGTACTGGAGAATCTCCTTGTGCATGCATCACCTGCACTATTTGTGAGCTCACTACACCGTAGACAAGTAGTGTCCCCATCCAGAGTTTGATGTTTTTTCTACCGTTCCATGTAATGTTCGACCAGACTCTTCGGCCATGGCCCCCGTTACACTAGGCTATTTATTCATAACAATTTCATTAAATACAAGATATACTAACATGACAAATATCATCACTTGCTAACATCTTTAGCATACCCTCTTATCCATTCTCAAATGGATATACATGATTTGTACATGTCTTTTCAAACCAATTTGGCATTTAACATTTTTCTACACTTTGGCATGCTTTTTAATCATTTTACACATCAATATTACTCAATTTATCAAAAACTTTAACATTCAATAAATGGGCATGATCATAACACTATTTCAACACCATTTCACACACCAATTTCACGTACCAAGTATCATTTTTACATGCATTACAACAAAACATGATCAAATTATTAATTTTCCACACATCACAATTCAAACATCAACAATGACCACCTCAATTTACAAGTCACACACATAGGCAAATTACACAACTCAAACATGCAATCCTTATGTCTAGACGCAATCTAATTGGAGTTTTAGACTTTGGGGTTACCTTTTGCCTCCGACTAAAAGACTCAAACATGTCTTGAGTGTGCATCAAATTGAGTAGCTTCACCTCTCCTTGGTGCTCTTCTCGTCTTATTCATCTTGTGAACTCATGGGTTCAATTCCTAACATATAATTACATGACCTTAGCATATTCTATTAAACATAACTTGAGCTAGACTCAACCAAATTAGGTAAAACCAGTTGGATAATAAACTTAAGACATTTCTCTAAAATTTTCATGAAGGATTTGTTGGCTAATTTGGACATCTTAAAGGTTCAATATTTGGTGGAAGTGACTGTCCGACAGGAACCAAAAACTAGGACACTACTTCATTGTTCGGATTATAAATAGAGTTGTGTTTATGGGATTTACATGAAACCAGTTACATATTAAAGCTAGCATGATAGCCTACAACTTTCATGTAGAGCTCGAAAGCATACTCCACCATATAGATAGTTAAAAATGACTTTGAAAACAGGTACATAACTGGATTATTTTGGCTGTTTTGAATTCTGTTATAACTTCAGTATTCTTACCATATCTTGGGTTATAGACCATGGATTGATATGAAATCAGAGTCATGATGAAGTTGGAGCTTAAATTGAAAGTGTGAGAGATGGGGAGTGAGGCGTGGAACAAGAGGAAGGGAAGGAGGGGCTTTTGTGAAAACTTCACAACTTATTAAAAATTGTTATCTGGTCCTCCCTTATAGAATCTGAATTTGCAACATAGTCTTTCCTCCCACTCCTCTCAATGATTGCACACAATCCTTAAATTCCTAAGTTTTTCTCAAAAGTACCATGGGCTCTTGAGTTGGAATTTGTGGGATGTTACTATACTCTTGAAAATATGGTGTTTTTTAAATTTTTTAAATTGTGTACTATCTTGAAAATAGGGTGTTTTTTAATTTTAAAATAAAAATGCATTTTTTTAAAATTTTAAATTATTTTTTTTGTTTTGAAAACAACATATTGTTCCCCAAGACGTTTCTACTTTAATTTACATATTTTTTATATTTATTAACTTGTAACAATTTTTTTTATATTTTTAAAATTGCAACAATTTGGTTTTCTAGAAATTGTGTACTACATACTTGAAAAATAGAGAGTTTTTTAATTTAAAAATGAAAGGGCAATTTTAAATTATTTAAATCATTTGATTTTTTTAAAATAATGTATTATTCACTATGAAATTTCTATCTTAATTTAAATAATTTTTCTATTTTTAAAATTACAAAAACTTTTTTTTTTAGAAATCATGTACTATACACTTGAAAAATAGAGTATTTTTTTAATTTAAACATGACAAAAAATAAATTATTTAAATTATTTGATTATTTTAAAACAATGTATTATTCACCTTGAAGATTCTATCTTAATTTAAATAAATTAAATATTTTTAAAATTACAACAATTTGTTTTTAGAAATTATGTACTATACAATTGAAAAATATATTGTCTTTTAGTTTAAGGGTTTTTCTAACACGTGCAACTATTGCACATGATAAGAATCCCAAAATAGAAATAAATATAAGTAATAAATGCATGTTGAGTATAAAACTCAATAAATTTTTGTCTTTCCCTATCAAAAGCTTCTATTTTGGGATGCTTAGTCTGTGCAATGTTGCACAGGTTAGAAAAACCATTAATTTATATATGAAAACCAGTTTTTTTAATTATTTAAATTATATGATGTTTTTTAAAATAATATATTATTCATCATAAAGTTTCTACCTTAATTTAAATAACCTTTTATATTTTTAAAATTGAAACAATTATTATTTTTGGAAATTGTGTACTATTGAAAAATAGAATATTTTTTAATATAAACATGAAAATGCATTTTATTAATTTATATAATTATAAATTTTTTTAAAATGATGTGTTATTCACCAAGAAGTTTCTAGCTTGATTTAAATAATTTTTTATATTTTTAAAATTGCAACAATTTTTTTCTAGAAATTGTGTACACTCGAAAAATAGGGTATTTTTCAATTTTTAAAATAAAATGCATTTTTTATAAAGTTATTAAATTATTTTATTTTTTGAAAATAATTTATTGTTCACCATAAAGTTTTTAGCTTAATTTGCATAATTTTTTATATTTTTGAAATTGCAATAGTTTCTAAAAATCATGTTATACACTTGAAAAATAGGTCGTTTCTTAATTTAAACATGAAAATCCGTTTTTTAAATAATTTAAATTATTTGATTTTTTTTAAAAATAATGTATTATTCATGCTGAAATTTTTAACTTAATTTAAATAATTTTTATATTTTTAAAATTTTAACAATTTTTTCTATAATTTGTGTTGTATACTTTAAAAAATGGTGTTTTTTAACTTAAAAATGAAAATTAATTTTTTATAAATTTATTAAATTATTTTATTATGTTGAATACAATATATTGTTCACCATCAAGCTTAGCTTAATATAAACAATTTTTTATAATTTAAAAATTGCAATAATTTTTTTCTAAAAATCTTGTCTAAACACTTGAAAAGTATGGTATTTTTTAATTTAAAAAAGAAACCAGTTTTTTAATATTTAAATTATCTGATTTTTTTAAAATAATATATAATTCACGATGAAGTTTCTACCTTAATTTAAATAATTTTTATATTTTTACAATTGTAACAATTTTTTCTAGAAATTTTACACTATATACTTGAAAAATAGGATCTCTTTTAATTTAAATATGAAAATTCATTTTTTATAAATTTACTAAATTATTTTTTTAAAATAATGAATTATTCACCAGTAAGTTTCTAGCTTAATTTGCATAATTTTTCATATTCTTTTAATTGCAACAATTGTTTATAGAAGTGATGTTCAAAACAATTGAAAAACAGGGTGTCTATAAATTTAAACATGAAAATATGTTTTTTAAATTATTTGATTTTTTAAAAAACAATAAATTATTTACCGTGAATTTTTATCTTAATTTAAATAATTTTTTATAATTTTTAAATTTTAGTAATTTTTTTTATTATTTGTGTATTATACACTTGAAAAAAAATTGACATAAAAATGAAAATTCCTTTTTTAATAAATTTATTAAATTATTTTATTGTGTTAACTATAATGTATTGCTCACTTTGAAGTTTCTAGCTTAATTTGCATAATTTTTAAAAATTATTTAAATTATTTTATTTTTTTTAAACTAAGTGTTATTCACCATGAAGTTTCTAACTTATTTTAAATAATTTTTTATATTTTTAAATATAAAACAGTTTTTTTCTAGAAATTGTGTACTATACACTTAAAAAATAGGGTATTTTTTAATTTTAAAATGAAAATAAATTTTGTAGAAATTTATTAAATTATTTGATTTTTTTTTTTGCAAATAATATATTGGTCAACATGAAATTCCTAGCTTAATTTAAATATTTTTTTTTATAAATTGTGTAATCTACACTTGAAAAATAAGGTGTTTTTTCATTTAAACATGAACACCTATTTTTCAATTATATAAATTATTTATTTTCTTTTAAAATAATGTGTTATTGACTATGAAGTTTCTAGCTTATTTTAAATAATTTTTTATATTTTTAAAATTGCAACAATTATTGTTTTCGGAAATTGTGTACTATTGAAAAATAGAATGTTTTTTAATATAAACATGAAAATGAATTTTATTAACTTATATAAATTATTAATTTTTTAAAAATGACGTATTATTCACCAAGAAGTTTCTGACTTGATTTAAATAATTTTTTATATTTTTAAAATTGCAACAATTTTTTCTAGAAATTGTGTACACTTGAAAAATAGGGTGTTTTTCAATTTTAAAAATAAGATGCATTTTTTATAAAGTTATTAAATTATTTTATTTTTTGAAAATAATTTATTATTCACCATGAAGTTTTTAGCTTAATTTGCATAATTTTTTATATTTTTTAAATTGCAATAGTTTCTAGAAATCGTGTACTATACACTTGAAAAATAGGTCGTTTTTTAATTTAAACATGAATATCCGTTTTTTAAATAATTTAAATTATTCAATTTTTTTTAAAATAATGTATTATTCATGCTGAAATTTTTAACTTAATTTAAATAATTTTTATATTTTTAAAGTTTTAACAATTTTTTCTATAATTTATGTGCTGTATACTTGAAAAAATGGTGTTTATTAACTTAAAAATGAAAATAGATTTTTTATAAATTTATTAAATTATTTTATTATGCTGAATACAATATATTGTTCACCATCAAGCTTATAGCTTAATATAAACAATTTTCTATAATTTAAAAACTGTAATAATTTTTTTTTAGAAATCATCTACTAAACCCTTGAAAAGTAGGGTATTTTTTAATTTAAAAAAGAAACAAGTTTTTTATTATTTAAATTATCTGATTTTTTTAAAACAATATATAATTCACGCTTAAATTTCAACCTAAATTTAAATAATTTTTATATTTTTAAAATTGTAGCAATTTTTTCTAGAAATTTTACACTATATACTTGAAAAATAGGATTTTTTTTTAATTTAAATATGAAAATGAATTTTTTATAAATTTACTAACTTTTTTTTAAAATAATGAATTATTCACCAATAAGTTTCTAGTTTAATTTGCATAAATTTTCATGTTTTTTAATTGCAATAATTGTTTATAGAAGTGATGCTCTATACAATTGAAAAACAGAGTGTCTTTTAATTTAAACATGAAAATATGTTTTTTAAATTATTTGATTTTTAAAAAATAATATATTATTTACCGTGAATTTTTTAGCTTAATTTAAATAATGTTTTATAATTTTTAAATTCCAGTAATTTTTTTAATAATTTGTGTACTATACACTTGAAAAAAAATTGATGTAAAAATGAAAATTCCTTTTTTAATAAATTTATTAAATTATTTTATTGTGTTAACTATAATGTATTGCTCACTATGAAATTTCTAACTTAATTTGCATAATTTTAAAAATTATTTAAATTATTTTATTTTTTTAAACTAAGTGTTATTCACCATGAAGTTTCTAACTTATTATAAATAATTTTTTATATTTTTAAATTTACAACAATATTTTCTAGAAATTGTGTACTATATACTTGAAATATAGGGTATTTTTTAATTCTAAAATGAAAATGAATTTTGTAGAAATTTATTAAATTATTTGATTTTTTTTTCAAATAATATATTGGTTAACATGAAATTCCTAGCTTAATTTAAATATTTTTTTTATAAATTGTGTAACCTACACTTGAAAAATAAGGTGTCTTTTTCATTTAAACATGAACACCTATTTTTCAATTATATAAATTATTTATTTTCTTTTAAAACAATGTGTTATTCACCGTGAAGTTTTTAGCTTACTTTAAATAATTTTTTATATTTTTAGAATTACAACAATTATTGTTTTTGGAAATTGTGTACTATTGAAAAATAGAATGTTTTTTAATATAAACATGAAAATGCATTTTATTAATTTATATAAATTATTAATTTTTTTAAAATGATGTGTTATTCACTAAGAAGTTTCTAGCTTGATTTAAATAATTTTTTATATTTTTAAAATTGCAACAATTTTTTTTGTAGAAATTGTGTACACTTGAAAAATACGGTGTTTTTCAATTTTAAAAATAAAATGAATTTTTTATAAAGTCATTAAATTATTTTATTTTTTGAAGATAATTTATTATTCACCATGAAGTTTTTAGTTTAATTTGCATAATTTTTTATATTTTTTAAATTGCAATAGCTTCTAAAAATCGTGTGCTATACACTTGAAAAATAGGTCGTTTTTTAATTTAAACATTAAAATCCGTTTTTTAAATAATTTAAATTATTTGATTTTTTTAAAAATAATGTATTATTCATACTGAAACTTTTTACTTAATTTAAATAATTTTTATATTTTTAAAATTTTAACAATCTTTTCTATAATTTGTGTGCTAAATACTTGAAAAATGGTGTTTTTTAACTTAAAAATGAAAATGAATTTTTATAAATTTATTAAATTATTTTATTATGCTGAATACAATATATTGTTCAGCATCAAGCATATAGCTTAATATAAACAATTTTTTATAATTTAAAAGCTGCAACAATCTTTTTCTAGAAATCCTTTACTAAACACTTGAAAAGTACGGTATTTTTTAATTTAAAAAATAAACGAGCTTTTTATTATTTAAATTATCTTATTTTTTTAAAACAATATATAATTCACGATGAAGTTTTTACCTTAATTTAAATAATTTTTATGTTTTTAAAATTGAAACAATTTGTTTCTAGAAATTTTACACTATATACTTGAAAAATAGGATTTTTTTTAATTTAAATATGAAAATACATTTTTTATAAATTTACTAAATTATTATTTATTTATAAAATGAATTATTCACCATTAAGTTTCTAGCTTAATTTGCATAATTTTTCATGTTTTTTAATTGCAACAATTGTTTATAGAAGTGATGTTTTATATAATTGAAAAATAGGGTGTCTTTTAATTTAAACATGAAATTATGTTTTTTAAATTATTTGATTTTTTAAAAAACAATATATTATTTTCGGTGAATTTTTTAGCTTAATTCAAATAATGTTTTATAATTTTTATATTCCAGTAATTTTTTTTTATAATTTATGTACTATACACTTGAAAAAAAAATTTGACGTAAAAATGAAAATTCCTTTTTTAATAAATTTACTAAATTATTTTATTGTGTTAACTATAATGTATTGCTCAATATGAAGTTTCTAACTTAATTTGTATAATTTTAAAATTTACTTAAATTATTTTATTTTTTAAAACTAAGTATTATTCACCATGGAGTTTCTAACTTATTTTAAATAATTTTTTATATTTTTAAATTTACAACAATTTATTCTAGAAATTGTGTACTGTACACTTGAAAAATAGTGTATTTTTTAATTTTCAAATGAAAATGAATTTTGTAGAAATTTATTAAATTTATTTGATTTTTTTTTTGCAAATAAATTATTGGTCAACATGAAATTCCTAGCTTAATTTAAACATTTTTTTTTATAAATTGTGTAATTTACACTTGAAAAATTTTTCATTTAAACATGAACACCTATTTTTCAATTATATAAATTATTTATTTTCTTTTAAAATAATGTGTTATTGACCATGAAGTTTCTAGCTTACTTTAAATAACTTTTTATATTTTTAAAATTGCAACAATTTTTTTCTAGAAATCATATACTATACACTTGAAAAATAAGGTATTTTTTAGTTTAAACAAGAAAACCAGTTTTTTGAAGTATTTAAATTAATTTATTTTTTAAAATAATGTATACTTCACCTTGAAGTATCAGACTTAATTTAAATAATTTTTATATATTTAAAATTACTACAATTTTTTTTCTAGAAATTCTGTACTATACACTTAAATAATGAGGTTTTTTTAATTTAAAAAATAATAATTTTTTAAATATTTATTGAATTTTTTTTTGAAAATAATGTACTATTTACCATGAAGTTTTTCGATTAGTTTGCATAATTTTTTATATTTTTTTAACTTGCAATAATTATTTCTAGAAATAATGTACAATACAATTGAAAAATAGAGTATTTTTTAATTTAAACATGAAAACTAGTTTTTTTTAATCATTTAAATTATTTTAATTTTTTTAAAACAACGTATTATTCACCATGAAGTTTATAGATTAATTTAAATAATTTTTTATATTTTTAAAATTTCAACAATTTTTTCTAGAAATTATGGACTGTACACTTGAAAAAAGAGTATTTTTTAATTTAAAAATGAAAATAATTTTTTTATAAATTTATTAAACTATTTTATTATTTTGAAAACAATATATTGTTCACCATGAAGTTGCTAGCTTAATTTGCATAATTTTTTATACATTTTAAATTGTAACAATTTTTTTCTAGAAATCATGTACTATAGACTTGAAAAATATGGTGTTTTTTTAATTTAAACATGGAAATGCATTTTTTAAAATTACTTAAATTATTTGATTTTTTATAAAACAATGTGTTATTCAGTATCATGAACTAATGTGAACAAACCCTACAAAATCAAAGACTAATGTGCCATACGACTCTTTGTAAATAAAAATAAAAATAAGTGCGAACAAAGTGAATTTTTTTTATAAGACCAAGGTATTTTTTTTGTATTAGACCGAAGTCATCATTAGTGAAATGTTTAGAAATCGCATTTGGGAGTTTCAATAGACAAATATTGATGTCTTTAAAATGTTCAGAAATAAAATAATATTTTATAAATATGTGATGAGCTAGAATTGTTGGTACAAGTATTTTTCTCTAAATTTTAATATTTATATTTATAATTATTTTGTATAAATAGGTGAGGATTAAGTGATACTTAAATTATAAGCATTTTTATTTTTTAAAGTTGTACTTTTTTATTTAATATTTATGTTTCGTGGAATTTTTACAATTTAAAAGTTAATTCTTTTTTTGTTTAGCGAAAAGTTTTAGTACAAGGTAAATCATTATTTTATATTTTTTTATAACTATATTAATTTTAAGGAAAATAACTAAGACAATATTGCATAGTGATAAATCATTCACTCAATTTTAAAATAAAATTTTATTATTTATCGTACTCATTTAACATGATTACAATGATAAGTCATTTCTCACATATAATTAAACTATTTTTAAAATTAAATGTTGAATTTTAACATTAATGATAAATAATTATTTTATTAACATTACAATAACTATGTGATGTGGTTATGATGAGAGAATGAGAATGAGTTGCTTTTAATAAATGATTATTATTTTTTAAACAATGAGGTTTATGATATGGGATAAATTTTTTTTTTTTATAATTGTATCACTTTAATAAAATTACTTAGACAATGTTTTAATTAGAGGTAAATTATTCACTAGATTTTAAAATGATTTAATTATTTACCACACTTGTTTGATATTGTTATAGGAATAAGTTATTTTATCACACGTAACTAAAATACGTTTTATATTGAATTTTGAATTTTACAATACATTGATAAATTATTCTTATATTTTTTTTAAGTTTGTATTAATTTGGAATTAATTGTTAAATAGTAGAATACGAAGGTCAGTTGTTGCTTTGTCACTCATAACTAATACTTAAATATTATTAGTTTTTTTTCAGTATTGATGTACTAAATTGATACCCAAATTTAATGACTAAGTTAATGTATGTTTTATAGTTTGGCAGACCAAATTGATTAACATATGTTAAATTTGGATTGTAAATATTTTTCTTTTTGAATTTTAGGATTAAATTTATTCAATTGCTAATATTAAATTGAAATGTATTTTTCATAATTTCTTGAATAAAATTGATCAACTATTGTTAATTTTAATTTAATTTATAACTAAAAACAAATATTTATAAATTAACTTCTTAGAATCTATATTATTAAAATTTTGAAAATATTTTACTTTGACTACGATAAGTAGACAGCCCACGTAACTCAAAGCAACGTGGTCTATGATGACCGAGTAAGATAATTTGTCGTGACGAGAAGTCACTGAATGGATGAAAATAAATAAACCTTATCTTATCATAAACAATAACTTTTATTTATTATGATTAATATTTAGCAATAGCATTATTTAATAAATTAGCCGTGAACACATTCAGAGTCTATAATTTTATAAAATTATTAATTCATTTTATTCACGATAATAACCGGTAAGTGTTATACTCCTTCCAAAATGTTTTATAAGTAAAAAAATCATCAAGTTTGTTGTCTTAAAATATAAGTAAACTTCAACTATTTTTAACTCATTTAATGTCTTTATTCTTTAACTATTATTATTTAATTGACTATTTGATTTTTAAGTAGAGAGAATAAATATGATAAGTTAATTGATTAGAATAGAGTTAAACTTGATAAAAAAAAATTAAATATATTTAACTAATATTTTTATATGTATAAGTTATTTGTTAGCCAAAACAAAGTACTCCTAATTATCAATTCAGCATATTTATTGTCGTTTTAGCGGATTCTCAAAGTTCCATCGGTTTTCTCATTTCTGGGACACGACGCGAACGGAAGCTGAAATTGAATTGAGTTCGTGTGCAGGAAGCAAAAAAAATGGGGGAGACAAACCCATCGACCTCCATCGACGACGATTTGCTTCTCAAAAATTTCTTCGCCGAAGTCAGCGAAGTTGAGAGGGACAACGAAGTCCTTAGGTCTCTATCTCTCTCTGCATACACATACGCCTGTGTATCTTTTTGTTCGTGTGTTTGGCTAGTAATCATGTGCTTCTGAACTGTAATTTGTAATTTGCTCTCGCTCTTTCTCTTTTGTGTTTCTACATGCGCGCGCGCTCGTTATTGCTATATGTTTTGGTAAGGTGGTGATTAGGGTTTTTGGGCAGTTAATTTTGTGTAATTATTGCATCTGATAGAGAATTTATTATGTGTTGTTTGATATTTGATTTTCGTCTGCTTTTGATTTGGATAACTGCTGCTTCCTGAGCTGATATGTTTGCTCGATCCTAAAATTGGGTTGGTTTGAGTTATTGGAATTTGGACGATGTTGCCTCTACGTAATGCTAGCAGACACACAATTCGCATTGTAATTGCGCTTTCGATTATGAATTTGAGTTCTTCATTTAAGTGGATGGTTAGCAGTTTGACTGCCTCTGGAAATTGGAAAGAATCATTTTAAGTTGAAAATAATGGTTAACATTTGATATTGTGCTTGTTATTGACTGGAGTGCATTGACTATTTCTTTGAGAGAAGATGTAACCAGCATGTTATGAGGCTGAGGGATGGAGGTGAAATCAGTAAACTTTGGTTCATTCTCGATGATTGCTGGCTGATAGGTCCCATTGAAAATTTAGAAGATAGATAAAAAGCTACAAGTTTTTGTAGTGGGTTTTTTATAATATAAGTTCTATATACTTTTTGCTGATCAACATGTTTTGTGTTCTGATTTACTCCTCAGGATTCTCTCTTGTTTCAAGTTAAATCCATTTGAGTATCTAAACCTTTCATTTGATTCATCAATTGATGATGTGAAAAAGCATTACCGCAAGGTACCTTCTTCCTCCAGCCGAGGGCTGTTTAAGTTTTAACTGTTCTGCTGGCCTCATATAACATACTTTTGCTAACCTTTTGTAGTTATCATTGATGGTTCACCCTGACAAATGTAAGCATCCACAAGCAAAGGAGGCTTTTGGAGGTGCATTACTGCATGCCTCATAATAACTCTGTTGGAATCAAACATTTTAATTTCTGTTTATTATTTTTTGTTTCTTGCTTCTAGAAAAAAATTTAGTTGCATTATTGTTTAACACATTATTCTCTACATTAGCTAGTTTGAGTCCTAAAAGTAGTTGTTGTGATCTTGGAATCCTCTTCAACCAAAGATCTAATTTTACTAGGGACAGTAGCTTGATTCCTGTAAGTTGCCAGTTTCCAACTAGTAGGCATTATGCAAATATGTGCATCAATATGAATATATAATCTAATAAACTTTACAATGAAGTGCTTTTAGATTATTATTTAGACCAAAAACTCTTGACATAATAGTAGAAGATAGGCTTCAAAACTTCAACCAGTTGTGTATAGGTACATTACTTTTCCTCACAGCTTCTTTGATAGAGCTTTCGTAGACAAATTAGTATGAATTCATAAACATTTACATCAATGTGGTTATGTACTATTCTGCTCAGTGTTAGAACTTTTCTTAGTTCTTCATATCATCATTTTTATCTGGCTTAAGCTTGACCAATCCAGTGACGTTTCTGTTGCATAAATTCTATTCTGGTGCCTAAGAAGGATAGTGAACTAATTTATTATTGGAATCATATATCATATATGTCATTCTAGTTTTATTTTGTTTGATGTGTACTCCTTGCTGGGTACAACTACAGTCTTGGAGATCCAGGAAGCAGGAGCCTACTTTTGAGTCTCTGCAGGATTGCATTGTTCTGTATTTTATTTGTAATTTTCTGACAATATGATGCAAAATGGCATGTTATTTTTTTAAAAATATTAAAGTGTATCAATACAGCTAGAGATTTCACATGAAAGTATGCATTTGTTTTTAAAATGTTGCTGTACTATTTACTTGGGTGCAGCATTAGCGAAAGCCCAACAACTATTGCTCGATCAAAATGAAAGAGATTATCTTCTTAGCCAAGTTAATTCAGCAAAAGGTTAGTGATTTTTTTTTTTTTTTTTTTGTGCCATGTGGGGATTACATGTGTCTTGAGGTTTAATCTTTTCCACTAAGGGTTTTGTCTTGGACTTTGAGAGAAGTTATTCTGAATTACTCTGAAACCCGGTTTACTATCTTTATCACTCTCGTGACCAGAAACATTTTTCCTCATCCCAGCCCCCTGCCCGAGTTTTAGCACGTATGGCTAATGATGAAAGGTCATTCTTGATCCTGTCTCAGCTGAGTGATGTTACTTGCTCTCAGTTTTTGTTAGGCTGGCTAAGTGGCTACATACATGCTTGTTCTCACTTCATCATTCACCAACTGGGTAGTTCATTAAAGGTGTTCAAATCTTGGAAACCTCAAATTTGTGACTTGGGATTACATACAACATTTTTCATTTGTGTATTTTTTATTTATTTGGAGGACGGGGTCCTACTCTGTAGAAGAAATACCTTCTTAATCGGAAAGCTAGTGAAATATTAAAGAATAGAATTAACGTTTCTTTTCATTGATGTGGACTGCAGAAGAACTTAGAGCAAAGAGGAAGAAGCAGCTAAAGAAAGATACAGCTTCAAAAATTAAGTCTTTGGTTGAAGAGGTATTTATGATTTTACTTGGGTTCTTATTAAGATTATGGTCCGAGTCGCACCAGAATGAATGACCTAGTAGAATACTCTCCCTATGTTGTGTGAATGTATTCATTTTTTTGTTGTTTTGTGCCGATCTTGTGGTCTGAAATCTGAAAACTCAATGAATGGGGAGATTACCTGACCTAGATATTATAACGTTAGTATATTATTATCATTAAAGGGACAACATACCCTTGCTTTCTAAAAGATCTACTTTGTTTGCATCTCAGGGAAAATATGATAAACAATATGAACAGTCGGAGGAGTTCCAGCAGGAGCTCAAAATCAAAGTTCGTGAACTATTAACGGAACAAGAATGGAGGAGAAGAAAAATGCAAATGAGGGTATGCTCTAATTACCCCTACCTACCTGCACATACGCACACCCAATATCCCTTCACAAATATTTAGTGTCACTGATAAGAAAGTAAGATCGTTAGTGGACTGTTCATACCTTTGACCTTATTGAATGTTATCTAGATATCAGAGGAGGAAGGCAGATTAAAAAGGGATGAAGAGGAACAGAAAGAAATGTGGAAAAGGAAGCGTGAACATGAGGAGGAATGGGAAGGAACAAGAGAACAAAGGGTTTGTTTTTTATGATTCCAACCTTTAAACTTCAATTGATACATTGCACTGCAATTTGTGTTCATTGACCTTTGACTAAAAGCAAATCATATTTTCTAATTTATTTTGGTAATTTGTGCCTGCGAAATCTACAACTAATCGACAAAGTATTCCAGTATGGTGGGAGCCTTTGTGCATTGAGTCACGATTTTCAGTTCTTGTACATTTTAAGCTTATTTCTGTCTTTGACATACCCTCGCTGAATCTGTTCAATTATTGTAATGCTTGTTACCAGCTGTTAAAATATAATTTAAATAATGAGTAGAGACATTCTCTCATGCATCTTACTGTCCTGTAAGCCGTGAGGAAATTTTGTTCGTATGCAATGTTTTTTCTTATCAGAAAAATACGATTTATTAATTATCATATTAAATTTACTATCAGGTATCCAGCTGGAGGGATTTTATGAAGGGTGGAAAGAAGGTGAGACACTAAGCTTGCTGGTTTTCATATATTCCATTGACACAGGAAATAATAAATTGCCTAATGTTACCATTTTGCTTGGCTGCAGACTAAGAAAGGAGAAATTCGCCCACCGAAGCTTAAGACAGAAGATCCCAACAAATCCTATGTTCAGAGACCAGTTAAAAGGGGTTAGGGCTTCTCCCATTGTGTTGAAGGATCACTGGTAACCAATCCCAACCCAACGAGGAGTTTGAGACAACTAACCGATGACCGCTATCTTTTGTATCAGTTTGATACTTTGTAAGCAGATTTATCAATGGGTTATAACTTATAACTAGAGGCGTCATATCGTAGACCTCCACCGAATGAATATATATTGGGATGTTATGCCCTAATACCGATTCACAGGAATTATAAAGCTGTATTTGCTTTACTAGTGATTTTTTATAAATCATCATGTCAAACCAATTTCTTCTGGTTATATACTGTTTATACTGGTCACCCTCTTCGAGGCTGATGAGAGATTGTTCGGTTATGGTTGCGCATAGATTGATGGAGATTTTCATTCAGATTTAGTTACAATAAAATTCTGCAAATGCAGTAAACTGTACTACGTGAAAAAATTGAATACCGACAAGGTGTGTGCTTGGATTTGAGTTTGGTTATTTTTAACTAGGCTAAAAGTAATTTTGTTCTTGTTTGATTTTTAATTTGATCCCGTTGACAAAACAATACTTTAACTCACTTTCGGGCAATGAAAGTAGGGTGAATTTTTTTCGTGCAAAAAAGTATTTTTAATTCCTTTTTAGTTTATGAAAATACTTTTATCTCTTTATTCAAATAATGTTTAGTTTGTTAAATTTACTTTTAGTTAAAAGTATTCAAGTATAATTTTCATTAAATTGGACCAACTTTTAATGTTTGGATACCATTTGTCTTTTGTCAAAAGGAAGTTTGGAGGAGGAAAATGAAGTTTGTAAAAATAAAATTATGTTTGGGTAATTTTTCTATTGAGATTTTTTTCATTTTCAAGTTGTCAAAATGAAGTTTGGAAGAAGTGATTTTGAGTTACTTTTCATTCTCTTTTTACATAAGTAAAAATGCAATTTACAACTCTATCCCTCATTACTTCTTTCATGTCATTTTTTTAATTATAAATCATGTCCTTTTTTATAACTTTATATTTAAAAGTACTTTTATCTTTATCTATTCAAACAAATTTTATTCTGTCAAATTTATTTTTATAATATCATTTCCAAACATAAATTCATTCTTTCAAACTTTATTCTATCAAAACTCAACGTTGAATTATTTTTGATGGTATGATCTGATCCTGTGACCCAATGATATTGGATTTCAACAATTACCATCTGGACCAGGTAATGACGGCAACTCTAGTAGTATTTCACTTCAGCTGTAATGCACTGTAGTAGCATCTGTATCATGAACTTATTGTAGAATTTTAGGAGCTACGGTTACACGCTCCGTCTTCAAATTAAGCAAATTTTAAGGTGGTCTGTTTTAAATATAAATAAGTTTTAATAATTTTAGTCTATTAAAGTACAATTGCTAATAATATATTTTATCAAATGAATTATTTGACTTTGAAATGAAAATTCTCTGATAAATATCGTGAAAGACATATCAGTGCATAAACTTCACTTGTTTGATAATTAAATAAAGTTAACTGACATTCCTAGTTAACGTAAACTATTTTTTTTTCTTGTTATTTAACAGAATGATTTTTTAGGGAACAGAATGAATAATTTTAGTGAAGCCAAAGTTTCAACATCATCTTTTTTACAACAAATTTAACATCTTTTTGTCACATTCTTGGGTAATCTGAAACAGACGTTTCATTTATAGCTGAGATGGCACAAACCATAATTTAAAAATGTTATAAATTGCATTTTAAATTAAAGTATTTAATTTAGCAAAAGTCACATTGAATTACATTTTAATATGATTTGAAGTCCGAAACCATAATTCAACAGGATGTAAAAAAAAAAACCCTGCTAAACCAAATCATAATTTACCAACTATATAAAACACTAAAGTGAACTGCATATTAAGGTATCTTCTGAAGTCGAGTAACTTGGAACGAAGCAAAATCCATTCCAATATCAGCCCCTAGTCCCACCCTTTGTAGCATTAAGAAAAAAAGCAAATCTATCATCAAAATTCACATTCTTCACCAGAATACTGATTCACACAAAAAATTAATTGTACAAGGACGGAAATTACACAACAATACCTATGATACAAGGACCTCCAAGAAAGATTTCTGACTTATATCTCATCTCATCATCACATTAAAAAAAAACCCTCCTGTCCTCTTGATTAACAAAACCCCAATAATAGCCTAAGGGGAAGAAGTAAAAACAAAAAACGTAAGAATTAATGACAAAAAAAAAACCAGCACTGACAATCCATGATAGAGAACCATAATCTTGACTTTGTAACCTATCCTCAATTTACAACGGGTGGGTGAACCTAGCAGTTGCTACCAACATTGCAGGTCGAACTTGTATCTTGTCAAGGCCTGCTGATTGAGCAGTGAGAATCAAAACTAAGAAGGCCAAGCTTTGTGCAGGGACTTAGATTACAGGTCCCAGAGACCCCGTTAATGGCATCATGCTATATACAGAACACTAAAACAAGGCGACAGCACGAGCCAGCAAAGCATAAATATTAGGGACATTCTTAATGTTTACTATATCCATGCGAGTGAACCTCTATCGTTTGTCACTTGAGGACGGCCTCTTGTTGGGGTTGGTGGTCTGTTGGCATTCAACTCCTGTACACATTAATAACATTGATTGTTTTTTAATAAAGACACCAAAATACTGTTGTAACACCAAATTTAAATTCACCTACGTGTACTAGTGTATAAGCTAGAAAATACTAATTATCACACAGCACTACTATTTAATTGAAAATATTTTTAGGATTACCTGCATCCAAGTATCTTCAATGTGACGTTCTGGTGACGTTTCTGGTGAAGATATTGCAGGTGGTAATGGATGAATCAGTTTAGGAACCACAACAAGATCTCTACCCAAAACTAATATTGCCCCAGCATTATTTGCAGTACCTATTGGAACAAGAAGTGCTGAAATTTAAAAGAGAACTACATGATCAAAGGAAGAATGCAGTGTAGAAGTCAGCAACATATACCACAATAATTTGTAGCTGAGAAAAGTGTAATCAGATGTCCCTGGGCAAAACGCTCAAACCCATCCATCACACATTCATGTGCGCGAACAATCAACTGAAGATCGTTGTTGTTGCAAAATTCCATGACTCGATCAGGCTGAAGTACCAAGCCCCATTTAAATGAATATGGGAACACGTACAAGTATCATCAGTTAGCGTTAAGTTTCACTAAGAAAGTACGCACCATCCAACAAGACAACTATACCAATGACGTACAATTCAAATAACATCTATCACAAGGACAAATTTCAAATTAGAAAATACCAAGCACCAGCGTTCATAATACCATCCAGCATAGCGTTCAAGATCTTTCAAGATTAAACCTATACATAAAGCCTAGCTTTCAAACTATCCAATAAATATGTTACACTTGGGCAAATTTTTCAAAGCATACAACCCCGGATGCTTGAAAGTCCAATGGCAAAAATGCATCACCAAGGGTTTATAGAACAATGGAAAAATAATTATACAAACATTTCAAATTATCAAATTCTATCACATAAACCAGCATCAATGAATTAATATTATATATATATATAGGGAACATATCAAGTGAGAACATTTGTTTATTGTGAGAAATGAAAACACTGATATGGATCATTAGATCTTTGTTTGGATGGTCAAGATTCAAACAATAAATGCAGATGATTTTTTTAATCTGCATGTGAGTGCATTTATTGTTTGAATCTTGGCCATCCAAACAAGATCTAATGGTCAATACTAATGCTCTCATTTCTCACAATAAGCAAGTGTTCTCACTTGATACATCTCCTATATATTACTATATATTTACATGCTTCATAAGAAAAATGAAAAATTTACAATATGACAGCGAAGCACTAACCCCAAAAGTAACTAATCCAGGACCTCTAGCATTTGGCCGCAGTCCTTCCACGCTGTCATTCTCTGTAGGGTCAGACCTAGAGAAATATTTTGTGCTGTTACCCAGAAGAACCAGAAGGACACAGAAATACAGTTACGTACATGTAATAGCACACAAATGCACTAACCACAATAGATCCATAAGCACAATTGACCCTGCTTCCATTGGGATTGGACGCTGAATATTCTCTATCTGTTCCACGTGATTTATTGAACGACCGATACCACCATGCATGCAAATAATTTTTTTCTCAATTAGAGCTGCTAGAGGAAGCCAATTAAACAGCCGGTTTATCCGATGCCACGTCCAAATTCCATCTCTCTCACCCTGATCAACAAATTACACGATTAGTTGTCTAGCCAATATAAATAAGAAACGATGTCCACTACATGAAGTTCCTTACCATCCTCTCAATGCACTCAATTCGGAAACCAAAAAGGGCATTAATATCCGCAGCTTCATGGTTTCCACGTATCAAATGTACATTGTTGGGATACTCAACCTGCAATATTCACAAAACCATGCATAAATCTGAGGCCATAAAACTTGATAAACAACGCAAGATAATCTAAACAATCAATCAAGAGTACCTTAAGAGCAAGAAGAAGGGTTATGGTTTCCAAGCTGTGCTGTCCCCGATCAACATAGTCTCCTAGGAATAGATAATCGATATATCTGATAGTCATTTATAAAAATTAGCAATGGATAAAATCAAATGCATAAATCATTAGTGTTTATAATAACCCTGTTGAAATTTAGGGATCAGATAGAACAGAGAAAAAGATATCCAGAGGGAACACAAGAAAAAATATTTTTCTATAGAGACTGGATATTTGTGTAACAAATACAAATTTAAAATCTCTATATATAATAACTATGAGAATGAAAAGACAACTATAACTTTCTCTTTGAGTGAACTACAAGTGGTTGTTACTTAGCCACAAAATTTTCTTAAATCCTATTCACACAATAATAAATCAATCTTCTCGACACTCCTCTGGGCTCCGGCATTGGCTTGATTCTAGAGCAGCACCACCTTTAAGATTAGTTAATCATTGTGATAACCCTTACAGTTACAGTATTAAAAATAATCTAAGATACTTTGACAGCATTTTCTGTTTATTTGTACCCATAAACCATAAACCCTCTGATGAACATGACAATTTTCTAGTTTATCCACACTAAAAAAATAATCCAGTAAGCTAGGGTATCCGATGCAAACTGCCGGGGGAAATCCTATTTTGAGTACAATTTATATATAAAATAAAATAAAATCTAAAAAAAAAAAACAGTATGCCATTCCAATAAGGGAATACAACAATATTGAATCACGTAATAAGGTAAATACTCTCTTAAGGTAGAATGCTAGATCAGGCTGGGGTCATTGAGCAAAGAAAGGACGCCATGAAAAATTTTGAAAATGAAAGGAGATATCTATAAATATGTACACGTTTGATAATCAATTAAGACTTGGCTCAAAGACAAGAAGATCTCAAAAATACACCAAGTGCCTAATAACAAATAAAGCAAAACAATTGGCCTAAATATTGAAAGCTGGTTGTGGTTTTGATTTGACATCCGATACATCAAAAGCTATACTTATATATCCCGATAAATAACCTATTGTCCAGAATCTTAAGCCAATTGAAAATAGTGACCATAATGCATAATAGTAAGCACATCCCATAATAATATCCATTATTTACAAATAAAACCAGCAACGGGAGCAAAGGAACTTACGCAATGTCACCAGCAGTGGATGGTGCACCGTACTCGTCAAATAGTCGCATTAGATCACCAAACTGCCCATGTAAATCACCAAATATTTTAATCGGTGCTCTAAGCTGTAAAACACTTGGTTCACTGGAAAATATCCGCTCAGCACTATCACAAAGATCAGCTATTTCATTACAATCTAAGAAAAACTGCCGGCGCACTGGTGGTTTCCATCCACGAGGCTTTAGGAGGTGTGCAATGACCTATAATAAGGTGAGGAAACTCCATAAGAAACATACTTCTATACAAGACAAAGCAAGCATTTAGTAATGCAAGATGGAGTAAATAATGGCAACGAAAAATGGTCAAAATTAATTAACATGACCAATTAATGAACTATACTATTTTTCTAATATATTAACATTATTAATTTGAATTATTATTATTATCATTATTATTATTATTCTGTACGCATTTAACAGCTGTAGTGATTAATGTCTACCTTTTTTGGCACACTATTGATAGACATTTGCCGATCTAATAATTTTCGAGCAGCAGTTGCACTTTCTGGAGTCCCATAACTAACCCGCCTGCCTTCATTTTCAAATTGATCAATTGAAAGCTGTCTAACCATTCCACCTAATGCTCCTCCAGTCTCTGCAGCAACAACCACCTGGAGAAAATTTTTACAGAATCAGAAATTGCACTAAAATAATTTACGGAAAACTTATACACGGCATAATTTTCCTTGGTAAGGTATTACTCACAGCTCTGTGATGCAGCCGAACTCCACCAGGAGTGATGTTATTTGACCCTGAAGAATCAGGCTTAATCAGGGAAGATGTTTGCTTCCCGCTTGGGGTAGCCTCAGCCCCACGGTCTCTGTCAGGCAATTCAACTTCTCCATTTTCTTGTCGTGCCTTAGCAGCAGCCAATGCAGCACTGATAGCTTCAGCTTCTGCAGCAGATGCTTCAACCAGATACTCAACTCCTTTGGCAGTTCGCCTGTTTAAAGTCCATCAGATGAATGAAGCCAAATAACATTAAATAGTTTTTAACCAATGAGAATGAAAACAACTATCATACCGTGGTCCCTGGAGCATGGCATTTTCAGTGCTGATATCAGTATAAATGTCACCATTCATTGGAGGAGCAACAGGATTTCCCAAAACAACAGAACCATCAGCGGCTGCTTCAGGCATTGCTTGTCTTGACCTATCATCAAATCCATATCGCCCAGGTAAGCGTCCTGCTTGTACATTAGATGCTGCTGCTGCTGCTGCAGCATGTGAAGCAGCGGATGTTGTTTCAGCAGCAGCAAGATCTTCAGCAACAAGTAAGTCATCTAGCAAGACTCCTGAAGCATAAACACGATACATTCTGGTCAATCACTCAATCCAGCTGCTGAATTCATGAATTGATTAGATAACCAGAAAGGGAATCCCAAGTGGACATTAACAAAAAAAAATACAAACAAACATGAAGCTGGTAAATATTTCAGATGAAGCCAGACATTTCAGCTTGAAAGATGAAGGATTAACTAGCCATTTTCATGGACAATAAATTTGATCTACTTAATCAAAAGGAAACATAGGTCTTGATAGTTCTTAAAAATTGGACAAAGAAATCTTGGTCAAATTTCATCTTAAGAGTCTAGCTGTGCTCTTCTCATCTCTATTGTTCGTTGAAACATTGTGTAATAAACACGCATCTTCTCAACAGCATCAAAGCCACCATACTAGTTGAGTCATTTATAATAAACTTCTAGCTCCACTTGAGAAATTTTAATTGATCAAAAGCATCAACACACTACCATTTGCTCAAGTCCAAATAATTAAATACAAGAAATTATGACCAACACTTGAGTGTCCCTACCGCTACTCATGCATCTTCTCAACAGCATCAAAGCCAAGGCTATCATACTAATTGAGTCATTCAATAATCAGTTTCTATTATACCATACAAAATTTTGCATCGATTACAAGCATCAACACATTCTTAAGTTTGAACAAGTCAAAATAATTAGATACAGAGAATACGGCCAAGACTGCAATGTCCCTATTGCTTCAAGTCTACCCAAACAAAAGAGGAAGGATGGAAACAAAGTCTAATTATCTAAATAGCCAAAAGCCCAAAACTAGATTGATAAAAATTCACATGATATCAAGCAAATAGTAAGATGAACAAACAAAAAAAATTATATTCGTGACTTACCCCCACGTAAACCACCATAAATAAAAATTAAGTCACCAACAGCAGCAGCTGCATGCCTACAACGCCGAGTCAACTCAACTGCAGCATCTCCTCCAGCTGCATCAGCACTGTATCTTCCAGTTCTTGGACTGGTAACAACAGATTTTGTATCGCACCAAACACCAGCAGCAGTATCCAATACTACCAAAAAAAAAAAAAATCCAAAAAGATAGCATCAATTGGAATGACAGTATATATTACATCCATATGCATATAAGTTAATGCAAGAGAGTGAACATCAGAAAAAAATAAATCAAGTTACAGCAAAAAAATAATGGAGGAAAAAACAAGAATGAAATGCCATTCTTCAGTCAAAGAAGGAGAAAAGGTAATACACACAGTCATTTATATTACACACGATCCATATTGTAGACAAAAAAAAAGTGCACTAGCCACCAATCAACAAACAAAATATTTAAGCAACACCCATGATTGGCACCTGCAACACTTGATGAATCTTCTACCATACGTCCTCCACCCAGAGCTCCACCAGACACATGGAGCCTTGCATTAACAAATACCTAGAATCATTGAATTAAGATAAATCCTTAAACATATACCCAACTGAAAAGAAAAATAGAATTGAATAAAAAAATTGAATCCAACCGCTGCATGTTGATATCTTGGGGATGGTGAGACACCTGGGGCAATTGCCCATTCCCAACGACCATCTCTATGCTTAGCTAGTCCATATGCACTTGCCAATGGCTGCAACATAAGTGGCAAAAAAGTAATTTCAACAAAACTTAGAAGGAAACAACGTGCAAGAGCCACCAAAAAACGTTAAAAGAAATTAAACAGGAATATCAACAAGAGTAAGTCTGAGTAAAAATAGACCTGAAAACAGTAACCAGAAATTCATTGGACTAGTTGATAGTAGATATTTGAACTCAACATAAAATGACAACTATGAACGTCATTGTAAAAATTTGATTTTTACAATCAGGTAAATTTGAATTTTACAATCAGGTTTAGCCTTCTTAAGCATTAGCAAAGCTGCTGAAATTTCAATACCCAATAGATGAAAAAGTTCTCCAGTATTTTATTTTTTTATTTTGATAGGCCAAAGTGCGTCCACAGGGTTCGAACTGGAGAGCTGCTACTCAAAACTTTGCTCCCCAACCACTAGACCAACCTGTTGGAAGTTCTCCAATATTTATAAATGTTGTTTGTTTAAATTTGACTATTTTTTATACAACTGAAAAATGTTTAAATTTAAATATTTAAATGAAGAACCTTCAATATTTATTAACAGGATCCATCCTTATTACATATGTTAAAGTCAGAAGTCAGATTTTAAAATGGAATGTGTGGGTGAATACAAAGATTCGGTGAAGATAGTAACATGAAAATAGTGGCTTGAAAAATATTGAAAACTATGACACTTTCTTTGGTCAGTGGTGAAAATATTGAAATTGAAATAGAAAATCAAGTCACTTGGGAGTTGCGCTGTAAACCGAAAAAAAGAAAGGGAAATAGTTCTTAAAATTAGTGTCTAAATATATTGCTTTGGCATAAAAATGGCAATGGCATTTTCCTTTACAGCTTGTTTGTTAAGGTTGAAATAGGCAAGAAAGAAGTAGAATGGAGAGGTAGGATAGAAGTCCACCACTTCCACTGTTTGAAAGAGAAGACAGGTGCGAGGAAACCAGTAAATTCTATGGGCCCTGGATAAAACTTGGGTCTGGCCACTGCAGGCAGAGACTGAGCTACAAAGTGAGCCATTGCTGCTCAGAATGACAAAATTGTCCCCGGCGTGAGAACTGAACAGATTGTAGAAAGTCCCCCAAAGAATCAATCCTTGTTACCATTGGGATCACCCAAAAAACTATCCACTAAGCCAACTTTTCAATTGACGTACGATATGCAAATTTAAATATATATATATCACATTCTAAAATTTTAATTTTAATATACTAACACTTGTAGATAATCTTTATCTCAATTTTATTTTTCACCAATTTAATTCTTATAATAAATTTTTTTATTAAAAAATATGTACTGTTATCTATATTAATTAGTTTATATACTTTATATATTATTTAATTTTAAATTTTAAAAATGGGAGAAGCTATTCTATGCATGTGATGCATAGTTTAAAAAATTCAAATTGGAAAATTTTATTAAACAAAGAAAGTATTTATTACATTGGAAACATAAGACTCATTTATTGCTTGTATTTTTAACTAAAAAATTTTTAGCTTTAGTTTCTTAACCTATGCATTGATGCATAGGATAACCAAACCCTTTATTAATTTATTATTTATTACTTATTTACTTATATAATAGTAAAAATATGTTTATTTAATATCAATTCGAGGTCACTCAGTCATTCTAAGTTATCTACGTACTTCTTTCCATTCTCATTTCTAGTCAAACAAAATATGTAAAATTTCTTAACTTCTTTCTTCACAATTTCTCTTCAACAAAATATCCTCTAAATCATTCCCGCTTCTGCCCAATCTCTCTTCTCTCCAACTTCTTTCTCATCAACTTATTTCTTCTCTGCCTCTATTCTCAACCAAACATAGCATTAGAGTGTATAAACTACTTTATAGCACAAACAACCAAATTATTTAGAATAGTATAGTATATTATAATTTGGTTCGAATAGGTGAACTGCAAATCTAATGATCACTGCTATTCACACTAGTTTCCACGATTTGTCGCCTCTCAGGATATGTGACCATCATTACACATTGCTTGAGTAATAGCACCCATATAAACTTTTGGGGGTGATATCTATCCAGGTGGGAAAGGGTATATCCAGGTTGGAAAGGGCTCGTTCCTAGAGGCTCTTCCTTGACCCTATAACATTTCTAATTCTCATAATCTACCCTATTAATAATTTCTGATCTACTTAGGACCACATTTAAATTGATATTTTCACTTAAAACATGATCAATAGAGAGGCAGCGGACTTAGGGCTCTTTTGGTTTAATCTCTTGTAAACCCCTTTTTATAATTTTTCACTCCCTCCATTGAACATAAATTTTCCCTCTCAAAAATCTATCATGAAATTTGAAGCTCCCTGTAAGTGGAAGTTCATTCTTTGGACATTAGTTCTTAACAGGATACTTTTTGCTACAATTTGATACCGTTCAAACCCTTGGCAATTGTATTTTACAGTTCAAGGTTCAAGCTCAGAAAAGATGGAACAATTATTTCTGCACTGTCAGGATTCAGCCATCATTCTACAGGGTAACCTTCTTGGAATATTTCATAAGCACCTCTTACAGTAGATCTTCCTGGTTTGATTTGCAGGTTTTGGATAAAAAAGGAGGCTAAAATCCTGTGGCAATGTCCAATTGTCATTTTCTGCCATTTGGTAAAGTGGAACTCGCATTTTTTAAGGAGTTTAAATATAATGGGTCGACGACTTATTCTAGCATAGAATAACAACGCATAACAGAGCACCACCTCATAAATGAATAAATACATTATCTATTAAGGACTAAAAGATAAATATGCTCAATTTAAAAACCAGGTTTTTAAATAACTTCAAAGAAAACAAAATTTTCATTCTTTGATTTCTTTTTCTAGCAGCACTCAAGTTCGGACGTTCTTTAACTTCCTTCTCTTGCTGCACTCAACATCAGGTGTTCCTTCCCCCTCATAGCAGCTGCAAAAAGTTTTTCATCAAAATAATTCCCTTCGATTGATGCTCCGGCAATGAAGTAGCGATCCAGATAGTAAGAGAGACAAAAGGACACCTATGTCAGGTTTTCACCTACTTTACTGACCAGAAAAAAGGGTTCTTCACCCACTTTGATTTTGATTCTTGCCGTTGTAACTATTTCAAGCACCCATAGTGCTCTTAATAACACATGTATTCTATTATAATTCAATTGCAGATTGCTTTAGGCGAAGATTATAATTGCAATTGCACATTATAATCCAAAGATTCAATAAGAATCACTCTTTTATAATAATTGAAAGATTAAGTACAATAAGAGATGAGGGAAAATAATGTTAGACATCAACGATCAAGACCCAACCACCGACCGTGTGAGAGAGAAGACTTGCGTGAGGGAAAATCCGAGAAGAGACCATGAGTGTGGCTAGAGAAATTATTAAGAAATCACAAAATAAAAATTAGGTTTTGTTTTTGGTGTTTTCTAAAACCTGTTTATTAAACTGAATATCATTTAGTCCTTTATAAGTTACGTATTAATTCATTAATGACATTCCACTCTAGAATAAGTCGACAGTCCATTATATTTAAACTCTTTTTAAAGAGCATCTCCTAGCCCTGAAATCTGATTTGCAATAGGATTATGTTCTTAGTTTGTCTTGTCTCTACGACTACAGCTCAAACCAGGATATCTCAAGAGTGTTGCCTTCTCTGACTGGCAGAGAGGCTGCATTTTATTGCAATTCTGGTTTTCCCGAATGTTCTCATCCATTTTAGCCTTTTCCAGCTCTTGAGGATATCTTATCGTCATTGTGCTGCACTAATTTCACTCATTTTATAATACTTCTTCATCTTTCTCCTTTTTTTATTAAAAAGAAAAAGCAAAGATAAGTAACTCTGCATGGAGTGCCATGGACCACACTATAAGGGCAAGTCATATGCAAGAAAATGCAAAGAAAGGGATATCAAATACAAAATTGTATCAAAGACAAATTAAAAGATTCCCAGGGAAATAAAATCAACAGAATGAATAGATAAACTCACAACACTGTTGGCATCTCTCCCTCCACAAAGCAGAAGAAGCCCATCGGATCGTGCACTTGCTGTTGCATACCTAGTAAAAAATAGAGAAAAATACATTTTTAGTCCTCGAGATTGTCATGTTTATTCACTCTAGTCCATAACTTTAACAGAGTTTCAGCTTAGTTTCTTAGATTGTACTTTGTTATTCAGTTAAACTCCCTTATCTCCTGAGATTACACTTTGTCACTCAGTTATATTCCCTGACATTTTGAACTTAAGAATTTAAAGACTAAATATAATTTTTTCTAGAAAGTCAGGGACTAAATTTAACTTGAAGGACCTATTTGAATTGTTCTTTAAATAATTCAGAGACCAAGGAAATTGTATTATTGAAAAACTAATGCCAGGGACGTAACTTAATAATGGACTACAATCTCAGGACTAAACTGAACTTCCACTAAAGACAGGGACTAAGAAGAACAACCTTGTCAATCTCAGGGAGTCAAGTGGTATATTACTCAAAATAAATGTTAAAATGACAAATCAACCACAGTATGATAGCCTGCACTAAGTGCTGAAAGGCAAATCTATACTCTACAGAGTTATTTGTTTAGATTTTCAAAGGTGAAATACTTCAAAGTACTCTCTTGTGCTAACAAAAAACACAGCAATAATGAGATAACTTCATTCCAGAAAACAGAACACTAGTGGAAATCAAAACATGCAAATTAAGACAAGCTTCAATCAAAACCCTACTCGACTAAGCAGTCTAACCCCAAGTTGTTCACACATAAAACCAACGAGAAGATGAAAGTGAACCTATTGCGTAATCATAATGCTCGCGAAGAGAATAAATGAAAAAAGCAATCACAACCTATTTTACAAAGTAATAGCAATTAGCAAATCGATGCACATCATATCATAGTTATACATTGAAAAACTATTGGAAATTTCAGATAAATAGATTTGCACTGATTTTGTAGAGATACATTTTTTTAAAGTAGAAAGACTGAAGAAAAGGAGAAATAAAAGCACATACAGGACTTGATACCAAAATAGTGTACAACTTATGAACATGAAACAAAGTTAATAACTAAATTCAATTAATAAAAAAATATCCAGTTTGCTAACTAATTAACATTTCCGCATAAAGTCAAACTGGAATGAAGTGTTTAATGAGGTCACTCAATACTTTGGTTAGTCTATGACCTGAACGACAACCTTCAGAATCTATTCCAAGATGTCAAGAGCTAAAAGCAAACAATCACTATCTCGAATTTATATTTTTAATAAGAATTCAAATTGTTATGGACATAATGATGTGAAAATATCAGCCTAGAAAGGCCGAATCCATGGAGACAGAATCATACATGCATGGTGGCGGGCCCTCTCCTTCTGGCTCTAACTTGCGCCATTCATAAGGCTTGGCAGCTGTATCCAATGCCCATACATCAGCCAAAGGTCTCTTTCCTAAAAAGCAAAGACCAAAGCAGTGTGAAATCAAATAAATTCTCACAAAACAGTCACAATGAAAAGGTATGGCATTTAGACAGTTACCATCATTGCCTCCAATTGCCATAAGATACCTCTGCCCCACCAAAGCCATTACATGTCCATAGCGAGGCCCTGGTCCAGGGCCTTGAACAGATACTCTACATCAAATTCAGAACGTACTAGATTAGATAAATGTAACTGGAAATATCAACTCACTAAAGAATAAAAAGACATGTAGGTTATAGGTCTTACCTATGCCAGCGGGGCCATTGCTGAGTGAGATCAAGAACATGAAGGTCCTCTGCTGACAAACCTGCAGGACCAATGCCACCCTATGTAACAAGGCAACATTCTGTTAATAATTCAGCAAATCCTTCAAAGGAAGAAAAATTAAATCCTCCAACATTAAAATAACCTATAAGATATCTTTCCCATGATACCTGAATAACAACCATGGTTCCCACAGCTGTTGCAACATGTGCTGCTCTTGGTGTTGGAGGTTCTCCAAAGGGAGTTATCCTGCATTATATTTCCCTTATAAGCACTGGAGCAAAGTATGAAAGGCTACACAAGCAGTAATTAATTCTTGAACGGAGTTAGGGAAAAAATAACCTAGTTCTAAGCTCACCTAGACCATTTATTAGTCAAGACATCATAACAGTGTACATCAGCTGTAGCACCAGCTAAACCTGCAGAAAAAAATATATAATTTTAGTGAACGATAAATTTCACCATAAACGCGTTTAACTCTTGTTATAGCTGCTTGGCATTTCACTTAGTTTACAAAGGAAGCTCCTGTAAATAATAAATCCAATCAATATCAACTCTTATTCAAAGGAAAAAATGTACAAAGTCTAGAGAAACCATTGTTCATCTTGTACTACTCAATCCTCACATGAAGATGAGCAGATGTAGCCAACTCCAAAATAAGCAAGAATGTTTGCAACGAATGAAGTTTTCAGTATTTACTATATAGTTAGATACATCAGTATGCACCACTAAAAATAAACAGACTTAGGGACTATCCTACTTGGATGACTTTGACTCCAAAAATTCAAACAAAAACCATATGGGGCTTCAAATGAACAAAACATTATGTTCTAAGTTACAACAAAGGGAATAGAAAAAATGTGGAATTAAGAAAGCATTGCTATTTTTAAATTTTAACAAATGTAACTTTTTGCAACATCACTTGAAATTGATTCTCTTCAAAGCATAAACTGAATTATAACCATTATTTGCACGGTAAGGGAAGAGAAAAAAAATTAACAGGGTCCCTATATAAATGAAGATGTCACTTAATATGGTTTATCATATATCATATAGGATAGCTAAACAAGGTTGTGTGAAAGGATCCAACCCAAGACTTTATGCTTTTCCAAGAGTCTTGACATGGTATCAAAACTTTTATGACATGGTAGTCAGGAATTCAATCCTTAATACAATCGTTCTTCATAATTAGTGTAAATTCTATCATTAGGTAAATTATGTTAGTATAATATCTATGCTTCAAACCTATATGTCTCTGGCTCCATGGGTTTGTCATTTGTTAGAGATATAAACAGCTCATGGCCCTTCACCTAAGAGAGATTAAGCTGCTAAGAGAGTTAGTTCCTGACAAGCTTGTTTGGGTGAATGCAATAGAAGGAACCACTAAGTCCAAGTATTGGATGCATTATATTGAGAGAAGAAAAGAAATCCAATTGAAGGAAGTGTTCCTCAGCATGTATGTCTCCTCAACTCATTGTTCCCTCGGAAAATAGGCAAACAGTGAAGCAAATGGAACAGTTTTTAAATGAAATTTCCACTTATCATCCAACCATAAAATAGAAACGAAGTCTTGGTATTGATACTTATTAACTTCATTTAATTGCGTCACAAACACACTTGTATTATTTCCCTAAGATAAGATTATGAATGAAAGCATTTGGGAGAAAGATAGAGTAACACTTGATGAGTAGAATATAAGAGAAACTAATGTCAGGTGGTTTTATCATGTGAGCAAACGAACAAAAACAAAGGGCCAAAATTAAAAGTAAATCAAAAGGAAGGCAGTTTAATTTAAAATACAGTAAAGGAAGACCAAAGAAATTTTACGAAGAAAACATCAAAATGGCTTAACACCAAATGAATTTATTGAAATTTTGATTTTTGATAAAGCCCTGTGATGTTGTTTGACTCAAATAGCCGACCCCACCAATGGGATAAGGCTCGGTTGTAGTTTTCCGTAAGTTAAATCCAACATACGAACGATCATAAATGTGTTTCCATTCATATCTATTCCTATCTAACCAATCCGTCCAAGTGAACTATTGTGGAGCCTCTGTAAGCAACAAAGCCAGGTAATGAAAGCACTAGTTTGCATGATTGGAATTTGGAAACATCAAGTTTATAAGCAAAGCACCAAAGACTAAAAGATGCCATGAAAATTAAATAGGCCTGAAAAGTCGCCTATTTGTTGCCATCTATGCATTTTCATAACCTAGAACAACAATGCAATGAAAGGTCTTTACATTTAAAGTAAATTGCAGTGATAAATAATAACTAGACATTGACCAAAACAGAAGCTCAACCGTCTGTGCAGCTACTGAGATATAATTCATCGAGATCAACTTAATACATCAAGTATGCCAAGCGTATAGTTATCATTTATCACCACTCAAATGCTCTAATTATATTTGGGACATATTGATGATATTTAGAGAAATACTCTAATTATGAGTATATCCCAAAATATCTTAATATATGCACCCCGAATAACCCAAGGTATGTTAACATAAACTGGGAGAAAATAAAGCACATACGTATGCCAGCATTTCCGGCGGATGAAGGAGTCCCTGAAGCAGCCGAATTGCCTTCAAGCGCAGTGGCACCACCGAACAAAATCAGCCTCGGACCAATGTACCCAGGCGTCCCCTCTTCTCCGACAGCCGCCACGGCCGTCAATGTGTGGCCGCACCTTGGTCCTGGTCCATCCTCCTTCTTCTCTATAATTGCATTCACCACAGTGTAAGTTGGCGCCAGCCTCGGCCCAACCACCGGAGTCTGCTGCACCTGAGCAGGCGGCTGTTGTTGCTGCACCGGAGGCTGTGCCGGAGATCCACCTCCGGGCGGCGGCGGCTCCGTTAGCTGCTCTCCCTCTGTGGCAGCCTGCGCTGGAGCAGCAGCTGCCTGGCTCTGCACGGCCGGATCGTGATCAGCCTCCGGCACCATCGAGGAATCGACCTCCATTACTTCAACCCTAAGATTCGAGCAATTTAGTCAAGATCGGAGCTAGAACTCAAGCAAAATCGCATTCCGAACCAACATTTCAATTCGTTTAGTGGAATACAACGCATCAAAATAACTCGCTAACTACTATAACAAACGAACAAAGAAAATCAAACTTCGCAATTGAAAAACATCAGCTCAGATCCTCGATTCTTCAATCCGAAGACAAAAATCCTAAACGCGCAAATTTTCGGACACAGTAACCAGCAAAAATAGTCTAGGTTTTCTATCTCTCTCTATCTATTTTCTCTTTTTCTCTTCTCCTCCCTTTCTCTCTCTTCTGAGTTGAGAGTTGAAACCCAGAGAAAAGAAAAGAAAAGAAGCGGTCGAAGAACGAAACGGGAACGGAGACAATCTCAAAGCCACAACAAAACACACACTCGCAACCCCAAAGCCGAAAAGCTAAATAATAATAAATAAATAAATAAATTTTTAAAATAAAATCCAATCACTTTCTCTGTCCTGTCCACCTCTCTCTCTGAGTTTGAGTTGAAGGTGCTGTGTCCTTCTCTCTCTAGATTTTTTAAAATTATATTTCCCTTTTCTATCTTCTCTTTTTTGTATAAAAGTTTTTTTGGTGAGAAAAAAGTTTTTTTTTATTTTTATATTTTTATGAAACAGTATTTTTTACTCCCTCCTTTCCTTTTCTCGTTTCTTCGTTTTGAAAAAAAAAAAAAGTGTTTCTTTCGATGTGTTTCTTTAACAAGTTAGTAAAGCATTTAAAAAAATATTAAATCTTCTTATTAAATCTTTTTACGATTCTTTTTGCCTACTCAATTTTTACAAGTGTATTATATCTTTCACTAAATATTTACTTTTTAAAAAATAAAAAACACTTATAAAAATTAAGTGAATAAAAAAATTTATAGGAGAATTTAGTAGAAAAATATAATATTACTCAAGTATTTATAGCATTTTTTTTTATTACATCTCTTTCATTTATTATCATGTACATTCACTAAATAGTGAATAATTAATGATAATTTTATTACACCTCTTTCATTTATATCTCATAATTTTCACAACGATAAAAATATTATCAACTTGTATATAATTTATCCTTATAAAACACCTAAAAAATAACACAAAGACTAATATTGTTACGGTCATGAAAGTGCAAAGTAATAATTGCTGATAAATAAATAATTTACCAAAAAAAAAGACTGCTTAAAATTTAATTAAATTAAGAATATGTGATGGGCTGTGTATACTTTTTTTTTCCTAACACTGAATTCATTCTTTTTTTAAGATACTTTAATTTGGAGTATAAAACTTTAAAGAGCAAGATTAATTTTAATAACAGTTATTTCAAGTTGCACGTATTAATAAATTAAAAGTAAAATTATTTTATAAAAAAAATTATTTAATATGTTTTGATTCTCTACTTAATAAATGTTGTATTTTTTAATAGACTATTTCAATTTTAAGTTTCTTAACATGTGTAATATATTGCTCCTCTTAAATGATCATTTTAATAAAATAAATAATATAAATTTCATAGTAAAATTCTTGAAAATATATTTATGTATATATTCGTCTTTTCAAAATAACTCTACTTTTAACCTGATTAAAACTACAAGAATAGTTTACAGAAAAAATTCCAAATTTTATAACCACATGATATTTTAGTCTTTGACTTTAAAAAATATTTGAAATAATCATTGTACTATGTATTTCATTTTAGTCCTTGGAATTAAATGACATTAACAAATTATCTATGTGACACGTTATTTGATACTTAAAAATCCATTTAAATGACCAACCAACATTTTGGGGTCAAAATGAAACATTTTAGAGTCAAAGATGAAGTGTTGTTGTAAGCCATTAGAGAGACTAAAGTCACACGTAATTTACAACAAAACATAATTTTTACTGCAAAATGTTGTGTTTTTTTCTTAAAATATCGTTTAGTCGTTTATATAAAAAATAACGTGCCACATAGGCACTCCGTCAAAGTCACTTAACGCTATTACTAAAGTGACCTATAGAGTGCAAAGTTAATAATTAATCTAGACATTTTGCGCAATTAGAAACTAAAACGTCTTGTAACTAAATAATTAAATAATTGAGAACCATTTTAGTAAATTTCTCAAGCTAAAATTATAAATAATGGCAATTAATTTGCAGTTAGGCTCTGTTTGGTAAAACTAGCTTATAGCTTGTAGCTTATGACTTATAGCTTATATCTTGTAGCTTATAGCTTATGACTTGTGACTTATAATTGTGTAGAGGTGTTTGGTAAAATTAGCTTATTAGGTAGCTTATATTTGTTAAATGACTTAAAAGGACAAGTAATAATTACATGTAATAAATTATTTGATAGAGTAAACATGTAGTAAATGACTAGAGGATAAAATAGGAAAGAATTGTTAAAAGCTTCTTTTCATAAGCTATAAGCTACTTGAAGTAGCTTTTCATAAGCTGCTAGCTTATAGCTTATATTAGCTATAAGCTAGTTGTTACCAAACACCTCTACTTACTCATAAGCTATAAGCTCGTAAATAAGCTACAAACTAGTTGTGTCAAACACACACTTAGCATATTTTATTTTAGTATTAATTTCATAATAGTTTTTTTCATGAGCAATATAATTGATATAATGGATTTTTTAAAAATTTTTGTGTTTAGCAAAATTAATTAAAAGTGTATAGAAGCACATAAAAAGTGTATAGAAGCACACACTCATTTAGTATATTTGGTGGCCAGCTTAAGAATTCTTTGGGAGAATGGATGCGTGATTTTTATAGTTTCACTTGGATCACGGATAATATTTATGATAATGTTTTTTTTCTTTTAAAAAAGTACAACAACTGAGAATTGAACTCTGTATCCAGACACGTATATTCTTATGTACTTACGGTTCATCAACTGATATCTTATTGATCAAATAAATATTATTTTAGACTAATATATTGATCAAGTACAATATAGTCACTTAATGGTATGTTTCGCTTAGTGACGGATCCAAGACTCTAAAATCTGGGGTGCAACGTAATTAAAAAATAAAAAATAAAGAAAAAATAGAATAAATAAAAATAGGTATTTTTAAAAAAGTTTAAGATGAAATTTTTTATATATTTAGTGATATTTCGTAATATAGATCAAAGAAGTTTAAGATGAATTTTCTTATATATTTAGTGATATTTAGTAATATAGTATACTTAAAATTATAATCTTAAGAAGATAAATATAAAAATATAAATCTAGAGAGTTGAAACATACGTGCAGAATATATACAAAAGATTTAGGGTGTGTTTGGATAAGATTATTTTTTAACTTATAATGGATAGTTATATTTTATACTTACAAAATTTTATTATTATTTTTTTAACAAAAAAAAAGACATTTTGTTCATCAACTAAAAATTGGACAATATTTTAAAATCTTATTAAGAATTGGCATCATGGAAGTCACATATCTAAGCACTTCATGAATATTTGTGAAAGTATGACCCCAAACTTTCCATAGCAACAACATAAGGGAAGGAAATTCCATAATTCCAACTATGAAGGCAATCAATATTGTGACTTTAACAACAAAATATGCAGCTTTTGGATAACCTGCTCTTAGCTCATTTGAGTTCCTTGTACTGTTTAATGAAATCATATAAATCGTGAAAGATACTTGTTAAATGAGTAAACACTAAACCATTATTTTAGTCCTTTAAATTATATTAGTATTGCACCCCGTGAGATATACAAACGGGTTATTTTTGTATCTTACTTTACAAAATCTCCGCTTCATTCCTAGTCTTTTAAAAATGGACATTCACGTAAATAATATTTGACGAAAGTCGAGAATTAAAATAAAGATTTCATAAAATTGAAGATTAAGATGAGACTGCGTATAATTTTAAGGACTAAGATGAACATTTGATAATAATATAACATGTAGAATTTAGCACGTTTGATAATAATATACTTACAAAAAATTTTATTATTTTTTAATAAAGAAAAAACTTTTTGTCTTTCAGCTAAAAATTGGACATTATTTTAAAAGGTTTCAAAATCGTTTTTCACAGCTTAAAATTATCTTAAAAATCGTTTCTGACATTAAATATATCCAAACAAAAAACGATTATTTTTCGCAACTTATTTCTACAATTCATCACAATTAATCCAAATATACTAATATTGATATTTTGGAATTTAGACATTGGCTTCAAATGTGCAACGAAAACGAGTCATTTTTATGCATTACTAACAAGTATTATCTGAAAAGAGCCTTTTGCACCTATATGAGGAAAGAGACAATCGTAATTTAACTTTCACACTTCTTATTTATTGCGTATGTATTGATTTGATCTTCAATTTCAATGTTGGTACATCATCCACGTACAGCCTCTCATCCATTAACTGGAGAATATATGCTAGTCCACAGAAGTTTATATATGCTTGTAACCTACCCTAAAGGTTAGTTCAAAATACTAATTGTCAAAAAGTTACTTATTCATTACCAGTTATTTATTCTATAAAATGCTTGAAGCTTCTATAAATGGAGGGAAACATTTTTCATCGTCATATATATGACTAAGAATATGCTGTAAAAAAAATAATTGTAGACATCAAGCACATTTGAAGGGAATTTAATAATTTTTGTACAAATTATCATGTGAAGATGGGAGCTAACAAGCCTATTGAATTTAATTAATTGGAAGAGTCACTACTCACTACAATTATTAAACCCCTTACTTCTCTTAGATTATTATCACTGTTATTTTATTTTAATATTTTCATAAACAAAATTCTATTAAAATAATTATCCCAATATTAGTTTTCTTATAAATTATTATTTCAATATCAATTCTTTTAATTAAAATTAAGACTTAATTGTACTTTGTGTCCCTCAAATTTAGAATATACACCTTTTGTCATTGAAATTTTGTTTTCATCCTCTAATTTTTTCAAATGTGCGAGTGCTAAAAAAAATTGATTTGAATACTTAGTTTAGTTGAAAGTAAGTTAAATAAAAAGTTAATTTAATTCAATAAAATCTATGTTTAAATACTTTTGATTAAAAATAACTTGACAAACTAAATATTATTTAAATATAAAAATAAAAGTAATTTTATAAACTAAAAAAGAATTAAAATACTTCTAACAAACAGAAATGTGATTTTCATGATCAGTTTAACAAAAGTGGGTTGAAAGCCGGTAAAAAATAAGTTAAGACAACCAAACAAAATAAGTGTATACATTATTATAACAACCAGGCTCACTTTTAGTTTTTCAATTTAAAAACCAAACTAACATACCCTTAATATGTCCATATTCTGTCCAAATTATGAAACTTATGTTGACTTCCTTTTTTCCAGTCTATAATCTACCTATATCAAGGTGAATATACATTGTTAATTGTTTACAAACGACGAGGATAATAAATAGCATGCAATTTTAAGAATGCAACAAATATATAAGGGCTACGAAGAAAAACATTAAAATTGACATGAGATGCTATTTTAGATCGATTGAAGTATTTTAAGAGCTATACTCACATAGTTTATGTTAGAAAAAACATTAATAAGGGTTAGTTTCATTATGCTTTCGACAAATTTGAATTCAGGGATTAATTTGTCATATTAAAAAAAATGAGAACCAAAACTGTAATTAAAAGAGCTTGGAGAGAAAATTCACACCTACGTCAAATTTAAAGAATTTAAAGTATAATTAAGCTTAAAATTAATTATTTTGACATTAAATCTTTTAAAATCAATTAAATTAGAATATAAATTAAACTTTAAAAAATCACACTAATTTCATGGATATTGAAGAAATAGATGCAATCTTCATCTTCATTTATTAAGAAAAAACACTTTTATTTTTCATAATAAGAAAGTCAGTTGTATTATTTTTACTTTCTTTCTTTTTTAGTTACTTATTATACAATATTTTATATAACAACTAGTACTCTTTTTATTTAATAAAATTATTAGATTATAAAAAAAAACAACGTACTGGACATATATCTATTTAGGTAGTGTTTGGTCTAGCTTTTTTTGGCTTCTCTTCCTCTTATAAGTAAAAGCTAGGCCAAACGATATTTATGGTAAAGCTCTTAAATTTAAGCTAGCTTTTTTCTTATGTACAAAATGCAAAAAGTTGGCTTCTAAGCTAGAAGCTAGAAATATGAGCTTAAAAAAAGTTGGCTTATTTGTGGGCCCAGTGTAAGTAATATCTGAATATTCTAATTAACACATGAAATCTTGAATATCTTTTCCTTCGCTAAAACCTTCAAAAAGTCTTCTTCTTGTTTATAAATTATTTATTCACTTTAATATTTATGAGTTTTATTTTTATTTAAAAATTTTCATATTCAAAAATATTTAATGTTATATTATTATTTTAATAAATTTATATTGCATTTATTTTTTTAAAAAATAAAAATATTGAGTTTTATCAATGAATTTTTTTTATTACAACTTTATTTTTAACAAATAAAGAAATGTCACAATTAATGATAAGTAACTTAGAAAGGTTAGCACAAAATACTTTTAATAAACAAATAGTTTTTTAACTTATAAGTAGCTTATAACATACAAAATAATGAAATTGTCAAACAGCTTTCATCTTTTTATTTAAAGCTCTTATTTTCAGCTTTTACTTAAAAGCGGCTTATAAGCCAAAAATAAGCCGGGCCAAACGGAGCCTTAATAGAATCATTATATAATAGGTTTAGTTATCCTATGCATGTATTAGGTTAATTAAGAAACTAAAAGTAAATATTTTTACTAAAAAATTTAATGTTCCTGATGTAATAAATGTTGCTTTTTTTTTAATAAAAACTTCTCTTTTAAGTTTTTTGAATTATGAATCACATGTATAGATTATAGAATATTTTTGAATTATATACCAAAATAGTCTCTGACTTTGCACTTAATAAATTATTTTAGTCTCTTACAGAATCGAATATTTTACTTTCCGATTTTCACTATCATCGATCATTTTAATCCTGAGTTTCACTATCATCGGTCATTAAGCTAGACAGTAGTGTGACCATATTATTGACGTGTTTCTTATTGCTCACTGATAAGTATAAATTAGTGTATAAATATAATAAGAAATTCATAGTTATCATTCTAAATAAATGTTAAGTTTTTGTGTAAATTTCATCCCTAATTTATACTTTGTAAGTTTGAGAGTCAAAAGGGAGAAATAGTCATTTTCTAATCCCTAGAATGTTTTTTTTAGGCATTTTGGAAGCTGGACAAAAAGGAAAATGGGTTGAAACATACAAGAAGTCAGCACTGTGCTAAGACTTGAGCCCTGGAAGTTGGAAAAACATAGGATACACATTACTAGCATAAATGTTATGGCGCTTGAGCGCCAGAGTCTTGCCTATAATAGCTATAAATACAGTTCTGTTAAGTGAAGAAGGGAGCAATGAATTTTGGTGAGAAGAATACTGGGAAACAACATTTCACTCATAGTTGTTGTGATCTTAGGCATTTATTCTTGAAGTTTATGGCATGCTTGACTAAACTTTTTACCAGGATTGAATGTAATTACTTTTTTCCTTTGTTCAAATTTATTTATACAGTTATATCTTATATATAAAATGGAATTTCATTTTTGGTATTCCTACTTGTTTAGTTTAATCATTTTCCATGTTCTTTTGTTTGTTGCAAAGTTGAGAAACTTGCTTAAAAATGATTTTGAATGAAATTCTCACAATATTTCTATTCTAGAGATAGATAGAAGTTGCTATAAATGAGTTTAATACTCTTGCTTAAGACATAACTTAGTTCATGAAGTTACACGATATTGAACTTTGAAAATTAGTGTTTTAGAATTAAATGACAAAGATATTTGCATTTGTGAATATTTAATTTCTATTGGAACTGACAAAGTTAAAGTAAAGAAATTCAATCCCAAGTAGTTCTTTAGTATATTTTCATTTCATTTCTTAAGAACAATTCTGTCTTGTTTCCTTAAAACTTATAACTTAATATCTAAATACAAGCTCAAGTGCTCCTTGTGGACGATACATATTTTACCCACTATACTTGGAACGAGTTAATCATTTGAGTTTATGAGAATGATTAACGCTCACAAATAATTGATTTAAAGGTAAATAGAAAATTGATTAACTTTTTAATTGATTACGATAAAAATCAGAAACTATTTATGTTTGGTTAAAATGAGAAAAATAACTTTTTTTAATATTTTGTCTTCTATTACAGTTGATTATGATTATTTTGAGAAGCAGGAAGTAGCTTATAAAAAAATAAAAAACCGACTATTTTTTTTTGTGGATTATTTTTAAAAATATTGACAAATATCTTAAAACTTTAAAAATTGTTTTTTATTTTTACAGTGATATAATTGATCTCGAGTAGAATTGATTTTGTATAATTAATTGTGAATAAATTAGTTATGAACTTAAGTGATACAAATGATACATGATTTAATTATAAGAGAAGTATAAGTAACTAAAAGTTATTTTTTTTAAAATAATGATTTTGACACTATAATTAATTTTTCAAAATTCATCTAAATATTGTAAATTAATTATCATTTTTGTCAAAACTATGGTTTGGCCACTCAAAAATGTTCTCATCACACACTATATCAGATCATAATCGTTTTTATAATAATTCTAAGTATGGTGTAATCTAGTAGACAAGTCCTCGTGGATCAATTATTCGCCATATCAGTATCGTATCCTCTTATATTTACCCTTAATTAATTTGAAGCATATGCATTTTTATTCGTGTACACCAACATTATTATCCAGCTGATTATGTGAAATAAATAGTAATCCATTTAAAATCTATAATTTTAACTCATTACAAAATTTATAAATGTCCCAGTCATATAATTCAGTTGGGGAGCACATAAAAACATGTCTATGTGAATATGTGGGTTCAATTCCCGTTTAATGTAATTTTCTATTAAAAAAATAAAAAATGAATATATAAATATCACCATTTGTTTATCAGCTTTTGATTATGACGTCGTGACTTATGTTCTGTAGTAGATTTTGGGCGAAAAACGAAGGAAATGTGATTTTTAAACAAGAAAGTTACGTAACATTATAAAAATTGTATAAAGGATGATTAAAATGTTTCATGATAATTCTTTTAAAATAATTTAATCTCAAAGAATATTTGTTTGAAAAGTATCACCAACCATCTTATTTTCCTTCAAAAATCTGTGTCCTGATTTTTTTAGTGAATGTTTGGCTTAATCGTTTTTTTTTTCATAATTATTATATTATTACGAGTCTGTGACTAATACGTCATTGTAATTCTCAATATTAAATTTTCAAATTTATTTTTCTTAACATTAATAATTATTAGGGATAATTACACCAATCTGAGGTTTACGTTTATTACAATTATTCTCCTCTAGTTTTTAAAATTACACTTATCCTTACAGAGGGGTAAGTGTAATGAATTTCAAACCTAAGGGGGTTAAGTGTAATGTCTTAAAGGAACAAATGTAATAAAATTTTAAACTTTAGGGGATAAGTGTAATTTTAAAAACTAGAGGAGTAAGTGTAATAAGCACAAACCTCAGGGAAGGTTGGTGTAATTATCCCTAATTATAATGATTAATTGTTTTGATTTTTTAAGACAAATCATATACAAAACATTAGATGTGCCATAATACTCATTTCGTGGTCACCCGACAATCACTTCATAAGAGTTCAATTTCGAAAATGAGATTAGTCACTACTTTTGACACTGCATTAACAATTATTTAACGTTAAAAACACGTATTTTAAAAGTTTTTTTACTAAATTACATACAAGATAAAATATATAGACCTACTAACTCAAAAAATAAATAAAACAACTTTCAATCGTGAGTTGATAGTTTGTTAGTTGACTCTATTTTTGGTTCAATAATTTGTTAATTTACTTTCTATTTGGTAAATTCGTTAATTGAGTTAAAAGATACATGAGAGTGTTTTATTTCTAGCCTTCAATCATGGGTTAACAAATTACTACTCGCACATGTTTTCTTCTCACACCCTTCTTCTACAATTTCCAGAAATTAATTCCTGGAATTGATAACAAATTTACTTTCTGAAAAAATTAATAAAATTAAATTCCAAAGGATAAATTTTAAAAACTATAGTTTCTGAAAGTACATTTTTTTCTAAAATAACAGAAATCACTTTTTTTTCTGGAAAAAAAAATTACTTCCAAGAGTGTGTTTTTATAAGATAAAATCGGGTGGTGCAAGCTAAAAGGAGGTGGAAAAAGAAATCCGAAACTTGAATTAGCGAGTCTGTTTTCAAAGCTCAATGGGCCTATTGGCTCAATGATGAATCTTTTCGCAAATTATTGAAGAGCGAAATTAAAAACATAAACATTACAGACAAATATAAAAAAATTAGAATAATTCTAAATTCTCCTATTACTTTCTCCTATCAATCTTTTTACTTACTTAAAAAGAAATATATTTATTTTTTTTATATTTTCAAGATACAAAGTATATTTAATTTTCATTTAATCCTTACTTCCTTTAATATTATGAGGATATTTAGGATGATGGGTATGGAAATGAGAATTTAACATTACTCAAAACATGAAGGAATTGCAATTGTGAATCAACTCATAGTAGGGATGATCATGAATCTCGATTGCCCAAGTAATTCAACCAAACCAATCCAATTCACTCATAAAAAAAGGTCTAGTTTGGATTAACTCATAAAAAACACACAAACTAATATGTACGGATTAAATATCGAATTAAAAAAAGTTAAAATCAAGTTGATCCATTTACCCAAAGATAATAAAATTCTCTCCTTAAGTTATTATTCATAATAAAAAAAATAGCCGAAAAATGATTTGGTGATGTATTTTGTTGATATTATAGAAACTTTAAGTTGTTTAGCATTGACAGTGTAATTATTTTGTGGTGTTATATTAGAACTATTTTTTTAAAAAAACATATTAGACCTATTAGTTTAATAAGATAATGTAAGATTATTTTGTTATTATTTTACTTATGTTATATTATAGTTGTCTTTATTATTATTCGTTGACAACTCTCGGGTTCTGACGTCGGTGATATTCTGGTGTTTGAACCGTAATAAGAACTATGGTGTTTAATGTGAGCATGCATACAGTGAGGGTTTCTTAGCCTTTTATACAGTTCAAAACTAAGCTATTTAGTATCCAGGTTCATTCTAAGTTAGGAAAGTTTTCTTTGATATCTTGATGATCGTGGTGATCTTGCCCAGGGTATCTCGTGATTGATCATTTATTGGTCCTGATTTGGCGGGTCCTTGCTTTTAGGCGTGTGCTTAGTTGATCGTTGAGGATGGCCTGGAACTGATATTGTCAAGCTCGGATCGGACTTTGGCCGACGTGAGATCTTGGCTAGTCTAATTACTATAATGGTTACTCGTGTAACGCCCAGTACAATTGATAGGGATCATTACTTTATAATATAAAAAATAGCTAGAATGAACATGGTTATTTGGATTTGAGTATCAATTAGATAGTGCTTGTGGATAAATATACAAATATTTCTTATTTTATAGGTTTATAGTTGAATTCCTTGCTAGTGTTAATGGTCTATTAAAAAATAATTATTGTTTTATTGAAAAATTATTATTAATTATTTTTAATATTTAATATATTATTGAAAATGACCTACTAATAAATTTGACTTAAAAAATAAATTTAAAAATTAAAAGAAGTCATTAAACTAATAAATAGATAATATCAATTCTAATAATAAAATAAATAAATAAAAATTTAAAATATATCATCCAAATCAAATAACTAAATCTTAAATCTTAAACTTAATTGTCTGGTGTTAGAAAGCAAGTTTTAAAAATCCTAATTTTTAGTCGTGATTAGAAAAATTAATAGATATATAATATTAATCTAATAATTCATATAAACATTAAAATTAAAAATATATTAATAAACTAACTAGCAAATTTATAAACTTTTAATAAAAAGCTAAACCATAAATCTCAAAACTCTAATAATTAAATAGATAAATAACGAATTTAAAAGATCATTTTGTTTTTTTTATAGTTAGATGTCTAATTGAAGAAATATAATAGACTTATTAGTTTATTGAGATTTTATAAGATTGTTTTGATATTATTTTATTTGTGTTATAGTTATCTCTATTATATGTAATATTGCAGATGTGTAATGCGTGAATAATTAATAATAACTAATATGATTTTATTGATATTTTAACAAGTGAACTTTTTTTTTTTTGGATAATTTAGTATATTATTTATCATGAAACTATATTGACGCTTTTAAACTTCTATATGTTAACAAAAAAATTTAAATTATTTAATTATATTATAATTTCTTATTAAAATATTAGATAACATGAAATTCCATTCAGTCCCCTTTTTTTTTTTTTTTTTTCTTTTATGGATTAGATTGATTTAAATTACATGTAAAAAATATAAATCCAATAAATCCAATTTTTTTATTGAATTGAACATCGAGTCTGCATCCCTAGCCCATACGTGAAAAACCCTAGTCTTCGTGTTTTGTTCTTTCCCCCTCGCACGCCTTGTTTGGAGCAGGGACTAGTGAAAGGTGCAGAATCGAAGCTACGAACATGGCGGCGAGCGATCGCACAGTGCTGCAGTTCTCTTCATCTTCTTATTCTTCGCAGAGCTTGTCAGCGAAGGTTCACCCTCTTGTTGTATTCAACATCTGCGACTGCTACGTTCGACGCCCTGACCAAGCCGATCGCGTCATCGGAACCCTACTCGGTTCTATCCTTCCCGATGGAACCGTCGATATCCGCAATTCCTATGCTGTTCCTCACAACGAGAGTGTCGACCAGGTGGGTCATTCTACTCCATCCATATTAGCAGTGTTATTTTTTATCATGAAAAGTGCTAATTTGCACGAAATTTTTAAATCGGTAGATGTTTCACAGATTTAAATCCTATATAAAACTAGAAAATGCACGAAAATCATGCGGCAGTGTTTGAAAACTAGTTCTCATTGATTTTGTAGTATAGCTTTTGTACTATGAAGCAATTTTGTATTATTCTTATTATCCTTAAGAGTTGAAACCTGCCTGCGGTTGATGTTGTGTGGTCTTCTATTCAAACGTGGAAGTTAGCTCAGCATCTGGATCTGAGACAAGTGATTTTATTTAATTATTTAGAGTCCAAGCTATTTTTCTTATATATAAACTTTCATTATTTGTGTGATTTTTGTTTCTACTTGCTATATTCTTTGTACTTGTTAGTCGTTACTTGATAGTTGTAGTTTGCAACTGTGCGGTGTGTTTTCATAGCAGTTGTTGGCAATGTTGATGAGTTCTACCTTTGAATTGTCCTAAAGGGATAGAAAGGAATGACAATAGTTTCCATTGTTTGGATTTTTTAAATTGGGTGCAATGGAAGCAAACTAGATAGAGTTTAGTCCATCCCGTTCCTCTGTTTCTCTGAATCTTTGTATGTGGGGATCAAAACCGTCTTCTTAATGAAGTTAATATGGCTATTGTGTTTCTTTTCTCAAGCAATGGAATGCATTCATTATTCTGTTTCATCATAAATTATCCCGTGAAATTTGATTTTATTCCACTTCTTACATCACATTTCATTCCACTACTCATTAGACATCCATATCCAAGCATAGTCTTTTTTAGGCCTATACAGTAAAGTATGTTTAGGATTGCTGTAATTATAATGGTTAAAATATAAAAAACCACCAAAACTATGCTATTGAGTTTATTCGTCCCACATTTGGTGAAAGTTCTATTCACGTTTTGAAACTGGAACTGGAAAGAAGTTAGAGAACGAAACATCATTATATAAAAAGTTGGCCCAAGTACCTTTTTTGGTTTAATTCTTATGTATCATAGATAGAACTATCTTTCTCGAAATTTATCCTTATTTAGTGGTACTCCATGTCTCCATTTGAGTTATGACCTTCCCGCACTTTGCCTTTTGAGATGGTTTGTTTTTTATCTTGCGGATGAGGTTCGAAAGTTTATGAAGCAATTGGAATGATTGATACTTATAAATTGGGTACATGTATAGTTCGTGCTTGAAATTTTGCTTGAATATAAAAGGTGGATACTTTATGTAATGAGAACCTTCATAATTGACACTAAAATTTTAAACCAACAAAAAATTATGTAGTAACAATTTACTTTGACTCTCTTGTTGCTCTCTTTGTAGGCTTGTCTTTTCAATGGTTTATCCTCTGGTTTTAGTGTCCCTTCCTTCACATCAGCTAAATTAAATTATCTGTTCTTACTCTTAATAAATAATTGTTGATTTTTCAATTTCCTTGGTTTTTGCCCAGGTTGCTTTGGATATAGAATACCACCACAACATGTTACAGTCCCACCATAAAGTGAATCCAAAGGAAATCATAGTTGGATGGTAACTCCAGTACTTTTTGAGCTATGTTTTTTTAAAGCTATTGCTACATAATACTATAATAGTATTCTCAATATGGGACGTGCCTAGAAAACTGTGAAGTCCATATGCCAATGTTAAAACTGTAATTGGTTTCTAGAAAATGGAAATGCACTTTGCTAATTAAGTAATTGTTGTGTTTTAGTGGAATGGGATGCAATATTTCCTCTCAAATTTGTTTTACCTGTAAGTATTTTGCTGTGTCAGCAAATGGTTTCTTTATGGGAGCTTCACTGGTCAATATGTAAATATTGTAAATGGACTGTAGAGCTGTTTTATGCCGAATAGTTTTTTCTTTCATCCATCCCCCATCCTTCTCTGGGATAAAAATAATGTTAACTTTATTTATGCAGGTATTCAACTGGTCTTGGAGTAACTGGTGGTAGCGCATTAATCCATGAATTTTATTCTCGAGAAGTACCCAATCCCATACATTTGACTGTTGATACAGGATTCACAAATGGAGCAGGTACCATAAAAGCATATGTGTCTAACAATTTATCTCTTGGAGACAGGCAAATTGCTGCACAGTTTCAAGAAATTCCACTGGATCTTCGTATGGTTGAAGCTGAGAGAATTGGATGTAAGTATTAATTATACTTATCGTTATAAACATCCACTTTACTTCCACTGCTCCCTGGACCCCTCTTCTCATTATACGAGTTTACTTATCTTTCTCCTTTGTTATATTTGCTAAAGCTAAGGTGCTTAATTTCATGGATGCATCTGAAGAGATTATTGTTCTAAATTCCGTTTTCCTATTCATTTACTGATATTTCTCTTAAGTTATGTTGTAAAGAAAATCTTGCCTGTTATGACTTTTCAAAAATTATTTTACCTCCCAATGATATATTAGAGCTATCCATTCTGTCATGGTGATTGCTGAAGGAATCAAGTCCAAACTCTGGTGCTTCACTTTTTTTTTTTTAATTCTTACTGAAGTCATTTTTCATGGCAAATTTTTTATTAATATTTATGTGAAAAATGCTTTAGTTACTTATTTTGAACTCGCACCATCATATCAGTGACTGTGTTCTTTATTCCTTAACTAGAAAGCCTCTACTTATCCATTCTGTCATGCTGATTGCTGAAGTGACCAAGTCCAAATTCTGGTGCTTTATTTTTTATGTTTTTACTGTAGTAATTTTTATGGAAAATTTGTAACAATATTTATGTGAAAAATGCTTGAGTTACTTCTTTTCGATTCACATTAACTAACATCAATGATTCTGTTTTATCTTCCTTAATCAGAAAGCCTCTAGTTATCCTAAATTTTACTTCACAAAGTATCATGGGGTTGACTAGTATGTCTGAAGTTTATGTCAAACATCGGCCCCTTGCTAAATTTGTATAATGTAAATTGTTCACTGTTGTTTGGTGAGTCTTGAAACTGAGGATTCCCTTTCCTCCCCTTCTGTTTTCTTTGTATGTTTTAGTTATGAATTGAGGCATGTTCATGTCCCTTTGTCAAAGGACTGTTGGGGTTCACATGGACGGAAGCTTCTTGTTTAGTCAAGCTATAAGCTATTCATATTTATAGCGTAGGAATGTTTTTTGTACTTTCTCAATTGTCATGTATTTTTCCCTCTGCGACAAGCCTTGGATGCTTTTTTTTTTCTTTTGAAAATATTCTACAACAATGGAGCCAACCATGTGAATGATTGAAGCTGATTTCCTGTGTGGTCTGGTTATGGCAGTTGATACCCTGAAGGCAACTAATGTTGACAAAATTCCCTCTGATTTAGAAGGGATGGAAGCTTCAATGGAACGCCTACTAGCCTTGATAGATGACATCCACAAATATGTTGACGATGTTGTGGTATGTGGTGTTGCCTTCTTTGGTCTGTCGCCTTGTTTTCTGATATTGTAATAATTAATTTTTCACTTCAGGAAGGGCGTGTTGCACCCGACAACAAAATTGGTAGATTTATATCTGATGCTGTTGGCACCCTTCCCAAATTGCCCCCAACGGTGTTTGATAAGCTTATGAATGACAGCTTGCAGGTAAAGATAGTGTTTCAAGAGTGTTAAGTGGGCGCTAAATACGTTTTGGGACTCTATACTATTTACAACAATTGTGTAATACGATTAGATAGATTTTGTTTCTTATTATATAGGTTAATGAAAATGTCTATTTCATAGTTTTGTTGGGCTTACGGAGGTGTGTAATGCCTTTCAGGATCACATGTTCTTGCTATATATATCAAGCATCACAAGAGCACAACTTGGCTTGGCGGAAAAATTGAACACAGCTGCTCAGATTCTGTGATTCTTCCATCTGTCTATGTGCGAGGGCGCAATTTGTTCTGAAGGAAGCTTCCTTTCTTGTCATGTTTTGCTGAAACGTGGAATATCAGCATTAAATACTTTTGCTTTGCTTTATTTTAATTTATAATTATGATTTATTATATTTTGTGCTAGGCATTGGGTAGATAGTTTCCTTCTGTCTTCTCCAAGTGATGGGTGGAACGTTCACTTGTCAATTGACGTGTAATCTGTTATATTTAAAGAGAATTAGCGAAATCTTTCCTCAAGTTACCTATTTATTTATTTCCTTTTTTTATTGGTCAAATACTGTACCTATTTATTTCTCGGTAATCGCAATTTACATAATTTTTTTTTCTTCTACATGAACCGCTCAATTTTTAGACAACTTCAGAAAATTATTTTCTGGAATTGATTTTTATCACCTCAGAATAAAATTTTGGATTATCAAGAGGAAGGTGGATTCTATACGAAGAAGGGCAGCTGTAAGCAAATATTGTTTTAGTTTTTTCAAAACAGCTGAAAAGAAAAAGAGAAAAGTTTCTTATGCAAGTTTGTATATAAATTCAGAAATTTGAGACACTACCTTGTGCATATTAAAAAAGTTGCATTAATTTTTTTTTTGTTTTATTTGAAAGATAAACAATTGGAAATTGTAGTGTTAAATAGGAGAAAAGAAGTTAAAAATTATATATACTTTAGATTTAAAAACATGACCTTTTTTTTCTTATATAGGTAGTAAATTTTAGGACTAAACTGCAAAACATAATAGTTTTTAATATAAATTAGTATATTCAGAAAGCTGAAATATGTTTTCGAATTTTAGTTTTTAAAAATGAAAAAACACACTTTCAAAAAATTATTTTTAAAAACTAATTTACCAAAAATGTTTTTAAATTTTCTGTTTTAAAAAATAAAAATTTATTTTCATAAATAAGTATCAAACAAGTCCATATGAAAACTGATTTTTGAAAGCTACTAAATAAATTTGATCTTTAATATATTTTTGACGTTAAAGGGGCTGAGAGAAAAATGAGGAATGTGAAGACAGAGACTATCACCACCGAATAATGTTATATTTAACAGAAGATCGACGACAAAGAAAACAGTCAAACTTTCCACTGTCACGTCAAGCGAAATACATTCAAAATACATTCAGAGAGCTTAAGGCGAGCCCCTGCAATCTTACACAAGATCACTTCTCCTATGTTTGATATGTTTGATAGAGAGAAAAGTAGAGAGGAACGAAGGATACGGATAACGATACAACTTCTTTCGTTTGGTTGTAAAAAAATTAAAAAGAAAAAGTTGATTTATATAAAAAAAAATTAAGAAATTTTATTCTTTTTTATTTCTCTTCTCCCCTAACTTCCTTCCACTCTATTTCTCTCCTACTTATTTTTTGTCAACCAAACAGTGTTAAAATGCCTTGTCAGATGACAATTAAATTCAATCAATTATCAAATTCGAAACTTCTAAATAATTCAATTTGTATTCTATCATCTATTTAAAAATTAAAAATCTAAAAAGATCCTTACATACCAAGTAAACAATTGTATCATCTTATTTTTAAATTCTATCATTCATTTTAGATTTTTAATTTAAAAATCTAGAGATTCTCAATTATCTATTTGTCAATTGAATTATTTTATTTAAATATAAAAATAAAAACTGAAAAAAAAATCTGCATTTACTTATTAATGTTAATTTTTATACTTGTATTATTATATTTATACATTAAAAATATTATTATTTTTTATATATATATTAAACAAGCCAGCCTACTAGGCTTAATAGAATTATATTTATACCTAACATTTTTAATTAACTAGACTTTTAAAAAAAATCTAAACCTAATAATTTTATTAAATAAGCTATGCCAAGCTAGACTTTAAACAAGTTAAGCTATAGAGCCTGTCAGACCGACTAGCCTATTTCCACCCGTCGACAGAACACATGATCACTTAAAATGTGATGGCAATTGGAAGAGGCCTTCTTTCTCACCACTCCTTCAAGGTAAGAGTGGTAAAAAATGAAGGGTTTGTAGTCCAGGGCCCTCAACAGATTGATGTAACATCTTTTCAATTCATTTTGATGGTAGAAGTCAGCATAGCTCAAAATAGGGAATTCCTGTTTAATAGGCTCAACAATCTTACAGTGATGTCAAGCCCGTTGTTAGCACCGTGGGCAAGTTCAGAAGGGTGCTTGATAGTTCCGAATGGACCACCCGTCTTCGTTTTATGGTTAAATGTCCCAGCCGAGTGCCATCTACAAATATACCATGAAGCTATACTAAGCATCAAAGGAGCACATCTCTTCTCAGTGATGAAATCTCTGAGCTTCCTCTTGGCCTTCTCAACAGCCTTTTTGGTAATCTGCACTCACAGTTGGGTAGGACTTGCCCATAGCTAACAATTCTCACAATCGGAGAAGGAAATGGAATGATAAACCCTAGTGGCACGAGCAGAACACAAGCCTTTTTGGTAATCTTCTGTTTTTAAAAGCAATTATCAATGAACCCCTAATTTCTTTGTGCATCAATTTGAAGATAAATTGGGCCAGACATGCTGTTAAGAATTGAAATATTTTGCTCTGATTCGAAGGAGAGCATGCCAAAAGGGTTTAGAGAAGGGAAAATACTTTACTATTTCATTGATTCCTCATTTGATTACAATTCACACATTATATAATGCTAATACTACCTATTCTAGAATATTCTTATTGGGCTAGGCCCATTACAAATAATACTAAACTTATTTATATATACTAATATACCCTAAAACCCTATTATGTAACACATGCACAGCCAATTCAGGCGACGGGATAGAATTCCACCTTTTTCGTATCCCATGAAGCTGCTGTGATTCGCACCACGTAAATTAAGAAGTACATTGGTATTGCCTACGTATTTTAATTCTACAATAAATTACAAACAGAGATATACGTAACTCCATCAAAGGCTAACAATATAGTGAGAATGTACACTACAAATACCAGAGGGGCATGAAATTATTCAACCTTCGCTTGGCTTGAGTTTACTGGTTTTTGAAAGAATCTTAGAGCCGGCATTTCATCAGCATCATTGTTCCCTGTTCTCCAAGAACGATCTTTTTTCTTCTGAGACTTCTTATGGTGCTGCTTATGAGATGAATTAGACCACTTAACAGTAATTTTATTTGAAGCAACTGCACTGCGAACATCTGCAGAGTTCTCATCACCAGATAAATCAGAGTCATGCAAGTTAGCTGAGTCACGTCCGGCGCTACCTTCCAAAGATAGCTCCTCATTTGACATTCCGGGTGGCATTTCATAGTGAGGCAGCTTCCCATCAATGTAATCTTTCAGTATCTGGCGGGCAGCTCTAGTTTCATCAGGCAGTCCACTAGCTGCAACAAACCCGCGAGATGCACAATATGCTCTCAAAAGTTCATATGCTAGAGGGGGGCGAGATTGGAGCTCATATGGCTTAGGTTTTGGTAGACAGATCTTATAAATCTCCTCAATAACATGTCTTGGGACTCTATCGGCTACAACTTGGACAACCTCCCTGTGTTCGCTCATCCTGTCGATAGGCAACACTCCACATGCAATCATCTCATACCGTGAGCTAGAGAAAGATGGGAAAACTAATCCCGGGCAGTCACAAAGAGTCAGTTTGTCAGAAATAATTAATGTTTGAAAATGCTTTGTTTTCCCTGGAGTAGAGGTTACACCAGTCCGCTTTTTACCAACCAGAGCATTAATAGTTGAACTTTTACCTACATTAGGATATCCAACAAATCCCACAACTACATTACTTGGTGATGAACTACCAGCAGCATTTTCAACTAGAGATTGAGTGCTAGACGACCTTGCATCAGACAAGCTAGAACTTCTCATCTCTACTATCTCTTCTGCCTCTGATTGCAAGCGTGCCAAAAGCTGATCCCTATCATATATCTTAGTGTCTGGGTTATTGTTCCTCCCCAAGTCATCAGCTTCCAATGATGATCCAAGTTTTTTACCTTCTAGAGCTGCAGAAGCAGCTTTAGCAGACCAGAAGATGTAGAGAATGTTATGAGCACGAAAATATTCGGCCCATTTCTCTCTGCATGAAAGGGGTGACAGGAGCACAAATAATTAGCAAAATAGAAAACAGAGTGACGATTTGTTTGAAAATAACAATAAAACCTTGTACAGAAGATTTGAACCTGATAAAAGCGGGTAAAAGATCTGCCTTGTTAACTAAGATCAATGTGTGTTTATGCTCATCAAGCTCACGCGCATATGCCTGTCTAAGAGTAAAATTAATGCAAAATAAAACATGATCAGCACTCATAATTAGAATGATTCTTCAAACAAAGTAAATAAATTTACACTGTTTTATCATCAGAAAATGACCTATATTGTATAAACTAACAGTTTAGATAGAAGGTAAATTCACAAAAGTTATAATGTATTATTCAGAGTTAATACATTATTAAAATTTTTATTTCTAGTAGCAGTTGTATCTAAGCAGTAATTTATATATAAATCAATCTAAAATAGTCTATAAAATAGCAAAACAAAGCCATGCTTTCATTGATGTTCTTTTTATATGGGTATTATTTGGAAGTGAAGGAGCTAAAAATCTTTGTGATGCAACACAAATTAATAAATATGTACCTAAATTGTTGCTTCCTATAAATAATGTATCTATGACAAAAAATAATGTCATATTCCACTTTGCAGTTTGCGTGCCACCCTCTCTAACATAAAATCCTTCTCAATTGTGAGCTTAGATTTGCTAAAGGCTTACAGTTCTCTAGATTAGTCAAGTTACACAATCCATCATTTGTTACAGAAGAAAGAAGAGGTGGGGGGGGTGCATTACCTCAAGATCGGGGCAGCGATAGAACAGTGGATCTCGTGAATCAACAACCATAACAAGCTGGCAAAAAAGTGAAAATGAGTTCATCATCTTGATATCTATCTATAAAGAATTCAAGCCCATAACAGTATATTTTGCAAATCAACAACCATGATATTTTTATCTTAATCTTAAAAGTTTTATGTGTTTATAAAGAGCGAGAGAGAAGTAAAAAAGCTGTCTAGAAAAAATATAGAACAAAAATAGATCTCTAATTTTGATGTGGATGAAGAGCCAAAAAAGCTTTTATTATGCAGAATAGAAAATGAGGAGGTTGAGGTGCGATTCAACCACCCGATAACTGATGACGGATAATTATTACTATATTTTGTGGTTAATTTGAATATATTTTAAATGATATTATGTTTATCTTTTAATTAAATTCTTCAATACTTATCTTAATTTGAGAGAGAATTTGTTGATTTGAGTTTCATCCATATCTTATGGGTTGATTTAGATAAGATTTGATCCCTAAATTATTGGATTGCAGGTAAATAGATAAAAGCACAGATAAGGGCGAAGAAAAAGGAAAAAAGATCTGAAGAAACCTTATCTCATATTATTTTATCTTATTTTGAGCAAAGATAAACCACTTGGGATCTCTTTAAAAAGCCCCATTCACTAGTAGCTAGGGGAGCCATCTTTGCACGAAATTTAGGGTTTTAGGGAGAGAAAGTAAAAAATTGAGAGATAGTAGCTTAAAACCCTTTACTTGGAATTTGATTTGATGTGTGTGAATTCTCAAACTCAGGTTCTTTTCTCTGTGAAAAGGAATTTCATCAATGAAAGTCTAGAGATAGTTTTCATTTATGAGGTTAAGGAGTTTTGCTTTTCACGACAAAAGAGAGGACAAAATTCAGAAAACTTTATTTTGAATTTTTCATTTCTAAATATTTAAACTATATTTGAATCTTTCTGTTTCCGTTTCCAAAAAAATTGATACTAGAGGTGTCCTTGAAGTGTCCAGCCGTACAAGCTGTTGACCCAGTGTCCAAGACGTGTTCGAGATGTATTAGAGCCAATAAAGAAACATATTTAATCGGACACCTATTATGAAGTGTCTAACATGTGTTGGATGAGTCAGAAAAGTGTTGGCGTCGCAAACATGTCCAGTACATCGACACCACAATTAACAGCACTTAACAGAGGTGTTTGTGCTCCATTTTATAACATTAATTGATTTTTATTGAAACAGGAATGGCAATTATCCATATAAAGCTTTTATTAAAAAAGCTTATTTATTGATTTTTTTCAAAGAATGAATGAATCTATTCACAGGGATAACATATTATCATAAAAAACATTATTTTTTCCAAGGTTATTTGGCAATCATATTGAAATCTGAAGCCCTTTGTTGATGTTAAAGTAAAAATTTCTAGGTGAAAATTGAAAATGCTATGAACTTACCAAATCACTACGCTCGACAACCCTCCAGAGCTGTCTCCAAATGTCAAGATTTTTCTCAAAAGGAGTAAGGACAAGCTTTTCATTTTCCTCAAGCCTGAAACATAACCATGCTACAAATATAAATAAAATATACTAGTATCTACAAAACAATTATTCTTCCCTTTTTCATATACTTCTGAGTTGTCCTTTACAGAAATAATTATAAACTATAACTGCTGTGGCTGTGGCTTTAGGTCTGATTTCCAGAATGGAAAAAGACACATTTATTTTACCCATTTCTGCTAAATTAGATTGCTGCAATTATACATCGATTAACAAAAAGATATAGCATGGACCTAACCTTGCTAGACTGCGACGCCAAGTTAGGAAAGCTAGTCTTTCATTTTCATCAAGCTCCTCAACAGACATGTCTGCAGTCCATGGCGGCCTAAAGGAGAAAAAAAAAGGACTTAGACCAACCAACAAACCAGGGGAGAATTGATTACCCAGACAACAACAACAACAACAACTGATTACCCAGACAATGAAAGAAAAAAAAAAAAACCTGCGAGGAACACGGAGACTGCTGGCATGTAGCACCTCCTCCCTCTTTTGCTGCTTCCTCATTTCTTCGGGAGTTGAGCCATTTGTTCCAGTACCAGAGTTTACATCCCTAAACTCATACACAAGAATCACATATTTTTCACTAAGTATAGACACACAAAGATGAAGGGTAACAGGTAAAGTTAGTGGCAATTTAATGAAAATACAAAACATCCAAAACACTATCATAATACATTGAAAATTCTATTTGACTAAACATATGTTAAGGTAGATGTAAGCAAGCTACAATGCATGGATACTCCAAATCGTCACATATTTGTATTTATCCATTGCTGATACTTGTATAAAATCATACACCTGCATTCATAATTTTGGCACATGCCTTTGCTCCTTAATACTTAAAAGTCCTATTGTTAAAAACTTTCCTCCCTGAATGCATACTCTCAGTCTGTCACTCCTACAATCTCATTTTCCTCAAAATTGTTGCACAAAACAGAAATCTTCAATAATTAATTGTTGAAAATGTATTATTTTTTATACGTATTTTTTCAGAAAAGAAAGGTAACTTTATAAACTTGTATAGAGGAGTAGATCTGTGATCCCCTGCAATTAATTCTGTTCTGAAGTTGGAGTTTGTTGTGTTAAAGTGGTTGCATGTTGAGAACACATGCAATAACATTCATTTTGTTCTCTTTACTTCTCTTCTATTATCTTCAGCTCATACTCTTCTCTCTCTTATCCCCTGTTTCCTATATATACTGACATATTTGCACATAGTACTAGTATATACACCCATGCAACAGCATAGCAAGCAAGTAACAACTTACAAAAAATAAAAATAAAATAAATAAATAAGGCAGCTAACATCAATTGACTAGGTTACGTTTACTTTCGATCCTTTTGCTAACAACAAATAAATTGGAAATAACAACAAAAATGTGAATTAGCCTATTTTCATAAAGGGAAGAACGGGTTGATAAAATCAATGGAGAAGCGTGATCGTGACTTACAAGTTGATAGGGCGGTGAGGGGTAGGGAAGAGAGGTTGAGGGTGATCAACTTGTTCGATGATGGCATCAATGTCGCTAATCTCTGTGAAGGATTCGAGAGCCTTCTTCTTGTAAAGAGGACCCTTTTCCTTGCTCTGCTGAACCATTTGGTTGTGCTGCTTCACCAAAGCTCTACCAAGCCCTGATTTCTGGTTTTTCCCCATTGTAGCTGAAAAAAAAAAAAAGCGCATCTAAACAAGCGTCACCACAAGCTTCTCTGAAATTGAAACCCTAAAATTTTCGCTCTCGATTTCCGACAGGTTTATCCTCCATCTTTATACGTTCCCTATTGGACATCATGAACACAGATCAACGTGCTCATCCTAGACGGGGACAAAAAAAAAGGAAGAAAAGAAACTAACGCATGCACTGATGCACACCGCACACGCAATTGAGAATTGCGATGATTGATGACCATTCAAATAATAATTAAAAAAAAGATTGTAAAAAAAATAAAAAAGAGAATTATTTAATAGTTTTTTTTTTTACATCAACCAACTCTAAAGTTTGTATATACTCCTAAAGACTAATGTGTTTGTAAATTTAGTAACTCCCACTTGTTTTGTTCCTGCAGATTTTTGGCAGCTAACAGTAACAGGTAATGCTTTTTCATAAGGTTTTTTAAGTACGTATATTTTATGAATTTATAATACTCGATTTATCAGTAACTTAGATTGGGAATGCAAATTAAAATAAACCAATTTGTATAATAATGAAAAAGAAAAACTAAAATGACTGTTACTTTACAAAGTTACAAACTAATTTAGAAATTTCAAAATTTAAAGAAATAAAATGAATGATATTAAATTTTAGAGGTTAAAATAATAATCTTTTACTATTTATTATTTATTATACTAATTTAAAAGTTTACTTATCTTTAAATTGGTCTGAAATCTTATCAATAATTTTATGTGTCACTTAACAAATAACATGACACTTGAATAATGTGATATTGTTAAATGATTAGAGTAGTCATTGAGACAAAAGTGATAGACATATGATAATTCAGAGGACTAATTGAGCAATTAATAAATTTAAAGAATTAAAATGATTGGTGCATACAATTTCATGAATTAACTTATAGATAAATAGATAAGGTAATTCAATTTTTTTTTTATATACTAAGTGTATCCTCTAATGGATAACATCATCATATTTATGGGATGGCTGAACTATTTATTAAGTAATGTCGTTGGTCACAAACAAATTTTGTTATCCTAATTGTAATAAAAAAGTTGAAAATGAATTTTGGTATTTATCTACAATCACAAAATTATTAGAAATTTTCAATTATTTATAATACTCAAGAAAAAATCAATATTTTCTTAAGCTGATATCATAAAAAATGGCTTCATAATTATTTAGAAATAACTTGCCTTCTCTAGGTAAACATATCTTTAAATTAAAATTCATTTAAATTAGCTTAGTCAGAGTTATAAAAACAAAACATATAAGTTATTTCATATAGACAAATTTATTTTATATATTTACCAAAAAAAAAAGTTGTTTTTATGTGAATATACCAAAAAGTCGTTTTTGTAAGTTTTATTTTTGTGATAGCCCCCTCCATTCATTAAAATAAAAAGTGTTTTAACAAATTACGAAAAAAAATAACAAACTGAAACAAAAGAATTCTTAAAGATGAATAAGCAGCAAATTAGAAACGTATTGGTTTTCATTTACAAAAATTTACATTGAACCCAAATTTTTCACGAAATATATCAGGAAATATATTAGATTAAGTCTAATTAGAGCTTATTACAATTGTTGAAGAATATTTGATAAATTCAGAATATCTTGAAGGACGTTTGGACTCTCAAAAAACTTTAATTTTATTGAATTTTTGTGCAGAATGTCTAATATTTTCACTCATGACATTGCTAAAATATATGCTTAAAATGTATACTACGTTTTAGATGCTATTATTTATAGGCTCAATTTTCAAGTGGTTTGTTTGTCTTATGCCATTCCTACAGTGTGTGGCTGAGTACTGTTTTCTATAATTTCTGTTGTGTAAATCTGGTTTACAGGTTCTTGTATATTGGTCTGTTTATGAGTAATGAATTTACTCCTTGTCTAAAAAATAAAGATAAAAAATGTGTTGCTATTTGGTACAACTGTAAACATGACTCTTTTCCTTGACAATGACAAAAAAATGCTCACAAAACCGACACGAAAAATTGAGTAGGCAAGTCATTAGTCATATCAGAAAACCATTTAAGAAAATAAATTACCAAAATTCAAAATTCACTAATAAATAGTCTCCCCAGCAAAATGCTTTCATCTAGCATCTTAAGATGCTACATCTGCTACTTAACAAATACTTGCTTCCTCCGTCTATGCAACTTGAGTATGACATTTTTGAAGGGCTTCCTCAGCCTCAGGTAACAAAACCCTGAAAACAGCATAATGATGATTTAAGCTCTTCTCTCCTTGTAATCTGTGAACACTACCTAAGGCACCGGCATTAGGGTTTGGGAAAGCATAAAATATCCTCCTGATTCTCTGATGGACAAGGGCCATTGCACACCTGAAATCATAGCGGAAAGCAAAGCAAATTTAGGCAAATATCATAAAACTGCTACTTGGAAGAAGTTTTAACCATCTGAAAGTGAAACTTTATATAAAAGAAGAACTAGAACTAGAACTAGAGAATTTCTCCGTATCTATCAGGCACAGGGCATTCAAGAAGTAAGGGAGAATCAAGATGTTATTGCTACACTCTTATCCTGATAGGAACTTGGGCTATTCAGATTTCAAAGAAATTCATTGAAGGCGTAGAGGTGTATGTCAAAGTTATAGAAATATCCAGTCTATATGCTTACATTGTGCATGGTTCCCAAGCAAGATAAATGTCATAACCAGTGCATAAGTATGGTCGTATCGACAGCTGATCAGATGTCTGACTATGAGGCTTCAATGTATAATCATCCTCAACCTGAAACGCAAGGAACCAATACCAAATAAAAAAATCAAAAGCATTCAACATAGAATACTCAATAAAAAATTATTAACAAATATAATCAAGGTAAATGGCATTGCATATGCATGATTTTCCATAATGAAAAGCTTTCAACATAATATACTCAATTGAAAATGGTCAACAAATATAACCAAGTAAATGCCATTGCTAATGATTTCGTGTTTCCACATTGCCAATGTTGATTTCGGTTTGAGATGGTTCTTTAGGTCAAGACTATCAATACATAATTGTGACATTTTTGGATCCCGAAAATTCTTTGGACGGCTATTGCAAAGATAATATACTTGTCAAGAAAATGCATGATTCTACCTCCTTAACCTTCTGCACAATATTTACTTAAACAACGGAAATGCAGACTTAATATAAAATTTACTTGAAACCAAGAAAGCAACACCTATAGTTTGAGCAGTTCTTGATAATTTTTTCTTTTTAGATTGACTTGGTTAACGCTTAGTAGTTAATACTGATATTAAAGCACACACCTGCAAGTCCCTTTAAAGAGGTAATATTAAATTTAGCAAAAGCAAACTAACATTTGCACGAACAGTTTTCTGTCTCTTCACAGGGGAGCTTGTCCAAGAAGAATTCTCTTGATCCATTTCCAAATACTTTTCTTCACTGTTCCCCTCACTGGGAAAAAGATGTCTATCCCTGGCAGCAGATGATTCTATAGCAACAATGGCAGCATGTCGCAAAGGGTGGCAGCAACATGAACTCTGTGAATTTGATTGCTGTGCAGCCCATTGCCAAGGATATAAACAAGAAACACCTGTATATGGTTGTTTGAGCTGATTAGAGGAATTGTTTACATGCAATGGTTCATGGGGTGCCAATCTATTGGAAACAGGATCAGAACTAAATAATTCTGGCTTTCTATCTTTGCTAGTGTTCCAAGCAAAAACCTGATCACATGCACTTGAAATTGTTTGCTTAGTTGAAGGATCCACAATCACTGCTGCATTGACTACCTAAACAGGTCAAACATTAGGTAACAGTTGAATGTGAAATACAACACAAATTCCAAATTCAGCAAGAGATGTAAACAGGAATCTGTGTTACTCCTGAAGAGAAGAATAATCACAGGTAACACAACTGGAGCTATGTCTGTCTAGTCAGGTGCAAGTGAACTTTTGCGTACAAGTTATAAAAAAAGACAAAAAATTGCATATTTACCAAGCCATCAGATGTTGCCAACTCAACAGCTGATTGCATAAACTTCAAAACTGATTGTGACTCCTCCTCACTAAATCCAGTAATACCATCAATGTTGCTGTAATTTGATTGAAAATATCAAGTGAATGCCATAAGAAAAATCAGCTATTATAGTATAATCATACAAGATAAGGTTTTGCATTCTCATTTAATAAGAGATTATAGATTATTGACAAAAAAAAAAAGAAACCAAACAGCATGTTTGAGATATCCAACCTGTAATCAACATAATTTCACTCTCCATCAAAAAAAGAAAAAAAAAAGCATGCAGTCATGCACTAAGATGTTTGGTAAAATTTTGATATTGATCAGGTTTTTTCCCGTGTCTCAAACAAAGATAAATATTTTTTTGGCAAGAGGGTACTAAAACCACCATGTCTCTAATATTTACACAGCATTCCAAAATATGAAAAACAGCCCTTGACCCTTTCCCAGTAACTCCCAACTCCCACATTTTTTACCAATATACAATGCTTAGATTGATACGTGAATAAAACTTTCAAACAAACTACTAACCAATCTTACTTTTCAGACACTAAAAATACAAAAACTATAATAAAAGATGTAAACAAACCTAGCTCATTTATGAAAATTGAATAAAAAATTACATACTGGATATTATGAACAAAGGGTGCTCACATCACTTGATTATTTTCATCTAGGAATTGCTAGTACCTACAATTACTGTATGTACTACCCAGCCAACTAGACACAGTGACCAACTCGTAACTCATAGATATGATCTGTTATATCAAGTGTCTGGCTGTCTGGCCTATTGGATCATCAAGTTGAAGGATGTATCCTTGGAATTTCATTTAAATGTACATGTTATTTTAATGAGTTTTTTATTCATCTGATGATTGATTCATCAGATTTCATATATAAGCTACTTGGGCATTCGTATGGATAATGGAATGAACAACAATGATACTGCTAAACGCTAATAAAAAAAAGAATAACATTGCGAAGATTACTATGTCCTTGGATGATATGACGTTGGCCAAAACTTGCATTGCTCTAGCCACTCTTCTTTTGACATTGCAGCATATTTGCAGACCTGAAGTCAATCAAACTCAAATTTAATCCACAACTATACCCCTAGCATAAATGCTTTAATAAATGCTTGAAGTGCTAAAGCATCACTCACTCTCTTTTTCCACTCTATCTCATTCCCTTATTAATTGAGCCATTGAAAATTGTAAAAGGGAAAGAAGTGTAAAGAGTCAATTAATTAATGAGTTAGTTTGTGACTAAAATAAAGGACCACTAATTTCTTTTAGAAGGTCACTTATATATAGGACCAAAGGGAGTAATGTCAAAATTTGCCATGACAGTTTGGGAATCAGTGATTGTTACATTCTTCATATGTTTTTTCATCTTAATATGATCAAAGTTCAAAACATAATCTAAGCAAGCATTAACTAAGATAAAAGAAATGCCACAATAAATGAAGACCCACTTTTGTGATAAAAGGACTCAACTGATAGGAACTGATCAACTCCTGAAGATGAGACGGCATACTATCCATTTGATTGTCACCTTCAGAGGCCAGACACAAGATAACTGAGAGCTGTATTTGTCCTGTCAAACATTCCAATGTCACCAGCAACCGACTTAAATTAGCCATACCTCACATTTACATAGAATAAAGCAATATAACAGCATGCTTAGACAAAATAGGTGTACTGAGAAGGATGCTAAGCTTAATTAAAGTAAAAAGATTGTTATATTCTGAAGCAAAGAAGGCCTAGCTCCAAGAGCAACTATGCAAAATGCTGTGTTAATCAAGCCATGGCCATGCTTTATTTGGTATCATTTAGACATCCGATCATTACCATTGACAAAATTCGGCAAAGGTTTACCAATTTGGTTTTTCAGGGTTCACGTGTTTTCTACACACAAATAGTCACATACATATTCCAATAACATTGCTTCAGAGTTTTTTTTCTTCAGTAGTCATTGCAACACCTAGTTGGGAGAGTTTATGCATTTATTTTAAATGGTTTTGTGAATGGTCAGCACTCGGTCAATCCTATTTGTGCCAGAAAAACTGCTTTTGCACCCTAAAAATAGTATTCTGCTGTGGAACCCTTGGTTCCATGAGATGCTAAGTCCCACCTCCTAAGAGTACATGATATACAGTATCTCAGGACTAAGGGAGCTTTTCTTTGAAGAAAAGTATTTTTTTAATTAAAAAACATGGTTGAAAATGTTTATAATAATTACTCAATTTTGTTAAACATAAAAACTTCAAAAACAATATTTAAACGCTTCTCTTCGAAAAACATAGTATCACAAATCACCTTTTAAAAAAAGTTCAAACAAGTGTGAAAAAAAAATTCTCACAAATAATGAGAGGGGGAAAATAAGAGAGTTTCAGCAACGATATCCACCTCCTTCAAGAACTTTCTTCTGAATTCGTTTCACATGCCGGAGATCTTCAAGCGGTGCTATCTGATTCAAACGTCTAATAAAAAAATCAAGCAACTTCCATTATTTCACAAAGCATAGACAGCGGAAGCAAAAGATTTCAAGATCTCAGCAAGGAGCTAACCTCACAATTTGATTGGCATGCTTTGGATCAATAGCTGAAGCGAAAACACACTCTGCAAAAGGAAAAAAACAAAGACCTACTGTTTCAATTCATGGATAACCTGGAATGAACACCAGAAAGAAATGAAGAAATGGGGTTTGTTGGTGTAACCAGTGGGTTGGTGATGAAGGTCGTATGGTTCCTTGTCTGGGATGTGCACAATCATTGTTCTCTGCTCTTGCTCTACGGCCATGGAAATGAACCAAGCCACAGGCCAAATGTTAAGTAGTCCTCGCTAGTTTTACAAAATCAAAGCACGAGCCTAGACTTGTTACCTGACATAGGCCAATTTTCTAGGCTTGGCCTGACCTTTTCAGAAGCTTGGTCTAACCCAATAGCCTAATTAACATTAAGGCATATAAATAGGCCAACAAACTTACTTTGACAGGCCAATAGGTTAACGAGCCAGTGGATCTACCTGTAAACAAGCTTATCTCTGAATGGATAAATAAAAATATCAGCATATAAACACCAAATAAAAATACTATATAAAGCTATTATTCTATGACTGTCATCTCTCTATGTTGAAAAAATAATTTTCATCTCTAGTATGGACCACACAAAATAAACTAAACCCAAACTGAAAAAAAAAAAAAAAACTTCATCAATATTCTAGCAATCTAGCCATTTCCCATGTAACTTACAAGCACAACGTAAATAGCAAATATCCCAGCTACCTTCTATTACCAATAAGTCTCAAATTGTCCAACAAGTCAACAAAGTTTTTTTTTTTAATAGGCAAAATATACAATCACACATACATATCCTAAACTAAATCTTCATTGCCAAGGTTCGAACCTTGGATCTCCAATCTCCCAAGCCTTAAGACTTGTACGTAACCAAGGGAGCTAAAGCCCACGGTCAAGTCAACAAAGTACTATATATAACAATCCAAATAATACAGTACCAAGTTCAGTAAGTCCCAAGAAAGTACAATAACATTCAACCAGGGACATAAAACACAGAGTTGGATCATTACATAATTACAGGATATTTGTTAAATAATTCAGAACCATGGGATCCCCGACAACTTTATCCACTCATGCTCTCTTTTCTTTCAGAACTGCTAATCAACATTGGTTTGGATATGCTAGGACAGACAACCAAATTTTAGAATGCCCCACATACGGCCTAATATTCACTGAATAAGACCCAGTTTACTTTTTATTCATCATGATACTATCGTTCTCCTCCTTCTCCTTAAGTGCAATTTGAGAAAATGGCCAAGCTACCATTGAGGTGCCACAACCATTAAATGATATGAATGATAACAGTATGTGCAACGATATTGGCCTCAAGTAATTTCGATATATACATTTTATCTTATGTTGAACTAAATGCTTTAGAGATGATGACATACATTTGATGGCAAATCCTAAATTTCGTGGTCAACGATGACTTAAAAGCCAACATGTGCATAAATTGTAACAAATCTTATTGATATACTAAGCACGCGCAAGAAATGCTAGTCAGCATTATCTTAGTAAGACACAAGACTTGCAAAGCATATCACTCACATGAATCATAAAAACGGACAATGACAGTGAATTCCTTACAAGGCTATGATTTATTTAATTCTTCCCCTTCTCTCAAAGTGAAAACATTGAAAAGGTACATTCCAATTTCCAGGTAATAGAGATAGACTCGTAACAGATTAAATTTGAGCAGAAAAATGTCAAATAAAGAAAAAAAACAATTACAAAAATAAGCTAATATCTACGCCATGGAAACAGACGCTATGGTTACTTGCAGCGAATACTAGAGACAGACGTGACGGTGAACGGATCAATTGAGACATCTGTTAACAATTAAACTTAAACATTAGTGGAAGTGAAAGAGAACACATACTTAGGGTGTAGAACAGGTAGTAGCGGCAGAGCAGAGGAAGTGGACTAGTGGAGCGGAACAACGGCGGCAGAAGCGACGTCGAACACGCAGAAGCAGTCGCGGCGGTAGCGAAGTCGACACGGAACAGCAACAGCAGCACACGGCGACTGTAGCGATCTCAAACGCAGTACGGCGGCAGCAACTGGAAAACGCAGAAGCAGATCAGTGCAAGTAAGGAAACCACGAAGAAGAAAGGAAGAAAACGCAGCGTTTTGAGTCTGTGACCACCTGTTGGCTGTTGGGTTGTGCGCTCATTAACCCATTTTCAAAAAAGACTTAAATACGTAAAATAAGTCATTTTTTTTTGTTTTGGTCCCTAAATTTTATTTTTTTCTGGACTTAGTCCCACGAGACAGAGAAATGTGTGTTTTTAGTCCCTAATTTCAATTAACAGATTTTTAGCTATATTTCTATTAAATTGATTATTTAATTAATAAAATAAATAATTTAAAATTATTTTAAAAAATAAAAAAATTCTTTTTCTTCGTCTTCTCTTTCCCCTTTTCTTTCACTATTACCACCAACACCAAAACTAATGGCAAAGTCCTTTCTTTCTTCTTTCTCTTCTCTCTCCTCCCTCCACCTTTCCTCTTCTTCCTTCCTTCTCCTGAGTCCTCCATCCTTAAATAGAGCATAGAGCTTCGCAAAAATGGTGGCCAGAAACACAAGCTTATGCACCCTCACTACTGCCACCTCAACCACATCGAAATTCACATTCAAATTCGTCTCTTTCAATTTCAATTTCAACCCCTTCTCTTCTTCCAAAACCCTCAAATCCCTAAATCATTCCTATTCTTCAAAACCCTACGTCCATGATCGCATCACCCCAAATCCTGAAGGCCTGCCTCCACAATGGTGAGACCCTCTACGACCTCTTTCTCTCTTTTCTTCGACGATGGCTGAGATCATGGGCCTTGCTGGCTACGACTTTGTGGTGGTGAACATAAAGCATGCTTACGGAGAATCACTGACTTGGTGACTTCAAGGTCGATGGGAATGTCTTTGGTGGCGACGCCGTCGGTGAAGGATGGATTAGCGGTGTCAACGGATTCTTCCTCCTCTTCTCCTTCCCTTGTTCTATAATTTGTGTTATGTGAATTTGAGAGAAATGGGAGGCGAGGAAAAGAGATAAGGGAGAAGGAGGAAGAAAGAGAGGGTTTTAGTTTCTTGAAGAGTGAGAGGTGGTTGGGGTCGTGGAGATGAGTGGTCGTGCCTTTGCTGGTGGTGTCTTAGCTGATGGTGATCGTGAGTAGACAAAAGGAAAAGAGGAAGAAAGATTTTTTTCTTTTTTTATTTAATTTATTAATTAAATAATTAATTGTTTAAGGTTTGTTTGGCTCAAATTCTGTTAATTGGAACCAGGGAACAAAAATACACATTTCTGTGTCTTACGGAATTAATTTAAAAGAAACTAAAGTTTAGGGATTAAAACTAAAGTTTAGGGACCAAAACAAAAAATAACCTAATTTACAAGGACTAAAAATATATTTAAGCCAAAACAAAGTCACTTGCAAAAATGACTTCGTTTTGCTTAACATTTTTTTAAAGAAAAAATATGCATGTCCCATGCCGCTCTAATTTTAGAATTGGGGCTAATGTGAAGTTTGATAATTTATAGGTTATAATTTATAGTTTACGAGTGTGTTTGACATAATTAGCTCATAATTTATTTAGGAACTTATAATTTTTAACTTATGACTTATAGATAATAGAGTTATTTAGTGACAATTAGCTTATAACTTATAAAAACTAACTTATCAAAGCCAGCTTATGAAAGTAGCTTATAACTTATCAAAAGTACCTTTCAATAATTCTTTTCAATTTTATCTCCATCATTTTTTAATAATGACATCTATTACCCCTAATTAAATAGACTTCTCATTAATATATTATAATTTGACATAATTTAACTTGTCATAAACTAGTTTTACTAAACATCTCTAGTTATTCATAAGTTATAAGGTATAAGCTAATTTTACCAGATAGAGGCTACCTTATGACTTATAACTTATAATTTATGAGTAAGTAGAGATATTTGGTAAAATTAATTTATCAAAAAGCTAAAATTATGTCAAAAAACCTTAAAAGGACATACTTATAATATATTAATATAATAATATATTAATATAATATTAATATTAATTGTCATTATTAAAAAAGATAATGATAAAATTAGAAAGAATTATTAAAAATTACTTTTGATATTATAAGTTACTTCAAATAGCTTTTCATTAACTAGTCATTATAAGTTAATTTTTATAAGTCATAAACTAATTGTCACCAAACACCTCTATTTATTTATAAACCATAAATTATAAGTTATAAAATCACAATCCAATTAACTCACAAGCTAAGTTATAACTATAAGTTATAAGTTTTAACCTCTCTTCAATATTCACAACATAGAAAAATCCTAATTACTCTTACTAACCCAGATTAAAATCGAAACATTCTCTCAGTGATTGGCGTGTGTCACGTGCAATTGACGTGGAGTGTGGAGAAGCGAAAGGGATAACAGAAGTTGAAAGGTAAGAACAGAATAAACACAAACACAACATCACATATTCACACCCTCCCTTTTTCCTTCTGCTTCTGCTAGCCACCATAACTAAGCAATTCGCCTTTGGCAGCATTGTTTCCATTGCACGCGATACCATACTATATAATCTTTCAATCGTTGGGATTCTCTCGCGTTGCTTCAATTGTTCCGTGTTCATTAGTTTGATGGTTGATGCGATTTTTATGGGATGGGAGCTCAGAAGAGCATCCATGCTGGTAAAGGTTAGACCACACTTCCTGAATCTTTCATTTGGATTTTTCTTTTTCCTTTTTAGCATAACTTTTGATTTTCTGAAAGTGTCTTTTCGTCTATTTCGGTGGTTTTACAGCAAAAATTGACGTTAATGTTGATTTTACTCACAAGCTATGCGCTTCTTTGATGTTCCCTACCCTGAGGTTTGTGTTGACTTTATGTTTCTCAGCACTGTCTTTGGAAAAACGATCATTTATTCATTATTTGTTTGAAACTCATTAATATCTCACTTTTTTCCTTTTTCCTTTTTTTTTGTGCACTTTCGCTTATCAGGAGTTATAACAGTCCTCTTTCGCTTGTAATCGCGAGGTAAGAATTTCAATTTGCTTACTTCGTGTTGTCATTTTATGTAAGTGCGATCTTGGTAGAATATGAATGGCAGAATTAAAAACTTCATAGCTTTATGTTTTTCCCCTGGGTCAACGTTTTGGTTCACCCAATAATTGTGTGATGAAATTGCTTGTTAGTACGAATACGAGTTTTGCACTCATGTTTTTCTACTGTTCGATTGTTTAATATGGACTTCTCATTACATAGTCTTTATAGCATGAATCTTATTTTTATTGGTGTTTCATAATTCCTCAAAATTCACGCAGGAAATAGGAGATAGTATTACTATTTGTGTAATTATTAGTTCAATTTTTTTTTGATTTTCTGAACAGTCTTTGCATCAAACACCCAAATTTATTTGGTGGAAGTGAGAAGCTTGATGTTTCGTGGGACAAAGGTCTATATGATTCAAATGTCTTAGTTGCCTTTAGAAGGCCACGACCAGAATGGCTTGCTCAACAATCTTTTATATTGCAGGTTGGCTTTCTATTTTTTTGTTTTTTTTTTCTTTAATCATTATATTATATGATAGAGAGATGGGAGATGATGCAAGGCCATGCTAAACAATAAGCTTATGTTTAAATGGATTTTTTTGTGTCAGCTGGAGGACTTCAAGCTAAATTTAAGTTATTTACACTGTGAAATCTGCAAATTTTGGTGAAGTTTTGAGAAGATTCTTAAACTTTACCCTTTTTTTCACCTTTTTTCCTCTTCCAGCATTCTCTTTCTCCTGAGATTGGCGTCCATGGTATCCCTGTGAACAATTTCTCCCGCTCAGGAAGCGGAGGTGTAAATTTATCTCGATTATCAGTTGGACTGGACCTGAAGGAACCTGCAAGTTCAAAATGGAGCAGCACAACTAGCATTAAATTTGAGGTTCAGCTGGACTTTTTGATGCATCTGTCATGTTATTAAAGCCTGAAAAACCTGTTTTTTTCTTTGCTTCACATTACTCATTGATTTGGCTATTGGCTATGGCCTATGAGCTAACTGGAAACTAATATTGTAAATGATTGTGCAGCATGTTCGTCCATTGAACGATGATGGTCGCTCTATTAGTAGAGATTATGATGGGTTTCCTTTGACTTGCAGGTAAGGAATGATTATAGAATTTATAGTATTACAGTTTTCAAAATGTTGAGCTGATTTTGATCTCATGGTGTACATTGCTTCTTGCAGCGGCAACCCAAATGACAGTATGGTAGTGTTAAAGCAAGAGTCTCGATTTACAAAGGCGAATGATCGTAGCTTCTTTCATGTAATAAGATATATTTTCATTCTCAGTTTGAGTCCGAAATCCTACATACGTGTCATATTGCAATTGTGAATCATTCAGTTGTGAATGTGTTTTTTTATTCCAAAAAAAATGGTTATGACATATTCCACTAACAAAATACCTTTCCTTTTCAGTTTAATCTTCAAATAGAACAAGGTATTCCGGTTTTTTCTAAGTGGATAATCTTCAATAGATTTAAATTTGTTGCTTCAAAAGGAATCAAACTTGGACCAGCATTTCTCTTGACAAGGTTGGTATTTTCTGGTATTTAAAGTAGATAAATTTTCTACTATTTGATGTGGTTAAAAGACATGAATGGATAAATACTAAGTGCTATTGGAGAAACAACCATGTGGAAATGGGAATTAGATTAAAATGCATTAGTCCTTGGATTCTGAATTCAGATATACAATACGTTCACACAAGCTTTTCTACTTCATGAATCAGAGTTTCAACCTGAAATCCAATGCCCCCAATTTCCATTTACTTTCCGTGTTATTTGACAGTCAGTTGATTTTGTATTATACCCCTTACATTTCCTTTTTTTCTTTTATAATCCCTACCTTTTCTTCTATCAGACTTACTGGTGGATCAATTGTTGGAGACATGGCTCCTTACCAAGCATTTGCCATTGGAGGGGTTGGGAGTGTAAGAGGGTATGGTGAAGGCGCAGTTGGATCTGGGCGATCATGTCTGGTGGCTAATAGCGAGCTGACACTCCCTTTGGTATGTGATCACTTGATAAAAAGCTATCCTATATTGTAAATTGGACATATTTGTAACTTTCTTTCCCTATAATATTCTTATACAGTTACACTGCTAAACTGCTCTTTCTTTGTTAAAGAACTTTCTTTCTTTGAAGATTTATTTTGTCTAGTGCTACTATTTCATACTAAATTTAATCAGGCATGATCCCGTGATCACCATCTTTGGCAGGAATTGCTTTTTTAACTGTTTGTTGAAATATCTAACATCCCTAGTTTTAATGAATGGTTAGCGCATGTAAGAGAAGAAGTTGACAGGATCATGCATCATATTCCCCATCTTCTCTGGCCTCTTGTTTGTGCTCTGCTCATGGCATTATTGGCTTTAAAATTTAAAGTCCTACTGCTATGTGTCTTATCTTCCTTGATAAATTAAAGAAAATTTAGGTTGTCATTTCTGTTGAAAATTTCACTTTTATCCCGATGATTCAAAAGAGACCATTCTTTTTTTTCTTGGGAGCTTTTGGAATTGAAATCCTATCCAACGTGTCTAAGTCAGCTTATCCTGCCCTCTCACTTTGCTTCCACAAGTTACAACAGTTCCTTGTGTATGATTGTAATTGTAATATTTCTGAGATCTGTTGTTGCTGACGATGCCTTACCTTTAAACACACATAGACGTTATACATGAATTAACTTAATCTGTTCCATTAAGTTGATTATTGTTTTGCCTTTTTCCATTACACACACTAAAGCAGAAAACAGGATTTAATACATGAACATTCTTCTTTTTATTGTAAAAACGAAATTAACTGTACCAAAACTATTTGATGTCTTCCTTACTATAGAACAAGATGTTGGAAGGTGCCCTTTTCTTGGATTGTGGAACAGATCTGCGGTCCGGTCACCTTGTACCTGGTGAGTACTATCACTCTCACTCAAATTGCAAATTTATTTCCAAATTATTTTTGAATCTTTTCTTCAATATTTTTCTACTTACTAGTATTTTATGAATAATTTTAGCTTAACTAAATATGTTAATTTTTGGGTCTGCAAGGAGACTTTCTGGTACCCCACCCTTACAAAATCTTTGTCCAGCATGGCAAGCTCTTGAGATAGGATTCTTTCTTCACTTTTTTCTTGTTTCCTTCTTGCCAGATGGTGCTTGAGCGACAAACAGGAGTTTCTTTACGTAGCCTACTATTTTTGGTTACATAAAAACCTATATAATGCATAAATCTAATGCCCAAGCTTCAGAGTTTCTCTATATACTCGTATACAAGCTTTGGAGCAAAATTTAATTTCTTGTAATTAGGATGGTCATATAAAGGCATATCCATAATTGCAGTGATTTGTCCAACATCTGCCATCATAACTATTTTGACATCCCACATCTGCCGTCGTATGCCTTGGCTAGTCCTTACTGTGTCTTCGGAGTTTTCGTTCACTTTTTCTTTTATTATTTTTTTGCTTTGGAGCAGGAGTGTTGTGTTTAGTTGTCATGTCTTCTAGTTTTCTTTGTTCAAATTTTTTATTCTTAAATTGATTAGTCGATGATGTTGGTGCTTAGTGCTACCATGTCAAATATGCTCTCATGGTATTAATCTCTTGGAAATTCAGGAAATCCAGCCTTAAGGCAGGGTAAACCAGGATCTGGTGTTGGATTGGGATATGGACTTCGATTTAAATCGCACATTGGTCATTTTCAAGTCGATTATGCTATTAATGCATTTCAGCAGAGAACTCTCTATTTTGGCCTCAGCAACCTTGCTTCATGAGATCCCTAGACCCAGAAAGTTACAGAACTCTTGTGCATTTCTCAGTTACACGGATACAATTGGAAGATGGAATAGTGAACCTACTGAAGCTGCAATTTTTTTGTCATCATTCACAACCTCATCAAATTTATGAACTGCATTCTCTCTATTTCTAACTCTGCAGTATGTTTTGCGTGTGGAGATAGAAATCATTTCCATATTCTTTTCCTTACAATTCATAATAGTTGGCATTTTTGTAAGTATTAGTATGAGTGCTGACAGATAGATTATTTATTGTAATTTGCTTTCAACCGAAAGGAAGGACTAGGATTGTATTCTTGCACATGAATGAAAGCTCACAATACCCTAATCCGTTGCTACAAGTTTTCCACTTAGGCCAACTCTAGGGACAATCCATGATTAGGCTATATACTTTGTAATAAAGCTATGAGAAGAAACTATGGTTTTGAACACAAAAACTGATGTAAAAAATATCGAAACTATCAATAAACTGAGGAGGCAAATAGCAGCAGGCACAAAATCAAAAGACCAAACATAGCACGGGAACATTTGTTAAGAGAATTTGTTATACTAGCACAGATTTGAGCACTGGTCACAAAAGGAATGCTGCCTCAGTTTTTCGCTTCATAACATGAATATAGGCACTGAGAGATGCTTGTTTGTGCCAGAAAAGGCTAGCTGTATCCCAAGACTACAACCTACTGATTGTGCATTCTATGTTTTTGAGGCGATCAAACTTAGTTTTTCCACTGCTTGAAGCAAATCCGTCTCTCAAACTAAATAAAAAATCCGAGTTATTTAAGGGGCTGTTTGATTTGCATTTTCATTTTCTGTTTTTATTTTCTGTTTTCAGTTTGTTTCTTGTTTTTTGAAATTTTACAAAGGAAAAACTGAAAATGCTGAAAACAGAAAATTTCTGTTTTCAGTATTTTCAGTTTTTTCTTTGTAAAATTTCAAAAAACAGAACACAGAAAATGAAAACAAGAAATGAAAATGCAAATCAAACAGCCCCTAAAATTGCTAGTCACATCAAGAATTGGAAACAATAACATCAGGGATTAAAATCAAAACTTTTAGATTAAATTAAGCTAGAAAAAAATAGAGACCAAAAACAAATTATTTTGTAGGGATTAAAGTTTTTATTATTTGGAAAGTTTAAAATTTAATCAATATACGTTTTTTAAATCATTGTATTAACTGACATGTAGTTATTGCATCTTAACATGTGCTTTAAGACATTTATTGATAAGACACTTGAAATACTCTATTTGTTTCTTAACATAAATCTGTAAGTAGTATCACTTTTCACACAATTCAAGAAAAATGGTAGTGTATATTGAATTTAGAAAAAAAAAATTCTTTTCTAATTTTATATTTAATTAAATGTAAAGCATATTATCTTTATTTGTAGCTTTTTTTGTTACTCTCTCTGGTCCTTATTATAAGGCATAAATACCTAAATTACGCATACCAATAAAATTAGTTAGTTGCATCAATTTTTTTAAAAAGTGGGATGATATATCAATTTTACCCTTCCTTAAATATTGTGTTTAGTGGTTGGTATAATAAAGTTAAGGTATTTAATAGAGGCAAATAAGAAAAATAACCATAAATATTTTATGGAATTTTTGCAATGCCTTATGAAAATGATCATAAAATCCTTCCAAAATGTGCCTTATAATAAGGATCAGAGGGAGTACAAAATTATGAAAGTAATTGTTGTCTTAATTCCTACTCAAGTGTGGTGAAGATCAAAGATCTCTTCATCAAGAATGTGTGACTTACAACTTCTTTTGTTTGAACTATTTACCTAGGAGTTCAAACAATCAATTTTTACCATGGTAATCTGCACAAATTTAGATCTACATTAATAATGAGGGTAAAATTGAAAAAGAAATTAATAAATTGCTTTTAATGTTTTGTATAGAATTTTATAATACAAAGCATCATCTTTCTTATATTGGGGGCTTACATTAAGAAAGATGAAAAGTATTAGATTAAATGAAATAAAATGAATCATATACCGCGTAAGTCTGTGAAATTCTCAAGGTTATTCACCTTAATCCTTGAGTGGTATAATAATGAAATTTAATTTGAAAATTTAGACAGAAAGAAACATAAAGTGTCAATAAATATGAAATAACATTTGTCTCGTGTTAAAAAGGGTTAATGATTAACTACATTAGTTGTTTGCTTCTACTATCATATGGTGAAAACTGAATCACTGCATGTGATTCCATGGAAATGGATCATTACGTATTAAAAAATAACTTGATATATTAAGTTAATATTTTTGTGTTTGTCTCTCTTAATAGATATTAAATGTGTATTAAATTTGTAAGTATTTATAAATATTAATGAAAAAAGACATTAAAACACTAACATGTTATATCATGTTATTTTTCGACTATTGCTTTCTGCTCAAGGAAAATGCCAAACTATGTAAAAAGCCAACAGAAAAAAAAAAAGAGGGATCAAAGTTTATTCTTTCCCCTTCTTTTTTTCTCACGATTTTTTTTTTGGAAAGAAAGAGAAAGAAATCCATTTTTATAGACCAGTGTGTTAGTTCATTATTGTTTATTTTTATACTACTACATAGATTTTTATTATAGATAGCCGTCCCTAGAGTAGTTAGTGCATTTATTTAACAACACGCCAACTATGACCAAATATTTTTCTAGATGCAAACAACCTCGAATTATGGGTCCTTTTTCAATAGAAACTTGAGATAAATACCTAAATTTGGTGCCAAGTTAACAACATACCTAACTTCCTCTTTTCTGGTATTTTTATCCCCCTACAGATTAACTACAGCGTCAGCTAATTTAAGCAATCCATTACATTATGTTTATAATAATTTATTAAAAGTAAAACCTGTTTTATTAACTTCCTACGGAAGTTATAATCAAATTTTATGTTAAACATGTCATGAGTAAGATCATTAAACACCGTCATACCTGAAAACTGGTTTCATTGCACATTATATTGTCAATGTGCAATTTCAGCAACAGAGGTTTCATTGCACGTTATATTGTCAATGTGCAATTTCAACATATTATACTGACATATAATATTTTTTCAATGAAACAAAAAATGCGAGAAAAAATGTGATGAAATAATCCAAGATTTGGGGGAAAAAATGGATGAAAAAAACATGATTAAACATATAACAAACGTGAGAGAGTGAAAGTGCTCAAAATATTAAGGGAACTAACCTTCCATATTAACCATGTCGAATGAACAAAAGTGCAACTAAGTGTGTGTTTGGATTGACGTCAAATCACGTTAAGATAGATAAATCAATGGTTGAGATAAATTTAGCACATAAGCCGAGGCGGATCTAATAAACACAACAAAAAGTAGCGTTGAAGTGGATCCACGTTAATGTGAATCCACTTCTATCTAAATAGTCACTAAAAATAAAACCATAACACTTGCTGCTTTTTTCTGTCTAGTTTCAAGAATGCGAGAAGTTTTAAGAAGTGAAAAGGAAACTACTCGGTGTGCTTGAATAGAATTATATGTTATTATAAAAGCTGAGTTTAATATTAAAAGTGAGTTTGGCCTACAAAATTCACGAGTTACTTTTTTTTTGTTTGTTAGAAGTATTTTTAACATTTTTTTTAATAAAACTATTTTTATTTTTCTTTTCAAATAGTATTTAGTATGTTTAGTTTTTCGTTGGTAAAACTTAGTTTGTCTAAAGTCAATTTGATAAAGTAAGATAATTTATGTTTAAATACTTTTACCTAAAAGTAAGTTTGTTAAAAAATTTTAAAAAATATTTTTGAACACGTAAAACATGAGTTTACCAAAAGTATTTTTACCAAACCAAAACCGAAAAGAAAGTTGAGTTTCTTATGTCAAACTTGAATTTGGTGCCAAATTCAGTTTTTCAAAAGAAGCCAAATTAAAAATCAAACAAATTATGTGTAATACTATTATACTACCAAAAAGATACTGGATGATAGTGTTTTAGTACAAGCTTATTAAGTTGACCGGAAATAAAAATATTTATATAGAATAATAAATTTTTTATCTACTAAAAAAGATTATAACTTGTGTTGAGAAAATTATATGCATTGATATATGTTATAAGAACTGGAACCACATTTGACTGCGTGAAAACCAAACATGAACTGCGAAGTTTAGATCTAGTAATTGTTGGTGGTGCGTACGTGTTTGGACAATGCAAATTAGTAATAAAAAAGAAAGAAACGTGTAAGCCAAGTGTGTTTGTGTGGGCCCACATCACTAAATAAATCAAACAAACAAAGGGGTGTGACTTTCTTTGTCCTTGTGCACATTCCTAGATCGTACTGCTGGGACTACTGGGACCCCTTTTTTATTTTCAGAAAGAGAAAGAACAACCACCGACAACTTCAAAATTGTCGCTTATCGCAGTGAACCCATGCTTATCTATATCATCTGTCATCGCTCATGCTCATCTAAAATCCTAAATAAAATACTACTATTAACATCAATTTTAACATATAACAATACAAGTGGGTATGTTTGGATAAGTGTTTTGGTTTTTTAAAAGTATTTTTATTTATAATAATTTCGAACTCTAACGTAAATAAAAAATTCTTCCTATGTCATAAATACTACAGTATAATTTTAACATGCCTCTGCACCTCCATCAGGCGAGTTTGTTTTCACTTTTCAAAAATGGGCAGTGAACACATACAATAATAAAATATAATCCATGGTTATAATAATCATCGTAAATAATGATACCTCTATACCCAAAGGAAAGTGCCATGTCTAGTTTACTACTATACACACAAATTCTGCAAGAGGAGTTATTTATTTACTTTTATACAATTATATAATTATATAATATCTAACATTACCTTCTTTTTCTTTTATAAGCAATGTCTAATACTACCTAATTCAATGAAGTTAAACCCACTATCTGATACTCTCCACCGAAGAAAGGGATCACAGACCAACAGAAAGACTCAAAAAGAACAAAGCTGCAACTGGATCAATTGCAAAATGGAGAAGCAGTTGGCCAAAAGTGGGTAGAGCATTTTTCTTTTCAATAATTGCAATCACTGTTGCCTCACGTTTAGGCAACAGCTCTTGTTTTGTTCATGACATTGTAGAGCTTTTCACCAGTGTTTTTACACAATCCGTAGTATGTACAAAGCCATCCCACAAAAGACAAAACTACCTACATATGATCTTCTACAGCAATTACTTGAAACACTTGCACTAACAGAATACACTTTACTAGAGCACCCGCATTTCTTTTTATAATACCTCACGCAAGTGTCTACCTATCTTTTTGCTTTCTATTTCGATTAGATTCCTCATTAATGTAATCTCGAGTCTCTCTCCAATGGAGAGTTTCAGGTATATAGATTGTGGGCTGTTGTTTATGCCTCTTCAAACCATATACCGTGCTCAAGCTACAGCCACAGCCACAGCAACAGCAACCAGTATTTTCACCAAAAGTATCTTCAATGGCCTTTCCCACCTGTGAGAAAAAAATTAGATTGAACAAAGTTATCTTAACTGCAGAATCTGATAAAGAAATTAACAACAAATAAGAATCGAATCACGAAAGGACAGGCCAGTGCTGTGAGGGGTTTGTTCTTTTGTACATAAGAGCAAATTTGCATAAACAACCCATAAAATAGTTTCCAGCAGGCAGAGAGGAAATGGCATAAATACATAAATTCACATTAGGCTCGCCCAAGAATTCTTCAGTTCTAGCTTTCAACAGTTCTAGCACCAAGATATTGACGTTCAATACAAGACGTCATGAAGCTTCTTTTCCTAATCACAAGACAAAGCATATATACCACAAATGCCAAAAGAAATTATCTGCTCAATAAAACGGTAACAGAACCATATTCCTAAGAAAGCAGTGATGCACTCAAATATTCATATTCATATTCATATGATAAAAAGCAACTTGAAGTCCTTCAAAATTCACTGTCCATCAATCTAAAATGGCTTTGATTCCAACTAATGAGCAAGAAAATGAAGAGACCCCTATAAATATTGAATATTTTAAGAAAGCAAATAAAAGGTGTACTTGAAGAAAAGCACACAAACACGTTTTAAGCCTAGATAGATTCAACAGCTGAAGAGGATCTGTGTGTGCAAAAGAGTGCAAATTGACATCAGCAAAGTTCCAGGCTTACCCTACTATCTGTGACTCAAACAACCACCAAAATCGATAAAAAAAAAAAGAAAAGAAGAGTAAACCACAATATTGATTTTTGAACTTGCATAAGAACTTCACACATTAGTCTCAGAACTTAAGAAAACTCCATATTAGTTCACTATCCGTAAATTTGTTGGGCATATTAGTGATTCACTTTAAACTTGATCGACATATCAGTCCCCGTCCCAGGATAACATGCACAAACTGCAAGCTCTAGGACAAAAGAAGGAATTTATTCAGTTTTGAGACTAATGCGTGAAGGTCCATGCAAATTGGGTACTATTAACTCAAAAAAAGAAAGAAAATGAAAAAAACAGAGATAACAACGTACCATGTTTCAATTTCCATTTCGATTTCAATCCCTGAAAATGACGGATTTAGCAATGCGCATCAAGGGTTCCAAGCAATCAGGGGTGAATTTCCTCGCAAACAAGTAAGACTCAGAGTGATTGGACTCTCGGAGGCGGTGAATGAGCTCCGGCGAGATCTCGGCGGGGCGATACGTATGAGGATGGCCGTTAATGGTGCCGGTCCAATTAACCCTCGTAAGCGTGTACTTAGAACAACCATCAGGATCCGCCATGTTCAGCAACGTCGGAAAATAGTGTTCCTCAGGGTAACACTCATCATCACGGTAACAAGGTATCTTAAATTTCCTCCAGAGTGTTCGATCCTTGATAACGAGCAACGCGTGGCGGCGCGTGAGCGTGAAAAACTGAGATCCAACGCGGAAGCTCTCAAACGGAACCTCGGGCATCATGGCGTACCGACCCCTAGCCACGTACCGCTTCCATAGCTTCGGAGCATTGGAGAGAATCTCAACGAAGGACTTGTATTTCAAGCGAACGCCGAAACTGGAGGAGTCAGGGTCGGACAAATCGAAGGTTGCGGATTCAAATAGCGAATGGTAAACGTAGTTGAAGGAATGCAGAGGGATGCAGTATTGTGAGAGAACGGTGAAGTACACATTGGAAGGATCGTCGAGGATGGCGTTAGCGAGGAGGCGGCGCGTGGCGGAGATGAGTGTCGGTGAGGCGCGGAAAGTGCGTTTGGCAGGGATAAACTTAAAGATCGGCGATTCAGGGCGCGTGATATTGAGCGAGGGATCCGCGTGGACGTAGACGTTGTATTTATTCTTCGGTGCGGTTTGGAAGAAGGAATTCCAAAGAGGAGCGAAGTGTAGATCGGAATTTGTGAGGAAGAGGAATGCGATTTTGAGGGTTGGGTTTTGGTTAGAAAGGTGGAAGAATCTGGAAGGGTTGGAATTGGTATTTGAATGTGAATCGGCGTGTGCGACGGCGCGGTTGAAGAGGTTAACGTCGTCGAGTTCATCGGAGGGGGAAATGGGAACGGCGTGAGATTGAGGAGGGAGGATTCGAGGAGCGAGAATGAACAAGATTGGGAGAGAGAGGAGGAGAGAGAAAGTCACCACGAATGGTGTTGAGAACATTGAAATTGGGGCTATTCGAAATTGAGGGATAATGTTCTTCCACTTGGTATTGTTATGGTCTGGAATTTTGATTTCTTTTTCTGGTTCCTCCCCAACTCTGAATCACTCTCTTTTTCTCTGTTTCTCTGTTCTGTTTCTCAAACTACACATAACGCGAAAATTGCATTTCTAAGGGGTTAGTTAGGGTTCTGGTGTGAGAAATTTGAAAGAAAGTGAGTTGGTTGGTTTGGGTTTCTCAGGAGAAGAGGGTTTTTCAGGTGGGAAGAGTTGTTGAGAGGGAAATTGGGAAGATGAAGAAATGGGTGAAGGTTGGGTTCGGGATTTTCCTTTTTTTTTCCCGGTTACTTTTAACTCCTCCTGGGTATTACCGTACCGCAAGTAAACGGCGTTTGTTTGTTATGTGAATTCGATTTTGAACTAATTCTTTACCTAAAAAACCAAAACGGAACCAACACTATAAATGCATTTGTATTTTGTATACATCGTGATGATATTATCAAGTAACAACGACAATTAGTTTTAGTTTCTTCGTTGTTAACAATAACAACATATTCTGATGATCGTTAGCTATGAATTTGGATATTCTTATAATAGCAAGTATAATCTCCTTTATGAGAAAAACAAGAAATGTGGTGTATAAAAAAAAATGTGGTGTGGCAGTAGTTTATTTAATCTCTTAGTTATATGCAAGGGTTTAGTGTGTGTATTAGGGTTTATATTTCTGATAATATATCTTACGTACCTTGTATGGTGCATTATAATAGTATTTATAGAGTGAGGTAAGTGACCTAAATGCGGTCCGTATTGGGCCAACAGTTGTATCTAGGCCCAATCTTCTTTAGCTGGGCCTTGGTCGCAGGCTGCGTCAAACTTACCGGGATGCCCACGGTATATTTGATGATTACTTGATCCGACATGCATTCTCACTTCCGGGATACTGTTATTCTGGTCCACAACAGTTGCCCCCCAAGTCGTCAAGCTTTTCTTGAGATAAGTTGATGAGTTCGTTTATCATGCCGGGTGGATTGTAGATGTTGATTTTGGAAATGTCACGAGATGACGTTGGTTTACTTTTTGGGCGCGTGTATTTCATGCGCTCCATTCTGGGCATTGTGCACGATGATTAACGTGGTTTTTGAGCCCCACATTCATTAAGGTGATGTGACGATTTTTACTTTATTTCTTTTCACCCGTTACATTTTCACCTTTTCCTTTATTCAAGTTTTTACTCTTCACTTTCGCGCTTCCTGTCTCTTCATTTTCTGCGATAAAGAGCTTCTGAAAACCTTTTTTCTTCCATCTTCGTGCCCGTTTTTCAGACCCGTTTTCTAGCAACATTTTCTCTTCATCTTTTAGGTATTGCTTATACTTTTTACTAATTTGTGCCTTTATTCGATTCTTTCCTGATTCTTGGATTGTTCCATTGCATTCTCCCCCTTCTTTAGGATTTAGTAGTAATTTCTGGGTTTCTTTCCTTCAAAAATGGCCGATAATGTTATTGTGTTGACGAGTGGTTCTTCTTCGGAATCGAACGATACTGAACTTCTTGAGAGTTTTGCGAGGGGGCTTCGAAAACATAGATCTTCTAATGAGCCAAACCCCTGTTCAGGTACGACCTCTAGAGCCAACCCTGATTATTGTGAATCTTGTCATTTTTGGTTTTATCCTCTATATTCACGTCGAGTGGAAAGTGGTGAGTCAGTTACCCAAAGCGTGAGTGGGTCGTTTAACACTTTGAATCCAGAACCTTCTGCTCTTCTTCTTACTTCAGCCCATCTTCCCGATGAGTATAGTTCTGAGAGTTCTGCTTCTATTGAGCAGGATTCAGATCGTCGTGCTCCTGTTAATTTTATTCCAGTAGGAGATGAGGTTAAGTCTTCTCATCCCGGGGATTCTTTAGAAGATAGAGAATCTATACCGTCGTCTATGACACATTCCTTAGATTCTGAGTTCGATCCTGCTTATGTCCCTTCTTCTCATAGTCATTCATCCCCGGGATCTGATTCTGCTTTTTCTTGTCATGTAGATATGGAACCCGCTCAAGGCGACATTCCTATCCCGGTAGCTTCTGATGCTCCGGGATCTTCTGCTGGTGCACCGGCTTCCTCCGATGCCGGGGATTCAGAGGCTGTTGCGCGTGGGGTTGGCGAAACCAGCACTTCTGAACCTAGAATTGAATGTCCCCATGATTTCTTAGAGTTGAAGAATATTTGAGAAATGTTGTGGGTTCCCTGGGACATTATCCGGGAGGAGTGTTCGGTGAGGGATAGTCGCAGGCTCAGGGAGGTGGAGAAGCACTGGAGGGTATGTTTTCATTATGGGCCCAACACTCTTGGGACTGATGTCACGGCTGATCCTTCATCAAACCATAAGTTGGTCATCCCGAGTAAGAAGGAAAGGATTTGTACGCTGGCCTCTGAGGGTGAGGGTTCTTATATTATGATGCTGGAGTCTTTGTGGCATCAACTTAAGATTAGGTTCCCTTTCTCCGACCTTCAGATTGAAGTTCTGCACAACCTTCATCTTGCTCCTACCCAGCTTCATCCTAATGGTTGGGGATTTCTTCAGACCTTCGAGGTCTTCTGCTGGGCTCAAGGCTGGCATTGTTCCTCGACCTTGTTCTTGTATATTTTTGGTCTTTACCGTTGTCCTAAAAAGAAAAATTGGGTATCCCTTCGTCACCGCTCCGGGATCCCTCAACTATTTGTCCCTTATGAAGAGTACTTCAAGGCCCATAGGGATATTTATATTAAAGTTATCCCTCGGACCAAAGATTGTACTCCCTTCTGGATGGGAGAAAACAAACAACCCTTGTTCCCGCTCTACTGGACGGAGGATCATTATCAAAGGTCGCTGTCCTTGAAGGAATTGGAGATTGGCTTCCTAGAAGAAGAAGATCAACACACCTTCAGGAATCTGTGCGCCTTTGTTGAGCAAAGGGGGATACCCATCCATTGTAAGGATGTGATTGGGGTATCCCGTCATGATCGGGCGACATGCTTATGTAGGGCATTGTCCTTTATTGTAGAATGCCGTTTATCTGTGTTTCATGTAAGTTATATTTGATTTTTATTAACACGTGTGTTCTTGATTTTGCAGCCGAGATCATGGCCAACTATGCCATTCAAAAGCAGAAACGAGATGCCAAGGGGAAAGGAAAGGTTGTTCCTTCAGGTCCACCTCCTTCTCCTGCTCCGGTTCCTGCACCTATCTCGGTAGTTCCTACCGGGATTAACATCTCGGATGTAGCTCCTGCTGGAGGAGCATCTCCTACTAAGAGGTATGTACCTCCATCTTCTGGGGCTGAGGTGGCTACCTCGAATCCGAAGCGTCGTCGCACGACTAAGTTTGGTATGCTCTTATAACCAAGATTTCCTGATTGTATGGGGATCATGTGTTATCTTCTTATTTTATTTAGTTCGCTTTGTAGGTGACCAACTTGGCAGTGCCCAAGGGGCTTCTGCTGGGATGAACCCGATTTTGATGGTGCCCTTCTCTACCCCTTCCTTTGCTTGGGAAGGGTTCCAGTCGCCCCTGATCAAGTTTCAGCATGAAGACTTTTTTACCAAGGGTGGCGCTGCTGTCGTGAAGGTATATGTTTTTTTTTTTTGCCATTAGAAGTCCACCGAATTTATATGGATTAATCTCGGTAGATATATGTTTAACGTCTTCTTGCTGTTTTTGTCTTTGTAGGAGCAAGTCAAATCCCTTATGAGCTGGACGGCTATGAGCATGGCTATGCTTCAACATGTTCATGACCAAGCAGAGGACATGGGTCAGTCTGCTTCCTTGAGGGCTCAGCTGCGGGAGCTCCGGGATGACATGGAGCTGAAGGATGCCTTGATCCAGAGTGTCAAGGAGTCGGAGTCCCGGGCTGAGAAGGAGCTTGCTTCTATGAAAGAAAAATTCTCTCTTATGGAGGAGGGCTTTGCCAAAGAGAAGGAGAGGGCAGCCGGCTTGGATGTCGAAAACTCCAAGTTGAAGGGTGAAGTCTCCCAGCTCAAGATTAAGGCAGAAGAGGATGGTTCTGCTCTCAAGCTTCTTCAATCCGAGCTTTTGGGGGCGGCTTTGAAGCTTCACGAGACCCAGGTCGAGCTGCGGGAAACTCAAGAGAAGTTGGAGGAAGCTTACCAAGATATGGACACAACGGTGGATGATTCCTACCGGGATTATGTGAAGACCCTCCTTTTCTTGAATCCCGGGATTGAGTTGAACACTCGTGGGCTTTGCAAGTATCATGGTATGAAGGATGGGATGTTTATGGATTTCCATGATCCTCACAATCCCGTGCCTATTGATCCTACTGATCCCCGGCTTGAGCCCTTTGACTGCAGAACTCCTCCTCCTCCTGCCGATCCCGTTCTGGAACCTGAAGGTGTAGATGCCGGAGGGGCTGCATGATTTGTTTCTCTGTTTCTACATTTCTCTTGTTCTGTTTTCATTTTGTAACTCTTACAGACAAGTTTGTGTTGAATGTAAACTTTTTTCATCTCGGTGTTCCGGGATGATTTTTATGTATGGCTTTAGTTTACTTTTCCTCTATGCTCTGGGGTTAATGCTTTATTTATTGCATTTCTGTATGTCGCTGACGCGTGACCATTTCAAGGTGCCTCTAAATCTCGCTTGTCATGGAGATTTTTCATGTCGTTTGAATTGTTAGGGATACATTTGTGATGTCGCCCTTTTAGCTCCTCAATAGGAGGGAAAGTAGTTTGTACTTTCTCTAAGTTTAAGTTGAAGTGTGACCTTGGTGGTACTTCATGCTTCTTTATGGCCAGGGTTAACCCGTGAAGGGTCCCTATTGAGTCTGTAGCAAAGAATTACCCGTGATGGTATCTCGACTCATTGTTAGCCTTGTGTGTGTGTCGGTTTCTGCTTGTTGCCGACATCTCAATCTCGGATTATTTGTACTTCTCATACTTTCTTCTGATATGTTTGCTATTAATAATTGAACAAAATTGTTTGTTAAGAGTGAATAGAATGCTACTTTATTAATAATAAGAAGCAAATAACAAATGGGGGCCTCGTTAAAACCTCTAGCAGTAAAAACCTCCTTAGGGATAAAACCTACTACAGGAAAAAGAGTACCCCTTTATTACAAAGAATTTAAATTACATAACTTAACTATAATAGCGCCTTAAGTCTGCGACATTAAGCGTTATTGGAATCTCTTTGCCTTTGAGGGTCTCTAGGTGATATGCCCCGTTAGCTGCGACGGTCTTGACCCGGAATGGGCCTTCCCAATTTGCTCTAAGCTTCCCGTCTTTAGCATTCCGATTTCCAATGCTGGCTCTTCTTAAGACTAAGTCGCCAGGTTGAAAACTTCTCGGGATAACCCTCAAGTTGTATCTCTGTGCTACTTGTTGCTTCTGGGATAACTCTTTGATTCTGGCAGCTTCTCGGATCTTTTCGACTATGTCGGAATCTTCTCTGAGCAGCTACTCATTTTCTTGTGCGGGGTACATGACCCTCCAAGATGGATGCCCAATTTCTACCGGGATTACGGCATTTGATCCGTATACCTTTCGAAATGGAGTTTCTCCAGTGGAGCTATGGGGAGTAGTTCTGTAACTCCAAAGTACTTAATAAAGGTCTTCCACCCAACTAGTTCCAGCTTTCTCACACCTCTTTTTTAAGCCATTAAGTATGACTTTATTGGCGGACTCTACCTGTCCGTTTGATTGTGGGTGCTCTACACTGGCAAAATATTGCTTGATGTGGAGTTCTGCCAGCATTTCTCGGAAGTCTTTGTCGGTAAATTGGGTCCCATTGTCGTAGATGACTTCTGCCGAGATACCGAACCGGCATATTATTTGCCGGAAGACAAAATTCTGAGCTTTAACTGATGCTATGCTGGCTAAAGGTTCCAGTTCAATCCATTTAGTGTAATAATCAACAGCAACAATAAGATGTTTGAACTGACCTATAGTTGGCGTGAAAGGTCCCAAGAGGTCCAAACCCCAAGTGTGAAAAGGCCAAGGGGTGGAGATGCTGTGCAGATCTTCGGCCGAGATGTGGGATAGTGGACTATGTTCCTGGCACTTTTGGCATTTTTTCATGTGGTCAGCTGCATCTTTGTTCATGGTTGGCCAGAAGTACCCTGCTCGCAAGGATTTCCTTGCCAACGATTTGCCACCAATGTGGTGACCGCAACTTCCTTCATGCACCTCGGTGAGAACATACCATGTTTCAGATGGTCCAATGCATTTAAGCAGAGGAGTAGTCCCCTTCTGAACAATTGTCCTTCTATCACGGAATACCGGGATGCATTTTGTACCAACCGCTTTGCTTCCCGAGGATCTGCCAGGATGGTGCCTTTAGTGATATACTCTATTATTGAAGTCCTCCAGTCTTCACTTTCAACCTGCAAAATGGCACAAGGAGAAGGGAGAACTTCTTCTACTACTGATTTCAAGGAGAAGGGAGAACTTCTCTTGGAATGTGCTTAATCTCAAATTTAGAAAGACCAAGTAGACTTTCCTTAACTTTAGCCAGGTATCTTAGTAATAATGGTTCTCTTGCTTGGTATTCCCCTTTTATCTGGGATACCACCAATTGGGAATCTGAGCATAAAGTGATTGCAATGGCTCCTAGCTCCTTTGCCGTGCGTATCCCGGCTAAACAAGCTTCATATTTCGCTTGGTTGTTGGAGGTTGAGAATTCAAACTTTAGAGAATATTCCACTGTAACCCCCTCATCATTCTCGATCGGTATGCCAGCGCCAGCTCCTTTTGGGTTTGAGGATCCATTGACATAAATGGTCCAGGATCCTTTTGGTTATTCTCCGGGATGTGTCATCTCGGCTACAAAATCAGCCAAAGCCTGTGCCTTGATTGCCTGATGTGGTTCATACGAGATGTCGTATTGTGATAATTCTACTGCCCAGGTCATCATTCTTCCTGCCAAGTCAGGTTTATGCAAAATTTGTCTAATGGGTTAATTAGTTCTTATCGTGACGGGATGACATTGGAAATATAGCCTCAACCGCCGAGATGCCAGTAGCAAAGTATAGGCGACTTTCTCAAGCCGCTAATAGTTCAACTCTGATCCCTGTAGCGCCTTAGAGATAAAGTATATCGGACTCTGGTTCCGAGACTCCTCTTTTACTAAAGCCGCACTGATTGCTTCATTGGTGACGGCTAAGTAGAGATACAGGGTCTGTCCAGGGTCTGGGCAAGATAGAACTGGTGGAGCTGAGAGGATTTTCTTCAGCTCCTGGAAAGCTTCTTCGCATTTTGCATTCCATTAGAAATCTTCCTTGCGCCGTAAAGTCCTGAAAAAAGGTAGGCATTTCCTAGCTGAATCTGGGAGGAATCTCGTCAATGCAGCGATCCTTCCAAAATGAATTCTATAAAATTACATTGATCTAAAATCAATTCTACCAAACCAACGCTAAACCTAGTTTAGCGTAGAATTGATTTTGGATAAACGTAATTTTATAGAATTAATTTTGTGTAAAATTAATTTTAAAGTAACGTGATTTATGTTTGAGGATTTTTTTCTCAAAAGCAAGTTTAGAGTAAAAATACAGTGTAAATCTTTCAACCCAACGTGAAAACAAGTCTCACCTTGCTTTAATCAAAATCAATTTTGACAACCAAAAATCAATTTTAACTTTTATTCAATACAAAAATAAACAGCTAATTTATAACAATCAAAATCAATTTTGACTCTTTAAAATCAATTTTGGTCCAACCTAATGTTTTTCCAAACATGATTAATGGTTTGTCTATTGAAATGGAAAAATATTTTGTGGCAACATAAAATTAATCATCGCTTATAGCCCTGAATATTATGGTTGGACAAAAAAATTCTGTGAAAGAGAAAAATATAGATTAAAATTAATAAAACCTATACACTTAATGATAAAATAATATCGTAATTATTTTATGTAATTCCCTCTCAAAACCGTCGAAACTAACGTAAAGTGATAAAAAGTTTCCTTCCCATAGAAAAAGTGATACAAATTACGGTTAATATGCTCTATTTACCATGACAGAAAAATGTTACCGACAAAATAGTACTAACTAATAAGAATTAAATTCTAATCGAATTCAGATCCTCTAGAATCATACGTTTCTTTTTCTTTTGTCATGAACGAAAAATAAAGAAACCATGAAAACTTGTTATTTTTGTAAAATCTATGAGAAGATCTAAGTATTATTTGATTTTATGTTGATCTATTATCAAATTAACGTGACTGTTTCACCAAAACAAACTAATGTGGCTATACACCATTAAATATACATGTAAAACATTCTGGTAAAGAAAAAAAATTCTGGTAGTAATTCAAGTAATAATAAAAGTCCATTTGTTTTAGATTTTATTTTGGTTAAAGCGAAAAATATTTATTTATGTTAAATAACTCAATTTTTATGCATTAATAATTTCGATTAATATTTATATCAATCTTTTTTTTTTTTCTTCTTATTCTCCTAAAAGCTAAACCAAACTAGCCTTAAATCAATACTAGCACAATTCATATGGAAAGTTAAGAGAGTAAAGTTAGCAATTTACGCTGACTTTGTGGAGGAAAAATTCACGGAGCTGCTTAGCTGGATCTGCTTTTCATCAGTACTGCTGATGTGCTGAGATTTCAAATCTGTGCACCAAAATTTCTGATATTTATCTATTTGCATTATTTATCAATCTTTTTTCTTCTTTTGAACGATATTTGCATATTTTTATCATTCAATTCACATAACTTCAAATTTGGAAAAACATGACAAAATGAAAACAGTGTCAAAGCGTACAGATAATAAGCCATAACTAATTATTATAATTATAATCAAATCCATGCACCGAAAAAATAACCATAATCAAATCTATGCAAATGTGGAAGTATGCAAGTGTACAGGTAATGTACTCGCTCAAGAATACCTGACAACAATAAAATACAATGCAAGCCAATCACACACTCGAATGTGTACATTTGAATATAAATACACCATGTTATCACATGACTGACATTCACAACAAATATTACTTAATTACATACAACAAACTGTAACCAGGCAAATCGAATTCCCATCATAACTCGAGCAAATTTCAAAACCGTGAAACCACAACAGCCTCTTCATGATGAGCTTAGTGCGTTGTGGCTCAAGCCTTCACCAATTGACATTATATGTACAGAACGACAAATGAACAGATCTCAATGGAAGATAGAGTAATTTCTCTTACTTGGGATTCACAAAAATTACATAGCGGCGGCTTGTGGAACTGGTTTTACAACATTCGCATCTCCTTTCCCGCTGAGCTTAGGTTTATCCCTACGAGACTTTTGCGTGCTTAGCGTCCCTTTCGTATTGGTTCTAATAGGATGTCTGCCTGTTTGAGATCCAGGACCACCCCCTGCAAATAGAAATAAATAGTATTTAGAAATGGCTGGTTCTGTCCTAAACATAATCCAAATTCCATCCAACTAGATATTCAGATAACTTATTAAGCTTTTATGAACACAAGTTTAGGAATAAAGATGTTTGTATAAAATGTCTAACCAAAATAGCAAATTAATGCCTAGGGGGGTTAACAGAACATTAGTCATCACACTCTATACAAAACAAATTTGCCAAGATGTAACACAACTCTGTGATGAGATATTCTTATTCCTGAAGTAACATTTTAAGAGAATGGAGGCTCAACTTATAGTTTGTAGTTTGGTACGTCACTACGTTGGTGTAATGGGTCTTCTACAGTGTTCGTCAGCATTTGCAAATTGGAAATTCCTAAACTTCAGGAAAACTTCCCTACACCATTGCGTGTGAAACAACTCCTAATATAGTTCTTTTAGAAACCTTCTTTTCAGCCTTAACATGATTGTATTGTATCTCTCTTGGAAGTTGGAACTGATTGGTCATCAGCACTACAATAAAACTTCTCACGGAAAAAACCAGTCCGTGAAAAATAGCATTGCTCTTATTACGGGCATTCGCCTTATATAAATTACAGTTTAAGATTTGAGGTCATCTACAATGCTGGCCTACATATGAAAATAAAGAGTGAATGCATCTAGACACAGATACAAGCGATTCAAACCAGTTGAAGTGGAACTTACTGGCCGGGGGTTAATTTACCTATAGTTCACCTGATAACTTTTCACTCCTAAAGCCACTGTCAGACACCCAATGTATACAGGACCAGAAAAAGTACAGAGAGAACAAACTCACCATTGCTAGGCAGAGATAATCTTTTTTTGGCCTGCTTATCTGCCTGCGATGTTCTCTCCTTTGGATTACTATGAGATCTTGTGATTCTTGTCACAGTTCCAGGTTTTGAGTTAGCTTCTTCAACAAGATTTTCAACATTTGCCTTCCAGTTTTGCTTAATAGGCTGTGTATTTGAAGATTCTAGTGAATCTGCTGGCTTACTGGGCGAAGAATCACAGCCATCGGAAAGAGTAGGACCAATTCTCTGATTTGCAGGGTTTGGATGAACGCTTGATGAAAATTGTTTCTTGTTAGCAGATTTCAACTGAGGTCTCATTACATTTTCACCATCCATACATCCATTTTGAAGTACCTTTACTCCATCCCTCAGATTAATGTCGACAAAGCGATTCTCCCAAGGACGGACAGCCATCCATCTTTCCAACCAGTTCCATCCCCAGCTACTTTTATCTGGTTCAAATCCAGAGGAAACAGCCTGCTGTCTTGATCCTGCCTGCCACTGCCAAAGGAAACATTGGAAAATCTTACTCTGAGCTAATGGGAAAAATATATATATATATATATATCAGAGGAAAACGACACTATAAGCTGCAGATCAAGTGGTGGGGAAATTACTGGACAAAATTTCTGTTCTCATTTTATTTCGAGGTCTTCATTACCTTTCAATAAAATCCAGTAACCATACTAGGTGGTCCTATTAATATAACTCATTACAATTCACAAAAGAACATAGCATTTTTAAATTATGTTTGGACTGGTCCATAGTCATCTTTTTACTTGCTTAGGAAAAATGATCCTATCATCAAGCAATCTTAGGTCTCACAATGGAGAATAGCTTGAACCTTGAAGACAATGACAATGGGATCCTCACCTGTAAATTAATGATATTACAGATTCCAGATATTCCTTTTTGTTATACAAGTTGCAGAAACTTTTGTTTTTGTGTAATATCCACCACCAACATAATTCAACAAGAGACACTATTGTAAATTTACCTGATGAGCAAGAGCATATGCCATGGCTCTCTCCCGTTTTGCTGCAGCCTCCTGTCTCTTCAATATTTTAGCTTGGATTTCTTCAACAGACCCGACAATGTCACACCATCCTTCCTGCATACATGATTTAAAAGGAAAAAATAAAAGAAAAGAATAGAAAAATCAGTTAATGATTAATGTTATTAAGTTATAAGGAGCTTTGAACAGATATTTTGATTTAAAAAAAAAAACAGCTACTTAATTACTCTGTATCATACGAAAGACTAAATTATGGCATTTTGCATTAGGGAATTACTTCATTTATGAGAACATTCTGAGCATAAATAGGATGCATATGCAACTAGATCAGAATCAAAATGACATTAGCATAGAAAACTGTTGATAACTTCTCCCCTCTTTTCTCCCTCACTTCCTAGTTCCTTCCATTCCTTCTTTTCATATTTTGTAAAAGTTTAGCCAAGAACAATTCTGCAAAGATACTATTAACCTACCCTGAGAGGCATTGGGACTTCATAACTAGAATGGGAGTTGGGATGGGTATTATCCTATGACATTTCATTCTTCTTTCTTATTTGAAGAGCAATTCCTCAAGTCCAGGAATTTATTTCTCCCCTTTAGCTTCTCTAACTGGCTATATCCCCATATAAATGTCTAAAAAATGTCTCTTGATTCGCAAGCTCCCCAAATCTCCCTCTCTTTCTTTTACAGACTCCAAAATACACTCTCCTGACTCTCCGCATGTCTTCTGTCAGTATATCATTTTTCCTTTAGTCAAAGTTATATGTTCCGACTTGCTTATCCTGGTATACCCATCAGAAATGTCTTGAGAGATTAAAATGTTAATTGTGGTCAGTCATTATAGGCGCACAATTTATATGTCTTAGTTTTGTATCCTGCTTAAGTAAAGTGCTAGTTCTCTCATAATTATCTATAGATAAATTGACAGAGAAGAAATAGGGAGTGCAGGTAATCACAGGATATTAAATACAGAATGGCAGAATGCACAAAAATATGCCAACAAAACGTTGGATCCAAAAGGCTACATTAAAAGTAAAGTTAAAAATCTTTGAACTAGACCCAAGTGACAAGTAGCAAGAAGGAGAAAGATAGGTCCTCTTTCCTATTTTAAAGAGCCACATCAAACAACTATCTCAAAACCGCTGTCATTTTTTCAACACCCATCCCCAGGATAAATGGATAGCAAGGATATAGTAATGAAAGAGATGAAGATATTCCACAATAAAAGAAGTAATATCACTTTCATAGCAATAGTCCTTACTTCTATTTCTCGAACTCGAGTTTCGTTTGCAAGTTGTTGCTGAAGTTTCTGTTGTGTTTCTTGACTTCCCATTGCAATGCGAACACGCCTTGCACGAACACGAGCCTGAACCCTCACCAAAGCTTGCATACAACGGAGTGTTATGGCAGCTTGTTTTCTCACTGCATGGCCTCTTACGAGGGCCTGAAGTCTCACCAATCCTTTCAAAGCCCGAAGTGCTCTTCTGGCCTGATACATACAACAAATCCTTTCAGCTTAGTTAAAGTCATTGGCAATAAAACTCTTGAAAATGATTATTATAAGTCGTAAAAAATAATTAGGAGTAAATACATTAAAGAAAAAAATAGAGACTCTCAAAATATATATGAATCTATAAGAAAAAACAATTCAATTCCAGAAATATATCATCCTAGTTGTGGATATATCACTTCTGTTACGTGTAAATCAAAAAGGAGAACTAAACGGTATCACTCAACACTGCCCTATAGTCACATTGAAATAGAAGACAAATATGTAAAGGCAAGTAGGCAACAATTTAGGTTCAGATAAATCTTTTGATAGAAGATTTCGATTCATCTCAGATAAAATAAGCCAAATCTAATATGGAAAATTACCAGAAATCCTCGAAATGTTGTTTGAATGCGTATTGCAGCCCATTCCTCCCTCATAATTTGATGATTATGTGCAGCATCGTGTTCTTGTTGCGAAGTAGAAGGCAAATAATGGGCATCAAGGTTTGTATGGCCATTTTCATCTCCAATAGGTAGCGTAGCATCATCATCGATTTCGTTTGGAAGTTTACCCTTATCAAATTCGATGGAATGCTTTCTCTGATGGTGAAACTTACCTGCTTTCTGATCATTGAAAAGTTTGAAATTATGCAATGTTATTTTACAATATGTAATGTGTAGCACTTTATTACTTTATACTGGGGCAGAGCTAGAAGAACTCATGGAGATGTGGTTAAACCTTGAGTTAAGTTGCATCTCTAATCTCATGTAGCATTATCATTGGCTTATTATCAAGTTTGGGGATGCAATAACCCCCATTATCTATAATGTGGGACTGCCACTGGTTTTAAATTCAGTTTATAAAGTTTCCAAGAGGAAATTTTTCCTCGAGGAAAGACTATAATTGAAAAGATTAATAACCATAGTATTTAATCAAGGTCAAGTTGAAGTTAAAAAATGCTCCAACATTTGAAGAATCAAAATAACTCATAAATGTCTTCTGACCCACAGAAAACAGAAGCTTCTAACCACTCAAGTTAAAATCAAAGCAAAAAATCACTTTTGATTTTCTTTTTGAAGAGTGTGGGTGAACAGAACATGAGAAATAACTAAGTGATGATACACAACATCAGCAAAAAGCACCATGTGTGAAAATTATGTTTAGCCACCAAAACATGGAAGTAACATAAAAACTAGGGAGTAGAAGTCTATCTTTTTCTTTTCTTTTCTTTTCTTTTTTTTTTTCTGAGAGGGAGAGGACTCACTTTTCCATCCTTCTCTGAAGACTCTGGCTTTTCTGACTTCTTTAGACCAATCAATGATTTAATCCACTTCCCTGGGACACCCATACTCGGAGCAAATTCACTTTATCACAATCTAGCACAAACCCGGCAAAGGAATTATATGGCCAAGTTAGTGCAAAAGCAGTTTATTACATACAATCTTAACTAGCCTATCGAATTATGAGTTGTGGCCTTGTGGGAATGAAAACTGATTCAAATGTATCACTGTAATATCCTCCTTGTGACCTTAATAGTTTATTTTGATTATGATTCGTCTAATTTCCTAGTTTATTGGTTCATTTGCTTAAATGCGAATTACTTTATTTTTTATTCGCCATGATATTTTATTTGCTTTCTATTTTAACGGTGTTGATTGGATTCAAAATTGAATTAGTACCAATGCATTCTCAATAAATAGCAAAACTCTTTCCAAAATGCTGGTAGTTCAGTGGATTAGTTATTAGAACATGGTTTTAACTTTTGAGAAACCATAAGTATGAAACAAGGGTTTGGGCTAATAAAGTTGCTACAAATTTGGTGAAAATGCATCCTTTAATATGAGTAGTTACTATTACTCTTTCACTCTAATTTTGTGCTTAAATCTAATACTTTTTTTTCTATCAAGATATTAACCTCATATAAAACAAGGAACCTTTGTACTAAAACAAAAGTGCTCGGGTGTTTATTTAATAGCTAAAATTCAGAGCCAGATTTGTTGTTGTGTGGGAACAGGCATAAATTGCAAATCACACAAGGCCAGCATAGTGAGGTTCTTATGCTGTCATATGAAAACCTGGAAAATAGCAAATGTTATGACCAAAGTCCAGAATGCATTAGAGAATACAATGACTGTTGCATGCTAAATTTCCGAAAATTTAACATAAAAATCTTATGACAATTTTCAAGTCTGCGATGCCATGTCATCAACTGTTCAGTGTTCTCAACACCAAATAATTCTCTTAGAAAAAATAAATAACATAACTGTGTAAGAGCAAGGCAAAAATGTCTTGTCAACATGACAACATGCAAGTAATTGTAAAGCTTGAATTATTACACGAAACATGAACCAGAATCGATCGTTAAAAGAAAAAACAGATATTCTACTACTAACAATAAAGATTATGCAAAACAACATAAATTAGATAGGTAAAGTAATAACCAAGGAAGTTGACAATTCCCCTATGTTAGGACTTTGGAGTTACGATAACAACTACGTTGACTCGGCTGCTTGCCAATTGAATTCACTGTTTGAGTTTGACATAAATGCCTTTAATTCAATTTAATAGTAATTAAAAACCTAAAATACCAAGCAAGAGCAGAAATGGAACCAATCAAGCATGAAAACAGAGCAGATCCAAAAATCGCAGAGTCGAAGCACAATTCACCTGAAACTCGTAGTGTCACTGAGTTAAATCCACATCGGCGACGGAAGATTACGAAATTATCACCGAGTCAAATGCTGAGTTCTCAGTCACACAAACTCAGCACCTCTTCGGAGGAACTTCACACAGAGCTCCATATCTATCACTCCGCAATGCGTTTCAGTTGAAAAGAATAAAAAAACGAACGCAAAGGTGTTGAATACAATTTTATTTTTTTAATAAAAAGATAACGAATGCAGAGGATTGTGTCAATGAATGTCGAATTTTTTGGTGTAAAAAAATGAATATTGAATTTAATTTCAATAAATAAATAATAAAGACTTCATTTCTGAAAAGTAGTGAGAGATAGAAAAAGGAAATATTATTTTAATAAGATTGATTAATCGATACAATTTGAATAAGACAGGAGGGAGCATGAGCAGCGACTGTGACTGGTGATGTCTAATATGCGCCGGGAAGGCAGCAATACAGAAAATGATGACGTATAGGCGTATAGCTATCGATGGAGTTAATCACGGGAACGCGGTATGTGTGTTTGGTTTGTTTTTTTTTTTTTGTTAAAAAAGGAAAAATAAAAAAAAGACAAAAAAAACAAATTAAGATTCTCTTGAAAACGCAGTTCCGATCTTATTAGTTATAAGAGCAAGAGTAATTATAGGAGGACATTCCTCAAGAACAAGAGGATCTTCTACGAGGTTACTTGTATCTTTGGCCAAAATATCTGCGCACCGATTAGCTTCTCGAAGGCGACGAGGACTGAGACATTCTAAGACCTATAAAGCAAAGTCTGAATGTCAGCGATGATAGATAGCAGCATAGACATGAAAACGTGTATGCATAGCATACGAAACCAAACTCACGGCCAATAAAGAATCAGATTCAAAAAGCACAGACCGATAGCCACGATCCCAAGTTAACGAAAGATCCACTAGAATTGTTTGGAGTTTCAAGAGACTGATCTCAGAAGCCCGACGCTTACCTTGGAAGCCGAACAACCAGGCACCATTATCTTTACGGCAAATACCATCTATACTGCCAATAACCATATTCTGCAACAAACTTCCGTCAACATTAATCTTGACAAACACAATAGTAGGTCGCAACCAGGCTATTGGAGGATGTGGATCGCGATTCCGACGACTCTCGAACGGAAATTCATAGAGCAGTTCATTCAGAGCTGTATGTATGAAATTAATGACAAAATCAATGTGTCACTTGTCATCATTGAGAACTTGATTACAGCGCCACCACCAAATCCACCACATGATGATGCATAGTGTAGGAGCTGATGGAGAAGTTAAGCAACTATCAATCCAAATAACATAATCCATAATAGCAAGATCAACTTGGACCATTGACATGGACCGATGCCAAACTTCAAGGGAGTGAGGGCAATCACAAAGCGTATGAAGAATGTCCTTCCATTTCTTCCAACCAGACACAAAAAAATATTTTTTTCCTTTACTCCCTTCATCTCCCCTCCGTTGAACCAAACAGACCTTTTGATCCCTTTTATCCCGATATATATTCCATCTATTTGTTATAAACTTGCTGGGAGTAACTCTTCGTTCATGTCTCATTACATCCACGATCACTCTCTACCCTTATCATGACCTAGGATGTCACACCCACCTCCAACAATAGCACCCACAAGATGAAGCATAGAGTCCCGAATGTTTTAGTTCGTAAGAGTCCTTCCATCCGACATTTGCTTCCCTGTAAATGGAGCTGTCAATTTGGGCCAAGACCCTGGAGCCAACTCAACCCAATCCTACATTTCACCTTCATGGCCCTGTCTTAATTTGATCAATAGTAAATTTTGGCCATGATAATTCAACCCTAGTTGAGGTAGGGCCCAACCCTATTGGACCAGAAAAAACCACATTGCAACTATTAGGAAGCTAAAAAAAACTGCATTGTGACTTTTTTTTTTTTTGGTAATGTTGTGACTTTGATTCTAGGAAGGATATAAATATAAATTTTTTACTGTGGATATTTTTTTCTCAACAAATATAAATATATTTTATAGACTGTGGATATGAATATAGATAGAAGTTGCGCACATTATCAAAATTACATATGCCTGAACTTTCGGCTATTACGGTCCAATGAGACACATACAAATATAAAAAATAATATAAATAAAAACTAATCAAAAAAAAAAGTAATACAAAGTTTAATTAGTTTGTTAATCATAATTTAAGTGCAGCTTTCAATGTGATACATGTTAGATAAATATCAACACTCACAAAATCAGATACAATATATGTAGGTTAAAAGATTTTTTTTTTACAAATTTCATATAAAGTAACTGTTAAAATATTCAAATATATATATATATATATATATATATAACTTTGTTAACGTATTTTTACTTGTTTTATTAACACCTTATATCCTTTTGGTATACTTTAAAAAATTAATTTACAACTTGTTAATATACTCTTTTTAAAATACTGGTGGGTGTGCGTTAAAAAATCCATATAGGATTCATTAACGTATACCCAATTATTTTGTAGGAGGAGTAATTTAGCAAGTTACCCTTTGTGGTGTATTTTAAAAATTATATTATAACTTGCTAATGTATTCTTAGTGGATGTACGTTAACAAACCTCGTGTATATATACATATACATATACATATATATATATATATATATATATATAGGTGTATCCAGTGAGAACAGTAAACATATAAGAACATAAGAACCATGAATCTTGACTATACACTCATGCATTAAAATCTTCTCACTCATCCATAAATGAATTGTTGTATGGTTAAGATTTATTGTTCTCATATTTTCACATGTTTAAAACTAGTAGAAATGTATCATTACGTATTCAGTCGTATGTCCGTTTTAAATTTAAAATATTATAATCAACATAAATAATTATTTTAGTAAAAAAAATAATTTAATTTGCAAGAAAAAAAAGCATTTATCAGGTTAGTTTTTTTTTGGCAAATAATCAAGTTGGCTCAAGTTATCGTTTTCTGAATATTAATTTAGCTAACTAGTAGTATATGATATATATTCATTTTACAGCTAAAGTATAATAGTTTCAAAGTTTCATACCAACCCACGGGCTGGCCTTGGCCCTGGCCACGTGGGGTTTTGAATTTTTGTATTTTTTTCGTGTGGATGGGATTAACACCATCGTTATTGAGAGTGATACTATTCTTTGGTGGTCTCAATTTCTCTAACCTTTTTTTCGACCCGGGCCTAGGAAAACAGGGCTGGGCTAGACAGCTCAATTTGAAGCTCTACCCGTAAAGACCAATCATTGCCGGTGGAGGGCAATTTATTCCTTGTTATTGATTTTGATGGTTTTTCAAATTACGGTTTTGACAAAGTGGAGAGTGGAGTGATTATGAATGTTGTAGGTAGCAAGAGTGCACCCATTCTTTGAGATATTTTTGCAGTGAAGATGAGGCATTGTTGTTTGAAAGCAATGCCTTGAATTTTGGCCTTCACGATGTCGATGATGTCGGAGGAAACATTCAGTATTCTTCTAGCATGTACTATGTTAAATGGAACACTATTTTCGTTTGACTTGAGGTTTGTTTATGAGAATAAAATAACTGATATTCTTTGTCTCATTGATTATTTAGTAGTAGTGGATTTCATGAAAAAACTATGGAATGCTTTAGTAAAAGGATCGATGTGTAGTATCCTCTTTATTCTGACAAATTGTTTTAAAAGATTTCATCAAAGTCTTGAATAATATAACATTTTTTTTTTAATTTTGTTTTCTTTCTTACGTAAAAAAAAACCATGTCGGCTCTCATTGATCCATTGAGACGTCGGAGTGTTTACAATGCGATTTGGTTGGATATTAAAGTGAAAACCCATCCTAATTGATTATAAAATAAATCATAGTTTGGTTTGGTGTAGTTGAAAAATAAAACAGAAAATTAAACCAAACCAACCCATTGATTTATGTTTCTTTTGGTTTGATTTGCTTCCACAAATATAAAGTTTATAATAACACTTTGAGTGACTTTATTATCTTATATTTTTTTAATGGTCACTCATTTTAAATAATTTTAAATTAGGTTATCTATGTTTTCAACTCTTGAATTGTAGCGAAAATTTATTTTTAATCTCCGAATTTTAAAATATCAGTTTTTAATTTCTAAATTTTGAAAAAGTTTACTTTCAATCCCTCCGTACATTTTTTTTGTAAAGTGACAATCTGATCTACTGACATGTGAACCTAATGAATGACCCTCAGTTTGTCACGACAACAAAAAAAATATATGAAGGAACTAAAAGTGAACTTTTTAAAGTTAAGAGACTAAAACTAGTTTCTTGCTAAAGTTCAGGGACCGAAAAAATATTTAATCCTTTTAAATTTAAAGTTCAAAAAATAATTTTCAATAAAATATAGTGATAATAAATCCTCTAAAGTTACTTATATTAAACTTTAATAAATATTCAACATAAAATTCACATATAACAAAAAGATCATCAATTAAAATTTCATTAGAAATGTAATAGATTTATGATTTTATTATAATAGAAAAATAGTATAAGTTTAATTATTGTGCCTTTTGGTTGGGTACCGGTATTTAAATCGAAATCTGAACCAAATTGCAAGGAAAATAAATCAATTATTGGAATTTTTCGTTTTTCAATTTTCAGTTTTTCAAAAAATTTTATTCGATTATGCAATTTGAATTGGGACAGTTTGATGTTTAAGCATCCCTATTGAAATGCAGACGTAGGGATTGACACCACCCTAATTGGGAACGAGATAATCTTATTTTGAATATCAGCATTCGACAGTGTTTTTGGATGGTGCGTCCGCAAAATAAGAGTTATTTCTTTCATATTTTCACTATTTTACAGATGGCAACATCTGAAAACATCATTTTAGATGCTGATATACGAAAAATGATGGTCTTAATCCCAATTGGGATGTGCTAATTCTTGGGTCCTTGAAATGCCATCAAATGGTAAGAAGAAACTAGGGGATATGAGTCAAGTTTGGCGTTAAGAGATGGGAAATAATAATTTAACTAACATGCAAAACATAACAAAAAGAAAGAGAAAAAAGAAATAGGTCAAATGCACTTTTTGGTCTGGTATTTTTTATGTGTATTTTATTTCTGTCCTATATCTTTTTTCGGTTACATTTTAGTCTTGTATCTTATACACGTTTCATTTTAGTCCAATCCGTCAACTCCGTCACCGCCGTTAATAGAATTATTGTCTTAATAAGAACAGAGTTAAATTACGTCATTTATCTTTAAACCCAGAAAAACCATAACATACACATGAACCCTAATAAGAACAGAATCAAATTACCTTGTAACGGGTAACAGAGTTACGGGCTGGACCAAAATGAAACCTTTATAAGAGATACAGAACCAAAAGGTATATTTGGTTAAAGAAATAAAATATTGAAATCTCAACAACTTTTACCAATGCTTTGTGCAATTGCGTGGAAGGATCTAGAAGAAGGGATCCACAAAGGTCGAGATCCAACTGTCACGCTTTCTCACAATAACTTGGTGAAATAATATTCTAGACCCTTCCGCTCAACCTAAGGATATCCGGGTTCGATCCTAGCCATTGATTAAATTAAATGCCATTATATATCCACCAGACAAAATTTAGCCCTGGCTTCGCTCTTCTACATTCTTGTTTCATTGAGATCTAGTGAAGCCAAAACTCGCACAGCTCTGTGAAAATTAGGGTTCGATTTTGATCGAATTCGTGTGATTTTGTGGCTACGATCGACGAGTAGAAGAAGATGTTTAGGAGGGCATCGAAGCAAAGCGACAACACAAGGTACTACGAAATCCTTGGGGTTTCGAAGAACGCTTCTCAGGATGATCTGAAGAAGGCTTATAAGAAATCCGCCATCAAGAATCATCCTGGGGGGGGCGATACTGAGAAGGTACCTTTAAACTAATCAATCTTGTCTTTGATTCGGGTTATTTGTCTGATTTTTTTTAATTGTGTCTTTTCAATTATTTTAATTATTGATTGGTGTTTAGATTTCGATGATCTGTTTTGGTAATTCTGATTGACAATGTTGAGGTTGAAATTGTGATTAATTAAATAATTAATTGAAGTTTTGCTTTGTAGTGTTGGATTTTCGTGATTAATTTAGGGTATGGTGATAGGGATGGCAATGGGGCGGGGCGGGGCCGGATTTTGCCCTCCCCATCCCCGTCCCCACTAAGAGCGGGACGGGGATGGGTTCGGGGAATAATAAGGTGGGGATAAAAAATTCAGACCAAAACCCATCCCTGTCGGGGATCGGGGAACCTGCGGGTAACCCATGGGGAATTTAGATTCACATTTTTTAAAAAAATACAATTTCTTAGTATATTTTTACACAAATTAAATACTTGAAATTTTTTTAAAAATTAAATTAATTACTTTAATTCACATTATATATAAAAATTATTAGAAATATAATAAAATTATAACATTATTATCATTGGTATTGTTAATTATAATAACATTATGTATATATAAATATGAAAATAAGTAAAAATATATAGAGTTATAACAGCGGGACGGGTTCGGGGGCGGGGGCGGGACGGATAGTTAAAATCCCAAACCCGCCCCTGTCCCACTAAAAGCGGGGGCGGGGAAAACCCAAACCCGTCAAAAACCCGGTCAAAGCGGGGATTCCCCATCAGCGGGGTTGGTTGGGTACCCGCAAGTTCGGTTTTTATTGCCATACCTTGTATGGTGAAGCATAAGGGAGTTGAAGGTTGTTCGTACTGGCTGATGGATAGGTTTTGTTTTGATTTGATGATGATTACTAATTTTATTGTTACCTAGTATTTGATTTAGTTAGTCAGCGCATTAGAGCTATGTGCTACTGCTAGCTGTAATGATAGATTGCAAAATAAAGCGAAACGAGGCCTGACATGTTTTTTTTTTTTGGTAGTTTAAAGAGTTGGCTCAAGCCTATGAAGTTCTGAGTGACCCTGAAAAACGTGAGATATATGATCAGTATGGTGAAGATGGACTTAAGGAAGGAATGTGCGGTGGTGGCGGCCATGACCCATTTGATGACTTCAGTTCATTTTCAGGTATAGCTCTTTATTTTCATTCTTTTTAAACTTCAAAATAAGGGAATTGTTCAGCCATTAATTGGAATCATGTATCTACCAAAAAAGGTATATAATTATAATTGGGTAGTGCGTTATTGTTTATTGGATCCTTGAGCAGGTGGTAGTAGTAGAGGAAAGAGGCAACAACGGAGCGAAGATATTGTTTACCCTCTGGCGGTCTCCTTGGAGGACCTTTACCTTGGTACTTCTAAGAAGCTCTCTGTTTCACGAAATGTCCTGTGCTCAAAATGCAATGGGTGGGTAACACAGTTAGATTTGTTTGTTTAAATTGCATTTGTGGGCTACAATCACACAGTGCAGTTGTGGTGATGTGAAAATCTACAATATTACTACTGCATGGTGAAAACTTAAACTCCATTGTTTACAACAGGATTTTTGACAGTACTGTTTGGTTGACTTGTCTGATGTTATAGGAAAGGGTCAAACTCTGGGGTTTCAATGAAATGTGCTAGTTGTCAAGGTACTGGTATTCATGTTTCCATTACGCAGCTTGGTCTCTCAATGATTCAAATGAAATATGCTTGCAATGAATGTAAGGGTACCGGAGAGATAATCAATGACAGAGATCGTTGTCCACGGTGCAAGGGAGAAAAGGTTGTTCAAGATAAGAAAGTACTTGAAGTCCATGTGGAGAAGGGAATGCAGAATGCACAAAAGATTACATTCTTCGGCGAAGCTGATGAAGCTGTATGATTACTAGGAATATAGATTCATAGTATTATTACATTAAGCATGATTACTAAATGTTAACTGATTGAGCTTGTGTTTTGCAGCCGGATACAATCACTGGGGATATTGATTTTGTCCTACAACAGAAGGAACATCCCAAGTTCAAAAGAAAGGCCCAAGACCTTTTTGTAGAGCACACTCTGTCCCTTATCGAGGCTTTATGCGGCTTCCAGTTTATGCTGACTCACCTTGATGGCCGTCATCTCCTCGTCAATTCGAATCCTGGAGAACTTGTCAAGCCTGGTATGTAAATATATATATTTCTTTTGCCTCTGTTTGAATATTCTTGGATGGTTGAAACATTGTTTCTTTATTATTTTTGGGTTGATTTTAAGGTGAGGTAAAAAAAAATAAGATTATGTAATTACTTTACCAAAAATGGAATGTATAGAGTATTTTCAGAAAAAGATAATTTTTTAGAAATATTTCATATTTTTTAAAAATATCTCATATTTTTCATTTTTAATAAAGTGACCACATGATCCATAATTTTTTTTGCTCACCTTAAAATTACGGTTATTTTTATTTTTGATATGCTATTAAAAATTTGAATGCGCTTTCTACTTGTAGATACATACAAGGCGATAAATGATGAGGGAATGCCAATGTACCTAAGGCCTTTCATGAAGGGAAAGCTTTACATTCACTTCACTGTGGACTTCCCTGATTTTCTGAGTCTAGAGCAGGTCAAGGCTTTAGAAGCTGTTCTGCCAGAAAGGCCTTCATCAGAGTTAACGGACATAGAGCTGGATGAGTGTGAAGAGACTACACTTCATGATGTCAATATGGAGGAAGAGGACGAGGACATGCATGGTGGTGGTGCTCTGAGAGCACGGTGCGCTCAACAGTGATGATTTTGAAGTGGTAAATGATATCAGTGGGTGTTCATCTTGATGATATGATAATTTTTTAAATATTTGCGTGGACTAAACATAATTAGTGTTTGATCAAACAATTTTGATAAGCAAACACAGTAGCATTTGTTGTCGAACATATATAAATTTCATAAAGTTATGCTAAAATCTAAATACTCAATTTGTTTTCTTTTTGAGGTGACTGGTGTCCGATATCTCCACACAGTCAAGCAATCCGTTGCGCCTTTTAATTTGTTTTTATTCAGGTAAATTATAAGTTTAGAGATTGGTAGCTTTTCTTTCCCCACTTCCATTCAATTTATCATCTAAGATTAAATAAAAAAATCTTTAAATGTGAAATTCAACTTTACTACAATTTGTGGATAAATTTAACTTAATATTTGCATTTGATTTTTTTGTCGCACTTGTTTCAATATTGCTAGCAGCAATTCACGTGTAGGGAGATAACTTTGCCTTTTTGATTATTGGTGTGATTTGATTTTTGAGAACTTCCCAATCAGCAATTGAACGATTGGAAAAAGAAAAATATGCTGAAACTGATGTCAATCGAAGTTATATATCCGAGTCTGATATCCACGTAATGTGGGCATGATCAAATTTGGTTGAAAGAAAATGCAAATTTTAAATGTTTTTTTTTTTCCCCGTAAAACATGTGAGTTTTGTTTCTGGTACCTAAAGCGTTTTTTTCTAATAAGTTATCATCCCTATTTTTTTAGTGTTTTAATTTTTAGTCCCTTTCTCTTTGTGATAGACTTCTTATTTTTTTGTTCTAAATTCATTTTATTGCTCTCTGATTTTTATTTTTTTTTGGATACACTCTCTGATTTTTGTAAATTCTTTTGTTTTCGTCCTTAATATTTCTAACTTTTCCTCCTTTTAATACTTGGTTTTATAAAGAAAGGACTAAAAGCAGAATTTCAATAAGGATGGAGATGAGAAGATATAAAAATGCTTTTGAGGAATCAAAATCAAAAGTCTCGTATTTTTATAGGGACAAAAACATGTTTAAATAAGAGGTAGAAAAAAAAAGAGAACTAATAGCGTAAATCTAATTCTCCACTTACTATCAAAGTAGATATCTTTTAGGATTTTGGATATGTGAACCAAAACCCTTACAACTTGTGTAAATGTCCAAGTTAGTGTAAATGTGCAATAAACTCACTAAGTTTTTTTTATAGACAAATACAAACACATCATACACTAAATCTCTAATATTTATACTAAACTCATATGTCAAGGTTTAAACCTTGGACCTCCAATCTTACAAGTTTTAAAAAGCTTAGTACATAACCAAGTGGGCTAATGTTTAAGGTCAATAAAACAAACTTGAGTGAGTTAATTTGTGTATCACGTTTTGTCTCTTTTCGCTCAAAAATATAACAAAATACAATATCTTTTTCTTTAATCAAAATAAAACAACAAAACACATTTTCTGTTTCTCTCATCAAAATTACACAAGTTCAAGTATAAGAAACTAAAAAGGATACAATACATTCTCTCTTCCTCCTCAAAGTAACAAAATGGTTAGCTTGTGAAAATAGCCCAAGACATACACAATTGCAGCACCTCTTTAATATAATTTTAGCATCTCTCTGCATATATTTTTTTTGTTGTTGTGGCATATCTTGGAATGTGCCACCTTATTTAGTCTTGTCTTTATTAACTTCGGGAACGACTTTCCGATAGACTTGTGTTTGACGATGTAAAAATCTCTTCTCATAAGGATTACAATGGTCTCAATAGAGGTTTATTGATTGCCACAAACACAACAGGTGTTCACTCCCCGTTTCTAATTAAAGGACATTCAATTACGAGACACAAGCTATAAATGTAGTGGTGATGTGGCGTGGTGCATGCCTATTGCCTAGTTGAGGTTGAGAATGGGTAGTAACAGGGGTTGTCCTTTTTTATCCATATTATTTAACTTTGAATCTAAAGACTATCAGCAACATTCTACTCTCTAGAAGCAGAAGGCATTCCATACCCGTGACCACGGACGACCACGCAACAGTATAACCAACAAAGGATATTTGTTCTTTTTGTACTAATGATGCATTTTCCCTTTCAGAACGGGGATTTCAAGTCAACATTCTTCATTTATTCAAATGTCTCATACTCTCATTTCACTTTCTATTTCTTAGAGTTCAACTCTTTCTGCACTCTACAAAATACAGATAATCTGATCTCGCTCTCTTATTTATAACAGCCAGCATCTAACTTCACTCAATACAAGGCGCATTCAAAGGTTTGTTGCTAGCTTTTTAATCTTCATTCAGTTCAAAAAGTGTTTTGTGACAGTCAGAGCTGCAAAATACTATATTTGGAGAAACCGGTTCAAACTAGATTTTTAACACTTGACTCAGATAAATTTTGGGTCGGTTCAATCACTTCAACTGGTTCTAATTAGTTATGATTTTTATAATTTTCTTTTATAATTATATGGATTTAACTTCTCTAAGTCAATGTGTATAAAACAAGAAAATAAAGGTGCATTCACTTATCATTAACAAAATCCGCCAATAAATATGTGCATCATCGCACTTAATGAAAACCAAGAGGCAAGAAATGAGTAAGCAATCAACCAAAGGAGTGCTAAATATTCTCCCAAGAAACCCAATATTTTCATACAAAACAAATATCAAACCTAGTTATGGGGAATATCAATCCTCTTTTGAACATACCGAAATAACTGAGGAACTGTAAATGGAGGCTTTTGCCATGATTTGATACATAGTTTTGCCACGGATAGAAGACTTTTAAGCTCTGTACAGTCATAACTGTTTCCAAGATCAGGGTCTATCATCTTATCTATGGAACTGTAAAACCGGGATTCTTGGATCCATTCGATTAAATCAGAACCCTCCATCTCTGAAGATTGACCAGTGACAAGTTCCAATATGAGCACTCCAATTTGGAATATAATCTCACAACTTTTCTGCCCATTGCAATCTGAAATGAACGAGGCTGGTTAGCACATGAATGTTATGTAACAAAAACTAAGAACTCTGAATATGTTTTTGTCCTAATAGAGTTTAGATTAGAGAATTGACCTTCTGAGTATGGTGTCATAACAGGATTTCCACCGGATGCAGGAAGGCCAAAGTCGGATAGCTGTAAGTACAGAAGGAAATCTCATTTAGTTTTTTGTTTTTTTTTTCTTTTCTTTCTAAATTAGAGTGCTATATTTGCCTCCTGCAAGTCAATCAGATACGATCTAGTGATAATCTCAGCTAAAAGGTGAGAGTTTACAGTGAGAAAGGGAATTTGCTTACTTTAGCTGTGAAGTTCTCATCTAACATGATATTGCTTGAGCTGATAGAGACATGACATACTGGTGGTTCACTGAAGAGAAACAAGTACTCCTGCATCCAGAATCGAAGTATGTATGTTGGCCAAAAATCATAGCTTATAATTTGAAGTGGAGTGGGTTTCAAAGCACTCAGAACTGCATGCTCTAATTTGATATAATATAACCAATAGATAAACATTAACGAAGATCACGTGGAACCTTTAAATCGTTCCTCGCTGAAAAATTCACAAAAATTGAGACTAAACTGCCTCATGTTTTGGCAGTCATTCTCATATTTAAACTGTTGTTGGATTCTCAACTTCCTTTGCCAAAATGTTTTGCCCACATCATATTTTCATTTGGGAGAAAATGAACTTTTGAATGTACTAATTGCAAATTGAATACACACAGAAGCAAACTTTTACACTGGTTCATGGAACCGAATTGCATAGTTCCCAACGTTCACTTAAGCAGGCATTTTCCCACATCCAGAAACAATTTTAAAAACTAAACAGGACATTTAAGTCTCAGGTTCTTCAAATTGATTACAACGGAAATTAATTCAAGAAAAATGCAGTTTCAAGCTGAAAATATTAGATGATTGGGCACTTTTTGTTTTGGGCATGATTCAATTTCTAGAGCATACCAGAGCAGCCACAACACCATTAGCTATCTGTAACCTTGTCCTCCAATCTAAAGGAGTCTTCAAAGGGTCTGCCAGCATCAAATCATTAAAACAAAATCAAAATACTGCAAAATTGTCATTAACAAGCTCCTCTAAATTCTTTTTTAAGCTTTCAGAATTTACCATTGAGATGATCCTTCAAGCTTCCATTTTCTATGTTTTCAAATATGAGGAGTCTGCAGTAGTAACCCAAAAGGAAAAAAGTTACAAAAATGTTATAACTGTCTGCAACATTACCAGGACAATGACAACGACCCATGTCTAAAAGAATTCAACCCCTTCCTATAGATACGAAACAGAACAGTTTCTTATCTAACTTGAATAGTACAAATGCCTATCCATATAACATTCTTACAAGCCAATTAGTAGTGTGTTTGGTTTGTAGTTAGCAAACCATGGTTTGGGCATAAAATCAAGTTAAAAATAGCTTATGGATTTTGCATTTTACGTGATAATTCATTAATCAATGTTGTGTATTCAAATTTTTATACACTAGAGTACTGAGAGACCAATTAAATAAAAAAAGAAAAATGAAAAATGTGAAACAAATGAAGACACTCAGCTATTTACCTCTTGTGATTGTGTCCCACGGAGAAGGCTTTGAGCGAGAGAAGGTGGCGATGACGCAAGCGCCCCAAGAACTGCACTTGTCTGAAGAAATTCTCATTTCCTTTCTCACAATCTTTCACTTCTTTCACCAAGCAAACACCTCCACCCTCTCCGAATTTCGCAGCATAAGCAGAAACTTCGGAATTGCTGTAAACAACTCTGCGAAAACCTTCCGTCGCTCTTCTAACATCCTTGTACGAAATCCTCCTCACAAAAAACACTCGACCTAAACAATTCAACGCATTTAGTCAGTACGAACTATAAAAGAACTTCAAAATCATATCTAATTACGCAGTGAAACTTCAGAATTAACAGAGAATTGGTAAAGAAAGAGTAGAAGAATGTGAATTAAGAATACCAGAACGAGATCGGTGAAGCCATGCGAGAAGATGGCGACGGAGCTTATGGATCAAGGGATCCATGACGGCGATGCAAGTGTATGTCGGTTAGCGATAACGGAGTTGATTGGGAAGATAACACCGTCAAATTCCATTCCCCTGTACTTGTTTGGTAAACGGGAACTGCTTTTTTTTTATGAAAAACGAATCTGCTGATTCCTATTAGCTTCGATTTTTTGGAAAGAGAGAGAGAGACACATAACAGAATCGTGAACCGATTCAACGTGCGTCAACGTCACCCAGACGGGTCGGTAAAAAACAAGTTGTTTCAGTAACGGAATTCTAAACTAAAAGCCTAAAACTGTTTTCAATTCAGTTTACAGTTATTAAAAAAAATTGTTTACTTATCCTAATTGATTAATCCATTTACTTGGGACTTGGGAATCACCATGTACAAGCGAAGCTTCTTTTTCTTTTTCTTTTTCTTTCTTTTATTTTTTATTATTATTACTTTTATAATACTAATGTTTATGTTTATATAGGAGTACAAGTACAACTTAATTTTGGATTGTAAAAATCATGGAGGAAGAAAATATTGAAATAAAATAAAAGGTGATGTAATAGTGTACCACCCCTAACATCGTTATTCCAGATAATAGTATTATCTGGGTAGCATTGAGTAACAGAACATAATAAAATATTAAAATAGTACAAAATAAAATAAATGGAATAAAATATAGAAAAATGATATTGTCACTCTTAAATTTAATATTGACACTCTCATAATACTTATTCATAAGTTTTTTTCCATGATTTTGGAGTAGTAATATTAAATTTGGGAGTGAAAATATTATTTCCCAAAACATAATATGTAATGTTTAGTGACAATAGAATAGAACATGATCATATGTCATATTTTGTATTTAATGTTGTTTAAAATAAACAAAATACTATGTATAATCTATATATAACCCTATTTACTTAGTAAAACAAAAAAAATTATTTTTACCATTATAATTATATAATAATTTTAAAATTTATTGATTTATATATTAATATTTTATGAAAATATTCTTTATTTCATTATAATTTATGTTGAATATATTTTTATTATATAAACTTTCAAGAAAAATATTTTTTTAAAAAATATTTTTTGGTCAAATAAAAAATTTATTAAATTTAAGAAATATATATATATATATATATTATTTTTCAATAAAAAATAATTCATTGTGATTAATAGTAATAATTCTACACTATGTTTTATTTTGTTCTCTTCAATTCAATTTTTTTTTTATGGAACCAAAATAATATATTTATTTAACTTAATGTGATATTTCATCTCATTTTGCTTATACTTAATATAATATAATACTCCGATTTCATATTTTATCCAACTCAAATATATATGCCAAATACTACCTTATATATTACATCTTTCTTTCGTACCGGCTCCGCGCAAGACTCTCCATGAACTCAAACATTTAAATGTCTTTATAAGTAATAACTAATGCATATGAAGGTTTGTCGCATTGCAAAGAATTTTTTTTTTCCAAAAGTAGTGAAATATGTAGGATCGATTTTTTTCACTAAATTATTCATGATCTCAAATGTATTCAAATATTCAAATATTTCAAAGTTGTTTGGATGATGCATATGATAACGACCTTACTATGGACTTTATTTTAGTTTTTTCTTTTAAATACATAGATGTTAAGATTGACATCATCTTAATTAAGAACGAGATTATCCTCTTTCGAACATTCGTATTTAAAATGGTATTTTTGGAAGGTGATGTCCTAAAATAGTAAAAATTAAAAAGAACCCACTCTTATTACTCTTATCTTTTACATGAAATAAAAATATTTAAATACAATTAACTTACTTTTTAATTCACATAAATTTACTTTTTTACTTACGTATATGAGTCTGGAGTTAGTATCTTATAAGATTAGAGAACAATAGCTACTATCACATTTTAGTTAATTTTTTTTAAACAAATAAAAGAATAATTGTGTTTTGCGTGCAGTACGTCTACACTACACTGTCTACACTCATTGGATACTGTCTCTACTTATTAATTATTATTCTTTTGTCGAATTTATTATTCTTTTAAAGGAAGAAGAGAGCAAGAGATTATTTTGGGTCGAGAACAATCTTGCTTGGATATCCTAAGTCTCAGTCACAGTTATTGTTGAGAGTAAGTGTGAAGTGGGAAGAGTGAAGTCCCATATTAGATGGTTAAAAATTAAGTGAAGGGTTTATAAGTGGAAAGACCCTTACTCCTAACGTCTTAAGATTTTAAGTTACATTATGATGTCTTTCACTTATACTATCCCTCTTAACTACACTCACAATAGTTACCATCATTTACACCAAACAAAAATACAAGATACCATCTTGGATTCTATCCACGATTCATCACTCATTGGATTCTAATTTCTACCCACTAATTTTGCTTTTATTGTATTATCGCTGACTTTTACAATCAAAAGGTTTTTTCGTTAGAGCAATGGTATTTTTTTCAGTAAATAAATGAAAAGGAAACAATATACACAAGGGAAAGACTAGTTATAAATTTTTAGAGAATATATCATTACATTCCAATCATCAACTGAAAAAGTTAAGGAAACATAACTAGAGCAAACATTAAGGAAAAGAACAATAGTATTGATACACATACATCAATTTTAGATATAAAAATAAATAGAGATGAATAAAAAAACAAAAGAGCGATGTTCTTTCTGTTTAAACAAGAGCAATGAAAAGCATGCAAGTGAGCAAGAATGGAAAGGAATAATAGCACAGTTCAATCACAGGTAAAAATCACCAAATAACAATAGATTTTTATTTAAGTAACAATTAATGTGTATTTTTTCAACAATTTAAAATGATCAATCATTAAAATTTATGGGATGATATTTTCAACCAAGCTATAAATATTGCTAAGATTTTGAAAATTTTGAACAAAAGCATCCAAAAATTGGTGGTGATGTTGATGTTGCCGTCAAGTTAAAATATATATGGACGTTTGTGTTTGGAAAAAACAATTTTATCAAAAAGAAATTATTGGAATGGTGTCTTTCTCATTCTCGTCTATTTTATTATTAGCCCACTATGGGATGAACTGATTTTTGTAATGTACCCAATGAAACATTTGGGCTTGGACCAAAACAATAAAATGTCACATTTCGACAAAAAAGTCTGAAATGGTAATTGCTATTTACACCCTATTCTATACATACATGCACCACTGCTTAATGTTTTTTATAGCATTGAAAAATTATGTTTACGAAAATTTGTATGGTTTATAAGAAAAAAATTGTGCAAAGAGCAATGCCCTGAGATTAATCTGTTTATCTGTATAAACTCATTTTAAAAATTGGTCTTTCTGAAAACCTATGTAAGGCCAAATTTGTAGTATTAAAATATAAGAACTATAAAAAAAAAAACAATAAAAATAAGAATATTTCTTACTATACCAAGATTTGTCAACGCTGGTGGTGTTGCAGTTGCACACATCCCTTTACCATGATCAGTTGGTTATCTTGCTAAGATCAATGTTGTCTGTTATGGTCGGTTAATTTTGTACTACTCTTTTTTATTTTTAAGAGTAACCACAAGAAAAAAAAAGATCACAATTTTTTTTTTATTTTCTGTTTAAAAGATTTATATAGAAAAAATTAAAAATAATTAAAATAATTTAATTTATTTTTAATATTTTGTAAACATCACTGTCTCTCATTGATAACCAAACACAAAATTAGTCCCTCTCCAATAATTGGTTAAACCAAAAACATGTACAATATAAAATAAATAAAAGCAAAAAATGATATTAAATAGGGAGAAGAAGGCTCTGTTAGTTAAAACTAACTTATAGCTTATGACTTGTGACTTATAATTGAGTAGAGGTGTTTGGTAAAATTACCTTATTAGGTAGTTTATATTTGTTAAATGACTTAAAAGGACAAGTAATAATTACATGTAATAAATTATTTGATAAAGTAAACATAATAAATGACTAGAGGGTAAAATAGGAAAGAATTATTGAAAGTTACTTTTCATAAGCTAGCTTATAGCTTATATAAGCTATAAGTTAGTTGTTATCAAACACCTCCACTTGACAATAAACTACAAGCTATAAACTCTTAAATAAACTATAAGTTAGTGTTATCAAACACACACAAAGTAAGCTTGCGCTCAGTATGCCAACATTTTTCGGCAAAGGTTTGCTCAATTGTGTTTTGTTTTTCACTTTAAAGTTTTCTTTTTAATTGTAACATTTTTCCTAAACAAAATTAAAGAACTATTCTCGAGAAACGATGAAAAAGGAATACGTTTGAATCTGTTTTTCACTTTAAAATTTTATTTTTAATTGTAACATTTTTTTAGAGATTTGTATATAAACCTAAAGATTAGGGTTAATTTTGAAATAAAAATAAAAATGTCATTTTTAAATAACCTAAATTATATGAAGTTTTATAAAAACAATGTATTGTTCACTTTAAAGTTTCTAATTCAAATTTCATAATTTTTTATATTTTAAAATTTAAAACAATTTTATAGAGATCGTGTATTATATACACTTCAAGAATATGATGTATTTTGAAATAAAAATACAATTTTTAAATTATCTAAATTATTTAAAACTTTTTTGAAACAATATCTTATTCACTTTGAAGTTTCTAGCTCAATTTACAAACAAATTTTTATTTTAAAATTGCAAAAGTTTTTTTAGTGATCATGTATATAAACTTTAATAATAGGGTGTTTTTCGAAATAAAAATGAAAAGACGATTTTTAAATTACCTAAATTATTTGAAGCTTCTCTAAAAAAGATGTATTATATTATTATTCACTTTGAAGTTTCTAATTCAATTTACATAATTTTTAAAATTTAAATAGTTTTTTAGAGATTGTATACTATACATTTAATAAATATGGTGTTTTTTTAAAATAAAATTGAATAGGGTGCTTTTAAATTTCATAGATTATTTGAAGCTTTCTTAAAATAATGTATTATTCACTTTAAAGTTTCTATCTCCATGGTCATATTTTTATATTTTTAAAATTATAATAGTTTTTTTTATCGTGTACTATATAATTAAAGAATATGGTATTTTTCGAAATAAAAATGAATAGAGTGTTTTTAATTTTATAGAATGTGAGAGGTGTTTTAGTTACACGCAAAATTTTATAGAAAACTCCTCTCGTATTTTTTTAAAATTATTTTTGAAAACTATTTTATAATATAATTTTTTAAAATTAAAAATCAAGACTGTTTCAAATAAGCCCTTAGAACTATGGTCTTGTTAACTGGTGTCGTAAGGGTACGAGTTAAGGTCCAATAATTAAATTCTTCTAAATGCTTTGAATGACCTATGCATGGAATGATTTTGAAACTTTCTAAACAATAAATGCTTTAAATTTCAATAAAAAAATATATATATCTATATTCTCAACTAGGACATTCCTTAAAATTTTTCATAGAATTATTAATTTACTTTTGAAAATGAATATTATCACTCTAATTTAATATTGTTACTCTCATTCACAAACTCTCACTCATTGTTTTGGTTCTTGTAATAAAATAAAAATTATGAATTTGACTGACAACATCAAATTTGTTTCGAATGGCAATATCCATTTCCTTTACTTTTTTATTTTTATCTTCACCATGAAAATTAATGAAGAAATATTAAGATACAATTAATGCTTTTAAAGTACTTGACTTTAAATAAGTAACAAGATTTTTTTTCTTTTTTAACAATAAAAAGGGATTGGAGAGAGCAATAATTATTCTTGTATTAAATATGATTTTTGCTAACAAATATATTATTCTCTATGATCCTATTTGTAAGTCTCTTTTCAGACAAAATTTACAAACATTAATTATCCTTTTTTATGTTTGCCCTTTATAATGACAGGGCCGACCCTGGGGCATGGGCGAGTGGGCACCCACCCAGGGCCCAATATTCAAGGGGCCCATAATATATATATAATGACAGGGTCAACTCCTAAGTGTGGATGTTGTTAGTGCTGTTATTTTTAAGTTATACCCGGAGAAATTATGATGTATTGATAGGATCATATGTAATATCAAAACTTTATTATAGTTTAATTAAAAAAATACTTAAAAAAAACCCATTTTTGTTCACTTCGCCCCATGGCCTATGAAAGGCCAGGAACGACCCTGTATAATGAGTCAACTTTTTCTAATTTCAAGATTTGAAAGAGGATTACTAATATCTTTTATTACTTCCCAATACATTAAATAGGGATAAACATGAAAGATTATATAATTTTTTTTAAATCACAATACATTAACTAACCTAATTACATGTTTTCTTAATAATCACAATTGTTATATTGGGTTTGGGTCCTTATAAAAAAAATTAGAGAGAGTAAATATATAAAATGCTTTTAATTAATAAATTAAAGAATTAAATGGTATTTTCCTTTTAATTACTTTTTTAATTGAGACATTAATTAGTGCTTCAAGAATATTTATTGGCAGATATATGTAACATGTAACAATAAATATAATTAAATACATAATAATAACAAAATTAAATATTTGTTGATTTGTATGGTCAGCACATTAATTGATAAAAATGTTACTTTGAAATAGGGTATGCAAATTCAAAGTAACATTTTTATCAATTAATGTGTTGACCATAAAAGTCAACAAATATTTAATTTTCTTTATTATAGTTATTATTAAGTATTTAATTACAATTATTGTTACACGTTACATATATCTGCAATAAATATTCTTGAAGGACTAATTAATGCCTCAATGAAAAATATTATTTTCTCAAATATAAATAAATTTAGATCACTTTTTTTTTACTTTAAATAAAAAAAATTATTGTTCTTTTTTGTATGTTCATGTATAGTTTTAATATAATATTAATTGTATTTTTATCAATTTTAACATTATGTTTATTTAGATGTTAATCAATACTCCATTATCGAATAAATCAAACAATGAGAAATAAAGAGTATTACGAAGAGTTCAAAATTTATTTTGAGTAAAACTATAATAATTATTACACTTTTTTTTCTTCGAACAGCTAAATAAAAACGAATAAACGGAGAGAGTATTTGAAATTTAGTTTGCCATGATAATAATAACAATGATAAATATTATTTGCATTTATCCATTATAAGAGGCAGTACTGTTTGGTTAGGCATGGTACTACTACAACACGAGAATAAAAGATTAATCCTTTTAGGGTGTGTTTGTTTTGAGGTATGCAATTATATTTTTGGAAATCATATTTTTAGGAATATTATGCATATTAATATTATTTTTTGGTAAATTAAAGAAAATATTTAGTTAAAATGTGACATTGATGATAATATCTTTTGAATTTAAAAAGATAAGGAAGTTTGAAGCTATTAATTATAGTATAACTATTCATATTTTCATGGGAATCTAATTTACCATCTATCACTATGAGAATATGGATTCTGGAAAATATGTCAAACAACTTTCTCAAGAATATATCTTATTTAGGAATATTATTTAAAAGATTGAAATAAAAATGGGTATATGTCACTCCAAACTTCATATGTCCTTGTTGTATATCTTGAAACAAGCGTCTCTTTAAGGTGTAGATATTACTAAAAGATAAACTTTAAATATTCTTACTACATACTCCTACAAATTTTTATAATTTCTCATTAAAAAAAGAATGTATTCATTGTTTATTTTATGTTTTTAAAATACCAATTGCATTTAATTTTTCAATTAATGATTACTATCACTTAACTATGTGAGAGATAATAGAATGATAAGTGTAAAAAGTTATTAAGAGCATATAACATTTCGCTTAAAGATCAATTATGTTCCCCAATTATGTTAGTTATTATAGCAATAACTATAATGTTGAGAGAGAAAATTTAAATACACTTATAGTATCTACAAAATTTATAACTTTTTTTTTTGGTTTTTTTCCTTATTGTTACCAACATAATTTTTTTGTCCTTATAAATTATTAAATAAAAATGTTATATAAACGGAAGGTAAAATTTAGAGTTAAAAACAAATAAGTACCTTAAACTTTAGTATATGTATGCTTAAGTGTAATTACATTTAAAATGTGTAAGTATACTAACTTTACAAAATATATATATATATATATATATATATATATATTAATTATAAAATACTCCCTCTATTTCAGAATGAGTGTCGTTTTAGGGAAAAAAAAAATTCAAAATAATTGTCACTTTATATTTTCAATGCATTATTAAATGTCATTTTCTCCATTTTACCGCTATATAACAATTAATACTCAACTAATAACAATGTGAGGTAGTTAATAATTTAATTATTAATAGAGATATGTTAGTAAAATTGCTTTAGTCATTATGAAATTTATTTCATTTCCTAATTTCCGTGAAACAACCTTAAATGACTATCATTTTAAAACGGATGAAGCACATTTAGTGATAGTCTTTATTCAAATTACCGATAATTTTAACCATAGGTAAGTGTAATTTTGTACCTAGGTGTGCACTTCAAAAACTAAATTACACATAAAACAAAGTTTAATTGACTAAAATATTTTTAACCCTAAAATTTTAAAACTATACACACAAGCATACAACAATTATATTACTATAATTTTCTCTTAATTATTATTATAAATTATTTTTAGTTTTTTTTTTTATAATTTTACTTAATTAACCATTTTTTCTCTTTCTCTTTGTTCTTTATCTCTCTTCCCTCTCATAATGTAAGAAATTTAAGTTGTAAGATAATTATTTTTTAAATGAGTAATGATTTAGTATGTCTCACTTTTAAAATGTAAAAGAGTCTTTGTCTCTCTTCCTCTCTTATAATGTAATAAATTTAAGTTGTAAGATAATTATTTTTTAAATGAGTAATGATTTATGTATGTCTCACTTTTAAAATGTAAAAGAGAGGTAAGAGATTTTTTTTAAAAAAATAAAATAAAATACTACCTCCGCTTTAAAAATATATTGTCTTTTGGTCCTTATTATAAGGTATAAATACTTAAATCACGTATACCAATAAATTAGTTGCATTAATTTTCTTAAAAAGTTGAGTGATATAGTAACAATTTTATTCTTCCTTAGATATTGTGTTTAGTAGTTAGTATAATAAAATTAAGGTATTTAATAGGGGCAAATAAAAAAAACCATAAATGTTTTAAGGATTTTGTGCAATGCCTCGTAAAAAAGATCACAAAATCCTTTGAAAATGTGCCTTATAATAAAGACAATAGAGAGTAGCGTAATACTAGTATTGTTAGTTTTGAAGATAATAAGTTATATTTATTTTTAGATAGAAATGTAATAGAGTGATTAATTTTTTTTAAAATTTATTCAATAATTGTTATATTTTAAATTGTGTGAGAGTGACTAGATGCTTATATTTTAAAATGAAGGTAGTAGAAAATAGATGAGCTGAATTTAAAAAAGCTAATAAAAATAATTTATATGTCTCTATAAATTATTTTTAATTTACTCAAACAAATTTTATAATTTTTTTATGAATAAATTCTTTCTTAATAAAAACTTATTAAAATTTAATTTAAAATATGTTTACGTATGTATTTGCCAATTAAAAAAAAAAAAGCTTATCGCATAATACGTTTTCAAACACACTAAATATAATAATGATATAAATATAATTATTGTTTTGAAAAGCATATTTATCTCGAGAAAATTGATGGAAAAGACAATGAGGTGTAAATGAATATACAAAACGGATGATATACTCCTCATATATATTTTCCCTCCCTGCGTTGCATTTGCTTCCTCTTCACAGAAAAACTCCACTTGTTAGTTGTTTTTGTTTCTCTACAAATCCTTCATTCCCTTCTCTTCGCTCTCTGCAAATTTTCTCAGCAGATTCCAAATCTCTCTCTCTCTTCTATGGACTCTACCTCCGAAGATTGCTCCGATAACTCTCAACGACCGGACTCACACAATGACCAACGAGTCTATCTCGTTCCTCACAGGTCTCTTCCCTTTCAAGATTCATTCCACTCATTCTCACTTCATTTCATTTCTCACCATTTTCAATTTCCCCCAAATCTACAGCTTAATTTTCAATCATTTGCATACTATATATCCCAATAATTGAAAACAATGGAGCTAACAATGTCCATTAGGGTTGAAACGATCAAGACGGGACTTAATTCAATTTCCTCGTGTATCAGCTGTGTTTGATTTTTAGTATTTTGTTTTTCACCAGTTAATCGAGCGTGTTGTTTTTTTGTGATTTGCTTAGTTTTTCTGTGATCCGAGCTTGTCTACATTGGCTGGGGAATTGATTTAATGTATGAGGAGCATAGATGGTTGATTTTTGTATTTCAGGTGGTGGAAGGATGCTCAGGATTCAATGCCTGCGGATTTGGATAAGAAGAAGGGAATTGCGTACGCTTCTGTGCCCAGTTCTTCCTATGCTGGTCCTATGAAGATCATCAATAACATTTTCAACTCAGATCTTGCATTCAATCTTCGGAGGGAGGAAGATTTGCAGCACATTCGTGAAAATGGTGAAGTGGGTGTATCTGGCCGGGATTTTGCAGTGGTATCTGGGGATATGTGGTTGCAGGCACTCAAGTGGTGAGTGGTCTAAAAAAACCCTCACTTCCCTTCTGTTTCGTAGTATCTAACCTGAGTGTGAGCAAAGATGGCAACATAAACTTAATTTGTGTGAGCTTTAAGTTGGAATTGCATTGATGCAACTTTTTGACATCAACCCGTGGTTTGGATCCAATATGCTTTGTGAACTTCTTCTAGCTTTGCATATTAATGTTACAGCTTTGTGCAGCATTTCCACGCCTAATAGTTTCAACAATTGTCTCTCCCCATAGAGTTCAAATAACCAGGTTGTGTGCAGAACTTAAATAAAGTTAAAGTATTTAGAGTCTTAGTGAAATTTTCCTTTTCTGATGCAGAAGACTTCTGCCTCTTTTTTTCTTGACTTTCTAGCACGAGTTCATAAATTGTTTGACCAAATTGGGGTTTTTACTTGATGTTGCTCAAGAAACGGTATGTTTTATTCATGTTAATCAGAATTTCCTTTCATATTTTTTTGCCATTTCAATGTTTCTTTTGTTGCTACGACATGGTGGACTTCATTTTAATATTAAATGTCACTGTCAATCAAATTACGTTTCCTTGGAAGTGTTTGTGAGTTTGTGAGAACTTCTTTAATTTACACATTGAAGATTCTCGTCATCTGTTGATAACTTTTGGGCATGTCTGACCTCACATTTTGAGTTGTTATATATTTCTCTTCGAAGATGGGATGGATCATGGATGTCATGGATGAAAGAACTAGTGGTTTGATTATAGTTTTTAATGATTCGCGAAATAATTTATATTTTCTTTAATTATAGCTGCTATACAAGTCTGGTGTTGGTAACTCACTCCACAATTTTTGAATAAAAGTTGCTCTATTGGACATTAGTATCTAATATCTGTCTAACTATCTCCTAAATGAGTCCCTCCTGCCAAGAGCTTGTAGCTCAAGTGGCATAAGGAGAAGCTCTTGGAGCTCAATGAGGGGTAGATTTAGGAGTAGTGTAGTTTGGGGTGTGTGTGTTTGGCCGATAAAAAAAAAAAGAGTCCCTCCTTATGGGTTATGGTACTATATGCTTCATATAATACATATAACTCTGGAACCTGAAAACAACTAGCATGTTAACGAGAGATTGGTTCATAATTTCAGCTTGTGTTACTTCTTTTTTTATTTGTCAAGAATTGCATATCTATATTTCTTCATTTAATTGGAATATTTATATTTCCAGCAGTGAACAGTATTTCCCTTAATAACTGGATGGAGATTTTATAACTTGCAATGATTAGTTTTTAAAGGATTATAGTATACTTGTAACACAAATAGTTCATGTTTCTTGATGTAACTATACTAACTAATGAATGCTTTTGGACATCTAGAATATATACTTTCTTATATCTTCATTATCACCTGCTTTGATATTTCATTTAGGCATAGTGATTTGAAAAATGCAATGAAGGATGACAAAGGCTTTTCAGCTACCAGCAGTGATATGGGAGATGTATATCCTTTACAGCTCAGGCTCTCGGTTCAACAGGAGACAAATTCATTTGGAATAAGAATAAGCAAAAAGGTGTCTCTCTTCCTTAGTTTTTCCCCCTTCCCCCTGCTTTTTTCTTTAGTGTTTTTCTTGTCCATGGGTTAGCTAATGTTAAGGCGTTTGGATATTGGGTTAATTCAATTGGTAAGTTTTTGTATTTATATTTTTTCTTGGAATAACGAAAAAGTAAGGTATAAGATTTATATAACTATCGTAATTTTTTTATAATCATTTAAAGATTGGTCTGATACGGAAACTATTTTTCACAATCGAACATTTTCTATCCGTCTCTTCTTGTTCGTGTTCCGGTTAGGTGGCATCATAGGGGTATGGATCTGGAGTTTTATCAAGGCTATATATTCGTTATTGGATAATATGGTCCAGTATGAGTACTTTCATATTCATACATCATTTATGAATCATGACTTTTATTTGTTCATCATCATCATCATCTCTTTTTTAAACTCTAATCTGCTCTTTCCATTTATTTCCTTCTTTTTAGGACAATGTGATTGAGCTCTTTAAAAGAGCGTGCAAAATGTTTGGTGCGGATTCAGATATGGTAATATAATATTTTGTTGATGCCTGTAGTTAATAGTTTCACATACACACACTCACACAGGCATACACAATTCATGTTGACAATTCCACTGTTCTGCAAGAGATTGACAATCTTTTTACTGTTCTTGCACAGCTACGCATTTGGGACTTTTCGGGTCAGATAACCTTGTTTTTTATGAATGATCAGAATCAGGTCCCGATAGACTGTCAAAGGCAGTCTGATCAGGAGGTGTGTGGTATTATGCTTTGATTATTTATTTACTTATTTATTTATTTTTGTTTATGTTTATTCTATGTAATTTTTTTTATAGTTCAAATTTGTTCTATAAGCTTTTCTATTTTTCCCAGTGCCAAGGATGAGAAACATGCTAGTTATTTTATATTATGGTTTTGGCATAATACAAACTTGGATACCTTAATAGCTATTTCTAAAAATTGTCTAAAAAGAATGACATTTGGTTTAGTACGGAGTACTCCTTTACATGGCATGCTTTGCGTTTCTTGTTTTGGAGTAGCTTTACTTGTATTTATCACATGACTTTGATAGCTATGAAGAAATGTTAATTATGTGCTTACATATAATTAGTATCAATATCAGGCATTGCTATATCAACGCATGATACGGGTTTTGCTATATTCCCAATGTTGTCATTTAATATGGAAGATCTAATGCTTAGGGTTCAATCTTGGTTGGGTTGATTCACATGTGACTGATATTAGTTTCAACCTATACAAATGTTTACTTCAGTTTTGCGAAGAATCTATATATTTTGTTAGTATTTTCTTCACTCCTCTATTTCTCACAAGTTTTTCTATAGCATCTCTCATTGTTAACTTTTAACTTTTAGGTGTGTTTTATTTCCGATGTCAGCCTTGCTAAGAATTGACCCCTTACGTTAGGTTTGTTGATGCAAGAACATAAGATTTGAATGGTTGGGGCGCAAAGCATAATTTCTTGGAAATTGTTAGCTTGTTTGTATGTTCACGGGGCATCTTAAATTTCTGTCAAATCTGTGTCAGATATATTGGGACAGTTTGACTTGTCTTGAGTGTCTCCCATTGTTTTTAGTTACAAACAATGATGACGACTCTACCTTCTGAATCATCAGCTATATTGGATTACCAAATGTGCCATATTAATGTTAACTTTGGATGACATACAGATTCTTTTGGAGTTGCAAGTTTATGGGTTGTCAGACTCAATGAGATGTAGAGAAGGGAAAAAGGATGAGATGGCGAATTTTCCTGGCAGTTCTTCACTGAAGATGAACGGCACTATTGACAGCATGAATTCTGATTGTATGCATGCCATTTCTCCGACCTTCTCTTTAGGCCCTGGTGAAGCTGGATCCTTGGGACTAACTGGGTTGCAAAACTTAGGAAATACTTGCTTCATGAACAGTGCCCTCCAATGCTTAGCACATACGCCAAAGCTCGTTGACTATTTTCTGGAAGATTATGGTAGAGAAATCAATAATGATAACCCATTGGGCATGAATGTATGTGATCAATTTATTTGTTTCTCATAACTTAATATTAGAAATTTTATGGCTGGGAACTTCTATGCTTATGATGTCTTTCACTTTTTTACTAATTTTCTTGGTAAATGCTTGTTTTCTAGGGTGAGATAGCTTTGGCATTTGGAGATTTACTGAGGAAATTATGGGCTCCTGGAGCAAGTCCCGTGGCACCTAGAATGTTCAAATCAAAACTTGCTAGATTTGCTCCCCAGTTTAGTGGATTTAATCAGCATGATTCCCAAGTTAGTGAATTAACCCATTCATTCTCTTTTTACTTGGGGTTTTTGACTGACAAATCTCATTATCATGTAGCCTTATGTTGTCTACAACATGTATGTATTATATTTCTCACCAGGAGCTTCTTGCTTTTTTATTGGATGGACTCCATGAAGATCTTAATCGTGTTAAATGCAAGCCTTATGTAGAAGTCAAGGATGGAGATGGTCGGCCGGATGAAGAGGTCGCTGATGAATATTGGCATAATCATTTGGCTCGTAATGATTCTGTCATTGTTGATGTGTGCCAAGTATGTACTCGTCTCGTTGAATGCAATTCTATTATTAATTACTTATGCTCAAATGATGTGAAGAAAGATATAGTTTCTTGATGGTTAGTAAGTTATTTTAAAATTTTTCTATAGTACATTCATGTTTGGCTGAAAAGATTTCTTTGAAGTTTACTCTGTTTTGTGTTAAATACCGTGTTATATAATTGAATTGATTTGGAAAATTTTAATGAGCTTCTTTATGTGTGAGATTATGGACATATTTAGTGAGGGTAGTAGTTTTATGTGAGATGTGGGAGACATAAACAATGACCACTTGATCTCCGATAAATGGTTAAAAATAGAAACATCAAGTTATGTTACTTCAAGTCCATGTGATTCTGAGGTGCTGTGATCTTTAACGTGGTTTTAGTCTTGAACATTTGTGGAATATAAAACAAATTATAGTTCACAATAGCAGTTATTTGTGAAAGAGAATTAGAATAATAAGAACCTACTAGATTGAGCGATCTTCTCCTACCACTAGAAAATTGCTATCTGTTTCTTTTTCTTTAAATTCATTTGATATGAAATTTCGGGTAAGGTTACTTCTGCCCTCCCTAGAACTTACCGGGTTGGAGCCTTGTACACTGATTCTCTCTTTTTCTTTTTCTTTTTTTCATTTAAGATGGAATTTCCTTATTGTTTCCCCTAATTAATGATGTAAATGTGAACTAGTTTAAATATCTATTCTTCCTATTGGTAACTCTTTTGACCTTATGGATCACATTCATCATTTTATGCAGGGTCAATATAAATCAACATTAGTTTGTCCTATTTGTAGGAAGGTCTCTGTGACATTTGATCCATTCATGTACTTATCATTGCCTCTACCTACAACAACAATGCGAACAATGACTTTAACTGTTGTTAGTAACACTGGTGGTGGAATCTCTCAATTATCCCCATATACCATTTCTGTTCCTAAAAATGGAAGATTTGAAGATATGACCCGTGCTCTTAGCATTGCATGCTCTTTGGGTACTGATGAGACCTTATTAGTAGCTGAGGTATATATTATTGTTTTCTATTTGTTTAAACTCTAATATTCAGTCAGTTGCCATCCATTGAGTTTTTTCCTTGATACATTTTAATCCTGTACAAAACCATGTATCTGAAGCTAGGGCTTTGGTACAGGTATACAATAACTTCATCATACGTTTTCTTGAAGATCCAGCTGATTCGTTATCCTTAATCAGAGATGCTGACACACTAGTTGCCTACCGATTTTTGAAAGATAGTAGGGATGCCCCTTTGGTTGTCTTTATAAATCAGCGGTTGGAGGAGTAAGTCGAAATGCTACTGATAACTTTTCATTATAATGTTTTTTAGTGATACAACTGATACACAATTGTGAGTGTCATGAGCTAGTTTCTAGTGAACTCTCAAATCTATCCTAGATTAAAATATTTTATAATTATATGTATTACAATCAAATTTTCTAAAATCTAGCCAGCCTTTCATTTTGAAAAACTGAAAGCAGGTATAACTACATTGCACAGAATATCTTTAACACACTATTTACCATCTTTGTTCAATGGCCACTTAAAGAAAAACCAGAAAAAAAAGAAACAATCACATCGAGGTTGAATCTCAACCATCTTTTATTATTTGATCTAGATACAGTTTGCTGACTGGGTTTTAAAATTATGTAAACCTTTCATTATGTTTTAAAATTATGTAAACCTTTTTCCTGGTTTGGCTGATTCATAACTAGAGATGAACCTTGCTTTCATTCCAAAATAAGTATAAATTATTTTCCATGGAATGGAAGCATACACGTATAGAAGAATCCTATAGTTAGCACTTAGCAATTAAACATTTAGAAGAATAACTTAGGATGAGTTTATTAAATAGAATTTTGACATAGATATTTAGTTCCATATAGATGGTTAAATATGAATAAATTAATTATTTTAAAAATCTGGCATTTTTAGGAAGACTTTATTTATAACATTCATTAAATTTGCATTATTTTAGCATAATTTAGTAATTTCAATGCTGATTTACTTTTTCGTTACTGTGGTCAAGTCTTCTACCAATTATCCTCTCGGTACCAGTTCATTTACTTGATCTATTTGTTCAACATTGATTATTGCAGATTGCAGCTCTGAGAATAACATGAAATTCGGCAGTTAATTATTATTACTTTTTTAAGTCTTACACAGAAGGGCTGGTGGGGATCCCCTCCCATCCCTTACTCTTTCTCTTCTTTCTTTTGTTGAAGTTCCAAATTAAGTTGGTAAAAAATGCAATTTCCTAAATATGAAGCCTTTTGGAAGAATAAAAGGATAAAATGATATCCAGTCATTTTAGGCTGAATTATTTTGTAAATCTTTTTTCTTTGTCGTATAATCACTGTAGCATGCTGAACAAAAAATGGTTGGATGTACATGCTCACATAGTCACATAGACATGCATACTTTACATGGGCTTATTCATGGTCATTTGTGATTTCTTTTCCTTCCAAATTTGGTATTTAATATAATTTTGGCAGGCAATACATCCAAGGGAAATCGACTCCAAACTGGAAGGCCTTTGGAATTCCTGTTGTGGCCAGGCTTTGCAATATTTTAAATGGATCTGATCTCCGTAATTTGTATCTTAAGTGGTTCCGTCCATTTCAAAGTTCAACTGAAGAGGCCTTAGAAAATTGTGCAGTATCTAACAAAACCGAAGATGTTGCAGAAACAGAGGGTGTCACGATGGCTAGTTTTGATCCAAATGCAAGTGGCATAGATACGCTTTCAGATGGAGGACTGGAGTTTTATATTACTGATAAGAAAGGAACCGTCAAGAATTCGAAGATATTAATGAATGAGCCTCTAGCAATAAATGGAGACTCAAGGCTCCTGCATGTGCTTGTATGTTGGTCAGAGAATCAGATTAAAAAATATGACATTGAACTTTCTAGTTCATTGCCTGAGGTTTTCAAGTCTGGCTTTTTAGCAAAGAGACCTCAAGAGTCAGTTTCTCTATATAAGTGCCTTGAAGCATTCTTGCAAGAAGAACCTCTTGGACCAGAAGACATGTGGTTAGTTACCATTTTTTTAACATTAAGAAAAATAACTTTGATAGGCAAGGTGTTACTCTGCTCTGTCTGGAAGAACATAGGCTCAACATTTTACTCTGCCTAGGGGTGGAAATGAAGCGAGTTATTTGTGAACTATTTGAGTTTGACTCATTAAATATTCGATCAAGCTCGTTTATATAACTAAACAAAGAAGCTAAATTGAGCTTGAATATTTAATGAGCCAAACTCAAGCTTTACATAAAGGGCTCGTGAATAACTCGCACACGTGCACGCACACGCATGCCTGCACACAGTTTAGTAGTTAAGAAGTTACAAATTTATTTTAGTTTATTAGATCACACAATTTTAGTAATTAAACTTGAGCTACCACACATATTGCACACTTTTTATTTTATTTTTGATTTATCAACTAATAATAAATTGTTTATTAAATATAAATTTAATAAACTTAAACTAAGGGTTGTTTCCTTTTGCACCAAAAAAAAAGGGAATTTTTCATCATTTTTTTTTTTGGTTAATAAAACAATTAATTTATAGATGAGTTAAACAAACCAAGCTTAAGCTTTATTATTTCTAGCCAAAAACTTTAAGTTTGGGTCGTTTAAATAAATGAGCCAAACTTAAGCACTATTTTTTAGATTCTCGGCTTGGCACATTTTTACCACTAGTCTCTGCCAATAACTGTTTTGGTGTCTGGTATTACCGTCATCATTGCCATAAATAATCTGTTGTCTTGGGTTACTGTTCGGTACTTATTGCCATTTATGTTCAAACCCCTGGTAGCATCTTATTGAAGAGTGTGATCTAGGCAGCTGACTTCGTTTTCTTCCTGAAAATATTGCCGTGTCAATATTCCTTACAACTATCTGAGATCTTTCATTTTATTTTCTATAATATATACACTTGGAACATAGCCATTCTTTTCGATGTATTTTCCAGTCTTACTATCATCTAAGGTGCAGTGTTCTATAATGTTAGGTACTGTCCTGGATGTAAAGAGCACCGTCAAGCCAGTAAGAAGTTAGATCTTTGGAGACTCCCTGAAATTTTGGTCATTCATCTCAAGAGGTTTCAATATAGTCGTTACATGAAAAACAAGCTGGAGACATATGTCAACTTCCCTGTAGATAATCTTGATTTGTCAGATTATATTACTTATGGGAAAGGAAAGTCTTACCGTTACACACTCTATGCCGTTAGTAACCATTATGGAAGCATGGGAGGTGGTCATTATACCGCATTTGTCCATGTAAGTGCTGTTCATTTTTCTTATTCTTTGTTTTTCAGCATATGAATCTTTTTCCTTGATTTTTGCCTTGATTTTGGATTCACTTTTGGATCTCTATCGATTGGCTTACTCAATGAAGATTGTGAAAAGTTGATCATTACGAATCTATGGAAGGTTTTGTTATACATCAATTGCTAAAAAATGTTCTGTTTGCTATCATCACTGTTCATCCTCATTGTTTTCTGTTTGTGAATTTCGTGTAGCATGGCGGTGATCAATGGTATGACTTTGACGATAGCCGTGTTCATCCCATCAGCAAGGAGAAGATAAAGTCATCAGCTGCTTATGTTCTTTTCTACAGAAGAATTTTTGAAGTTTGAAGATAATGATAGAGTAGCATATAGTTCGATCAACCTATTTATTAACATTATTGCCTTCCAATGACACAGGTGAGCTTTAGTGAAAAGCTAAGACACCTTGTGGCTGGGTGGTCAGATATAGTTGTAGAAATAGTCCCTGATCAATAGGATTGTGTACATCTGATCCTATTTAGGCCCCAAACTGTTGGGTGCATGTAGCATTGGACTGGCCCTTTTCGATAGTCTTACAAGTATACTTAACAATGTAGCATTCTTTTGTCGTTTACCCTTTTAAAGTTTTAAGACCAGTTGGCATTTCGTTTAGAGGAGAGGAAACTTGAAAGTTAGAGGCAGTGCTAAACATAGTAAGAAATGAATTGAAGAGGTAAGGGACATAGCTTAGGGATGAAAGCATATTGTTTACAGCTTTTTAATCATGTAAAGAGAATCTCTGTTTTAAAGAAAGATGAACCGAATCCTGTGAATTAGTAATTCTTCAATTTTGAATTGTTTGATAAATAGCTGAAATTCCTGTTGTTTGATCAGTGTGTTCTCACCATTTTGATTTTGTATTTCCTTTTATTGTTATCAGAATATCGCTGTCAGAAATTCACGTTTATAACAATTGGTCTTGGAAAGGAAAATATTGTTATGCGGATTTTCTTGCAAGAGTCCGCTGCTCTTGATTCATCATTCTATCTTAATTGGATAGAACAAGTATCAAGTGCTCTCTCTCTTGATCTCTCGATAGTTGTATTAGCAAGATGATTACTCTTGGTCGGTGTTTCCTTGGTTGCAACTATTGGAACAACCTCTTATACCACTTTCACCACCATTTTAGATTCTGAAATTTACTTTTTGGACCACCTTATAGATTTTGGAATCCACTTCCAAGAATTCAGAAAAGTTGTCTAAGTAGTAAAAAGGGTGATGCCAATAGTAGCCACCACTTTCATGATCAAAATACTAACACCATATTTCTGGACCCAAAAATCAATGCAGGTATTGAATCTTAAAAATCCTACTACTGCAGGTGAAAAAACAAATCAAGAACACTGCAATTGTTTTGTTAGAAACCAAGTAGGCGAATTCTACTTCGTTTGACGAATTCAATGGTGATATTCTGTTGGATGATTCAGTAAAGTTACCGAATATATTGTGTTTTAGTTAAGAATGATGGAGAACAAGGAAAAACCAATGGATAAAATTAACTGCACACTTTGTCATTGTTTACAGCAGCACTGGATTTGAGTGGGTACAGTAATGTCTGGAACTTGTTAGTTCAGAGCAGTATGGACCACGTTTCCTTGGTTTCCAATTTGGCGTAAGATGTGCTAGCTAGACACCTATGATTTTTGTGAGTACCATAGTACTTGGTGCAGCCTTAAGCATAACCATTAACTAGGACCACTCACTTTTCAAATTCTGCTTATTATTTGTTTTAGACCTCAGGTATCCTCCACTTAGGCTATCATGTTCGAGTTAGATTAGACCTTATAAGCTAAAAAGTTCTTATTCCGAGTATTTAATACAGTTATATATCCAAGATTCAAATCCAAGGTTGCTGATTAAGCTAGAACAACTTTGTGTCAATTGAATTAAGTGGTTTCTGGTCATTGATCAACTTTATGTGGTTCTTAGTTGTAAAACATATGCTCCCTTTTAACAGGAGCCACATTTGCCACACAAGCATTATTTTGAAACCAGCCGGGTATCACTCAAAATGGTGTGGCTGGTGGTTTTTGTTGAAGAAAGGAAAAGTAGAAAAAGATAAGGGACGTCAAGTTAATACAAGCAAGTTTTGTGACTTCTTTGGGCTTTACTGGTTATTTAGCAGGGAAAGGTGCAACTAATTTTGATCTAGTCACGTTTTTCTGTCCGAGCTTTCTCAGCGGGGTTTATCTTCGTTGCATCTACAAGAGATAAAATCCGAGATCTTTTACTTAAGTCGCATGTATTACTTGAACTAATCACTCGTTAGTAGATGATGCACCTCAATTTGTGATGAGACATTTAGCTCAAACTTATAACAACTGAAAAAATTGTATCTAAAATGATTTTGGATGGTTTGGGGCCCTTGGTCCCCAAATTCCACAAAAAAAAAAAAAAGAGATTTTGGATCCAAAGTGGAAATCTCCGCCAAACGTGATAAATGTGTGACTTTGGATCCATGAGTATTGGGTACGGGAACTTTAGGTGGATTTTCGAAGTAGACCACAAAAAAAAAGGTGGGTTTCCGAAAATTAAATAATAGAATTTTGTAATTAGAGTAGGTTTCTGAATTTATTTTTTCGGAAACTTTTTCCTAATCTCTAGAAATCACATTCATCTGTATTCAAATACTACTCATTCTTAAAATTATGCATCGTACAGAATAAATAAATAAATAAAAATTATGCATGGTATGAGACTTCAATATAGATCTTTATAATTTTCTTTTTGTATAAATTTCCACAATGATAGTCTTTTAAAAACATTTGTGTTATAATCTTTGTTCTCGAAAGATCTGTGTCACTATTTTAATTATCTAAATATTAAAAAATCATTAAATTAGTCTTCTATTACAATGGAGGATCAAATTGATAACGTTTTTATCATTTGAAGATTAAATTGTGACACAATCACTTTGAAGGACTAAAATAAATTTTTTATCATTATTTGAATCCTTAAAAAATTAAAATATCATCAAAATGATTCTCAAAAGATTATTATATTAGTTGTGTATTACATATAAAAGAGTAATTTAATAATGTTTCTAATATGAAAATAACGGAGTAAAATATGAAAATAATCATTCGACAATTAAATTGTCTACATTTGCATATTTGAAGAACCAAACCAATATTCATCTGTTTCCATTATTCTATATTTCTATAATCATGGGGATTACTACTTTCCTGTCCTGTCCCACTATTACAAAGCAACGCTATCTTACTTCCACTATCATCATCACCTTCCTCGCTACTATAATCATCTACTCTTGTTTATATTGCTACTTCTGTCTTATACATAGTAATCTCTACTAAAAATTCACAGAAATTTAAAATGTTAGTTGGCTTAATCAAAATAATTAAATTTGTCTAATTATTTGTTTTTTTTTTTTTTGCATTTTAAAATTATAGAAACAATATAATATAAAGATATCTAGCTAGGAGACGACGGTGGAATCTACGGGAAGAAACCCGGCGGTCTCTGAGTGCTCCGGTGGCGGTCTCGCGACGGCGGGTAGGAGACCTAGTGACTATTTCAGGTTAGAAAAATAATATCAATTTTTTACACTAACATCATTTAGACTTTCCTGCTGTTATTTTTTTATCTTTTCTATTTCTCAGTTACAAAGGAATATTGAAACGTGCACTTAATATTATACTAGTAGTAAGAGGTAGGGAAATGCATTATGCAAGCAATTGAGAGTTGTTTGGGGTGGAAGTCGAATCCATGGTCCTACTTGCTAATTGAATTGGCAACGGCATAATATATAAATATAAGTGAATGAAATGACAGTCCCAAAAATTGGTTCAGATCAGATCAGAATCAGATACACATTTTAATTTATTTATTTATTAATTGATTTCTGGAACCAAAAGATAAAGTCAAGTCACCGATCTTTAATTTGTTTTGATCTTTCATTGTTTGTTTTTTTTGAGACAAGATCCAAAGGCACACATGCATCCCAATTAAGCAACTTATTTGATTTGACGTTTCAGATTCTGTCCCTTTTAACCTTATCCCATCAGACAAACCTCTCTCATCTTCTCTTCTTTCCACACTCTCCTATTATTATCTGCATATTATATTAGCCAGTAACAGTAATTTATTTTCAATCACCTAACTCTATTTTGGTTGCTTTCTTAGTTATATTTCGTTATAACTTTAAAAATTAAATTAAATAAAATTAATTTTAAGTTATATATTCAAATTGATTTTGACAATAAGTCTTGCTTTTGTGTTATATTAAAAATTTATACTCTATTTTTACTTTAAATTTATATTTTAGTAAAGAAATTTTAAACAAAAATCACGTCACTTTAAAAATTACATTAAATCAAAATCAATTATAACACTACTAAATCAAAAACATATAGTTACATTTTCTTATAATCTTGTTACTCATGTTACGTTATATCTTTTTTATTTTTTTTAAGTGTTCACTTAGAAAATAAAAAATTATTATATTTAATTGTTTATTTATTTTTTCAAGAAAGTATCAATTGCAGTTTTATCAATTATATCAATTTGTTTAATTGAACTAGTAATTAATATTTTACCATTAATCCAATAAAAAAAAGGGATAAAGGACAGTTAAATAAAAACAAAAGTAATATTGTATTTTTTTAATACACGTAATTTAAACTTAAATGGACAGTTAAATAAAAATAGAGAGAATTATATTTGTTTTTTATGAGTATAATAGAGTATACTTTCATTTGCACCGAGTTAGAAAGTAAAATTTTAAGTAAAAATTCTCTAATTTAAACTCTTATAAATATACTTTTGCTAATAAAAAAGAAAGTACAATTTGGTGTTGTTTTCATTAGACTAACCAGTTTTAATCAAAATATCTATCAAAATAGTGTTAAATATCATAATTTAAAATGAGTAGTTAAAAGTGAAGTTTCCATTTTTTAGTAATGTATAATTGAAATTGATAAAAAGGGGATTACATGGGTGCCGTGCGATTCCTTGAATGAAGGAAGAGAACAAACATGATAATTGATAATTACTAAGAGGACCCATATTAGATTTTATTAGGGCATTACTCAAAAGTCGATTTTAATTTAATTTATTTTTTCACTAAAGCATGCGCGTTTTGACCATATAATATATAATATATAATAATAATAATAAAGCCCATTCGGACCACTGTGTTAACCATTTGTCTTGTCAACATTACTCTCATCCAAGCAATTTGAGGTACCATTCATCATCATACACAAATTATATACTATATTTTTACAAGATTAATCTAACCATTCGGGATACATAATAATTTGACATTTAAAACAATTTTTTTTTTACTTTAATAGAAATTCATATCGGAAAATTATTATTTAAAATTTTACTTTCTAACCGCTAACCAATTTATTAGATAACTGATGCTCATTGTTAATCTAACCTAATAATTATTAACTGCATTTGAAGTAGGAATATTGAAGTAATTAAGAATGAGTTATTATCGTTCTATTTTATCTATTGTCATGAATGTAAGATTTGATATTAAAAGGAAAAAGTAGGGTTTTTCTTTTTTTTTAATCGCTCGCAGAAGCTATCAAAATTCCTTTTTTTTTATTTTTTTATTTTTGTTGGTAAGCAAAATGGGTTAGACTGTTTTTTGAAATATTAAAAGAGCAATGCAACTTGATATCTGTGAAGATGACAGACGAAGACATGCATGCAACACCTGCACTGTGCCTTTAATTTGTTCCTTTAATAACCTAAGGCTGCACTATTATATATATGCATTAACTAATAACCAAATGAAAGAATTATGAATCAATTTAATTAAGACAACAATTCCGTCTATCTTATCTTATTGTTTTATGTTCCCTCTAAAATTTCGGTGTGTATGGTATCTTTTTTGTTGATAACCAAATACTAATTTATTTAAAATTTAAAGGTCACTTAAAGCGGGTAAAACTTTTTATAACTTTAGTTTGAATTTAAATTCTTTGTTAATATGCTTAAATAATTTAACTATCTACCAGCTGTATTAAATCTTTTTCTTTATAAGCAATAAAAAAGAAATTTATTATAAATGATTACCGGCCAATTAAAGACCCCAAAAATCAAAACACCAAGGCCAAGCTCTAATCTTTATATGATCTAGCCAATTTGAGAAATCATCTGTGCTTGTGCTGGTCTCTGTTGATTATGCTTACTTTAACTTGAGTAATATATATATATATATGATAACAAACTAATATATATTGTTTATTTGTTAAATTTATTATAATAAACTTTTATTTTTTTTTTTAAAAAAATCTTGTGACTAAATGGATCATTCTTCTCACTTATTATTAACAAGGCTAGCTAGCTGTGGAATCACCTGGTTCAAATAAACACAGAATGCAAAACTCCAAAGGCAGGAAAGAATATTGAAACATCCTAAAAAAAAGGAAAAAATATTTAAAACATCTGAAGAAAACATGAGGGATAAAAGAGTGTCCCTCTGGGGTGAAACACCATATATATATATATATATATATATAACACCCAAAAACACATACATGAAAAGCATTGTTCAAGTGGTCCTTCAATTCAATTTCACACCTTCTCGAGGAAATAATGTTGTATGCAATTTTAATTAATTTCATTGCTTATATTTACCATCAAAAGAATAAACAAAAGGAAATATATAATCATCCAAAAGAGAAATATATATTATTATTACTAATTGAAAGAGAATAAATAAGAAACTTATATAATTATAATAATGATGTTATTACTTAGGTGACTAAATTCAAACAACACAATAATAATAATAATAATAATAAATATAATGCAAGCACAAGAATGGAAATTATTTCTTCATAACAACTACTAGAAAAGGGAAACACACAAACATAATACTATATATTAAAATTGAAACACATGATGGGTGAGCTAGCTAGAGAGTGATGTGAGGCTCTCCCATTAAGTGGATGAACCTCATTTTTTTTCACTGATTTAGGTGAAGCAGAAAAAACCAACTGATAATAATAAACTTCCATTTATATATTATTATTATTATTATTATTATTATTAGTAGAATCCGTTAGACTTTTGAGTAGAGGGAGGTGGTTGGTGTTGGTGATCCAGCTTTGCTTGCTTGTTATTGCCATCCAGCTTTAACCCAAAGTGAATGTGAGGAAAATGTGCCCACTGCATAAATATATATTCATATTAAATTAATTATTTAAAAAAATTACAAAATATTTCAGAAAAGGAAAATCAAAGGTAACAATCGACTTAAGGATATATACTAGCTATATATAGTGCAACAATTAAGCAGTTTAAACAATATAGTAAGACTACAGTATATCATTCTTTTACATCTCTTTCTAGTGTATCATTCATCATCAAAAATAGTGATTATTTATTTATTTTTTTTGAAGTTGAGCTGACATCGAACAGTTATCGGATAGTGACTACAAAATATCACTCTATATTCTCACAAACAGAAAATCAAATCACTACACATAATAATTAAGAAAAGAGGTTAACTACCACCACTCCATAGTACACCTCATGGTTATACAATATATGATTTTAAACCTATTTTTGAATTTTTTGGTTCAAGAAAGTGATTTATTGAAATTCCTGTATGTCCAGCCGTTAAACTTAAGACAAAATGATATTATCTTACTTATAGTAATTGTATAAATTGTGATTGTGATCTACATTGATCAAATCTATTCACAATAATCACACTATAACTATATATGATGACCGACTATAACCTAATTGTAATTATAATTTAAAATCTTATTTCTAAATCATAGCTTATTTTAGGTATATAGTCCTTGCAAAACAGAAATTATTGAACTAGAACTTTGCAATCAAAAAGGCTTTCAAATGATTTAGCCAGAAAAATCAATTTCCATCTTTATATGATAATCCATTATTGGGTGAAACATCTACAACTACTAAAGAAGTATTCTCCTTTAAGCTTTAAAAGTGGTAAACCAGCAATGTTTTCTTTTCTTTTTTATCAGTCAAAAAGAGCTTTTTTTTCATCCTATTGTTGAGTAGCAAAGGAACTCATAATAATTAGCGATGTATTCGTTCTTTCAATTTACTTCTGTTATAACTAGAGACTAGATTCTGTTCTGTTGGATTTAGGGAAGTACTTTCAATTTTAAATTTTAAAGGTAGCATGCTCTTCATCATGGGGTACATACGGTAGAGATCATCGAGATAAATTTTATTGTTCTTAATAAAATCTTTTATATATATATATATACAATCACTAAAATTATTATCTGCATGTTTAAATTTAGCTATTTATCAATTGTGTCATTTTTAAAGTTCAAGAAGTATTTATTATTTTTTTTATGTCTACCCCTCATATTCTTAAATAGATACTTTATATCTGTTTCATTTTATTTGTCGTTTAAGGTTCACTACAAGAAAATTTAATATTAGCTACAAAATATAATTACAGATTTCAATTCATAATTAATTTATATCTAAACAGTTATAGATTAGCTAAAAAAAAATTCTTAGCTAATACTACTTAGCTACCAAATTAGTTACGAAATATAGCTACCAAAGAATATCATAGTTAACTTGTATTTAAATAGCTATCAATTAGCTACTAAATAAAATTTCCTAGCTAATTTTCTTAGTCACTGATTAGCTACGAAATATAGCTATCAAATTTTTTCATAGCTAATTTGCATTTAAATAGCTACTAATTAGGTAAAAAAAAACTTTTTCTAAGCTAATTTTTTTTAGTTACTAATCCGTAACTATTCTATTTTTGCTACCAAATTGTTACAAATTAACTACAATTTTTCCTAGCTAATATACAAAATTCTTGAAGTGGTTATGCACGTTTTTTAAGAAAATTATTAGAGGTAATCATTATTACCACTAAAAAAGTGTAATTTTACCAAATCACCTTCATTAATTGAATTAAAATATTTAATGCATTAACTAAATAGTTAGGTGAGAGAATGTAATAAATAAGGATATAGTTGTAAAATGTTTATTCACGCCTTGGTTCTGTTTTGTTGCATATGTTTATTTTATCCCGTGATTGGAGTATATTTTGTTCTTATCTCTTAACAATACATGTAGCTTGTAGTTAGTTAGTAGGTGATAAGTTTTTTTTTGTTTTGTGTTGGTTACTTTTGTAATGCACCCCTGGTACTTTTGAGATTTATAATAAATTCCTTTTTTGTTGATAAAAAAAGGATATAGTTGTAAAAATACCAATTAATGTTACATTGTTTTACGAAAATGACAAGTAATTTGAAACATAAAAGTGTTCCAAACATGACAAATAAAATGAAACGGAGAGAATAGTAAGATACAATTAATACATTAATCAACATTTTACATTAAATAAGGATAAATTTAGTGGATTATAAGTTATTTAGAAACTAATACTTTAAATGAGTTAATTATATGCTTTCTTTAGTTCTGTGTATTTCTTTTAGAGGGTCTTGTATATATAGGGATGGAGGTCGTATGTCTTTGGTCCAAAAGAGGAGAGATGATGAAAGAAAAAACAGTGTTTTTATATTTGATTTGTAAAGGAAAAAAAATAGATTTTAAACAAAGCACCAAAAATAAATTGTTTTCAACATTTTGTATAAAAATATCAAAAAATAATAAATAATAAATTGAAAACAAGATGATAGCTTTATATTATAATTATTTAAAAAAATTAAAAATAAAAAATAAAAACAGAAAATATTAATAGAAAGGGCTTGTTTATTTCATATTTTTTAAAATAGTTTTCTGGTTGAAAAAACATAAAATTAAAAATTTATTTGACAGACTAGTTTTCAAAAATTGTTTTTAGGAAATAATATATGTTTTTAGTTTTAAAAACAAAAATTTTGGAAAATATAATACTCATTTTCGTTTTTTAATTTTTTGAATTTACATACATATTTGTATAAAAAAATCATTTATCTTTTGTATAAAATAATTTTTAAAAACTATTTTATAATATGTAGTACAATTTTAAAAAGTTAAAAAACAAAACTCAATCAAAAAGAACTAAAATAAACGGACCCTTATTTTGTCTATATCGTCTACCTTTTTATTTTTGTGTTTTTACGTACTCCTCGCTCCTCTATACCCCAAATAGAGTGTAGAAGATCATTACTCTTTTACAATAATTGTAAGGATATTATTGGTTTGCAACTTTCACATAATTCATATAATAAACGACAAAGTTATCTCTCTCTGATAATTGTGTAATCCATTATTCATGTGGTGATTAGTTGGGGAAATTATTAAAACAGGTTTAGAACTTTCATAGATCAGTACTAGTAATTAATATAATGCCGCAGATGCTGAAAAAGTAAAACTAGTAATAATATTTAATTAATAACTCACGTTTTTGGCTGCTGTGCTAAATGCTTCTCTGTGGCTGATATCTGGATTACTCGCCTTAATTCTTTGTATTTCCTCCCTGCAATATTCATTCACAATATTTAATTATTATTGAACACTTTGTAAGGCTTGTTTGGGTATTAGTTAAAAAAATCTTGATAGTATTTTTACTAATAATGATTTTGGATTCCAACATTTGACACAAGTAAGATATTTTTTTTCTAAAAATTCTTTTACTTGCAGTAAAATTATAAACAAATGAGTTCATTTTTGTTATGTATTAAGTGAGCATCGTTCTCAAGAAAATTTGTGAAACTATAATTTATAATCTAGACTATATTTTTTATCATATTATATATATTAAAATTCAAAATTGTTGGAATTTTATCGTTCCTGTATATTCATTCATAATTTTTTCCTTGCTAGTATAGGCTTAGAAGATCTATACTAATAAATTAGTTCTGTTAGAAAAAATTATAACATTGCCAATAACCCTAATTGATTTTATTACAAAAAAATTTAATTTATAATGTTCAAATTGTTACAAATTAGCTACAAAATAAAATTTCATAACTAATATTTAAGGGTATTGAATTTGATAAGTTTTATTTTACCAGTAACTATGAATTAGCTAAAAAAGTGCATATATTGGTGAAGGGTATTAGACTACTAGCTGCAAATTTATAAAAAATTAAAATAAAATTTAGTTAGAAATTAAATTTATAAATAATTCAAATTAGCTACAAAAATATTTACGTAGTTAATCAAATATGAAATCTCCATAATTAATTGATAGCTAATATGTAATTAATGTATTTTGCTACAATTTTTTTGAATGAGTTGAAACTTTTTTGAAATGATTCTAAAATTATAATTTACTAACATATTGGTTCTAATAATTATAATTTACATGTTAGATACATTATCATAAACAATTTTTTCTCCACCCGTTATCATTTTCTGATGATATCCATTCTGTTTTCATGTATTGTATATTCGAAATTTTTCTATAATTATTTTTTAAAATTGTTTCCCCTTTTTCAAACGATGATGTAGTATATACATTATTTCACCAAATAAATTATGATGGTAGCTATATGGAGTATTACATAACCTTTTTATACTCGTTTTGCTTCGATCATTTTAAATCTCTAATTTTCTAATAATTTACATAAACATGAACTTAATTACAATGTCTAATTTGAAAATAATTTTATCCTGCCATCACTAAGCCGATTACTCCCTCCATTTTTATATATAACCAAATATTTTGACGGTAGTATAATTTTAAATATAAGCGAAATCAATTATTATAATTGTTTTAACATAGCAGTTTATCAAACATGCACTCATTTATTGCAGATGCTTTAAAATAGCAAGAGATTAATTTAATGAAGGATAATTTTAAAAAAATTGATTTTTAATGGACTTAAGAAAATTAAATAAGATCAACTAAATTTTTTAAAGGGAGTGAATTAGGTTTTTTTTTTTTAATATATTCGAAAACGGATGGAGTATATTATTTCAATCATGAATCTCATTAGTTCTCTGATTAGGGCTTAAACCATTGTTTTTCCACTGGAGTTTTAGTGGGACTTTACTCTTTACCACTATATCAAAAAGACCTATGTCTAGGACCCGGATCCAACATGACAACTTAATTAAAATATTTTTTTAAAAATAAATTAGGTATTTTTAAAGAATTTCGGAATAAACATTATTTAGTTTATATTTAGTAATATAATATACTTAAATTATAAAATTAAGATGTCAAATAATACAAAATTTTAAGTCTAGAGAATTAAAAAAATATAAGAGTAGATGTGTATAAAATACAAGAAAACTCAAAATTTTACTTATGAATTTATCACATAATTGCTCATCCCCAATTCTAAATAGGTCCATCACTGACACCAACACCCAACACCCATGTTGGCAGGTAGATATATACATTATGTTTGTGCATATGTGAATATGCCAAGAGTATACATTTGGTTCAGTTTATTTTTTTAGTCAAATAAATTCTAGCTTTCGATTTTTTGTTTTTGTAAATAAGACATACATTAATTTTTTAAAAAAATAATTCCCAAATATATATGCACCATGCAAGAGTAGGAAGATTCAAAATGGGAAATTCTAACTTGAAAGATTACTTACTTAATGAACCGATTATAAGCAGATGGAACACGCTGTCTCTTCTCAGGAGCTGTGTGGATTATGAGCATATTTAGTTTGGAATATAGAATAATAGAATGTAAATACAAAAGCCATAAATCAACAAATAAAAATTTCACATATTAATCTCATAAAAAATCACATATTAACTAAATAATGTTTTTTTAACACTAGTAAATTGGTTAAGCTAGAACTTTTAACAATATTAAAAGCCTTAATTATCTCACTAATCTATATATATTTATTAAAAAAAATATGCATGTCTTTACCATTCAAAAAATTCTTTTACATGTGTTAATTATCTCATGTACATTTTATTACAGTTACTTTAAAAAAGTGCAAATAGGTAGAAATTTTTTTAAAGTCTGTGATTTACTACATAAATATCATAATTAACGACGGTTTTAACTGTGATATAAAGTAAGATTTTATAGTAAACTGCACGCTTCAAAAAAATTATATAACTATTTGTACATTTTGAAAATAATTATAATAAATAAAATACATTAATATAATATTACTCAATAAGAATTATGGTAAGTGTAAAGTGTAGTAATGCATGTATGTATGAATGTTGAAGGTAGCTAGCTAGGGCACAGTATGATTGCAATCAATTAAGGATGGGTCAATTTGGTTATGAAAGGTCACCATCTAGTTGGGGACAATTAAATTGATGAAGAACAAAAAGTGGCCAAATAGGGAAGGCTTTGTACCAAAGAGAATTGGAAATGCAGAGAGATAGAAGGCCACTCTTATGAATAACTTGGGTTCATATTATAGGACAAGTGACCCTCAATCATCATTACTTTCTTCTGCTTTTTTTTTTTTAATTAATTTCCTTACATTAAACACTTTCTGCCACTAACTTAATAACTAGCTACTATCACTCTCTCTGACCTTATAACGAAAAAATACTCAGCCTACCTTCCTAGGACCCCCCACCCCACAACTCCCCAAGCCTTCTTCTTATATTACTTCAAATTAAGATGCTAATTATGGAAGTATTCAACAGGTTGGTCCAGTAATTGAAGAGTGAAACTTTATGTAGCAGTTTTTTACTCCCAATTCTTGGGGGTGCATTTCTTCTTATCAAAGATGTAAGAGATATGTCATGAGTTTTGTGGGTCAAAAATTAAAATGTCAATAAATGCTTTACTCTCAAGATGAAAAATTTTTACTTTTGATTTGTTAACATCTTGACAAGTGACATAATTAACTAATGTAAGTAATACTTAACAAAATAGTTTTGTATGGTAGTTAGAGGAGTGAAGCTTTAAGTAAGAGTCATCAGCTCAAACTCATGTAAGTGTAGTTTTGTTAGAAAAAATTGTAATACTCACGACGGATGGGAGGAATCCTAGGTTGGTCATGGTCCACAGACTCAAATGCTTTGCATTTTGAAGATGATCCTGCTAATTCCTTCATGCTGCTTGCTTCCTGAATGCTCAGATGTTGCTTCTGTAACTTAATTAATACCAACAATTAAAATTCACTATCAATAACAGAAATTGTTAACACCCACACACACAATAGGAGTGTGAATTAATGAAAAAGAGAGTGATGGGCTAAAGAAACAATTATAAAAGAAAAGAAGTAATAAGCATCAGTTGGAGTAGAGATGACTAATGCAGATCATAATCACAATCTAATGCAATTTTAGTAACTACCAAAATCATATGATGTTATGATGACATAATGTCTTAGAACGGACCGAAATTTGAAACCTTTATCGAAAAAAGAGAGAAAATGAAAGAGTGTATATAATACCTGAAGGTCTTGATGATGAGGTGGGAATGATTGAAGAGAAGCTCCCATGTTAACTGACAGCAAATTGGCACAATGCCCACATCGAACCGTCACTATTGTTAGCAAACTGCTGCATGGAACACTTACCTGCCATTTCCCAATTACAACAATAACAAAATATATATTATTATTATTTCCATTTTCATTAGCTTCTACTCATAATGTATGTGGATTCAAAACGATCCACACTTATATATGATATCTAAATTCAAATGTGAAATCAAACACACACGAATACGAAGAACAGAACAGCTTTTATACCATGAATTAAGGTAAGGTAGGTTCTTAATTAATGTTAGAATTTGGTTGGGAAAAGTTAAAAAAATAATATGAAATGGCATTCCAAAGAAATAGCACCAACCAACCAGCATTGCAAGAAGCTGATATGGAAGTGAAAGAGTTGGTTGGTGACTTGGTGAGGCAGATCAGAAGAAGAAGAAGAAGAAAAAAGATGAGAAATAATTAAGCTTTCTTTTGTTTTATTTGATTTAGAGAGAGAGAGAAAATGTGTGTCCACTTTCCAGTGATGAGGAGTTATAGGAAGATAGTGCATAGAGCAGTAGTGCAGCAGAAACCATATTGAATTGAATTAAGACATGTTATGTTAGCAGCAACATCTGACACTCCCCTATGCCTAATTCAAAAGTTAGCACTCCCACACAAAAACACACACATTTGTGGTTTTGTTATTCATGTCTCCTTCTTTCTCTTTTCATATTCTTTTTTAAATTAATAAGCGAAATGTACTCACAGAGATTTGAACAAGAAGCTGCTACTTAAAATAGCACTTTTCAACTGGTGCTCATTTCATAAGGTTTTAAATTGCAGTATGTTTCACATGATGACAATTCTATATCTCATTGTGATCGCGGCCTAATCAAAAACACATTTGAATGACGACTGCAACTGCAATTTAAAATGTTTGTTATAGGGTGGAAGGGGGTAGTATGGTGGGTGGGTGGGTGGGGATGACTTTTTGGCAGCCCTGACAGAGCAAGGCAAGATGATAAAAGATGGAAATTGTTGTTGCTGATAAATCTGATCATCACAGTGAAGAAGAGATATAATAAAGAAAGAAAGAAAGAAAGAAAGAAAGAAAGAAAGTGAGTAGTGAGTGAGTGTTGAAAACGACCTCACTGGAACGGAAACCATAGACCCTAACTTCCATCAACAAACAAACAAACAAACCCTTAAATATAATTAAATTAACCACACACACTCACTCACTCACTCACTGCTCCTCCTGCACTCTTAACATGCATCCATCATCTCCATTTTCCTTTCTCAAAAGGAGTAATTTCAACAGGACATCACATACATAATTAAAGCTCATTTATTTAAATTAAAGACCCAAAAAAGAAAGAGAAAGAGAAAGAGAGAGTATACTATAGCATTCTCGATCGTCTCTTATGGAAGAGAAACAACAGTGCTGTCTCAGTACTTAAAGACAATTACAAGGATCTGAGTTTTTGTGTGAACCAAAAAAAAAAAAAAGAAAATTGCTTCAGAGTAGTAGTACTGGCAAATCATGATGAACAGAATTCCCACCTACCTAACTCCAATTTCATCACTCCAACGGAATCAAATCAACCACACATACACTCATCAGGAAACACAAAACTGACACCACAACCTAAGAAATTCATTCATTAATTTTTTTAGAAAAATAATTATAAACTTAGACTTTTGATGTGAATATACATATATATAATTTTGATCATATGTATGTATATGTGATGCTATATACATATAATATTCTTTTGAGAAAGTACTCAAATAATAAAAAAAATTATTAATTAAGAGAGGGAATTGAAGCTAAGGGGCTCTATATAATAGAAGAACCCTAATATATAAACCTGGAAGTAGCTTAGCCCTATATATCTATACCTATTCTCATATGTATGTATAGCCCTCAAATTTCTCAAGGTCTATGCATTTTGTTTATAAAATTAAACATCTTGGAATTGCTTCATTCAGTTCAGCCTCATGTATATTTAAAATTCCCTTGTTACCCCTCAAATTAGGATATTTCTTTCATTCCAAATGTAAGATCCACAATTCTTTTGGAAATTAAACTCACTTTTCTTCTGCAACCACCAACTCTTTAGGATAATAGAGAAATTACTCATAAAATATAAGTAATTAGGAGTGGAAATCTTGATCTAAAGTGAATTCAAGTCAAGAAATTCACTTCATTAATGGATTATAATCCAATTCCCACGGAGAATTCAAGTGTATGTATGTGCATATATAAATAACCCTTGTTTATTTTATTTTTTCTTTGGTGATGTAAATTGAGGAAATATATGTGGAAATTAGGTGATGAAATAAGAAAATTAAGAAGGAAGAGAGAGAGTTGTACCGCAAGAGTGGTGTTGCAGAAGTTGCAGTGAACATAACAAACACGTTCGGTTGCCATATTGATGTCCATTGACATTTTTCTTTCTTTTTTTTTTTTCAATTTTTGATGAGATCAGATTTATATATATATATAGGCACTAGATCGAATTCCCTTTTGCTGAAACAAAGTGAACGAGAAGCTTGCTTAGCTAGATATATCAACGATAAAATTTTACAGAAGAAGAAGAAGAAAAAAGAATATAATATAAGACGGAGAATCATATCATATCATCATAAAAGTTTTTATGAAAAGGGACTTTAATTTATTTGTTTTTTATTTTTATAATAACCGAATACTAATTTCTCTGACTCGTCCCAAAATATCACCAAAGTCATAAATTTTAACTCGCTTGATTTTTTCAATAAAGTCTCTTTCATACGCAAAACACACTATCAGAATATATATATTTAAAAAACTTAATTATTTATCAATTATATTAAATTTTAAATTGTTAATTTTGTTTTTTTTTTGTAGCGTGGGGTGAGAGAGTAGTACTAATAAGAAATGTGGAATGAAGAAAGGATGGGACTGGACTGGTCTGGTGTGGTCGGGGAAAGGGAATGGGAATGGGGGGATTAGTGGTGGGTTATGAGAATTATTATGATCAAGTTTGAAAAGATGGATTATAGGAATTTGCGTGTGTGAATTGAAACAAGAAGATTTTAAGTAGGGATTTATTTATTTTGAATTTGTAAGTGTATGTATATACTAGTATGTGAAGAGAGAGAGAGTGTTATGATTGAGAAAATGAGTGGGTGGGAGTGACCCATCTCACTGGCGTTCTGTAGCGGACGAGGGGGGCGAGATATTAATGCTAGCTCCCAATCTTATACACATACACTACACACACTCATATATGACTCATAAGAGAGAGAGAAAGAGAAAAAACAAAAAAAACAAAAAAAACAAAGATTACGATTATGGTTATGACTATATGGATCACCAGCAGCAACATTCTTATTAAAATTTGTGTCATTCTATCCAATACTCCCTTCATTCTAAAAGTATTATTTTTTAATTTCTAATTAATTCACGCATATTAAAATAAAATAAGTAGTTAAAATAATTTGTGGCATTGAATTTAATAAAATTTACGTTAACTTTTAAATATTACCCTTATTTAGTTTTTTTTTGTTTTATAAATCTCTCTCATCACATTCTCTATTTACCTTAAATGGAGCTATGTTATTGATTGACTCTATGGTTAAAAATTATAAACTCATTCAATACAATAAGGGCATATGAGAAAAAAACTATTTAATACTTCACATCCTTTAAAAAGTAACTTATAAATAGGAACATCAAATATTTCTAGAATGTGACTTATAAATAGGAACGGAGGGAGTAATACTTATTTTAATCTTTAATTTTTGTTTCAAGATAATTGTCATTTTAAGATTTAAGATACAATAAATTTATATTTTAATATTTTTATATCACATTTTTCATTCACCAATTATCATTTCTCTTTTTAAATATTTTATTAATTCTTAATCCACTCATTTTAAAAATTTGTCACAATCAATAATTTCTTAATATATGTGAAAATGATTAAAATGACAATAATTCTTAAATGAAGGAAGTATTTTTTATTTTAATATTTTTTTAAAGTTAAATTAACTTTTTGGCTCATATACTTATAACTCATTTTCGTTTTAATTCATATTATGAAAAGTTCTTTTTAGTCCCTACATATATTTTTCGTTTTTATTTTAGGCTATCTTATATATATGGTATTTTTTTTACCACTATTGCCTACATTGATTGCCACTTATCAAGACTGGTCTATCTCCAAAGTTTGTTGGTCATTGACCTAGAGATGCACTGGCATTCTTCTTCGCAGCACTTCTGAAGCGGGTGAGTTTGTGATGACAGTTTTCTGGTAGCTCTTGGCGTCGTAGATAGATTTCGTCTAGTTGTACCTTGTCTGACGTTGTGCAGTGGCGCGGTTGCATTAGTGGAGTTGCGAGAATTAACGGCAGGAACTAACGGAAAATGATGATGACAATAAGAATTAAAATAAAATAAAAAACAATTATAGAAACTAAAAAGAATATATTTTTTTCTTTATATAAAGATCAATACGAAAAAAGTAATTAAAAGTATAGAAGTTAATTTAACCTTTTTTCAATATATGTAATTTTTGTTTTAAGTATTACAGTGAAACTGTTATTGAAGCCAATTTTATCAACACATATGAGGGTTTTATAGTTTAGAATTATCAGTTTGAAAAGAATATTTTCGTAATCTACGTGATGATATCTGGTCAAATATATATATGTTGTTAAGAGAGAAAAATAAGAATTGGTATATATATGTATGTTGGGTGACAAATTAAATGGTTCACTAGTTTGTTCGTTCTACAACTTTTTCAAAGAATTGAAGACCTTTTTCAAGTCTAATCTGACCCTCACACACAATCGGAGTTAAAAGGTTCAAGAAACTCTAATTAGTAAATCAACCTGTCTAAATCAACTTATTCTAAATCCCTAAATCTTAATTACACACCAAGTCAACAAAGCGCAGCCAGGGTTTATTAAATAGTAATAATAATGACGACCAAAGACCATGGTGATGACAACACTTAAAGTGATTGGTTAAGAAATATATATATTTAATATAGTGACTATATATAGTCACACTTAAAAGAATTGATAATTAAAAATATTAAAATAAATTTGAGTTTATATTTATTGATAAACATAATAAATTTAAAATTATAAAATTTGAAGAAATTGAATTTAAATAATTTAATCTAGAGATTAAGTTTATTGACATTGGTGGGGGTTGTAGTTAAGATATAGGTCCCATTACCAAAGACGGGAAATTGGGTTTTGTCCATTTATGTGTCTGCTTCTCTATTGCGGTGTACTGTACTATTTCCATTTTGCAAAGTGAATAGACATCTTTCTTCTTTTTTTTATTTTTTACTGTACATATTCATGTATTTTCCTGTGAAACCACTTACACGTGCCATTTGTCATTACTTGCTACTTTTTTTTTTATTTCTTTAAGAAATTAGGTATATTCAGTAAACGTAAAAAATACTAGTGACGATGGTCGAAGAAATGTTGTTAATTTTAGTGGTTTATAGTTTTTCATGTACTGTTGGGAGTGGCTAGAGAGGGAGTATAAAAGGGAAGACACCACTAGCAACTCAAAACCTGAAGGCATTAAGTGTAAGGGTTTTTTTATTTATAAACACTTCACTTAGCTCTTAACCATCCAATGTGAGACTTCACTTCCCACTTCACTCTCAACATGTACTCACCAAAACATAGTGTATTAGGTTGTTATTTTGTTTTTTTTGTTACAAAAAAAATTATATTTTTTAAATAAAAATTATTTAGTCAATTCTTAATATGATAAAATTTCAAATTATTTAACAATTTTTGAATATGTGTGAAAAATATTAAAAGAATTTAATAATAGAATGTAGAGTTATTTCTTACTATTTTTAATTTGACTAAAAGTGCTTCAAAATTATTTTTAAAATATTTATATAATAATTAAAAGTACTTCAAAATTACATTATTATCAATTTTTATCTAAAATATTAATGTAGAAATTTAATAAATCTTACAAATTAATGACATATAATACTACTGTTAAAAAATACATGAAAAAAGTATTTCTATCCGTTTTGTTAATTTTGTATGTTGAACGAAACCGATAGAAATAAGGTTACAATTTACAAGGGTATATGTACTACAATTAAATGGAGTTTTTTAACTTACGCACGGGATAAACATTTTAAAGGAAAAATTTTTAGTGAGAAAAAATAAAAATTAATTGATTTATGTTTTAAACTACTTATTGTTCTTTCCATGTTGAGATTGTTATCTTGTGTAATATTGCACATATTGACAAAAAGGAAAATGTTAAACAATTCTCTTAGAACACTTGTTAAGGATACAAAAATAGTAATGTTTTATCGAAATTGATACAATTTATTGTCTCAAAAGTTAAAAATTATTCAATGAACATTTTTTATAGAAAGTCAAAGCATTAAAAAATATGTAGTTATTACACCATAACAAGTGCCCTAAGAACCCCATTTAAGAAAACCCTAAATACAAGACTAATTAAATACTATAGCGTTCCATTCATTTTTATCAGCACCAAACACCATAAAACACATTATGTTAATCTATTTTATTTTATAGTAAGGGTTCTTTTAATTAGTGCAATATTACACAGGTTAAGAAACTAAAAATAAAAATAATACACATTATTAATATTTTATTTTTTTCAAAAAATATTTTCTATTTTTGGTTTCTTAACCTGTGCAATATTGCACAGGTTAAAAAAATCCTTATAGTAATTGCCAAACAGACCCTACTAGGTAATTAGTGATGTTTTTACCACCATTTTTTTATCAATATTCGACGGTGGATTCCCATGGAACAAAAAACAAACCGTCTTAAATTCAGTTCACCAAAGCATTAAATCCTTCACATGTCCTCTAATAATATCTACCTAAATTTTCAAATTCCTCCATGAAAAGTAGTAATTTTGTACTTCAAAAACATATAGAATGTGCATTAATAAATGAATGTATATATCACTTGAAACAAAAAAATCTTATACAACCAAAAAATCATATAAATCGTTTGGATTGCTCCCGTCATTAATAATCTTTTTATATATTAATATGTTAATATAGATATATTTTGAAATTAGACTAATAATTAAGAATAAAGCATCACATCTGATCCCCAACTTTATAAGAAAAGTTCACATAAGTCATTGACTTTCGCGAGATTTCATTTAGGTCCCTGACTTTGTCGACCATTGTTCAGTTAGGTCCCTAACGTTAACCACCATTTTAACACCGTTAACAGAAGTTCAAATCAGTCCTCTATTTGAATCAAAAGTTCAAATTAGTCCCTATGTTTATTAATAAAAATTTGTTTATTAATAAAAATTTAAATCAGTCTCTATGTTATGTATCAAAAGTTTAAATAAGTCCCTATATTTATTATTAAAAATTTAAATCAGTCTATTTGTTATTTCGGTTAACGGTGTTAAAACGGTAGTTAACGTCAGGGACCTAGGCGAACAACATTAGATAAAGTCACGGATCTAAGTGAACTCTCATAAAAGTCAGGGACCTAAGTGAATTTTTGTTTTAAAGTTAAGGACCTATGTGATAATTATTTCAATAATTTAATTATCTATACTAAAAATTAGATAACCATGAGCTAGAAAAAAAATTGTTAACCGATAGAAAAGCATAAATTTTCTATAATAATAAATAATTAAGTATATAATTACTAATAATTAATTATGTTAAAAAAGGTCAAAATATATATATTCACATTAATAGATAATTATGTTTGAAAAAGTCTATATTAACTGAAATTTCCCTAATAATATATTTTATTTTTTCATCAGTATATGAAAATTTTCTAAATGTGTATTTGTATTATGCTAAATAAAAAAATTAATTTTTAATAAATTATAAATTAATTAATAAGCAATCGACATCAAGGAGGGTTTCTTTTAGTGCACTGACCAGCACTTTCTGCATGCATGTGGTCTCTTCCACCATAAAGTGCCATTATCTTAAACATTGGACTACAGATATCCATTCCTCTAATTGGTCCCCTCTCTCTCTCTCTCTCTCTCTCTCTCATCTACACATACTTTTCTTATTTCTTATACTTCAAATTAATTATCCTATTCTCCATTTAATTATCTAGTTAATTAGTCTTTAATTTTATATAGTTGTCCTCATATTTTATTTTCATTTTTTTTTGTCATGTGTACTGATGAATTTTTTTTTTTCACCAATGATATATTTATTGTCATTAATTAGTTAGATAATTTCTTTTGGCAAGATTAATTAGTTAGATAGAGAGCAAAGTTTTGCCTAAATCAGAACTCTTAACTAGTTATAGCAACCAATAAAATCCGACATAACTGATAGATAAACTAAAGTGATAAAAGTTTCAATCTTAATCATCATATATATAAAAAATGTTTTAGTTGGCAAGTGACGGACTCATTTTGAGGATTTTAATTTCTAAAAGAAATTAATCTTTCATTGTCGATTAAAAGATATATTTAATTTTAAAAGGAAAAAAAAAAAACCTCATCCCCTTGGTTGCATATATATAATTTGAACAGAGGCTAACACAGTAACAGGTACGATAGGGTTGATTGAAGATAAGCTATAAAGATGCTATGAATCATGGCATCATTCTAAAAACGCGGTTCATGTCTTCCAATCGCCCCATTTTCCATCATTCACATACATTGCCCTTTTAAATTAAATTAATTATGTTCTATTACATCTAAATTTTCTTGTTAAAAACAAGTAAGTTTTAATTTACATTCAGGTGTAATTATTTTTAACGCGTGTATTTTGGTTTCTGTATTTTTTAAGTATAATACAAAAATTATATTTAGTAACAGTTTTTATTAAAATTAACGACGGTTTTAACCGTCATTAATTTTAACTCTATACTCAAATAGAGAATTTGAAAAGTACAAGAGTTTAAAATTCACGGTTTGAAAATAATTATACTTTAAGTGCACGTACAGTAAAATTTAGGGAGTGAAATTTATATCTCATTACCCATTTAACAAACATACACCGTTTTGAATGGAATTTATTAAGATGTCCTTGGTTTTATTTTTCTTTTGTTACTTTTCGAAAGAACTAGATAACTTGACATAATTGCGATGATATGGTTTCAACTTGTGCTGAATTTTATTACAATGTCTCCACTAAAATTATTCTCAAGGGTGTGGTGGTTGCCTTGCCTTCATCCCATATTGTGTACTTGGCATTCTTAGAATACCCTAGTTTTTCAATAATTTCAAATAAAATCATTAATAAGAGATAATTAAGTTTGACTTTATTTAAGGACATAATTCAAATTGTGCAATTATTAATATTACTACATTCAATTCCCCAAATCATTATTTATTTGAGTTGTAATGTGTATATGAGATATACCATTTTAATTTTTTTTTTTAAAAAAATAATTAGAGTTCCTATTAATAATGATGCATGTTAGTTAGGGATCTAATGTATTTGAGTAAACAATGTATTTTGCTAAATACTATTAATGTTTAAAGTGTATCACGACTAGTTAACCCACACTATAATGTTATAGTTTTGATGTTACGTTATGAAATTTGTTTAACTGTAAATTACAGTTTATAATAACCATATTTAACGCTGGTAACGTGATTTAAATGCGACCACAACACTAGCAACTTGAAATATCATCGGTTGGAGAAACTAAAGTCTGATTCTTGGCGATAATATTAGGGGTGGAATTGGGAATGGGATGCACTTGGTGTGCTTGATATCAAAACCAAATGTGCTTTAATGATTTTTTTTTTACTTTTTTTTTTTGGAAAAAATGCAGTAGAGGGCTAGAGCCTCAGTTTTTTTTTTTGGGGAGGGGAGGGGGAATATTTTTGTACTCCTTGCCGGAAGGACCAACCCTAATTATTAAATAATTCTATTCTTTATGTCATCCCTTTCTACTACATATATATGTTTCCTCTTCTTCCCAAGAGAATAACCTTGATAGGGTGATGAATAGAAACTTCCTCTGCAAGGGAGCAAATGATTCTCATAGGCACTCAATAAAAATCTTTTGGTGTTGGTGGAGGACGTTGGCATTTTGGAGTTTCCGTGTTGCTCAAATAGCTAAGAAGCTTAACTTTAAGTAATAATTCATCGACTCGAATTCATGTGAACTCTAGATGCACGTTTGGGAAGCTTGGATAGAACCAACTTAACCAAGAGAAGTGCCTTTGGGTAGAAGTCTCTCTCTAAGAGATAATCCTATTCCACAAATGAGAATATAAAATCTGGGAGTCTTTTTTTTTTTTCCTTGAAATCTGGGGACTCTTGATTGATCCCTTATCTTTTGTTTTTTGGATCGAATAAATCTGAACATCATTAATCCCTTGTCTGGAAGGCTATTAGTAGTATTCAGTAATAAGATGAGGATTGTTATTTGCACCATCCATATTTGTTAACCACACTAATTTTTTGTTATTTTATTGTAGAAATTAAATTCTGGAGTAAATTTAAAAGGTTATTTTCCGAAGTTGAAAAAATAAGTCACTTTTGAAATTCGATTGTTGAAAAAGTAAAAAAACTGAGGTGTTGTTATTATTATATTAAAAGGGTGTAATAAAAAATCTAACACAGTTAGTAAAACTTCTTAAGTAAGCTAACCAAGAATCAAATCTTAACTGTGTATATGCAAAAAAACTTTTATTAAAAAAAATTGTATTCACTTTAATTATTTTTTTTTGTCTCAAAAGCGATTAGTCAATCTCATTCATCTGTCAGCTGCGGATATCTTGATGCATACCAAAAGCACATTAAAAGGGTGGTGCGAAAAGAAGATTTGATGAAGGCACTTTATCTATTGAACAAAACAATACGGGCCTTTGTATGAATGAGAGTAAAGTGATCTCATTTTTAATTGAGAAGGTGTCAATCCATATGTCTATGACAATGTTACAATTAAATAATTTTATTAAAGTCCGATGAAAAGCAGAAAAAAAAAGTTAATTAAAGAAAACTGTTTAGACCAATGGGGATAAACCCAAAAAAAAAAACAGGGAAGACCCATAATTCTACTGTGAAGGTGTTACAAAAGGGTGGATAGGATTAGCACCATTCTTATTGGGAGTGGCACCATTCTTTTTAGTATACAAATTTATAATTCTTACCTTTAAAAAGGATGGTGTCACTCCTAATATAGATGGTGCTAATCTCATCTTCCTTACAAAAGTCAGTTTTGAAGTAGAAGTGTAGAACTTACCAAAAAAAATAGAAGTCTAGAAGTCGAGGAAAAAAAAGTAGAAGTGTAGAATGTTGTCCAATAAGAAAAAATTAGAACTCAATTTGACAAGCTCTACTATTTGGAGTGGCGCCACACCACCTTACAAAAAATGACAAAATTACTTTCTTCGGAGAATGTGATCCAAAAAATTTTGGATGAATTGATCTGGAAGTTTTTGAATCACATTTTTTGAAAATATGTATTACTCTTATTTTTCAAAAAAAACAAAATTGAATCTCTAGATTACATTATTTTGAAAATTTTTGGAGTAGATTTTTTTTTTTAAAAAAAAATCAAAGCGTATCCGGTGATTAATTTTTAATATTATTTAAAAAAAAGTATAACTCTATAAAGTTTATGACAATATTTTTTTTATTAATTAATTATTTTTTCTGAATTTAAAACTTAATTTTTAATATGTTCTAATTTAAAAAGGTCCATTTGATAAGAACCCGGTTTTTAGTTCTACAAGCTTTGGGAACCATGTTAACAGGTTCTTCAAAATTTGCACAAGTCAGAATTGAAGAATGAGCAGATCTTGGGGAATGAAAATCTAGATTATGAATACAACTGTTACGCCACTTCTATATAAAAAAAAACATGAAGTTATAATCTTGACTTCAGTTAAAAAGAGATTAAAATACTTTATGTTATGTAAAGCAAGGATTAATTTTGAGGATTTTAAAATTTAAGGGACAAAGAATATCAAAAAAATTAAAGGACAAAAATTTAGGATCTGTTTGATTAGATTTTGATTTTAAATTTTTTAAAAATATATTATAAAATAAATTTTAAAAGCAATTTATAATAAAAGAGAAATAAATTTTTAATGCAAATCAGTATATTAATATAGAAATCTGAAAACTGAAACAAAACTGATTTAGATATTTTTAAATTTTTTTAATTTTTAAAAACTAAAAAATATATACGAATTCTGAAAACTATTTTTGGAAATTAATATGCTTGACAGATTATAGTTTTCAGAAATCATTATCAAACAAATCCTTACTCTCTCTTTTTCTTTTCACGTAACTGTAAAATATACCCCTAAATTATTAGTTTAATGGTTTTACGAATGATTTTAAATCTTCGTACTATATATTTTCACATATCTTTTTACTTATGATTTAAAGAATATTTTTTTTCAAGACATAAATTGTAATTAATTTTATATTTTATTATTTAGCTTATTAAGAAATAAAAAGAATATAAGATAATTTTTAAGATGATATAACATTATTTGTAATTTTACTCACGAGTCAACTATAATGTGATAATTGACCGTTATTATCTTCTAACAACAGATCTAAAATTAGAACTATTCACTCCATACATTTTACTAATCTCGCAACACATAATACTAATCTAAATTTTAATTCTCAATTGAATTTTATTAAAATGTAGTATAGTGTTTTTTCATTAAATGAATTCTAATCCTCAGACGAAAACGGGTTCTATATTCTCCCGGCGAGATAAATGTGTGATAAAGAATAGTAATGAATCAAATCAAATATAGTTTTTCGTTTTGAAGTCACAACACATCCTTTACATGCTACAAAGATTCTAAATTCAAAAAACCAAATTAAAAACACACAGAGACACACGCTGTAAGTGCCTCACCTACCCCTCTTTCAAACCTTTCACCACACACTCCATAAATCATAATCCTCACATCCTTAACATCTCAACATTCACACCCTTCTCCTCAAACCAACCTTTGAGAAGGAGTTTCGAACCGCAATTTAAAACCTTGATCTCCGGTAACGCAATATATGAAGCTAGCTAGAGGACTAGCCATAGTGTTCCTTCTTGTTGCTCTGTACTGTGGGTTAGACCCATTCGAGCACAGGCCAACACTGGGGTTCCCTAATTTTGAGGTGCATAGAGTGGAACTGCCAAAATGGTCAGAGGTTCCCACAGATAAAGACAAACAAAATTGTTTGCAGAAATCGAAGGTAATGTTTGTGAATGAAGTGCAGGGACCGGAGAGTGTTGCGTTTGATCCTCTTGGACGTGGACCCTACACTGGTGTTGCTGATGGAAGGGTTCTGTTTTGGAATGGACAGAATTGGTCTGATTTTGCTTACACTTCTCCCAATAGGTCACTTTTCTCTCTCCCTTTTCTAAAACTTTTTGTAAAAGTTCATGGACTAAAAACATATTTAATCTTAATTCTTTGATTTTTTGTATGTTTGTTTCTAAACACAGGTCAGAACTATGCAATCCAAAGGCATCTGCAACGCCATTTAGTTATGTGGAGACAGAGCACTTATGTGGAAGGCCATTGGGACTCAGATTTGACAAGAAAACTGGTGATTTGTACATTGCAGATGCATATTTTGGGATCATGAAGGTTGGGCCTGAAGGTGGTTTAGCAACATCCCTTACAACTGAGGCTGAAGGGGTTCCTCTGAGATTCACTAATGATGTGGATGTTGATGCAGAGGGGAACCTTTATTTTACTGATAGCAGCACTAATTATCAGAGGAGGTATGCTATCAATCTGTTACATAACGCATTTCACAAAGGATATAATTGATTTATATTCTGTACTTTTGGCTTGGTTGGTTGGTTTGATCAGATATAATTCTGCATGCAGGAATTTCATTCATCTGGTATTCTCTGGTGAAGGAACTGGCAGGGTTTTGAAATACAACCCTGTGACAAAGGAAACAACTGTTTTGGTGAGGGATGTTCATTTTCCAAATGGCATTTCCTTAAGCAAGGACGATTCCTTCTTTGTCTTCACTGAAGGGATGACTGGAAGGTGAGCTTAATTATCACATAACTCCTTTCTATTTTTCTACTTTATTTTCAGCACTGTGTTAGTGCAAGAGTATGCATGATCAAGGCTCTCATTGCTCAAGTTCTTTTTTACCCACAATCTAACACTAATACAACCTTTTTACTTCGGCAATGATTCTAAGAAATCTATAATTATACTCCTTTGATCATGAGTTCGAATCACGAAAAGTTCTGTGTTACATAATCAATTATTCTGTCGAAACCATAGTATTTATATAAGAAAAGTCATATTTCAGATATTTCATAAAAGAAAATCAGTTTTACTCGCTTGTTAAGTGAATTTGAGGAAACTATCTACAAAACATCACTTTTTGGATATTTGTTATCCAAACATGTTACTTCAGAATTAATTTTACTCAAAACTAATTTTATAAAATCACGTTAATAAAAAATCATGCTAATGTTAATCAGAGAACTTCTAAGTCCATTAGCTTTTATAGACAATTCCATTAACTTTTGTACTTTAAACACTGCAAAGTCCTTTTTCTGTAATGCATGCTAATGTTATTCAGAAAACTTCTAAGTCCTTAACTTCAGTGTTTACACTTATTCTACAGGTTACGCCAGTTCTGGCTGAAAGGGGACAAAGCAGGGACTCTAGAAACCCTAGCAATCCTCCCTGGTTTTCCAGACAACGTGAGGGCCAATGAAGATGGTGACTTTTGGGTAGCTATCCATTGCAGAAGGAACATGTACACTTACCTAAATGCCCTCTATCCAATTATGAGAAAGATTCTACTCAGGTTACCTATTTCAGCAAATATTCATTATATGATTCAAATTGGAGGCAGATTAAGTGGCCAAGTTGTCAAGTACAGCTCAAAGGGTAAAATTCTGATGATATTGGAGGACAGTGAAGGAAAAGTTGTTAGAGCAGTTAGTGAAGTTGAGGAGAAGGATGGGAAACTCTGGATGGGAAGTGTTTTGATGCCTTTTATAGCGGTTTATAACTTGATATGAAGTAAAAATAATTGGATTCTTTTTAGTAGCTATTGCTTTTATTGAAGAAGGTAAGACTAAGAATAATTTTAACTTTGCATAGTCCAATCACTCTAAAGAATCGTGTGAATAGGTTAACAACATACTTTTTTATAGTTTATAAACATAACAACCAACTTCAATTATATACTTGATTATACATTTATATTCTCTTCTGTTCTTCAAGTTCCTAAAGATGATCAGTAAAAATAATCATAGTTGTTAAAGTTAATATTTAGGTGAGTATAAAGTGATCTTTTCAATTAAGAACTATTAGTTATATCCCGTTTTATTTCATAAATCAAATTAACAATAATAATTGATCAATTTAGTTACAAAATATGTTTCAATCCCAACTATTAGAAATTGACAATAAATTTAGTATTCAAAATTAAAAAAAAAAATACTATCCAAATTTCAATCCCTAATTCTTCGACGGTATATTATAGGATTTCTACAAAAATGATTGCAATTATAAAAATATTAAAAAACTATTTAAATTGAGTTAGAAACTTTAAACTGAATAATTCATTATTTCTAGAAAGCTTCAAATAATTTAATTAACTAAAAAATTGTGTTCTCATTTTTATTTCAGAAAACACCTTATTGTTCAACTATATAGTGCACGATCTCTACAAAAATTGTAGCAATTTTAAAATTATAGAAAATTATGTATATTAAACTAGAAACTTAAAAGTGAATAATATGCTATTTTCAAATAGCTTCCAATAATTTAGGTAATTTATAAATTGCGTTTTCATTTTTATTTCGAAAAACATCTTATTCTTCAATAGTATAATACACGATCTCTAAAAACAACTTTTGTTATTTTAAAAATATTAAAAATTATGTAAATTGAGTTATAAGCTTCAAAGTCAATAATACATTATTCTGAGAAAACTTCAAATAATTAAGGTAATTAAAAAATACCTTCTTTGTTTTTATTTCGAAAAACACCTTATTCTTCAAGTGTATATTACCTGATCTCTAAAAAAACTGTTGCAATTATAAAAATATTGAAAATTATTTAAATTGAACTAGAAACTTCAAAGTGAATAATACATTGTCTCTAGAAAGCTTCAAATGATTTAGTTAATATAAAAATCGTGTTTTCATTTTTATTTCAGAAAGCATCCTATTCTTCAAGTGTATTATACACGAGTTCAAAAAATAATTGTTACAATTTTAAAAATATAAAAATTATAGATATTGAGCTAGAAATTTCAAAGTGAATAAGACAATGTTTTCAAATGTCTTCAAATAATTTAGGTAATTTACAAATTGAATTTTTATTTTTATTTCAAAAAACACCTTATTCTGCAAGTATACAAAGTACACGATCTTTAAAAAACTGTTACAATTACAAAAAATTATATAAATTGAATTAGAAACTTCAAAGTGAATAATTCATTATTTTCAAGAAGTTTCAAATGATTTAAGTAATTAAAAAATAACATATTCATTTTATTTTGAAAAACACCATATTTTTCACATGTATTCAATACTATCTCTAAAAAAATTCGCAATTTTAAAAATACTAAAACATATTTAAATTTAGTTAGAAATTTCCAAGTGAATAATACATTGTTTCTAGAAAGCTTCAAATAATTTAGGTAATTTAAAAATTAATATTTTTATTTTTATTTTGAAAAACACCTTATTCTCCGAGTGTATAGTACTTTATCTTTTAAAAAATTATTGCAATTTTAAAAAAATAAAAAAAATTATGTATATTGAGCTAGAAACTTCAAAGTGAATAAGACACTGTTTTCAAATGGCTTCAAATAATTTAGGTAATTTATAGATTGCGTTTTTATTTTTATTTTGAAAAACACCTTATTCTTCAAGTGTACAGTACAATATATCTATGTGTCAATCATAAAAATATTAAAAAGTATGTAAATTGATTTAAAATCTTTAAAGTGACTAATTCATTGTTTTCAAAAAGCTTTAAAAAATTTAAGTAATTGAAAAATACCACATTCATTTTTATTTCCAAAAACACCATATTTTTCAAGTGTATAACACATCAACTCAAAAAAAATGTAGCAAATTTAGAAATATTAAAAATTACTTAAATTGAGTTAGAAACATCAAAGTGAATAATAGTTTTCAGAAAGCTAAAAATAATTTAGGTAATTTATTAATCGCGTTTTCATTTTTATTTTGAAAAACAACCTATTCTTCAAGTATATAAGTACACGATCTCTTGCAATTTTAAAAGTATAAAAATTATGTAAATTGATCTAGAAACTTCAAATTGAATAAGTCATTGTTTTCAAATAGTTTTAAATAATTTAGGTAATTTATAAATTGAATTTTCATTTTTATTTCAAAAAATACCTCATTGTTCTAGTATATAGTACACAATCTCTAAAAAAATTGTTGGAATTATAAAATTATAAAAAATTATGTAAATTTTAGTTATAAATTTCAAAGTGAATAATTCATTGCTTTCAAAAAATTTGAAATAATTTAGGTAATAAAAAAAATACCATATTCATTTTTATTTTGAAAAACCAATTTATTCTTCAAGTGCATAGAAACGTTTTTTGCAATTTAAAAATGACAAAAGTTATGTAAAATAACCTAGAAACTTCAAGTTCATATATAGTACATTATTTTCAAAAAAAACTTTAAATAATTTAAGTAATTTAAAAACTAAACTTTCATTTTAAAATCAAAGCATCGTATTCTTCAAGTGTATACTACAGCTTTTCTTGTAGATTGTCGAATAAGTGTGTGTTTGGTTTAACATTGGTAGAATTGATTTTGGATCAACGTGATATCATAGAATTGATTTTGTGTAAATTTGATTTTAAAGTAACCTGGTTTATGTTTGGAGATTTTTTTTACAAGAGCAAGTTTAAAGTAAAAATACAGTGTAAATTTTTCAACCCAACGTGAAAGCAAGTCTCACCTTGCTTTAGTCAAAATCAATTTTGGCAACCCAAAATCAATTTCAACTTTTTCTCAACGCAAAAACAAACAGCTAATTTAACAATCAAAATCAATTTTGACTCTTTAAGATCAATTATAATCCAACCTAACATTTTTTCAAACATGCACTGAGTTGTTTAAAAAAGACTCTTCTTAAAAAATTATTACAATTTTAAAAAAATAAAAATTACGTAAATTGACCTAGAAATTTCAACTTTATACTACATTGTATTTCAAAAATTTTCAAACAAATTTAAAAAGATACTTTAATTTTTAAATCAAAACATCATATTCTCCAAGTGTGTAATATATAATTTATTTTAGATTGGAGGATACGTTGTTCTAGCTGTAATTTAAAAATATAAAAATTATTTAAATTGTCCTAGAAAAGTATTTAGTAAATTATTTTCAGTTTTTTAAATAATTTAACTAATTTAAAAAATACACTTTGTTTTTTAAATCAAAACATTGTATTATTCAAGTGTATATAGTACATGATTTTTTTCTTAGATTGAAGAATACGTTATTTAAAAACATATTCTAAAAAAATTGTTGCAATTTTAAAAATATAAAAATTATGTAAATTGACCTATAAACTTCAAGTGTATAGTACATTATTTTAAAAAAACTTTAAATACTTTAAGTAATTTTTTTTAAAAAAATTCTTTGATTTTTAAATCAAAATTTTGTATTAATTGTTTTTGTAGATTGAAGAATACATGGTTTAAAATAAATATTAATTGTTTTTGCAATTTTAAAAATATAAAAAATTATATAAATTGACCTATAAACTCCAAGTGTACCGTACATGATTTTCAATAAACTTCAAATAGTTTAAGTAATTGAAAAAAGATATTTTGATTTTTAAATCAAAACATTATATTCTTTAAATGTATAGTACATGATATTTTCTTTTAGGTTGAAAAATACATTGTTTACCATAAAATACTATAACCATGAGATTTACTATGAATATATCTCACTAACTACGTGGTTGTACTAAAATACTATTTTCAATTCACTAAGTTGTACAAAAAAAAACAATGAACAAACACATCATCACAAAAAGATTCATTAATTTAACTTACCAGGACATTATTTGATTAATTTTTTCTTCATTTATGACTCTGTAGGTTTTCCTGTATTGTTACTTTACATATTTTTTATTTAAAAGAAATATTTACTTTACAAAAGCAAGTTAACATTAAAAAGAATGGATCAAAAAGCATGATCATGTAAAAGAAGTTTAAGTAACATGAGAGACTTGATGATAATTATACCAAAATATAAATTCACCGTATGAATAATAAATCTCTCGTTTTTCACTCACCTTTAGTTATAATATAATATAGATATAATATAGATTTAAAACAAATACATAAAGGAAATAGAAAGAGAAAGGGACATGCATGCAAAGCAATAGGTTAACTTTTAGTCATTAAATAATATCACATGCATCACTAATTGAATAACAAAAGCAATACTAACATGTGAATTTACCAAAAAAAAAAAAAAAATCAATTAGAGATCCATGTATATTAATCAGATGTGGCATTATGATGGTAATAGCACTTTGTGAACACTGCCCAAATTGCTTCCCTTTGGGTATTTTATGATTTCAATTATTAATAAATAACATATTACAACTAAATTTTAAGTCTCTAAGACATAGGTGAAAAAAAGTAGGAAAAGGACCTAAAGCATGTGCTATCATTTGAGACACGAGGTGCTTTTGGTTTTTTTTTTTTTTTTTTTTTTTTGTGAGCATTATTTTTTGACCAAAAGTTACACAAAGCAAATAACTACCTCATGCCAACGATGCAAGGAGGTGGTAAATTACTAGAAATAACTCCAATACTTCATTTTGTATCACAATGGTTGTGTTTGATTTAACATTTAAACATGTAAACATGAATTCATTTTAACACCAACACAAAAGCCATTGCTTTGCCATGCTAGATCCAAGGGACACTTCCTAGTATACAAATCTATAAAGAAAGAAAAAGATTAGTTGCCTGACCAGGAATGTCATATTACAGCAAAGAATCATTTTATTCTTGTATTTTCATTACATCAGTAAAAATACTTATTGAATGGGAACATGTCTAGCAGAAAGATTCCCTGCATGGTTACAGAAAACCTTTTGATCCCACCAACAAAACCACCTATGAAATTTGTAGTAGCAGTATTGAATATTGAATCTAAATACATATATGCACTGTAACATTGTATGACAAGTACACTAGAGAAGAAGCTTTTGCTCACCCGTCTAAGACCCATTTCACAAGAAGAAAATAATGATGGAGAAAAGAAAAATAAGAGCAAAACAAAAATGTGGGAAAAAGCACACTCGTGGTAGATGGCTATTATCCATTCAAGCAAATGGCCTTCATATTTGACTTTTTACATCTATGAGATTTCCACTGCATCTGCATCAAAGCAATGTGCCAGCAGTATGTCAATAGATATATCGAAGGAAATTAAGCTAAAAATTCAGCATAATTGCAATTATGAAAATAATAAGGTGAATTCTCTGCTAGACTGGTACCTTCAAAAACTTGGTAGCACCGGTACCTTGATAATATGTGTAAGTAAGATAACCATTGAGGAAGGGTCCCCTTCTTAGGGTATCTATATTGAAACAGCCAAGAAAGATATCGTTCTCACTTTTAAAAAATGAAATAGGTCTTCTTTTAGCTTCTTTTTTTTTTTTTTCATTATAACCACTAAGAAAAAGGGGACCTTTTCTAGAACTAATTTAACTCCTCAGTTATTAGCATTTAAAACGGCTAAAAAAGACAAATATATTATAGGGACAATTATTTACACCCGCCGTCATGCCATCGCTACCAAATTTTCAAAGGCACTTGGGAAATCACCAAGTAATAAACCAGAACAGATAAGTTATCATGCAAAACAAGAAATGTAGCAACATGAGATTATAAGTTATAATCTCACTTGTATTACGGAAACTTGCAAGAAAGAAAGCCAACATGGGCTACTTCATTGACAAGAAGCGAATCTAGAATGCTGTCCCATGGTTCCAAGCATCCAGCACGCTGCTTCCAGCAGTTTTCCTGCAAATGACATTTCATTTATTTAGTATTTTAGTTATAAAGTATCACTGAAATTCTATAAGCTAACCAAAGCTTGGATAAACAATTGCTTAATGTAGATTAGCATGTGAAAAGTGATATAAAACTTACGAAGGGATAAACGAACCCACGATACTAAAGAACCCTCAACTTCTTAACAAAAAGATCAGTTTCTGCTTTCAGAAACTTCAACTGACAGAAGTAGATTTCTAATAGAAAGGCAAAAATGAGAAGTTTGACAAAGTATCGATTGCAATATCAAGCAAAACAACTCATTTCTCCGAACTCCTGTCATAATAGGGAGCAATTCCAATTCACATTCTCCATATATAATAACAAACCCCATTCTTCAAGTCAATAATTTTCTCCCAACACCAACACCTACTAAGTGAGTGTCTGGATTGGTTTCTGGAACCTAACCATCGTTTGGAGTATGTAAACTGACTTATATCCGAAAATGTGTTTGGCAAAAATGATGTTGGATTAACTTTGAACATTTGGTCTCAAACCATGGTTTTGGCAAAAGTGAAAAAATGTTACTTTCCTATTGCACCAAACAATGGTTCGTAAACAACTACAAACCAGAAACACTGTAACAGTGGCATATCCCAAACTTGTCAATTGAAGATACTTCTTCGTACCTAAGTCCTATGCTCTATAACCCAAAATAGTTGACTTCGTTTCTGCCTTAATCTCATTGTTTCGCTTACAAATAGGAACCAGAAACTAATCTCAAGCCTTAACCTGAACTTGCTTGTCCGAATTAATAGTTTGAAAACTAAAAAAACAATGATAAAACCCAATGAACAAAGTCAACCAAAACCAGCACAAGAACAGCCACACAATACAATCACAATTAAAAGAAAACTGCCAAAAAAAAAACAAATTGCACCCAGCCAAACACATCACTATCACCTCCTCTCCCTCTCCTTTTTCCTAATCTTGAGGCAATTAACAACAAAAACAGAACATACAAAAAAAAAAAGTGAAGAAACAGAAAGAGCATTAGAGCAACGCACCTCTTCTGTGCTTGACCACGACTTTAGCGGGTTGACCCAATCGAGAAACGGGTTTGACTTGCTCCGAATCCTCCTCAGGAGGAAACAAAACCCCATCAATCCCCTGCACAGAGATTCGCCCATCCGTATATATATCCGGGTCGAACAAATAAGCCGACCCGTCTCCGTTGCCGAATTTAACGGAGCCGTCAGCCTCCTGAGCAACCACCTTGTGCGGCAACCGCAGGGTATCATAACGAACCTTCCCGAACCGTCGAACCGCATTGTACATACTCTCTTCAGTTTGGTACTCCGGTATCAAATGGTAGTACATTATCTGCTCCGGCGCACCCGGTTCGCTTAACTGGTCCGTCGTTAACTTCGCCATCGCTTCGTCGTTTGGAGCCAGAACCGTTAACACGTAACCTTCGGATACTAACCGACCCATCTCCGTCGCTAACGATGTTAGGTTCACGAGAATGTCTGCCATTTCGTTGTACCCACCGTAATGGAGGAGCGTTTGGATGAAATCTTTTACTTGTGCTTCTCCGTTGAAGTGGTGGTGTGGACCTCCCGGTCCCGGCGCTGGTGCAGGAGCTAGTGATGGACCAGGAGCCATGGCGTCGTAGATCGGTAAGGCCGGTGGGGAACCTGGTTTCTCCGGCGGAGAGTCGGCTTTGAGACGGTGTGTGCGCGGGTCTACTTCCGGTGCTCCTTCCGGTTTCACGGCGGTAATGGAGCGAAGGCTGCGCCGGCGGTTGAAGTCGTCCTCGACAGAACGAGGGATGAGGAGTCGCTCGATCCCGTGGATGACGCCATCTGGTCGGGTAACGACATTCGAATGGGTTACCTTAGCACCGTCGACGGTCCATTCTCCGGTGGTGTGGTTGGTGGCCAGGTGGAGTTCGTGGTTAGAGAGAGTAACGTAACGGGTCGAACCGGGTAAATTTCCGGATCCGATTCGGGTGGGGATTATATGAAACAATAGTAGCGTCTGAAGGGAAATGAGATTACCAGGTTCTAGAAGGAAGCGCTTAAAATCAGGGTCGAGATTCCGTTCAAGAGCTTCATTCCTGGGAGCGAAAATGGTGATGTTGTGAATTGCGACGGCGTCTTCTAGAGTCTGTAAGAGCATGGCCTTTTCAACGAGCTCTGCGAGTTCGGTGTAATGCGAGTCCAGAAGAGCGACTAGAATGGAGTTTGAGTTAATCTGACCCGTTGATGATGATGATGTTGAAGAAGAGAGCCATAATTTGTGGTCTGGATTGTCCGATAATGCGAGGGGGGAAGTGTAGAGGAGGAAGAGGAGAAGGAGAAGGTGAGAGGTGCAGAAGATGCGGCGGAGCGTGGTGACGACGCCATAGGTGCGGCGATCCATGGCGAGCTCAGAGAAAGAATGCGGTGGATTGAAGGGAATTGGAATCAACACTTGACTTGTGAGTGTACAGCACATACACGGAGAAAAAAAATGATACTGTCATGTGTAATGTGTTGTTCTGTGTTCTTTTCTTAGGTCTAATTACTTTTTTTTTTTTTTTTGTTAATCTCGTGTCTAATTACTAGTACTAATTGAATAATTATAGTACGTCTATCGCTAGTAGCCTAGTACTACTATATATTTCAATCATTTTAGTACTATTTTTTATCTTTTTTTATTTTAAATCATATCGTTTTTTATAACTTTTACATTTTATTTTTCTTTTTTACAATATTTTTCCTTTTTAAATATATCCCTACACTCAAAAAAAAAAAATCACCTGTATGGCTGGATCGTTGCTCTTGCTACTTTTTTTCATGTTCGAGTCGCCTTTTGATTTCGTTAAGGGTAGGAGTAGCTACGCAAAAAAGCACTTTTGTTCTTTAACTTTTCACAAAATTTTATTTTGATCTTTTAATAATTTTTCTATTCGTTTAAGTCTCATGACTTCTTTTTTCAGTTCATTTAATTACTTTTATTAATTTCATTAAATAATTAACAGAAAAAAATAAAACAATATAATTTTGATGCTAAAGAAGAAATAAACTTTAAGTTAAAACGACAATACTTTTATTTATTGTATTAACTATCTTACGGAATTAATGAAAATAGAATTAAATTAAGCCAATAAAAGAAGTTATGCGACAAAAATAAATAAAAAATGTTGTCACCAAAGTAAAATTTTGAATAAAATTAAGAGTTCAAAAATGTATTTAATATCAATAGTAATAACAATATATAACTAATAAATCTAATTGTTAAACATTTGCTTTTTGATAAATAATACTACTAATTGTTAAACATTTTCATCTTCACACTTATTTGTAGGTCAAAAGGTTTATGTTGTTTTTTTAGTGTATTAGAAAATTAAGTGTGTATGACAATTGACATCATGTTGTTATTGAGTTTAATAGTACCAAAAAAATATTTTTATAAATAAATATAAATTGTTGCTTTAAGTTTTCAGCATTTTTTAATATTTTTTATATTGTTTTTAAAAATATTCTTTCCTTTGTAAATAAATAAAATCAATTTCTACTTTCAGCATTTTAAGTTTTTTCTTTTGTAAAATTTCAAAAAACAGAAAATAGACTGAAAACATAAAATAAAAATACAAACTAAACAACTCCTTAATATGTGTTAATAATGGAAACTATTTTGAATGAATAAAGATAGAGTGAAAGACTATTTAATTATTCTTATAAGTGAGAGATTATTTTGAACGATGAGTTATGGACCATTAGTGTCTTATAAATATACAAAAGATTTTTTTCTATACAATATTTAATGTATAATAAATATAAATTTTATTAATTCTTTATTATTTTTTATATTAAGATTTTAATTTTAAAATTCTTAAATAATACTGTATGATACAAGATTGAAAATTTCATATATAGAAAGTCTTATTAAACAATGTCTCAAGGCAGTTATTAAGTTAAAATTTTTAAAATTAAATAAATGATCATAATTTTTATTACATTTAACTCTTTAAAAATACACTAGATTATAATTTGTCATAGATAAATTAAAAAAAAAAACATAAATTCACTAAAAAAAATTTAACTGAACTGAAAGTGTCGGTTGCATCGGGAACTGAAACCCACGTGGCGACTTTGAATTTGATAGGAAGAGAAGAATCAGACAGGGAAAAATTGCGGTCCAGTAGTCAGCTGCTCAAAGCTGGTGGAGCATGTAACAAAAAAAAACAAATATCTTTGATCTTCAACTTATTTTTAGTAAATTTATATTTTTGTAAGATAACTCCCTTCGTGTTTTAATATAGGTAAAAAGTATTTAACGTTTAATAATTAAAAGAATTTATTAATCTCATTTAATTATTCATCCTCATATAAAAATATTTTTTTAAAAAGTATTAATCTTCATCATAAATATTTTTTCACCTTAAAGTCATTACAATAACAAGTCGCTAAAAATAAGTGTTCAAATATTTTCACCTTAAAGTCATTACAATAACAAGTCGCTAAAAATAAGTGTTCAAATATGCTCTTAAATTCTGAAAAAAAATAAGTTTTAATAATGTAATTGAGTTGGTAAATACATAAAAACATAAAAACATGTGTGTGTGAATATTCGAGTTAAATCTTGGATTATTTTTAATATATATTTAGGTCTCATTTTTATATATTTTTATTTTAGGAGAATATTAGAATATTTCACTACAAGACAAATTAATTTTAACTGTGGTTGTTTTTTGACTTTAACCGCGGTTGAAACCTCCAATAAAAGATTTAACAGGGTTTGCACAATCGCGGCCAAATTGTTTGCCAGAAATGTGTTCCTGGCAGTTGGAAACAAAAAACGTCTAATCCAGGTTTTGAACTGTAACCGTTAACACAAGGAATAAAGCAATGCATTTTTACCACTTCGCCGAAGCCACATTTCTATTATTACCTTGCATTATCTTAATTATATATATTATAATTTTTTAATGCACTTGTGATTTTGATAACTACCAGAAAACACCCGCCCCTATAATTACGTTTTCTTGTAGTGTTTTATGGCATAAAAACTTATATTTTTTTTATAAAATACATTTATCCGTTAAATAAAATGCATATGTTATTTATAGGATGGTGTTAATAATTTTATAATATTTATTATTCATCACTTGAAAAAAGGCCCTGAAAATTGGGTCAATTTGGAAGAAGGTGAAGAAGATTAAGTAATTAAATAGGGAGAAGAAGAAAAAATAAGAAGATAAAAGCGATTGAGGGAGCACTGGTGGTGCCACACTTGTGGTGGCAGGTGGTGGGTGTGAGCGTGGGTGGTGGTGGCAAACCAAAGGGTGAGGGAAGAGGGAGGCTAGAGTTCACAAGGAAAGGGAAAAAGACTGAGAATGGAGACTATTTTCTGTTTATTTTATTTTATTAATATTTAATGTTAAGTTAATAAGATTGTGTTTTGCTAAAACCTCGTTAATACGTTTTAGGACTATAACAATAATTTCATCAAAATATTTGACTAAATTTGAAGAAAGGTTAAAAGAGTATACTTTTGTTCAAAGAGTATATAATTAATAAAAGTTAAAAGAGAGGTTCATATAATTTTTCTTTATAATAATATAATAGTATTAGATAATGGAGATGTATTTGTAATTCAATCCATTTTAGAGTGTTAATATTAATGGATAATGTAGGGAAATACCTTTGTGAGAAATTAAAGGATTTTCAATTGGATTGGTCTTCAAAGTCTCGTTCTAAAACACATACGTTTATACTATATTATTAGAATGTGAAGTTTATCTGAAAATTCAACAATTGTGAAGTGTGAAGCCCTGATACTCGGTTTAGACGAAATGGGCGTATCCGTATATAAACGAATACAATACATGTTAGTATTATTCTAAAAAGATTTTGACTACTTTCTGAAGAACATTTCCGAGTTTAGAGGCGTGTTCTGGTCTGCTCTTCATGCAAACAAACACATAATGATAAACAAAACAAATTAAACAGCTATAACTACTACTATTATAAGAAGCAGCAGAATATAATTTTCGTAATTTCATAGTTTATTTATTGGATTAAACCGGTGATACGTCACTAATGTTTGCATTTCAACACTGATCAGTATGTTACGTTCCGTTCATTACAATGTTTTATGAATGGAAACGAATGCGTATCTACACGTGGGACAAGGAATGAGATTGTGACACGTGGATGGAGGAGATTGGCGTCAATGTTCAATCTCCCCTGTTTCTGTTTGGACGGTATGCTGGCGCTGAGAATAGCTTCTCCAGAATCCCGTTCCGTTAAATTGGGCCCACATCTCCTCTTCCAAACGAACGGTCTCAGAGTCCTCCTTCGAAAGATGATCCTCCAGTGTGGGGACCGCATTCTCGATCTCGCTGGCCCTACGCTCCAACAGTAGCGCCTCCTTCTTCTTCTTAATCTGCAACCTTCGCTTTCTCTTGTGGATCGCCTTCTTCACCAGCCCCGCCGGCACCTTGTACGCCGCCGTCACTACCATGTCCACCACCGCGCACGGCACACAGCAGCAAACCGCGGCACAATCAGCCGTCGCGTTTCCCGCAACCTCGCCCACGCGCCGCCGGGAGACGCGACGGAGGGCTTGTTGCTGGCGAGCCATTGAAGAGAGAGAAAGGAGAGAGAGAAGGAGGATGGGAAAAGTAGTTTAGAGCGGAGGAGGGAAGGGAGGTTTCTGCGAGCGCCAGCGGTTCATTTTTGTGGGAAATTTAGGCCATGGCTTGCGAAAGAAGGAGAAAGCGATTGGGGGAATGGGAATGGCAATGGCAATAAGTGATTCGAAAACGAAAACGGTTGTAGTTGGAAATGGTTGGGGGAGCTTGAAGCTAGGGAATTCAGGTCAGTTATATCAGCTGTTATTGCTATTTATTTAGGACTAGTTTCATTTTTTTTCACCACTTCATTTAGATTTCAGAGATATAAATTGAGACAAAAAAATTAGTAATTGAAATTATTAATCTATAAAAAATTGAGATGATGTAATAATAAAAATAAATATTTTTAATTTTTAATCAAAAGTAATTTCAATCAAATAAATACTAAACAAATTGACCGATAATTATTTTCTCATGCATTTTATATTTTATATAACAAAAAAATATTAACAATATGGTAAGTAGTTGTGTTTCTTAAGCAAATTAATGGAGTATCTCCCATTACTCTATCACTATAAGATTAATCACCAACGTACACTTAATAAATAGTTGTGTTTCTCGAATATGTAACAAAAAAACAAATTTTGTTTGTTTGTATGAAAAGGATTTTGCTAAATAAAATTGCTAAAAGAAAGTGTATCTACTTTAGTTATTTTTTCGCCCCTATTAGAATTTGAGTGTCGGTTAGTAATATTGTTGGTGTGCACAAAAAAAGAAAAAAAAAAAGAGTATACCACTAATTTTTGAGTGTAGTTAAACATGCCTTTTTAATTAATATCCTCTCCAAAATTTAAATCTAAATTCTATTATTAAATTGTAATGTGTTTTTATTATTATATATTTACTCTATTTAAAGGAATAGTAACAAGACTCATATATATGTTTGGTAAAACAAACAATTGTGATTCCAGTCATGCAGTTTAGTTGGTGAACACATAAAGACATGCGTGTGTGAGTATCAAGTTCAACCCTCGATTAATATACTTTCCTATAAACTAAATGAATAACTAAACAAATAAATAAATAAACAAACAATGTGTATGTGAAGAATTTCATTTTTGAAATTATAATTATTTTATTTAATTTTCATTAAATTTGTTGAAATTTAATATAACTTGCAAGCTAGCATCGAAGTTGTAAGATAAAAATAAAATTATAACTTACCAAGTACAATTTCCTTTTCGATAGTTTTTTTTTTTTTTTATCAATAAATTGTTTTTTCTCAAAAGTATATTCTGTTTGGTACTCAATTACTTTAAGAGCATATACTCTCTCGATGGGTCTCATATTACATGTAGTTTAAGAAACTTTACTTATTATTTTATAATTTTAATTAAGTATTAATTATTTTTTTATCAAATAATATATTTTGAATATCCTTTAATAAATATTAAAATATATAATTTACTAATTAATAAGAATGATAAAGAGTACAATAAAAATTTAAATAAATATTTGCATAAAATAAAAAAAAATCAATAACACTTCTTAAACTATATATAAAATTATTAAACGACTAATAATATAAATCAAAGATAGTATTGTTTCGTATATAGTTATACAAGTAGCGAAACTGCCTTATGTTTAAGGGGCCGGGCTCACGACAAAAATTAAATATATATATATATATATATATAATTTTTTAAAATATGAGTAAAATTTATTAATACTCTAAGTAACCGACTTTTTAAAATTTTAATTTATTTAATCTCTTTTATTTAGATTTCAAAAATTTTGGACTCGTTTAGTAGTATATATATGATGTATGCATTTGTTAATTTTGACTGTTCTCAATGTTGTAATGTAATAAAATAAAATAAAATATAAATTTAAAAAAAATATAAATATAAAATAAAATACAAAGTGAGTTTGATCCTTGGTGGTTTCTATGGAATAATTAACTAACTAATTATCAAAGGCCGTATAGTTTACGGTTCTAGAAAATTCTAATGTTTGTTCCCCATTTAATTTCACTCCCCAATCTTACTCTTTCATATATTTCAAATGATATTTATACTTTCATGTTAACGAATAATCTTTCTGTTTTATTTAATCAATTCATTTTTTTGAAAAGCATGTCCGTTATTGAGTACGATTAATTAAAGCTATTATACTAATCTAGCACATGTTCCGTTGATTAACTCATAAGTTAATTCTGGTTTAGAGCTAAAAATTTTAATATGCATGTTGGAAAGAGTAGCCTAACCAAAATGTACACATGACATAAAATCAAAAGTAAATTCTTTGTTTAATTCTATATTAATGTTTTATTCTTATTTGGCCTACATACATCTTGTCCTATAGTAAAAAGATTATTGTTTGCACAGTTAAATGAAAAATAAATATTATTTCTTTTGGAAACTATATATATATGTCAAGACATTAAAAAAAAAGAAAAATTAAACAAATACAAACTCAGGGAATTATTGTTTACACAAAATTAAATGAAAAATAAATATTATTTCTTTTCGAAACTATGTAAATATACCAATACGTAAAAAAAAAAAAAAGGAAATACAAACTCAGGGAACCAAGTGATTTCCATGTCACCATTACCGCCTATCTGTATGAGTTGAATGTTATATTAGTTTTTACTTGAGTATATGTAATTAAAAATATTTTATCCGGTTAATAATAAGTCTAAAAAGCTCAATTCATAAATTTCTAAACTTAAAGGTGAGAAAAATAAGCTTTAGCAAAACAACAAAATATGCATGATTTCTCATTAAGTAAAACGCTACAACGGCCACGTTTCACTATTTGTAAGCCCCTATTTTCATCTAAATTGTTTTCTCTTTTAAATTCTGGTGCCAAACAATATTTTCTCTTTGATTTTACTAAGATCTTACTGTAAAGGTGGTATATATTACTTTTAAAATTGTCGAATTTTTGTACAAAATTATTCGCACGGATTAATGATAGTACTATATTACATGGGGCTTCTTTCACGTAAAAATAACATAGCTGATCACGTCTATATATGTGGCGGGGACCATGGAATATGTGTGAGAAATAGTGAAAAAAAAGGGTAAATATTCTAGGTGAGTTGTGTTAAAAGAAAAAAGATAAATTGGATAGCCGGCAGTTATTTATTTTTCTTTTTGGGACATGAGCTGGCAATTATATTTATTTTTGGCCAACTCAAACAGCTGGCAGTTATATGAAATGGAGACAAAATGTCACCACAACACAGTCATAGTATGAAAATGACCAAAGCAGAGTAAAAAACCATTCGGGACACAACTTCCAGAAAGATGGAAGCGTGGCCAATTATAGAGGGTCACTACGACTCTGTCACTGAATGAAGACTTTATTTTTCGGGCAGATGTGCCACTATCTGCTATAAAAGCAGTTATAAAAAATACATCAGTTGAGAAATATATTAATCTAGATCAAAATCTGTGATTTTTAAAACCTTATAGTGAAGAATTCAAAAATATATTTTGAATTACATAACTGTTTATGAAAAGATATAAAAACTTCACCAAAGTTGATGTGTCCGATATTAATACTATGGGGTCTGAGTGGATCTCCAGTTGGTTCCCTCAGTGTTAGTTGCCAGAAAAATATCACCTTAAGATGGTATGCTACTTTATATCAAACAGGGAACAGTTAAATCTCTGTTAAGTGCACAAGGAATTTTAGCTGTGGAATACAACAATTAAATACCTGGGTCTGCAAATCAGCACCGAGGAGGAGATGGAGATTGGAAAAAGCACAAGTTATATTCTTTCTCTAAGATAATTTCGAAAGAATGGATCAATATGGCGGATCCAGAATGGACAGTAAACCAAACATGCTACAATAAACAAGTGGAGAATTAGTTACAGAAAACAAAAATACTTTAGTTGGCATGGGAAATGCCTTCTAACAACAATTTTGTTTCCAGAACAGAAGCCCGTAAGTTTTGCATCTCCTCCTCTAGCTTCTCATACATTCCTGAATAACTCATGGAAGAAAGAAAATTGTTTTTGTTGTTGGCAGCAATAACCCTGGCTTTCTCGGCTCTAGTAAAATCCACTTGCAATTCTTCTGCCAGTATCTCTATTTCAGCCTCCTTCAGCTCATGTTCAAACATACATTGCTGAAGTTCTATAATCAAATGTTCATTTTCAAACATACCATTATCTCTGAACTCCAAGAGCATCTCCTTCTCTTTCTTCACACGTTGAAGTGCCAGCTCCCTCTCCTCAATGTTCTTCGAACAATGCTGTATTTCCAGCTGCACAGCTTGTATCTGGCTCTCTATTTTCATCACCTTCTTGTTTAGATTTCCCATTTCCTTTCTTATAACCACAATTTTTTCTTGTGAAATCTTCATCTCGCCTTGCAGCTTCGTTTTCTCTTCCTCTAACTTAAGTAACTCAGTGGCTTTACAAGTGAGATGCCAACTTTTCAGTGAGGAATCTATATTTGTTGTGTTATCAATCGGGAATAAAACCTTTTCATTTTCACACTTGCAATTCTCTTCCTCCAGTTTCGACTTGATGCATGTAATAATTATCACCAATTCAAATTCAGATTCTTGGTTCTTCTTTAGAGCATTCTCCAACCCTTCTTTGGAAGCTTCAAGAGCAGCTAACTCCTCTTTCTTTCGGTCAAGATGGGATGTCATGTTGTTCAATCCCGCTCTTGCCTTTGCTTCTCGTTGCTCAAAGTAAGAAAACGATGAGGAAAAGTTCGATAATGAATATTTGAGTGCCGAGAACTTTCTATCAACAAGAGTTCTTCTTTGATGTGCTTCAGAAAGCAAACTTTTTGAGGATTCAAGCTGCTGACGCTTGACTTGAATATCATGCTCAATCACTTCAACTTCTCTGGAGAGCTTATCAACCTGGAGCATTTCTTTTTCAATACAGCCAAGTGAAGATAGAGTTCTGACAGCATGTGAGATTTGTTCATCAACTCTTTCAAGCTTCTTTCTAGCACCATGTAATTCTTCTGATAACTTTGCCTCGCAGAGATCAGATACCTCAGAGTACTTCTCAGAGTTGACCAGTACATTAGCCTCGTTCTTCTCCTTTAAAAGCTTTTCTTGTTCCTGAGAAACAGTTTCAACTCCCAATTCTCTTTCCCCTTCATCAACTTCGACAAGCTTTTCTGGGCAGTCAATTTCTCCTTTGGATTCAACTCTCTCATGACCAGAACAAGAAAGAGTTCTTTTAAGATCATCCCTCTCCTGCATGGCTCTTTCATACAAACTCATCAGCCTCTCATTTTCTTCATTAATTTCCATAAGCTGATGTTGCAGATTCTCAACTTCTCTTTTCAACTCAGGCTCTTCTCTTGATTCAAGATAGCAACCATTGTCAACCTTTGAACCAGTTTCTTGAGCATTCTCCCCTTTATTAACATTTCCATTGTTATTTTCAGCAGCAGCCTGTTCATACAATTCAATTAGTTTACTGTTATCCTCAATCAAAGTTTTAAGCTTCATCCTGAGTTCCTCATTCTCCTTTGACAGCATGATTGCCGTCTCGTGAGCCTCTGCTTCTCTTTGACTAGCAGTAGCAATAGCATCAACCATTGTTTTCAATTCCATTTGGTCATTGATGTTAATGACGGGCATATCAGTTGTTGTTGGAAGGTCCATTTGATCCCTTCCTTCTTTAGTTGTTTGTGATTTCTCCTGTTCTAGTTTAGCTGTCAAATCATTAACATGCCTGCAAGATAATATATGGTGGATAAATTGTAAGCACCGTTTTATCATGAAGAACAATAAAGAGAAGTAGACATATATGCAGAAAAGGTAGAAGTAAATATGCCAAGAATCACTTTTAGCCAAAAACTAAGGTCACAAACTCAGCCATCGCATAACTATGTGTGAAAAACGATAGAGACAAAGAGCAAACAACACCTTTCCAATTTTTCTTTCTCCCCTAGGCAGACCTCTAGCTTCTTGCAGATTGTGTCCATTTCAGCTTGGTTTTGTATAGCCTGACGTATATAAATAAAATTATATTAAGTCAGAGAAAACAAACATTTGGAGTTTTGTTCTAGTATTATTAGCATCACAGATAAATCAGATGAAGTTATATACAGAGTACAAACAAGATTGGTCAAAACCTGAATGCGGAGAAACTCATTTTCCTCCCTAAGAGAAGACTGCCAACGTGACTTTGGACTTGGCTCCTAAAGACAAATGCATGAATTAAATAACTAAAAAAGTTCTGTACGTAAAAATAAATAATGCAAGCACAAAAAATTGCAAACTAGAAATGTAAGATAATCAAAGTGATAAAACAAATTATGTTTTCAAATATCTCATAATTACGGGGCTTGTTTATTCAATTTGTAACCGTATGACACAAGCTCTTAAAAGATCCTCAATTTGATCATGAAGGGAAACTCAAATAGTAACCTAAATTGGAACTTCAATAGAAAAAAATATCATCTAGAACGTTTGCGAGGTCCTAGTGGAGGCATGAAAAGAAGTAAAAGAGGAAGAACATGGTAAAAATAATGTAAAGAAACCATATTCCATACTCTTCATGTTGAGAGGTTTCCATTTTCATGAGGTTCAAGTTATGTTCACCTATTCTGATGCTAAAAAACTCGATTCAATAAGATAGTATGATAATATCACACTGGGAAACTGTTGAATTCAAAATTCAATACAGCAGGTCATTCATAGATATCTACTACTAAGAAAACCTGATAAATGTGCACAGCCAAAATCTGATTACACCTATATTTAAGTAATATATCAAAGCATTCACTGTTTCAAACAAGAATACTAATGCAGGATCCTCTATATTACTCTTACCTGTTTGGAAATAAGATTATCATCAGTAAGTACATCATCCATAACCGAGTCCTTATTTGTTTTCTGACATTTACAAAAGACGAGGTCAACAAAAAAGTTTACAATCCTTTTATCCTTTTATGACATGTAAAAATTAGTACAAAAAGACTAAAAACTGTGGAAACCTGAACCACTGCTAGATCTGGTTCATGCATAAATTTCCAATCTAACGCTTCTAACAACTGCACATATAAGTGAAGAAAACATATCAACATGGGGGGAGATTGACAGGAAAGTCATGTAGATACACGAGTACAAAAACATCCCTGCCTACCTTGTTTTGCAATACTGTGATCTGTTCATTCATCATTTCACGTTCACCTTCCTCATAAAATGACTTCAACCTGTCTTGAAAATCCATAAGCATTAGCAGCACAACATTATAGAAAACAATTTTCATTTTCATATTACTGGATATATGAAAATATAAAAAGCAATATAGAGGAACTAGGCAATATTGCTCATACTTAAAACAATCAATTCTGGCCATGCAGTGACTAAGTCACTACTCAACCTTTATTTGAACTAACCAAAAAATAAAACTAAATCATGATGTCATGATGTATAAATAAAAAACATGCCTTCTGATTTCCTCTTTGAGCTGCAAATTTTCCATGGCAAATCTGGTTACTTCCTGGTTTCGGTCCACCTGGGCCCGCAAGACCTCAATTTCCTTCAAATGCTCTTCTTTTTCTTTCAACAAATGTGTCTCAGATGAGATCTTCCCAGCAGCAACTGCTTCTAACCTTTTTATTCCAGCTTCTCGAAAACGTAGCCTCATCTTCAAACCTTGTATCTCATCTTCCCTTTGTTTGGCCTGATACATACATCCCGTTTTGTAATCAATTAATTTTCATAGATTTACATCACCAAAAATCAAGACCTATGATTACAATATATCAAAGGAAGAGAATAATTATACACAAAAAATAATGACGAAACAAATTATATAAAAATACAAAAAAAAATGGAGCTCTGTGACAACCTTAATAGAATATACACTAGTAAAAGTTTCTCACATAAATTGCTTCTCAGGTCAAAGGCTTATGTATTCTCTTCCTTCTTAAGCAAACAGTTAAATAAAATTGATATAAAAAACCATTAACAAATATACTGCTTTTTCACAGATACCAGCTTCAAGGCCGCTTGATTTTCTTCTTTCAATGATTGCAATGCCATATCTTTGTCCCTTTCCCTCCTAAAGGCACCAACAAGGGCAAATTCGTAGTCTTTTTTCTGCAAAAAAAAGAGAGGTTTTTATCAGTAAACATAGCTATAAGAGGCTGTTAATTTCTAAGACACAAGAAATCTACCTGAGAGATCCTTTTAACTGAGGTTAATGGACTGAATGATCCTTGAGCGCCGTCCCACTTGAAGGATCCTGGGGAACCAGGGAAGCTAACTACTGAAATGTCATTATCCTGAATTTCTCCTCCACCAACTAGACCTCGTAAACGGGATACTTCTTTCTGGGAATAAAAATAGTTGCAGTAAATCACATAATTCAGTAGATATTTGTTCCAGAGTGTATTTCATTACTAAAATACAAGTTGTAGGGATCTTTTTCACTTCTTTTTTAACTGTTGCTGAAAATGAAAGTAAACTCTTGCTCGACGATATGCTTTTCTAGAAAGCAATTCAATCATTATATAATAAAGGCATAAACTAAATCAATCCATCAATTGATTTTGATATGAATTGATGATCACATTAAACGATTGAAATCTAAGAAGTCAATGAAGCATTTCCACTACCCTTCAAAGTGCAGATGAAGAGATTAAAGCAGACTCTTCTTGCTCACCAGATAATACTTTCCTGATAAGTAATTCAATGAGCATCTCTGAATGATTAAAGACATTATTTGCCACAAAATGATGAACCACATAATCTAATTATTACCTTCCCTAAACGGAAACCAAAAATTTTCTACACAATGACAAAATATATGACGGAAGAAAGGATATCAAAATTAGTACCTTAAGTTGTTGAATTTGAAATCTCATGGCAATGACATCCCCAGATGCATCCTCATTCACAATGGCCTGGTGAAATTTTGATAAAGATAATAATTCAAATAGCAGTTATTAAAATTGTCTGAACAGATTATCCAAATATCAAAACTGTTTACTAGCTCTTCTGAGCAGAACCCACAAGTTAGAATTGCTCTGTGAAAGCTTAAATTTCCTTTAGGCTTTTTAAATTAATAGCAAACTTGTAATAAAACAGTTTCTACTTCTACTGCGTTATAATTAATAATTAACTGCTAATCAACTATAGTTGGCAGAAAATGGAAATATGTTGATAAATAAGTGCAAAAAGTACGAGTAACGTACATTATTTTTAATAAATTTAGCTCGCTGTGCGAACTTCAATGTGCTTAATGTCTCAAGTGAACAACTGCAAGAGTTACCAAATGTCAGTCATATATAGAACCAGCATGTATGCAGCAAATAAATTTGAGATGGCTAATGACAAATAAACAAAGCTACGGCAAAATTTGTCAAGCAACGGCAAGGTTAGTTTAAGTATCCAGTTATTATCAGTCTAACGTTGAAACATTGCAACTTGCTCATTGCTGGTTCCCATAAATTCTTTATGCAAGATATTTTGAACAAGCATAGAGGAAGGAGGTTCACTGACCAAATGGAGGGGCTTATATTTGCAATTATGATAGTTTTCGAATTCCCACCAAGAGAATCCTGAAAGGGAGAGACAGAATACTCATCAGATTCAGTTGATAATTTGCAGTTCCTTAGTCATAAAAGAATTCAGACAAAGTAACTAAATTATTGCCTTTCATTAACAGATTTTACTATTCGAAGTGAAACAGTTGCTAGATGTTTCAGAATAATATTAGGCCAGATAATCACCTCAAGGCTAATTCGATCCAAATATTCATGTAAACTGACTTGTAACATCATGAGTTCATGAATATTATACAATGAAAATGTCCTACAGATATGTATTTCAGGTGCTCTTTTACCCTATAACTGTGAGTTCGTGAGTTCAGTTCCACTTCAAAAACCATCTAAGAAGGAAAAATATGACTACGAAGTCATTGTATGTCTGTGTCTTCATGTACTAACGTCAGTATGAAGCATGTAGCTTCGTATAACTGATTACAGAAACCAGAGTCTCTTGGAAAAAAAATTAGCAATTAGGTGTGATAATTATTTCATTACCAGTAATTACTGCAAACTTCAAAACAAATTAAACAACTTCTGTAGCTCTAAACCCATTCAAATCCACAAACAGTTTTTGCACGAGAGCTAGTTCATTTCAAAACACTGATATCTGTTGCCACTGATCTCCAGACACTAAAATATAACTGGGAACTTGACTGACCATCTAAGCAATATGTATTTAGCAACTTTCAGCGATTACCTGAAGTAAAAATGTGAGCTTCGAATCCCGGTAAGGAACATGTTGCGACTTCCCATTAGATATACTGACTAGATTCATAATTACAAGCCTGCAAGTATAATATTATCAGATAAAAGGTTAATATTTCTAGGAGAGGAACTATTATATATTAATTAATCAAGGCAGTATTTTCAGTTCGGATAACCAACCCTAAGGTTGAAAGAGATTTGTTGATATTAGTAGCTTCCTTGAGGCGTTCCCCTTCAGCACCAGAACTCTTCTGCCTATCATCCAAATGGATACATGATATCAGCCATATGTTGTATTAAACGAGGTAAGTAAGATACTTTGCCTTCTTCACTAATCTAAGTGATAAATCATACAGACAAGAATACACACTCTTGGAAACCAATTACCTCTCTGATCCAGCCAAATCAACAAGATTGAGATGAGCAAATCGATAGTGAGTCACTCCTTGTGATTCCCACTAACAAGTAGTATATTTAACTTACATCAGAATATATTTGGAAAACTTGATAAAAAGGTTAAGCTTTATCTTCTGGCATGAAGTAAGAGGGAAAAATCAATATTATCCACCTGACTTTCAATGTTGCAAGTAAATACACTATGAGAACGACTGCTAGCACGATTCATGTTAGTCGCAGCCACCTTTCTGTTAGCAGCACCCTAAAAATAACATTATTTCCAATTAGTTGTGTTAAAAGTGTGAAGAAAACTAGTGGATAGTTTCAGGTGCAAAATGGAAGAAAACGTACTTAAAAACAGTTGTAGATAGTTTTAACCACAAACTGAAAATCTCTAAGAATAAATGTATCAATTCGGTTGTTGAAAAACACTAATCAAGAGTAAAGATGAAACCGGCAGTTATTACATTTACATACCTGAATAAGTTGTTGAATGACATCTCGAGCATTAGTAACTTCTACTTCCTTGAGATTTTCCACATAAACTCCTTTCTTACTATCTTCTCTTATCTGCAACGTGATTTAAATAAGAAAGTGCAAGAGATGTAGATTTCTCGTACAATAAGTTTATATTATCTTCATAGGTGTTTGGAAGATTAACATCCAAAAGACTTGGCAACCAAAACTAAAATATACAATGTATGGTTAGTTTTACCTGCAGATTATTGGATGACGGCTCCAATAGATCAAGGATCTGTTCATTGTATATCTCCAAGAATGAACATTTGCATGTAAATTTTAGCTTTTCATCTCTACGAGCCTCTTTTTCCTATTGTATAAAGCAATTACAGAGTAAATTAGATTGTTGCAAATGTAAACATACACTGATGGCTATGCGGCACCAAAGAAAATTGTTATTATCGTGCAAAATTATGCAGTACTTAAACAATGCAAATTTAACATGAATGAAAAAATCTCAAGTACTTTAAAACTGGCACTTTAAATTTCAAAATACAGTATTAGTGAAATCCTGAGGTAAGCCCCTAGTTAGGAAAACCGATTTAAGGCAAGTGGTGACTAATGACTTAGTGATCATCACAAAATTGCTTCACAAAAATATAAGAAACAAGAGTCAACAACTGCTTTAATGGAAATGGAAGACTGGAAGTAGAAAAGTCTTCGCTTCATTAGTAGCTCAATAACATTATTTGTCACTCAAATAAATCCTTAGACTATAATATATCGCAATGTATTCATCTAAAATACAAGCAACGTGTAAACTTGGCTACTTAAATAATGACAGAATTATCTGTATCTAATCCAATAACAAATAATACCTTTTGAATTCTAGAAAATAAGTGCTCAAAAATTCTTGGTGTCATCCCACAGTGGACACTGTGTCTTCTAGTGCCCCCCTCAATGTCACCAAGCATGGTGTAAGTTTTCCCACTTCCCGTCTAGGAAAACACAATTATTTTTCAGCAAGTCAGAAATGGTAGAAAACAAGAAAGGAGAAACAATCTATACCTGATAACAAAAGAAGTTTCGCATTCTCATAATTTCAACAAGAGAATAAGTATAAATAAAACAGTGAATATCTGATGATAAAACCTTTCCCACATTAGAATATATTTAATTATTGATTGTTGATGTAACACTACAGTTAAAACTAACTGGAACAACAAGAAAAGGAGCAAATCAATGACGCACTTGGCCATAAGCAAACATGCAGCTGTTGTAACCCCCCATGCAATTTTCTACCATTGGTAAACCAGCAACTTTAAAGAGCTTCTCCTGTCATATTAGTCATGTGTCATTATGTGAAACCATAACTTGAAAATCACAATACAAACATGAAAGTATCTAACAACAGTTTACCTGGCTAACATTCTCGTCTGCAACAATATCAAAAGTAAAGCGTGACTCAGGATGCCCAGTCCAAGTAATTGCCTGACAACTCTCTTGCCTAACGCATTTTCCGTGCCCTTGCAATGATATTTCAGCATTGCTGAGAGGGCGCATTCTAATTATAACCTAGCTCAAGAAATTGAACCATATCAAACTTAATTCGCTTAAACAAAGTTAGGATTCTATTCAAACTTTTTCCTAAACTACAAAGAACCATAAACCTGTTAAAAAATTAAATTCAATAATTGAAATTTTACTTCCTAGGAAATCCACTGCTATTAACACTAAGTATGCTTTCTAAAATTAAGCAGTAAGTATTTCCCGATTAACACTCAGTGACTCACTAAACAAAATTACTCCTAAATAACAATAAGAGGATAAGATTAGATCTTGTGTTAGTTTGTTGAACTCGGTGTTGTACCTGAACATTGTGATCTTTCCAGAAGGAAGGATCCTCGCAGAATTCAAAGCTCTGAGTTGACGAAACGGCGTTGCTACTTGGTCCAACCACAACTTCATCGTCCCAATCATTGATGCTTCGAACTGTGGAGCTTTGAGCGACACCGTCTTTGGCCGCGGATTTCAGAAGATCCGGAGTACTCTGAATCAGCGAAAGCGAATCGGAGGGGTGGCCGTGGAACGACCCGAACCTACTCTTTATCGCACTCGCTGCCTCCGACAGGAACGGCATTATGATAGTATAGTGAACGATTTGGATGCGAAAACTTGCGGAAATGGGATGGAATTTAGGGTTTAAATTTCGTGCGAATTGTAATGGTGAGAGACGAACAGCGAAAATGAGAAACTGAGAGAGATGGAAATGGGAAAGTGAAGAAGAAGAAGCATGAAAATTGGGAGGAGAGAGAAGGAGATTATGTTATCGGACGGTGGATAGTGGACGAGTTCAACGGTTCTGATCGATTTAAATTTAAAGTTTGGGACCGTTTGAGATCAAGTTTCAAATTTTCGAAGGATGGAGCCAACAGCCAACTTTACCTCCCACTTATTAGTTTGGGATTTGGGATGTATGAGTATCCCTCTACTTGTCACTCTATTTTGTCACTAATCGCATTATTCATATTTTTTTTTACACAACACGTTTTTATTTTCTTTAAAAAAATAAAAAATTTCTTTAGAAAATGTCACTTTCTCAAAAATAATTTTTGTTTTTTATTAAATCAGAAATTAGTAGTTGTTAAAAAAAAATCAGAAATTAATTTCCATTTTGGATATATATCACACAGGTGTACACCATACAAATATAAACTAGTTTTTTATTTTTTTTAAACTAGTTTTAATTTGAAACAATTTTAAATCGCTCTCTCTTTTTTCCTTTATACCCATGAGTTCTAAATTATCCAATTACAATATAACGTTTTTTTTTTTGCCACCATGAATAACCGTCAAAGAAGAGGTCTAGTCGTCGGATATGTGATACTTATTTTCCTTTTTTTATTTAATGTTTAGGTTTTGGAATTTTAAGGATTTGAGTAATTAATGGTGAAATTTTATGGTATGTATATATGATTCAAGGGTTATGGTTTGAATTTTTGTTTGAATGGTGGTGTTTTAACTTTTCATTATCTTGTTTTTTATGATTTTTGTGTTTCTTCTTGTGAGGCAAGCATTTTCTACAACTTCGAAAAAGAGAGTGACAAGAGGAAGCGGGGTTGGGTGTGGAGATAACTCAGGTTTTTTGTATTTTCAAAACAAAAAAAAAGTGTTTTTTTCTTTAAAATATATATAGTTATTACTTTATTAATGAACCACTCATTTTATGACTTTAATATCTATTAAAATTTAACGGTGATAATAGTGAAAAATTAATTTGCATAAAAAAAATAAATGATTGAGTTGAATCGACCTTTAATAATAGTGAACTAAAAATGGAAGTCTATATTTTTTTTCCTATTTTATAATTTCTTGGGCTAATAATAAATTAATCATATAAAGACAAATTTAAGATATCTCAGTCATGTAATTTAGTTGGTGAGCACGTGGGATAGACATATAAGGATATACGAATTCAATCCCCATTTAATGTACTTTCTTATTAAAAAAAAAAACAAATTCAAGATGAGAAAATTAAATGAAGGGAATTGATATTGTTACTCCTATTGTTACTCTCATTTAAAAATTTTCATTTAATCTTGTTTTGTTTTTCTACAAAGGAGAAAAGAAAAAATGAGTGACAATATTAATTATTGGAGTGGCAATATCAATCCCCTTGAAAGAATTGTAAAAAAAATTGCTAGACAAATGTCATGTCTCAAGCATATACTAAGATGAGGGTGTTATTGTTTGGTTTAAATATGACTCAGGTGTTATTTGTCTGCCGCCTTTATTTCCTTTGTGAAAAAAAGCAATAAAAAATTATAAAAATAAGTTGATAAACTTTAAAAAAGAAATGAAAAATCGGTTTTTTTGGAAACGATTTCCCATCATTGATAAATTGATTAAAATTAAATAAAAGAGCAACACATAGATGAGAGATTGATTTTTCCAATATCGATTTCTCATCTTTGATTTAGAAAAGGAAATTTTTTTGAGAAATCGGTCTCTCTCAATTTAATTTCTCAACAACTACTTTAAAAATAAAAGTGTTATATATAGAAAAGTAATGGGTTTTTTTTCTTCTAAATTTTTTTAACTAAAAAAAGCCTATGCAAATTAAATACGAAGTTAAAACATTCATTCACCAAAAAAAATTAATTAATACTAACATCGTTCTTTTATTTATATTTATATATATATATATATATATATATATATATATATATATATATATATATGTGTTTGTTAACGTACACCACTTACTTTTTAGAATGTGTGCGTTAACAAGTTATAACTTAAAATTTTAAAATACACTCACACGATGTAACTTGCTAACCCACTCCTTCTATAAAACATCTAGGTGAACGTTAGCAAACTTCATATATATATATATATATATATATATATATATATATATATATATATATATAAATTGTGAAACTTATTATAAAACCATTTACAAAGTTAAAGAAGTCAATATTACTTTTATTTTCTTTATCCTTCCAATTAATAATGAACAAATAATGATACAAGGTTGGAAATTGACTTTAAATAAAAATAAACTCTATAGTTTAAAATATTTTAAAATTAATACATTAAATAAATTTATTACTAAATACTATTTTTTAAGGGTTTTTTAGAAATGATTTTTTATCATTGATAAATTGATCCTCTTTCTCCTTTTTTTTTTCCTTTTTGTGACGGAAGGATTTAGCATATTTATTCAAGAGCGGTAAAGGTGGGCGAATTTAAAAGTATTGAAGTGGGTTATGATCATGTTGAGATTTTTCACCTTCAGTTTGCTGACAACACCATTGTTTTTTGTGAAGCATCTGGTAATAACATCAGTTCTCTGAAATCTATTTTTGACTTGTTTGAGATGATTTTGAGTTTAAAGGTGAATAAACACAAGAGTTCACGATATGGTTTTAATGTTTTCAGTAGTTGACTTGAACTAGCAGCAATTGATTTGGGTTGTATTTTTGGTATAACTCTTTTCATGTATCTTGGACTGTCTATGGAATGTAATTCCAGAAGGAAAATGTCTTCAACTTTAGTGATTGATAGAGTGAGACATCTTGGAGTTGTCGTTCCCTATCTTTCGGTGGTCGTGTAGTCCTCTTTAAATCTGTCCTCTCTCTGTCTACTTCATTTCCTTTTTCAAAGCCCCCAAAGATATTATTTTTACTATTTAATTTTTTACTGCACTCTTTTCTTTAAGGAGGCTGTGAGAGTGGGAAGAAAATACTTTGAATTTTTTAGGAGACAATTTGCTCGAATAAGGAGGCTGGAGGTTTGGGGTTAAAGATTTTTAACGTTTTAATTTAACTTTGTTGGGTAAATGGGGTTGGAGAATTAAAACTGAAAAAGCGGCTCTGTGAGTGAGAATCTTACATTCTAAATATTGAGATAATGTGTTTCCATTACAATGCGTAAAGAAGCATAGTTCTGTATGGTGGCAGGACCTTTGTAGGCTTTTTGATGGTGACGCTTTGGCTTGTCCTTGGTTCCGTGATAATCTATCTGTTAAGATTTGCAATGGGACTAATTATGTTTCTTTGCATGATCCTTGATTATTAGATTATGTGAGAAATATGATCTTTTTTATGATTTATTTGTTTCTAAATTCCATAATGTTTCCGAAAGTGGGTCGTGGGTGGAAGGATCTTGGGTGTGAGTTTGGGAATGGAGGAGAGAGCTATTTGGTTGGGATCGAGATTTGTTTGCTAATCTTTTGCATGAGATTGAGTCGATCGCGTTACAGTCTAATATCAAAGACATTTGGCATTAGCATCATTCGGAGTCATGTTTTTATTTCGTTAAATCGGCGTAACAGATTGTTGTCCGAGCACCTATGGATACGATTTTGCTTTCAACATGGCATTCAAAAGTTCCACTCAAAGTTTCTTCATTCTCTTAGTGGTATCTCCTAGATCGTGTTCCTTGTAAGGCAAATATGATTAGAAGAGGTGTGCAAGTGTGGATGCCAACTGTGGTATGTGTAACTATGTGTCAAAGTCATCCTCGCATTTCTTTCTTGAATGTGATAGAGTTGTTTTGGTTTGGTATAAAGTTTTACATTGATTTGGTGTTGAATATGTTATTCATAACGATCCTACATTGGTTTCTAAGAAGAGAAGACAACTTTAGTATACAATTTGATTTTATGTTATTCGAGTCATTTGGATAGCTCGTAACCATGTTATTTTCAAGAATGAGTCATGGAACCCACATCAAGTTTTGGAGCTGTTTAAGGTCCACTCATGACTTTGGATCAAAGCTTTTTCGTCTCGCTTTACATATTCGATGGTGGATTGGTTCCTAAATCCATTATATTGCTTGACCTATTAATCGGACTAAGTGCAAATGCATTTAGTGTTGCTGAGATATTTTGCTTATTTCTTTGGTGGTGGTTTTGGTTTGTAACTCTTAACATAGTTCTGGTGTTATTATCTCTTTTATTTGTCATGTTGGTTTGATCTTGTTAGTCCTTGATTGACTTTTATGATTTTTCTATATTATTTCTTAAAATATTCTTTATACTCTTTCATAATAATATGATTTGATTTATTAAAAAAATATTGATAAATTGATTAAAATTAAATAAAAGAGCAACATATAGATGAGAAATTGATTTTCCCTAAATCGATTTGCTATCTTCAATTTAGAAAAGGATTTTTTTTTTTTTTTGAGAAATCGGTTTCTCACAATTAATTTCTCAGCTACTTCAAAAATAAATATTTTTTAAAATAAAGATAAAAGTGTTATATATAGAAAATAATGTTTTTTCTAAAAAAAAATTTAAACAAAAAAACCTATGCAAATACAAAGTTAAAACATTCATTAAAAAAAAAATAGTAATAATACTAACATCGATCCTATATATAAGATCTCAGAGAAATTTTAATGAGCTTATTATAAGATTGTTTACAAAGTCAAAGAAGTAATTACTCTATTACTTTTTATTTTCTTTATCCTTATAATTAATGAAGCTATAATGTGATGTAATTAATGTATTGATTAAAAATTAATTTTAAATAACGATAAACTGAGTAATTTTAAACTTTTAAAAATTAATACATTAAATAAATTTATAATACAATATATATCTTTGAGTTGTTTATTCATTATTCTTATTACCTTAAAACTAATTGTTAGCAAAAACTCTTTTAATAAGCATAAATCAGTTAAAACTGTCTTAGAGTAATAAATACTAAATAATTTTTTTTTCGTTCTTTTTTATCTGTCTTTTAAGGTTAGTTCATACTTATTAAAAAAATTAATTAATATTCTTATTATTATAAAAATTATGAGGTAATTGTCAACTATACTCTTATTGAAACTTGAAAATAATTAATTCTCTACTCTATGTTAATATACAAAGTAATAAATGAACAATGGTTTATTAGGGAAAGTAGCTATAAATATTTCCTTGAATTTCTAAAGAGACTGATAAAAAAACTATTTTTTTTCAAAACGGAGACAGATAAAAAAATGGGTGGAGTACTTCTAAGTTCTTTTTATAGTATCTTCTAAGTAGTTCTTACCAATTCACTAGTATTAAGAAAATATTTAACAATCTTATTTAATGTATTGACTTTTAAAAAATAGTACAATTTATCAAGTTTATTATTAATCAAAGCCAAAATTTTTCAAAAACATAATTAATTATATCTACTATCTCTTTATTTATTGTATTCTTTTTCACAGGGAAGTATAATAGTCAGAGATTAAATCTGTATATTCACACATGTATGAACTACCTGACTAGGACAATAAAAAAAATAATAATTATTTTGTAAACTTTATAAAGAGATTTATATACTCCCTCCGATATTTTCTTTTGTTTTTTTATACTTTGATTTTTTTTCTAAACGATTAGAGTCTTGATTTTTGTACTTATAATTTTTTTGTACTTAATGTACTTATTGGTTACGTACGTTGAAAAAAGTTGTTACATTAGTATTTTTTTGTTACAGTATTTTTTCGGATTTAGTGATTACACGTGTATAAATATGTGGTTACAACGTAAAAATAAGAATTCAACAAAACTTTTACGTGTGTAACTAGATATTTTAACATATGTAACCATGAGTATAAAGTGAGTAAAAAAACGTGAGTACAAATTCAAGATAATATTAATTTTAATTTTTTAATTCTATTTCTAACTAATTAATTGTTTCACTTTCATCGCTTTTTTTCTCTCACTAATGACATTTGTATATTTATCTCTCACTTTATTACACCATAATAAATAATCACTCTGTTACTACTATTGAATAAGGATAGTTTAATTTAATTATACTTCATTCGTTCTACATTAAGTGTCATTTAAGACTGTTACACATCATTTAAAAAATATGATTAATTTTTTTGTTTTTATATAAATTATTGTTTAACTTCATGTTATACCCCAAATTACTCTTATTAATTAATGAGTAACATATCTAATAATATTTATTTAAAATTCAACTACTTAATTAATGTGATAAAACATAATTAATGTTTAATTCAAATTACAAATAAAGTTAGACAAAAAAAGTTCTCTAAAACAACACATTTTTTCTTTAAAGTAACGTATTTTTTTTCTAAAACGACACTTAACATAAAACGAATATAATAATAATTTTTTTTAATATATATCCATCAAATTAATTGATCTAATAGTTAAAAAATACAACTTTAAATAATAACTCATCTTATTAAAAAAAAATAATAACTCATCGATTTAAACCCTGGTTGACACACTTCAAACTAAAAAATTAAGCTTAAGAAGCAAAAGAAAAAAAAAACGGAGGTATATATGATGAAAAAAATTTCTCAAGGTGAAAAACATTCAACGTGAACTGACAGGTACATAGACATGACGTGTCGAAAGATAGAGTACAAAGCCCCAAAAATCTCGTTGTCCACACCACATGATCCGTGAGATATCAGTTTCAATATCATAATGCAGTTTCCCCCAAAAAACGTAAAATAAAAAAACTTATTTTCCGGTAAAAAGAAAATATATGAAATCAGATGATATTTGCATTTAATTTAATACCTTATGTAAATGTAAACTAGTATTTTATTTGGTCTTACTTTAAGTGAGTACACAGGCCAACCAGATCCGATCTACAGTCACTGGCATGTGGGTTAAGTGAATTAGCCGGGATAAAACGGCTCAGTCCATATAAACTGTTTTATTCAAAAATTTGAAGATAAAATAATTAACCACCATACTTTGAATTGAGTTTTGTGTATAGAATTTAATTTTCTACTTGCATAATTTTTGCACATGTTAATAAATTCAATATAGAATTCATTTATATAAAAAGAAAAATTTAATAATTTCTAGATACTAGATACATTTTTCCAATAAAACATTCAATGATGTTCAAAATTGCACACAATATATATAGGCCCTAATTTTCAAATATCTTATATGGTATTTTAACATTAAAACAAATAGGATTTGGTTTATCTAAAGTGAGGATATGTGTAAAGTGAGAAAGAAAGATGAATTCATCGTTGGACCTAACAGATTGGTTTGATGGTTAGAGAGTGAAACTATGAGTAATAGCTCTCTGGTTCAAAATCTTATGCATACATATTTGCCTATATGAAAAAAAGAGTAAATCCACCATTAATTCAATATAAGTCAAAGTTTTGAGATATTGTAATTCAAATCAAAGGTTGACACACACTTACTTTCTCATTTTACACATTATTACTTTAGAGAAGTTCAAAGAATAAATTGGAGACAAAGAAATAACAAGTACACTAGTGAGATGAATTCGATAAATGGAATAGACATAGCTAGGGGTAACCATTAAAGAGGAAACAATTAAATAGGAGAAAAAATAATAACAAGTGCACTAATAAGATAAATGCGATAAATGAAATAAAGCAAAGATCCATGTTATTGTATAATAAATGAGAGGGGTGCAATGGTAAAGAGAAGATACATAAAGGAAAGAGAAAGATAAACTAAAAATACAAGAAAAGTGTAAATCAAACAAATTATATAAGATTTATTTGGTTTATATTTTAGTAGAATGAAAATTAAAAAATACATAAGTTAAGATAAAAATCAATTATTAAGATAATTGATGCATAAAAATTAAAATAATCTAGTAAAAGAATAAATTGTTTTAAATTTAATTAAAAGTAATTTTGATCAAAAATAAATTTAAAATAAACAAATTAAACCCACAGTTAAGTCAAATTATAGTTAAACATTTATAATTATTGGTGTTAACCAAATATACTAGAGTGCACTTTTGGACAAAGAATAGAGTCAAGTGTAATTTTTTTGGCTCTGTTTGGTAACATTAGCTTATAGCTTATGACTTATAGCGTATAGTTTATAGCTTATAACTTATGACTTATAATTGGTAAAATTAACTTATTATGTAGCTTATATTTGTTAAATGACTTAAAAGGACAAATAATAATTATATATAATAAATTATTTGATAGAGTAAACATGTAATAAATGACTAGAGGGTAAAATAGAAAAGAATTATTGAAAACTACTTTTCATAAGTTATAAGCTACTTGAAGTAGCTTGTCATAAGCTAACAACCTCATAAGTTATAAGCTCCTAAATAAGCTATAAGCTAGTTGTGCCAAACATATACTCTATAGCTTATCAAAAGTAGCTTTTAATAATTTTTTCAATTTTATCTCTATCATTTTTTTTATAATGATATCTATTATCCCTAATTAATTAGACTTCTCATTAATATATTATAAGTATGTCCTTTTAGGTCATTTGACATAATTTTAGTTTGTCATAAATTAGTTTTACCAAACATTTCCACTTACTCATAAGTTATAAACTATAAGCTAATTTTACCAAATAGAGCCAACCTTATGACTTATAGCTTATAACTTATGAATAAGTGAAGATGTTTGGTAAAATTAATTTGGGTTAGGCTAAACCGTGCCCTAAGGACACTTGTTACGAAACAATAAATACACATTCTTAAATGATTGAAGTTATTATAAAAAGTATTTACTAAATAGTTTTCAAGTTTTGAAACATTAAATTCTACTATTTTCAATAAAATATTACTATTTTTATAATCTTAACTAGTGCCCCTAGGACACTGTTTAACATTTTTTAATTAATTTATCATAAGCTAAAATTATGTCAAAAGACTTAGGTTATACTTATAATATAATAATATAATATTAATATTAATTGTCATTATTCAAAAAAATAATAATAAAAGCTAAAAATTTATTGTCATCTAACACTTTTATTTACCCATTAGCTATAACCTATAAATTTCTAAATAAGCTATAAATTAGTGTTATCAAACTAACTCTAATTCTCAAATAGCATTAAGTACAGTACAATTTAACCTATAAATAATATTTAAATTTTAAAATTTTAGAGGAATGGAAAGAAAGAGAAAATAAAAATCTAGCTACAATAGAAAAGTAACACGTTTGGTTCGTGTGGCTTCTATTCTTATTTCAATTTTCAGTTCTTATTTATTTCTACAAGTAAAAGCTAAACTTATCATAACATCAAATCCTTCTCTTCTTCCCCGCCATGTCAATGCCACAGGTACCGCCACCGCCGTCTCTGGCAACTCCCTTAGCGGCTTCGCCGGCAGAACTTCCGGTCCGACAGATTCCGGGAAGCTACGGGTGGCCGGTGGTGGGTCCCATATCGGATAGGCTAGACTATTTCTGGTTCCAGAAGCCAGAGAACTTCTTCAGGAAGCGAATGGAGAAGTACAAGAGCAGCGTGTTCCGTACGAATGTTCCTCCGTCGTTTCCGTTCTTCGTGAACGTGAATCCTAACGTTATCGCTGTTCTCGATGTGAAATCGTTCTCCCACCTCTTCGACATGGATCTCGTCGAAAAGAAGGATGTTCTTGTCGGAGATTTTATGCCGAGTGTTGCCTTCACCGGAAATTTGAGAGTCGGCGTTTACCAGGATACTTCTGAGCCTCAACATTCCAAGGTTAGTACGCTCCTTCTTCAATCCAGTTCATCCATAATTGAGCCTCATAAATTGAAATTTAATGTTTCGTCTCCACAACAACCATAGGAATCTTTTCAGGAAAATTATATTTTTATTTTTATTTTTATTTATTAAAAAAATAACTAACTGTACTTTCTCCGTTAATTTTTTAAAACGCTCTTAGTCCTCAAGTTTTCAGAAACTAGAATATTTGTCCTTCAATATCATTTTAGAATTTTGGTGATTATTTTAATACATAAAGTATTCTCAACGAGATTTTAATTAAATAATGGAAGAAAATGTGTTTTATATTACTATAATTCAAAAAAGTTCAAGAAACATATCGGAAAAAAAAACTAAAATTAAATATTACAGAAATGTGAGGATAGAGCCGAAATTGAACATAATGAAACCTTAAAAAAAGGAGACAATATCACTTAAAGCAAAAAAAAGAAAGAAAGAAAGGATTTCCTTCATGTGTGGAAGAGTTCAAAAAATAAAAGGGACACGTATGATGAAACAAAATTGAAGGAAAATGACAGTGTTTGGAGGAAACAAAACACGTTCATGCTATTAATCAAAAAACAAAAAAATGTACATGCTTTTCGCATTGTAGGGACTGAGAAATTGTGCAGTCGTTTTCCAAGTTCCATTTTTTATTTTCATGTGTAATAAGATAAAATATGTACTGCAATCCTTACTTGGATTATTATTATGTGGTGCGTAAAAATAGATGACAAATTTGCATGTTTGTCGATTTATTTGAATTTTGAAATATGGTCAACATGGTCAAATGGTTAAGTGAAGATTTCCATTTTTTTACCAAAAAAAAAAAAAAAGGCTAAGTGTTCAAGTTCATTCGTGAAACTGGTGAAAATGATTATAAAACTTAAAAAAATTGGATACAAATCCATATTTGAAAACTATTTAAATAGGTTTTCTCAATTACTTATATAGATATAGATTTATTTAGTCAAATCTGTTTTAAATTAAAAAAGTTTTAGAATTTTTAGGTTATAAAAATTCATGTATAAAATTTACATGTAAATTTTTTAAAATAATTTAACTAATTAGTAATACTAATTTTTATTTCATTAAACATATGACATAATTATTTTACACTAATTTGAAAATCTTGTCAAATAGTTTTTTAATTTTTCTTAATTTATTATTTAATATTTTCATGGATGTATCTCATTAAAGATGATAATGACTAGAGTCTAAGCACTAGGTAAGACACTCGAGTAGAGTTGGGTATGCGGACGGTCCATGTCGCCTAGTGCAAATCTGAGAGTTAATTGGAGTGTCCATTAAAGTGCGCATTATAAATGAACTAGTAATTTTTAAGTTGCCAAGTACGTAACTTTTGATTTTTGTTATATATAGAACAACACATTTAATGTTATAGATGTTAAAGTCCTACGATGAGGTAGACCAGGGACAACGCACTTGCTTTAGGTGCAATAGGCCAGATGAAAAAAAAATGAGCTGTAATGAGTTAAGAAGAAATAAATGGCAATGACCAAATGGCTAAGGAATGAAGGAACTTCTTAGGTTTTTATTAGATTTGATTTCTCTAAAAGAATCATAGTTTGAGTCTCCTTGAAGGATTATAAGTTGTAGGAACAACATTCAAAGATAAACCTAAATCCGGAGTTATTTTTATATAAATAAACTATAAACTATATGTAGTATTTTAAAAGTATTATTTAAGGAGTTAAATGTAATAAAAAAATGTTAAAAAATATAATTTTTTTTTGTATTTTTGAGGCGAAATAATATGCCTTGATAATTATTTTTCTAATTTTAATAACCTTAAAATTTGTTTTAAGAAAATTGTTTATTAAGACCCTAATGTGAATACAGGACTAAGACCTTGTGAGACCAAGATGTAAGTAGATTTGTCCCTGCCTCAGAGAGAATAGAAAATTAACGAGATTAAATTCTATATCTCACACTCACACACACATATCCTTGCCAGCTGTACTCGCCTTACAAGACTTATGAGCATAAGTCTGACTACACATTTACGTCTGAGTATCTTTAATAGAAGGATTAGAGGATTCTCAAAAGCTTAAGAATCTCTAGTTAGTTGGTTGTCTTTCTTTGAAGTATTTCCCGTCTTATTATTATTATTATTTTTTTACTAAAATGGATTAATTATAATATGTCCTTCTATATTTTATGTTGTGCGATATATACTTTACAAAAACAGTGTACGTTTTACTCATGTATTTTTTTTCTCTATATTTATCCCAGTATTTTTTGAACGTGTATCTTACTCAAAAATTGTATTCAACTAGAGTTTTTTCTAGAAGTTAGTGACAGTTTTAACGATGGCCAAGTAAAATTCTCTCCGAGGCTCTAGTTCTAACTTCTATAACATGCTACGAAATGCAGGTGAAGAGGTACGTGATGGACATCTTGAAACGAAGCTCAGGCATATGGGTATCAGAACTGGTATCAAACCTTGACATATTATTTGACAACATAGAAGCAACACTCTCTAAATCCACATCCGCATCCTACTTGTTTCTGCTACAAAAATTCCTCTTTGCATTCTTCTGCAAAGTCCTCGCCAGCGCTGACCCTTCCCGCGACTCCAAAATCGCGGACTCCGGCTATGCCATGGTCGACCGCTGGCTTGCCCTCCAGCTCCTCCCCACCGTTAGCATTGGTGTCTTCCAACCACTTGAAGAGATCTTCCTCCATTCGTTTTCTTACCCTTTCTTTCTTGTTAGTGGAGACTACAACAACCTCTACAACTTCTTTAAAGAACAAGGTAATATTTTCCCTTTATTTACGTTTTTTTGTTTGCTATTTTTCATTTTTCACTAAAATATGTTGTTAGTCTTTCATAATATTATGATATTTTTGTTTTGTTCTGGATTTTTGTTTGTCCCCATGAAAGCTTAAACTTTCACAATGACTAAATATAAAGTTTCTAAAAGTTAAGGGCTAACTTGATAATTTTATCTTCCGAGAACAGAACATATTTTAGCCTTCATTTTTGTACATAGTTTTTTTATGATTTTCTTCACGAAGATAATTAATAATTATTGAATAATTTATGTATAATAAGAAATATGGCTTTCAAGTTTTGTGCAGGGTTAAACTAACTTTGATAAAGTCAAGTAGATATTTCTCTACATTCTTTTAACCACTGACAAATATTAACAGGCAAAGAAGTGATAAACCGCGGTCAAACTGAGTTTGGGTTAACCCAAGAAGAAGCCATTCATAACTTACTTTTTGTGATGGGTTTCAACGCGTTCGGAGGCTTTTCAATTTTCCTTCCAAGTCTTATAGACGCCATAGCAAGCGACAAAACCGGTTTACAAGAGAAGCTTCGGAAAGAAGTTAGGGAAAAAGCCGGTTCATCTCTTGGGTTCGACTCGGTCCAACAAATGGAACTTGTCCAATCTGTGGTCTATGAGACCCTGCGCCTAAACCCACCAGTTCCACTTCAATATGCTCGAGCCAGGAAAGACTTCCAGCTCAGCTCGCACGACTCGATTTTCAACGTGAAGAAGGGTGAATTATTGTGTGGGTTCCAGAAGCTTGTGATGAGGGACCCGGCCGTGTTTGACGAACCGGAGAAGTTTAAACCAGACCGATTTGCCACGGAGAAAGGAGCCGAGTTGTTGGATTATTTGTATTGGTCAAATGGGCCTCAAACCGGTTCGCCTAGTGTGGATAATAAACAGTGTGCAGGAAAGGATATTGTAACCCTCACAGCGTCTTTGATTGTGGCTTACTTGTTTAGCAGGTATGATTCTATTAAAGGGGATGGGAGTTCTATCACTGCCCTTAAAAAGGCCAAGTGAAGGGTCTGATTCGGAGAGATAAATGTGTGTTTTTTCTTATGTGGAGGTTTTTGTATTTAATGGAAGAATATTTTCTCAGAAAATTGATAATTACAGTCAATACATTGTTCTTTGTTAAACTATTTATAGAAGAGTGTATAAATGCAGGTTTATGTTATGTAAATATCTCTATTAGTATTTGATTGCTGTTGTAGAAAAATAATTCAGGTTCGAGAAGGTATTATCACATTTTTAACGCAGTTACATTCTCAAGAGTCAGAACCCAGAATCAAATCTAGCATAATAAGTTTATCACAACTACATAAAAATTCCTGCTACATGTTTAATAAATACCAGAAATGGAGGTTAGAAATACAACAGCATTTGTATAGGCTTTTTACACTCATAACTTTTCTTGAATAACTTAATTTTATCATAAGATAACCCATAAATAATGATTTGCAACTACCAGAATTTGAACTAACTTAACTGAAACTAGGATGTGGCAAATTCATGGAGGCCATACCATGTATCTTTTGTTTGGTTTTACATTTTGAACGGAATAAATACAAATCCATTTCAACTAAACTAAGAGTAACTTCACCTTTTAGATACCCGATTTAAGGTGAAACCAAACACACGTTAAGCCGTTTGTACTTTCCCTTGAGAGCGAGTATGTGATTTGGCAACCCCTTCTTTCCATCCTTTCTGACGAGCTCTCAGTTCCCACAATGCAGTAAGCTTCTTCTGAGCCACTAATGCCATCTCAGACCTTTCCCTTGCCTCCTCGCATGTCTCCATTCCCGAATTACACTTGTCTGCTTCCTTTTGATACTGAGATGCAATCTTCTTAGACTCCAGCAGAGCCATGTCCGCGTGTCGCTGATTTTCCAAAGCTTGAGTTTCCCGAAGCTTCAGTTCTTCTGACAATACTTCAGCAAAATTCTTCTCAGTGTCTCCATTTTCCTCTGGATTGTGCTTTGCACATTCTAAATCACAATTCAATTAAACAACAAAAGGAACAGCAGTTGGTAAAAGGAGTTGAATGTGCAAAACAGCAATAGAAAACAATAATATTGTGACAGCACAGTTCAAGATCAAATGAAAATTCTGTGCTTAAGCTTTTATGGTATCTTCAAGCAGAGAACGCAAAACTATTCATCATGTTGAAGTGAGTTCTGGATTCAGATGAAACAAAACTCTATATTGTATATTCATTAAAAAAGAAAAAAAGAAAAAAAAACTCTAGTGTATACTATACATATTTGATCATTAATAGATTTCTGCAAACACAAGGCATAAGAGAATTGAGATCCTGAAAGTTAACCAAACCGAAGTAGAAACAACAAGCAAGTAAAGTTAAAGTGGGAGTAACTACATTAATTCTGCTCCTATCACCATGCTACTGTTTTTCACATAAGAGTCATAGAGAGGTTATGGTACCAAAGAAAGGGTAATTTGTTTACAAAACATTAACTGAGATTTACTGGAGTTCATAAAGGAAACAGAAACCAACCTCCAAATGTAGTGTTGCTAAGCCCTGCAAAAATTCAGATAAAGAAACTGACATAAGCATATCTTTGATTTGTTGTTAGATCAAGAGAACGGAGCAACAGATCACGATGAAATAACAGTCTTCAATTGAAACTAGAACTGATTCGAGAGTTCAAAAACAAATGAAATAATTTACAAAATTGTTAGTGATAAGTGATAACCAAAGGCTTTAAAAGTTTTCGACGGTTATTGTGCTTAAGTTAGGTTCTGCTTCAATAGAGATTCAACATGGTTGCAAGTTGCAACTACTTTTACTTCAGGGCTAAAAAAATTGTCGATTTAAAGTTCAACTACTAAAAATAAATTCTCTGTAAATTTCAAGGACGAAAATCATATTTAACCTAAATAAAATAGCAACAAGCCAACAATGATGAATAAATGAATAAAAGCAGTATGGAACCAGATCTCATGTATTTCTATACTTAGATTAGATCTAAAGTCGAACAAACACATGATCCGATCAAAACAGCTACAGAAAGGGCAAATTTACAAGATCTTAAATCTATAATAGCAGAAAGTAATCAAAAGCAGCTGAGGAAGTTGGAAAAGGAAACAAACATGCCCAGAATAAAAGGAAGGAAAAAAAAAACATGAATTGATGGCAAAGTTATGAACTTTGAGATGAAAAGTGAGGACCCAGAGAGGGAAAGAGAGAAAAATGAAGGAAAATACCTTGGGGAATAGAAATGATGGGTTGAGAAGAGCAATCACAGACGCAAGGAGCGCAAGAAGAATAAGAGTGATTGGCCACTTCAACGAGATGCCAATAGAGAGGTGGACCCAAAATGTAACCTGCAAAACATAAAGCTACTACCCCCAAACCCACCCTCACTACGACACCATTGTAACCCATATTGCAGAGAAAGAGAGAGAGAGAGATTGAAGTGTGGAATGAAAAATGAAAGGTTGCTTAAAAGTGTTGTACAAGTTGGGAATGGAAACTGCTAATTAAGAAGAACATGCGTCTACTACTACTACTTCTTCTTCTTCAGCTCTTGGCTTAATTTTTTTATCATTCTTTTTTGTTTTGATTTCTCGATGTTGAATCTGCTTTGTTTATTTATTTTGTAGTTTTGACTTTTGACGGACTCTGCCGACTGCCGCGCCTAATTTCACCATTCTGTTGCATTTGCACTCTAGATAAGTCAGATTGACACCAAATAGTATATTTTGAAACTGTTTGATCTCATAGTTGAAGCATAACTAAACTCACGTTTTTCGTACTTATTATCGTACTCGTGATTACAAATGTTAAAATATTAGTTACTTTTATTTTTACGTTGTAATTACGTATTTTTATATGTATAACTACTAAATAAAAAAAATACTATAACAAAAAAATAATTAATATAACTATTTTTTTCACGTAATAAATGAATATAATAAATACATAGAAAACATTAAGTACAATAATCTTGAGTACATTAAGTACCAAGTACTTACTATACAAGAGGTAGTAGTTTAGAAAGAAAAATAATGTTAGACACACGCATTTTAATTTAGGTGTAAATCATACTTTACCTCTCTTTTGATGGAGCTTACAACAAATTCACTCTAATAAGTTTGAGTATATTTTTTTTTTTTAAAAAATATTACGAAAGATATTACTTTCATAATTCTTGACAATAAAATATTTATCGTTTTTCTTCTCTCAATAAAATACATTTTGTAAGATTTAAAAAAATTGTGGGAGACATTACTCTTGCAAAATATTTATATTTTATATTATAAACACTTACACAAAATAAAATATATATTTATTTATTTTGTTAATTTTATCTTTATTTATTAAAACAAGTTATTACTAGTATTGTTAGTTCATGAGATATTAAGTTATATTTATTTAAAGATAAAATTGTAATAAATTAATTAATTATTTTAAAATTAACGTAATAACTACTTTTTTTTTTTTTTTAACTGAGTGAAAAATGATTGGACGCTTATATTTAAAAACAATGTAGTATACTTTACTTTTCTTTTGAATTTGATATCCATTATTTTGATTAAGCCATTGAAAAAGGCCGCAATTGTCAAGATTCCCCTTTAATTACACCTCTAGATACATAAATCTTCCATGAATCAGAACGTGATGTCTTTCAATGTTGTTTCATTAAGTTTACAAAATGCAATGAAAATAATGCATTGAGATACAACAAAGACAACCACCAAATGAATACAAATAATCCACCTCAAATGTTTATAAGCAAAACCTATTCATGTTTGTTCGATCGAAACAATTGCTACGTAAAGTTTTTTTTCTCAGCCACTAAATAATCACTGAATGAATAAGTGTATTTTTACATTGGCGTCGGATCACGTCAAATCACGTTAAGATAGATAAATGAATGGTTGAGATAAATTTAGCATATAAACTGAGACAGATCCAATAAACGCAACAAAAAGTAACATTGAAGTGCATTCACGTTCTTTCCAAACACAAACTAAGATTAACCCAGAACACTACTTTTGCTGAAGTGCACAAAACTGGAAGCCAACACTATTGACTTGCATATTGTGGACAGTGGAATTCCATACTTTCCTTTCCCAAAAAACCCTTTTAAAAATGGCCAATAGCATGCAACCAAATATGCACAACAAAACACTTCTCCTATTCCAGATCCTTCTCCATTTCTAACTAGTGGTTGCCATCCAAACCAATATACAACCAGTGCTATGAGCTGAATTAGCAAAATGGTTGTTCCAGGTAGAAAAATCAGAGACTCGTTGAAAATAAATCTACCTGCATTTTCATTAACATTATTAGCACCTTTAGTAGAAGATGGTTGGTCCTTTTTTGTTATTTCGAAAACAGGGTTAGAAATTCTCAAGTGCTTTTGTAAGATGGTCAAAAATCCAAAAAACCAAGGATTCGTGGTTGTTATTCTTGCCATTCGTTGGTTGTTCCACCATGTTCTAATTGATAACCCTGTTTTCAAGTACTCTGTTATTGTAGATATGTTGTAAATCACAAATAGAGTAGCAGGGATCCACAATCCGAGTTCCTGTACCACCATCAACACACCATTAATGCAGTAAAAATGTAATCAGATAAGGAATAATGTTATGGAATTTATTTAATTTGAAAGACATGTTAATTTCAACTTAATACACTTTTATATACCTTAGAACGGGGGAAAATATAATAAGCAAACAATCAACAAATTAGTCCCTCAAAATTAGTGTCAAAACATGAATTGCTTAGCTATGTATAAAAAAAAAGACTTAAATAAAATTTTAATTCTTACAAAATTCACACTTTTTGTTTTAGTCTTTACAACTTTTTTTTTTAAATTTTAGTCCAACTTAATTTAAAATTTTTGTTTTTAGTCCATAGAAAATTTGTAAATTTTTTGTTTTAGTCCTTACATTTTTTTTTTCATTTTGGTCCAATTTAATGTAATTTTTGTAATTTTAATCCCTAATATTTAGTTTTTTTAATTTTTTATCACATTTTTTCAAGGGACAAAAATAAAAAAAAATTAAAATTTCAGAGAATAAAATAAGAAAAAAATTAAGTTATAAGAACTTAAAACAAAATTCTAGTAACTCTAGAAAAAAAACTTGTACTTATAATAAAATAAAATTATATGGACTAAAATATTACGTAGGGATTAAAATATTACGTAGAGACTAAAACAAAAAAAGTGTCAATTTGTAGGGTCTAAAAATTTATTTAAACCTATAAAAAACTAAATTTTAAGCTTAATTGTACTCTCGATTTCCCACATTAACAAATGTGCGATTTCAGTCATTTTAATTATTTAGAGCACTTTTAGTAGGTTACATTTTGTAATGTTCAATTTTAGTCCTATTTTCAATGTTTTTGTCCATTATGATGCATAAGTTTAAAAAAAAATCAATTTAGTCATCCTAGACTTATTTTGTGCATTTTAGGGAACAAACTTTTTTTTTATTTAAATGTGTTGAGTTCAAAATAGGTGATAAATCAAATTTGAAAGATGCATGTGAGGTTGAAAAAGTGAGAATTCAAGTATTGTTGTATTGTAAAAAGTTGTTTGTTCATACCTTAGGCAAGAAAGTGGTGTTGGTAAGAATGCAAAAGGCAGGAAGAGAACTATAGAGGATTTCAGGGACAGATCTTAAGGCCCAACAATATATCCAAACATACGCCAAACACTCTCTGAATTGGAGCTTACCAAACAGTGTACCAAAAATTGGACAGTGCTCACTAAGGAGTATATCTAGCAATCCTGAAGCCCATCTCTTATTTTGGGCCATTTGGCCCAAATTATCTTGAGGTGAGCAGCCCATGAAAGCCATTGGATCTGGTGAGCAAAACTCAGATCTCCAACCTCTTGTATGGATTTTCATCCCAGTAAGTACATCCTCTGATGTTGATCCATATGTCCAGCCCACCTAATTTTGTCCAAAAAAACACATAATTTTAATTCTTTAAACCAATCATAAGCTACTATTAGAAAAGCTATTAGGAAGAGAAGCCAATTTTGTGTTTGCCATGTGAATAACTCTGACTAGAGCAATGCTATATTCTCTTAATAATCATCCTAATTATTTTTCTAATATGGAATTAAATGCACTTTCAATCTTGAAAATATAAAAAACATTGAAAACATTCTTTAATAAACAATTAAGAGAATTTTTAGGAACATCAATTAAGGGAGGATTTAAAATTATTCCTCTGACTATGACAGATACCTAAACACACTGTTAGAATCAAGTTTGCAACGTGACAAATATAAACCAAACACACTAATAAATAATAATAATGGAATTAGGAAACAAAATTACTGCAAAATTCCCTTGAAATTTACCTGTTTACCCCAAGTAGTGTCAGATTCATATTCACAATTAGAAACTTTTATTGCTGCCTCAACAGAGTCAAAAAGGTTATCTTTGGCAGTAAATTTCTTTCCTTCTAAAGCAACAGCAGCTGATTCGTTAAACTCCTTTGAACTTCCAAATATTTTCTTTCCTGATAATTTTCCTGAAACCAAATTAAACATACATAGATAGATAATAAGATCGTAATTTAGATAAATTATATTACTTTAATCTTTGAACTACTCATATTAATCCTTGTATCCAAATACCAGTAGTGGTGACATAGAAATTCTTGATTCCATTATGAATATTGATGTCATGATCAGGGGACAGTCCATAAATTACTTTCCTTCTATGAAAGCAATTTGTTCCTGCATAAAAGATTCCTTGAAGTCCTGATACTCCACATCCCATGTACTGCATCACACAAATTAATTAAACAACAAAAACAAAAGAGGTTTTCATAATTAGGAATAATTACACCAACTACAATACAAACTAAACGAATTTTGTTGAAAAGAAAGTTACGCACCATAAACAAAGCAACGAGCTGATTTCCGAGGGGGTCGTCCTTTAAACCATCATAGAATTGTTGGGGAAATTGAACAAATGCAACTTCTTTTTCACCATTTGAATCTAACAAAATGCACAAAGCGTATAGAGCAATCTTTGGATTGTTCACATACATGTCACAATCAAGGTTCAAGATAAAAGGAGCATTTGTCATCAACCCAGAGACTCTTGTCTGTTCATCATAAAAATGAAGACAAATTAAATTTAAGAACTTTTTACTTTCACTTATAGTACATTAGTGTAGTAGGGATTGAGAAGAAAATAATAAACTTATTACCAACACATTCATAGCACCAGCTTTGTAGTGATGAGGATGATTTGGTCTTTTCTCTCTAGATATGTAGATTAAGTGTGGCAACCCATCAGAAACACCTTCCTTGTTCTCACATATTACCTACCAACAAGGAGGAATATTATTTTTATTATTTAATTTCCATTTGTGTTCAACACAATTTTCTATATATAATTTGATTAGTAAATTATTCAAATTAGCAAAGATGAGCAATATATATAATGTACCTTAACTATGGATGGATGATTTCTGAGTTGTGAATTTAAGAAGACAGCAAAGTCTCCAATGAGGGGAATGGACTTTTGTGATTCATTTTCAATTTTACGGCTAAGCTGCTCATACTCATCCTACAAACAAACCCAATACATCAACAATTATGATAACATTTAATTTGTTAGATAACTTTATTTACTTTATATTTTTATTTTTTATTTTTATGAGTAATTATGATATAAATTTATTATCAAATTTTCATTTTTTTGTTTTTTTATATTTGTATAATAAATATTAAAAACAAGTGAAAATAGTTAATGATTTGTTTTTAGTGTTTTGTGAAATATCTCTTCTCTCATTTACAGACCCAATACAAAAACAGTATTTTTCTTTCCATTTTTTTTTCTCTTTTAAACCAAGCACCTACATAAAATAAATAAGTCCTAACAAATATTATCAACTATCGATGTTTTGCCTTTGTTTGGTGAAAATAAGATTTGAAAGTTTTTTTTTGGTAGACATAAGATTTGATAGTTTGCTTCTTTTTAACATATTTTTTTGATTAAAAATATATTAAACAATATGGCTAACACATGTTTTTATTTAAACAATGTATTATGTATATAGTAAAGGGATTTGGCCGGAGATTTTGATGTGTTGGACATATTTAAATAAAATGAAAGCTTCAATTATTTTCAAGTGTGTTTTCATTTGTTACAATGGTTACATTTTTCAAGTGACAATCACATGTTTTGTTAGTAGCTAATTTGAGGCCTATGAGTGATAACAAGAGAGCGAGATATATTAAAAAGAAAAAATAAATAAGGAAAAGATAAGAGATATAATAAGTGATGTGAAAAGAAATGAATAAAGAGATAGAAGAAAAAAAGAGTGGTAAAATGTATGAACATGATTATAGTGGTATGAGTAGTTTTTTTTTTTTTGTCGGTGGGTTTCCTATACTTTTTTTGTGTTTATTATTGCACCACATGTATGGATAGAGTTATCGCTAAATGTATAGTGACTTTTTAGGAACAAATAGGGATGGAAAAAAAATTCCTACCCACGAGTATCTGGTAGAGATACTCGTCACGGGTCGGGCAAGGGGAGTTAATTAGGTATCCGTCGGGTTTTTAAAATGGATATTTAACTACCCGTATATAAATGGGGCGAGGATGGGTATTGTGATACCCGTACTTGCGGATACCCATTTATTTATATATATATATAAATAATATTATAATAAATAAATATAAGTAAAATTACAAAAATATCCTCATATATATATATATATATATATATATATATCAATGTTAAGACTGATTTTTTTTTTAATTTATAGTGGTTGAATAAATTCTATTATTCAATGCAACAAGATTCATTTTATTGTTTGCTGTTCTTTTTTTTATTAAAAAAAACTAGTTGATTATTCATGGGTATCCGCGAATACCCGTGGATATGAAAAACTATCTGTGAATATGTATAAATAGGTACTCGGCGAGTAATGAGGCGAGAACGGGTATAGCGGGATTAAACCGGGGCGGGTAGCGGGGGATAGGTACCCGTTGCCGCCCCGCCCCGTTGCCATCCCTAATAACAAATTTAACAAATTCTTTTTTTATTATTAGCCAAAGTGTGTTTAAAAAAAATTCAAATTGGAGAGTTGTAACTCAAAAGTTTACTTTGCAGCCACTTATAAAACCAGCAACTAAAAAGAAAAGGTATATATGCATAACGTTTTTTTAAAATATATAATATATAATTAGTATAAAAAATATTTTCACTTATTTATTTAAATGATAAAAATGCTTAATATATATATATATATATATATATATATATATATATATATATAATGTATCAACTATTTAATAAATAGTTCATAGGAGGGACGATCTACAGCGAGATGTTCCGTGTTCGAATCTTACTTATGCTAAATTTTCAGGGGCTAGGACTAGCGCCAGCCACGCAGTACGAACGAGATTAGTCTTATCCTAAAAGTGTGGAGAAACCCATGATTAAAAAAAAGTATTTAATAAATATTTTTAATGTACCCGTCAATAAATTTTTTTTTCACTAGTATTTTTTTTTCATTTGTGATAAAAACTAATTGAATGTATACGTACTACTGAAATTATATAGCCTTATAATCTTAATAATATATTTTTATTTAAGTTTACTTGTATCACTTTTATTTTTTAATAATTTTTTTTGGCAAAATCAATATTCATTTACAGTAAAATATATTTTAAGAAGGATGTTTCTAGCTTGTGTACTATGAACTTATGTTAACAATAATTAATAATTAATCAAATAGTATATAAAAGAAGTTATTAAATAATGAGTGGTAAATGGTAATGAGTATAGTTAGCACACATAGAGTATTATAAAACAATCATCATTAACGTGTGTTTATAGACATAAATTAGAAAAACCCTTTAAAAAAATCATGTTCATAAAATTTAGGGATAATTTCTCCTGAGTTTTTCACTTATTACACTTATTTCACTTATTTTTTTTAGTTTTTAAAATTACACTTACTTCACTATAAAGGGGTAAGTGTAATAAATTTCAAATCTCAGGGGGCTAAGTAGAGGAGTAAGTGTAATGAATTTCAAATCCCACTAAGTGTAATGTGTTAAGGGCTAAGTGTAATAAAATTTCAAATCTTAGAGGGTAAATGTAATTTTAAAAACTAGAATAAATAAGTATAATAAACACAAATCTCAGGGGAAGTTGGTGTAATTATCTCTAAAATCTAATACATGGAAATTTTATAAAATTACCTTCATCCGCAACCAATCTTGCTTGAATTCCGGAATGTCTTCACTGCCATTAAGCGCAGCTTCATCAGAGAAGTATCTAAAGGGTGCTCTAACTTGTATTTTGTACTTTTTACAAAATGGTACCCAAACTTTTGCAAATTTAGATGCTTCTAAAAGGGCATAAAAGGTAAAAGGAGAACATCCATCATCAGAAACATAGCAAGCTAACTTGTTAGCTGGATAATCAAGTGCCATTAGAGATAACACAGTGTTAATTGTGATTATGGGTGGTTCAAGCACTGGATCCGCTGTCGTCACAAATAGGTCTATTTTAGGAAGTTCAGCTTCAGAAACGCTGTTCACAAATAGAAATATAAAACTTACTTGATTAAGTTAAAAGTACCTTTAAAATTACGCATAAATTTTTCCGAATGTCAACAAATATAAAAGAAAAGATACCGAAGCAAGAGGCGGTCGAGGAAGGTTTGGGTAACCGACGGATTCCATTTCATGCTAATGGTGAGAACCCAAGTGAAGGTGAACCATGACTCGCATAGAAAAGCAACGAACCAAGGAAATGAAGAGTAAATGTTTTGGGAAAAAAAACGGTAACAAAGAAGCATTAAAAGGAGGAGCAAAGTTAATGAATCCATCACTCTTGAAAATGTGTGCTTAAACCAAATCTTTTCAAAAAGAGGGAGATTAGTGTTTTGATTGGCCATGTTGATACCAAATCAATTTGAGAAACTACTCAAACTGCAAATGAGAGAATGTGTGTTTCTGTTTATTGTGGTTTGTGGAAATGATCCTTTTAAATGTAAATGAAGATTCACATTTGTGACGAAATGTTAAAGCAAACGTGACAAATAATGTTGTGTCGTGTTTCGGATTCGACTGTGACAATTTCGTTTGTAAGTGTTGATATTATTAGGGGTGTTGAAAATCAATCTAAATTGATTTGAATGGATGTAACTGAACTGAATAAATTAAAAATCTAATGAACCGAAAATCAAATAAATTAAAAACTAAAAAATTATTATTATTTTATTGAATTACTTCGGATTTAGATTTTCTTAATTAAACCGAATCAGTAATGATGCTGCTCTAACTACATGGCACACTTGCCCTCCAGAACTTCTTCTTAGTTTTGTTGCTGATAGAATGCATACTGTGTTTTTTGGTTCTTAGTTTGTTTTCTCATTCCAAAGTACCAAAAAAAAAAAAAAATCAAAATACAATTTTCTTACAAAATTATAATATTAGCTTAGTTGGTGAGTACATGAACACATGCGTGTGTGAGTATCCAAATTCAATCGCTAGTTAATGTACTTTCTTATGAGCTAACAAAAAATAGAAAAAAAGATTTTCATACTCATGTTTTTCGTACTCACTTTGTACTCATGGTTAAATACATTAAAATATCTAGTTACACACGTAGAAGTTTTGTTGAATTTTTATTTTTACGTTGTAACTACGTATTTCTATACATTAACCACCAAATCTACTAAAATTTCTATCACTTATATAAGAAAGGCAAATGATATTAGGACACTATTTAAGGAGCCAAATATAGTAAAAAGGTGATTATTTTTTTATTTGTAGTAACCTTAACCAGTGCTCTTAGGGCATTGTATATCAAAATTCTATAAGAAATTTAGAGTTTAAATTAAATTTATATTTTCCTAACATAATAAAACTGATATAGAAATGTAGAAAAAACTTTGTTGGAAGAGGTAAAGTCTATTTTAGTGATCTTTGCATCTCGAAAAAATTAATCTTTAACTATCAACCGAGAAATACTCTTGATTCACCAAAAAAGCATTAATATAAAAACTAAAATAAAAAGGATGAACACATATCAAAACTTTGATTTAACCTTTCAAATGTTAAGTCAAATCAAATCAAAACAATAAAGCAACGACCACATGTTCGCTTTACGAGCATATTTTCAGTTGTTTTTGTGGTACTCAACGAAGGCTATGTTTATTAACGCGACTTTATAATTTTTTTGAGAAGTTTATAATTTAGTTTATAGTTTATTTTGTCAATAAATTTTGTTTATTGTGACAAATTTATAACTTATGAAAAATTATAAGTTGAATTTTTGAAAAGTTATTTCAAATAGTTTATAGTTTTTAATTTTCAATAATTTATTTCAATTTTATCTTTTTTTTGGATAATTATATCTTTTGTCATCTTATTATATTAAATATTAATATGTTATATATCCTTTTAAGTAGTTTCATATAATTTTAACTTATCATAAGTTGGTTTTACTAAATATTATTTCTCAACAATAAGTTATAAACTAAAAACTATAAGTCCCATAAACTATAAGTTAAAAGATAAGCTATAAGTTAATTTTGGTAAACACAGCCAAAGATTGACTCACAATAAGCATATTTTGATTTGTCGTTGGTAGAATTAATTTTGGATCAATGTTATTTTATAAAATTAATTTTGAATAAAATTAATTTTAAAGTAATGTGATTTATGTTTGAATATTTTTTTTGTTAAAAGCAAATTCAGAATAAAAATACAGTGTAAATTTTTAAATCCAATATAAAAACATATCTCACCTTACTCGATCAAAATCGATTTTGACAACAAAAATTAATTTAAACTTTTTCTTAATACATAACTAAACAACTAATTTATCAATTAAAATTAATTTTAACTTTTTAAAATCAATTCTCCATTGGTCTAATATTTTTCTAAACATACATTAAATAGCATAAATTCAAATAAGTTTGGTATAAAAAAAGTGTCTTAAGTCTGAATAATTTGAAAATATATAAAAAAATACTTCATAAAAAGACTTTTAGATCGATTATCATAAAAATTATTTTTATAAAAAATAATTTATACTTCTAAAATTCTTTTCTTCAAAGTTTATTTAAGCAAAAAGACTTTAAGCAAAAAGACAGCTAGGTTCATCAATGCGGACTGCATTTCTTGGATATTTGAAAATTTGTCAGAGATATTAGAGAGGGAAACATCACATGCGATAACTATTGAGGAGCGCAAAGAAAAAGTTAGAAAGAAAAATCCAGAATCCAATAATACAGCTTCTGTCTCTATGTTATTTGCGCTTGACTCCTTTTTAGATTCTTGAGGTAAAAAATAATGGAATAGAAAAAACAAGCGAAAAATAAGAAGAAAAAAACTATAAGTGTGTTAAGTTCAAGAAAATAAGAAGAAAAAAAGGAAAAAAAGACTGCTTTAAGTTCTATATTTTCGCAGGATAAAATATATTTTTAATTCTTATAAAATAAAATAAAAATATTTTTATTTTTAGTTCTTATAAAATTAATTTTTTGTATTTTAGTTTTTATAAAATAAAAAAATTGTTATTTTTAGTCTATATAAAATTAGTTTTTTGCATTTTAGTTTTTGTAAATTGAAAATTTGTTGTCATTAGTTTTTATTGTTAAAAAATTTCTATTAAGTCCCGGCTAAAATAACAGACTGCCACATCTCAGTGTCATATAAGATTTACATAATTTTTTATTTAATATTAATATTAATTAATTATTTTATTAATAATAAAAAATAATAATAAAAAGACTGGGTATCATCTCCTCATCAAAGTTTTTTTTTTTTAATAAATTTTTTTTTTAAACAGGCAAATACACATTCATATATTATATCTTCACTGTGAAAATTTAAACCTTGAGCTAAAGCCCAGGGTGTCCCGCAAGGTTTGAGGCTGGTGTAATGCCCTCGACCGCACACTATACTCTTGTTTTTTTATAATTTGTCACATCATAATAACATCAGAATTGGAAACGTAGAAAGTACTATAACCACAAACTGAGAAGACATGCAGAGAAATTCAACATCAAAATATTATCAACCAATAACTTTCCTTTGGCATAAGTGCACGAAAACAAACGCAAGAATTGTTGATTTGCATATGACAGACAAAGGAATCCCATATTTTCCTTTGGCAAAAAACCCTTTTAAAATTGGCCAATAACAAATTACCAAATACATACAACATATCAATTCCCCTGTTCCACTTCCATTTTCACCACTCTTTTCATGCTTCAATAACCCCAAAATTCTGATAAACAAGGCTGTTAATTGCACCGTTAAAATGGTTGCGGCTGTCACGAAAACCGGGGACTCATCAAAGGTGAACCTTCCAGCATCTTCATCTTCTCCATGATCATCAGCACATGAAGATGGGTGTTCCTTTTGTGTTATTTCAAATACTGTATCAGATATTCCAGAGAGTTTAAGCATGGCACTTAAAAATCCAATAAACCATGCTGTTGTGGTTGTTATTATGCTCATTCTCTGATTGTTCCACCAATGTTTTATAGACAACCCTAGTGCAAGGTACTCCAATAGAGTATATATGTTGTAAATCACAAAAAGAGAAACTGGAATCCACATGCCAATCCCCTGGAATGAAAATGAATAGGCATAAGAAAATCTTGGAGTAATTTCACTTTTGGTTCATATAGTTGAGTGATTTTGATTATGGTAGAATTTAAAATGTGAAAATGAGATTCTAAATCTATTTTCTGTTCAATATTAAACAACTTGTTACCGATTAAAACACTCAAACAAAATTATACAGACTAAAGTTGCATAATCGACAAATTATAAAGACTAAAATGCAATTAAATCAACAACATCAAAGCATATTAGGCTCCTATTTCATGAAATTGAATACTGTGTTTGATTACTTACAACTTTGACTCATAAATTGGAGCTTACCTCCTTAGGAAGGAAATTGGTGTTAGTAATCATGCAATATGCAAGAAGAGCAACATAGCATACTTCAAAGAAACCGCGCAAGCCCCAATTGGTAAGCCAGCAATAGGATAAACCTGCCCTAAATTGAATTTTACCTATGAAACACGAATACAGTATAAGTATCAGACATTAAATACGAGAATATGTTTATCTCTAAAAAAATATAAAATACGATATGTTTAAGATGCGAATAAACTGGAATTTACCAAAGAGAGTGCCCATAACAGGAGAATGTTTTCCAAAGAAAACAACAGTGAGGCCAGAGGCCCATCTCTTTTGTTGTGTCATAGTGGAGAGTAATCCTCTAGGAGCACATCCTGTAAAGGCTGTTGTATTTGGGGTGCAACCCTCTGATCTCCAACCTTTTCTTTGGATATTCAGCCCTGTTGGTACATCTTCTGATATTGATCCATATAACCAGCCCATCTAATTTTTTTGGACAAAAGAAGTTAACAAAATTTTTGCAGAAATAAAGGTTTGTTCTGTTAGAAAAATAGGTTAAACTAAAAAGTTAATCGTTATACATGTTATTTATTTTCGTCTTGGTCCATAAACTAAGAAAACATTTTATTTAGTTTTTATACATGCCAACATTTTCGTTTTAGTCTCTATCATTTAATTTTGGTCCTTATCACAACTTTTTTTCATTTTAGTCTCAAAACTAGCATGAATGTTTAGTCACATGTAAGATACTTGATATCATTGAGAGACTAAAACAAAAAATAGCATCATTGTTAAGTAAATGGATCAAAATAAGATGATATTCGGAATTAAAATATAAATGTAACATATATATGTAAAGGCCAAAACGAAATATTTTTTAATGTTGGGACTAAAACAAAATAAAAATCATTTTTGTTGCAAACCTGCTTTCCCCAATCAGTATCATATTCATATCCACAATTAGAAACTTGAATTGCTGCCTCAATAAAGTTTGATGGACTAATGTCATTAGGAAAATAAGCACTTCCTTCTAGAACACGAGCTGCTGATTTAACAAACTCCTTAGAGCTTCCAAATTGTTGTCTTAATTTCTTATCTACTAATTTTCCTGCAAAAGATACAAAATAATAAGGATTTTGAAATTAGAAAGAATATATATATATATGAGACTGAATGGAGTGAAACTTTAAATAATAAAGCTTCTCAGCTTTGATTGGATTTATCCAAGTGCATTTGGTTTATAAAAAAATGATAAGTGAGTGCGAAACCTCTTCTCCCATTTTCGATTTCATCGGGATAGAGACCATAAATAGCATTTCTTCTATGGAAGGTGTTTGTTCCTCCATAGAAAGGTCCTTGTAATCCTGCCATGCCCCGTATTATATACTGCATAGAAAAAATTAAACATGGAATTAAAATATTTGTTTATAAATCTCATTAGTTCACAAAATTTACTTTAATTGATATGCAGAAAAAAGACCTCAAATGCAGCCACCCATTGATTTCCAAAAGGGTCATCTTTGATTCCATCATAGAATTGTTGGAAACATTGAACAAATGCAACTTCTTTTCCTCTCTTAGGATCCATCAAAATGCACATAGCATGTAGAATAATTTTGGGATTATTCACAACCATGTCACAATCCACATTCAACATAAAAGGAGCATTGCTCATCAATCCAGAGACTCTTGTCTGCACATATTATTTGATTAAGAATGAAGAAAAGTATTGTAAGTGACTGATTGAATATGAAATTGAGGTTTAATTTGATCATTAATTATTAATTATTAAAAAATTACCAACACATTCATAGCCCCAGCTTTGTAATTATGATGATGTTGTGGCCTTTTCTCTCTAGAAACATAGATTAAGTGAGGCAAATCATCAGAAACACCTTCCTTGTTCTCCAATATTACCTGTCCACATGATGCAAATAACTCTTTCAAGTTGCAACTTGCAAGCAAGCATGAACTAGAACTATGTCATAAAAAACAAAAGTAAGTTATGTAAATAGAAGTTACTATTTGAAAAGTAAGTTACAATTTTTATTTATAATTTTGGGAACAGCAAATGGATAGAACAGAAGTGGATAAAGTAGACAAAGTGATATGTTCAATTATTTGAAATTAAATTGTGTACAAGCTTAAATTTGTTAAATAAAACAAAAGTTCATTACTGTCATGTCTGTTACCTTAACAATGCTTGGATGATTTGTTTGCTCTGTATTTGAGAAAATTCCTAATTCTCCTTCAAGTTGAAATGTACTTGGATTTTGGGTCACACCTTCAATTTTTTTGCTGAGATGATCATACATATCCTGCAAAGCACAAAAGACAAACAATTTTGCGGTTTCTTGGTCAGAGATAGAGAATTAGAATTTACAACTTCAAAAACATCTGCTAATTCCTCTGTCTTTCAGATTTTGTGCTTATCTCATAAGTGGCTAGCCAAAACATATCCCTCATACTTCAAAGACTACAATTATTATTGGATTAAATATGTTTCACTACTAAAATTTTACAAAATTACATTTCTAGTCTCTAATCATGTTCAAAATACAAGCATTTAGTCCCCATCATTGAAAATGTCCATTTTTAGTCACAAATTATAACTGTCTTAGTCTCTCAAAAAGATGTTACGTGAGACTAAAAATGAATATTTTTAAATGAGTGGCTAAATACATAGCAAAAGTTCAGGGACTTAAGACAAGACATATTTAAGTTAGTATTGTTTTACTTAACTTACCTTCATTTTTAACCATTCTTGTTGAAATTGTGGAGACTCTTCACTTTTTGTTGTGTTGATGCCAGAGAAATATCTGAAGGGTGCTCTAACTTGTATGTTGTATTTTTTACAAAAGGGTACCCAATGTTTAGCAAATTTGGAGGCTTCAACAAGGGCAAAAAAGGTAAAAGGAGAACATCCATCATCAGAAACATAGCAAGCTAACTTGTTTGTTGGATAATCAAGTGCTAACAATGACAAAACAGTGTTCACTGTGATGATTGGAGGTTCAAGAATAGGATCTGCTGTTGTCACAAACAAATCTACTGCTGGAAGTTCAGGTACCCTATAACAAACAGAATGAAAAACTCATTTACAAGTATAAGCCATGCCACTAGTTAAACAAGTGTTTGACTTTTCTGTTATTTGAAAATGTTAATAAATGACAGAAAGAGCTAGCAGAGAATTACTTTAGTAAAGTTTCAATTTTTCAAGTACTAAAATGATCAACTTTTCGACTTGATCATGAGGAATCAAATTCAGATTAAAGTAACTAGAGATATGAAACATTAAAAAGCAATAAGTAACAGTGTAACAGGTTTTTGTTATGACATACCGTTGGAGGAGACGATCTATGTGGGTTTTGGATACTGAAGGATTCCATTTGCAATTAAGAATCACGATCCAAGTGAAGGTGAACCAAGATTCACATAAGAAAGCAATAAAACATGTGAAAATAAAATAGTTGTTGATAGAGGAAACACGGTAACGAAGAAGCAATAAGAGAAGTAGTAAAATCAAAGTATCCATTACTCTTTGAAATGGGCGTTTCAGCCATACTTTTTCATAGAGAGGGAGATAATGTTCTTTGTTGGCCATTGAGAAAATCCTAAAAGACTACTCTTAAGAGTTAAGACTGTTATTCTAGTAGTGAATGTTGATTAGGTTTGAATAATTACACTATTTTATATACTCTGTTTTTTATTAAGCTTCTAACTAAATCACAGTACTGTCAATTTTATCTTTTGTTAAATAATGTACTCGTTAGTTATACTTAAATAGTAGAAAAAGTCAATATTTTTAATGAGAATAAATATAAAACTAAAAATTGTTAAAAAAAACTAAAAATAAATAATTTTTTTTGGATATAACGAAAAAAAAAATTATGAATACTATAAAACACTGAACACTAAATAAAGCCTTTTAGAATACGTTTTATTTAAAAGAAAAGAGGGAGTATATGACAGTAGTAGTAATGATTTATGTATCATTAATTTTCGCTCTATTTATATATATATTTTTTACAAGTACTCACTTCGTTCAAAATGTAAACATTAAGACATTTTTTCATACAGTTTAGAAAAAAAAGTGATTAATACTGATACAATCTAGAAAAAAGAGGAAGAATAACAAGAAAGAACTCTCATGAAGCTATCATTTCAACTATACATTTAATTTTTCATGATACTCATCTGTCTCATACAATACTCTAACACTTTATTTATAAGCTAGTAACTCTATTCATATATATGTAACAAATACATTGATTTAAAAAAAATTGTTTTTTTTTTTTATAAATCTATCTCGTTTTTGGTTTAAGATTATAAATCTATCTCTAATTAAATGTAATGGTCACTATCTCCCATAGATAAGAGTAAAATTAAAAAAAGCTAATAAATATCTATTGTGTTTTATGTAGTGGCTTCTAATATGAAACTTAATTTTTTTATGTTGAGCTTATATCATGAAGGAGGGAGTATCTAATGTGGGAAATTGAATTTTTTATCTTTAATTAATAAGAATAGTAAAAATGAATTTTAGAGTGAAGGTGAGTTTTTAATGAAGATAAAATTAAATATAAATGTTAAATGTATTTTTAAAATTTCACCAAAAAAATATACTTTTAAAATATTAATATTTTCTTAATTCACTTTTTTTTTCTTATAAAAAGGAACCAAAGGAATGTTTATCTACACTCATTTTATCACCATTTTTTTATCTCTCTCCTTTTAATCTATTACATTAACTTTAATATTTTTTTTTAGTATTCCTTATACTTTCTCATAATAATATGTTTTAGTTTATTAAAAAAATTAATATTTTTTTAAAAAAATTTCTCTCCTCCTTTGTCATTTTTTCCTATCTCTCTTCTATACAAATACACATAATTTTTCAGATATTTTTAAAATGGTTTTTGGGTACATCGGAAAATTATTTTATAAATGGTTTGAACTTTGAATTGCTGTTTCCGACTCAAGCTGCAATATTTTTCATATACAATAGTTTCTCACAGTAACTGAAATCACCGTAAATTATGATTGTGATCAGTAACTGCGACTACAATTAATTAACAGATTCAAAATAAAAACTATAAGTAAAAAAAATTGTTGGAAAAAAAAAATTAATGTGATAGAATTTAACATGTAATTAATATCGTACTTTCTTTCTTCTTATGGTTCTTAAACTATGCAATATTGGATATGTTAGAAAAATCAATTTTATATAATCAATAATGATACCAACAAAGTCCGACACAATTGATAAATAACTGAGTATGCTGAGAGGGGTTTGAATTCTGGTCGCATGAATAGAAAAAGTTTTCTTGATAGAGGTAAAACCCACTTCAGTTATCTCTACGACTCTACCCCTCGAAGAGATTCGGCTGTCGGCAACTTTTAAACATGTACTATAGGAAGTAAGAATGTGTTTTTTTTTATAAAATTTAATTTGGTTGAAAATAAATTTGATAAAAGTAAGATGGATTAGAAGTTAGTCTGGTTCAATGAAATTATATTTAGATAATTTTAATTAAAAATAAGTTTGACTAAATAAAAATTATTTAGAACTAGAGAATAAAAAATAGTACTTTTATAAACTAAAATTGATTAAAACTACTTTTTATAAATGAAAAAATGACTCTCATTATCTATTTATTAAACTGACTTTTCAAGTCAATTTAAGGCAAAATTTAGTTAAACCAATGAATACAAATTAAAAATTAAACATATTAATATATTGTTAAGTGCATCCAAAATACATTTGTGAACCCAAATTGAAATAAATGCTATCATTCTAATCCTTTAAACTTTTTTTTGTCATATTATAAAAAAAAAAGGTTGTCATCGATTTAGAATTTAAAAATTGAAAATATCATCAATTTAATTTTTGGAAATCAATTTAGTGATGTAACAATTTTTCTATAACTAGTTTGATGAGGTTTTAATTTTGAAGAACTAAAATTATGATAAAGAGTTTTTTTTTTTCTTAAGAAGATGCTTGTTTTGCCATTTTAGTTCTTAAAAATTTAAGATGTGAGCAAATTATTGGCCTTTAATTATAAATAAATTATCAACTTGATAATATTTTTAATCTTTTAATAACTAAAATGATAATAAAAATATTTAAAGTTTTAAGTTGGTGACATAAGCTAGTGACAAACATTTTTAGATAACCAAAATAATATTTATTTATTTTTATTCTGATTACAAATAAAGAATTGAAAAAATATCACTTGTTAATTAATTTATATTATTTAGTTGGAGTGACAAAAAATAAAATATTATTATGAGACAGTTTCTAATCTTAAATTTTAATTTATTTTTTAAACCAAGGGATTCTAATAGTCTTAATATAAAACATTAGTAATTGCCCCCAACAATTAAATAATGAATGATGTCATGATCATTCCAATAAAAAAAACCTTGGGAAAAAGTGGAATTCAAAATATTTTTATAGAGTATTTCTTATATAGGAGCGATGATATTACTCTACAGTACTACCTTAGTGTAGTAAACGTCATTACCTGGGTAGTGGGATTTGTCGTATTGGACCACTCCGCTGAATGATTGAGCAACTTGGACCAAATTTTCTGCACCATAAATAGATTATTTTTTAGGGACAAAAAGGCAATAGAAGAGGGACTCAAATTAGAGTTAGATTTTAGTTTTTAATTAAAAAACATAAATAGAGATCTAAACGTCATTTGAATTGGGGGACGATGAAGGATGATGGTTTGGGAGAGTACTGGAACCGAACCTGTGATTTGAACATCGACCAATCCAAACACTGCCAATATGCTGTCATTAATACTATATGTCCACATTTTCAACAGTTACACACACGCAAAACTAAACACTTAATTTATCAATTAAAATTGATTTTGACTCTTTAAAATTAATTTTGTTCCGACTCAACATTTGGGGATACACCTTCACTACCATGAGACAACCTTATTTGGAGCGCATCAAAATTAATTGAATATTTTAATTATAAAATAGGAAGATATATATATATATAGCTGGAATAATGGAAAAAATATATCTATTGAATGGAGGAGAGAATTTGTAAACTTCAACTTTCATACGGCAGAAATTTTGGATCCGGACGAAACTCCTCGTGTTTGACTACTAACATTTTTTGTCTTAGTTCTGATGGATTCGATAGATGCTGCACTGCTACCAAAATTTGATGTGAATATGACATTTTCTTCAAAATATAAAAAAGGATTATATTACAAACTTTTATTATATTATCATTAATTATAATATTTGATGAAGATACGTTGCTAATTCTGACGTTAATGATGCGATGTGTCACGAGATCTCGTCCACATAACAAGCATGTTCAGTTCCAACTTGCAACTAGCATCTAGCAAGGATCCAGGAGGAGAAGAAGCAAGAGAACACACATCTATCAATTTATTTTCTTATCACCATTTAATTTCTTGAAAAATTAAAAACATAACCAAATACATACAACATATTATAATTTACATATAAGGCAGAGAAGTTCAAGCAGAACAAAATTCATGGAATGATCAACCCATAACAGTACTCCTACAGAAATGCACAAAAACAAATGCAATGATTCCTGATTTGCATATGACAGATGTTGGAATCCCATATTTTCCTCTGCCAAACAACCCTATTAAATATGGCCAATAACAAACCACCAAATACATACAACATATTATTTCCACCAATCCACATTCATTTCCATTTCCATTTTTAAATGATTGCAACCCCAAGAACTTGATAAACAGTGCTGCTATTTGCACCAGCAAAATGGTTGTGCCTGCAACAAAAATTGGAGAATCATCAAAGGTGAATCTATTGGCATCAGCATCATCATCATCTCCCTCAAGATTTGTAGTTGGTTGATCCTTCTGTGTTACATCAAAAACAGTTTCAGATATTCCCAAGAGCTTGAGCATGCCACTCAAAAAACCAATAAAGCATGAACCTGTGCTTCTTATAATGCTCATTCTTTGATTGTTCCACCATTCTTTTACCGATAACCCGATTGCAAGGTACTCTGATAAACTGTGTACCTTGTAAATCATAAACAGAGTGATAGGAATCCACAAACCAAGGCCCTAGGGTAAAAAAAAACATGAAAAAAATAATGTAAGGGAAAAAAGAAAATATACTAAATTTAGCTTAATTATAAATTTGATCCTATATTTTGTTAATTGTGTTGTTTATGTCCTCTCAATTAAAAGTGAGTAATTTTGTTCCCTATAAAATTTAAAATGGGACAATTGGGTCCTTAAGTCAAATTTTTGTCCATTTTAAATCATTCGTTATTGTCCGGTACTGATGATAAACAAAGAATCGATCACAATTCTTATCACAACTTTTCAATAACATCGTCTATAACTGATGATTTAATATTGGATAGGATTATGTGAGGTAGACTTATGACCTAATTTTAACATTTTAAATTTTATAAGGACCAAAGTCTGTCGTACCAAGCAAGTTGGTTTAGTAGCTGAAAAATAATACATCAAATTGTAGCTTCTTAACTCGAATTCACATGAACGCATTTCACTTATTGAAAAAAAAGGACTAAAGTCAATCAATTAAAATTATAAAAATCAAGACTGCATAATTACCGAACTACAAGGACTAAAAATATAATTTGATACTAAAAATTAATCTTACCTTAGGGAAGAAATTGGTGTTAGTAATAATGGAATATGCAAGGAGGGCAGAGTAGCATACATCAAAAAGGCCACGTAAGCCCATATTGGTTACCCAACAATAGGACAAGGCTTCCCTTAATTGGATGTTACCAAAGAGGGTACCCCTAATGGGAGAATGTCTACCAAAGAAAACAACAGTGAGGCCACTGAACCATCTCTTTTGTTGTGTCATTATTGTTGTTAATCCTCTTGGAGAAGAGCCTGAAAAAGCACTTGGATCTGGGGTACAACACTCTGATCTCCAACCTTTTTTATGAATATTCAATCCGGTGGGTATATCCTCTGCTATTGATCCATATAACCAGCACATCTAACATTTCCAAAATCCACCAAAGTAATCAACAATATAAACTTTTTTTAGAAAGGTTAAAATACTCTTTCGTCTCTTAACTCTACTTATAGTTTTGTTTTTGTTGCCTATGAAGTTTTTGATTCATTTTAATCTATTAACTTATTTTTTTGAGTTTGATGTGATATTTTTTTTTAACTTCGTTAAATAGCTAAAGGAAAATGATAAAATGACATAGTTTTGATGTCAAGAACAAAGAAATCTTAAGTTAAAATTAGGTGGTTCGTCTTTTTATTTAATGGCTTAAGGGAGATAACAAAAAATATCATATTTAATTGAAAATAGAAGTTACGGGTCCGTTTGGTTATAGTTTTACTACAAATAAAAGTACTTTTGAAAGAAGTAAGAATTTTTTACTTATATCATATCTGCATTGAAATCCAAAATTACTACCCTAAAAGTACTTGGTGGATGAGATTAGTATCATCTCTATTGGGAATGACACCATCATTTTTAATATAAAGATTTATGATTCTTATATATAAAGGGATGGTGGAATTTCCAAAGTACCTTTAGAGTTTGTTAAAAGACCAAAGTAAAACTTTAAGTAGAGTTAAAGAAAAAAAATGTATTTTTTTATTTTAGAAAAAAAAATTATATTAAAGTGTATTGCATACCTGTTTACCCCAACTAGTACCATATTCATAACCACAATCAGCAACCTGGATTGCTGCCTGAATGGATTTTGAAGGAATAATATCATTGGGTGAAGTTGTATTTCCTTCAAGAGCATGCACTACTGATTTCACAAATTCCTTTGAACTTCCAAATTGTTTAGTTAATATCTCTTCTGCTAATTTTCCTAATTCAAAATAAATATATATATTAACTGTTGATAATAAATCTCAAACACTTTCTAGAAATTAAATTCATGTATTAAGGGCAATACCTTTTCTTTGGGTTTCAATTTCATCAGGATAAAGACCATAAATAGCTTTTCTCCTATGGAAGGTGTTTGTTCCTATGTAGTAAGGTCCTTGAAGTCCTGCTGTGCCTCGTATTATGTACTGCATTATATTTTTGACAAAAACAAGAAATTATTGTATTGTATTAGATCTTAAGAATGATATCTAATTAATTGCATTCTTGGATTCTAAAAAGAAATTAAAATGCCAAGAGCTAGCTCCATTTAATTTAACCTCAAATGCAGCAACCCATTGATTTCCAAAAGGGTCATCTTTGATTCCATCATAGAATTGTTGGAAACATTGAACAAATGCAACTTCTTTTCCTCTCTTAGGATCCATCAAAATGCACATAGCATGTAGAACAATTTTGGGATTGTTCACAAACATGTCACAGTCTACGTTTAACATAAATGGAGCATTTGTCATCAATCCAGAAACTCTTGTCTGCACATATTGATTAACATTGATCAGGTAACATTCAGTAATTATGAGTGATTAATTGAAAATGTAATTTTGTTTATAGATAATTAATTTTGAATAAAGAGATTGAGAATTTCATGAGCTAAATATAGTATAAATTAAGGAATTTACCAACACATTCATAGCCCCAGCTTTGAAATTATGATGATGTTGTGGCCTTTTCTCTCTGGAAACATAGATTAAGTGAGGCAAATCATCAGAAACACCTTCCTTGTTCTCCACTATAACCTGCCAAATCATAATTTAAATTAAACAACTGGTTCATATAAAAGGAATTTTTTGAAAATATTGATGGCTGATTATTTTGAAATATATAAATGAATATAAGAGATGTTAAGTGTGTAATTTTCTTTTATATTAGGAACTAAACTTTCTAGAAACTTTTTATTTAATTTATTGGACAGATAAATTTTCTACAAATTACCTTAATGATGGTTGGATGATTTCTTTGCTCTGCATTTGAGAAAACTGCAAATTCTCCGTCAAATTGGAAAGGAATTGGTTTTTTTCGAGTAGCTTGTTCAATTGATCATACATGTCCTGCAATTTCAAACCACTTTGTAGTTCAAGGATGTGAATCAGAGACTAACAAAGTTCAAGTGATAAATTACTTACCTTCATTCTTGACCAGTCTTGTTTAAATTCCTGTAAGTCACTATGGTTGGTGGTGGCTTCATCAGAGAAATATCTAAATGGAGCTCTAACTTGTACATTGTGCTTTTTACAAAAAGGTACCCAATGTTTAGCAAATTTGGAGGCTTCAACAAGGGCAAAAAAGGTAAAAGGAGAACATCCATCATCAGAAACATAGCAAGCTAACTTGTTAGATGGATAATCAAGTGCCAACAATGACAGAACAGTGTTCACTGTGATTATTGGAGGTTCAAGAATAGGATCTGCTGTTGTCACAAACAAATCTATCGGTGGAAGTTCAGGTACCCTATTGGAAACAGAGTGTAAGAACTCATTACTCATAAGTCATAAGCATTATCCTTGAATACAAGGATTAAACATCAATTTACCCCAGAAATACAACTACTAATCAATCTAGTCGATGGAGGACGTTTATGAGAAAATGGAGGAGGTTCGGATTGGCACCTCCAGTTGGAATGAGATTACTTTCATATATAAAATAGTGAAAATGGAAAATAAACCACTTTTATTTGACTGATAATATCGTCTCAAAATATCATTCTGAATACTAATGTCTAAAAAAAGTTAGTGTTGTTTTTAACCGGGAGAGTGACAGTCCAACAACCGAAAATAGAACTCAATCAACCAAAAATAATTGGGTTTCATTTGACATTTGTTTGTTGTAAACTTAAATTAGTTTTGACCGATTGAATTTTATTTTTGATTGTGGGATCGTCACTTGCTCAATTGAAAACAGCACTAAAAAGTAAATAAATATTTTTAAACTTGTTGGGTTAAGACTTGAGTTTACATAAAAAAACATAAAATACAAGAAAAGTAAATAAATAAATGAGAAAAATTAATAATTCATTTTTTATATATTTTATAAAAATAAATAAATATTAAAGTTTAAATAAATCCTATAAATCTCCTGTTACATCAAATTTATACAATTGTAAAAGTAAATTAACGAAAAAATTGGAGAAAAAGGAAAAAAATACAAGTAGGTTAGGTAAGTTTGAGGCAAAAAGAAAACTTGGTATTGAATTGGGCAATTTTCTATCCGAACTAACTCAGATTTTTATTCCATTGTTTTTTTAAAAGGTTTATTACGCCTTTTATTAAAAAATTGTAGTTTTTCACACAACTTAATAAATTATTTATTATAACAAAATTTTATTATTAATTGACTAGTAAATTGTTAGCCCCTCTGTAATATAATTTATTAACACAACTAAATTAAATATTTATACATTAAGTTAAAAATAATTATTCTTATAAAAATAAACTAAAAAATAGCTTATAGACATATAAATTATTTTATAAACTGTAAATGAGCTATTTCAAACACACCTTAATTGTATCTTTAAAATTTAAAATAACAATTATTTTGAAATAAAATTAGAAGCTACTTCCTCCATTTTAAAATGACAGTCATTTAAGGTGTTTTACGAAAATTAAGAAATGAAATAATTGTCATAATGAGTAAAGTAATTTTACTAACATGTACGTGTTAATGATTGAAACATTAACCACCCTATGTTGTTTTTAGTTGAACATTAATTCTTATATAAGGGTAAAATAGAGAAAAAAATCATTTAATAATGCATTGAAAATATAAAGCAACAATCATTTTTAAAAAAAAATTATTTCTTTGAAATGACAGTGGTTATAAAACGGAAGGATAGAAAAAAGAGTAGAAATTTAGAAAGAGGGAGTAATATGCTGGAAGTGAAACAACAGCTATAAAAAACAGTAGCTAGGTAGAGTGTCACATGAAGAATTAAGAGTTTTGTGTTAAAATGTTAATAATTAATAATACTTACTGTTGCAGAAGACGGTGTATGTGGGTTTTGGTGACTGCAGGACTCCATTTGCAGTTGAGAATGACAATCCAGGTGAAGGTGAACCAGGATTCACACAAGAAGGCAAAGAAGGTTGGTAAAGTAAAAGTAAAATAATTGTTATTACTGTCACTGATAGAGGAGGAAACACGGTAACTAAGAATGAAGAGGAGTAGCAGTAAAATCAAAGTGTCTATTGCTCTTTGAATTGGGCGTTTCAGCCATATCTTTTCATACAGAGCCACATATTCTTCATTACCCATTCTGTGAATCCTCAGAGAGAGAGAAAGACAGAGAGACTACAATAATTGCACGTTTCCTATTTGTAGCTCTTCTTAATTACTCTCCCCTTTCACTTTCTTTGTCTTTTACTCTTTACCTTAGTCCTTAGTATTATTTTGGTCTCTTCATAACTTTTAATTTACACTTTAAAATTAATAAATACATCAATCGAGAGATAATATTTGTAATTTTTAACAACTTAGGGATTAATCATAAAATTCAAATTTAAAAGACAAAAATAACAAAAAAATAAATTTGAGGGACTAAAAGTTAAAATAAAAAAATATTAAAGTAAAATGAATTTAGATAATAAATATAATACGGTAGCGATGGATTAAGCTCATCCGTCCGTAACCATTTCATTATTCATTAATTAAAAAAACTACTAACTGTGCATTTCAACATCCAAGCACATTTGCCATTTGAATTTTTTTATTTTTTTATTAAAGATATCTTCTAGCCGACAATTAAAGATTAATATTTTTTAGGTGTAGAAATTATCAAAATAAGTTTTACTTATACTAATAATTTTTTGTTTTTTTTTTTTATATATAAACAGTCAAATTCAAACTTCTATTATGCTTAATTGCTTAAAGGACATCGGAAAGATTTCTTGGCTAGATATTACTTTCCATTTTTTCTTTCTTTTCATTTCAATATCGTATTTGTATAGGAATGAATACTTATGGCAATATCGTAATCGTATAGGAATGAATACGTGTGGCAGGCTGCACTTTCGTGCTACTTCCAGCTAAGTTTATGTTGTTTCAGTACGTCTTACTTTTTATTTTTCAATGTTTTTCTGTTGTATTTATTATTAATAATCAACATATCGTGTATTCTAAAAATAGACAAAATTGTTATGAATAAGTTATAAAATGGATGTCCACCTTCAAGTTCACCAAGAGATACTATGCTACAAAGGGATTCTAAGCATTTCTTGTAACTCCTAATGTTATTATCCATTATGTGTTTTGACTCCTCATTATGTGTATTGTCTCCTAAGGTGTGTGATACATGCCTATAAATAGGACTCTATTGTAATGATGAAATACAATGAACAATATTCTCTATTCCTCTCTACTCTTGTCTTCTCTTTACTAACATTTATATTCTCTTTAGTTTGTGTTAGTTCACAACATAGTTCACAACACGTTATCAGCACGAAAGCTCTGGTGAAAAGGTATGTTGGGATCTAGAGTAAGAACGGCTTAACTTCTAAACTTTTAATTTCTAGAATCTAACCTTAACTCTCTCTTCCTTCTCAAGCCGGTCCTGACTAGTCTACCGCGCTCCGGCTTTTCTTTTTACTTCTACTTTTTGTCTCTAACATTTATATTCTAGCAAATTTGTTTTATGTTTCTAACTATTTAAAATATGCTATACTTGTCTTCGAACTGGCCGTTAGAATTGCCTCAGTGGAAGACTAATAAAATTGAATGGTAAATTTATGATTAGTTGCTGAATATTTAAATATGTTATTCCAATTATATTTATGTTTGGTTTATTATTCAAATTCTAAATTCTATTAAATGATATTATTTCAATTATTCCATTTAAAATATATTTTGGTTATGAATTTCTTTCAATACTAATTAAAAGTGAAATATCACTATCGTATTTAATATTTGAAGAATATATGTTATATATTCATAATAATTTTCTAAACTTGTTTTTTTTTTAATACTCAGAATGTCGAATCTTACCAATCTTGAGTTTGTAGCACTTGACATCTCTGGAAAGAATTATTTGTCATGGATACTAGATGCAGAAATTCATCTAGATGCAAAAGGTCTTGGTGACACAATCAAAGAAGGAAACAAAACATCTAGTCAAGATAAAGCTAAAGCCATGATCTTCCTTCGTCACCACCTCCATGAAGGACTCAAAAATGAGTACCTTACTGTGAAAGATCCTTCGGTTCTTTGGAAAAATTTGAAGAAAAAGTATGACCACCAAAAGACCGTAATTCTTCCAACATCTCGATATGAATGGATGCACTTACGCTTACAAGATTTTAAGAATGTAAGCGATTATAACTCTGCACTATTTAGAATCACTTCTAAATTGCAATTATGCGGAGAAACGGTCACAGAAAGTGATATGTTAGAGAAGACATTCTCTACTTTTCATGCATTCAATGTGCTCTTGCAGCAACAATATCGTGAAAAAGGTTTTAAAAAAATATTATGAATTAATTTCTTGCCTTCTTGTTGCTGAACAAAATAATGAGCTATTGATGAAAAATCATGAGTCTCGTCCAACTGGAACTGCTCCATTCCCAGAAGTGAATGTTGCATCACATGACCAAGGACAAAATAATGGTCGTGGTCGCGACCGAAATAATGGCCGTGGACGTGGACGTGGGCGTGGTTATGGTCGTGGTAATAATTCTAAATTTTCCCACTAGAAGTGGAAAGAAAGTGGAAAGAATGGAAAGGCAAAGGGTGTGAAAAGCGAGCATACAAAAAATGTTTGTCATCGTTGTGGTAGCCAAGGCCATTGGGCTCGTCTTTGCCGTACACCAAAGCATCATCTTATTGATCTATACCAAGAGTCCCTTAAAAATAAAGGGAAAGGAATAGAGACTAATTTTGCTGGTATAGATGATGATGATCAAATGGATGTTACTCACTTGGAAATTGGTGATTTCTTTGCTAATCCAGAAGGAAAAATTGACCACCTTATTGGAGATGGAAGTGTCCAAAAATAAAATGCTTTTATTTTCATGTTAGTGAATTTTTATGTATTTCCAGTTTTTTTTTAATTTTTCTTTGATGTATTTCTCAATTTCTATGGAAGCAATAAAATTTTGGGTTTTAATTTCAGTTTATTATTTATTGTTATTTTTAGTTGTGTTCACTCGTTAATTGAATCTTATTTTATTTTATGAAGAATGAGTGACCCATCCATAATAGAGATATATGTCTTGCAGACAGCGCAACAACGCATACTATTCTTAAAAATAAGAAGTATTTTTATAATTTAATGATGCAAGACGCCAATGTTAGTACTATATCTGGTAGTGCAAATATAATTGAAGGCTCCGAAAGAGCTAATATTTTGTTACCTGGAGGAACAAAATTGCACATTGAGAGTGCCTTATATTCTCCAAAGTCTCGAAGAAATCTATTGAGTTTTAAGGATATTCGCAAAAATGGATATCATATTGAGACAACAAATGAAGGAAATATTGAGTGTCTTTACATCACTCAAAACATTTCAAATAAGAAATGTATATTGGAAAAATTACCTTCATTTTCCTCCGGTTTGTACTACACAAAAATTAGTACAATAGAAACAAATGCTATAGTAAACCAGAAGTTTACGGAAAAAAGTGCATTTGTTACTTGGCATGAACGATTAGGCCATCCTGGATCAATTATGATGCGAAAAATAATTAAAAACTCTTGTGGGCATAATTTGAAGAGCCAGCAGATTCTTCAATTGAATAATTTCCTATGTGCTGCATGTTCTCAAGGAAAATTAATTATTCGACCATCACTTACAAAAATTGGAAGTGAATCTCTCAATTTTTTAGAACGCATTCAAGGTGATATTTGTGGACCTATACATCCATCATGTGGACCATTTAGATACTTTTTGGTTTTGATTGATGCGTCAACTAGATGGTCACATGTTTGCTTATTGTCCACTCGCAACCAGGCGTTTGCGAGATTACTAGCTCAACTAATTCGTTTGAGAGCACATTTTTCTGATTATCCAATTAAGAAAATTCGCCTTGATAATGCTGGTGAATTTACATCTCAAGCTTTCAATGACTATTGTATGTCAATTGGAATTGATGTTGAACATCCTGTAGCACATGTTCATACTCAAAATGGGCTTGCAGAATCATTCATCAAACGTCTAAAATTAATTGCAAGACCATTACTAATGAGATCAAAACTTCCCGTTTCTGCTTGGGGACATGCAATCTTGCATGCAGCAGCACTTGTTCGCATCAGGCCTACAAGTTATCATGAGTACTCCCCTTTACAATTGGTTTTTGGTCAGGAACCAAATATTTCCCATCTAAGAATATTTGGAAGTGCGGTATATGTTCCAATTGCTCCACCACAACGCACAAAGATGGGTCCTCAAAGGAGGTTGGGAATATATATTGGCTATGAATCTCCGTCCATAATAAAATATCTTGAGCCATTGACGGGAGATTTATTCACAGCTCGTTTTGCTTATTGCCATTTTGATGAATCTGTTTTCCCAACATTAGGGGGAGAAACTAAGCAGTTGGATAAAAAGATAAGTTGGCATGAATTATCTTTATCTCATCTTGATCCTCGTACAAAACAATGTGAACTAGAAGTTCAAAAGATAATTCATTTGCAAAGTTTGGCTAACAAATTACCAAATGCATTTACTGACCCAAAAGGAGTAACTAAATCATATGTGCCAGCTGCTAATACTCCAATAAAGATTGATGTCCCTGTTGGGCAATCTAAAGTTGCAAATGAGTCTGAAGCCAAAATGAAACGTGGCAGATCCATTGGTTCCAAAGATAAAAATCCTCGAAAAAGAAAAAGAAATAAGAAAGAAGATGGTCGAATTGAGGATATAGAGGTTCCTGAAGAATCCTCGGACATAATTGATATTTCAATTTCAAAAGAAACTCAGGTACCTGAAATTATTGAAAATACTAAGATCTCAATAAATTATGTCATGGATGGAATACAATGGAATCGACATGAAATTGAAGTCGATGATATTTTTGCATTCAAAATAGCGCTTGAATCAATAAATGATGATGAGGATCAAGAACCGAAATCTGTTAAAGAATGTGCACAAAGAAATGATTGGCCAAAGTGGAAAGATGCCATGAAAGCAGAACTGAACTCGCTTGAAAAACGCGAAGCTTTTGGTCCCGTGGTACGCACAACCGAAGGCGTAAAGCCGGTTGGATACAAATGGGTTTTTGTGCGGAAAAGGAATGAAAAAGGTGAAATTGTGAGATACAAAGCACAACTTGTTGCTCAAGGTTTTTCACAAAGACCTGGTATTGATTTTGAGCAAACATACTCGCCTGTGGTGGATGCAACTACTTTTCGGTACTTAATCAGTTTAGCAGTACGCGAAAAGCTTGATTTACGCCTAATGGATGTTGTTACGGCGTATTTGTATGGCTCACTTGAAAATGATATTTATATGAAACTCCCTGAAGGATTTCATTTGCCTGAAGCATATAAGTCAAGTTCTCGAGAGAATTATTCAATTAAATTGAATAAATCTCTTTATGGACTAAAGCAATCTAGACGTATGTGGTATAATCGCCTTAACCAATATCTATTGAAGAAAGGATATAAGAATGACCCAGTTTGTCCATGTATTTTTATAAAAAGATCTGGTAAAGAATTTGTCATAATTGCTGTATATGTTGATGATATAAATATTATTGGGACTCCTGAAGAGGTTCCAAAAGCTGTAAATTGCTTAAAGGATGAATTTGAGATGAAGGATTTGGGAAAGACAAAGTTTTGTCTTGGATTACAGCTTGAACATTTGAATGATGGAATTTTAATGCATCAAAAGGCTTATACAACAAAGGTATTAAAACGGTTTTATATGGACAAATCACATCCATTGAGCACCCCAATGGTTGTAAGGTCACTTGATGTGAACAAAGATCCTTTTAGACCTAGAGAAAATGATGAAGAACTACTTGGTCCTGAAGTACCTTATCTTAGTGCAATTGGGGCACTAATGTACCTTGCTAATCATACTCGACCTGATATATCATTTGCTGTTAATTTACTAGCAAGATATAGTTCTTGTCCTACAAGAAGGCATTGGAATGGTGTTAAGCACATACTTTGCTACCTTAAAGGTACAATGGATACGGGCTTATTTTTCTCGAATAAGTCTAAGTCAGACTTAATTGGCTATGCAGATGTTGGATATAAGTCTGACCCTCATCAAGATTGTTCACAGACAGGATACTTGTTTACACATGGTGGTACAACCATTTCATGGCGATCCACGAAACAAACTGAAGGATCCACATTTTCCAATCATGCGGAACTTATAGCATTACATGAAGCGAGTCGAGAATGTGTTTGGTTGAGATCTGTGATTCAACATGTGCAAGACACTTGTGGTTTGTCTTTCGGAATATTGACTCCAACGATCTTATACGAAGATAATGCTGCATGTATTTTCCAGATGAAAGAAGGTTATATCAAGAAAGATAGAACAAAACACATTTCACCAAAATTCTTTTATTCTCATGATTTTATAAAGGATGGTGAAATAAAGGTTGAGAAAATTCGCTCATGTGACAACTTGGCAGACCTCTTTACAAAGTCGTTGCCAACTAAAGTTTTTGAACCACTAGTAAGAAAGATTGGACTTCGTTGTCTTAGAAACGAAGGTCTAAATGAGGGGGAGAAATAAATATTGACTGTACTCTTTTTCCCTTCGCTAAGGTTTTTATCCCATTGGGTTTTTCCTTGCAAGGTTTTTAATGAGACAGTATCTGATGACATTTTAAAAGAATGATGTACTCTTTTCCTTCACTAAGGTTTTTCCCACTGGGTTTTTCTTAGTAAGATTTTAACGAGACACATTCTAAAGTCATGGACATCCAAGGGGGAGTGTTATGAATAAGTTATAAAATGGATGTCCACCTTCAAGTTCACCAAGAGATCCTATGCTACAAAGGGATCCTAAGCATTTCTTGTAACTCCTAATGTTATTACCCATTATGTGTTTTGACTCCTCATTATGTGTATTGTCTCCTAAGGTGTATGATACATGCCTATAAATAGGACTCTATCGTAATGATGAAATACAATGAACAATATTCTCTCTTCCTCTCTACTCTTATCTTCTCTTTACTAACATTTATATTCTCTTTAGTTTGTGTTAATTCACAACATAGTTCACAAAATATATTTTTTGGGCTCTCTAAATATTATGGTTTCCTCATTTTGAAAAAAAATTGGACATGGTATTATTGATCAAGTTTCAAGTTCTCATTTAGTTGTTAAACGTTTTGATTGAGTACGTTTCTCATAGAAATTTAAATGTTCCTGTCTAATTTCTTATTTTTGTGAATTTGATCACAAAATCTAGAGTATTTAAAAAAGAGATTAAATAAAAAAGTTATAATATAAAAAAATTAATATTTTTAATTCACTATATAGCTGATGAAGGATATCTTGATTTCACTAAATTTGATGACATGTTCGTTTTTTCTAATTTAAAAACGACAAGACAAGATGATGAGATTTCAGATCTTAAATTTTCTTAATTACAGATTTGGTTCTTTGACTTTTTTAAGCCTTCAATTCTAAAACTTAAAGATTCCTGATTTTTGACTTAATTTAGTCAATTTTTGACTATCCTTAATATAACATTAATTTATATTTTTTTTCTTAATTTTCATTTTTTTGATTAAAAAAGCAAAATATTCTTATTTTTGGTCAAAGGTTGGTCATTTTTTGTTGGCTACAAAACTTTATCCAAAAATTAAACTTTGTGTTAAATTTGTTTCTCTATTTGTTACCAAAAATATTTGTTTCTCTATTCAAGTTTTGTATAATTTATGATGGAAGTGATATTCGCAAACTTTTTATTTATTTATTTAGAGTACGTGATCATGACTACTCGTAAAGATTTTTATTGGCACATTGCATTCATCTGTTCTAAAAAAATTTTCTAGCACACATCATATCATGTAAAGATTCTTATTGACACATTGCATCTATCTATTCTTTTATTCTTTTTTTATAGAAAAAAACTGCATTTACGTGGTGGTTTGAATTGATAAACTGCTATTTAAAGTTTCATTTCATAATCATTAAAGGTCTGTTTGGTGTAGCAGTGATATAATTAATTTTAGATTAGCATGATTTTAAAGAATTAATTTCGTATAAAATTGATTTTAAAGTAACGTGATTTATGTTTGAGTACTTTCTACTTAAAAACAAGTTTGAAGTAAGAATACAATATAAAATTTTCAACTTAACGTGAAAGCAAGACTCACCTTGCTTTTACCAAAATCAATTTTGACTTTTCCATAACTCATAATTAAACAATTAGCTAACTAACCAAAATTAATTTTAATGCTTTAAAATTAATTTTCCACAGCACCAATATTTTACTAAACATGCATTAAATCAACCCGTTAAATGTGCATCTATCTATTCTAAACATTTGAAAATGATTTTTAGATAGGAAAAATTGTTTTTTAACATCTACTATATTTTACCTAGGCGTGACAATCACTATCAGATTTGGAGATTCCTACAGGGACTACTCCATTTAGGCCCTATAGTTGGGAAACTTTTTTCTACGTGAACGGAGTTGGGGACCAAAGTTCCCTCACAATAAATTCAGAGATGGGGATGCGGACTATGCTTCTCGCCCCGCCAGGTCCCTGCATCCTCGAGTATATATATAAAATTACATAAATATTCTCATTTAATGTAATTAATATAATAAATATACATAAACTTGATAAGGTTAATGTAGTCATTTATATATTAAACCATAATATGATTAACTTTTATTTATTATTACATCAGCTTTTAGTTCTTGCACATGCATATATCAACTTTTGTGCTCATCGTTTGTTTATTCCTGCACGTCATTCTTGCTCTTCGTGCTCATTCTTGCTATTGCATCATTTCGCTCTTGTGTTGTTTGTTCTAGTTCTTACATTAATTCCTTCTTTTACTACTTGTGTTTCAAATTTTTATACTTCTTAAGATTTTTTTAGATTTTTAATATCAGTGGAGAGGGGGAAAATGAGGATGGAGAGGAAAACATCCCCGTCGCAAGAAGTGGGGACGGGAAAGAAACTGAGGAGCGGGGGGTACTCCCCGCCTTTGCCATCCCTAATCTTACCACTTATGTATATCCAGTTTTGTGATTAAATGAAAATAAATAAATAAATATGTGGTTAAATTAATATAGGAATTAATTATGACCCGTTTGTTTTAACTTTAGTCAAAATTACTTTTGATCCAGGCTAAAAATATTTATTTTATTGGATCGTCTCGATTTTTATACATCAATAATCTCAACAACTAATTTTTGTCTCAGTGTTTTTCACTACAGGCCCTTAATTGTTAGATTATAATTTAACTAAAATTTATATAAAATTAAAAATAAAAAAATATAATTAAATTATTATATTAAAATAAATAAATTTATATACTAATTTTACCGTATATTTATTTTGAGTGATACACTATTGTTGCTGTATACCTATCACTACTCGATAGATAGTATACTGTTAACATACTGAATGTTTGCTTTTCAAAGGTACGAAGCCATGATCGTTTTCATTTTCATCATCATCAACAATAATTGTTTTGATTATTTTTAATATTTATTGTATACATTTTTTAAAAGTAAAAAATAAATTAATAATTTTATATTGAAATTACTCTATTATCCCTGCCACATCCTGATTCTTTAGATTGAACCTTCTGAATTTTAGGATTGAATGTGCTGAATCTGCCGCATCCATGCTCAATCTTATCCAAATTAATTTCTCTCCTTCATTCATTTAATAACTAATTCGTCAATACAAAAAGTCTTAAAAGTTGAAACACATTAGTTAGATGCTCAATCTCGTACCTGGATTTGGGATTCAACACTAAAAAAATCTATCCAAATTTACTGTTTGAACAGGAATCGTATACAGAGATGATATTATTCAAATTAATTTATCACCTTCATTCATTTAATAATTAATTTATTAAGCACAAATTTTACAGAAAAATTCAATACCAAATGATCAACCCACAATAGTAATTTTACAAGAGTGCACAAAAACAAATGTGAGCACCGCTGATTTGAATATGACAGATATTGGAATTCCATATTTTCCTCTGCCAAATAACCCTTTTAAATATGGCCAGTAACAAACCACCATATACATACAACATATTAATTCCATCAATCCACATTCATTTCCATTTCCATTTTTAAATGATTGCAACCCCAAAAATTTGATAAACAGAGCTGTTAATTGCACCAGCAAAATGGTTGTGCCTGCAACAAAAACTGGAGACTCATCGAAGGTGAACCTTCCTGCATTATCATCATCAGCACCTAAAGTTGTGTGTTCCTTTTGTGTTATTTCAAATACTGTATCAGATATTCCAGAGAGTTTAAGCATGGCACTTAAAAATCCAATAAACCATGCTGTTGTGGTTGCTATTATGCTCATTCTCTGGTTATTCCACCATTGTCTTATAGACAACCCTAGAGCGATGTACTCCAATAGAGTATATATGTTGTAAATCACAAAAAGAGAAACTGGAATCCACATGCCAATCCCCTGGAATGAAATCAAAGTTAGAAGGATGGTTAAAAAATGTTAAAAGCATATTAAGCTCCAAATTCATGACATTTAATACTATTTTGGAGAATCATGGTAGTCCCTGATTTTGTAATCGCATAACGTTTTAATTATTAAACTTTGTAGAATGTCTGAATTAGTCCTTGATTTGCACTATATATGTCATTTTAATCTCTAGTGTTAAGTGACATTTACAGAGTGTTGATCCCTACTTTGTTTACACGTAACTTTGACACTAAAATTAGAGCTTACCTCCTTAGGAAGGAAGTTGGTGTTAGTAATTATGCAATATGCAAGAAGAGCAACATAGCATAGTTGAAAGAAACCGCGCAAGCCCCAGTTGGTAATCCAACAGTAAGTTAGCCCCGCCCTGATGTGGATGTTACCGAAGAGGACACACATAAGAGGAGAATGTTTTCCGAAAAAAACAACAGTGAGGCCAGAGGCCCATCTCTTTTGTTGTGACATTGTGGAGAGTAATCCTCTAGGAGCACATCCTGTAAATGCAATTGGATTTGGAGTGCAACCTTCTGATCTCCATCCTTTTCTTTGGATATTCAATCCGGTGAGTACATCCTCTGTTATGGATCCATATAACCACCCTATCTAAACTTCCAAAAACAACCAATTCTAATTAACAAAATTTAGATATTGCAGTTAAAAAAAACGAAGGTTAATTTATGTTGTGTACCTTCTTTCCCCAATCAGTGTCATGTTCATATGCACAGTTAGCAACTTGGATTGCTGATTCAATAAAGTTGGATTTACTAATATCATTAGGACAATATGCATTTCCTTCCAAAGTGTCAGCTGCTGATTTGATAAACTCCTTTGAACTTCCAAATTGTTGTCTTAATTTATTTTCTGCTAATTTTCCTACAAAAGAGAGTTTGAAATTAGAAATAACATATATATAATGACTAAGTTCATTTTGTTAAGTAAGGTAAATTGAGCGAAATTTTAAGCAGTAACTTCTCAGTTTGAATTTATATGAGTGTATTTTACATATAAAAAAATAAAAGGGTAAGGTGAGCGCGAAACCTCTTCTCCCATTTTCAATTTCATCAGGATAAAGGCCATAAATAGCATTTCTTCTGTGTAAGGCATTTGTTCCTCCATAGAAAGGTCCTTGTAATCCTGCCATGCCTCGTATTATATACTGCATACAAAAAACAAGAAAAAAATTAAAATAATTGTTTGCGAAATATCATTAGTTCACAGATTTAGTTTAACTGGTAATCAAGTGAACTGAAAAAAGACCTCAAATGCAGCCACCCATTGATTTCCAAAAGGGTCATCTTTGATTCCATCATAGAATTGCTGGAAACATTGAACAAATGCAACTTCTTTTCCTTTCTTAGGATCCATCAAAATGCACATAGCATGTAGAACAATTTTGGGATTGTTCACAAACATGTCACAGTCTACGTTTAACATAAAAGGAGCATTGGTCATCAATCCAGAGACTCTTGTCTGCACATATTATTTGATTAAGAATGATAAGATTTGTGAGTGATTAATTGAATAGAAATTTTTGATAAGATCATTAGCAAAGTTACCAGCACATTCATAGCCCCAGCTTTGTAATTATGTGGACACTCTGGCCTTTTCTCTCTGGATATGTAGATTAATTGAGGCACAGCATCAGATTCACCTTCCTTGTTCTCCAATATAACCTGTTAAAACATAAACTTAATAAGCATGTAGAAGTTGTGATTGTGATTCTCTTTTATATTTGAAAGTAGATTTTTCACAAAGATAAATTTGTTAATAGAAGCTTTAAAAACATTATTTGACCTATTCAGTAGATACATGAAAGGTTTTTTACTGCCATATTTGTTACCTTAACTATGCTTGGATGATTCCTTTTCTCTGTATTTGAGAACACTGCAAATTCTCCATCAAGTTGGAATGTACTTGGTATTCGAGTCGCATCTTCAATTTTTTGGCAGAGATGAAAGTACATGTCCTTCAAAATCAAACCACTTTGATAAGAGATTTTTGTGAATTATAATTCAAGTTCATCACCACTTCTACATAATCTTAAAATGATAAGATATACACAGCTACAAACGCATTTTCAATCATTGAAAAGAAATATTGTTTTAATTACTTACTTTCATTCTTGACCATTCTTGTTTAAATTCCTGTAAGTCACTATGGTTGGTGGTGGCTTCATCAGAGAAATATCTAAATGGAGCTCTAACTTGTATGTTGTACTTTTTACAAAAAGGTACCCAATGTTTAGCAAATTTAGATGCTTCCAAAAGGGCAAAAAAGGTAAAAGGAGAACATCCATCATCAGAAACATAGCAAGCTAACTTGTTAGATGGATAATCAAGTGCCAACAATGACAGAACAGTGTTCACTGTGATTATTGGAGGTTCAAGAATAGGATCTGCTGTTGTCACAAACAAATCCACTGCTGGAAGTTCAGGTACCCTATAACAAATAGAAGTAAAAATGCTCATTTACAAGCTTAAGTCATGCCACTAATAAATACAACTCTTTTTTCCGAATACAAGCCAATTAAGAAAATTAGTTAATCTCATTTTTTGAATTTCATTTAAAAAATATACCGTTGGAAGAGACGGTGTATGTGGGTTTTGGAGACCGCAGGATTCCATTTGCAATTGAGAATGACAATCCAAGCGAAGGCGAACCAAGATTCACATAAGAAAGCAAAGAAGGAAGGAAGAGTAAAATTGTTACTGATAGAGGAAACGCGGTAACGAAGAAGCAATAGGAGAAGCAGTAGAATAAATGTGTCCATTACTCTTTGAAATGGTCGCTTCAGCCATATTTTTTCATACAGAGGAAGATAATAATGTTCTTGGTTTGCCATTAAGTAAATCCTAAGAGACTAGACTTGTTGAATGTTGCATGTTCATTATCTGTAGCTATATATGAAGTGTTGGGAATGCTGAGTGCTTACAATTCTAAATTTTATTTCCCTCTCATTTTATTCATATATTCCAGTATTATGAGTTATCTCTGGATGATAATTTCCTCCCCATTTTTTTACATTATCATATTGCATTATTATGCTTGTTTGTATATATGTATATCACATTATATATCTCTCTATATATAGAAAATAACTTGTGGAGAAAGACAACATTTTGATGATATTTGCGAAAAGATTAGTCTTTGACCGTTGAGTAAGATATGAAAACCAAAAATATGTATAAATAAGGGGCCAAAATTGTAAGTAAAAAAAATTAGTGGACTAAAACTATGATTAAAAAAATTTAGAAACCAAAATTACACATTTTAAATTGGTAAAAATATAATTTTGGTCTTTTAACTTTTACTCAAAGTTCATTTTGGTCCCATAACTTTTTTATGATTTATTTTAGTCTTTTAACTACTGTTTTTGGTTCAAAATGGTCTTGTCGTTATTCCCATTAGCAATTTAATGAATTTTTTATGATCTAAATTGTTATAAATAAATAGTTTAAATTGTTGTAAATTAAAAGTTCAAAATAAATAGATAAGAGAATGTAATATGTTAGTTAAAAATCCGTTAAATTGGTAACGAAAGTGACGATAGAGACCATTTTGGACAAAAAATAGAAGTAAGGAGACCTAAATGAACCTTAAAAAAGTTATCTGACCAAAGTGAACCCCGAATAAAAGTTAAGGGATCAAAATTATATTTTTACCTTTTAAATTTGAGGGATTAAAAATACTATTGAGTTAAAAATAGATATCAAATTTTGATATTTGAGATTTTTAAACTGTATATTATTCTTCGACTTTATAAAATAATATTTATTTTAGTCTTTTTGTTAACTAAATAACATTAAGAAATCAAGTAAAAATGGTATTAAATTGGGCCTAGGCCGCTTTCCTTTAACCAAAAAAAAATTGGCATTAAATGAATAATAATTTATAAAGTTATACTTAATTTAATTTGAGAATTTTAAAACCTAAAAGACTTAAATGTCTGATTCATATGATCTTGTCTTGAGTATTGATTTTAGAATTTACTAAAAAATATTTAGAGATAATAATTGTAAGGATTAGAATTATTTTCATTCGAAATGTGACAAGACAAAGATACACTTAACGCCATTATGTCAATGTTTCTGCTAAGTTGGCTGAAAATGACTATAATAATTTGAAATATACTATAAAGACAAGATACTATTAGCCAATGATTGGTTTAATAATGGAAAGAAAATGGGTGGAAAAAATATAGAAAGAAAGAAAAATGAGAGAACTGAAAACTATAAATTTTTTGTTCTTACGAATCAACTTTGTCTTTTATCTTTTTAATTTTTTCTTGAATCAAACAATAAAAAATATATTGTTATTCATTTTTTTTTCTTTTATTTTCTTGAAAAATACATCTATTATTCCAAACAAAGCATTAATGTTGTTATGTCAGTGTCCCTGAAAGTTGATAGAAAATGACTAAAATCAAATTTAAATGTGAAAAAAAAATACTCCATTAAGTTTAGATTTTAAATAAATATAAAATCTGAAAATTAGAGAAATGTAATAAAAATGTCAAAACTAATTGAAGTGAATGAAAATAAGGCAGAAAAGGTGCATTTTGTTATGTTTTTACTGTATTATTGAAATCAAAATCAAATACTAATGTTAAGATATTTTTTGTAATTCACTTATCACACTAATTAATCTATATTATTTAACGTAAAAAATATCCAGAAAAATATCCACTAGTGTTGACCTAGTAATGGTGGTTTAGGTAGTTCACATAAGGTCTCTGGTTTAAATCTTATTTATTTTCATTGTAATATCTATAAAAATTAATATAATTCAAAATTTTAATAAAATCTTTTGGCCGTAATTTTCTTTTAACTTTTTTTTTTTTTCTGGTAACACACTTTAATTTTCTAAGGCACATTTGCACTGCAGCCCAAGTAGAAAGTAACGGTGACGGAGCATTACACAAATCAAAGTCAGTATTACTATTTGTTCCGTCAGTTTTAGAAGACAAAGTTGATTCGTAGATTTGCATATTTTTTTCCACGTCAATTGATTGGGATTAATTTGGAAGTGTTTGGTTATTTTATTTTATTTGTACTATTTTGTTGGAAAAATTAATTAAATAAGCTCAATTGAATCTACAGAGCCACACAATTATAGCTTGTTGATGATTATTAACACGAGTGGTTCTAGACTTCGAGTGTACCTATCATTAATTTAATTAGCTTCATATTGACTTGTACTATGAGATCAATCAATATTTCACTTTAACTACGTTTAAAAGAATTTATAGATAATTTATAAAATTAATATATATATATATATATATATATATAATTAGGTTCAAATGACATCAAGGTGACATAGTTCTTAAATGACACCGCATAATTTTTTATAAAAAACGAATTTCGCCGATCTAACCAATCAATTGAAAGTTTATATAATGTAGATCAACTATGCAAAAATTCATACAATTTGAAAACGTCTAATACTTTATTTAAAATACAAGTAAATTTCATTTGTTAGATTATATACCTACAAATTTTCAAATGATATGAATTTTTGCATAGTTGATCTATGTCATACAAACTTTCAATTGATTGGTTGGATCGGCGAAATTCGTTTATTATAAAAAGTTGTGCGTGGTGTCATTTAAAAACTTTAACACCTTAGTGTCATTTGAACCAAACTCATATATATATATATATATATTCTAATAAATTAATTTAATCTTATTTTTATAAATATTTTAAAATAATTTATTAGAATCAAATTTTTAACTTATTTAAATATATTTAATAATTTAATTTATAAATAAAATTTAACATATAAGTACTTCATTAAAATGTATTTATAAACACACTTCATAGCAAATTGATTAAGTACTCAATCGGTTATAATGATAACATCGCTCAATTAAAACTGTAATAACTAAAATTATACAATTAAAAAAATTAAAAGCACAATTAAAACTTTAAACTTTAAAAAAAATAAATTCTTTTATTCTCAGTAAAATATTTATAATTTTATATACTTAGTATGTGTCATTATAACATTGTTAGCATTTATCTAAACTTTTGAGGGTAAAATAAACCTTTGATCCTGCATGCTACTTTATTTAAAATAATTTTTTAACATATGAAATGTTGTATATATTAAAAATTTAAAAGTAAAAATATTTCATAAAGAAATAAAAATATTTAATGGATTTTGATTTATTATTGTAATAAATATTATATTTCTTAATAAAATATTTATATTTTTTATTTTTTAACATGTATAATGTTGTATATGTTAAAAAAAACATATTTAAAATAGTTTAATATATATGTTTTGGATCAATTTATTTGTTGGTCCATTTTTGGACCAAATCTCAAAGTTAACCGTAGAATACACATGAAATTAATAATCTATATCTATATATATATGGGTTTTTTTAACCTGTATAATATTATATAGGTTAAAAAATCATAATTAAAAATAAAACACAGTATTAATTGCATGTTAAACTCAATCACATTAAATCTTTGTATTTCCCATCAATTTTTTACTACTTATAGTTTTTTAACCTGTACAATATTGCACAGATTAAAAAAACCATATATATATTGTATTCTTTACTTAATTAATAGCATTAATGATAGTGTGAGTAAATATCATTTTAAATATAAAATGTAAATTAAATATATAATATTTATATAATTGCATTTTGAAAAAAAAAATCTTAAAATTATACTATCTATATGTGTATGTTATTAAAAGTTTTAATATATTTTATTATATCTTTTCACTATTTATCATTTAAAATTAACTTCATATATCTATTGTATTATATGTTGGTGAGTAAATATTATTTTTTCAATTAAAAATTAAAGAGTACAAACTATAAATTAAAATATAAATTAAATATATAATCTTTCATACTAATGTAAAAATATAATTGTACTTTAAAAAAAAATATAAATTCTTCAAATTATACTATCTATGTGTATGCATATTAAAATTTTTAATATTTTTTATTGAAATATATACTGAAATAGTCCGTGACTTTGCATTTTATAGGTCATTTTAGTCCCTTACAAAATCAGTCATTTTAGTCCCTGACTTTCACTATCATCAATCATTTTAGTTCCTAACTTTAACTATTATCAGTCATTTTAGCCCCTGACAGTTAAGGACTAAAATGAATGATCATATGATTCAGGAACTAAAGTAACCTTGCAAAATGCAAAGTCAGAGACTAAACTGACTTATCCGCACAAAGTGAGGGACTAAAGTGACTTGTCCTCACAAAGTTAAGGACCGAAATGGTACATCCCTCATTTTTTATTATATCTTTTGTCTATCTATATAGAGTAAAATTGACTTCATGTATCTATTATACTATATGTTAGGATGAGTAAATGTTATTTTTTCAATTTGAAATTTAAAGATTACTTTAAAATTTGTACTATAAATTTTAACATTTAAAATTGAAATTGGATATATAATCTTTGATACTAATGTAAAATATATAATTGTACTTTACAAAAACATATATTTAAAATGCTTAAAATTATTCTATCCATATGTGTATGTATATTAAAACTATTAATATATTTTGTTATATACTTTCTTTATTTATATAGAGTAAAATTGACTTTCTCTATCTAATGTATTATACGTGAAATTTAAAATTCTTAAAATTATATTATCTATATGTGTATGTATATTAAAATTTTTAATATATTTTATTATATCTTTTTTCTACCTATATAGAGTAAAATTGACTTCATCTATCTACTATATTATATGTAAAATTCAATATTGATTATTTTAAAACTTTTGTATTCTTCACTTGAGCAAATAGAATTAATGATGGAGTGAGTAAATATCATTATTTTAATATAATCTTTCATACTAATGTAAAGTATATAATTGCACTTTATAAAAAAAATAATATAAATTCTTAAAATTATACTATCTATATGTGTATGTATATTAAAACTTTTAATATTTTTTATTATATCTTTTATCTATCTATATAGAGTAAAATTGACTTCATGTATCTATTATATTATATGTTGTTATGAGTAAATGTCATTTTTTCAGTTAAAAATTTAAAGATTACTTTAAAATTTGTACTATAAATTTTAAAATATAAAATATAAATTGAATATATAATTTTTCATATTAATGTAAAATATATAATTGCACTTTAAAAAAAAAATTTAAAATGCTTAAAATTATACTATCTATATGCTTATGTATATTAAAACTATTAATATATTTCATTATATATTTTCTCTATATATAGTACAATTGACTTTCTTTATCCATTATATTATATATGAAATTTAAAATTTTTAAAATTATATGTATATATATATTAAAATTTTTAATATATTTTATTATACCTTTTCTCTGGCTATATAGTCATAAACATAATATTTAGTTCTAGATATAACCATCACCTATATCTTAATTCTATATAATCTTTTCTTCTATTTATTATATTATATGTAAAATTCAGTATTGATTATTTTAAAATTTTTGTACTCTTCACTTGAACAAATAGAATTAATGATGGAGTGAGTAAATGTATTTTTTCAATTAAAAATTAAAAGATTATTTTCAAATTTCTGACACTCAAGTTGGCTTTTTATTTAAAAACAATTCTAAATATAAATATAATGTTATGACAATAAACAAATGTTGGGGACAAATATTATTGAAAGTTATTGGTGTATACATGCCAAAGTCTATCTTTTTACAATGACAATTATATACTCCCTCAATTTTAAAATGTAAAATCCCCTAAACCAATATTGCGGAAATTAAGAAAAGTAATTAATTTAGTGAAATGCATTAAATTTGTCTAACAAAAAGTATTAGTTTCCAAATTTACCCTTTTCAATCTCTTTCTATCACCTCATACTCTCTCTTTTAATTAATGTTTTTCATTTATTTACTTTATTAATTTTTTATTTTTTTAAAAAAACTCTATTAATTACTCTATGTTTTGAAAATAGTAGTACGTCACAATGAAAAGTCAAAGTGATTGAGGTCAACTTATATGGGAGAAAGAAATGGATTTAGTTTATTCATGACTTTATTTATTGTGTTTTGGATTCATCAAAATTGATTGAGTAGCAAGGGTATAATGGTAAAAAAAAATTAAATTTGCACAAAAATTCTCAAAAGGTCCTATAAAATGGGAAAAAAACTTTCGAGAGGGTTTTACATTTTAGAACGGAGGGAGTATTACATTGTCGGTGGATTTTAGGATACACAATTTTAAAAGTTGTGTATCATACACAAGTAAAAAAAATGGGTCTGGAGCAATTTTATGTTAAGTGTATCATTTTATATATTATTTGTTTATCTTTATTTGTTACTTTTTTAAGTTTTTTTCAATCAATTATAACATGTTAAAATTTTTCTATAAAATTATCAAATTAATTATAGCGGATTAAACAAAAATTTTAAAAATAAATATATATATGTATACAATAAACTTAATTTATTATTATACAATCTATTATTATATTAAATATTTTTTATTTGTTTCTGTGTATTTTTTGTTTGATGGTGTACCATACACCACTTTAAAAGTGGTGTATGGTAGATAAAACCTACATTGTCAAACATAAAATCTTTTAGAAGGTTTGACTTTTTACATTATGATAAATAAATAAAGTTAAAATTATCATAAGAAAGTAATTTTAATCTTATGAACTTTATCAGAAACATCCAAATTACCCTAAAAATATAATCTATAGCAGTGAAGTATTGATGAACTTCTTCAATATAATTATTTATAATATATTTTTAATTTTAAAATAATTCATTACTCTTATGTTAGTTTGAATAATTGAATTTTTTTTAAATAAATTTTACAAATATAATATATAACAAAATAATCTTTACATTTACATGTGAAAATAAAACACGCACATCAAAATATATTTGATTAAAGGGGAATAAAACACGTACATTAAATTACCTCCTATGTAAACTTACTAGGACCGGCCTAGTGGTGGGGGTTTGGGTAGTTTATATGAGATCCTAAATTCAAAACTAATTTGCATTCATTGTAAAAATAATCACCTCCTATGTATAGATAAGAAAAAATAAAATAAACCTCTTTTTCTCATTTTTTTTTACTTTCTAATGTCACTGAAATGACATCCTCTGGAAATAATGGTATTATACTATCAATTTAGTTTGTGAAATTATGACCATGGACCAATTTAGTTCTTGAAATTATAACAACCAATCATTTTAGTTGTTGAAATAATACATAGGGCCTAAATTGATTGGATTTTAAGTAATGTAAGGGACTAGATTGATCACTTGAACTAAATTGATGGACAAGTGTAAATTTCATGGATTAAAATTTCTTTTTCGTAATTTTAGAAACTAAATTAAAGTTTCACTGGATAATCATATTTCACACACAATGAATTTTATGATGGTCCGAGATTAACTTCAGTTATTTCTAAAAGGATTTTAACTTCTCATCTCGAGAGTTGATTTCAGCCCACTTCTTTCATTTCATTGCTCATTCCCAAATCCAATTGGTTCTTTTTTCCCCTTAACTTGGTTAGGCTTAGTTTAATAAAAGGCAAAATTTCTTCATATAACTATTAAAATCGATAATAGTGGTTGTTGGCTTTGGGTGTGTTTCCTTGCGAAAGATCTGTGGCAGTGATGTCAGAGTGGGTCTTTTGATGGTGGTTTTCCAATTAAGTGTTTGCTTGATGTGGAGGTGGTTGGCTTATGGTGGTGGAAGGTGGAAATGTGAAAGTGGGACATGAAAGGAAAACCAAAACGCTAATTGAGAAACCAAAGTGAAAAAAAGGTTATAAGATTTGAGTAGGGGTGACCCTGGCAACAATAAGCCGTGAGCGAGGGTCAACTTCGCGAGCAGCTGGTCCAACTCCAAGTTTGTTTGAATCACTAGAATTGCTCGAGGGATTGCAATGTCTTTTTTCTTCTGCTCAAGACCAAGCTTATTTTAACCAACTTTACGCATTAGACGTGTGTAAGCAACATTCTCAAGTCTCAAGACCACTTGCTAGAAGACCTTCTTAGAGTTATTTGAGTGTCATTTATGCCTTTTCACTCTTGCTATCAGAATTGAGAAGTAGATGAAGCTAATATATTGAGTGCTCTCTCATTACTATTAATACATAGAAGGAAAAACCAAGTGTGTCAAGCTAGTCTACAGGTGCTCTCTCAATCCATTGAAGACATTGCAATTTGTGGTGTCGACGATGCTTTTTCAATTGCAGATAATAAAAATTATTCTTAAGTTATTCGTATACTATAATAAAATATTAAAAGATAATTATTAAATTAGATGTATTAAAAAAATTTAAATCATCAAATATTTTATAACACCTGTAATCTTTAGATTTAGTGTTTCACATTTTTTTATGGTTGTATAACTTTCTGCAGTAAATTTTTTTGCTAAGACTTTTCTTATATAATAATAATTGATAACATAAAAAAAAAGCTTAATAATACGTAATAAAATATATAATTAATAATATATAAATTATTTTGATCTTATATGTGTCTATTAGGTATGAAGTGTGGTGTGTAGTATATAGTACACATAACCACATTTATTTGCATTAATTTTTGTAGGTAAATATATGTATTCACCTATTTATTGCGTAAATATTCACTCTACTTGTTGTGAATATTTTTTATGATTAATCATTGATGGATGAGATTAGCATCATCCTTATTGGGAGTGGCACCATCCTTTTTAGTATATAAATTTATGATTCTTATATATAAAAAAGATGGTGCCACTTTCAATAAAGATAATGCTAATCCCATCCTCCATAATCATTGAGTACCCGTCCAATTACCATCCCTTAACTCAATTCTTATTTATGATGTTTAATTTCTAATTTTGTGACTTATGAAGAAACGGCCTTAAACTTTTTTACCAAAAAAAAGCAGCGTTAAACTTTATTATTATCTTTTGGTGGATAGGATTAGCACCATCACTATTAGGAGTGACACCATCCTTTTTAATATATAAATTTATGATTCTTATATATAAAGGGTGAGATTTCTAAAATTGGGTGGTCTTAATCCTTTCCACCTTATTTTTTTTATACTTTTGAAAACTTTTATTCCGAAAACAGCGGGCCTTAGGATTCAAAATTTCAATGGTCCATTATACTAGCTCAAATGAACTAATCCACACTTTTTAATGTATATTTTAATTTTAATAGTATTTTCTCTTCTTCTCTCTAATCTGAGACCTTTTTCTTGTTTTTTGGAAAGGGGGCTCTTCTCTCCTTTAATACCAAACTAAACTTGGGCCTAGGCCCATTTAATACCAAAGAAATAAAGCAATCCAAACGACATCGTCTAGCGAAGGATGTTTTGTGCTGTGTCATAATATTCGCTAATCGCCACGATTCCTCACAGGTCTTGTTTTCGTCTACTCTCTCTGTTTATCGCTCAGTTGCATTCCCATGGCTTCCACTGAATCTTCCCCTTTCCAGAAAATCCAGATTACAAGGGATGATACTGTGAGTCTTCCCCATTTTACTACATTCACTGATGCCATAGATTTGTTTTCTTACTTAATTTCTATATATTTTAAATATAAAGCAAAATTTTCGAAGTTCTCGGAGGATTTTATCAACATTTTCATCTTTTAGTGTGCTTTCATGATTAATTTCCATCACCGATGTTATCGCTTCTATCAATGTCATCTTTGCTATGGGATGCTTCCTGCATTCTAGTTACCCTAGTGGAGTGTGCTTAGTTTATTACTGTCTTGAAACTGCTAAATATGACCAAAGAGTTGTTTTTTTGATAATCTGGTCTTAATGATCAGTGAATTACAGCTTGATCTGATTATTTCGTGCTATGCCATTGACCCACCCCAACAATTTTGATTCATTTCTTCGTTTGATGTAGTTTGCAACATGTTGTGTGACATGATCTTTTGTTATTATTGTAGTTTGTAGAATATCTATTTCTCTTGTTTCCAGTATTTTAGAGGAATAATAAGGGGCGATCTGATTGTATATATTCATTATATTAGATATTATTTCCATAAACACGTAGGAAGAATTATACTACAATTATTATAACCTTTGTACATTCATGGTCAGTGAATAAATTTTTTTCGTTCCTCATATCTCAAGTCAACATAAAGTTGTCATTTAGTCCAGAGTTGTTTTGACTTTTGACAATATTTTGTTACAAGTTATGTCGTTGGACCTAATTTGTTCTTTTACCCCATTTTCCTTTTGCCACTGTACTAGAAGAAGTCTATAGCTTCTCCATCTTGCTATGTGAACTGTGTTAGAGACCCTCAGCTATAATCCATGTATAATTACAGGTTGTAATATTAACCAACTTTCGATTGGTTTGTTGTTGATATAATCCTGTTAGATTGTTAGAGCAGATACTGTTAAAGCTAGCTATATATAATAATATAGTGTCAACTCATAGCTTTTGTTTGGATTAAGTAGGGAATGTAATTTTTGCTAGGATTTATAATACATAAGTTAAAAATAACTTGTTTGGATAAGTGAAGCAATAATTTTAGAAATTCCTAATAATTTTGAGTGAGTTATTTTGTTAATCAAAATGAAGAATTTGACAAATAAAGGAAATTCAATAGATGCAATTTAATTTCTTAGGATTTCAAATTCTATTACTCAATTCAAACACACACTTAAGGTGATATTTTTTTTTTTTTCACTTTTCAGATAATCAATTTAGGTTCGAGTTTAGACTCAAGTACTTAACTACAGATTATCTATTTCCCTCATTATCACATTTTATCTTTCTCTCATTTTCATTTGTTTTCTTTCTTCCGCTGAACTCTTTCACACCAAAACATAGTTTTAAATTTTATTATGCGGTTTTCGCTTCTAATGATCAGACATTTGACGCATACGTGGTTGGAAAAGAAGATGCTCCTGGAATTGTTGTAATTCAGGAGTGGTGGGGTGTTGATTTCGAAATTAAAAACCATGCTGTGAAGATTTCTCAGCTTGGTACTGGGTTTAAAGCTCTTATCCCAGAGTAAGATAATGGCGCTTCCTAAATTTTCTTAACCGTCCTTTGTGTTACTGGTAATGTATATCACATGCTACATTTGAATGACTGATTGGTTTTGCCTTTTTGCCAGTCTATACCGAGGCAAGGTTGGTCTAGATGTTGCAGAAGCCCAGCATTTAATGGATGGTCTTGATTGGCAAGGTGCTGTAAAGGACATCTCTGCTTCGGTCAAATGGCTTAAAGCAAATGGTTCAAAGAAGGTTTGCCATTTTTTGTGTTGTCTAGATGAAAATTTCCCTTCTTTTAAGGTGCCCTGTCATTTACAATACCTGTTTGGTATAAATAATTGGTGGCTTTTGTCTAAATTATTCATTGTTGTAGCCTTGGCTTGAGGTTTTCAATTAGTTAGTTTAAGTCTTGCTTAAGATGTAGGAGGCTGAAGGGGAAGTAGCTTTAGGTCCTTAAAGATTGCTTCAGCTCGTAATTTACTTATGATACCTTCAGGTTGGCTGCTTCTCATTGTGACTTGAATTACAAAACCTGATTTATACTTAAATACTTCAATCCAGTTACTAGGGGGAGTTTGAAATGCTCAACCAGAGACCATTTTCCGTTTATTTTTTCTTCAGAGGAATATTATATTATGACCATGATAATTCATAATAGATTGATCATATTAAGTGGAAACTGGGAATTGCTTTGCCGGCATTTTCTAAATCAACCTTACGAATTGTACATAATTTTGCTGAGCTTTTATGTATTTTACTATAAATTATAGTCTCTTTCAATAATATGTTTAACAGAGGAGTTTGTTGGGTTAGGGTTATTATTAAGGGCAGAGAGACAGAGTGTTCTACAAATTCGGGCATGGTTTATTGAATTCTTAGATTTAAGTGTCAAGTAACACTTTGTATTTTGTTCAAGCTCAACAAAATTTGATTTTGTTTTGACCATCTTCAGGAATATATTTTGTGTTAAGTTATGGAAAATGTGACTTCATAATTTATTTCAACAGGTTGGTGTAACTGGATTTTGTATGGGGGGTGCTCTCTCTATTGCAAGTTCTGTCTTGGTTCCAGAGGTTGATGCCGTTGTAGCATTTTATGGAGTTCCTTCTTCAGAGCTTGCAGATCCTGCCCAAGCCAAAGCCCCTGTTCAGGCTCACTTTGGAGAACTGGATAATTTTGTTGGCTTTTCAGATGTTACGGTATGCGAATTTCCTCGTAATTCTGTAGTAGTTTAACTCGGATTATTATTAGGAAAACACATGCACTAATCTCAGATTATTATTTGGAAAACACATGCTCTATTTTTTGATCATGAGTTTTCGCCTTCTTGTTCTTGATAGCATTATTGAGTGAAAAACGAAACCTTTTGCCCTGTAATCATATTATTATCATTTCCTCCTCTCTTATCTTCCTATTATCAACTTCTCATACCAAGCATACCCAGGTACCCTAAGTAATGTCAAGTAACTTTCCAAGCTTATATAATATAGATTACAGTTACAATTTCCTCACTCTAGGTAGTCTTTCAAGAGGGAAAACAGTGAGGTCTCTGAGCTATATTGAATCACACCTCTCAAACTCGGGAGTTGTTCTTTTTAGGGTAACATAACTTCAATAGATTCTAACCTTTCAATCACTTCTATATTGTATGCATACATGTGGTAAGAATTTCTTTTTTTTCATTGTTGTACCTTTTTATCATTGTGATGAATATTTTTTAATGGGAGCATGATCATCATGAATTGCTAAGTTGAGAGAGAGAGCGCAAATTTCTTGATGTTCTGAGATGAAAATGTTCAAATTCCATTCCATTGAATATTGTTTTCACATCGTTTAATGTTGTAGGCCGCGAAGGCATTGGAGGAGAAACTGAAGGAGTCTGGTGTTCCGTATGAAGTACACTTATATCCCGGCAATGCTCACGCATTCATGAACAGATCTCCAGAAGGAATCCAGAGGAGGAAGGGCATGGGAATGCCCGATGAGGACGAAGCTGCAGTTCAGCAGGCTTGGTCTCGCTTTCAGACATGGATGACACGTTACTTGGCAATCTAGATAATTTCCAACCTGAATTCTCATGCCATATGCTACTTGTGTATTCCATCTTAAGTGCTAATATAGCATCCACTTTAAATATTCTGTGCTATGTTTCTTGTTGCACTTTGGTGGTTTCCTGAAGTTTGGATGCATCTTTGAGAGATTTGAGAAACATGTGAAGAATTTTGAAACACTTTGTAGCTTTCCTTTAATTACATAATAAAATAGATTATGTTTTGGCGAGTAGTGCCATTGGTCATTGATTCTTGTTATATGCTCTCTATTCTCTTGCCTTTTCTGCACGTTAAAGCTGAAGCTGCATAGTATTAGTATATAGTTCAAATGGACCGTTGAGCGAATTTACAATGATAGATTTAATTTTTGGGAACGTTTTCTTTGTATCTTTCTACAAACACTCATTTATGATTCCTTCCTTTGTTTTTTTGCTACAGGTTTAATTGAATTCAGTATGTGGTAGAGATCGAAGAAATGGCACCAACCTCGCAATATTTATAACCTGTGAACTCTGGAGATTAACATTTTGTTTGTTGCATTGAAAATTTGACAGTAAAAACTAAAAAATGACAACCTTCACCACCCTTGTGAGCTTTGCTTTTTTTAAAAGGCCAAATATTATCTTTTAAAAAAGAGTATTAGAAGTATTTAAATATTTACAAAGAAGACAATGGTAACTAGCTCATATTAGCTCATATGAAAGGATCACGGGTGAGAACCAAAAACAAATGAGACCCCAAGTAAAAAGAATGTGAATTACTCCACACTTACTGACAATATCAAAAGAACACGAAGACTCTCCCGAACTAATACAAAATGCACCAAACTACAACTCCACCCTTATGAGCTTTGCTTAACCTTTCAATCTTTTTTTTTTTTCACAGGTATCTTTGCCTAGCTATCAGGATAGCAAATTAATTTCTCGAGCATAAAGAAGTTCGCTATTCTAACTAGTGTACAGGTTAAACTTTGATTCTTCCCTAGGGGCTTAGCCTTCCTTGCTGATACTAATGTCCTACTTCAATCATGTTATTTATTTGCTTACAGATTTTGTTTAGCTATTTATTTTGTTTGTGCTGCTCATTATTCTATTTTTTTAAAATTAAAATTAGGGTAATTGCTATTTGTAGTCCATTTATTTTACAAATGCCACCCAAATTTTGGATAACCTGCAGATATTAATTTCACAAATGCTAAAAAAGTTCCTTCTGGAAACTATTTCCTTGAAAGTAGGTGGTGTATGTAGAAATAAGGTGTTGCAAAAAGTTACATCCTTTGAGAGTGGAAAAAGGGCTCAGCCGAATACACACTAATATTTTCTCTGTTCAAAAGGACCATTCTAAAGATCAATTCTTCAATGTCCAAAAAGACCGAAACCTCGGCCTTGTGATTGAATGCATGTTATATAGTTTATATGCCACCGTGATTTTAGAATTAAAAAAAAATATTCCACTGTCATTTGAGATAGTTGACAAAATAACAACTTTCATCTGACACCGAAAAAATGAGAAATTCTACTATAATTTCCAAAAGAAAAAAAATAAAGAAAGCTAGAATCTCTTTCTGATAGGACTGTCTAAACAATGTCAGACTTTGACCAAAAAAATTTAAGACTAGATGAGTGAACACATTACCATGGGTGTGGACTGGAGGCTGAGTGGGTGGCTAAACAGTATACTTTGAATAAATTTTTTTTTTAAACTTTGAATAATCTTTCGGTGTTAGAATTGTTATCATCCTATTGTAAAATGACGCTCCTCCAAAAATTGAGGGTACTCTTTTAAAGATTTATATTTTTTCAAGACTGAATGTATAGTTTTTAAGTGAAATAACTCATTTTTCACACACAAATATAAGGATGCACCTATGAGATAATAATTGTTTTACCCTGCATGATAGTAGGTAAGGAGAGTGATGGTTCTTGTATAACTATTATTTATATATACAATTTACAATTCTATTTAGAAAGATTTTAGGTTGTAAGTATGAATAATAGTTGTAGGATAATAATTCTTGACCATGTAATATGTCATGTGCAGTTTACACTTTTTATCCTATTGATCAATGAATTGAATGTACTTCAGGTGAATGATGGATAGTGATGAGTCTTTGCAATTGTGGCATGCAAATAGAGGAGACAATTAAGAAAGTGATAATGTTATATTGCTTCGTCAAGTTTGCAATCTATAATAATAAGTTTGCAATTGTGTGCTGGCTCTGGTTCTTTGTTTGGTATTGGTAGAAAACTTTCTATGATGCCACTAACTTTAAAATGGACGACGTGTGTCACGAGCAAGCAACAGAAAATGTTAAAAAGGATTGAACTGAATTAATAAGTTCAAAGATTGATGTCCAAAACCTTTTAGGAAAAAGGGAAATTGATATAAAGTAATGTTTTAAATATTAAAATGTTAATCTACCTAAAGAAAAAAACATATATCGAAGTGTGGGCGACAAAAAGTTAGGGGGCCAGTTTGTTTGGATACATTGACTAAAAAGAAGATAAAACTCGATTTAATTGTTTGCATGATAGTAATCACGATTCTCTATATTTCTCGCTCTCTAAAATTTGCTCTCTATAAATCTGTTCTCTTAAATTTTTTATCTCTTAAATTTTGTCGGTTTAAAATATAAGAGATAAATATTAATTTATATATATATATATATATATATATATATATATTCTTTATCTTAGGTTGCTTTTTTATAATCCAATATCACCTATTCATAACATTTTAAAATTTAAATAAAGGTTAGCATATGAGGTTACAAGATAAGTTTATTTTATCTTATTATATCACCAAAACTATAAGTTGAACCAATAAAAAGTTTTAAAATTTAGTTTCGGTTTGAAGCATTAATTTATTATAGTAAAAAGATAAGAATGTATATTAAATATTTTTCTTTCAAATAAAGATATTTTTTATTCGGTCAAATTGATAATTTGGTCCTGTAACTTGTTTTTCTGTTTCGATTTGGTTCTATAACTATTAAATGTTCCAACTTAATAATGTTATGTTTCTATTTCTATTTGGTCTTGTAACTACTTATTTTTCTATATCAATTTAGTCCTGTAACTATTAATTTGGCCTTCTTATTTATATGTTTTTAGCCTATATACACAAAACTTGCATCAGAACCATTATAACTTATAAAAATAAAAAGTGCATCAAAACCTATATAGACAACTATAATCACAAAACATTAAAAAAAATCATAATTCCATTGGAAGAATCAAGTAATTGATTTTTTTTAGTTATTCTTAATTATGTTTTGGTCAACATAAAGTAATTACTTGTCAAATTAGATATCAAACAAGGATCAGATATTGACTCATAGTAGAAGTCATCATAGTTTGAACTTCCATAATTTCATTTATTCGGTTGATGGGTTCTCAAATTAAAGAGTCAAAAATGCTAATGTTCCTGTGATAGTATTTTGTTTGAATTAATTGCAACTAAATTATCAAGATAAATTCTAACTGAATATCTCTCTAGATCAAATCTTTATATATATATATACTATATTATCATTATTCAATACTTATTATCAAATCTATATATCCATATCTTAAAACCATATTATTTTCAATATTCACTTACTGACTATGATAATGAAACGTAATCACAAATTATCTTTTATGTAACTGCGTAAAAATCAAATAAAGAGCAAGATTTCACTTACTAACACTTGCCTATATAAAGCCTCATTATTTCATGATTTTCATCCACACATCAAATTTTGATTCCTTGATTTCCCAGATCTTAAAAAAAGAAAAAAAGAAAATTCTTTAGCCCCTGAATATTGAGAATCACGAACCATGGTTTCCAGAGGCATTAGAATTTGCTTGTTAGTATCAACACTCTTCATGATCATCATTACAGCCATAATTGTTCCCCTTTCTCTAACAACCTTCAAACTAAAAGATCCAAATATCAATGTCTATCCCGTTGGTCTCGAACACTTTCAAATCCCTTCTACTCTCGATTTGAATTCAAATTTTACTCTAGGAATGTTAATTTCTATAGAGAACCCTAATTTTGGAAGCTTTGAGTATAAAAACTCTACTGGCTACGTGAATTTTTATGATTATGTTGTAGCCGAAGTTCCAATTGAGTCAAAATTTGTTCCTCCACATCACAATATTAATGTGAGCACTAACGCGAGTTTAATGGTAGGAAAATTGATTCAACATCCAAAATTTTGGTCAGATGTCATGCCGGTTGGGACTTTGAATTTGACCTCTACAGCTAAGTTGCCTGGACATGCAAGAATTTTCAACATTATCAAATTGAAGGCTGCAACTTATAGTTCGTGTGACATTTCTTTTAATATTTTTTCTAGACAGGTTAATTCTAAATGTGTTTCCAAAATCAAGCTTTGAGTTTTGTTTAGGAGCCAGTGCTGCTATTATTCTGCATATCTATTTGGTTATACAAATAGGCTTATTTTATTTTTATTTTCGATTGATTAAAGAGTCGCTGGTTTTTTCTTGGTGAACGATGTATTGCTATTATGTTTATTGTCGAAGGATTATATTAATTTTATTTTTTTGTTTACCTCTTATCATATTTTAGTCTTCTCATTTTTTTGTTTATGATACTTTCTTTGTTTATATAATTATGAATTTAAAGCCATATGAGATAAATAAGATATTATATTAAAGTAACACTATTATCATATTAGCTTTTTATTTAATAAATTTTAAAATATAAAATTGACATAATATTTTTTTTAAAAAAAAAGCCTGAAAAATAATTAATTGTATATACATTATATTCATAAATGTTCACATAACTATTTTATTTATTATTATACTATTATATTGAAACATTAAAACTTTTTCCTTAGGTTAAGATACATATAGATATAAAAGATAGATAGATAAATAGGTAAATAGATAGAGATATAGTAGTTATTTGAATTTTTCAATGATTGTTATCCATTAATCATCTCTTTAAAGCTGAGTTCGCACGAAACGGTAGTTAAATAATCATAAAATTGTTATTTTGTATTTTCACAATTTCACCATCACTGGATACTGTTGTGAGAATAATAGTGAAGTAGTTAAATACCCACACAAATAAAATACAAAAAGTTTACCCAAAAAAGTTAAAATACAAAAAAAAAAAATTATATAAAAAACAAATACAAAATTAGATCGATGCATGAGCATGAATGCAAATTTACACGTTTAAAAAGTTTTGCGAAATTTCCGAAGTTTGGTGGTCTGTTATGAAGTGCAGTGAAGATTTGTGAGTGACATGGACGAAGAAGAAATAAAGTGATCGGAAAAGGACGCAAAAGTAAATGAATAACGATATATTATCGTATCATTATTATTTATTATATTTATTTTATAACTTATTTTTATTTATTTTTTATCCATAACATCACTTTTGATAATAATTTTTATTTTTTTGATATGTTTTATTTTTGTATTTATCTTTTTACTTTATATTTCAAAATTAAAATATATAATAAATTTTAAAGTAAAGATATTGTGTGACTAAAAATAGGATGAGAATGACAGAAAAGAATAAAAATGTACCTCTACTCTTTTTAAGTTTTTTTCATGGGAGAGTATAAAGAAGACTAGGTTAATCGGGAAATGTGTGTCGTCCTACCGAGAATGACGGGTTTAGGGGTAAGAGATTTTTTTCTTTTAACCTGCCTCGGGCTCTTTTAGTAAGTGAGTGTGGAAGATTTTAACATGGCTCTTTTGGTCTGAGGAGGTTGGGAGAGTGGGGACGAGAGGGAGGCGTCTTTCTAGCTGCAGTGTAGATTTAAAATGTTATTTAATCTTTCGTCATGGGAGAGTGGGTGAATGATAGATGGATATGGAGATGCATGCGACAATGAAAACAAGTTTTTTTTATCAGGTTGGATTTCTTCAAGAAATTCTGGATGCCAAAGGGAGAGTGGTTCTAGGGAGGTCCTCGGGAGGGTGGGAGAGTGGTTCTAGGGAGGGTGGCCTTCTATAGCTAGAAGTGGAGTCCTTCTAAGAAAAAAGGTGCATTTTCGTATCTCTAGTTGGAACATGATGATGTAATTTTAAGAATAAATGTTGGAACTTATCAGGTTTGGTTAAAGTCTACATATAGATTGATTTTTTTAGTTTATAGAAAAGTAGTAAAATCATTGAATCACATATCTATACACGCACGTTTTTATGCACTCATTAACTGAACTATATGATTGAGACTTGAACTCATGAGTTACAAGTTTGACAACCATATATATTGTACACTAATTTTTTAATTTTTTTTTTTTGAAAAAAATTAGAGACATGTTTACTTTGTTTTCACCTTTATGTTTTTATTTTTGATATGTTTAGTTCAAATAGAAGGAAGAGAGAAATTAAAAAATAGTATATTTGTATTTATTGTATGAGGGGAGTGGAGGAATTCTATAAAACATTGATAACAAATCACATTTGTTTGGATTGTTTTTAAAATTTTCAATACAAAAATTTAAAAACATAAAACAAAATAAAGTCAAAGTAATAGTTTTACGCTATAATTACTCATAAAAATAAAAACATAAATATTAAAATAAAATAAACAGGTCTTTTTGTGTTTTCATACCAATTTCAGCCTACAGAAATATTAAAATTTTGTGTGGATGACATTGTTTTCATAATAATTGACTAGGTCGAAGTTGATACATGAAGTTACGTTAATTGTGAGATATATATTAGGCTTATTACCTTAGATTTCTTTCTACGGCGTGGTTCTATATTTTCGGAATGTTTTTTACGTAATGAATCAAAAATTAGTCAAATTACTGACTAATTATAATTACTTTAATTTGTCATTTTTCTTAACGCTTACGAATGTAACAAAAGCCAAAAAGAGAAAATATTTGACAAACATCACGGCAACTCATTCGTATGCAGTTTCTACGAAACTACTTCACTAGCTAGAAAAACAATTTGTAAGATTTTAATACCTCATTTTATTTATTTAAAAAAATATCAAGGACGTGCAAACTGCAATCCCGCATCACAGAAAAATTAAATGCAGGCCAAACTATCATTAATACTATCTCCCATTTATTTATTTTAAAAGGAAAACTCATAGATTTTTAAATTAATTTTTTTAAAAAATATTGCTATGGATTCAAACTCAATATTATCAAATTATGTTTCTATTCATGTCTTACGAATAAAATGTCATTTTAATGACGTAATAATATTATATTCGTAAAACATAAATAAATAAATAACATAATCTGAGCACAGCGAATGTAAATCCATTAGTATGCATTTAAAAAAAGGAAATGTAAATATGGTGGAATAAATATTCAACGGAAGACACTTATACTAGGTAGGTGTTCACTTTTGGTCTTCGTCTAAAGCCTAAACCCTCCTCTTTTATTGCCGAGTCCAATTGCATCCATTTTGACTTCTTTCTCTCTCTTCTCTTTCTCTCTCTTCAAGTCTTTATCTCTCTCACTCACTTCATTGAAATTGGATGGCCACAGGGGGTGGACTCTCCATTGATTCAGATCCAATTAGGAGCACTTTCTTCCTCCATAACCCAATCATACTTCTCAACTCTTTTCGCAGTAACAACGACGAAAACAACGACAACGGCAACAATACTAATATCACCAGCAATCACAGCCACAGCCAACAGAAACATAAACTTGGTCTCAAAATGGATAAATCTCCTTCTTCTTCCACTCCGCAAACCACCTCCACCATCCCTTTCCAAGTCAACCTTGGTTGTTCCGATGACTCTTCTTCTCAATCTGATGATAAGAAATCTCACATCGGTGTTATGGACTTTTTCTCTCATAACAACAACCTTCCCTATCCCTCTCTTCCTCCTTCTCTTGATCTTCATCATCATTCTTCCACTCCTCCTATCTTGGAACTCAAAGTAAACGTGAGTTTTAAATTAACATGCATCATCACTTTCCATTTTCAGACTTCTCTATTCCTGTGTTTTCATGATCAAACTTTCATTCTTTTCATAGACTGGTCTCAATCTTCTCATCACCAACACCAGTAGTGATCAATCCATTGTCGACGACGATATATCGCCCAATTCTCTGGATAAAAGAGCTAAGAAAGAGGTATAGTGAACAAAATTCTATGAAACACAAATTCATTGGATTAATCAGATATCCAATGTGACCTTCGGACCTTCCCTTACCGGTTCAAGGTTTTAAATTGCAGTCGCCGGGTAGAATATGATCTAATTTTGCCATTACAGACTGCAATCACTGTTTCTCTGGTGGTTGAATACATCAGTACTGACTATAATTAAAGTATTTGGTTGGATGCGAACATTGTGAATTATAATTAATGTGTGATACTGATAATTTAATTGACATGGTTTCTGTGATGCCACTGAAACCATGATATTAGGGGCGTGATTGCAATTTAAAACCTTGACTGGAATTCTCGACAGGTTACGTGTTTGATTTGTTTGAATCTACATTTTCAGCTGATTGCAGAGCTAGAGCAAACAAAGGCAGAGAATCGACGGCTTCGGAACACAATTGATCAACTAAACTCAAACTACCAAGCCCTGCAGATGCACGTGATGAATTTGAAGAGTGAGGAGGCTGAAGAGCAAGTAGAAGAGGAAAAACAAGGTGCAAGCAATGGAGGATCATTGGTTCCAAGACAATTCATGGATCTTGGCTTGGCTACTAATGTTGAAACCGACGAACCGTCGCTTTCTTCATCGGTAGGAAAGAGTCAAGACCAGTCGAAATCGCCCTCGAAAAACATAGAAGTGGCTTCTAATGAAGGAGTTATATTTGATCAAGAGAAAAAGGAATTTGGTAATAGGGGAATTGAAAGAGAAGAAAGTCCTGAACAAGGTTTAGGTGCTAGTGCTACTAATAATGTTCCCAAGTTTAGTCCTCCTAGAAATAATAATAATAATAATAATAATAATAATAGTAATAATAATAATAATAACAATAATAATGTTGATCAAGCTGAGGCTACCATGAGAAAGGCTAGAGTCTCTGTTAGAGCTCGTTCAGAAGCACCAATGGTATGTATGAACTAGTGTACTTCAATAATTTCACATTTTGCTAACAACAATGTAATTTTTATTTTTTTTTCATCTGATATAATTTTGTTTATTGTGTTAGATCACTGATGGGTGTCAATGGAGAAAGTATGGGCAGAAAATGGCGAAAGGAAATCCATGTCCTCGAGCATATTACAGATGCACCATGGCTGCTGGTTGCCCAGTGAGAAAACAGGTTTGTCATCTTCATTCTCAACCTTAATTCTCTGTTTTAGCTTTTTAATTATGGCCAATTTGATATTACAGATAGTAATTAGTAGCTCAATACTAAAACAATGTTTAGTATAACACTTGGTTAGAAAGTTTAATTAAGTGTTTATGCGATAAATATTTGTTAGATGACTACTTGTATATCAATGTAACTAAAATTCAGTGAGCCTTGTAAAGTTCAAGGTAAATTCGGAAAAAGTTGAGATAGTTGAGTTTATTCAAGAACCTTTCATAGAAGTATACATGAAAATAAACTATAACATTAGTGTTTATAGGACAAATTCCACATCTTTAAATGCTTTTTGAGAAGCTCACCCAAATCGCGCTTCTGAATTAAAAATAATTTATTATATGATAAGTTTCTTCACGCCAATAAACTGATTAAGAGCTAATAAAAATGGATTATCCATTTTTATAAGTTCAATTATAGCTCAGTTTAAATTCACTCTACCAATAACCTTGTGTGCAGAGTACAGGCTCAGTTAATTGTAAATTAAGTTGCACATTTTGCATCACATATATCCTTCTAGTTCTACAAAAAAACTAAGACTAGTTTGAGATTGATTTAAACAACAAAATTGAATTATGGAAAGGAATTTATTTCTAGCTAAATATCTGAGCCATATATATATATAATACAAACAGGTACAGAGGTGTGCTGAAGACAGAACAATACTTATAACAACCTATGAAGGAAACCACAACCATCCTTTACCACCAGCAGCAATGGCAATGGCACAAACAACATCCTCAGCAGCAAGAATGCTTCTCTCAGGATCAATGTCAAGCGCAGACGGCCTAATGAACGCGAATTTCCTAACGCGAACTCTCCTTCCTTGTTCATCAAGCATGGCAACAATCTCAGCCTCAGCACCATTCCCAACTGTCACATTGGACTTAACTCAATCTCCAAACCCATTACAGTTCCCAAAACCACCAAACCAGTTTCAGATTCCATTCCCTCAGAACAATTTACTGCCTCAGATATTTGGTCAAGCTCTTTATAATCAGTCAAAGTTTTCTGGGCTTCAATTGTCTCAGGATAATGCAGAGTTGGGGAATCTGTCTCAGCAGCCACAGATTTCTGATTCTGTTACTGCTGCTACTGCTGCTATTGCTGCTGATCCTAATTTTACTGCTGCTTTGGCTGCTGCTATTAGTTCTATTATTGGGGGTGCTCAGTCAAATAATAACAATAATGGTGCTAGTAGTAATAATGGTGGTAATAACAGTAATGGTAATGTTAGTTCTAGCAATAACAATAGTAATGGAAGCAATAAAATCAACAGTTCCAATTTCTCAGGGAACTAGCTAGTTCACAATTTTACTCTCGCGTGTGTATTTGGATTTCTGTTGACTCAACCAGACTGGCTTTACCCTCTCTGTGACAAAGTGGCCTGATTTTGGATTGCAAGATGAAAGCCGGTAACACTACATCAGAAAAAACCTATGCCAGCGGTTTAAAGGAGCTTTAAACTAGTGTTAAGAAAAACATCAATTTCATTATGTTAGACAAAAGTTGGTTTGACACAAATTCAGAGGAGGATATCGTTCTGATAAGCAAGATCTATTGACACGAGTTTGGTTTGGTCAACGGAAATCGAAACACATGTTTATTTTCTTTGTTTCCTTTAATTAATTCTTTTCTAGATTGATTGATTTATTCTTTTCTAGTCTCAGTCGGGCTCAAGAATTAAGTTGAGCTGATACAGTTTTTTTTAATTTTTTCCCCATTTGTTGGACTCAGGAAATACTTTATAAGACATAGTTGAATGAAGTTGAAATTCTTTGTTTTGTCCTAATAATAGTTTATTGATATTTTAACTTAAAGAAATCACATCAATTTCTCATTTTTGTTGTTGTACGGATATATACATGGCAATGAATGGAAAGTTGTTTTCTTTTAATTTATATGATGTATGCATGTGTTTTGTACTTTTCTCCTGGTTAAGGAAGAAGCTAAATGGCAAAAGAAGAAAGAAGAAGATAAAGGCTAAAAGGGAAAAGAAGCAAGAAGATAAAAGAAAAGAGATTATTGTAGGGGTTTGGTGTAAACCAAATGGCAATAGCTAGTAGGCATGGAAAAAAGAAGTCAATAAAATCGTCTAAGAGTGGTTGAAAGAAGATGTCATTCATGGGACACGTAAAGGAGAAATTAAGATTTGTAATGAGAATAAAGGATAAGAGAGGGGACATCTTCAAGTTGCCTTTTGCCATTTTTAGACCACTTGGCAGCTAGCTTGTTAAATCTTAAACCTCCATTTTTTCTTTGATAAAGAAATCATGAGAGAATTTTACGATCTCAGAAATTAGAGTATTTTGGATAAACCTCTTCTCCACAAAAAAATATTTTTCATAAAAATCAAAACAATGACTTTTTTATAAAGTATTTTTTACGCATTCTCAAACTATAAGAATCTAACATATTTTCACTGGTTACCCCAAACTTATTTGAATATCTTAAATCTCCATACATACATCATGTATGAGTAATACTAAATCTTCCTACCCACTTGACAAGTGCACTTGTCATTTATCTTTCAAAAAGTAAATACTTAATAGAAGATAAAAGATACTTGTCAAAATTAAGTGGATGAAAAAATTTATAGAAAAATTTAATAGGAAATTTTAACATTTTTTTATCATGGATATATCTCTTTGTCACAATTGAAGACATTTTATAAGACAAAATGCTAAGATGAATTTTGCCTCCCTCAACAAAATTATATAGTTTATATATGTCATCGAAACTAGTGTTTATCTTGAAAGCTTGTGTGTGTTGCGAGCAAGTGGGATGCATGTGAAGGAGAGACTGTAATTAAATTTTGTGAAAATGTTTCAATATAAATGCACTGTCTCTAACCTGTGCAAGTATGTATAATCAATACTATATGCTACTCTTCAAGTTTCATAATAAGTCATAGTAGTTTTAAATTTTAATAAATGTTTTCACCACACAATGGAGCAGAGGCTTTTTTTGGTTATTAGATTTTTCCCAACCAAGGCTTGGTATATCGTATAATTTTTAATTACTTTTATTGCGTAACTGATATTTAAATTATCAATTTTTTAAGATAATAATGGAGATAATTATGTCATAAATTACTTTAACAAAGATAATTGTGTCACCAAGAATATTATAGATTTTAAGTGTTTAAGGAAACTAAAACTACCAACCTTTTATGTGCGAATTTTAAAAACTGAATTGATTTACATTTTAGATCTTGTTTTATCTGTGAAAATGATTATATATTTTTTTTAAGGATAAATTACACTTATTATCCTTGAGGTTTGGCAAAATTGCACTCCACCCCATTCTTGAGTCAAAATTGCACTCCACCCAATTTCATTAATTATAATTAATTTCTTTTTATTTTACAATAGTTAATTATTTTTTTGATGCATTAAAATTATTAATTTTAATTTTAAACAAATTTGTAGTCCCAACAATTTTGTTTTTTATTTTAATCCAATTTAATTAAAAAAAATTATTTTTGAAGACCCCGAATAATATTAATTTTTTTCATGAAATTAAAAATTTTGAATTAAAATGAGGCGGAGTACAATTTTGGCTCGAGAATGGGGTAGAATGCAATTTTGCCAAATCTCAAGGGTGATGAGTGCAATTTACTTTTTTTTTAAATTAAAATTTTAAAATAACACTCAAGAACCTGAATCATTTTTAAAATTATTTTAAAGAGATTAATAAACAAAAGTAGAGACCAAAAAAGTCATCTAAATTGAAAACGTGATAAAGGACCAATATTACTTTGAACACCAATGTAATTGGTGACGGGTAAAGGTTCAGTCTGTAACTTATTTGTTGCATGCTTTCACTAGTAATTTAGAAGCACATGTGAGAAAATATAGTAACAGTGTAATCATATTTACGACCTTTATAAATTAATTAAATACTTTTAATTATATTTTAAGTATAATTGCTAAATAAATTGTATATGTACAATAAAAATACACAAAACATTTTTAAAAAAATATATATAGGAAATTTTTGTTAAGTTTATAGAAGACACGATTTATAACGAGAGAATATATCAAATTGCCAGAATCAACGCCAATCACACAGCACGAATAAACATATTCTCATTATGTGAAAAAACAGTGGTTATAAAAATAAGAAAGAAAATATATATAGGCCAGGATTCTTGAAGAGTCAAGCTAATTGACGTTATTTGAGTTTCGTTACTTTGCATCAAAAACTGTGCATCATAAAATTGCTAGCTATAGTGTTCCAACCAAATTTTATGCATGAGCAAAGATTATGTAAGGGTTTTTGGTTCATTTAGTTTTATTTTACAATTTTTAAAAGTATTTAAAATAATTTTTAAAAATATTTTTTTAAAAAAGATAAATGAGTTTTCTATATAAATTAATATTAAATTTTAAAAAACTAAAAACTAAAATAAGTTTAAGAGATTTTTAAATTTTAGTTTTTAAAAATTAAAAAACATGTTCTCCAAAATTATTTTTAAAAATTAGTGTGTAAAATAGATTTTTTAATTTTCAATTTTTCAAAAACAAAATCATTTTAAAAATCATATTTTTTTTTATCGGCCAAAAACACATAAAAAGTCCCGATTATTTATCTTAGTTGGTAAGCATGGGTATATATATATATATATATATATATATATATATATATATATATATATATATATGCGTGTTTGAGTATGAGGTGCGATCTCCGGTTACTGTACTTTTCTATGAATCAAAAAAACACACCCAAACTAAAATAAAATCTACTCCTAAATCTCTATACTATTAGAGATCAAATTTCATACCTTGAACTCCAAAAACTCCACCTTATCTTATCTTGATGTCATTTAAGCTACGAACTCTTTACTTTAAAAACCAGTTATTAAACAAGCCCTAATTCTCTGATAGCTGCACGAGCTCTCCACAATACATATCTTTCAATAAAATGTACTTGAGTTATCATGCACGCTAACTACGCGCATATCTATCGCTATGAAATTGCTTGATCAAATAAGAAATTGAATTGGTTGCATGTGTGAATTCTCTCTATTGGACTAAATTGGTTTGTACTTGTGTCTGTTTCAAAATTTACATTTGTTAATCACATATAATGTGTGTTTGGGTAGTAGTTAGAAAATCTCAAAAGTATTTTTGTTAGTAGTGATTTTAGATCTCAAGTAAATTTGATAGAAGTAAGAAATTTTTGTTTTTTTTTAAAATACTTTTACTTGTAATAAAAATATAAGCAAAGGAACCTATGTTAAGTTACTAACAATGATATGACTTGAGATAACGTAGATCCTCTGTTTATGCTATTAATTCTAAATAAATAGAGTAACAAATTGCTCACAACAGGTTGAAATGCTTAGGTGAGTAAAGTTTTAAGTAACAATTTCTTAGTTTGAATTCATGTAGCTACAACTTTGCTTATAACACAGAGCGACAAATCAAATGAGATAATAAGGTCCAAACAAAAAAAAAAAAGAGATAATAAGGAAATATGGAAATTAAAGGGCTTGTTTGATTTGTTTCTAAAAATAGTTTTTTGTTTTTAAAAATAGAAAACTAAAAAACTGATTTGTCATACGAGTTTTTAAAAATAGTTTTTGGAAGCAATTTTTGTTTTCAGTATTTAAAAATTAAAATTTAAAAACATCTAAAACTTGTTTCAGATTTTAGTTTTATGAGTTTATACATAAATTTGTATTTTTCTAAAAACTATTTTATAATACATTTTTTAAAAACTAAAAATAATTTCTTTTTCAAATAAGCCCTAAGTTAGAAAAACTAATTCTAAGAGATATTACTAAATGAGTTTTGTTTTTTTCAAGAAAGCAAAAACTGAGTTTTTTTTGTCTTTAGCATCAAATGAGTTTAAATGTACACGGGGCTTGCCATAACATTTGGGTGGTTGCTATTTGTACCGTTTTTTTTCTAATACACCACCAAATTTTCAGTTATTTTTTAAAATCATTTTTGGATATTAATTTTTGAAAGTGACGTTTTGATATCTGATTTCTTTTTTTTTTTGGACCAAATGATATCTGATTTCTGGAAGTGATGAAAAGACACAAAAATTCAACTTTTAAAAATGAAATAAAAAAGGCAATATATGTAGAAAACTTGGGCTGTTCAAATAACAATTACCAGGGGTCTTTCCCCTCATGTTTAACAAGAAAAAAAAAATAATAGTAACAATTATCAAAGTGGTCAATAAGAATGTGTTTGGATTAGTTATGAAAAATAACTTATTTGAATAATTGAGTATTCATGAAAAGTAAATTATTTTAATAATTGATTATGATATAATCATTTTGTATTTGGGTATATTTGTTAAAAAATAATTTTTAAGATAATATGTTATTTATTGATTATGTAAAAATATATAACTACTTTTATATGATAAATTGCTAAAATGAGTATAGAATTATGTTTATATTATAAAGGAACAATCTTCTTTAAAATTTTTGTTTATTACACTTACTTCCTCCTAATTTTTAAAATTACACAAACTTCTTAAAATTTGAAATTAATTATACTTACTTCCTATTGCACTTATCCCTCTAGATATTATACTTACCTCCAGAGGTTTCAAATTCATTATCCTCTTTAGGGGATAAATATAATTTCAAAAACTAAGAGAAAATAAGTGTAATTAGCACAAACCTTAAGTAATGTTGGTACAATTATCTCTATTATAAATTGTTGTGTGTTTAAGGGTAATATTGAAAAGATGTAAAATATTGTAAAACCTTTTTACAAGAACGTCAAAAATTTTGCTTAAAGTAGTGAAAAAACTTTTCATAGTTATAGAAAAATAATCAGAAGTTTTAATTTTGTAAATTCATCCAAACATGCCATATTCAGCTTAAAAGCTTTTTATTCTGAAGCAATAACTTTTCTTTGAAGGAGGATGAGATTAGCACAATCTCTATTGGGAGTGGCACCATCCTTTTTATATGTAAGAATCATAAATTTATATATTAAAAAAGATGGTGCCACTCCCAATAAGGATGGTGTTAATTCCATCCACCTTCTTTGAAAAATAAGTGTTTCCAAATATACACTCTTAAGTTTGCACTTAAGTTGGGTAGATTGTTACCTTTCCTGAATAAGAAGTGTTATTTTTTGTTTTTGTTTTTTGGTCTACTTTTTGAATAAGTGTTCCTTTCTTGAATATTTTATAATTCCTTGAAGATCATTTCTAGAATTTTTGAAATAGATTTTTTAGAGTTAACTGGTTGAAGAAAAAGTTCATCGAAAAGTTTTCACAAGAAGTAAATGTAAGCATTTAAACTAAGAGTGCTGATTTTTTTACACCTTTTTTTCTTACAGTCTTATTACACCATTAATATTTTAACCATTTAAATGATTTTTGCATTTTTCTTTTTTTAATAAACATAGAGATATTATTATTTTAATATGGGTGTAAGAAAAATAGTTGTAAGAAAAATATTTTTCTTAAACTAATGGGCGGTGTGTATATATTTTAGTCAATTCGCTTTCCCAAAACTACAAGGGATAGTGCTGCTAAGAGATGGTGCACCCATAAATGAGGTAGATGATGCAGAGATTAATACTATCTAAGTTGAGAATAAGATTATCTTTTTTTATATATTAGCATTTGGAATGATGAAAATGAAAAAAAAAAATCACTTATTTTTTGGATGATATCGTCCAAAAACACCATTCTGAATGATGATGTCTAAAAAAGAATGGTGATCTTTCCAACTGGGATGGTGTTAATTCAAACTTCCTGACATAGGTAAGGTGCGAGCTTATCTGATCTTAGGGGTTTGTTGGTATTCTTTATTACTACCTTCTATAAAAAAAATATATTATTTTTTGGTTAGGACAAAAATAAAATAAAATTGTATAGCTGGTTATTGAACAAAAAAAGAATTTTTTATCTGGAATCACCAAAAAACAAAAAGAAAAGTTGTATCGCTATTTTGGGAGCTAGCTAGGTCTTTATTTTTTTTTATCAAGAGCTAGGTCTTTATTGTGATGAATGTCTTCTGTTGTTCTTCCACAGTTCTATACACATTTTGCTTTTGTCAAACAACTGTATAGGTATTTAGACAAGGGGAAAAAAAGAGAAAACCAAAAACTATATGGGCTTTTATGTATTTCTTGCTCCGAGCTCTGGGTTTTAATTGGGCTGGTTAGGACCTTACTGGATTGTAGCCTCTGGGTCCTTGTTTCTTAATTCATGAACGGATGTTAGGACTGACACTATCCAAGTTAGGAATGAGACTATCTTTTTTTCCGGACATTAGCGTTTAAAATGGTGTTTTTGAACGGCGTCGTCCTTCAAATAAGAGTTATTTCTTTCATATTTTAACTTTTTTACGGACGATACCATCCAAAAACATTATTCCAAACGTTGATGTCCGAAAAAAGAGTGGTTCCATTTCCAACTGGGATTGTGATAATCCCAACGTCCTTCATGAATTTAAAAAAATAAAATAAAAATTGATACTATGTATATTATTGTCACTTTCACTTAAATATTTTTAATTTGAAATATATTTATTTTCTCTTTAAATTTATATGCACTAATACTAGTTATGGACATAATTCTACTAGAATCTCAATGATCACATAATAATATGTCTCAGTCATATAACTCGGTTTGTAAGCACATAAAAATATGTATGTATGGGTATGAGGTTCGATCCCTTGTACTTTCCTCTATATATATATATATATATATATATATATAAACCTCCAATGCAAATATATAGTATTTGAGAAGAGTGACGTGCTAACGAACATGTTGCAACCAATGATGTAATACTAACTTCAGCTGCCGCCAAGTTTGCTAATAAACTCCATTTTTGGATTTCAAAATCATACAGAAAAGCAATGAAATAAAACTAAAGCATGGATGGTGAATTCGATTGGAGATCTCTTTCTAGTACTATTTTTAATCATTTCCTTTTTACTTTGTGAGAAAGAGAGAGACAGAATTACCCACTTTGAAGCAATTTAAGGTCCCTAGCCAATGAGGAAGGGACAAAATTAAAAGAGGAATTTTTATTTTATTTATTTTTTCCTTTGGTTATTTTCGATATATTTTGTTTAATATATAGCCGCACTTTAATTCGGCACTAGCAGCATAACGGAACGTGAAAGCAAAAATGAAACGCCATTGAAATTGTATTCTTATACTACACATTTGAATTTGTCGGTTTACTAAGTCCTTATTCCATCATCATTGGATTGGATATGAGCAAAGTATTATGCCTTTTTTTAAGTCTCGCATACAAAGCAACAATGTTCAAACTTCAAATCAAAACAATCTCATTATCTATATTTCTCATTCTTTCTACTATTTTCTTTTTAACATTAAATGAATCAATTTTGGGGCTTTGTAAAATGCAGTCAAGAGTTGTAAATAAATTAAAATTAAAAAAAAAAAGTTTGGGAATTACGTTTATCGGCGGAGCAGCAGACACATGGGACGTTTGGGTGTAGTAAAACGTGTTATTTATTATACTCCTTAATTTCACACGTGTTTTCCTTTACATTTTCTGATTGGTCCCACTTGCTCTTTTTCCCATTATTACGCGAAAACACTTTTTCATACACTTAATAAATTATTTTTAGAAAAAAAAAAAAACAACAACAACGAAGAAAACTGGACCACGTGACTTGCGTGTGATCTAAGCATCCTTTCCTCCCTCACTATTACACCATTCTACCTTCCAACTCACGTCATTCGCATTTGCACTTAATTTATTATAGTTATAGTTTTTTTTTAAAAATAAAATCCAAAATTTTATTTTTAATTCTGATTTCTTATCAACTCTATTTTTCACATATTACTATTACTTCAATGCGTCATTATGGACATGTTTAAATAAATTATTTTATCGAGCACTTAGAGCAACAATAACCTCAACCTCTTTAAAATGGTTTATTTTAAAATTTTGTGGGTCCTCTCATGACAAATTATTATTATTTTATTTAACTTAAGTAACTATTTTTTTCTGTCTAACTATATTGATGAAATCATGTAAGCATCATTGCTTACATTTAAGAATAGTCAATATATATACATTTATCATGTGGAAATTTATTCAGTAAATTAAATAAAATCATCAAATTGTTTATTCCCTTAATATTTTCTTCGTACATTAATACATTAATTAAAATTTAACCTCACAAAAATATTAGATAATTAATAAAGGTAATATATTTTTAATAATTAATAATACTTCTAAATTTTTTTATCTAACCACATATATTCTTTACAAGAGCTGATCTTATTCAAGTCAGAAATATTCACATTATGGTGAGACTCCTTCTATTAGAGTTCTTTTTATTTACAAGACTCAATTTTTTTTTATAAACAAAACATATTATTAACAAAAAGGAGAGTATAAGGGATGATCTAATTCATTAACAAAGAATTACAACTATTAAATACATAAAAGGATCATAGGAGCCTCAAATTTGATATCTCTTACTCAAAGAAAATCATCAAGTGTGTATGTATAACACTTGAACTAAATTTAAATGTATAATTTAAGCGAATAAAATAAATGCGTGAACAGAGAAAAAGTTTGATTAGAAAACAGTTGTTTATTACAGTAAATAGTGAATTGAAGAGAGTTGCAGTGTTCCAACTAATTGATGTAATTGGTGAGAACTGAACTAGTTGGAGAGTTATTGAGAGCAATTGTGAGAATTTAATTTGGCTTTATGCTTTTGCTGCGTAAATAAGTAACAACATATAACTATTCATATCCTCACTTCACTCCTAACCCCTGTTCCAACCTCCTACTCCCACCTCCTTATGTTCTCTCTGATTTGCACTTTCAACCTCTAAAACACCTTTTTTTTAAAATAAATAAATAAATAAACATTTCCACCATTTAGCTTCTATTTCACACCACCAAACTTAACCTAGTGACCAAATCCCATTTTATAATAATACACACACTTAATTAAGCGTGTTAGTTATCAATTAATTATTAAACTGGGTGTGTTTATCATGCTTACATATCAATATATATATTTCGTTATGCATATATGAGTTGAACTAACGTCTATTTCACACTTAAAGTTGGATGCCTTTGTTTCCAATCTATTAGAGTTAACTAACCTATTAATAGGTTGAAAACCGTTAATAATACTTCTTTTAAGTGGAAAACAATGTTTTTTGAATGGAATGTTGGAAAAATTAGGAAGCAAGGTGGTGTAATAGCTTGAGAAGTGTAAAATTACATTATTTTTAAAGGTTTATCTGGCAATAATCCGTAACACCCACATATAACAGACTCATCCGATATTAATTGAGATACAAAATTAGTGAGAGACCGTCAATTATATATCAAACAGAAGAAGAGATTAGGTGAGACAAAGAGTAGGGGAGAGCATATTCATGTTCGCTTTGGGTGAATAGGGGCTTATCATTTTATAGAGATTAAGACCATTAATTTTTAGGTTAGTCGTTAATTTTAGGTTGGACGATAGGAATAAATTTGGACAGTAGAGGTAAAATTTATGTTTGGAAGGTGTCATTAAAATTAATGTTACTTTTAAACTTTTGAAATACACAAAATATACAACAAACCCCACATATTTTAAAAGTTTAAGTTTGAACAAAGGGCTAGAATGAGGTATTTCCTGGGTTAATGAGACTTATTTAACACACAAGTGAATTGGTGAGCATATTGCAATAGTTTCGAATTTGGTGTCTTTTGGACTATGAACCAAACCTAGATTAATGAGACTTACTTAACACACAAGTGAATTGGTGAGCAAGCTTTATAAACCAAGACACTTTGGTGCGTGCTAGAGGTTTACCAATCATATATATTGTACCCCTCACAATTCTCGTTGTTTTGCGCAAATAGGCCGTGCGCGCGCATGATATTTATGAATGTTCTAGAGATTTTGTCACGAACTCATGCAAGCAGCCTCACTTGACACTCATATAGGTGATTTCATCAAGTTTATGCTGCAACTCATACACTACCCATAAGAGCTATGAAAATCATTAAAAGCATTTAAGATTATCCTAATCACAATGATGCAGGCAAGCACTTCACACACCATAGGAAAGGACAAAAATAAATAGTGCTAGCAGAATTAACGAGTGACTTGTTATTATTCATATGAACATTCTTCTTGGAATCTCCTATCACAAAAGTTGGGTTACGATGACCATTAATTCTAAATGACTTAATATAAGTCTCATTCCCTCCATGTTCTTCTTACCAGCTTATAGCTTAGTGAGGATAGTCAAATTAAATTGACCTCAGATAATAGTCGCTACTTTACAAAATCATAACATATATGTACATGTCTTGGCTATTTGCTTTCGCCATTGCCATTTGACAATCACAAACATAAGTGCAGAAGAATATATTTCTTCTTTAATTGTTGCTTGTTTAGCAACCACAACATAAAAGCAAGGAAGGATAATTTTTTTCCCACAGAATATTTGTTAAGAGAATTTCTTAACAAACCAATATAAACATGTCAACTTGAATGGTTTCCAAGTGACAATATCTTTAAAATTGATAATCTCACATTGTTTTTTATCCCGATTTAGTATCATCACTGTATCGTTATGATATAATGGATCATCCACAATACTTAATATTGTAGTACCTCATTTGATCATACATTAGGAGTACTTTTGAGTGTTAAAAAAAAAAAAAAAATTCAACCTATACTCATAAATCACTAAAGCCTACTTATAGCTATCCTCTCTTGTACCTTTAGGATGTGAGGAGTTTTCTAGTACTAGAGTAGACCTTTACTCACAAGTCACGTGATTCAATATCACTAAAAAGTGCACATACACATACCAAACAACACATAATTTACTCTTACAAAACAACTTAATATCACAATTTAAACTTTGACAACTATGCATTATCTATATATTTTATTTTGGTCAAAATATGCCTAAAAATTATTTAATGTTTAGACTTACATACTCAACTTGATAGATCTTGATCAATTATATTGTAATATTTTTTTTTCTTTTTATCTCTATCTTTTTATATTACTATACATCCCAAAATTAGGATGTACAATAATAATTTTTCATATATTTAATAACAAAGAGCGTGTGAAATAGTTTATCATTATTGTTAATGATATGTTTTGTGATTTTGAAAAGTGTTAATGAATGTCAAAACACACCAACCTTGATATGATTTTGGATTGTTTTTGAAATGACACTTTTTGACCATAATTGATTAGTAAAGCAAAATAAAATCAGATACATCATCCAATCATCTCGTGTGGCATATGATAATTCAAGCTTCAAACTCACAAAAAAAAGAAATGAATTAAGGTGCTAATTAAGCCAAAAGAAAACTAAAACAGAAAAAAAAATGTTGGTACTTCATTTAACTACTTGTGTCACTCACAAATAATGTTATTCTGCCAATAATTTAAGATTATTTCTTTGTAGTAGATAAGAGATATTACTAAATAATTATATTATAAAAAAATAAAGTAATTTTAACTTTTTTAAACAATATTTTTCATATATATACACACACTAAATTAAGATTTAATTTTTAATAAATCAAATTATTTATTAATTACGTCGAATTTGTATAGTTATGATGATTATTTTACTTGAGAGATAATAACTACTCATTTTAAGAGTTGTTTTTGGGATTAACTAATCCATATTCCTTTAAGCTTCTAGAAAAGTAGGCATGGAGTGAAATGACACTTGGTACTTTCGGGTTAAATTTGATAAAGTTTTCAACAACTTATTGGATTGAAGTACGTTGCACTTTTTTCATGAACAAATTATGATGACAAATAATAAATGAAATGGAAATGGAAATGGAAGAAATGGTGTTATAATTTAATTTCACAAATACAGGGAAGTTGTTGTTTTGTATTGAATTGGCCAATCCCAAATTCTTCCAGTACACCAGCTTTCAATGAGTTTCAAACATGTTTCTCACTTTAGTTTTCTAAAAGCTGCAAAATATCTATTCCCCACAAAAAAATATATCAAATTAATCCTGCACTTTTCTTTGGCATTCTACACTTTACATCACAAGATATTTTTATTGAAAAACTTCTTAACTAAAGAGTTAGCGGCTTTTTTTCTTTTTTATTTAAGATAAGTGAATGGTGTTTTAGATTAAGGTATGGGTGGTAAAATGAGTTTCGCCAATCGATTCAGTCTGTCCATCTTAAATTAGTGGGTTGGATTGTATATTTGAGCCCGTTACTCCCCATTTTGTCTGTCAACCCGCGCGGGTCAACGGCGAGCCGGGTTAGCCTGCTGGGCCTTTTCCTTATATTCCTTATAAAAAATACATTTTTTTATTTATACATAGAAAGGTTAAAAATTCAAAAAAAAAATAAATGAAAATTACACTTTTTTATGAAAATACTTTCCAAATAAATGGCGAGCTAAACGGACCGAACTAACCCGTTTTATCACCTTTAATTTAAAGTAAAAAAATAATCTTCAAATTCAAACAATACTTATAAAAAAATTTACATTTATATCTCATTTTAAAGGAATGAATCGGGACTCAGACCTTTAATTTTCGATATAACTCTAAAGAAGTAAAAAAAAAAAATAGTTCTGTCAGATTTAGTTAAAATTTAAAATTATTTTTGGTTTAAATATATTTTTTGTCTCCGTAAAATAAGGACTTTTTGGTTTTAGTCCTTTAAAAATATTTTTTTGACATTAGTCCCTAGAGTAACACTTCATACAGTCTATAGAGACTAAAATCAAGTTATTTCTTTAAAATGTAAAACTAATATAAAAAAAAAATTGAGGGATCAAAATCAAAAAATCTCTATTTTATTGGGACTAAAAACATATTTAAGTTTAAATAAAAGTACATTTTTAAAAAAAGTAAAATTATGCAAATGGGCACTAAAAAGTTGCAGTTTAGGAGTATAAAACTATATCAGATTAATTTATTTACATTTATGTAGTATAGGGTCAAATAATCATGTAGTCACTAACTGATTTAATTTAAATTAATTTAGAAAGATTATGGTATTCTCTTTTTTAATTTATCAGTCAACTTTTTTTTTTTAAAGGGGTGGAAGAAGGAAAAAACAGAGACTAAACCCTAAACTTCAAAGTAAAGTGTCCCTTCCAGCACAAGTTAATTTAGGCTTTTGGGACGGATGATGGTATTCTTTATTTTTTTGGTAAATCGGATTATGTATTTTGTTAATGGGAAAAGAACAATGAAATTACATGTAAGTGATGTAACACTTTTATTAAGTTCATTTAAAAAACTAAAAAAAGAAAAAAAAAAAAAAGGCAATATATAATAAGGCAGGGGCGAACAGAGCAAAACGATGGATCTTTCTCTTTTTGGTTTTTGACTTCTAACAAAACCCCTACACTTGTTGACTGCTACTTCTCCTAACCCTATACTATAGTATAGTATAGAACTCTCATTCGTCCTCCTTATTTGTATATTTCAATTTTCATGTACCATTAAAAAAAATCAAAGCAAATACTATCTTTCAAACAAAACTATATCCTTTTCCCAAAAATAATAATAAAAATTAAGATACTAAAGTTCAACCATATTGGTGGTTGAACCCACCCTCCATTCACCATGCCCCTAAAACCCCATTTTCAATTTTTCAAAGTCTACCCAAGTATCATACAAAACAAGGAATCCTCTCTTCATTACCCTTCTAATCTACCTAACCCACACTTTTAACCTCTTTACTCCTTCACTTGCACCAAATTAAGTATGATTTTTCTATTGGAGTTTTCACTGTCAAATATTTTGTGTGTTTTTTTTTATCGGTCAAACACACGCACCTCACACTACATTACTCCTAAGATTAACTCCTAAATCTCCTTACCGGGGATTGAACCCCTCCCCTCAAGCTATTTGAGTTATAGGCTCTTAGCAAGTATTTTGTGTGTTTGAAATAAATGGTTTAGGTTATTTAATTACATTATTTATAAAATTATACAATTTATAGTTTAGTCCCTTAAAGAAACAATTCCAATTTCTAAATGAGTTTTTCAATGAAATGTTTTTATTCTATTACTTTTAATCTATTATTACAGAGGATAGATAAACTCTTTCTAAATTCTTAATTGGTATTCCTAAATCAAAATATAATTCAAAGACTTGATTCCTAAACCTTGTCCACGTGCCATATACAAAGCCATTGCCACAAAGCAGAAACAGCCACACAAATTAGGACACGTCTTATACTTCCATTGAAGGGATACTCACCTCTATAGATAATTAATTAATTAATTAATGAAAGAAAGAAAAAGAAAAAAATAATGCTTTCAAGTTTCAACCAATTAAGTGAACCAACCAATAAAACAAATACTCTTAAGCCAAACTCAACTGAGTCCCTATTTATTATATAAATGCCGCAATAACAAACCAAACACTCTGCACTCCAAAGCAGAGCCTTCAAACATGGAGTGGACTAGAGGCCACATCATAGGACACGGTTCCTCCGCCACCGTCTACCTCGCCACCTCTTCCCACTCCTCCGACATCTCCGCCGTCAAATCAGCCGAGATGTCACACCCGAGATCAGAGCAACTTCAGAGAGAACAGAGAATTTTATCTTCTCTGTGCTCTTCTTATATAGTAACCTACAAAGGTTACGACGTTACCAGAGAGAACAGCGTTCTCTGGTACAACCTCTTCATGGAGTACATGCCTTTCGGCACGCTCTCTCATGTGACTCGCCAGAATGGTTGGCTTGATGAGCCGGCCATCACGCGCTACACGAGGCAGGTATTGCAGGGGTTGGAGTACTTGCATGCAAATGGTGTTGTGCATTGTGATATTAAGGGTAGCAACATATTGGTTGGTGAGGAAGGGGCGAAAATTGGAGACTTTGGGTGTGCGAAACGGGTGGATGACCCGGCGGCGGTGATCAGCGGCACACCAATGTTCATGGCGCCGGAGGTGGCGCGTGGGGAAGAACAGGGGTTCCCCTGTGATATTTGGGCACTTGGGTGTACAATAATTGAAATGGCCACTGGATTATCACCATGGCCAAATGTGGAAGATGCTATTACAATTTTGTACAGAATTGCATATTCTGGTGAATTGCCTATGATTCCTAGTTTTCTCTCTGATCAAGCAAAGGATTTCTTGGAGAAATGTCTTAGAAGGAATCCTAAGGAAAGGTGGAATTGTAGTCAATTGCTAAAGCATCCATTTCTTGAGGAATTCAATTCAAATGTTAATAAGCAGATTCAGGAATTCGATTCAAGTTCACCAACAAGCATTCTTGATCAGGGAATTTGGAATTCTGTGGAAGAATCAGAGATCATCCATGGAAATTTGGTTCAAACAAGTTCTGAGAATTCACCAAATGGAAGGATCAGAAAGCTAGCTTTGTGTTCTGGGGAACCCAATTGGAAATTGAATGATGAGAATTGGATCACAGTTAGATGCAGTGATGAAGAATCTTCAACTAGTGATGCTTTGGATTTGGGTGAAAATGTTAGTGGTAGAATTATTAGTGATTATTTTTGTGAGGATTATTCTAAAATTAGGGATGTTAGTTTTTTAGTTAATAGTCTCAATTTTGAGAGGGGCGTTGCTGAGATGGTGTTCACTTCTACTTTAGATTTTTTATGATTCAATTTAATTGAGATCTTTTAATTTTTATTTTAACTCTCTGTTTTTTGTTATTTGGTTTTGTTCTGCGTTTTTAAAAATTAAAAATCTCTCAAAGTGCCACTAGATGTCGGTGTAGTTAATGTTCTATGGCCTATCTTGGCCTCAAGCCTAACTCGTTTTATGTTTGTTGGGTATATGTTGGATTTAATTGCCTTTAGCCCTCATAAATTTGGTGGAATTGGTAAAAAAATTAAATAAAAATAATTAAAAAAACCAGAAATATTGAACCTGCAAGCTGTAATGCAGGGCAAGTCCCTGATGTTTACCTACTAAAGTTGTAAGTTTGTTTGATTTTGAGGTTTTAAATTACAATCCGTTCCTTAATTCTGGTAATATTGACGTTACTCAAATTACATCAAATAGTATTTTTTGATTAGTAATGATAATTGACTGTACTTAACATTATGAAGCTCTAATTACAATTTAACATGTTGGTTTGTTAATTGAAAAGTATAGCTTTGAATAACAAATTTTCAATGCAGATCTCTAGTAAGTACATTTGGCTTATAAAATAAATTTAATATGCAAACTTTTGATTGGAATTAATGTCCAATAGACATATTGAAGATAAGGGAAGCAAGGTTAGTGCGATGTCTTTCATTTTGGCCTCTCTGTTGGTGGCTCTACCATCAATTTTGCCTACTATCTATCTGTCTGCGGTATTGGTAGGTCTATAAATAAAATTTACAAAAATCTAAAATTAGTTATTAGAAGGTAAATCTACTGATGAAATTCTACTCTCTCGTACCAAACCCCTATATATTAAAACAGCTCCTAGTTATGAAAAGTAAAGGGAATATGCGGCAAATATTACGTTAGGTGACCTTATGTCAAATCCAATCCAATACATCAAAATTAATTATACTAACACATTAATATAAATACCAATAAAACACTTTGGAGTCATGTAATTTGGTCAACCTCACATAGTTTAGGCTATTTTATACATATGATTAGGTTTTAAGCGATCTGATACAAGTAATTACTGATTGCAATCAAAATCAGATGCAGATGCAGTTTCAGTTATCAATATCGTAGATCAAACACAAATTTAAAATCTTTTATTTAAATATTCAAAGCCTGAAGTCTAGCCACCCATGGCCAGCAAATATAAATCTATCTTGTGTGGTTAGAGAATAGATACAGTAGTTGGTCCATCATGAATATTGTAAAGTAACTTTAGGTCAACCGAGGCCTTAGCTTCTTTCAAAATTCGAATAATAGTTCATTAGTTTATTACCATATATACCATATATTTTAAAGCCTATCCACAATTTAAATTTTTCCCTAAAGGGTTCTATAACATTATTGTGATTTGTGATACCCTCCTTTCGAAGCATCCACACTACTTTGGCTTCAAGAGTTCAGAATTATATATGATAATGTCTTTGCTCTTTTAATCTCATCCGCACAAATCATGATCTCAAGGTTAATTATTAAATTTTTTAATTAATTAATAAATTTTGCTTTAGTATTTGGTTCTGGCATACTAGCTACTCGAGAATGATGGTGTATTTTAATTTATTGGATAGTTAGAAATGGATATGGGGAATTATAGTTCTAGTTGCTTGAAAGGTTACGCAATACAAAAAGTAAAAGAAAAGGTAACAACTTTGAACCGCATGTAGAAAGAAGAGGAGGTAGAATCACATTCAAGTATGCTTCTAGCATTGTAGGTTTTTAGACATAAAAAAAAAAAAAAAAGCATGTACGATGAAGTCTCATACATATATTATAATTATTATTCACATATGAAAATCTAAAAAATTGGTATCATTTCGTTGAGTTGGGTGATCTTTTTGAAGGGCTAGATGATTTGTGTGACTGTGAATGTAAGCAACACAAAAATATGAGGTCTAAGACTCTTCTGAATTTGGCCCAGTTATTCGTTGTTGACAGAAATAGGAATATTTAGTTTACCAAAAAAAAAAATGGAATATTTTGGGTCCAAATTATATCATATTAGGAGGTGAGTAGAAAATGAAGAAATTTATTATTCATAAAGTGAATTTATATCTTGACATCCTTTCATCAAGTTAATTACTTCATTGTCATCATGTCTCTATCTTTTTAAGTTATCTAAATTTATTTTACATAATCATGCTTTTTAATTAATTCTTTTTAATGTCAACTTATTTTTGTAAGATAACTATTTTTTCACCATTTTTAAATAAAAATTATGTACAGTAACAATACAGAAAAACCTGCATTATCATAAATGAAGAAAAATTAATCAAATAATGTCCTCATAAATTAAGTTAATGAATCTTTTTGTGATTGTGCGTTTGTTAATTGTCTTTTTCGTACAACTTAACGAGTTAAAAATACTATTTTAGTAAACCACGTAGTTAGTGAGATATATTCGTAGTATATCTCACGGTTATAGTATTTTAAGGTAAACAACATATTCTTCAATCTACAATAAAAATATATACTATACATTTGAACAATACAATATTTTGATTTAAAATTCAAAATATCTTTTTTCAATTACTAAAATTATTTAAAGTTTGTTGAAAACAATGTACTATACACTTTGAAAGTTCTAGGTCAATTTACATATTTTTTTATATTTTTAATATTGCAACAAATTTTTTTAGAATTTTTTTTAAACAATATATTTTTCAATCTAAAAACAAATCTTGTATTATACACTTGCAGAATATAATATTTTGATTTAAAATGAGAACTTCTTTTTAAAATTTAAATTACTTAAATTATTAAAAGTTTTTTTTTAAAAAATAACGTACTATATATACACTTGAAGTTTATAGCTCAATTTATATAATTTTTTATAATTTTAAAAATGCAACAAATTTTTAAGAGATTGTGTATTATACACTTGAAAAATAAGGTATTTTTCGAAATAAAAATGAAAACGTGTTTTTTAAATTACATAAATTATTTGAACTTTTTTAAAATAATGTATTATTCACTTTAAAGTTTCTAGCTCAATTTACATAATATTTTATACTTTTAAAATTGTAACAATTTTTTACGAGATCGTGTCCTATACACTTGAAGAATATGGTGTTTTTCAAAATAAAATTGAAAACGCGCGTGTTTTTTAAATTACTTAAATTATTTGAAGTTTTTTTAAAAATAATGTATTATTCACTTTGAAGTTTCAAACTCAATTCACATGAAAAATAAGGTGTTTTTCAAAATAAAAATGAATACGGAGTTTTTAAATCACCCAAATTTTTTGAAACTTTCTTAAAACAATGTATTATTATCTTTAAAGTTTCTAACTCAATTTACATAATTTTATATATTTTTAAAATCACAACTATATTTTAGAGCAACGGTGTACTATACAATTAAAAAATATGATCTTTTTCGAAATAAAAATGAAAATGCAATTAATCTTAGAGATCGTGTATACTTGAAGAATACGGTGTTTTCAAAATAATAATGAAAATACATTTTTTAAATTACCTAAATTATTTGAAACTTTCTTAAAATAATGTATTATTTAGTTGAAGTTTCTAGCACAATTTAAATAATTTTAAATATTTTTATAATTGCAATATATTTTTTAGAGATCATGTACTATACACTAGAAGAATATGATATTTTTTGAAATAAAAATAAAAACTTGATTTCTAAATAACCTAAACTCTTTGAAGATTTTTGAAAAAAAAATGTCTTATTCACTTTGAAATTCCTTTTTCAATTTACATAATTTTTATATTTTTAAAAAATTGCCACAGTTTTTTTAGAGATCATGTATTATACACTGAAGAAAATGATGTTTTTTGAAATTAAAATGATTAGGGTATTTTTAAATTACCTAAATTATTTAAAGCCTTCATAAAACAATGTATTATTTTCTTTAAAGTATATAACACAATTTACACAATTTTTTATATTTTTAAAATTGTAACATTTTTTTTACAAATCGTGTACACTTTAAAAATATGGTGTTTTTCGAAATAAAAATAAAAACGTGATTTTTAAATTACCTAAATTATTTGAAGCATTTTGTAAAAATGTCTTAATCACTTTGAATTTTCAAGCTTAATTTACTAAATTTTCATATTTTAAAATTGCAACAATATTTTTAAAGATTGTGTATGATACACTTGGTAAATATGGTATTTTTGAAAATAAAAATGAAATTGCAATGTTTAAGTTACCAAAATTTTTTGAAGCTTTCTAATAATGTAATATTTAGTTTGAAGTTTCTAACTCAATTTAGATACCTTTTTATATTTATAAAATTGCAACAGTTTGTTTAAAGATCGTATGCTATATACACTTGAAGAATATGATGTTTTCCGTAATAAAAATGAAAATGTGATTTTAAAATTACCTAAATTATTTGAATCATTCTAAAAACAATGTAATATTCACTTTGACAATTTCAACTCCACTTACATAATTATTTATATTTTTAAAATTGCAACAGTTTTTGTAAATATCGTCTATAATACACATGAAGTTTTATGAAAATAATTTGTTATTCAATTAGAAGTTTTTAATTTAATTTACATAATTTTTAATGTTTTTAAATTGCAACAGATTTTAAGAGATCATTTACTATATACACGTGAAGAATAGAGTGTTTTTCAAAATAAAAATGAATATGTTGTTTTTAAATTACCTTAATTATTTTAAGCCTTATGAAAACAATGTATTAAGTTACTAACTCAATTTACATAATTTTTTATACTTTTCAAACTACAACGGTTTTTGTAGAGATCGTGTAATGTACACTTGAAGAACATGGTATTTTAGGAAATAAAAAAGATTATGATGTTTTTAAATTACCTAAATTATTTACAGCTTTAAAAAAATAATATATCATTAACTATGACGTTTCTAACACAAATTACATAATATTTTATATTTAAAAATTTTTCAACAACATAGTCTACTATACACTAAAGAATAAAGTGTTTTTAAAAGTAAAACTGAATAAGGATTTTTTAAATTATCCAAATCATTTGAAACTTTTTGAAAATAATGTATTATTTACTTTGAAGTATCTAACTCAATTTATATACTTATTAATATTTTTCTAAAATTACAACAAATTTTTAGAGATAGTGTATCATATATACTTGAAGTATATGGTGTTTTTCAAAATAAAAATAAAAATATAAACTTTAAATTACTCAAATTTTGTATAGATTTTTTTAAAAAATTTCTTATTTACCATGATGTTTATAGCATAATTTACGTAATTTTTTTATATTTTTAAAATTGCAACAGTTTTTTTAGATATCGTGTATTATAATTAGGTGATTTTCGAAATAAAAATAAAAACGGGATCTTTAACTTACCAAAATTATTTATTATGAAGTTTCAAACACAATTTACATACTTTTTGATATTTTAAAATAGCAAGAGTGTTTTTAGAGATCATGTACTATATACTCTCGAATAACATCATGTTTTTCAAAATAAAAATGAATAGATTGTTTTTAATGTACCGAAATTATTTAAAGCTTTTAGAAAATAATTTATTTTTTACTTTGATGTTTCTAATTCAATTTACATAGTTTTTAATATTTTTGCAATTGCTACATGATCTTGTACTGTGTAAACTTAAATAAGGTGTTTTTTAATATAAAAAATGAATAGGGAGTTTTTAAATTATCAAAATTATTTAAAGTTTTTTGAAAATAATGTCTTATTCACTTTGGAATTTCTGTCTCAGTTTAAATTATTTTTTTATTTTTTAAATTGTTATATTTTTTTAGAGATCGTGTACAATACACTTGTAGAGTATGAGGTTTTTCAAAATAATATTGCATATGGTGTTTTTGAATTAGATAAATTATTTGAAGTTTTCTAAAAATAATGTATTATTTACTTTTAAGTTTCTAACTCAATTTACATAGTTTTTAAATTTTTTTTAAAATTGGAACAGTTTTTGTAATATGATACTATATAAACTTGAAGAATATGATAGTTTTCAAAATAAAAACAAATAGGGTGTTTTTATTTTACCTAAATTTTTTGAAGCTATCTAAAACCAATGAATTTTTTACTTTTGAAGTATCTAACTCCATTTTCATATTTTTTTTATATTTTAAAAATAACAACAATTATTTTTAGAGATTGTGTACTATAAACTTGAAGAGTATAATATTTTTTAAAATAAAAATAAAAACGTGATTTTCAAAATGCCTAAATTATATGATGCATTTTGAAAACAATTTATTTTTCACATTGAACATTCCAACTCAATTTACATAATTTTTATATTTTTATAATATTAACAGTTTGGTTAGAGATCGTGTACAATAATCTTGAAGAATAAAGTATTTTTTGAAATAAAACTGAAAACAGACTTTTAAATTACCTAAATTATTTAAAATTTTTGAAAATAATGTATTATTCAATTTGAAGTTTCTACCATATTTCACATAATTTTTTATATTTTTAAAATTGCCACAATATTTTTTAGAGATTGTGTACTATATAATTGAAGAATTGTGTTTTTCAAAATAAAAAAGAAAACATAATTTTCAAATTACCTAAATTATTTGATGCTTTCTGACAATATTACATTATAAAGTTTCTAATCAAAAAACTTTTTTAGAAATCATGTACTATTTACACTTAAAGAATATGGTGTTTTTCGAAATGAAAATAAATGGGATATTTACAAATTACGCTTTCTAAAAATAATGTATTATTCACTTTCAAATTTCTAACTCAATTTAAATATTTTTTTATTTTAAAAATTGAAATATTTTTTTTATAGATCATATATAACACATTTGAAAAATAAGGTGTTTTTTGAAATAAAAATGACTAGCGTGTTTTTAAACTGCCTAACTTACTGGAAGCTTCCTAAAAAGATTGTATTATTCACTTTAAAATTTCTAAATTATTTGAAGTGAATAATACACTAAGTTTTAAATTACCTAAACTATTTGAAGTTTTAAGAACACAATGTATTATTCACTTTCAAATTTTTAACTCAATTTAAATAACTTTATATATTTTTAAATTTGAAACTATTTTTTGAGATCATGTTAATAATAGGGTGTTTTTTGACTTAAAAATGAATAGGATGTTTTTAAATTACCTAATTTATTTGAAGCTAACTAAAAACAATTTATTATTTACATTGAAGTTTCTAACTTAATTTACATAACTTTTTTTATTTTAAAAAGTGCAACAATTTTTTAGAGATCATGTACTATACACTTGAAAATATGGTGTTTTTCGAAAAAAAAATGAAAATGTGTTTTCAAATTACCTATATTATTTGAAGCATTTTGAAAACAAAGCTTTAGGAAAATAATATATTATTCACTTTGAAGTTTCTAGAAAAATTTACATAATTTTCTTAATATTTAAAATTGCAACAGTTTTTTTAGAGATCATTAATTATACACTTGAAGAATTTTGTCTTTTTCGAAATAAAACTGATAACAAATTTTCAAATTACCTAAATTATTTGATATTTTCTAAAAATAAAATATTATTCACTTTAAACATCTAGCTCAACTTACATAATTTTTAATATTTTAAAATTACAAAGATTTTTTTAGAGATCGCGTATTATATAGTTTTTTGTTTTAAAAAAGGGTGATTTGTGAAATAAAACTGAATATGTTGTTTTTATAATTTGAAGCTGTTTTAAAACCATGTGTTATTCACTTTGAAGTTACTAACTCAATTTACATAATATTTTATACTTTTTAAGCTACAATGGTTTTGGTAGAGATCGTGTACTATAAAAATAAGATGTTTTTTGAAATAAAAATATATAGCGTATTTTTAAATTACCTAAATTATTTTTAGCTTTAAAAAAATAATATATTATTTACTATGACGTTTCTAACTCAATTTACATGATATTTATATTTTTTAAATTTGCAACAGCTTCGCCTACTATACACTTGAACAATAATGTGTTTTTCATAATAAAAATGAATAGGGAGTTTTAAAATTATCCAAATTATTTGAAGCTTTTTGAAAGCAATTTATTATTTATTCAGAAGTTTTTAACTCAATTTACTTATTTTTTTTTATTTTTAAAATTGTAACATTTTTTTAGAGATTGTGTACTATATACGGCTGAAGACTATGATGTTTTTAAAAATAAAAATGAAATTTTTAAATAATCCAAATTATTTATAGCCTTTTTAAAATAATTTCATATTCACTTTGGTGTTTATAGCTCAATTTACATAATTTTTTTATATTTTTGAAATTAAAACAGTTTTTTAGAGTTCGTGTACTATATACAGTTGAAGAATGTGGTGATTTTCGAAATAAAAATAAAAACGAGATTTTTAAACTACCGGAATTATTTGTTGCTTCTAAGAACAATGTATTATTTACTTTGAAGTTTATAGCTCAATTTAAATAATTTTTATTATTTTTAAAATTGCAAAAGTTTTTAAGAGATCCGGTACTATAATACGATGTTTTTCAATATAGAAATAAATATGGTATTTTTAAATTACCTAAATTATTTAAATTTTTTGGAAAACAATGTATTATTCACTTAAATTTTTTTAATTCACTTTACATTTTTTTATATTTTTAAACTGAAACGGTTTTTTTAAAGATAGTATACTATAGTATCGAAGAATATGATGTTTTTCAAAGTAAAAATGAATATGGTATTTTTAAGTTACCTAAATTTTTTGCAGCTTTTAGAATATAATGTATTATTCACTTTGAAGTTTCTAACTCAATTTACATAATTTTTAATATTTTTAAAATTGCTACAGGATCATATACTATATACACTTGAACAACAAGGTGTTCTTCAGAATAAAAATGAATAGGGAGTTTTTAAATTATAAAAATTATTTGAAGCTTTCTAAAAACAATGTTTTATTCACTTTGAAGTGTCTAGCTCAATTTAAATTATTTTTATTTTTTTAAAATTGCTATAACTTTTTTTAGAGATCGTGTACAATACATTCGAAGAATATTGGGGTTTTCAAAATAAAATTGAATAGGGTGTTTTTAATTTACATATTTTGCAACAGTTTTTTTAGAGATGATTTACTGTACACTTGAAGAATTATGTGTTTTTTGAAATAAAAAAGAAAATGAAAATTTTAAATTATCTAAATTATTTGATGTTTTCTGAAAACGATATATTATTCATTTTGAACTTTCTAGCTCAACTTACATAATTTTTTATATTTTTAAAATTTCAATGATTTTTTTAGATATCGTGTATTATAAAGTTTAAAAAAATTGTGTTTTAGGAAATGAAACTGAATAGGGTGTTTTTAAATTACCTAAATTATTTGAAGCTTTCTGAAAACAATGTGTTATTCACTTTTAAGTTTCTAGCTCAATTTACATAATTTTTTATTTTAAAAAATACAATTGTTTTTTTAGAGACCCTGTTTTTGAAAAAATACACTTAAGAGAATAAAATATTTTTAAAATACCTAAATTATTTAGATCTTTTTGAAAAGAAATGTATATTCACTTTTAAGTTCAAGCTCAATTTACATAATTTTTTATATTTTTAAAATTGTAAAAGTTTTTTCCAGAAATAATGTATTATACACCTGAAGAATAGAGTATTTTTCAAAATAAAAATAAAAACTCATTTTTTGAATTACATAAATTATTAAGTTTTCTAAAAATATTATATTATTCATTTTAAAATTTTTAGTTTAATTTATATATTTTTTATGTTTTTAAAATTACAACGATTTTAATTTTGTTTAGATAATGTATTATTCTGTTAAAGTGTGGCATGGTACTTGCTAAAGGCCTTTCATCGCCAGCCAAGCAACCTTGCTAAAGGCCTTTCGACAACATTGTGATAGTAGTTCCAACTTCTCATTTTTTATTATCAAGTCCAAAAAACAGCTTCATGGTTTTGTTTCTTTTTTTCAAACGCTTCTCGCATCAAACTCAATTCTGTCTCAGATTTGTTCTCACGCAAAAGTGAAAACAGAACCACGATGTATGATAACAGAGATGTGGAGAAAATTTTCCGTGTCAGGAAAGTCATTTGGGCTTTGGGGTCAACAGTCCAAGTGCTTGTTTGGTTTGGATAGGCTTTCTTTTGCTGCAACTGTGTCAAAATACTCTGCCTAAGGCAAAATTCCCAACAGGTTTTTGCCTTTCTCATCTTTCTGTCTAATATGTGTTAGATGGACGCAACTGCTCTATTTCTGATCAGCATTTCCTACAAACATCTTTCTACACTACACTACTCTACCTTTTCATATTGTTCAAGCTCAAGAACCCCAACAGCTCCTTCACTCTTTCCCACAATAAAAACTGCTCAAAAGTGACCAAATCTGCAAATTGGTTCATTTGTGACCCCACAATCAGATTGATTAATTCCAAGGCAGAAGTGAATCAAGAGGGGGAAAATTCCACCAGATGTATTTTAATTTACTCAAATTTATTAATGTAAAAGGATCATTTCATCCAAAAAAAGAAAACGTATACATCTATACATAACCAAATATTTTACAGCAAAATAGCTCATCATACCAGCTTTTTTTATATTATTATCCCATACTCTCTTATCTTATCCTATCATATGCTCCAAGCATGGCCTACTAGGCTAGTAATATTACTACATAACTGTATCAGTTGCTTTCAAGTGTAAACAGCTCGCTCAAACCACACAACATCTCTCTCCTTTTCCATTAATGAGCTAGTTCTCTTACGTGCGAAACATACACCATTCACACAGAAACGGATGAATCATGAATAAAAGGAGAACCAGATATTGAACCTTCTCATCCTTTTTTAGTTTTTAAGATGGGAAGAGCTCTGATCAATACCCTCTAATTGATTCCGAAGATTCTGATTTTCTGCCAAGAGGCGATCATATTCAATAAGGAACGCCTCAGATTGCTTTCTAAGAGCCTCCACCTCAGCTTCCAAGGCCGTAGCCTTGCTTCGTTTCATCTCACATTCTGATTCCAGTTTCTTAACTTTGGAATTCAATGTAGCGATTTCTTCCATCAATGCTTTGAGCTCTGCTACTGCACTGCCATTTTTACTGTCCCCAAAACTTCGACTCTGTTTCTTAGCTGCCTCTATGCTCCTCCTGTGTAACCGGAGCTCTCTTATGTAATGGTGTAATCTATCTATCATAAGAGAGAGGAACAACACGAACCCTGCAAATATGATATGCCAAAAATAAAGTTCAACAAATAATACACAAGAAAGAATGTATTCGAAGTGATGAAATAGAAATTACAGCAAAAATAAAGAAGCAAAACACCCAATTGAGAATGCTCCTAAGTGTGTGTCCAAATTGGACCTGGATTTCTTTAAGTTGGTCATCCCAAAATTCACCGTAGTCCGTTCGATCAAGATTGACAACTGAGATTTAATGGATCAAAAGTTAAATGTTTTAATATTTTTATTGAATCTATTGAATCTCAGCGGACATATTAAATCTCAATCAGACGGCTCAAAACTCAAAAGGACTGGCCACGCTAACTTTAGAGGTGACCGGCTTCAAGAAATCTGGATCCCAGATCATAGCAGTTCATATGTTAATGGGGCGTGTGTCATGTTTGAACAACAGATAAGCAAGCATACACCAAGTCATGACCCGCATAACAATAACTGTTTTGTTTAAGTTGCTCCCCAATAATAGTGAAATACCGGTTAGGAGGGTGTACGATACTCCTTAATTTAGAGGGATTACCCAACAAAAAACCAATATCCATTAGCATGGTCCACACAAGACAAACAGTTAGCATGACTCTTAGTTCTACTAACTTACTATTAGTATTTCTACTAAATATAATAATTAAAAGAATAGAGTTCAGTCATTTTTATAATCAGTAGTAATTAGTAATAAAACAATAAAAAAAATGTTTCCATAAACCAATGACACTCAATCAAGTAAACAAGAGTACACCAATCAATTTGAGCACAAATCAATTTTCCAGATACATAGTTAGAGAACTCTAATTTGAGCAAATTGGTTACCTAAAAGAGAAGCTTCGAGCATGTGCTTGGACACGAGAACTTGATCGGTGGGATTGATGACGCCAGCCTCGAGACTACGACGCCGGATCTTGGAAATACTGTAGAAGGCGGAAGCGAGCACCGCGAACAACGTAGCGGCGACGGTTTTCACGACGACGGGGCCACGACCACGCTTTAACCGATTCAAGCTTATAATAACGAGCTTCCTCAGAGGAGTCTTGAAAAGAAAGCTGACAATCACAATCATTTCCCCAAATATGACGGTGTAAAGAAGCTGCAACATCGTTTTCTCTTTGGGAAGACAAAGAGAAACCCTAGAATTTGTTGAATGCGAATGTGAAATTGAAGGAAGAAGCAGAGTCGTAATAAGTAGCGAGAATAGAGCGCGTGAGTTCAGCGTGAAGGAAAATTAAACTGAGAGTCGACATGATGAGTAAATGTAGGTAAGGTAGATGTTGTGTATGGATATGGGAGGGAGGAAGGGGATAATGATAGTGAATCAATTCAGCCATTTTCCCTCCTTTTATTGCCAAACGGTCAACACTCATCTTCCCACCTGCTTCTTCCCCCCTCTTCTCTTTCTAGTTCTACATCCATTTATTTACTTCTTCTCCTTCTATAAATATATAAACACTTCAAATAAAAATTATACTAAAAAGTTAAGAAAAATGCTAACACTATTTTCTATAAAAAAGTATGTTGTCTTCTCATTTTTTATTCTTACTGAAAATTAATTTATTATCTTTCAAAAAAAAATTATCCATCACTGTAATGTGGATCAACTTTTGAGAATGCAATATTTTTTTAGATTAGATTATGAAGTTTTGAGTGACTCATGACTATCATTTAAATATTCAAGAAGACATTCTTCTTGCCTTGCTCCGCTTTTTACTACATGATTTTATAGGCACATTTTATCTTGGAGCTTAGTCTTTCTTTTAATTTGTAGGAGAATATCAAACTCAACCATCTCATTGATTAAAAATAAAATTGAAAAAAAAAAATGTTACTAACGTTCATTTTGTAGTAATATTTACGAAATAGAACTCAATTTTTTTAAGTGTTTATCTATACTACAGTATATACTATAATAATAGTAATAGAATCTTTTTCTCAACCCTAATTTTAACATTTTTTCTTGGTACAATATTGAAAATCCTTATCATATGCGTGAGGGGAAGTGTATCGTGCATGCTCAACTTTAAAAAAAAAAAATAGTCTATATTTTCAACAGCAAATATTTAAAGAGACCCAAAAAAAAATATCAAAAGCCTTATGTCAACATAATTTATTTTTCTCCTTTCCCCTTGTCAACTCCAATTAAAGGTTCATCTCTTTAAAGCAACTCTTTTCTAACAAAATCATTTCTATGCTCAAAATCATAATTTAAACTCTTAGCAGTATACTTAAAAATTTAACTATTTACTAATTAAATCAAACTTTGTTGACATTTTTTTGTAACAAAAAGTGCAGCAGACTAGAATAAGGCTTGATGCCACTTGTCATCGAAACTCTAGTGTAGCAGCCCAATGTGTTGGATTATTTTTACATTTTTGATCAAACCAATCTGTTAGATTACCCATTTGCAATGCATATTATATTATTATTGGTCAAGCCACATTACTTTTACGGTCGTAGTGCATGAAATTTAGTTATTTATTGTTAGTTAGAAAAATCCTTATTATTATTGATCTCGTCATCACTTTGACAATCTTAATGATTTTTAATTGGCCAAAAGTAAAAATATTACAGTGAATAATTCATTTTTAGTATATCAGTTATAATTTGTTCAAATATAAATCTCAATTATGTTTACTGAAAACCAAATACACATTTTTCCTCTTTTTTTTTTTTAATACTTCTATCACATTTTTTCTCTTTCTTTTTTTTTTTTAAATACTTCTATCACTTTTACATGTGATCTGCATGTATGTTTAATTTGACAGTGATAGAATTAATTTTAGAAAAACATTATTTTATAGAATTGATTTTGTATAAAATTAATTTTAAAATAACATAATTTATATATAATTTTTTTCTCGAAAACAAGTTTAGAGTAAAAACATAATATAAAATTTTCAACTCAACTTAGAAGCAAATCTCACCTTACTTCACTCAAAATCAATTTTGGCAACTCAAAATCAATTTTGACTTTCCCAACTCATAATTAAACAACTAAGTGGCCATTTAATTTAGATTTTAATAAAATCAGAAATAAAAAACACACAAATCGAAATAAAAATCAATGATTGAGATCGTTAGTGCAATAAAACCGAGACAATTCAACCATAGTAAAAATTTTTAACTTTTGGTCAAAAGTGATTTCTGACCAAATTAAAAACTAAAACAAAAAGGCCCTAATTTGTCAACCAACATCAATTTTAGATCTTCAATGTCAATTCTACCCCAGTTTTCCAAACACACACTACGTCAACCATGCCATTAAAACTCAGAAGTATCTTTAAAATCAATTCAACTCCAGTTTTCCAAGCACACTACGTCAACCAAGCAATTAAAACTCAGTAGCTATACCACTATCTACATGCGTGCTTTCTTCTGCCATCTCCAGAGATAACATCAAGAGATCACATCAAAGACTAAAACTTTAACAACAATAAAATATAAAAGACTTCTAAAAGATTTGCAATAAAATCTTTAAAGTACATACACCAAAATCTAATTCGAAATAAAACATATGGACTAAAATAGGTATTTAAACAGCAGAAATATGGTTACAATTCTCCTATCACATTATCTTTGGTCCTTAATATCTGGCATGTACTCATTTTTATACTTAGAAACTACAATGCGCCCCACAATTCCTCAAGTAGATTGAAATAGTCAAACAGAAAATCCAGAGCATCAAAATACTAACATTCAACGGTAAATATTCTATGCCCTATATGCATTCAGCCAGAACATATCAACAAAAAAGAAATGTCTATATGCATTGCATCCTTGTGCACGCAAGCAGCTCTGGGCATTTCCCTACCAAAAAATAGTTCTGCAAAATGGATAATCGGAATTGGCAACTGATTTTCTAGACAAAGATAACAGGTTTGCCTAGGTTACAAACAAAAATTTCAAGTCTCCCTCTGTCAATTTCCCCAAAGCGTCAGAAGAGCCCCCTATGGTCCTATAACGGGAGAAAAACAAAAAATTTAAGTCAACACCAAAATGGAAAAATGTGCAGCAACTTTCAACCAGGTTCATACATCACACTTACCCTTCAAACACTAGTTCCTTCTTCTCTTGCAGCTTCAAAATTCTCTCCTCAATGGTGTTCTCAATGACAAACCTCACAATTCTGTACATGAAAAGAGCGTCAGATCATGAAAGAAGAACCAACCTATCTGTTTTTACTTTTACTTTTCCATTTTTGATTGTTTTAACTAGAGATGAAAAGAAAGAGCCAAAACCTTATAGGTTTATACTGCCCTATCCGGTGAATTCTGTCTTGAGCCTGACGCTCCACAGCTGGGTTCCACCAAGGGTCCATAAGGAAAACCTGATCATGCCCAACAAACGAAGTCTCAGCTTAAAAACCTCAGCTTGACACTGACGACAGAGATGAAGGAACAAATGCCATAAAAGCAGCTTTTATGAATGCTTCTGGTGAAAAAAATCACCACTAAACTTAAAATAAATAAGAATTGATTAATCTATAGAAAATGTAGAACATTTAGACTGATGCAGGAAATACTTACAATACAAGCCTTAATTTCTCTTAAAGTTTAAAGTGAAATGTAAATTTAAAGTAAAATGCAAATTATCAGGTGTGCTAGCCAACAATATAAAATTCATAACAGCAGGATACTAAATATTGACAAAAACGTGCTAAATGAGATTTGCTCACATGTGACGCCACTGTTAAATTGAGTGCAACACCTCCAGCCTTCAAGCTCATGAGAAAAATTTTGCAGTCTGGATCATCGGTAAATCTCTTAATGGCAGCATCCCGAGCAGCCAATGACATACTTCCATTCAATTGCACACAAGATACTCCAGACTGCAATTAAAACATAATGTTATCATCGTGATGCATTTATATGTATTAATAAAACAGTTGAATATTGTTTACCTTGTTCAAAGAGTAGTTTATGAGATCCAAGAAAGATGTGAATTGGCTAAAAACAATCCCTTTAGCAGAGCCATCCCTTTCAATCATGAATCGTATTTCTTCTCTCTACAACCATTCAAATCATTACGGTAGAAGAGAATAAAAATAACTAAAGGCAAGCTTAGAGAAAAACTACTGTAGCATAGGACAACAAACAAGCAATATTTTTCCCACAACAATTATAGAAGCATTATTTCAGCTAGCTGTTAACCCAAATGTCAGTATCCCCCCAAGCAACCAAAAAAATTTTCAATAAGCATTTCCTCTCAGTTGACTGACCTTACATAGACATTGCCAGTCGAGAGAATTATGAAGCTAAAAGAAATATTAACCAAAACTAGAGGAAAAGCATTGATGATTAAATCAACACAAAACTAGCAGAAATTTTCATGCTTTATAGCCATGAAGAAGCTAGAAAACATTTATCATGTAACTAATTCATGATACATACCAAAGCCTCCATTTTAGTGCTAATTTATGATACACACCAAAGTCTCTATCTTAGTGCTACTTCATGATACATACCAAAGCCTCTATTTTGGTGCTTGTCTGAAAGTTCTCAAGCCGAATTCTGTTTAAAATGCTAGAGGATCTGAAACCCTTGATTGTTGTTTTAGCAGCCTGATCCCCTACATCCTTGTTGGGAGTTAAATCAACAGTAAGTAATTGAGAGCACGAGGGGCATGATACTCGTCCCAAGGAAGCAGAAAAGTCTATCAAGCATGCCTTGCAAAATACATGATCACAAGAGGTAACCTGAAACAATAATGACTACGTACTTAACACACTAAATTTAGCTATAACTACTATTCTAAGTATAAGAAAAGAAAGGAGGAAAATGAAAATATGTCAAAAATTATTTCGAAAAGAAAGCACAAACTTACAACAGGATCTTCAACAGTCTCGTGACAAATGCCACATACTTGTTCAACAGTAGCAATACTTGCCACATCCCCACCTCTTAATGCAGCAGCTTGAGAATATACCACAAGGTATGGATGATCAACAGCCTGTACATTTAAGCAACAGTACAAATGATGTGAAAATATTTTGACAAATAAGAGAAATTTTTCAATACATACATGAAACACAAGGACTGAAATTAGACAAGGGCATATAACCATAGTTTTCAAGAAATCATGATATAACTTAGTGTAGGACAGTTCATATCTACAGTCTAAAATAAACTAATTATATTATACACTAAAGTGAACTAAGACCCGATAAGATGTTTAAGACAAGTCATTCAATTTTAAAATGAAATTACTGCATAAAAGAAGTCACTTTTGTTACAACAGAACAATTATCCACCTGACGAAGCCTTGTGAGGAGGTCAAATATATGAGCATAATTATTCGTCACAGTATTCGCTTCAACATATCTGTGAAGGAGAAAGCATATCAATAAACACAGTCCAAGATTATTCAAAAATAAAATTTTTTGCATGACACAGAGAACAATGCATGGCCAAACAAACAGATGGAGTTTGTCCCCACCAAATCACACTCGGTAATTAGAGGAAGAAAGAAGAAAAATAAGGCAACATTGATAATGTATATAATCAGCAAACAGCTCTGTCCATTTCACCCAACTCTTTTAAATAAGAAACATGAAGCGTCCAGCAAATATTGGGCACAATTTCCTTCAGCAAAGAGCAACAAACTTAAAATACTAACATGAAAAAACGTTGAGTGGCAATTAAACCTTTATCTCCCTAACTCCATTCTTCGGCTTCTTTTGATGCAAAAGTGGGAAAAATGGATTCAGGTCACAACTTACAGTGAGTCATTCCGCAATATGACGATATAAACATTATACTGCATACGTGGCACTAAACCTGTTACCCATTCATTGAGTAAAGGCGTGATAAAACAAAAGATGGTTTAAGATTTTCCATTGTTACCGGGGCTTGAGATGTTTTGGACCACCAGACTACTCTTTTAAACAAAAAGGCAAAGTTGAAGAAAATTAGGTTAAAATACACATTTTGTCCATCATGTTTTGTCGAAATCCTATTTTGTTCCTTTATGTTTATTTTGTCTCACTTTGGTCGTTTACGTTTGTTTTTTTGGAACAACGTTGCACTCTTCTTTGAATTCGTTAGTCTAAGTTAACATAACGGCATACGTGGCACCTATATGAAATTAACGGCATTAGTTGTCATCCATTTCTAGACTTAAACGACACTGTATTGAATTTTTTTTCTTAAAGTGTGCCTCCGTTAGTTTAAGTTAACAGAACTGCATACGTTGAAGCAAAAAATTCAATACGACGTCGTTTTAATGCCACTTAGGTGTCACGTATGCAGTTCGGTTAACTAGACTAATGGATTCAAAGAAGAGTCTAACGTTGGTCTAAAAAACAAACGTACAAACGTAAGGGACCAAATTGAGACAAAATAAACATAAAGCGCCAAAATAGGACTTCGACAAAACATAAAGGATGAAATGTGTAATTTAGCCAGAAAATTAATTGCCCTTTCAGGATTATTTCATTAATGGCATCACAATTAACTCCTGAAATTCATTCCTACCCACTAACATTCTTGACAAAAGAAAATTCACTTTTTATGATCTACTTTATGATTTTTTTCATTGTATTTCTTCTTTTAAAAAAAATAAATAAAAGAAAATGTGACATACGTATTAAACTGTGCCTGACTTTCATTGTATAATGATTCATAATAGTCTTGCTCTTTTATATCTAGGCAATCCTTTCTTAAAGAAACCTGCAAGGAGAAATATAGACAAAATAAATATGTAGTATTTCAGTATTTAAAACTGCACACTTAAACACATAGGAAACAACTTACAATTCTAGGTGGAAGAGCAAGATCAGCAGCCCTGCCTATTTTAGTGCGCCTTAGTACTATGTTCTTCAGAACTTTGTGTATAAGCAATATCATAGCTCTTTTCCTAACAGAGCCATGATTTCCAGAAGATTGTATTGGTGTGGCGATATACTAAATCAATATTAATATAAACAATAAAGAACATGTCAGCTGAAACAGTTTCTACAAACTGCAGAGTTATCTTCTCTCGGTCTCTCTCTTTAATACGGAGAGCAGAAGAATATACTAACAAATTGCAGAACTTACCTTATTCCACCAACAGAAATGTCTCACAGAACTATGGGTGCAGTTTGAACATTGTTTAGAGCTGCATAAAGGCATTAGGATAACAACCACGTAGTCAACATTTGTAAACACTGAGCATTACCAAAAATGGACCACAAGGACGTGTGCATCTAAGTTACATATAACAAGGATGCAACTAGCCGTCTCATCCATACCTTAGACTTCTTTTAGTAACTCGTAAACAGAAATAAGAACAAATAAATGGGAAACAGAAAGTACACCTAAACCCTATAACACCACACACCAACAATACATTGGCAAAATGATAAAATATTTGAAATCAGTAAAAGAAAGATTCAAATGTCATGGAAATCCCAAAACTCCCCAGGTATAACAAAATATTCTCTCAAGAAAATAGCAGTTGCTAAGTTTCAAATTAGTGGCAGTCAAATAGGACATACGTGAAGTCATTGATGCATACTATAAAGTAATATGAAATAATATGACAAAAATGTGACAAAATTCAGTTCACTCCTTAGCAAGTAAAAATAGGGAAAAAGACAACAAAAAATTTCCAAGCCATGATAATTAGCTTGCATACCAAGTTCAACTAATCCACACAGCTCTTTGACTACAATTAATTACCATACCTATGATCAAGGATGCTACAATCACAGTCTTTGCACAAGTAATAGGAATATGGAGTTATTTGCAGGAACCGTACCTGCATACATGGAGTTGCAACCAAAATATTTTTAAAAGAGTAAGACAAACTTGATATATGACACAATGACAGATTTATTACCCAAAAAACACAGAAAACTTACCAAAGAATACAGCTCTCCAACACGATTCTGAAGGGGAGTGCCACTTAAAGCCCATCTGTAGGAAGACTCTAAAGCAAGAACAGCTTTAGCAGTGTTGCAATGTCTAGATTTTATATAGTGTGCCTAATTTTTTTATACATAAGAAAAAATTAGTCACTAAAATAGAAGTGCTGAAACCAGTATAACAAATACCAAAAATTTACAATCAATATTCCATAACTCAATGCCTTCAATACTATAAGATAAATTATAAGATGTGAAATTAACATTATGAAGTCAAAAGACTTAGTTTGAACTATAATCCATTTTCATTTCCTTTTTCTTGTAGAATAACTAATAGAAATAATCAAACAAGAAAGAAAGAGAACTCAAATTTTTTTAAGAAATATACAAAGTGGCACTATGCCACTAATAACACAATCGAAAGATATGAAATGCCTATTCATTATTTCACTGAATAAAATGAATTTATAGGAAGTTCAAAGTATGCATGTAATATAATTTTGAACTGAACTCTTTCTTATCACAACTGACCTCATCCAATATGATCCGCTGCCACTTTACAGCATGCAGAAGTGAGATATCCCTGTTTACAGCATCTGCGTCTTCAATGATAAAGGGCAATTTTTGATTCTTTTTCTTGTTACGACCCATTTCCAAATCCTCATCCAAACACTGTGACATATCCCAGTCGCTGTTGCATTCCTTGATCTTCCCTTTACTAACTTCTCTTTTCTTTTTCTTAACTTGCTTTGATTGTTTTTCTGTTCTAAAAGCATTTGGCCCACAGAAATAGTTCCGATGATAGGTCAACTTACTCGGCAAAAATAACTTTCTACAATACGGACATCTCTCTTTAGGAGGCATCATATACTTCCTATACTCAGACTCAACAGTAGAGTATGTAGTGATCACAAAATCAAACTCTGAGAACTGTTCTGCATTTTTCCCCCTCTTAGCTCCGTGATAAACCAGCACTTTGGTGCTTCCTTTTGATGTAAACCGATCGATCTCACTAACCCACTGACTAACCGCAACCACAGGACAAATGACAAGCGTTCCTTTTATCACAGACGACACTTTAGATGAAGATGGTAAAGGTGAGGGTATTGGTTCATAAGGCTCACCACTCCTTTGGTAGAATTCACGTTTGGCAAGGACAAGGGCAATTGCTTGAATAGTCTTCCCCATTCCCATTTCATCTGCAAGTATCCCACCTCTAGCAGCAGAATCTTCCTGTTTCAGAGCCCATGCTAACCATTCCTTTTGGTATCTAAGTAAGGGCATGGTCAGATCAGAGGAAGCCTCAGCAGTTTCATTCATTACTTCACTCTGGTTATCCAAAACAACATTTTCTGATATATGCTCATCAATCCATCTCTCTTGTTCCTTTTCCCAGACATTCCACAACAACAGTGGCCGATCCTCATTTCTGGCTTTTCTAGCATATTTCTTCTTTTTAGTTACTGAAAAATCCGGGCAAACTGATTGCTGCAGAATCACTAGGTTTGCATCATTATTTTCAGGTCCCACCACTCTATCTATACCACTCGGTTCTCCAATCTTTAACTCCAAATCTTTTCTTCTGTTTCTGGACTGTGCCTTTCTCCTTTTATATGCAGGCTCACTGCCATCAGATGAATCGGAAACATCTTCTCCACCAGAAACCATAATGCCTGAAGCTGGGTCTCCGTTCAAGTTAGGTAAGGAGCTCCCACCAAAGTCTTCATCTGTATGAAATTTTATTAATTTTCCAGACATATAACAAGGATGAAATTCACAGCTAAACTGTAGGAAAAAAGGGTACTGTGTTCTTCCAAATATGAAGGAAAGAAATAAATTCTTTAAGAAATTTTACTCTCCTTCATTCCCACTCATAGTGCAATGAAATATTTTAAACTACAATCATATTTCAAGATACACATCAGCTCTAAACATTTCCTCCAGTTAAGTCTGCAAAAAATTTACGGACACCCTTTTGCTTAAAAATAAAGGAAGCAATAAAACATAAATGCAAAATCTTCATGTAGCATCCAAGCCATATACAATATCATAAAATGAAATTCTTCACTGAATTTAAAACCAAGAAGATTAACAATGTACCATCATAATCAGAACCCATATAGGAAATGGAATCATAATCTGATTCTGAATCCGAAGGAATAATATAAACATCTTCATCTTTAATTTTGCTGCACTGGCCAGTTTCAACTTCCCTAACAGTATCATCCCTAGGCTCCTGCTCCTTCCCTGCTTCGCAAATTCACACATAACAATGATCAACAGAACCATATAATAGCAACAGATTGTGGCTTCAACAACACAATTAACCGTTAACACTTAACATCACCCGTATTATCGTTTTCAAAGTTTCTACCGCTCAAAACTTTTACAGATACGATTCACATATATTAAAAAAAACGCAGAAAAGCAAAACAGAATCAAGTATTGAAGGAGAAAAATACATCAAATAGCGATTTATTTTTAAAAGAAAAACGAAAAAAACAAAACTCCGAACATCCGCTATTCGGCCCCTTTCTCCGAACATTTTCTGAGCAACCAAACGACCGTGAAGTCTACACCCAAACCAGACAGTAACAAAAACATATACAGAAATTTACGAAAGAATAAAATAAAAAAAAAAAGGTAAAAGTAAAATCGGGAAGATTAAGAATACCAGACACAGAGTTATTGGAAAGGCGTCGACGAGAACGAAGCTCCATCGACGCACGTGACGGAGAGTTAGGGTTTCCGATTGAAGCAGGGTATGGAAGGATCGCAAAACGACGAAGGTTTAACAGTGAAAACGGCACTCTCCCTGTGTGAACACGGAATAAATGGTGCCGAAGGTTCGGTTATGCGACTGAAACGGCGGGAAGTGAGTGCCCTTTTGTACACAGTAGCGAAGCGCCACGCACGAAGTTCAACATCAGGAGTAGTATCCTCTGTGATACTGAGCATAATCTGTTTATGTAGTCAGTCACCCAATCTGTGACATTGGTTTTGTTAAGTCGCGATGATCCCTCGAGTCCCACCATATACGGTCTGGATCACTCGGTTTATTATGACATTTCCTGATATCGACGATGGGGTCACTGGTTACAGGTTGCAACTTGCAACATTACTCTCGAGATACATAACGCTTTTTGTACTGCTACTTGTTTTACGTGTGAAATTTGAATGTTGCATTCAAAAAAGCGTGAGTGTGTGACTTGTCTTCTATTTATCCACAATTCCGCAATACTGTTTTTTTATGTATGAAATGTGAATTCTCAAAGCAACATGTTCTTTTCCTATTTTTATCCGTCTTAAAGCTTAATTTTTTTAATGCAAGTCTTAAAGTTTAATTTAACGGTTAATAAAATTACCTAATGTGTAAAAATTATCATCTAGTTTTTTATTATAGTTTTATTGAAATTTATAAAAATTAATTATCCACTCCATGTTAAATATATAAAATAATTAAAAAAATAAGGATATAACAAGAAAAGAAGAACAAAATAAATTTATGAATTTTTTATGTGAAAAAAATAAAAGAAAATTTTAAAACTATAAAAGATAAAAAAAAATGAAGGAAGTCATATATTCCTTTTAGTTAATTAATTAATTAAAGTATAAAAAATCTGACGCATTTAATATCAAAAAAGAAAATATCTGACGCATTTAACAAAAGAAATTTGTTAAATTAAAAACTGCAATTCAATTTATCAATATATTATTCATAAAAAAAATATGATTAATGTTAAAAATTAATTATAATTTATCAGATAAATTATTATTTAAGTCTCTGTCATATAATACTAATTATTATTTAAGGGCTTGAATGATTTCTATTTTTGAAAACAGTTTTCTATTTTTAAAAACAGAAAAATATAGGGCTTGTTTGATTTTTGTTTTTAAAAACAGAACATTCAAAAACTTGTTTAGCAGACGGGTTTTTAAAAATAATTTTTGGAAACAATTTTGTTTTTTAGTATTTAAAAACCAAAATATGAAAACATCGGAATCTTGTTTTGGTTTTCAATTTTCAGTTTTCTGAATTTTCAAAGAAATATGTATTGAAAACTCCTCCCAATTTTTTTGAAAATTGTTTCGAAAAACTGTTTTTGTAACATCCAAAAAACAAATTGAGATTTCATGTAGGAGGTGAGATCTCTCAATCTTAATCGCAATCTACTCCTCCTTGTAATTTATTCTATTTTAAATTAATTAGTTCTTTCTATTAAATTCTATGTAGTTAAGGACCTATGTGTAACATTTAATAAATTCCCTTAAGCTTACATTACCTATTATATACACACCCTCACTCAAACACTCACTCACACTAGCTCCCACACCACGTGCTCACGCAACCCCATTTTTAATAAATTAAACCCACCCTCACTCACAATTGCTCTCACGCCACTCTACAAAACAACATGCTTTCCATTTTTTTTTAATTGACATTTGCTCTCAATTCCATAATCTCTCTCCAAGTTCCTCCTTTCCTCCATTTTTTCTCACGCCTCACTCTCCCTCACTTACACTCTTACATTCTCATTTCCACTCCCTTCTACTTGCTCTCCTAGGGCACACTCATCTCTCCCAAATCCAAGCATTTGATCCTTAATCTCTCCACTCCAAGGCTCAAATGATCTTCCTCAAGCTCTTGATCTTCAAAGAGAACCAAGGTAAGCAACATGCAAAACATTTTTCCTCTCATCTCTTCACTCACTTCTCTCTCTAGAAAATGAACTCCAACCCCTCTAATCTCACATGCAATCCCTAAAATGAGTTCCTAAGGGTGCTAATGACTCTCATTTGAGGGTACTTAGGAATTTCCAAGTCTAGTGGTGGAGATTGAAGGATTTGGTGGAGCTTGAGAATAAGAAGTGCTTAGGGACTCAAGGTTTGAAGGTAACCCCACTAAACCCCTAACTTAAAACTCCAATTAGGGAAATTAGGAATTTGAGGTTTTATGATGTTAGGTTTTGAAGTTGATCCTGGTTGAATTGGTTCTATACGTTGAGTTGATGCATTTATGTTGATTCTTTGTTTGGATATTGGATTGTGAATGTGAATGTATGAGAATGATCTTCATGATAATGTGAATTGATATTTTAGTGATTTATATTGAATTAGATGAAGTTAATATGATTTTGAGGAATTGAGATGGAAGGGAGGATTAAAATTTGTGAAAAGTTGATCAATACCATTTTTCCTTGTTTTGGAATAATTTGAACTGTGTTTTTGAATGTATTTTAATTGGAATTTGATTTTGTGGTCTTCATGAGAGTTGTAGAACATCCTCTTAGGTTTCAAGTGCTTTTGGTTTCACTTAATTTGGAGGTCTACAACTCTAGTTATGACCATATTACTCAGACAGGGTCTATATGAAAGTATCTGTTTTGTTGATTGCACATCCCTGTTAAAGATTACTGTTTTTGAAAATTAAACTTTTAGAACTGGGTTTTGTGGTCTTCATATGAGTTGTAGAGCATCCTCTTAGCTTTCAAATGCTTTTGATTTCAATCAATTTGGAGGTCTACAACTCAAGTTATGACCAAAATACGAACAGGCATGCGCACACGTTCCTAGGCTGTGCGCACAAGATTGGGCAGCAGCTCCAGGGGGAATTAAGGTGCGCACATGTTGGAGGGCTGTGCGCACAACTGGAGGCAGCAAGCACAAACACAATTAAGGCGCGCACAACTGAGCAAAGTGTGCGCACAGCTGGGGGAGAAATTCAATCTCACACCCTTCTAGCTTTCATTCTTCAATTCCTTTCATCTCTAACTTCATTCTTTAAGTCTAATCTTTAAAGATCAACACTTCTCCATGCTTATTTTTATATGAACATAATCAAACAAATTGCAATGTAAGCACCATGAATCCATTTCTAGGATAGGAATGAATGAAATTAGATTCATGTGACTTATAAACATGCAATGGGATCATGGAGATGTTGTGGTATGTGGTATGTGTTATGAGATGTATGATGAATGATGAATGATGAATGTGGAATGCAAATGATATGAGTTGAATGTGAAATGCATGATAGTGTTTGATGTGAAATAAAAATGAAATTTAAAGACAAGTTTAAGCTTTCCCCCATCAACGGATGTTGAGTAAGCGGGTTGATTCCCACCGGTCAGACACCGGATAAGTGGACAAGCATGAAAAGATTGAGAATGTAGGGTCTCCCAATGAACGGGGTAAGATGGCCTGAACTAGTAGGGTTGCCCTGTGACTGGGCAGATGACCCGAAAGAAAAGACTATTCCAATGAACGGGTAAGGAAGTTCTGGGCTATTCCCAATGAACGGGGTCAAGATAGTCCGGCAGTTGATCACGGTAGGGACGCTTGCCGTGGTCCATGATTGAGCTCAAATGTGCGTTGCTGCCATGCGCCTAGGGAGAAGTCTTGTGCACGAGACTTCCGTAAAAGACTAAAGAAAAGAAATGAAATAAGTATGATAATGAAAGATCATGGCATGCATACATTTATAGTTGTCATTGTATGCATTATGTTTGAATATGTTGCATTGGATTGAATTGTGTGTTAAGTATTATATGGGGTGTTTTCCAGTTAGACTGGCTGCGATATAGTATAAAAATGTTTTCAAAAATGCTGGGAGTTACTCAGTTATATGTTTACATATAACTGACGGTCACCATATCGCAGATATCAAAAGATTATGAAGTGAAAGCCACACATAGGACGAATTGTAGGCTTTTCTTAAGTATAGCCACACATAGTGAACTTAAGCCTCCAGTTCATACGTTAATTTGTTCAGTTGTATAGGAATCCATATAAATTGAAAAGGATGTAATTATTATTATTATTAATATTAATAGTTGTAGTTAGAAGTTAGCTTCACTAGTGTTTTGGAAAAAAAAAAAACGGACTCAACAATTAAGGTATTACAGTTTTATAATACAATTTTTAAAAACAAAAAATCAAAACTATTTCAAACAAATCCTAAGGGCTTGTTTGATATCTCTTTTAGAAAACAGTTTTCTGTTTTTAAAAACATAAAACTAAAAAATCCGTTTGGCAGTCGAGTTTTCAAAAACAGTTTCCGAGAACAGTTTTTGTTTTTCAGTATTTAAAAACTAAAATATGAAAACATCTCAAATATGTTTTGATTTTTAGTTTTATGGATTTACACATAAATTTGTATTAAAAATTGCCTTACTATTTTTTAAAAAATGATTTCTGAAAACTGTTTTAAAATACAATTTTTAAAAACTAAAATCCAAAACTTTTTCAAACAACCCCTAAGGGCTTGTTTGATATCTCTTTTAGAAAAAGGTTTTCTGTTTTTAAAAACATAAAACTAAAAAATTTGTTTGGCAGTCGAGTTTTCAAAAATAGTTTCCGAGAATAATTTTTGTTTTCGGTGTTTAAAAACTAAAATATGAAAACATCTCAAACATGTTTTGATTTTCAATTTTCAGTTTTTTGAATTTACACACAAATTCGTATTAAAAACTCTTCGAACTTTTTTAAAAAACTGTTTCTGAAAACTGTTTTATAATACATTTTTTAAAAACAAAAAATCAAATCTATTTTAAATTGTCGATTAATCTCCGTCAATAATTTTATTCCTTCGTCCTAAATTATTTTTCATGTCTTTGACTAGAGCATTATTCCTTCGTCCTAAATAATTTTTCAACAAAAAAAAAGATAAAATGTTATTTAATATAATTATAAAAAAACTAAATTGTCGATTAATCTCCGTCAATAATTTTATTTTAGCTAACTACATTTTTTCAAAAGATAAAGCCTGTTCGAAGCAATTTCCATTTTCAGCGTTTAAAAACAGTATTATAAAAATTTTCAACAAAAGTGAGGAATTTTCGTTTTTAAAAATAGTTTCTGTTTTTAAAAATAGAAAACTAAAAAACTCGTTTGGCAGATCAGTTTTTGAGAATAATTTTCGTTTTTCAGTATTTAAAAACTAAAATTTAGAAACATTCAAAAACTTATTTTTGTTTTAAGTTTTATGAATTTACATATATGTATTGAAAACTCCTTTAACTTTATTTGAAAACTGTTTGTGGAAATTATTTTATAATAGAGTTTTAAAAAACTTAAAATCAAAACTGTTTCAAATAAGCTCTAAAACTCAAAACAAATTTGAGACTTTTCCAAATTTTAGGGCCTGTTTACTTTATTTTCACTCATATGTTTTTATTTTTTTTGTGTTTAGTTCAAAGTGCATGAGGAGAAGAATTTAAAAGATTTATATTTATGTTTAGCTTGTAAGTGGAGATGGAAGGGTTTTACAAAGTATGGTATGATTTTAGTTGTTTTCAAAAAATTTTATACAAAATTTCAAAAGTAGAAAATAGAATAAGACCAAAATCATAGTTTTACATTACAATTACTTATAAAAATAGAAAATAAAAATAAAAAATTTAAAACAAAGTAAACAGACCTTTAGTTTTTAAATACAAAAAAACAAAAATAATTTCCAAAAATAATTTTTAAAAACTCATCTGTTAAAACGAATTCTTTATTAATTTTCTGTTTTTGAAAATAGATAACTGTTTTCAAAAATAAAAATCAAACTAACCCTAAATTTATGAATTCAACGTTCCAAAAAAATTGTAATTTTCATGTAAATCATGTAAAATTTTTGATTTAATTCTATTCATTTTTCAAAGTAAAACTTGACCAAAAAAATAAAAAAGTAAAACTTAAAAAGTTTTGAAAATAAATTTTATTGGCTTATCGAGCTAGATGTGACACGTGGAAATATTTTTTCCTTCAATATGTTCCTAGATTTAGATTTTCACCCTATATAATTCTTTTTTGTAATAATTCAATTTATGTCCTAAATAAGATTCTTTTTTATTGGAAAATATTAATAATATAGACAATTATTTATTTACAAATACACTAGTCTGAGAAAAAAAATTAAAATGAAAAATAATACAATATGATATAAAATGATATAACATTTTTTACCAAAAAAAAAAATCATATAATATTCAAACATACCAGAATCTGAGTCAATATGAAAAAATATTAAAGAACGTTACATTAGATAAAACTAATTAAGAATTCAATATTCGATTATTCTAGAAAAGACTAATGTTAAATTAATTAAATATTTTGAATGAGCAATGCAATAGGTAATGGATAAAACACAAAAAAAAAAACTAACTTACACATATTAAAAAATTTAATTACACATATTAAAAAATTTAATTGATTATATTTAATTTGTTTGATTTCATTAAAAAAAATAACCTTTAATTATTAAAATGCATCTCGTGCAATTTTTTTTGTTTTATACCTCTCGTGCAATTTATTTCAAAGTGGTATTTTCTTTCATTTAAAAATACACTAACTCATTAAATAAAAGGCAAAATGAAAATGATAATATTAAATAAGGAAAAATAGTCGAAAGTAAGAAACTATTATTCTAAACTGCGATGATAAATCTTTTGTCAAATATTTTTAAATATTTTTTATGTAATATAAATTTTTAAAATATGAAATGTATAAATTTTGTCAAATGAGATTTTTAGTTTTCTGTTTTTAAAAACAAAAAAATATTTTTAAAAAGAAAAATTAAACCAGCCCTAAATTTTACAGTTCAACAATTTTATCGTCTTCTCAATTATTAGCTGCATTTATTTTTTGAGGGATATTCACTTACGGGAAATATATGATTTATGATTAAAATCTCTTATTTTTCCCAATTAAAAAAATATATGATTATATTTGTAATTATTTCTTAGGAGACTACCATCGTACAAAATAACATTTAAATCACGACAATAATTACTTATACATGAAAAAAAAAAGATTTATAATAATTTTCTATACTTTGAAAATAGATATTTTCCGATCAGCACCAATTAATATATTATGGGTTTGTTTGGAACAATTTTGATTTTTAGTTTTTAAAAATTGTATTATAAAACAGTTTTTAAAAAAAGTTAGAGGAGTTTTCAATTCAAGTTTGTGTGTAAATTCAAAAAATTGAAAACTGAAAATCAAAACATGTTTAGATGTTTTCATATTTTAGTTTTTAAATAGTGAAAAACAAAAATTATTCCCGAAAACTGTTTTTGAAAACTCGATTGCCAAACAAGTTTTTTATTAGTTTTCTGTTTTTGAAAAGAGAAATCAAACAAGCCCTTGTTTAGAACAGTTTTGATTTTTAGTTTTTAAAAATTATATTATAAAACAATTTTCAGAAACAGTTTTTAAAAAAAGTGAGAGGAGTTTTCAATACAAGTTGTGTGTAAATTCAGAAAACTGAAAACCAAACATGTTTTAGATGTTTTGGTATTTTAGTTTTTAAATACTGAAAAACAAAAACTGTTTTCGAAAACTGTTTTTGAAAACTCGACTGCCAAACGAGTTTTTTAGTTTTCTGGTTTTAAAAACAGAAAACTGTTTTAAAAAAGAGATATCAAACAAGCCCTTAGGGGTGTTCGCGGTACGGATTGATTCGGTTTTGAAGGAAAAATTCATCCGATCCGATCTTTGCGATTTTGTAATCTCATCATCTGATCGATTTTATTTCTAACACCAATCCGAACCAATTTCTTGCGGTTTGGATTGGATCGAATTTTCGGTTTTTGTTTTGATTTTTTAAAATATTATTTTATTATATAAAATAGTAAATATTAATAACAAAACGTAAATATGATGTAGGTTAAATAATCAATTAAATAATATCATGACTTCCACCACTTTAAAAGTGGTGAATGTTAAAATCCATCTAAGTTTAAAAGAAAAAAATAAAAGAGATATATATACATACCAAATGCATAATTTATTATTATTTTAAATGTTTTCGGTTAAGTTTTATATACATTTTTTCATGTGGTGTACCGTACACCACTTAAAACGTGATGTATGTTAAAAATGCCCACGTAACGACGTGTAAGATTGTTTTTCAGTTTGTGTTCGTTAGCTCAACTTGGGTTTGGTCTAAACTAGCTTTCAACTTGTGTTTTAAAGAAGGAACATCTACTTTCAATTTGTCAAAAGTACTTTTAACCTATTTTAGATTTATAAAAGTACTTTTATTCTCTTATCCAAACAATGTTCGGTTTGTCAAACTTACTTTTAGTTCGAAGTATCCAAACATAAATTTCATTAAACCCAACTAACTTTTAACTCAACTTACTTTCATTTAACTTAGACGGTGTTTGGCACAATTAGCTCATAGCTTATTTAGGAGCTTTTAGCTTATGGGTAAGTAGATGTGTTTGGTGACAATAAACTTATAGCTTTTGTGAACTATAAGCTAGCTTTCATAAGCTAACTTATGAAAAGCAACTTCAAGTTAGAGCTTATGAAAAGTAGCTTTCAATAACTCTTTTCTATTTTACTCTTTAGTCATTTATTACATGTTTACTCTATCAAATAATTTATTACGTGTAATTATTAATTGTCCTTTTGAGTCATTTAACAAATATAAACTACCTAATAAACTAATTTTAACAAACACCTCTACTTAATTATAACTTTCAATTAAATTAAATTTTGCTAACAAAAAACCAAACACACAGTAATAGACTTGTCCAATTTGTCATTAACGACATCAATTGTTGAGGTGGCCATACAAATACAATTTTACAAATAAGTATAAAATAAAAAAATTATGACGTCAACAAAAAAGAAGAAGAGAAAAGTGGAAACCTTCACTGTAAGTTCTTATTCACTTTCTCTTTCAATCTACACTTTATGTTGCGAAGAGGTGGGGTTGAAGTGATGAAGCTTTGGTGGATTTGCAGATTTGCGCTGGAGAAGACAAACGATGACCTGAGAAGATAGAGAGCCCTTTGTTTCTTTTCACTATCCATTTTGTAGATGTTAGTTGCTATTGTTTATTTTCTAAAGCACCCAAAAAGAAAAGTAACAACAATGATAAAAGAAACCCAATAACAAATTAACAATACTAACGAACATCTCCCAATTTTGCACCACAGAATTCTATAGAATGGAAGTTAGTTAGGTACACTTCTTTTCTTTATCTTTAAGTACTTTTTTTTAGGTACATTATCTTTATGTACTTATTGTTAGGTGTTTTAAAACCAGAATAGAGTTCCATCTAAATGAGTTTTAAAGATGCATACTATCAAATTCTGATTAGTAATAAGACCAATCAGAATCATATAAGTATAATCAACTTCACCTATATTTTGTCAACTCAAAACGGTAGCTTTGTTTCAATTGAAAGCAAAAACAACAAAACTACCAATAAATGTAATATTTAATTTAATTTAAATGTGAATATCCAATAAGTTGAGTATAGTCTCAACAAGAGAATCAAGACAGCAATCTACTACATGAGTTATGTTGACATAGACGCCAGCAAAGGAGATTGGCTTGAGTTAAGCCATAAGTTATCCGCATTCGAGATCACGTTCAAACTCGAGAGATTGACACATCAATTTTATGGGTCTCACCAATCGAGCGAGATTCATTTCTCTCTCATCCTTAAACTTGACCTTCGTGTTCAATGAATGCTTACAGCTCGGCCACACATCAAAGCATTACTTGGAATTGGGTACTCATCTCTCCAAGAATTAGCAGGAGAATACACACGAAGATAAAATTGCTGCCCCAAGTATTGACGAGCCCAATTCTCTGACCTTACATTCCACATTCCCACGTTATCCAATGGCATGTACACTGCGGTCCATGACTTGGGATACACCTGCGTCGTATGGTATAAAAACACAAGGTAATGCATTTTTTTTACAGTCACAAGTCAAATACATAGTAAAATTTAATTTAATCCTAGATGAAAATTATCAAGCGTGGGTACCTGAACTGTGCAACGAGAAACTGTGTCTCTCAAGTTGTAACTTAACCTGCTTGCTTCTGACCATTGCCCTCCATCCATTCTGAAACCAAAGATATAATAAACAATTTAGAGATCAAAAGAAAAAAGGGTGTAAGTATAGTGATCAAATTTTTAATTTAACTGGATTAATTAAAATAAAAAAGGAAGGAACTCCTTTTCCTACTCTTACTAACATTTACTATATTTCAAAGGATCTAGTTAGGGCATCTTACCCTACAACAAAGAAGTTGTGGCCATCAATATGCCATGACTGCAAACTGTCTTCAGGATTCTCAAACACAATCTCGGCATAGCCACGGAAATCAGCAGCCATGACAGAAGTCTGGAGGTAACCGCCACCGCCGGTGGGGTTGTCCGGGATGCTTCCGAGGCTGAACACTCCCGGGATCTTGAAGTAATCAGCAAGTTTAAGAGGTGTATCAGCAGGGATGAAGGAAACACTATTGACAGCATATCTCTGCTTCCAATTGATAATTGGTGCAGAATTTTGAAGCCTAATTGTCCTTGTTGTGTTTATCAAACCATAGTGGTAGGATCCTTGTGGATTAGGCCTTGGTCCACTAGCTGTCAGATTCCTCCTGAATTTAATTTACACCATAAATAATCATCTTCGCCATGAATGAGTTCAACAAAGTGCCAATAATACACATACATGTTAAATGACAACCATATTATCATTAACTATTGATTATTGAATATGAAACTAAAGCAATTACCTGAAAGAGCGAGCTTGTTCAAGAGACCAATCAATCTGAATGGTAGGTCCTCCAGGGGGAGGACCAGAAACACTAGCAGCAGAGTTGCTATAATGAAGAACAGAAGTAGCACTCAACACTTGAGAGGTGAATCTTGTTGAGGCAACAATGTAATAATCTTGTGGCGGTTGATCAGCAGTGACCAAAACAGAGACACTCTGCCCCAAATGAATGTCAAGAGAATCATAACTGTTTTGGAGGGTGTGGATTCCTTCCACCTCAACTAGAAGCATCTTATGCCCTTGGATTCTGAAGTTTATTGAAGTTGTGAGACCAACGTTTGATATCCGGAATCTGTAAGTTTTGCCTGCATAATAAGGAAGTAGATTGTGATTGATGAACATAATTATAGGTTCAGATTTTTTGTGTTTGAAGTTGTGGTGTTAATTGATATTAATTATTATACCTTGATCAACCGTGAATGTGTATGCATTGGAACCGTGGCCATTGATGATAAGGCCATCAGGGAAAGGAAGGTCACTTCCACTGTCTAGAATGGCCCTTAGATCCTGCAAGAACAAACACCAATAAACTGATAGTTAAACAATGTTCGGCAAAATAGCTTTAAAGATATTTTCCTGAAAAAAAAAAACACTGAAAATCATTTTTGCAGTATGATTTGCCCTTCTTTCAGGTCACAACAATTGACCAACATTTGTGCAAAAGAAGCAAGCTTTTCTACTTACAGTGTGATTTTTCTTGTACCAATCTCCTGCCAAAATGGTGAAATCCCCAGCTGGAGGAGGAAAAGGCACAGGAATCACAGAGCGGCTAGCAATTTTGAAGCCACCATAACCTCCTGCTGCCTTGTGGAATGCAAGTGAAGGAAAGTAGAAGTAACTTCCAATCTGATCCTTCACTTGAAGGATATAAGTGAAGTTCTTCCCTGGTGGGATTGGACAGTTTGTTCCATACACTCCATCCTGCCATGAATTCCTCCTTTGCTGCACCCCATTCCTACAAATAATCACTTCTTTTTTATGTTAATTAGCCTTAGATTAGGAAACAATGTTTTCACTTGAGTATCATAGGAGCACAAGGGTATCCTAGGAATGACGGCCAAAGACTGATCCCTTTGTCCCAATTGTTATTGAAGTAGGTTTTGCATCTCTTAAAAGAGTCTTTTTTTATACCCACGACCAAAATTCATTTTGAAATGCTTAAAGGACTAGACTCTCTAGATCCATAGAACTGGCTCATACCTTACACAATGCTAATGATGTCATAATATATAAGTGGTTTTCCTTTGGTCGAATAACTACAGTCACTAAAGTCATTTGACTAGAACCGTTCAATCTTGCTTGCACGATGAGATTTAATGAGTCAAAATCTTAGCCGCCCAATCAAGATCGAAAGACTTCGGTTGGATGACAATAATGACCGCAGTGGTATCAACCGCAAGAAACCCAGATCCCCTAATGAACCATGAAACTTTTCTGCATTGACATCATTTCAAAGGGACATCTCTTACAATTTAACTTCAGAAATACTCTCTCAAAGTAACTAAACTACAACATTTTTTTGGAAAAGTCTGATGATTGTTTCTAAAGCTAGTACATTAACGGTGAACAAAACAAAGAAAGTTACCAGAGAGAAAGAAACTAACCAAGAGAAAAGGAAAGGTTCATCCAAGCTATTGTAAACATTGATGATCAAGTTATCATTAGTCACAGATTCGATCAATGGCCCTGGAAACTGCCCATTTATCAATATCCCCTGCCATTTCATACACCACATAATGTTCATCATTATATTCATTAAACTCAAAAAACGAAGAAAAACAAAGGGAAAATGTTAGAACAACACATAAAGGCAAAAAGAAGAAGAAGAAGAAGAGTACCTGTTGTTTAACCCCAAGAGGATAGATATCTCCATAAGTAACATTCCAAGTGTAGAATCTGTAAGGGTCCTCACCATTTACACATGTCACCAGCAACACTAACAATAAGAGAAACCAAAATCTCTTGGAATTACTCATTTTCTCAAGTCTCTCTCAAACACTAAACCCAGATGTGGATATCAGAAAATGACCCTCTTTTTCACTAGTTTAGTTCTATACTTCAACAAGTTTTATTCTTCTGTTTTAAATAATAATAATAATAATAACGGTTCCTCTTTTTCTGTGTGTATCAACACGGCTACACTTTCCTTTTCCCTTTAGCTTTGTTTTGGAGCTAGCTTTCTCCACGGAGATAAGGAAAAAGGAAATGTGATGTCGGTGTGAGAAAGAAAAGAGGGAGAGAGAGAGAATCAGAAAATTCTTCAATACTAGATGTGTAATGGATGAGTCTCTAGCTCTATTTATGGATGTTTGTGAAAAAAACGTGTACTGTTATGTAATGCAATGAGCTGTATCCATTGTGTGTCCTGAAAAAGAGTGTCAAGGTGCAGAGAGAAATTATTGAAGCATTTATTCATCTATCAAATCTACATAAAAGAAATAATTAAAATTAAATGTTTCAATGAAATTTGCTTCGACTGGAAGTATGGTTTCTGATTAAATTATAGAAAAAGTTGATTAGTAGAGGATAGTTCTTAACCTTAAATTAAATAATCAATAATTAATCATTCGATACTTCCATAAATTCCAAGGTTTTAGTACTTAGTAGTAGTATAGTAGTACATTCTTTTCCGACTTGAAAAATTGAGGAAGGAAAAGGTACTTAGCATGATTTTAACTTGTGTTAGGAGTACCATTTACTACAAGATTTTCACCAGGGTCATTAGTAGCTACTTTTCTATAATATAGTTAGTCAATTAGTCAATAGTGATTTGTTTTGACTGTATTTTATTTTTAAATTTTCCATAAACTATAATTTAACTTTAAATTACGTTAAAAATAGTTTAATAGTTTTCTTATAATGGTATTTCCACTGAAAGTTGAAAATCATTTCCTTTAAGATAGAGAGATTACTCAAATAGTACCGATTCTTCTAATAATATTTTTTATGGACATAACGAGAATTCAAAGCTCATATCAACTTGTTTATTTACAACTAATTGTGCTTGTTGTTAGTAAAAATAATTTAGTATGATATTTTTAAAACATAGTAATATTTATATTTAAAAATCTGTTTATGTAATCCAACATTGTTTTTCACTATCTTAACTATAAATCACTATTAAATAAAATTGTGAACAAGACAGAGCTAGGGTCGCTGTGTATTAGTAGCGGGTAACGATATTATGTCCCAATCATGTACCATTAATAAAATATCGTCACGTTTTTAAAAAATTCTATTAAAAATTTAAAGATTAAAATTAAAAGATATTTTTAATGACGTGGTGATATTTTATTGGTGGGAAATGATTTGAGGACATCTTATTTAAATCCATGATGATGATTGTACCAGATTTTCTCTTTATTGGAAAGTAGTATAGCCAGGGATCAAACCCTGTATCCATACATCTATATTTCTATGCGTTCACTAACTGAGTTATATGACTGAAATGATTGTACCAGATTTTAGTTTCATACAATTATTATTATTATTATTATTAAAGTCTTCATATACAATGTCTTTAGGGCACTAGTTAAAATTACTAGAGATATAAAAATAATTATAAATACATGTTATTCCGTCTTTTAAAAATATAAAAAATTACATATTTCAATATATTTTTACTCCATTTAATTTTTTAAATAATGTTCTTAAAATAGTGAATATCATTTGCCTATTATAATTATTCCACAGATATGGACCACTCTAATCATTTTCATTAGATGCTTTACTAGTTTACACTATTTTTTGTTTCTCAACTCCGGTTATTTAAGTAAGACCTCTAGGGGTTTTATAAACTTGAAAAAAAAAAAAGTATTCAAATTTTTATTAGAATAATTTGGTGAACTTATTAGCAACTTGGTGAATGAGCTTTAATAAAAATTTGAATACTTTTTTTTTTCAAGTTTATAAGACCCCTAGAACTTGGTGAAGAACTTATTAGCACCACCTCTATTGGAAGTGGCACCATCTTTTTTATATGTAAGAATTATAAATTTATATACTAAAAAGGATGATCTCACTCCCAATAAAGATGGTACTAATCCTATCCACCCGGAACTAAATGATAAAAATGAAATTTGAATACTAAAATGACGAAAAAAAAAACTATACAATCTCATAGATCAAAGTGATAATAAGTTCTTTTTGTTTTGTGTAAGTAGTGAAATCTTTAAAGAGAAATAGTAGTGAAGTAACTTCAGGATGCATGTTCCCTTGAGACTGATTGAACTTTACTAGGAAGAAATGTCTCTACATCTTACAAACAAAACAAACACACACAAAAAAAAAAAGCAAACTAGGCTTAAGCCCAAATTGATGGAAAACAGAAAATTAAAATGGGAACGGGCTCAACCACCCTTGAGACTGATTGAACTTTACTAGGAAGAAATGTCTCTACATCTTACAAACAAAACAGACACACACAAAAAAAAAAAGCAAACTAGGCTTAAGCCCAAATTGATGGAAAAACAGAAAATTAAAATGGGAACGGGCCCAACCAAAGGCCCAAGTGATAGATCCAGAAAACTTCTTGCATGATGAGTTCAGTTGTGAGCAGGAGAATGTCCTCCACTATCCTCCTCCTCTTCCACATCAACATCATGTAGCAAGGTTGAAGAAGGTTGTTCACCTTCTACTCGAGTATTAATATTGAAATATTGCTCAATATCCTCTGTTTCAGAAGAACTAGCATTACCATTATTATTCTCCACCAAACTCTCATCAACATTCTGCTCAGTCCTTAAACCTCGAGATGTGAAAATGGTACTACTTAGCAAGGAAGAAGAAGAGGAGTTACACTTACTTGTTCCCTCTGTTCTTGCTTTTTCGTTTTGTTCATTAAGATGACGACTGATCTCCTTTGAAGAAAAATGAAGACGTTTAGCAGGACAAGATATTGGGGTTACAGTTCCAAGGAACACCTCTTGCTTGCAAATCGGACATGAAAAGACATCAAAATCCCAATCGGGATCGGAATCAGAACCAGAATCAGAATCAGGATGACAATATATGACCCACTCATGCAAGCATGGCCAACAAAACAAATGACCACAAGGAGTCACAACAGGATCTTTGGCCAAATCCAAACAAATAATACATTCATAGAATCCCCCATTATCATCTTTCCCAAAATTGCTACTACCCTTTTCATCATCCTTCTTCTTCTGTGATGTGTCACTGTCACCCATCTCCATAGGATTGGAATAACTTATTAAAAGATCGATGATGGATGGGCAAGAATCAACCAAGAAAGAACCCTTCTTGAGAGGTGTGGATGGAAGAAGAAAGAGTGAAGTGATCTGCACACAAAATTGGTGAATGCGAATGAGAGTTAAATGGTGCTTGCGACGGTTTGAGAATTGAATGTGAATGTGAATGAGAAGTGACATGTGGAGTTCTGAGAATGAATTTTATCATATATACCAGTTACGTTGACGAAATTGAGAACAAAACAAATCAAAGAAATAAATTGAAAAGAAGAAATAAAGACCGCGCGTGGGAAAGGAATAAATTCTTTTTATCCAGCAAAAACGTTTCGGTGTAACACTTCACATTTTTTGGAATAAATCATTAAAATGGTTTCTAACTTTGTCATTACCATTCAAAATGGTCTCTGACTTATAAGAATAAATAAATTGGCCTCTGACTTTATTTTCTGTCACTCAAAATGGTCTTTGCTGCTAACACACATTAACGGAGTCATGATGTAACACGTTAAGTGTCACGATGCCAGTCTAAAACGGTGTCGTATCAATAATTGAATGAAAATAAGATGTTTTAGAAGGAAAATGGAGAAAGAATAGTGGGTTGAGTACCCAAAAAATGGAGGAAGAGAAGTGACCATGGACAAAAATGACCATTTTTTTACCTTTGTCGGGAATACACTTAATGTTCGTTCACTTGCTTATATGATTATGTTTTGGGTTTCCATTGTGGCACAGGCAGCTCAAGGGTCTGGGAAACCTAAAGTAAACTTAAGAATGATGCCTTTTTTTTTTACTAATAAAACAATTTATTAAAATTACCATATATTGTCGTAATTAATTCTAGTTACATTTCTTTTTCAATAGATAATAAGGCTAATCCATTCAATCTTTGTTGATACATTGTTGATCTTAACTAAGTTTTTATTATTTTTAGCTTTGAAAAACTCATTTTAACTGAAGCAACAGATACTGAAATCGTTAACATTAGAGGTATATTAGTACTAAAAAAAATTTTGTGGCCTTTTGTTTGGAGGGGCCTAAAGCCCTTGCTTGGCACACTTAGGCCTTAAGCCAGCCTTGCATTGTAGGCTTGTAGCACTTAATTTATCATATCATGAGTTGGTGTGCTAACGACAGAAACCATTTTTAACGATGAAAGATAAAGTCAAAGACCATTTTACTTATTCTTATAAAAGTCAAGGATAATTTTGAACGATGCTCAGAAAGTCAAAGAACATTTTAGTTATTTTTACCATTTTTTGTTTTGTTCCATACTACTCTATTGGTCCAGAATAGAATTTAATTTGAATATTTTTTAATTTAAATAATATAATAGGAATTAAAATGACTTTATAAATTGTTGATTATATTTTTAATAGATAGAAAAAATATACATTTAACATGCTACTAAAATTTTGTTACCGTTAAATTTGTATTTCGCAACGAATACTAAACACTTTTAAGATTGGATACTTTAACAATCGGTAAGGACATATATAAAAGGAACATAATGCTACGTTAATAATTGAACTATGTTACCAATTCTATATTAAAAATTTAAAATGTTTTATATAAAAAATTTAGAAACATATTAAATGATCTTAATTAACTACTTTCTCATAAAACAAAAAAAATGATCTTAACTAAATTAATCACATTTTTTAATACGTCTGAATTAATTAGTGAATCCTATAATAAAGGTGATAAAGGTATTACTAACATAAGCATTTTTGGTTGAATAATTAATGTTATTTATTATATAAAAATGAAATTGATGGTTTAATAGTAATTAAATGGTTTGAATGACGAACATAATAAATTTTGATAAGTGCATATATTAATAATAGTTATATGGTATATCTATATATTAATTGAATGATACAAATTGTAATCTGCAATTATATAAGAATTTAGTTTATGGCTACCAATAATTAGTTTTCGTTTCCGTCACACAAAATAAATTCTATTATTGAAATGAATTTAGTTTATTTAATTTATTTGCTTAATTAATTTTTATTTGATTAAAAAATAATTAATTTTTATTTCTATTACAAATAATAAATTTCTTTGAACAACCTCTTAAGTTTTATCAAATGAATTTATTTCATTTTATTTAGTTAGTTAATTTTTATTTCGATTTTAAAATAATTTGTTTTTATTTCCGTTACCAACAATAAATTCCTTATTCGTTGGTGAAACAATAAATTTCTTTAAGCAACCTCATGCCTTAAAAATTATTTAGCAAAAAATTTAATCATCAATTTCTCCCTATAAGTGAAGTGTCTCCAACATGATTTATATACTTTTATTTTATTTAAAATCTTTGTCATTGTGTTTTAGTAACTCATTTAAAAAAATATTTTCCCGACACTATAAAAAAATTGTCATTTATTAACGTTTTATTTTGGCTTCCGTTGGATTAGCCACCGTTGATATAGACTTTGTGTAAAGGAATTAATCCGATAGTATAGGTTGATAATATCTATAATAACAGAAAAATTAATAATTGCTAACAAATAAAACTATTTCTATCAATATTTGATATACAATATGTAAAGCGATAATATATATCAATTTTTTTACTAACATATTTACTAAAAATATCTTTTGTAGCCTTATAAAATATGGAGTCTTAGTCTGTTGTCTTTTTTTTTTTAACCGTAAATATGGCTCTATAGAAAACGTTTAACGCAAATGATATTTAGTATGTACTGTTTAAGAACCCAAATGTAGTAAAAAGATATTGAAATGTGTTGTTTTTTATATTCCCGAGAGACGAAACAACGTGCTCTTGTAATTATTTTTTTACTTTCACTAATCTTAACTAGTGCCTTTAGGACACTGTATATCAAGACCCAACGTTTAATTAATCGAAACGTGGCTTAGTTTTCATCTATGAATTGCATTATAGTATTTATTATTTATATGTCATTATCAAAGGCCCCGTACTGATGACAAAAGTTGAATGAAATATTTGAATATTAGTTATTGGCTAGTTTACATATTTCAAAATTAGAATCTTGTTATCTCTCTTTTCTTCTTCTTTTTCTCAATCATTAAATTAACATGTAGCATTACAGAGCAAAAAGCTTGAACATACAAGATCTATATATATGGGGATGATTGGAGTTGGAGATGCAATTTTAACTTCGACATGGGTTTTCCATGGTATCAATTTTGACGATTCTCCATACTTAGTGCTAAAATAGCTATTTTTCTTGGTGCAATCATGCTGAAGGAACCTTGTTTTCAAGAACTTGCATACAGAAACTTTAGCGGAAGAAAGCTTGAGAAGCTCAAAATTCAGTTAAGCTTTTAATTTGCATGTTAATTGATGTTATGTTACAAATATTTCCTTTGCTTCTTCTTCTACTTGTTTCTTTTGCCTCTTTTTCCAGCCATATGAGACCAAATTTGTCATAGCCATAGCCGCGTTACTCTTATAATTGTGTTGTATTGAATGCGGCTAAATGTAGTGACGGTCAAAATCTTGACGTTGCAGCACAACGTTACACAGCAGTCCGAGGAGATTTTAGACCATGCGGCTTGGTTAGTAGGGGTAAAATGAATGGAGGGAATGGGAAAGTTAAAACTAATTTTGTGCATAGACTTATAAATTTGATTGATTGCATAGTTTCATGCGTGTATTGCAATTCAAATTATTGCTTGAATTATTGTCAACTTTGCATATATTATTCTGTTCAACAAAAACAGAATAAAAAATACTTAAAAGAGTAGAATCACTTTTGATATGGGAGGGTTTTAGATCTTCTAAGATCCTACATAATTCAACCGTTGATAAAGCATATATTTATTATTGACCACTAACTCTCGTTGTGTCTGGAGAATTTGTTCTTCGTTTCTTCAAGGAACAAAGACAAATCTTTTGATAAGTACATCAATGATAAAACCTTTGGAATTTGGTTTCTGGTTGAAAGTTTAGCGTCCATATAAGGAGAAGACAAGGCAATTGTTGGCAATTATAAATTAAACTTAGGATAGTTTTATGAAAATCTGAGATCTGCTGCATATTAATGTAACTTTGAATGTTTTCAAAATAGTTATTGATTGTCTATCTGATACTGTTAGAATTAAAATACCAATTAGTTTTGCATTTGTCTTTGAGGAAAAATAAAAAAATGTACAGAATTTTGTTCTTGTGTGCATCAGAAAGAAAAATTGAAAGCCACAAACATTAAATCCCAGAGAGTAAAAAGAACAGGTCAGAAATCACATAATCATAACATTATTGCTACTCATTCAAATTCTACTAGTATCTAAAAAATCTCTCAGACTAACAAGCACATAAACTTCAATTTATTACATTAATAATACTGATGCACAGTGCAACAGGAAGAAGTTAAAACTCATTAGTACTATTACAATGCAACAAAAAGACTTAAGCTAATGACCCAGTTGATTGATCAGATGAAGATTTAAAAAAAAGAGTGTCAAATGTTGAAGTTGCCAAGGGGAACTCTCTTCTGCAGCAGTACAAGAACAAAGGATCTCATTGAAGCACATGTGTCAGAGAATTGAGATCCTTGTCAAGTACAAGAGGGTGTCTTGTTTTTATGGTTATAATAACCATTATGATTAATGATGAGCTTTAATAAAAAGCCATCAATAGAAAATCTTTGATTATGACCATATTATTATATTATGATCATATATGGGATATAATAACATACAGTGTTGTGCCAGAGGATTCTCCCACATTATGAGTGATAAGCTCTTTAATTTGTTCCTTTCAGCTGTGCCTTTCCCTTCCATGAACTTGTTTACCATAAAATACTGCCACAGCCTGTGTATACAGAAAACATGCAAAATAAAGTTAGGTTGTTCACAAAACATGAATCACAAAAAATCTAAAAGATCATAATATATTGTATATACTCCCTTTCTGTCCTTATTCTAAGACAGTGTTAACTAAATGACATGTATGGATAAAAGCAGTTAATTTTAGTTAGTTTCGTTAATATTCTCAAAATGTTTTATGATATACTAATTTTATCCTCCTTTGAATAACTTGCTTGACAATTGCCATTAAAAACTCCCGTTCTAACTATGCAACCTTTTTTCTGCTTTAAGAAGCAAACATCCCTTTTATATAAATAAATGACAGTATTCAAATTTGTATCAGACTTGACAATTAGTGTATAAACTATTTTATAATTCTCACTCCTTAATTGAGAACATGCTTAGCTAACTAATAGATTATATAAAAGACCAATAATTGGGGGTAACGTGTCACTGTCAATTACTCTAGCTGCATTAGAAATTCAGAAAGACACAAGTATAATATATTACACAGTTGGCACCAAGTAATTGGAGAGGGTTTTGAGAGTTTCTATATTTTAATTTCAACTTAATATATTTAACTATATATGTTCTGCTCAGTTTAGATTGGTTGATTTTATGTTAATAAATCACACTCTTTTAGAGACTTGAAAGTTGAAACCAGGAAAATAAAATAAAACATTAGTCAATGAGATGTCCGTACACAAAATCTACAACCCACCAATCATAAACGCATCTTCATGACATGAGTTTGATTGTTGATAGATCTGATAAATACCAGTATTGTATTCAAACTTTGAGACTATAACTTGTTATATTTGCTGCTTTATTTCATTAGTTCCAACATAGATTATTAAATCACGGAAATTCTTTAAGATAGTCATGAATTTGAAAGAAAACAAAAGAGCAAACCTCAAAATTTTAACAGAAATTATAGGGGTCGCTGATGTCATTTTAATTCTAGAGGTTTTAAATACTACTTAAAAATTAGTCTATGTAAAACAACAATTATTTTAATCCTTTTCACCAATTATCTTTAGTATCGCTTTTTATAAAAGGACTAAAATGACTGTGCTTTTAGGATTTTTTAAAATTTTAAGGACAAAAATGACTAACCCCTATAATCTTAAACCGATTTAAGAGTTTACTCAAAAACAAAAGGAAAAAATGTTTGTCATTTTACAACCGATACATACAAAGAGACTAAAAATTGGAAAAGAGATTCAGAGAGGTCCATTTAATATTTTACACACTCCAATTGAATGGATTTGGCATATGAAGAAGAATATTCATAGAATCACACAAAAAAGCAGCATTTAAAGTACCTGAAAGTAACAGGTTCCACTAGCTTCTCTTCTCTAGTTTGTGATCAAAATCTTGAACGAACACTGAACTTCAATGTTACAGATCTCAGAAAAGCAGCTAATATCGTGGTCAAAGATGCTAATTATTTTCAGCAAGAGACTGTTTGATACAATGGGCCAAGAGAACCTGCACAACAAGCCAAGCCAAACCACCGGATCGATCAATAACTCTGCCATCAGAAAAAACGATATCTAAACCAAACCCATCAATACAAACAAATTAAAGTTTCTAACTTTGGAGTCCTAGAGCTTCTGCAGAGTTGTGATTGAAAGATCCGACTCATTTTTTTTTCCCTGTTATAGCTAGAAGAAACTTCCTTTAACTATAAGTTTGAAAGAGGAAAAAAAACTATTGAAATAGATTAAATCTACTTAAATAATTTCTAGGACTTGAAATGATTAGTCTTCTAATCTGACGACCCTGGTGAAAGTAAAAATAAATGAAGCACATGAATGATGAACAATGAGAAAGAAAAGAGATACATAACATACCAATGAAGAAGAGAAAGTAGGTGAAATGAAAGAGCCAAGTTTTTATGGCACTTGTCCCATTGGGATGTTTGAACATCCCTCTCTTATGAAAAGAAACTTTGGGCTTAAATAATGATATGGTCGGAAAATAGAAGAAAAGAAAAATGAAAAAGAAAAGAAAAATGGAAAGTGGTACATTCGTTGAACCTGGACAGAGCATATGTCTAGGGAGGAAGATGAAAAAAGTTTGGTATATGCACGCAGCATCTGTGTAGCGTTTTGAGGAAAAGAACAAAGCAAAAGGTGTAAAGCATCACTATCATCAACGATGCATCTTTAGTAATGTTTCCTTTATAAATTTGTAAAAGAGCACAATTAAAAAATATCATGTTCATTTCATTCGCCACGCCTCTCTGTTTTCTTGGTCTTTGGGTGACACCAGTAGTTAAAGTAATATATTGTTTTTTTTTTTTTTTTTAATGGGGGGAGTGTGCGGACTCAATATACTATAGATGTAGGAATATTTGCAAATATACCCTAAAATATTGTGAAATAATTCAAGGGGGGAAAACAGAGTCTATAGTGCGTAAATCAATTATTCTAGCTACCAAAATAATATATGTAATCAACGGGTTATAATTTGCTTTATTACGAAATGGGAGGGTATAGAATACTAAAAAAAGGACAGAAGGTATATAGTATAATTCAGTTATTGAGCACATATCAATATGTGATATTTGATTATTGTATTTTCTATGAACTAAGAAAAGAAAATACAAACGGGATTAGCAAATTAATTTGAGGGAGTCAAGTCGTCAATACTAAAAATATGTTTGAAAAATAAACTTTAACTTTTAGTTGTTTAATTAATTGAAGAATGTGAGATTATAATTGTAAAATTGTAACTATATTACTAGATTATTAAATTAGATGTATTTGATGAAACTAACTATGAAATTAACCAAACTATGCATATGATGTAGAGATTAAGAATTTCTTTTTTGAAAAAAAAATTTTCTTATTAATTTTTATATTTAGTTCTTTAACCCATACATATATGTATAGGATAGCCAACATTATATAACACTATTAATACTCCCTTTGTTTAATTTTTCTATCGTTTAAGGTCATGCACGTGTCTTAATATAGTAATTAAGTGTAATTATGATTACCACTAAAAGTGCATTGTTTTACCAAAATATTCTTATTAATGTAGTTAAAATATTTAATGTGTAAATTAATAATTAGGTAAAATATTAAAAATTAAAATAGGTAATTAATGTTTTATTGATATTAAGTGCTATGTATATTGAATCAAGAAAGTGTTCTAAAGATGGCAAGCAAGATGAAACCAAAAGAGTATTAATATTACATATTTTGTTTATTTATTTTTGTTTTTATTATCAATTAATTAATAAAATTATACACACAAAAAATAAATTAATAAAATTGATTGACATTTATTTTTATTTTATATTATCAAAAAATAAATTATTTTTTAAAATATCAACTAATTAATTAAAAAAGTTATTGATTATTGTTTACCGTAAACTTTTTGACTACGTGATCTTTTTATTTGACTTGTAGTTAATATTAGTAGTTCAAGGGTTTTAGGTTCTGTTTGGTAAAATAAACTTATAACTTTTAGCTGACTTATAGTTTATAGCTTGTAGATTATGAGCATGTTTGGTAACACTAACTTATTAGGAGCTTATAGCTTGTAGCTTATTGTCAAGTAGAGACGTTTGGTAACAACAAGCTTATAGCTTTTATAAGCTATAAATTAGCTTTGAAAGCTAGCTTATGAAAAGCTACTTCAAGTAGCTTATAGCTTATGAAAAGTAGTTTTCAATAAATTTCCTATTTTACCCTCTTGTCTTTTACTACATGTTTACTCTATCAAATAATTTATTACATGTAATTATTACTTGTCCTTTTAAGTCATTTAACAAATATAAGCTACCTAATAAGCTAATTTTACCAAATATCTCTACTCAATTATAAGTTACAAGTCATAAGCTATAAGCTACAAACTATTTGGTAAAACTAGCTTATAGCTTATGACTTGTGACTTATAATTGAATAGAGGTGTTTGGTAAAACTAACTTATTAGGTAGTTTATATTTGTTAAATGACTTAAAAAGACAAATAATTACATGTAATAAATTATTTGATAGAATAAACATGTAATAAATGACTAGAGGGTAAAATAGAAAAGAATTATTGAAAGCTACTTTTCATAAGCTATAAGCTACTTGAAGTAGCTTTTCATAAGCTAGCTTATGAAAACTAGCTTATGAAAAGCTAGCTTATATAAGCTATAAGCTAGTTATTACCAAACACCTCTACTTACTCATAAGCTATAAGCTCCTAAATAAGCTACAAGCTAATTGTGCCAAACACACACTTATTACTTTTATTTGGCTTGAGGAACTAAATTAATAACAAAAAATTTTGATGGAATAAATTTGTGATATTTATAAGATCAAATTAATGTTTTACTTGAAAAAACAACCATTTATGGATTTCGATAAGCATGTTAACCAATAGCGATTCTCCCACAAACTTTTATCCATTTATTTGCAAAAATCAGTACCTCATACATTATTAAATTTATTTGTCCATTATTATTAACGTATTAATTTATTTTTTCTTATTCTCATGTATTAACCTTAACAAGCTTCATAATAACACCGTTGGAGCATGTGGATTTTGTTTGCCATCTGCGACAGCGTTTTCCAACTTGTTCAAATGTAACACGTAGATCTCCACATCCACACCAAAGTCCAGAGTGTGATACACTCACACAAGACCAAAAAATATATTTAATTCTTTGATGTCAGATTTTATTGTTAGGGTAAATGAAGGGGTTGATGTCAGAAATAGGGGGGGGGGGGGGGGGAATCTTTCGAAAAGATTAAAATGAAAAATAAATAAAAAATTGCAGGCACTCTCAAACAGACATTTAATTGGAATCTGACCACAGTCCTGAAAGCCTGTGATTAATAATAATATTAAATAATAAAAATATGCTTCATTAAGAACTCAAAATTGGTTTTCCACAAATCCTCTAAGACTGGTAGTAAAAGGCTTTCTGTTCACTATTTTATTCATTAGTGCTCTCATGAACGGGACATACAACCAAATCAATTATTCTTGGACTTCTTTTACTTTTACGTCATAACCTTTCTGTTTCATCTTTACAAGAATCAAGATTTGAATAATTTCAATTTGGATATGTGAAAAGAACATAGCAATATCACGTGACAACTTGAAGATGTCACAAGCAATAAGAATCAAGACATGACATGAGTTACGAACCACCAAGCATCTCATTATGCAACAATCCATCAGCAGCATTTTCTTTTTCCTGTTACTTCTGTTTGGTTTGACTTGTAATAATGGAATGAAAATTACTACATATTTGGCTAAATGCACTTAGAATAAGAATAACGTCGAATTATCATCAGAGTATACCCAAAACAAATACCAACTTGATGGGTGGAAGATGATATGATAAGAATCAATACACTAAATCAGATGCGAAACAAACAGATTCTCACTGATTATGATGACTTCTCTGTGAAAAAAAAGAATGCATTAACAGATCCTCTTCCTTTTTTATGTTCCTTTTGCTAGGTTTTGACAATGGAAAGAAAACTACATTTTTTGGCTAAAACCTTTATACCTCGCTCATTACATTCTGTGATAGTTCCAGAATATGGAAAACTCACCAATAAAAGCAGAAAGCTATAATCTATATGGTTGTATCTATGGGATAGCATCCCAGCACCCGAAGAAATGTAGCAAATTCCTGTAGGGGGATGTAATTGCAAATTTGTTATTTTGTGTTAGCTTGCTAGAATCTAAAAATATGGAGAACTAATCGTACGTTACGGATTTGTCTATCATCCTCCAAGAAATTGTGGAGGACCAGTTCTCTCCATGCTTTCGGAGCCATTGATGACACATACACTTATCATTGACCACTAACAGACTCGTAATATTTTACACCAATGGCAACAGAAGCATGGGGACCAGTTCTCTAGAATTACTTGGAGGATCGTAGAAGCCTCTCGTATAACACCATTGGTTGTTTCAAAAAGAAAATTTATGCAGAGATGAATCTGAAAGCAAGAATTGAAATAAAGAATTCAAATCACAAAATGAGATGTCAAAGAACAAACCTGTAGATGTCCTAAAGCAGTTTGCGCTCGGGGCTCAGTCATGGATGCCGCAAAGTCAATATAGAAAAGGTAATCAAAATACCTAAACCAAAAAACACCACAGGTAATTTTAATGTTTGCATCAGCATGTAAGAAAATAATGTTTCAGAAATCTAACATTGAGCAAAATAGTGATACATTAGACATGTTTATACACTGCAAAAACGTAATATAAAGTATAAACTAGCTTGAACCAAACATTGAACAGGCAGCAATATGATGTCAAAGACAAAAACATAACTCACTTGGCAGTTCCGGTGTTAGAGTCATCAACAACTCTTAACGGGCGATTTCTTTGTGGGCGACTTTCAATCTGGTGTCATAATGCATATTGTTGATGTTAGTTTCCTTGTAATGATCATGTATTCTAGAATTAAAAAAAATAATAATAAATTCCTGGTATACCTTGGTTAAATTTATGTCCCTCAATGCAAATACTGCCAAAGCCTTAAACAGAACTCCGGGACCTTCGTCCAGCGTAAACACAATACTAGTCTGAAAATAATGAACAGTTAGATCTAGAGAATCTTGTAGCATGATAGAATAGTCATATGTCAACAGAAGCTTTTACCTTAAAGGGCTTATTAGCTTTAGGAATTATCGGATCCCTCGCAAGCACAAGATAACGACTGATTATTTCAGAATCATCCTGTAAAAGATATTAAAAACAACGCGAGAATTTCTTATCTACAGTAATATAGAGGCATAATATCTTGCATCAATATAAGCAATTCGTGTAACAACCAATGACAAAAACATGTCAAATACAAAAATATACTTTTTTTATGCAAGTCAATAAACACAGTTTATCCTTTTGTATTGACTAATTTCGATCAGACAGATCCTTGCCAATGGAAAGAATAAAACATAGCAAATGGATTGCAGTTGGCTAATTCTATCAGCCACAAAATTCCAGAGCATTAATTTAAACACACCCTAGAAAATTTTCAACTTCAAAAGGAACTCATATGCCACAAGAGTATAGTGATCTCACTAAGAGTGTGAAAGAGCATAAATTTGTACAGGGGTGAAAAAAACATATTTTTAGTGGCTAGTTGGCAGATATTCAAAAGGAGATTTAAGCATCTAGCCATCTACATTATTTCTGGAGAAAAGGGAAACCAGTGAGAAAGAAAAAGAGAATACAGGAAGCGTCCAGATAGTTAAACAGCCTCCATAATGATGTTCTGACTTCTGAAGTCTAAAGAACAGGTGGGCTCTTAGCTAGATACCAACATCGTGGAAATTTAAAAATCTCTGTTTTCAAGCATCATTATCATAGGCTCACAGGTTGAAACCCACATTACTGTGGTCAATAACAATATTTAATTTATGCTAGAAAACATAGTACACGTAATTAACCACCTTTGATTTTAGGCTCAACACTTTCATAAATCATAGTTTCCCTAATACTTCATGAGAAATTCTTAGTTGCTCCCAAAATCTATTGCTTTGTCTTATCGAAATAGATCATCTCTTATCCTACTCTAAAGACATTTAAGTAACAGTATATAGCAAGAGACTTTACGAGCTCTAGAAGCACCAAACATTACTCGTTCTTATTACATACCCTTAAACACAATCAGCACTTCTTTATAACTTTTGATGAAACCAGATCACTGTACCAAAAGATAAACATTGCCTAGTTTTTTGCCTTCGGACTTTCAATTAATCATCAACAATTAGTAAAATGCATATAGATTAACCTCTCAAACGCATACTTGTTAACAAGTGACAATCAAATGAATGGCAATATGCAACAAGTAAATTGAAGATTTCTCACAAATCAATATGATTGGTAAGGGATTTTACTTGGATTCTTTCAGCAATTACATTAAGCCCATAGATTTCTGCGGCTCGAACGCTTGCAATAGCTCCAGCGTCATACAGATGATTTGAAGCTACAATCTAATTTCATGTATGCATTAAGGTAAGTAGAAAACAAAAATTATTCTCTACTAATACTTTAGAGAAACTAAAAAATCACAAGTGGCATAGACAGATCACCTGAGCAGCACCAGCTGTGTCATCAACATTTTCTCTGGCAACACCTAATTTAGTCAGGAAACCATCACTCAATTCAAGTGCCTGCAACCAAATAGCTGTCAATTTTTCTCAGTTTTAATTTGACTGGTACAGATTCGGGTATTCTATGACATTTGTATATTACTCAGACTCAGGCACTCAGCTATACATAGGTAAGGTGCCTATGCTTAAACCAAACAAAATTTAAATGTGGGTTAAAAACTGAATGCCCAGCTCCAAATTAGTTACCTTTAAACAAACGAGGCAATGAGAATTACTTCTCATATGCATCTTGTTTAACTAATGGATAAAACAATTACTACTCAGCTTTAAGAGAACAATTAGAGTGTAAGACTTTGTGTAACGATAAAAGGTTGTTGCTTTTGACCTACAGGTCGCTAGTTCAAATCCTAGAAACAGACACTTTGCTAATGGTGGTAAGGCTATGTATATTGGCCCTCCCAAAACCTCACCAGGTAGGAGTCTAGTGCACTGGAACACCCGTTTTTCAAGACAACAATGCAACCAATTTGACACTTTAAAACTCCACATGACTTCAAAATAAATCCAGTTCCAGTCCTGGGTGTAGCAATGATATATAAATTTCAAACCAAGAATAAAGAAGATATTTCTTTATTACGTAGAATAGGATTATATGCTAAGTTTTTCTAATGAAAGAATAGCAATTCTAAGATAACACGTCTGAAAAAAATCCAGTAACATGAAGCCTAACCTGAGAATGACTTAGAACACGTTTTAAGTGCTCTGTTCTGACACCAGGCAGAGCTAGAAGGGAAAGATTAGTAGCCAACTGCACCTCACCAACAATGTGAAGTCTGTGGCGAAGAAGTAAATCGTAATTTCGATGAATGCTTCCCCCAGATGTATTTTCTATTGGAAGGATAACTTTGTCAGCAATCCATAATTCAACAGCCTGTCAAATAATTTTTTTTCTCAAATAGGAAAAAATGAGTGTGTAGAAACTAGAAAGGATTAGGAAAGAGACATACAACTTGCGAACTGCAAAGGTCTATAGAAAATGAAGATAATTTGCATAAATCTTAAAATAAAAGGATTATTACAGTTTTATCCAAAGCTTAGATTCAAGAATATTACAGATTATGTCAAACCTTAAAAGCATCTTCGAAATCATTGCATGAAACTGTTTCACAATTAGGGTAAGCTTTGAGTGCAGCTTCCTCGCTATATGATCCTGCTATCCCCTAATTCAGTAATCCAAGCAAATAATGAACCATGGGCATAAAATCATATAGTGAAAACCGTCACAAACACCAGGATCATACCTTATACGATATTCGCACTTTAGCACTATCATCAGAAGCAGCCACAATATCAGATATGGATAATGGTCCTACAATTCATAACAAAAACAGTAGTTGCTAAGTCTGAGATGTGGCAGTAAAACTCATGACAAAATACATAACGGGAATGCATATGGTCAAATGATAATACGAGAAGATGGAAAAGAAAATAGAAAGGACCCTAACTTTGAAATGATTATAACTAATCTAGTGATAACAGTATAGCTATATAAACAAGTGGATAAAATATTTTTCAAGCTGCATCTTAAATTCTGAACAATGTTCCCCAGCATTCAAGAACATAACAATAATTAGAAATATAAGACCAACAAGAAATTATCAACAGAACCATTATGTGAAAAAACTTATTTAATCAGCAGATGTTATTCTTTATCCATATCAGATAATAACATGATCCTATCAATAAGTTCCTCCCTCACACGAGCAAAAAGAATAATAGATAAAAGTTTCCTCCTCATGATTTTCGAAATCTCTAGGGGAGAAAATAATATCCAAAACTCAAAATCTTTCATCGATACTGACTGACAGTTGTCTATCCCTTGACCTTTTAATCGCGCCAATTTGTCTGCATTTCATCAAGCCTACTTCAGCTTTAGCAGCAAATGTTAACTTATAAGCAACAGAAGGGATTTCTTTTTCTTTATCTACTGTCAGCTTAAGCAATGTTAACAAAGTTCCTAATTCAAATTAGAAGTTCACTAGCATAAAAGAAAATAACTCCAAACTAAACCATGTTCATTCAGTATTCCAAGGGAAATTATCAACACTCATATTTTGTCACTGAGGTCCATTATACTCCTTGTCATGACTGATAACAAAACTATGGTATGGTCTTTCAAGTTGTCATGTACAAGTTCAATCAACCATTTGAAATCAGACTAAAAGAAGTACACAAAACGAGAATTTATTCTGCAACATAAAGCAAGCAAGCAAGCAACAATTGAATAAATTACATCCAATATGGGATATAATCCATGGTCAAAAGTAAAAAATTTTAACAAGGTTCCTTAAATAATACTCCTACAATACAATCATCTTGAAGAAAGTGTATTATAGACAAAACAAAACCCACTTGGAAGAGAGCCCAAATCTTTATGCAATCCATGGGAGACATCACCATCCTTTTGATCATGATCAACCACATGCATCATTATCTTCGCAGGCTTCCATGGATTCTCATCCTCCAAAACCCTCATGCATCGGCCAACAGAAACCCCACCAACGAATACCCATTTGCGTGCTCTCTTCAATTGGTTTTCCCAATTCAGTGCAAAATCAGAGTATCTGGGCCCCAAATTTTTGCAGCCAAGTTGGGAATTTACGATCCCAACCACAGCAAGAGATGAAACGGCCATGGAAATGGAGATCAATGGTTCTTGTCACTCCTTGAAGTGTGGTCTCTGTCTCTGGTACCCAGAACCATCACACAAATGTGAAGTGAAATAAACAGAAAAAGGAATAAAAAAAAATGAAAAATTGGACGAAGGAATGGAGCAAGGGTCCCAAAAAGTTAGTATTAGTTATGTTAAGAAGAGTTGTTCGGAATGAAAGCTGAATAAGACAGTGATAAATTCGGATAGCGACAAGTTGAGATTTGGGATGGAGGGAAGGAATTGGTGAAGAAGGAGAAGGGGATATTCACAGAAAGAAAATCGATGGCCAGAATAATAAGCAATATTAAGAATTAAAATTAAAATTCACAAAGAGTACTACTTCTAATGTTATTTCATAGTTGATGCTGCTGCTGAGGAGTAGGTGGTTTCTTGTAACTTGAAAACATTTGTCGGTTTTTTTCCCTTCTTTATTTTGGTGAATAACAATTGTCGGTTTTTAATTCTATTTTTTGGTGAATGGTTATTTTTTTTTTTTATATTGGTAACAGAATGGTTTTTAATTCCATTTAGTAGTAGTAGGTTTGAAGTTTTGACTTTTAATTCAGTTGACTTTTTTAAAAAATTGTTAACAAATGTTTAAAGAACACTTGTTAAGGATAAAAAATAAAATTATTTTATACAAAATTAAAGTAATTTAAGTAGTAAAATCAAAACATTAAATATATTGCATTTTTTTTTCATTTTGATTAGTATTTTAAAGGCACTTTTTAAAAGACTTTTTTTTTAAAAGGAAAGTATGCCTCCATTTCATATATTGCTACATCTATATCATAATACATGTTATGTTTGGTAAAATTAACTTATAGTTTATATGGCTCATAGTTTATAGTTTATGATTTATAGTTTGTAACTTACTTATAGCTTATCATTAAGTAAAGGTGTTTGATAAAATTAGCTTATGACAAGTTAAAATTGTGTTAAATGACTAAAAGGGACATGCATTAATTACATATAATAAATGATTAGAAAAGTAAAATTTAGTAAATTACCTAAGGACAAAATAAAAAAAAATATTGAAAGCTAGTTATAAACTACAAACTATAAGCTATAAGCTATCTCAAGTAGTTTTTCATAAGCTAGCTTATAAAAACTAACTTTTATAAGCTATAAACTATAAAGTTGTAGTTACAAAACACTTCTATTTGACAATAAACTATAAGTTCCTATATAAGCTATATATTAGTATTACTAAACACACTCAAAAGCATTTTATGTAAAATATTCATGTTTTATATTATATGCATGTACATAAATTACAAGATGTATTTATTATATTTTTTTCAAATTTCTTCTCATTTGTTAAAGTAACTCACAACCAACATCGTTAATTTGTAGACAGTGAGATTACATTTATTTAAGGAGAAAATTAGATTAGAGTAATTTATTATTTTAAAATTAATGTAATAATTATTTTTTTAATTGTGTGAAAATTAAAGCTACTAAATGCTTATATTATGATAATGGAGGGAGTACTCTATCTCACCCACAAAATTTTGGTGTTTCATGATATAAATACTTTCACACAAAAAAATAAAAATAAAAACATTCACCGTCTTTATGATTAATATATGTATTTATTTAATAATTTTAAAGTCACACCTTTAATACAAACTTTATTTTCAATTAGGATTAAAATTTGAATAACCTAACAACTTTTTATAAAATAATACAGTATAAAAATAACTTTTTTAAGACAGTGATAAAAAGTAATTAGGTATTTATATTATGAAAAATAAAGTATTAATTTTTCTATTAAATTTTGTTCCAAATTATTTATGCAATTATTTGAGTAGTTTCAAGATAGTATTAATTTTTTTTTTTAATTTTACTCTTATATTATATTCACATTTTTTTATATTATATTAATAAATGATGATGATACAGACTATGAGAAGAATATTATAAAAAATTTATAAATTATTTTGATGAAAATAAAAATAATAATTTCAGTTAAATTGGTAAATAGGAATAAAGCAAGTAGAAAATTAGCTTTGATTGATTTAGTTTTATATTTTATATTTCATTTTATCAAATTCCATTTATTTTGTTTTTTTATCATATTTTTTTAAAAAAATTAAATAGATTTGGGTCAATAATTAAGTTAATAACTTATTTTAATTAAATACATATTGTAATATGTATATAAATAAACGCAAGAAAATAATCATAAAAAATAACAAATAAAAAAATTGAATTAAATAATTCAAATAATTATCATTATTAGCCAACTAATTATATTATGAAAACAGACAATGATTTAATCCATTTAAAAACTAATCTATTGAGTTATGACACGTAACAAAGTACGCGGCACAGTATGGTGGTAGTCACTTATCCCTTAGTTAAGTGTGTAGAAATTCGTTAATCTGTTGAGAATGATGACACATTTATGACTATTTGACAATTGTTTTATGTGACACTTGAGAAGAGGAAAACAAAATAAAATCAATATTGCAGCACTTAATATATATATATATATATAAATTAATTTTTCATTAATTTATTTCAATTAAAATATTCTTCAAAAATATTTTAATTGAAATAAATTATATGGGATAGTTTAATTCAGTTTTTAAAATTAATCAAATCAGCCCAAATTAAGGAAGATCCTTAATAGTAGTAGTTTCTTTGTCAGGCTATTATCCTTTTTTTTTTTTTCATGAACATTAAGTCAACCTGTGATTATAGGTAAATATTATAAACATAATAATTTGTTTAATTAGTACGATGATTTAAAAGTTTACTAAAACAAGAAGATTTTATTTCACTGTATGGTATCGACTATATAGATCACACGATGTCATTATGTTCTATAAAAAATTATATCTATTGCAATGTTATTAATAAGAAGATTGTGTTTAATAAATTCATTTAGATAGTGTTGGGTAACGGTACATAATAGAACAAAATGTACTGTGTTTGGTGACAATGAAACAGAACATGACTATATGAATTATTTTGTATTTAGTGCGAATTAAAATATAATTTTTTTTATAATACATATAAAATTTTATTTTACTTGACCGAAAGTATGAAATTAAAGAAAAATAAAATAGTATATCTTTTAATTTCTTTTTTAAAAAATTATGTGTATAACTAAATAATAATTTTAAAATATATTAATTTTGTATTAATATTTATGAAAAATAAATTATTAAATTCAAACTTCTCACAATAAATACAATTATTAAATATATTCTTAAAAATAATTATTAAATATAAATTATGTTGAATACATTTTTATTGTGTAAATTTTTTAAAAAAATATTTTTTCAAATATTTTATATCGAAAAAAAATAATATAAGTTTAAGAAATTTAAATATATATTATATATTATTTTGTTAATAAAAAATGACTCTGAAAATAATGATAATTCTTCTGTGTGTGCTTTGTTCTCTTCTTTTCCGTTCTACTATTTTCAATGGAACCAATATGTCTTATTCATTTGTCTAAGTGTATTGTTCCGTTCCTCTTGACTGATGTACCAAACATAGTGTCTTGTTCTGTTCAAACATGTATGTCAGACACTACCTTAGAGTCCTTTTAGGTCTACCTCAACCTCGTTTTATTGGACTAATTATCATGTTATCAACTCTTCTCACAGGTGCTTCCAATAGCCTTCTCTGCACATGCTTAAACCATCTTAACCTATTTTCTTTCATTTTTGTCTTAATAGGTGCCACACCGACATCATTTTGTATATATTCATTCATAATCTTATCTAACCTTATGTGACCACACACCCATCTCAACATCCTTGTATGTGCAACTCCTGCTCTCTTTTCTTGTTGTCCCTTTAACACCCAACATTCACTACCATAGAGCTTTGTTGGCCGTACAGCAGTGCGATAAATTTTTTTCTTTAACCTTTTTAGGTATCTTGCGCTCACAGATAACTCCGGAAGTCTTTCTCCATTTCAACCACTCTGGTTGAATCTTGTGCGTAACATCTTCCTCGATCTCTCCCATCATTTTGCACTATGGATCCTAAATACTTAAACTTAGACACTTGTGATATGACATCCTCTCCCACCTTCACCTCTAAATTAGCTTCCCTTTGCCTCTTGATAAACTTATAATGCATATACTATGTCTTACTCATGCTCAAGTGAAAACCTTTTGATTCCAAAGCCTCCTTCCAAAGCTCAAGTCTAGCATTCACCTCTTCATTCAATTCCTCAATCAATACTATATCATTCGCAAAAAGGTGTATATTGTGGGTAATTAAGCACATCCAAGACTAAGTTGAACAGATAGGGACTTAAAGCTGACCCATGGTGTAACCCTATTCTAATAGGGAAGTCCTTAGATTCGCTACCAGGGGTCTGCACAGATGTAGTTACCCCATCATGTCTTGTATGGCTCGTATATAAGCCATGCAAACACCTTTCTTTTTCAACGCCTTCCATAATACCTTCCTTGGCATCTGGCCATACGCCTTTTCCAAATCAATAAAAACCATATGTAAATATCTTTCCTTGCATCTATACATTTCCATCAACATCCTTAGAAAATAGATAGTCTCCATTATAAACCTCCTTGGCATGAATCCAAATTAGTTGTTAGCAAATTTAGTCTCTTTCCTTAATCTATGCTTAATTACCTTTTTACATAGTTTCATCGTGTGACTCATATTATTTCCTTGTAGTTTGCACGATTTTAAATATCTCTTTTAATTTTAAATATGGGTACCAAAACGCTCCTCCTCCACTCATCGATCCGACATCTTCTTTGACCTCATAATCTCATTGAATAATTTGGTAAGCCACCAAACCCTTTGGTTGCCAACACACTTCCAAACTTCAATAGGGATACCATCGTGACCAACTGCTTTGCCGCCATCCATCCTTTTTAAAGCATCTTTTATCTCTTTAAATTGGATCCTATGGTAGTAGCTCAAATTGAATTCATTTGTTTGGGTTTTCAACCCTTCCAAATTATAAATTGATCCTTGTTCATCATTAAAAAGCTTATAGGAATAGCTTGATTGACTATGGGTGTTAGGCGCCACTTGATTATGTATCAAGTTTGGGAGATTGAAAGTCAAGGTCCGAATCTTGACAATAAAGATTCAAAATAAATTGTTAAAATTTAATTTAAAATGTGTGTTTGCATGTGTATTTATCATATAAAACAAATAAGTTGATAGAAATTAAGGCCACGAGCATTTTTACCCAAAAAAAAAAGGCCTAAAGCATCTTACAAGTCTCTTACTCCTTCTAAATTAATTTAGATGTCTTTTTGTGATGAAACCGTAAAATTTACGCCACAACTAACAATATTTCAATTTCAATTGCAATTAACCATTCAATTTTGTCTAGTGAGCTAATGTCTAACTAGTAACTAGAGATCGAATTAGGATTCTTAGTTGGAAGAAACCAGTGACACGATACACAATTTAGTAAAATCGAGAACACAACACAATCACAAAACTTTGTCAAACATAAAATAAATAGGCATTGACCTGTCCGAATTAAAGGTTGAAACGTCCACATTAAAGATTTAAGCGTAGTTTATAGAGAGTAGTTGGGTAGCTAGGTAGGTAGATGCCACCCCACATATAGAATTCTCAAGAAATTGCTGGTTGGTCATCTTCCAACTGCAAATTACTAGGATGGGGTGTTTGTTTCGTAGAATTAAATTTTTTTTTTGAGAATGTTATTTTGGAAATAAGCATTCATGTGTTTGGTATTAGTTTTTTTTAAAAAATATTTCTAGGAAAAGAAGATTCACAAGAAATCACTTTCTCATCTTATGGTGGATTTCCATTCACACTTTCAACCATGTTAAGATTTGATGGAAAAACCCAAGCTATCTATATTGTTCCCCATCAAATATACAATAACCGCTATATTTTTCTTTTACATTAATATCTCGAATAAATATTATTTTAAAAAAAATACAAAACTTTATTAAATACTACATTTTTTTTATTAGTTAATTATATGATAAGATTATCCTTATCATATAGTAATAGTTTATCAAGATCTTACTAGATAGACTTTATTTTTCTAAAACTTTATTTTTAAAATATATAATTCAATTAATTTTTATTTGGTAAGTTAATATATTTTTTATGAGTAAATTTTAAGTAACGCTAATATATTATTTCACAAATGATAAAAATAATTAATTGATTTTTTAAAAAAAATAAATATTAAAAAAATAAATATTCTAATCGGGTTAGTAAAGTAATATTTAAAATAATTTCACATGCAATAAGGTTATTTTGATAATTTCACATATTTATATCATTATTTATGAATTATTATTTATGAATTATTGAATATCTAATGCTAAACCATATGTTTAAAAAAAAAATGATTGTAAATTTTAAGGTTAAAGTTTAAGTAACCACCATGTGATTGGGTACAAGTGACCTTGTGTTAGATTAACAATCAAGGTTTGGATATGGATGATTAAGTAATTGTTAGGGTAGTAAATAACATTATGTTACGAGTGACGACATGTATGTTAGGATTTCGTAAGAATTTGAAATATTATTAATAATGAACTCTATTTTTTAATATTTTTTATTAAATGTAAATTTGATATTATATTATTATTAATATTTTAGAATTTTATTTATAAATTCTATCTATTAATATTATATTATAGGAATATTATTCATATATTTATTGCAAGGCGAAGGGTAGTATAGTATTTTGGAGCATGATGACCTTACATTTCGGCTGATTGTAGGAATCCATGCAGGCGAAATTCCAATAATACCCTCGGGCTTTAATTCATTCGAGGCGGTATTTTGTTTTGATTCGCAAGTCCACTTTCGAAATTTTGATACACGAGTACGTGGACTCCAAGCCACTACAAATTAAACACACACTTGGCGAGTCTTTTATTTATTTATTTTTTTAATTTCAAGTAGTAGTATTTTTCGAAATTGAGGAGGAAATTAAATTAATTAATGTTTGCATTGGTGGAAGATGGAAAAATGGTCGTTAGTCAAACACTCCTGTCGCAACCCGTTCCGTTTTGATGATTTATTCATTTGTAATTCCACTTTTCTTCCCCACAAGCTTCAAATTGAAGACACAGAGACTGTGAAGGAAATTAAAGAAATTCTTCATCCTTTCTTTTTTATTTATGCTCTTTGCTTTCTCTCTTAATTGACTGATGATTCATGATTAATTAAGGAAAAGAGGAAGATCTTCTATCTTCATCTAGGTCTGTGATTTGAAGATGGAGTATAGTACTCAATTGGGAAGAAATTAAATAGGCCACCCGATGAGGAAGTGCTATATATATAAAGCTAAACGAAGCACAAAACCAAGGTATTGGCGCGCCTCAATTTGAAGATATGGCTATTATAAAAACTAGTCATGTAGTTTGATTGAGCCGCGTCAATATCTTATTTTGCACTTCTTTCTATTTTCACTTATAAACAATCTCAAAGGCAAGCGGTATGTGTTTCAATCTTTGTTTCTTCCAGTTTTGTTATATGTTCTTTAATTTATTTTCTTTCGCTATTTTGTTCTCATGCATAAAACCTGCAGCTTTATTCGTTCTCTTTCTCTAAACTCAATTAGCACACAAACAAATAAAGTTCTTCATTCGTCTATTTCTGATCTCTCTCTGTAGATGAATCTAGATTCTAGTAGCATATACCTATATACATGTAGTATATATATAATTATGTTATATATGCAATAAGCTAAAAATGATTGCATGGATTAATTGGAATTAGGAGCTTATAGAACCAATAATCGAGTGAGATATGATGATCTTGATTATAGAATCCCAAACTAGTCTAGTTGCTTGAATTGGTACTAATTAACCTTTATTTTCCTTCAGAGCCGAGTACAGGTTTTTCCCCTTTTCCGTCGGTTTCCTAATTTTTTTTTTTTTACATTCCTACTTTTAATTTTGACCTATTTTGATTCCCGGATAAATATGATAATTTGATCAATAACATGGATAGATATTGAATTACGGTAGTCCATAGTTTAGGTTTAATTTTCTTTTTGAAAATAGTTTTTTATTTTTAAAAACAGAAAATTTAAAAACTCGTTTGGCAGTCGAGTTTTACGGATTTTGTTTTTTAGTATTTAAAAACCAAAATATGAAAACATCTTTTTTGTTTTCAGTTTTCTGAATTTACACACAAATTTTGTATTGAAAACTCCTCTTAATTTTTTTTGAAAATTGTTTCTAAAAACTGTTTTATAATATAATTTTTAAAACTAAATGTTTCAAACAAGTTCAGTTTATAATTTTGCAATTTTTATTCTCCTATATTTTTTAATTGTGTCATTTTGGTCATTTTTTTCCATTTTTCATTTGAATCTAAAAATTATTGTAGTGAATGCACTAAAATCACACAATTAAAAAAAAATTGAGACAAAAATCAAGCAACTGAAAAAGTTGGGAGCCAAAAAAATTACATAAATAAAAGTTAGTTATATACGGTTGATTGCGATGATTATTATAGTTTCTTAATGGAAGATAATCAAAAAGATCAAAATTATACAATTAAAAAAGTTAAAAATTAAAATTACACAATTATTTATATAATTAGAGTATCAAATTTGTATAATTAATAAAATTGAGGATCAAAATAATAAAAAATTATACAATTAATTAAATTAAATGACAAAAATACAATTAAACCCTTTAATTACACTTGGGCTTCTCTTTGAGAGAGGTAAATCATTCATATATAATTAACCAGTTTTTTTTGCTCATTATATGCGATTAACTATTTTAACAGTCCTAATATTATGACAAAAAAAAAACAATGCAAGTATAATTACATAAAACGAATATATAAACGTCAGAAGTGGGTAAAATTGGCGTTTTGGGTCGGCCATTTGAGCTTGCATATTATATTATGTATTATATATTTAAATTTAAATTTATTACATATATGAAATAAAATGAGTAAGTTATTATTTTAGTCCTTCAAATTATATACATTAATTATTTTAGTTTTTTATTTTAAAATATTATTTAAATTAATCCACTCATGATTAAAATAACTAATTTTTTATAAAACTAATGACTAAATGTTATTAATTAATTTAATTTTTTCAAACAATCAAAAATTAAAATAATCAATATGACAAAGTCAATAAGTAAAATAAAATTTTAATAATATCAAGAATTAAAATGAAACACCCATAAATTTTGAGAGCAATTTAAGTATTTACTCTACTTATATAAAATGATATTACATGTAGATATTGGGATTGGGAACATTAAACATTTTATATAAACTTTGTTTAATGAAATTATCCGTTAGTATTATTATTAAAGTTATTATATTAATACTAACAATAAACAAATTGATAGTATATATGAACTGAATGTTCATGCTAACAAATTTGTTTGTTAGTAATTTTATATCTATATTATTAATAGGAACAAACTCAATGTTAAAAGCAATGATGAATCATTACAATATAATTGAGTTTTAGTAACATAGTAATTGTTAAAAATGTTGTAAATAAAAAAGTAATATTTTTTGAATAATTTGACAACATTTTTAAAATGTTGTTAAAATATTTTTTCAACATGTCTATATATATATATATATATAATATTTGCAAAAAATATTGTAAATATACAAAATCAACATTTTTAATGATTGGCAACATTTTCTAATAATTTAGTAAAATTTTTTTAAATATTACTAATAAAAGTCAATTATACAATCATGGATCAAGGACCCAAATCCAACTAGGGCAAAATAAAAAACATAAATAAATAAAATAAAGAAAAAAGAAGTTAAAATAAAAATTTATATTCTTAAAAGAGTTTGGAATAAATTTTACTCCATTTTTAGATGTATATATAATATATAATGTACTTAATATTATAAAATTAAGAAGTTAAGTGCACAAATTTAAGTCTAAGAGATTTAAAAGCATAAGAATAGGGTTGAGTCACTTACAAAAATATTCTTAGGTAGTGTTTGGCCCAGTTTTTTTTTGGCTTCTCTTCTTCTTATAAGTAAAAGTTGGGCTAAATAAAATTTGTGACAAACCTCTTGAATTTAAGCTGGTTTTTTTTTTGTGTACAAAATGCAAAAAGATGGCTTTTAAGCCAGAAGCTAGAAATATGAGCTTTTCGACGAAAAATTGGCTTATTTTGTGGGCCCATTGTAATTAATACTCAAATATTCTAATTAACACTTAAAATTTTCAATATCTTTTCCTTCTCTCTTTGTAAAAATAGCAATTTACTAAAACCTTCAAAATGTTTTCTTCTCATTTATTAATTATTTATTTCACTTTAATATTTATGAATTTTATTGTTATTTAAAAATTTACATATTTAAAAATTTTTAATGTTAAATAAATATTTTGATAAATTCATATTGTGTTTATTTTTTAAAAAATAAAATAAAATAATGAGTTTTATCAAAAAATTATTTTTTATTGTAAATTTTATTTTAAAAATAATTATATTGATAATTTATTTTCTTATATCAAAGATATATGACAATTAATGATAAATAACTTTAAAAAGTTGACACAAATATTTTATCAAACAAATAGCTTTTTACTCATAAGTAGCTTATAAAGTATCAAATAATGAAATTGTCAAACAGCTTTAGCTTTTTATTTAAAGCTCTTATTTTCAGCTTTTATTTAAAAGCGGCTTACAAGTCAAAAATAAGCAGGGTCAAACGGAGCCTTAATATTATTCTTAAGCTTATCAAGTTAAGGGTTGCACTTGCCCACCCTCAACTACATGTACGTAGTTCGTCATTGACCAAAAATGTTAATAAACGATATTTTAATTTTTATAATGAAATTAATTTTTAATTATCGGCTGAAATATATTTTTAATGCACACAAAAAATTATCTATGATAAAAAAAAATTTTTTGTTAAAAAGAAGCTTTAGCGAAATAAACAACTCTAACCACTTGAAAGTTTTTTCATTACTTAACGTATAAAAAAATTAGTTTAAATAAGTTTTTAATCCTTATAAAATTAATATTTTTTGGTCTTTATAATTTTTTTTATATTTTAGTCTAACTTTATTTAGAATTTATATTTTAATTTTAGTCCCTGTCATTACTTTTTAATCCTTAAAATTACTGAAAATTTAAAATAAAAGCTTAAGTGAATTCCCAAAGCTATTAAGGAGTAGATGTATAATTTAATTGTTTTGTGTAATTTAATTAACTATACACGAGAAATAAGAGTGATAATAAGTTGTTAGAAGAAAAATGAGGATGACAGAGACAGATAGCTGCGAAGGAAATAATTCGTTTTCAATCTGCGGAGAAGTTCGTGAGAGGGGTTTGAATCTTTTTTGTGCGTACAGGAGAGATAAAGTTTATTTTAATAATTTTTATACTTTGAGGGGATTAATTTTCGACTATCGATCCCTTTGAGTCATCTAAAAAATCTGTAGAAAAACTGCACTAGCGAAGCTTGACCAACTGTTTTTTAGGGACCAAATTAAATTAATTAAGTGATAGTGATTTAATTGAAATATTTTTAGTGTCGCTATCCTATCATCAGTCTAAATTAAGATAAAAATTAAAAATAATTATGAGATATTTGGTAACAATATGAGATATCAATATTAAAACAGTAACATAAATTCAACTAATTGAACAACATTAAAAACCACATTCTAATATTTTTAAATACTATCAAAATAAAAATTATAAATTATTTAGTAAACATTTTAATTATTTGGGAGCTGTGTCTCGCTATTAGAAGGAAAGCTATTAATTTCACCTCTTTTATTTTTATTGTGCTACACACTTTTATTTATTTATTTTTTATTTTTTGGTACACTAAAGTTTAGTTAAGGGGCAAACTTACCTCATCCAAGGCCGGGGCATACCACTAATCTCAGCGAGGATTTATAATGGAATTTACAAATCGCCTACCAACTGAAGCTAAATTCAAAGAGATGGGACTCGAACCTGGTAATTAAAACCCGAGACATTCTGGATTTAAAAATTGAGCAAAAATAGACTAAACTTTCAATTATTAATCTTGTGATCACTCAGTATTTAAAACCCGTTTATAAATAGGTTTTAAATATTGGTAGTGTAATTTTTTAATAAAAATTTAGATTTGTAGCTTTTAAACTACTAATTTTGGTAAACAAAAAAACTACCAATTTCTAATTTTGTTGTCGCGCGATATTTAAAAATTGAGTGAACACGGTTTTTAAAATCCGATAGTATTAACTTATACAATGCATCGTTACTAAATTTTAATATTCATTTTCGTCTAATTTTTAAATACGGGATATGCTTGATGTTTAATAGAGTAAAACGATAATTGTAAATTGTTTAGTACTACTTTCGGACTTATATATAAGCAAAAATTACTTAATTTACACTAATTAAGAAAGTTAGTTAGTGCATTTAATTTTTTTGATTTTAGGTAAAAGATAAAGTTGAATTACTAAAATTACCTTCATAATATTTATTGCAAAGTAAAAATTCTAACAATAAATAAAGGATAAATTAAAAATAATAGCATTAAATAAAAAAAATAGTTAAAATTTACTTATATTTTGAATTAAGAAATATAAGAGTTTTTTTTTTCTTTTATATTCGAGTCCAGTCGAATCTAAAGGTAGTATAATTTTGGAGTGGAGGAAGGATATTTGACATGTGTTATTATTGACTACTTTTTTTTTTTTGATGAACCAAGGGTATCCCCGACTGATAGCCGAAGACTAATCCCTTCGAGACATAGAGATCATTGAAGTGGACATTGCCTCTCCCAACAAAGTCTTCCCTATACGCATCGCCAGGGTTCGAATCCCTGTCAGAATGCTTAAAGGACCCAACTATCTACCAACTGTGCCGGACTTTTTTGGTGACTACTATTACTTTCCAAGGAAACTATGTACTCCATATGATAAGATTCTCAATGGATTCATATTAAAGGTAAAACACTTTACGTTTTTGTATCTGTCAATCGATTCAGTGACGTTAGAGAAGAATCATAAACTCATCATGCTGCTGATGATGGGTACTTTTCTTTCTTTTTTTTTGAGTTAAGATAAGAAACCATTTGTTGGTTGTCTTACCACAAGACCCATCGTTTTTCTTTTCAATTAGCTTAGCCAGGTTTTAATTTCCAAATCATTTTTGTGGGTCAAGGAATTAGTAATTTTTTGTGACAAGTTGATGATTTGATCCTAAGACCTTTTGTCAAGACTCCAAACAAAATCATAATCAAAGGCCCCATTAGACAGATACGATTGGATTTGGACAAATTAAAATCATAGGCATCTACGTTATCTAATGCCTATTTTCTTTCCCATTTCATCATTTGGAGACTAATTTTGTTTCGTTTCATTCATATTAACCCATTTTCCAAGTACTATAACTTAAGCCAGATTCGTGTCGGGTGAGCACAAGTCTCTTTATCATAGTTGTGTAATTAGATTATAAATTATAACTATTTTTTTTTAAAAAAAAGAGAAGCTATGCAATTAGTTAAATTATTTAGTATTCTATTACAATATTTTTTAATTTTATATATTTTGAAACTATATTTTACGTTAGTTATTTAGTATGTTGATGGAGTACTACACGATATCGGAATGATGTGAAATTTTTTAGACATGATATATAGGATAAGTAGCTTCAATCCATGGGTTCGTGAAAAACATTTTTGATAAATAGCTATATATATATATATATATAAATATATTATGATATGATATAGTATATACTAGAGTTAATAAAGTTGAAAAATTTTATGCATTTCTAAAGAAATTTATAATCTTCAATTTATTTGATGTAGGTTTTGGTTTAGACTTAAGTAGAATGAGAAGTAAAAAAATATATAAATTGAGATTTAAACAATGATTAAGATTATTAATGCATAAAACTGAAATTATCAACCCTAGGGATTGGTTTAGCGATGTAAGACATCGCTAAGTTCATAAGAGGGACGATCCACAATGGGAGGTCCCGTGTTCAAATCTCACTTATGCCAAATTCCCGGGGGTCAGCGCCAGCCACGTAGCAGGATTAGTCTCATCCTAAGGGTGAGAAAACTCGTGGTTATTAAAAAAAAAACTGAAATAAATTTCCAAAAAAAATAACTATTTTTAACTTTGGACCAAATTGAAATTTTAAACAAACAGACTCTCATTGGGTGTAATAATTATGTAGGAGTAAATTGCCAAATAAAATAAAAATTGAGAATTATAAGAATTAAATTTTACATATAAAATTTGCAATTATTTATTTTTCAAATGAGAAAATTTATAAAATTCTGGTCATTAAGCATTTTGTTATATAGCATATATGTGAGTATGGGCACGTCACTCATTGAAAATTTAGACAAGCGTCACCCTATTTTGGATAAACACTTAAATTAAAAAATAAATCCGTTTTTTTTAAAAATTTTTTTTATCAATACATTCTTTTCATATAAATCATTTTTTTGTTTTTATTTTAATTTTATATTTTAAATGAAAATTTAAAGATTTAATTGCACTCTTATTTTTTATATATAATTAGTGTAACTTAGTCCCCATATTTTATTTTATTTTTTGCATTATAGTCCCTATATTTTTTAATTGGGTGATGTTGGTCTTTTAATTTTCAAAATGTGTAAATCACGTTATTGGGAACAACAGAGCAAGTGACCCGATTTTTATATTTTAAAAAAATAAGAGACTATATGTGAGGAGCAATTAGAAATAGATGACCAAAATGGCACCCTCCTAGCCTCTTATAATATAGAGGTCAGGATGTTATTAAGGCAAACTTAAATTCAAAAGTAAATGACTTTGAAGTAAGAAATTATTTGACTTGTTTAGGAATAGGTTTTATTTCCCCTTTTTTTTTATTTTTTTGATTTGTTTCGTTCTCAATCTTGTCAACGTAATTAATATATATATCAGAATTCATTCTCAGAATTTCACTTTTCATATGTATTCAATTCTCTTTAACTGTCACAAGCACTATTTAACTCTTACTCGCATACACCAATTTTACACCCAGATAACTCCACTCTTTCTTCTTACATCCACACCTCTCAAGAAGGGTTTTTCTTGGTTGATTGTTGCCGGTCATCATCAATCTTTTAATTAATAAATTGTTCCTTTATAATCCTATGGAGGTAGGTGACACATCACACAAGAATAAGGATGATGGAAAGGATAGTAGCAATTTTGGAAAAGATTATGATGAAAAATTCTTTGAATGTAATATCTGTTTGGATTTGGCCAAAGATCCTGTGGTGACTACTTGTGGTCATTTGTTTTGTTGGCCATGCGTACATAAGTGGCTCACGCATCACCGCCATCATCATTCTGATTTCGATTAGGATTTGGGTCTTAAGTTATGTCCGATTTGCAAGAATGAGGTAATCATTGAAATAGTAACCCTAATATGTCACCCTGTTGTAGCGGCAGGAAATAATAGTTCTAACAAGAATGAGGAAAATGAAAATGAAACCAAAATCCCTCAAGGGCCTCCTTCTAGGCGTGTTCAATTTTCTTTAATGGAGATCGGTCGTCATGTTAATGAACAGAACAAAAGAGAAAGAACAGAGGGAACAAGTAACTATAACTCCTCTTCTCCTCTTCCTCTTTCTTCCATGCTAAGTAGTACTATTTTCACATCTCAAAGTTTAAGGACTGAGCAGAATGTTGAGGAGGGTTTGGTGGAGAATAATAATGATAATGCTAATTCTTCTGAGTCAGAGGATATTGAGCAATATTTCAATAGTAATAATCCGGTAAAAGATGAAGAACCTTCTTCAAGAGTGCCTCATAATGCTGATGTGGAGGAGGATAGTGGAGGACATTCTCCTGCTCACAACTGAACTCGTCATACAAAAAGTTTGTTGGATCTATCACTTGGGCCTTTGGTTGGGCCCATTCCCATTTTTAATTTATGTTTTTCCATCAATTTGGGCTATAAGCCCAGGGTTTTTTTGTTTGTTTGTTTGCATTGAGGCATATTTCCTCCAAGTGAAGTTCAATCAGTTCTCGAGGAACATGCATTCTTATGTCTCTATTGTTCTTCTTAATTTTATTTTGTTTTTTTTTTATAATTTTGTTTTTGTTCTCAATGAGCCTATTGTATTTGATCTGAGTGGACTATTTGATGTAGTACTGTATATAGGCCATTTGGGGTCCTTTCTTACTAGTATGTCGGTTTCTTCTTGCAGTTTTTACTCTTTTATTATTTTTGTGTGTCTTTTGTTCTTTTGTTCTTATGATGTATTGGGTTAGATTTTAGTAGAATAAGAAGTTAAAAAATATACAATCCGAGATTTAATCAATAGTTAAGATTATTAATGCACAAAATCGAGATCATATAAAGAAAGTAATTATTTTTAATTTTTGACCAAAATAAAATGTTAAATAAACAGCCTCTCATTTAATGTAATAATTATGCAGGAGTAAATTGCCAAATAAAATAAAAATTTAGATATATAAAATTAGATTTTCCATATAAAATATGTAATTATATATTTTTCAAATGAGAAAATTTATAAAATTCTGGTCATTAAGCATTTCGTTATATAGCATATATGAGAGTATGGGAATGTCACTCATTGAAATTTCAGACAAGCGTCACTTATTTTGGATTAACACTTAAATTAAGGGGTTGTATTGATTTAGGATTGTATGAGATTTTAAAAGATTTTTTTTGGGTAAAAAAATCTGTTGGTATTCAATCTATTACTTAAAAACAATCCACTAGTATTCAATCTAGATTTTCAAGACTTTAAAAAGAGTCCGTTAAAATCCATTGGTATTTGTTTGAGATTTCCTAGAACTTAAAAACAACCCATAGGTATTAAAAAATATAAGGATTTTAAGGGATTCTTTTATTAGATGGATTTTGACTAACTTTTAGTAGTATTTATAAATACCAAATCCATCAAACAATCTCACCCAAATTGAACGGATTTCATGTGACTTTTCAAGTGCTTCATTATCCCATAAGCATCCAAGCAATCAAATAACCTTTGTTTCTCTCTCTCACCTCTCCCCCCAACAAGCACAAAGTCATATATTTCTTCAAACCCAACTAGAAGCATCAAACGGTAGCGTTTCATTCCTATTTCGTTTTCTCATGACATGACTTTCTAGTTTTGATGCTCTGTTTTTGTGTGATTAACAAATAGCGAAAAACTAGTTTTTTAATTCTCTATTATGTTCACGTTAGCAATTATGAAAAAAAAAAACTAATTTTAAATAACGAGTACAAATTCCTTCTACCTCTAACTTCCATCATCTTGGTGAGATTGCAGAATCCCAACTCTCTATCACCCATTTGTGATTTGGCTCATTAATATTTAATTTTTTTAACTCATTAATATTTAATTGTTTAGTCATAACTTTCAGAAAAAATAAAAATTGTTTGGTTATTAAAAATACCTCGCGACTATTATTTAAAAATTATTTTCCAACGCAATTGGACGTTTGCTCATAGGAAATATATATTTTCTTTTGTCTAATGTTATCAAAAAATATGCAAATCATGTTAAAGGTATTAAAAAAATAATGTACTATTTATTTTGAAATTTTTAACTCGATTTTAATAATTTTTTAAATCGCAAAATTTTTTTAAGAGATCACGTACTATACACTACATGAATAAGGTGTTTTTCAAAATTAAAATGAAAACAAGATTTTTAAATTACTTAAATTAATTGAAGTTTTTTGAAAATAATATATTATTCACTTTGAAGTTTCTAGTGCAATTTAAATAATTTTTAAAAGTACAACAATTTTTTAACAAATCGTGTATTATATATTTGAATAATAGAGAGTTTTTTTAAATAAAAATAAATTACATTTTTTAATTTAATTAATTTTTTTAAGTATTTTAAAAAATAATTTATTATTCACTTTGAAGTTTAATTTCTAGCTCAATTATAATAATTTTTAAATTTACAACAATTTTTTTAGAAATCGTGTATTATACAATAGAAGAATAATTCAAAATAACAATGAAAATACATTTTTTAATTTAACTAAATTTTAAATTTTTTAAGAAAACAATGTATTATATTCACTTTGAATTTTTTAGCTCAATTACAATAATTATTAGAATTGTAACAATTTTTTATGAGATCGTGTACTATACAATAGAAGAATAAGATGTTTTTCAAAATTAAAATGAAAAAATAGTTTTTTAAATTACTTAAACTAATTGAAGTTTTTTTTGAAAATTGTGTATTATTCACTTTGAAGTTTCTATCACAATTTAAATAGTTTTAAAAATTGCAACATTTTTTTAAGAGATCATGTAATATATACACTTGAAGAATAAGATGTTTTTCGAAATAAAAATGAAATCACATTTTTTAACTTAATTAATTTTTTTAATTTTTTTAGAAAATAATGTATTGTTCACTTTGAAGTTTAGCTCAATTACAATAATTTTTAAAATTACAATAATTTTTTAAAAGATCGTGTACTATATACACTAGAAGAATAAGATGTTTTTCGAAATAAAAACGAAAATATGATTTTCAAATTACTTAATTATTTGAATATTTTAGAAAACAATATATTTCTCACTTTGAAATTTCTAGCTCAATTCACATATATTTTTCTATTTTTTAAATTGGATCAATTTAAAAAGAGATATGTACTATACATTTGAAGAAGAAAAGGCTTTTCGAAATAAAAATGAAACTGCATTATTTAAATTAATTAAGTTATTTTAATTTTCTCATCATATATAAGAAGTTTATGAAGTCTTGCAGAGTTTATAAAGTCCATATAGTCCACAAGGTCTCACAGAGTCTATGATACAAATCCATTAAAATACTAACTTAAAAATTCTTGAAGTTCTTGCATAATTCTTAAAAGTCATGAAGATCCTATAAAGTCTTTTAAAATTTATAGACTTTTTTTAGCTTAAAAAAAAGTCTTTTAAAATCCTAAACCAATACATCCCCCTAAAAAATAAATCAGTTTTTTTTTTTTTAATTTCATCTTCTGATTTTTTTCATATAAATTATTTTTTAGTTTTTATTTTAATTTTATATTTTAAATGAAAATTTAAAGATTTAATTGCATTCTTATATTTTATATATACAATAAAATTAGTGTAACTTTATCCCCATATTTTATTTTATTTTTAGTATACTAGTCCCTATATTTTAATTGGGTAATGTTGGTCCTTCAATTTTCAAAGTGTGTAAATCAGGTTCTTACCCTTGCCCACTTATCAACCCAATTGTTACATAAATTTGACATGGCGTTACAAATAATAATAATAATCAAAATAACAATAACTAAATATAAATATTATAATAAATAAAAAAACTAGAAAAATATATTTTGGCCTTCTTCACCTTCCCCTCTCCCTCCCACTCATACCCTAGCCTAGTCGCCACCCAAATATCCAAATACACATTTGTCCCTCCAAATTAACGGCACCGTCTATCTCTCTAGTCATCGTCGACCTCCATCACTCTACCATTTCTTTCATTCGCCGATTTTCTCATCTCTGTTTTCTCCCAAGACAGTAACGGGGTTTCAATCATTTGGGCTCGGGTTGCGGTGGCAACTGTGTAGTGGCGGTGGCGGCGACCGAGAAGAGGAAGGGGCAATTAGGGTTTGATATTTAATTTAGGGTTATGTTAAATAGTATCCTAAGGGCACTTGTTAAGATGTAATAAATACACCTTTTTAAATGATTGGAGTTATTATAAATAACATTCATTAAGTAGTTTTCAAGTTTCGAAACATTAAAGTCTACTATTTTAAATAAAATATTACTATTTTTGTAATCTTAAGTAGTATCCTTAGGACATAGTTTATCATTTTCCTTTAATTTATTATATTGTTATGTTTATATTTTTTATTATATTTAAAAAATATTATTATTATTTGAGTGTCAAATAGACTTCCGTTATGAATTTGATGAAAAGGGAACAACAGAGCAAGTGACCTGATTTTTATATTTAAAAAAAATAAGGGACTATATGTGAGGAGCAATTAGAAATAGATGATTAAAATGGCACCCTCCTTATAATATAGAGGCCGGGATGTTATTAAGGCAAACTTAAATTCAAAAATAAATGACTTTGAAACAAGAAATTATTTGACTTGTTTAGGAATAGGTTTCATTTCTCGCTTTCTCAATTTCTTTGATTTGTTTCGTTTCCAATCTCGTCAACGTAACTGATATATACGTCAGAATTCATTCTCAAAATTTCACTTCTCATCTATATTCAATTCCCTTTGACCGTCGCAAGCACTAATTAACTCTCATTCACATACACCAATTTGACGCGCAAAACACTTCACTCTTTCTTCTTCCATCTACACCTCTCAAAAAGGGCTATTTCTTGGTTGATTGTTGCCTATCATCATCAATCTTCTAATTAATAAGTTGTTCCTCCACAATCCTATGGAGGAGGGTGACACATCACACAACAAGAAGAATGATGAAAAGGGTAGTAACAGTTTTGGAAAAGATTATGATGGGAGATTCTTTCAATGTAGTATCTGTTTGGATTTGGCCAAAGATCCTGTGGTGACGGCTTGTGGTCATTTGTTTTGTTGGCCATGCCTGCATAAGTGGCTCACGCATTGCCGTCATCATCATTCTGATTACGATTGGGATTCGGATCTCAAGTTATGTCCGATTTGCAAGAATGAGGTGATCGTTGAAAAAGTAACCCCAATATGCCACCCTGTTTTAGCTACAGGAAATAGTAGTTCTAACAAAAATGAAGAAAATAGAAATGAAACCAAAATCCCTACAAGGCCTCCTGCTAGGCGTGTTCATTTTTCAATAAAGGAGATCAGTCGTCATCTTAATAAACAGAACAAAAGAGCAAGAACAGAGAAAATATAAGTAACTGTAACTCTTTTTCTCCTCCTCTTACTTCTTCCTTGCTAAGTAGTACCATTTTCACATCACAAGGTTTAAGGACGGAGCTAAATGTTGATGAGAGTTTGGTGGAGAATAATAATGAAAATGCTAGTTCTTCTGAGGCATAGGATATTGAGCAATATTTCAATAGTAATAATTCAGTAGAAGATGAAGAACCTTCTTCAAGAGTGCCTCATGATGCTGATGTGGAGGAGGATAGGAGGACATTCTCCTGCTCACATCTGAACTCATCATACAAGAAGTTTTCTGGCTATATGACTTGGGCCTTTGGTTGGGCATGTTCTCATATTTAATTTCTGCTTTTCCTTCACTTTGGACTATAAGCCCAGTTTGCTTTTTTTTTTTTTGTGTGTGTGTGTTTGTTTTGTTTGTATAATATATTGAGGCATATTTCCTCCTGGTGAAGTTCAATCCGTCCTCACGGAATCTGCACTCTTATGTCTCTACTGTTTCTCTTAATTTTGTTTTGTTCTTTGTTTTTTAGGATTTTTTGTTTTGTTTTGAATGAGTCTATCGTACTTGATCTTAATGGACTATTTGATGTAGTAGTGTGTATAGGCCATTTGGGTCCTTTCTTGCTAGTATGTCTGTGTTTTTTTGGCAATTATTACTCTTTTATTATTTTTGTGTCCCTTTTGTTCATAACCCCTCGCAGATATTGATTGAACCTCACCGTATGACACAACACATTAGTATTTTAATGTTATTTTTAAAAAATTAATTATAAAAATTATAAAATTGGGTCTTCAAAAAAATTATTTATCAAAATGGATCTTTTGACTGTTCACACAGTTTTTTTAAAATTGAATTCCCTGAGTGCCACGTTAAAGCATTCCATTGAGTGGCGCCTACTCGGAAGCACCATTCAAAGAAGTACTGCCACATAGCCGAACTATTTAAAAAAAAGCAAAAAGCATTTAAAAAAAGAAAAAACAAGAAAACTCAAGTGCCAATGGCGAGGCGCCTAGTGGCCCGGCCCTTGGTTGTTGCCCCTAGGTAGAGGCGCAATACAAAAAAAAATAAAAAAATACTTTTAAATATATTAAAAAATAATATTTTGAAAATAATACTAAATTATAAAAAAATAATTAACATTTTAAAAGTTATTTTAATTACTTAAAAATATTTTGCAATATTTAAAAATTGTTTAAATATAGAACAATATTAAAAAACAATACTTTTAATCTATAAAAAATAAAAAATACTAAAAAATATTTTAAATAATGTTAAAATATAAAAAAATTTAAAAAATAGTTTTAAATTTTTAAAACTAATATTAAAAAATATTTTAATATATTATTAATTATTCTAAAAATATAATTAAATATATAGAAAAAACTTTAAATTATAAAAATAAGAAAAAAAATTCAGATAATAAATTTAAATATAAAAAATAATAGTAAATATTCAAAAATTAATTTTAATTACTAAAAAATTTTTATAATACTACAATAATTTTAAAATATTTTAAAAATATTCAAATATTGTTTAAATAAAGAAAAGTATTGAAAAATAATACTTTTAAATTATTAAAAAATAAAAAATTTAAATATTAAAAAATATTTTACAATATTGTAGATATTTTAAAAATGTTTTTAAATGATTTTTCAAAAATATATATTTTAAATCAATATTCAAAAAATTGCCGCGAACAATATTCATCTCTCATACATCAATCTTAAGAAATTAAATTCAATCAATATATATCGATGTGAAACAACTTACCCTTTGATCTATTATTAGATATATTAAAATATTTGTTTACTATTTTTTTTTAGAATTTAAAATTATTTTCTATATATTTAAATATATTTTTAGATAATTAGTAATATTGTAAAATATTTATTAATATATTTTTAATTTAAAACTATTGTTTTTCAATATTTTTCTATATTTTAACAATATTTGAAATATTGTAAAATGTTTTTTTAGTATTTTTTTATCTTATTATAATTTAAAAGTATTGTTTTTTAATATTGTTCTTATTATGTTAACAATTTTTAAATATTTTGAAATATTTGATAATGAGTAAAGCACCACATAGGTCCCCAACTTTACAACGAAAGTTCACCTAGTCCATGACTTTCATGAGAGATCACTTAGGTCCCTTACTTTGTCCAACGCTATTCAGTTAGATCCCTAACGTTAACCACCGTTTTAACTCCGTTAACAGAATTTCAAATCAGCCCATGTGTTTGTATCAAAAGTTCAAATTAGTTCTTATATTTATTAATAAAAGTTCAAATCAGTCCATGTGTTATTATTAAAAGTTTAAATAAGTCTCTATCTTTATTATTAAAAGTTCAAGTCAGTCCCTATGTTATTTTTGTTAACGGTGTTGAAATGGTGGTTAACGTCAGGGATCTAAGTGAACAACGTTGGACTAAGTCAGGGACCTAAGTGAAGTCTCATGAAAGTCAGGGACCTATGTGAACTTTCGTTGTAAAGTTGGTGATCTATCTGGTAATTATTTCATTTTTTAATATTACTTTTTATTTTTTATAAATTTAAAATTATTTTTTTAATATTGTTCTTTATTTTCACAATATTTGAATATTCTTAGAATATTGTAAAATTATTGTAATATTGTAAAATAATTTTAGTAATTAAAATAATTTTTTAACATTGAATATTATTTTTTATAACTTTTTTAAAATATATTTAAAAGTATTTTTTTTAGTATTGCTCCTTTACTTAGGCGCAACACTCGAGAGCCGCGCCAGTTGGCTCCTCGCCATTAGTCCTGGGGTTTTTTCTTTATTTTAAAGGCTTTATTTTTTGTTTTCTTTTTAAAAACCTAATGTTGCTATGTTGCAGCACCTCATTGGATCGCACCTCCCAATCGGCACTACTTAATGTAATGCTGTCACGTGGCACCCAGGGATTTTGTTTTTAAAAAGACGGCATGAACAGTAAAAAGATTTATTTTGATAAAAAAATTTTAGAGACCCAATTTGATAATTAATTTAAAAAAAATATTATTTTGGTAAAAATGCCCAACACACTCGCATTCTTTGAATTTGATCTGTTGTTTATTCTTTGAATGTGTGATGAGACTTTGAGAGTGATTTCTCCGGTATTATCTTAAAGTAAGAAATAAATTTATTCTTTTATGAAATTCTATTCACCTGTTGATATGTGGTTTAAGTGGTCAATTTTAAATAATTTAAGTCAAGTTTAAAATATTACAAACAAATTTCTAACATTAACAATAATATTTTTTAAAATTTAAACACGGTTTACCTTAACTCTCTCATCATCTTTTTTTTATAATAAAATTGTGGGAGATATTGCTTTCGCAATCCTAGGGGATTGAGCATTATGGTTATTCATTCTCCCAACAAGTGCGTTATTGCTTTAATCTAGAAACTAGCCAAACTGTCCCGCCCTATTGCTTTCTCTAGAAAATCCATCAATCCATTTTCTTCAAACCCACATCTTACCCGAGTCACCTCCACTTCAAATATCAACTTAATTCAATTTTTTATCTATTTAATTCTTATAATAATTTAACTTTCAAAAATACATATTCTTTTCTAATTGAATTAGTTTATATTATCTAAATTACATATCATTTTATGTTATTTTTATTATATACTAAATAAATTTTAATTTATTACTAATTTAAGAAAAATTTAGTCATTTTATGCTATTTTATATTTATCTCTTCTCTTATTTCTAATTAATCAAATAAAAGAAGGGAATCACCTAATTTTCTTTTCTATTTTATTCTCTTCTTGTATTATTTAATTTCTTACTCATCTCTTTCCTTTTTCTTTCTTTCCTATTTTTTCTCTTGGTCATATGAAATATGAAAAGGTATATATTTTAAATACCCTTTCCTATTTGATTTATTTAAGTTAAAATTTTGTTAACTCATATTTATATCTTTTATATATCTCAAATTTTAAAAATTTTAAAAAGGAAAAAAATTGTAAGAAAATAACAATTTAATAAATGTATAATTTTTATAATAAAAAATAAAAAATTCTATTTTTTTAATAATATTTACATATCAATACTTTGATTTGATTAGTTATGAAATATTTTTTAAAATTAAAAAGGAGTGACATTATCCATTTTGGAGTCGCATTAGCCCTACTCTATTTTTTGGTTATAGGAAAGTAGTACATCCGGGAATCGAACTCCGTATCCACACACACATGTCCCTATACGCTCAATCGCCCACCAACTAAGTTACGTGACTGGGACGCATTAGCCCCACTCTATATCATACAATCTTTAATATATTTTACTTTTTTTTTTATTTCTTTTCATTATTATTTTATTGGATTTCGCTTCTCTTATGTGAGTGAATGTGTAAAGTAAGAAAGTAAGAGTGAATCCACTATTCATTTTAAGTCAAAGTTATGAGATATCATAATTCAAATTAAGTGTTTATACATCATTACCTTTTTATTTTTCACATATACTCGTTTTAGAAGAGTTAAATACTACTCTCTCCATTCCTATTTACAAGTCTCTTCTAACTAATTCACACATCTTAAAAAAATTATTTAATGTTATTGGATTTAACAAAAGTTATGTTGACTTTCTAAGACTACCCTTATTCAATTCTTTTGGTTTCACTATTCTCTCTCTTCACATTCTCAATCCACTTCAAATGAAGCAATGCTATTGATTGACACTATTATTTAAAATGGTAAGGTCATAAAATATCACAAGGGTATATGACGAAAACAAATAATTAATGATTCACATATTTTAAAATGTGACTTATAAATAAAAACACAAAAAACTTATAGAAAATGACTTATAAATAGGAACAAAAGTAGTACTCCTTCCGTCCCAATACGTGAGATCCTCTAGACAAAAATCACAAGAACTAAGAAAATTAATCAATCTAAGTAAAATCAATAAATTTGTCCAATAATTTGTATTATTTTCCAAAGTTACCCTTCAATTAATAAAACTAATAACATTATGGTACTTTCTATGTGTTATCTCTATCAAGATGGCATCATGCCTTCTTATTTAATCAAATTAAAAATTTTACATGAGGCAATCATAAATTCAAGTAAGTTATATTTTTCATTAAATTATTTAGATTTAAATTGATATAAATTTGATTTTATTTTTTAATCTAGTATTTAGTTTTTATTTTTAATTAAATGCTTATATTTTGGTTATATTATTAAATGTGTATTTGACCTTTAATTAATTAAAGAAAAGATTTTATTAATTGAAAGATAAATTAATTAATTGTGAATATTATAATAAATAAAATATAATAAAAGTATTATTTTTTTTTCTTAAACTTTACACCAAAATTTAGTTTGATTTTTTTTTTCATTTGAGCTCCTTTACTTATTTTTGTTTCATTAAATAATTAATAAAAATGTAGAAAGTAGTTGTTGAAGGTGAGAAAGAAGAAGTCAATGATAAAAACATATTATTGTGGACATTCTTGCTAATTATTTATCAACAAAATTTAATAGAAAATGATCATATTATACTGATAAGATAAATTACTAATATGAAGAAAAAATAAAAGAATTAAATTAAAATTTGAGATAAAGTTATGAGATTAAAATATGAATTTAGCCATAAAATTAGTTATAATATTATTCTACAAATTTTTCAAGTGAAAATTCATAAAATAATACAAAAACAAAAAATGTTTCACAAATAAATTTTATAAGTAAATATCACTTAAATAATATTTATATTTTAGTTTTATGTTAATTGTTATATAATTTTTAATTAAAATTTTAATTAAGAAATGTATAATTTAAATATTATTTTCATATAAATAGTTAGTACACCCTATGCACAAATATTAATTCTTTGTATCACATTCTTCTAAGTCTTATCGTTTGTTTCCGGTTCAATTATTAATTATTTACGTTCAATTATTTTGAAAATATAATTCACTTCAATTACTTGTATCTCGGGGCTTGATGCAAATGGTAGGCCTAAGATGCTAGAAGTAACTAATACTTGAGTCTTAAGCAAACATTAGGCCTAAAAGAACGTGACCTAGGTAACTTATACTCCAGCTTGAAGCAAACAGTAGACCTAGAAGAATTACATAATAATAAAATGTAAATAATTGATAATTATACTTAAAACAAATGATATGACTTAGAAGAATGTGACACAAGTAACTGATACTAGAGTATAGGGACGACAATGTAATATTGAAATGTGTATTAACTATTTATGTGAAAATAATATTTAAATTTTACATTCTCTAATTAAATTTTTAATTATTAATTATATAACAGTTAACATAAAATTAAAATATAATTATATTATTTAAGTGAGATTTATTTGTGTTGAATTTGTAAAATTTATCTGTGAATCATTTCTTTTTTTTTTTGTGTTATTTTATAAATTTTCATTTGAAAAATCTTTATAATAGTATTATCATATTTTTTATTTTCAAATTCATATTTTAGTCTCATAACTTTATCTCAAAGTTTAATTTGGTCCTTTAATTTTTTTTCTTGACATTATTAATTTATCTTTTCAATATCATATCATCATTTTGTATTTTTATTGATAAATAATTAACGCCCGCAATAATATTTGTTTATCCTTATCTTTTTTTTCTTACATCCAGCAACTATTTTATACATTTTTTTTAATTATTTCATGAAATAAAATGAAGCAAAAATAAATGAGCCAAAATGAAAAAAAAAGAAAAAAATCAAAATGAAATTAAAAGCTTTCTTTAATTAATTAAAGCTCAAACACACATTTAATAATGTAACAAAAATATAAATATTTAACTAAAAAAATAGAAACATACATTTCAGATTAAAAATAAAAACTAAATGAGTAAAGCACCACATAGTTCTTCAACTTTACAAGAAAAGTTTACGTAGGTCCCTGACTTTTGCGGGAGTTTACTCATGTCCCTAACTTTTGCGGGTGTTTACTCAAGTCCCGGACTTTGTCTAACGTTGTTCAGGTAAGTCCTTTACATTAACCACCATTTTAACATCGTTAACAGAAATCCAACGTGGCATTTAATGTGCCATGTTGGATAAAATGATGTCGTTTTTTTAAAAAAACATACACACACATAAAATGTGGTATTTAAAGTTCAGATTTGTTCATGTGTTTGAATTAAAAGTTCAAATCAGTCCCTATATTTATTAATAAAAGTTCAAATCAATACATGTGTTATGTATCAAAAGTTCAGTTAAGTCCCTACGTTTTGTCCAACGTGGCACGTTAGTCAGAGACTTAAGTGAACTCTCATGATGGGTAAACTTTTATTGTAAAGTTGAGAACCTATGTGGTAATTATTTCAAAACTAAATATTAAATTAAAAAATTAAGTTTATATTCTTTTTATATGATAAAATCAAATCGAGTTTATATCTATTCAAATCTAAATAATTTAATAGAAAATATGAGTTAATTAATTTTTGATTGTTTGATATCAATTTTTTTATTTGATTAAATAAAAAGACAGGATGTCATCCCGATCATGAGAAACCACATAATATTATATGAGTTTTTTTAACGTGTGCGCGCAGGTTAAACAAGTTGATATTATATATTAACTTTTCATTTAACTAGTCTTCTCCAATCACCATAATTTTCTCATTATCTTAAGATATTTATTGACTTAAAAAAAACAAGTTGATATTATATATTATCTTTTCATTTGAGTAAATAAGTATATTTATGTAAAAAAATTTAAATGTGCACTAAGAGAGTTAATGTTGTTCTCCTTTTGTTTCCCTGGGTCCCACTCTGTCCAGCTCATACATATCACATTCACACACACACTCACACAATACTCTCACGTACGGACTGTATTTCACTTATCATTCACTCACTCACACATTCACTTGTATTTCTCTTTTTCTTGCCCATCTATGGAGGGTGAGACTTCACAGGAGAAGGAGAAGGAGAAGGATTTCTTTGAATGTAGTATCTGTTTGGATTCGGTCACGGATCCTGTAGTAACTCCTTGCGGTCATTTGTTTTGTTGGCCATGCCTACATCCATGGCTCTTTCCTCGTGGTCGTGGTCGTGATTCCGATGCAACAGAATGTCCAGGTGCAACAGAATGTCCAGTTTGCAAGGGAGAAATAACTGTTAAAACTCTTACCCCGATATGTGGCCGTTCAGAAAACAACAGCAATGCCGGTGGTCCAAAACAGAAGAAGCTCACTCGCAAAAACAAAATTCCTCCAAGGCCTCAAGCAAGGCGTGTTGAGAATCAGAGAGATGTATCTACACTCTCAATGGAAGAGATTCTTCAGCAGCGTACAACAGCGAGAACAACCTCGTTGCTAAGTATGTTTTTGACATCTCGAGGTATGCGAGGTGAGCAAAATGATGACGATGGTGATGAGGAGGGTGATGAGGTTGTGGGTTTGGAACAGAACAACGTTAATGCTTCTGAAACAGAGGATGTTGAAGCATATTTGGTTAGCAACGAAGAAGAAGAAGAAGAAGAAGATGGAGAAGAAGGTGGTGACAGAGATTCCGGGATTGAAGCGGAAACTAGTGCGGAAATTTGATTAACGGCACTATCATTCTTGTCTCCATCCACAAGCCAGAAGACTGAGAATACAAAACGACGCTTCAGCAGATTCTCGTTCTCGAGGTCACAGACGTTTGAACTCATCAGTATTGAGGCCCACTTCTGTTTTTTTTTTACTTCATTTGTTCACTTTTTTTGTAATCGCTGGGCCTAGCCTATAATTACTTGCTCTATTTTTTTTTTTTTGTGTGTGTAAATTAATTAGTTGCTCTTATTGTTGTGTGCTTTTTATTGTTAGTTTTTCTACATGTGTTTGGTTTTCCTTTATTTTGTTGTACTGATATTACACCAATTATGAAATTCGAGGTATATTCCTTTTTTTAAGCAAAAATTAAAAAGTATTTTGTTTAGTTTGATTCACGATATTTCATGATTTTAGTTTATTGAAATTTAAAATATATATTTTGTTTGTGTATTTTGTAAATAAAACTTTTCGTTTCATAGTTTTTCATACAATGAAAAAATTAAAGAATATAGAAATTTAATTTTATATTTTAGTACATTATAAATTAACAAAAACAAATAGCAAATAATCAAATTTAAAATTATTCAATATGCAAATATGACATTCACTGTAAATTAAAATTTTATAAATATATAATTTTTAAGATGACAGCTGGTTTGAAATGAATGAAAAATATGAAGATTATAATTATTTAAAATACATAGTTATTCCTGTTCAAAAAATAAAATCAAATACATAGTTATAAAAAATTATGTTTTGATCAAATAACATGTTATGTTCTTTAATTTCTTGTCATTTTCCAAAACTTTCACTCTACTAGCTTATTATATGCTTCCATCTTTAAACTCTCAAATCTCAATTTTTAACTTTCAACTAGTTGAATTTCAACTAATTTAGCTCCTAGTTTTACTAAACATAACTTAAGTTTTAAGCATGAAAACAGAGGATTCGGATTTATTGCTGTTACAGCAGCATGTTATTCCCGATCTAATGGTTATAATAATAACAACATACTTTTTATTTTATCATTTTTCTTTAAAATAAAAAAATAAAAGGCTAAAATTAACACACGTCACTACAGCGTGGTGTTACAGCACCAAATCCATTTCCTGAAAACGAATAAGAGCCAACATGCCTTTCACGCCCTCAATCCCTCAATGGAAGAACTTTTCTCACTTGTTTCGAAAGTCGAGATTTAGGCTTGATTTTGCAGAAACTGATCATTTTTTTAAAAGTTAAAATGATGCTAAATTGTAATCTTATTTCTTAAATTGCTTTTTTCGGAGGTTTTACTTGAATTTTTGAATTATTTCTACTTGTAGGTCATTTAAAACATGTGAAAAAAGCTCGTATAACTGTTACAGGATGTGAAAATGGAACTATCATAAGAAATAGTCATTAATATTATCAAATAAAATAAAGGGTAAATTGTAATAAACCCCCTTGAAATTTGGGGAAATTGCACTCCACCCCAAACTTCACCAAAATCAGCACTCCGCCCCATTTTTTTAACCGTTTACTGTTGATTGCTGGTCTAGCTAATGTTTCTGTCGTTCACATCTGTTACATCTACAAAGATATCCATTTGTTAACTTTAAAAACTATTTTTAAGGCTGATGTAGGAAACTTGCGGGGAAAAAACGTTAGTTAACTGCTATATTGCTAACCTTTATGTCATGTCAGTTCGTCACGTATACAAGTTTTGGACCCTCCATTAACATTAAAAATTATTTTTAATACTTATGTGATAGATTGACGGGCCAAAAATGCTAGTTAACTGACCAAAATGGGGTGGAGTGCTAATTTTGATGAAGTTTGTGGTGGAGTGCTAATTTTGATGAAGTTTGTGGTGGAGTGCAATTTTCCCAAACCTCAAGGGGAGTTATTGCAATTTACCCCAAAATAAATACTTCTTTCGGTTCTAACTATAAGTCACTTTCTATTTAGAAAAATTATTTGGTCCTAAATATAGACCACTAACTAACTTATAATGTATAATTTTCCTTTTTGTTTTTTCTACAATTTTCAAAAATTCAATTAATAATGGAGAGAGAAAGATGGTGAAATAACATAGAAGGAGTTGTTAATAAATTAAAACATTCATTACACATTTATTTAGGGGTATAGTTGAAAAAACCTTATTTTTCTAGACAAATTTAATGAGTTAACTTTCATTCTTTGATACCGGTAATTCAGTTTAAAGAGACTTATATTTAGGACGAGTAATATTATAACCTCTTAAAAATCTTTCTACTTATCTTACTATTACCATACAAGGTATGAAATTAAATACATTTTCAATCTTGAAACCACAAAGAACATTAAAAATATTTTTTAATGAATAAGTTGAAGGATTTGTAAGAACATAGAGTAGGAGGATTTAGAATTTTACTCATTTAAAAATGGAGGGAGCATAAGTCATTTCTAACCAAATTACCAGAAATAAAAATTAACTCATTAAATATTTAAAAATAATAATTCCCGATGATTTGGTTATAAGTTATATAGCCTTAAAGTCCTAAATCCACTATCAATTGATAACTACCAAAATCATTTACATCTTTAAACCTTTACCAAAGAGAACTACAAGCGTTTAAACTTTAGTAAAAACATCTTTCATGTAGATAGATGAAATAACATGCCAAACGCCCTTAATCTAGGTTTTCAACTTTTACCTATTTTATATAGTGTGTTTGGATTGACGTTGAATCACGTCAAATTACGTTAAGATAAATAAATCAATGGTTGAGATAAATTTGACACATAAGTCGAGACAGATCCAATAAACGCAACAAAAAGTAGCATTGAAGTGAATCTAGGTTAACGTAAATCCACTTCTATCCAAACAGACACATGCTAGTCTTACCAAATATACCCTAAATTTTAAGCAAGAAAACGGATAAGAACGAATCCACCTTTCATGCATTCAATCCCTCAATGAAAAAACTTTTCTCATTTGTTTAGAAAGTCGAGATTTTGGCGTTATCTAGCAATTTATCTTTTTTTTTTCAAAGTTAAAATGGTCCTCAGTTGTAATTTCATTTTAACTTAAACGTCTTTTTTTGGAGGTTTTTACTTCTTTAGTTTTTGAATTCTTTCTTCTTGTAGGTCATTTAAGACACCCGGAAAATGCTCGAGTAAAGGATGTGAAACGGAATTATCATAAATTCAAAATTTATTGCCATTAATAGACAATTAAACAATATATATACTCAAATTAATGTATTCTATTGATGAGTTTACTCTTTAGTATAAACATTTTGACTTTTTTATTACTGAAACATTTAGTCATAAGTTTATGTTTGTATATAAGTACAGAAAATAAATGTATAAAAATACCGTAGACCTTAAAGTTGTTAGTGTATGTCTACAATGCTTAACTAGCAAAATAATTCTGTTAGAAAAAGTCTATAACAATGATACTAAGTCTAATAACCATTTGCCTAAGTTAAAATACAGAATAATAGAAGCAAATCATGTTTGAGCAAAATTTATTTATTATGAGTAACAAAACTCTCTCTCAAACTATTTAATGTATTACAACTGTATATCTAGAGCTTAAAAATAATTTTGTACTAATTAATCTACTCGTATTATGATTTTTAGTAGCTCACCTCTAATAATGAAAAAAGAAGAAGAAGAGAGAAAACCGTTCGAGTGGTGGAAAAATGGCACAGACACATACACAATAAATTTCGATTAAACAACATTTACATAAATATTTAATAAAAGTTTTACTTAATTATAATATTGATTAAATATATATTTATATGATAAATATTTATTGCGTTCATACCCGAGCTTATTAAAGAAATATGTATATTATATGTGTTTGTTTTTCTTTATTTTCAATGTTTTTCTTAAAATGGCTTAGCTTGTTTTTAATTATAAAGAAAATTGCAAGTTCATGTAGATGAGATGAGGATTGTAAGTGTGGGGCGGATTTTAACATACATCACGTCCTAAGTGGTATACGGTTTACTACGTGAAAAAATGTATACAAAACTCAACCGAAAATGTTTAAAATAATAATAAATTATGTATTTGGTATATATGTATACCTCTTTTATTTTTTTTTGCTATAATTAATTAAATAATATGGTACCCCATTTTAAAAGTGGTGAATGTTAAAATTCACCCCAGTTTAAAAGGAAAAAAATAAAGAGGTATACATACATACAAAATACATAATTTATTATTATTTTAAACATTTTCAGTTGAGTTTTGTATACATTTTTTCATGTGGTATACCGTATACCACTTAAGACGTGGTGTATGTTAAAATCCGCCTAAGTGTGGAGATGATAAATGCGTCTATGGATGTAGCACTCGGCATGTAACCCGGACTGAAATGGTAGCTCAGGCCTCTAATTACACAAATCACCCTTTCTCTCTCTACCTTTCCTCTTCTTATTTTTTTTCCTACCAAATACCAAATTTACCCCTGTTAGTTTTGGCCCCACACACTCCTCTCCCCCTCTCTATCTTCACCTAGGAGTTTCTTCCTCCCCTTAAAAGTTCACTGTCTTTGTCTGAGCATCAAAAACAAAAAGAGAAGCAAAGAGAAGACAAGGGCTTATTCCTATAAACCACTCGGTCTCTCACTCTTTTCATGTTTCTTTTTATCTCTCCTCTCTTTCACAGTTCAACCTCTGTCTAGCTAGCTTTCTTCTGAAATTAGTGAGAGAAAAAGAATTGTCGTTCTCTCAAGTCTCTGAGTTCTAACGTCTAAACGACATTCTAATAAGTCATAAACTCCATCTCATGTTTCTGGTCTCTGAGGCTAAGGAGTAAGAACAAATAAAAAAGGTAGCATTTTTATTTCTCTCAGAGATCCGTCCGAGGTTTTTTTTTTTTTGATTATTCATGTATTAATTGTCGTTAATCAGTGAAAATGATTATGGGGAGAAGAAACTCCAACAACAATGAGGAAGCTATTGTAGAAGTTGAAACAGAGGCATTAAAAGAAGAGGAAGAAGCTAGAGCTAGTTTGAAGAAGGGGCCTTGGACCCAAGAAGAAGATTCAATTTTGATAGAGTATGTGAAGAAGCACGGGGAAGGGAATTGGAACTATGTGCCGAAGAATTCCGAGCTAATGCGCTGCGGAAAGAGTTGTAGACTTAGATGGGCCAATCATCTTAGGCCTAATCTCAAAAGAGGTGCATTTTCTGATGAAGAAGAACGAATCATCATCGAACTTCATGCTAAGCTCGGAAACAAATGGGCTCGAATGGCTGCACAGGTATCTTCTCCTATAGTTGTGTGTATGAGGTTTCAAATTGTGTTTACAATTGTGTTATGATTATAGTCTTGTTGCTTTAAATGCAGTTATATGTGACTCAGATGTGGTCATTGTGGATTTCCAGTCCTTCATGTTATGATCATAGTTGTGATTACCAAGTCCTTGATGTTGCGGCAAAATGTTACAGAGAGAAACCTTATTTAAAACCTTTGTATAAAATACACAAAAAAATTGTTTTATTATCTAGGCTTCAAATCAAGGTTCACTCTGTGACATGAGACAAAAATTAAGGTTTTAGTAGTCACTAAAACTCATATCTGACCGTGATTGGAGTTTGCAATACCCGCATCAAACTATAACCGCAAAGTGCTCTTTAAACCTTGTTCATAGTTAAAAAATCATTTATCATTTTTTATGTTTGTGGTTTGTGTTCATGTCATCATTTCGCCTCTGTGTTTGATCTGTTTGTGGTTTTTAGTACAATTATTTTTTTTTTGTATTGAAAGTGAACTTCCATTGATTTGTTTTATCTTGTCTTCTATTGTGGAATATCTTTGACTCTCCTGGTTAAGATGGTGTATGTGTTTTCATATATTCTTTCTAGTTTCTCTTGTTGAATATAATTATAATTTGTGTCCAAAGAAATGATAATCGGGTTTTCTATACCATTTTTTTAGCTTTTGATTTTAGTTTTGTGCATAAAAACTTGTCATTTTTGTCACCATAATTTTCTATGGACCCACTCTCTCAAAGCTCAATAGCTTTATTGTCTCTATGCAATTTCATGATTTAATTTGCTCCTTTTACATGTTCGTATCTCCATCCAAAACATGTTCTTCCTTGTTTTATTCAGTTGCCAGGGAGAACCGACAATGAAATTAAAAATTTCTGGAATACCAGAGCAAAAAGGCGCGTCAGAGCAGGGTTATCTGTTTACCCTCCTGAAATGGAACAGCTAGCAACTTTTCACCAGATCCAACGACAGAAAGAGAAGGAATTATCGAAACAAAAAACTTACTCACTATCACCAACATCATTTTCGTTACTCCTTACTTCTTGTTACCCTCACAATCCAACTGACCCAAACAATCCTCATCCTATGGATTGTTACACACCATCATCTTCCCTTTCTCCTTATGTATCAACCTCATGCAAATTTTTCAACCAGAGTTCTACTCTGGATGGTTCTGCTATGGTAATGGATCATTCACATGATTACCAGTTTGATCCGGGATTAGTTGTGAAGAATACGCATGGTTCGACAACCCCAGCTTCATCGCATGCAAGTGGTGTTGATGGCTTGATGGGTGCTTCTTCGAGTGTTGTTAACACTGACTACTATGAAGTTTCACCGTTACTATCGCCTCCGCGAAACAGTGGGTTGTTGGATGCTGTGGTGGCTGAGTGTGAAGCTCTTTGTCGTAAGGATAGGAAGAAGAGTGAAGAATTGAGTGGGAATAAGAGGAAAAGCATAGTGGCAGAGGAATATGCTGAGGAGAAGAAGAAGAAGAAGCAGAGTGGTGACCCAGCTTATGAAACTCACAACAGAGTTGATATGAGCCCCTGTCAGCTGTCAACAGGTGATCATCAATGTTAACATTTCAATTCTTTCCTTTTTTATCTGTTTGGTTGTATAACTAGTTAAATGTAATGTGAAAATCTATATGCAGGGAATAAACCAATGGTGGAGGGTCCAGTGGAAGAGGTGAATTATTTCATGGATGATGATTTGTTGAGCTTGCTAAGCCAATTTCCCTTAGAAATGCCGACGCCAGAGTGGTACCATAGAAGAGAAAGTAGTAGTTATCAGTATCAGTCATTTGGACTTGATCAAACTACACAGCAGCAGGAGGTTAATGCTTCTTCATCACTTGCTCATGATGATCCTCAACAATTGTCTTTTGGAACTACTTGGAACAACTTGCTTGGCATATTTTAAATTTACAAAATAGTGTAGAGGCCAGGGTAGAGAGTATTTAGTTTTCATAGAGATTGAGATTTCAGAACCATGATGACATTCAAGGGTTTGTTTCATTTGTAGTTTAAGTAGTGCTTAGCTTGTTCTGTTAGAAACTTAGAGTCGTTTGCTTCTTGTTAGTTACATGTTTAGCATCGTGAAATGTTTGGTACAATTACAAATGATGTTGTTGCTTGATGCTTGAAAAATAGAATTTCATTCGCAAATCAAGTTGCAAAAATCATATTTAGTTATGTTTCAGAAATCATGTTTTAAAATGGAAACAAATAGGATGACAATCATTTATCCTCAACCATATTATATAAAATGTTCCAGCTTATGCCAAACTGGAGTTCCTACTGATTGTGAAATGATATCGATCACTAGAAGAATATAAGTACCTTTAGCGACCAACAAAATTAGTTGTTAAAAATATTTGTTTGGTCGTTAAATATACTGATGACGCCATATTTAGCAACCAAAAATCTTATTTATTTCGTCACTAAATCAATATTTTTTTGAGTGGATTCGTATCTCTATATATATGTGTTTGGTTCTTAAAATGTAAAATTAATTTTCACTAAGTTGGTTTTATTTAAAACAATGCAATATATGTCCGGTTTTTAGGTGTAGATCACAGACAACCATGATAGGTAGCGAAGCTCTCTTTCTGAGATTTCAATTATTTAACTCAATTGCATACCTAGTAATTGAATCAAAGACCATTGTTTAAGATTGAACAATCCTATGCCAATGGTATAGAAGACATAAATTTAAATTTATATATAATTGCCTATTCATAAAATTACCTATTTATAAAATTGTTATATAATTTGTTTTATAATAATGACATTAATTTTGAATTTATGATACTTCCGTTTTGAAATTATATGGCAGTTTCACGAGTTTTTTCCGCATGTCATTGAGTGACCTAGAAATAAGTAGAGTTCAAAAACCAAGGAAGTAAAACCGGTGAAAACACGAGAATTTTAAGATGAGATTATAGCTCAATACTACTTTAACTTTCAAAGAAAACCGATCACTGGCAATATAAGGCCAAAAACTCATCACTTTTCCTAACAAGCGAGAAAAGTTGTTCCCTTGAGGGATTAAGCTACATGAAAGGCGTGATTGTGTTTTCTCATTTGTTTTCTTGCCTGCAACTTAGTGTGTGTTTGATTCGGGTTTTAGTGGATTCAGAAATAAAAAAACACATAAATTGAGACAAATATCAATGGTTGAGATTATTAAAGCACAAAATCAAGGTCATACAATATAAGTATTTTTAGCTTTGGACAAAAGTGATTTTGACAAAAGTAAAAACTTATACAAACAGACCTTTAATGTAACTACTCAAGTCTCACACTGTTATTTCAATTATAGTGACACACTCCCTCCGTTTTTGATTATAAGTAAAAATAACTTATTTTACACTTACAAAGAATGTTGGTTAACCTCAATTAGTATTGTTAGTTCCAAATAAAAAAATAACTTGTTTTCCTATAGATTACCCCATATCAATTTTTTTATAGAGAGGGAAACATGATTATTACAAGTAACAAGTGAATTAATTATTATGAGTATTTTAGATATTTTCTTACTAAATACAACAAAAATAGTTAAGTTTTCTTATAATCAATAACATAAGATTCTCCAAAAAATTTACTTATAGTAAAAAACAGAGGGCGTACATAGTTATATTGTTGTTTCTACAAAGTTTTTAATGTAATAAAGGATGATATTCTAATCTAAAAAATTCTTTTTAAGTTTAAAAGGTGCCTACATATGATTTTTGCATAAGTAAAATGCGTACACATGGATTAGAATTAATGAGCTCATACTTGAAGCTAATATTGAGAAGATGTAAAATATATTTGAAAAAAAATTTTAAAAAGCAAAAAAAAAATTAATGAGGACAAATCATTTTTTTAACATGTACAACATTGTACATGTTCAAAAACTAAAAATAAAAATATTTTATAGGGAAGCATAATATTTATGATAGTAAAGGACTAAATCCCGTTAAATATTTGTTTATCCGAAAAATATTTTTACTTTTAATTTTTTACGGGGAACTTGGGTCGCTATCTTGGTTTTCCTCTGCTCCAAAGGAGGATGAAGAAGGAAGATTTTGATCATATCTTTGAAAAGATAAATCGTCGGATAGCTTCTTGGAAGATGAACCTTCTCAATAAGGTCGGCCATCTATGTTTAACCAAATTTGTCTTAATGAGTATCCTCGTTTACAGTATGCAAACACTTTGGTTCCCTACTTCCATATGTGAGCGTATTGATTCCCAAATCAATCATTTTCTTTGGAAAAATTTCATGGCCGTGGCATTCACCTGGTTGGGTGGCATAAGACTGTGAAATCATGACACTGGGGTGGGCTTGGACTCCTAACTTCAAGGGATTGTAATACGGTCCTCCTTGGCAAACAAGTGTGAAAGCTTCTTAATAAGGATAATTCTCTGTGAGTCCATCTTTTCTCTCACAAATACCTCGGTGGAGGTTCCATTTTAAGAACAACCTCGTGCCAAAGCTCTTCTCCAGTTTGGCATAGTATCTGTAAAGCTGCCGCTCAATTGAAAGATGGTTTTTCCTTCTGTTTTGGGGAGGGGAATCTCTCCTTTTGATATGATTACTGGTTCAAACCGGGTCTTTTGTGTGAAATGGTCGATTATGTTCACATAACAGACACTCAACTAAAGGTTCGCGATCTCTGGTTAAATGGTTCTTGGCATTGGAATCAACTCTACACCATGGTGCAAGAAAACATTAAATTTGACCCAGCTCTCTGTGAGGATGTTTGGCGTTGGACGGACAACTTGAATGGTGTCTATTCTACTAGCAGTGCTTATAAGTGGTTGATTAAAGGTAACATGATGAACCTTGGTACTAGGCGTTGGAGTTCCGTATGGAAACTTAGAGTGCCAGAGAAAGTGAAGTTCATGATTTGGCAAATCATTCACAACTCTCTGCCAACAAACCATTTGCGACATCATAGAAATCTTGCGGCTACCCCGGGATGTGCTCGATGCTCTAGCCAATTGGAGGACATTCTTCATACGCTCCGTGACTACCTTCACTCCCTTGAAGTTTGGCATCGATTCATGCCAACAGTCCAAGTTGATCTTGCTATTATGGATTATGCTATATGAATTTCTGTTGGAGTGTCGTCGGAATCGCGATCCACACCCTCCAATAGCCCGTCGCGGCCTACTGTTGGGTTTGTCAAGATTAATGTTGATATAAGTTTGTTGCATAATATGGTTATTTGCAGTATATGTGGCATTTGCCGTAATGATGATGGTGTCTGGTTGTTCGGCTTCCAAGGTAAGCGTCGGGCTTCTGAGATCACTCTCCTGGAACTTCAAGCAATCCTAGCGGGTCTTTCGTTCACTTGGCATCGTGGCTATCGGTCTGTGCTTCTTGAGTCTGATTCTTTATTGGCCGTGAGTTTGGTTTCGAATGCTATAGATACACGTTTCCATGCCTATGCTGCTATCATCGCTGACATTCGGGCTTTGCTTCATAGGCCTAGGAATGTCTCAGTCTCTCATCGCCTTCGGGAAGTCAATCGGTGCGTAGATATCTTGGCCAATGATGCAATTAACCTCGTAGAAGACACCTTATTCTTGAGGAATGTCCTCCTATAGTTACTCTTCTCTTCTAGCTGATAAGATGAGACTGTGTTTTGAAGAGGATCTTAGTTTATTTTTTCTCTTTATTTATTTAATTTTTTTCCTTTTTTACCAAAAAAAAATAAAAAAAGTTGTACATGTTATATAAAATCCAATATATAATATTATATTTTTAATTTTTAGTATGAAAAATAAAAAATAAATAAAATTAAATTGTTAATATTTTATCATTGACATATACTCCCTCCATCTCTATTTATAAGACTCTTTTAAAAAAAATTATTTGTTCTTTTTTATAAGACCCTATTTGAAACTTTGTTCATATTTAATTTTTTTTACTAAATTATCCTTATTTACTCAACTATTTTTGTGTGGTTCAAAGCTAATAAATGTAATAAGTTAATGATTCTCTCTCTTATGATAATTGAAGAAGACTAATTAAATTACAAGAAAAAAACTAAATATTAAAAAATGCGTGAGTATAACTTCTATAATTCCTAAGAAGGAGGGTTTAAACCTCCGACCTTGTGGTTAAGGGCCACACACTCTAGCCAACTGAGCTATTCCAGCACCTAATGCTAAATTGATAAAAGTCAGGTACTTATTTCAATACTAGACAACTCTAATCTACGCCGCATTATTAATGTAGAGAAACTCAAATAGGAAAAAAAAAAATTATATAACTTTGAGTTAAATAAAATGAATTATATCAGTACAAAACAATTATACGAAGCTTCTTAACGAGGGAGTACATTGTATGTGCTTTGAATCTCTACGGCAGCAATTTTGAGTGTTTTATCTTTTAATAAATTTTTATTTTGATTTTTTATGTTTTATTTTTTATTTATTTAGTCTATTATTTTTATTTTTTACATTATATTGATATTTTTGCACTAATATCATAGAGTGTTTAAGTGGAAATGCTACCATAAAATTGAGGAAAATGTAGATGAAAGCTCAATAATATTAGTGCAAAAGAACTAGTATATATCGGTGTGAAAAAATTACAAATTGGCAAAAATAAAATATAGAGAACCAAAGTTATATTTTAACCATAATAATACATTAATAATAAAAAAAAAACTAATATTATTAAACACATCCTTAAAGGATAAGAGGAAACACATCTTTCATGCACTCAATCCCCCAAGGAATTAATTTTTCTAGCTTAGGTCTGGATGTAACATATGTTGGATTTTTTTATTTTGTTCTTATAAAAGTCTTTGATTCATTTTTTAACAAATGAAAATTTTTTTGGTCATTCGGTTGTAAATTGAACATTATTTTTAAAAAGTTTAAAAATCGCTTCTCAATTTTCATAGTTAAAATTATCTTAAAAATTGCTTCTCACAATAAATATATCCAAAAAAAAATTAATTATATTTTAAATAATAATTTTTTTTACAATTAATCTAAACACATTCTTAAAAGCTAAGATTTTGGCTTAATCTCGTAATTGATCACTTCCCTTAAAAATTAAATTGTTGCTGAGTCGTAATCTCATTTTAACTTAAACGTCTTTTTTTAAGGATTACTACTTCTTTATATTTTGAATTAAATTGGTCATTTAAGACATGCGGAAAAAGCCTCGTGCAACTGTTGCATGATGTGAAAACGAATTATCATAAATTCAAAATTCATTGCCATTATTGTAAAATATATTTATAAAAAAATAGACAAAGAAATAATATATAAACTCAAACTGATGTAGTCTATTATATTGAATCCTGAGTATGCTTAAATACTTAAAAGAAAAACTATATTATTCAATTCTAAGAATTGAACCAGGTAATGACGTTAGAATATTATCTATTCTATACACATTGATGATAAAGTATATCATTTAATATTTGAAATCTGTAAAATATACTATTTAATATTTAGGATCCCATATATTTATGAACCCCGTGCAATTGACATCTTATACAAATCCAAAACCATCTCTGTATTATCTATAGCATCTATATCCCATTTGAACATAATTGTTTTTCATAGAGAACATCTATAATCTATTGTATTATCTATTATTTTTTTCAACGGCTGGCTTTGATGAAATTTCAATTGTATAGCTTAGGACTTTATTTAATTAGCGTGGTATACATAAGTATATATTACCCTTATTCTTATTTATAATTCCATTTAAAAGTAAAACACCTATTAAAAAATACAACTAGCATTATTAATCGAATCAAAATGAATTTCAAATTTCTTATAATAACTTTATGACATTCTCTATTTCCATTTATTTTATCTGTGTAAAAGTGATAGATTTTTTATTTATTTAAATCAAATTTATGGGATAATGGAGAAAAACATAATTAGTGTTGCCGTTGAAATTCTAAGTGAAAAGATAATAAAAAATACTAGTACGTACTACTAACTTTCTCTGAGTGGTCTTTTTTTTTTTTAAAGAAAGAAAAATAAAAGTAAAAATTATAAGTCCCTCACTGTAAGTGGACTCACCAGTACAAATGTAAAAGTGCCACGTTTGCAAACAATATTTTACATGGAAAAAATTTATTTATTCAAGAAAAAAATTCACATTGTTAAGATTTCTTTGGTTAATGTAGATATTTTTCAAAAAAAAAATACTTGTTAGTATAAAATATTTTGACCTTTTTTAACATAACCATTTAATATAATAATAGTTTTATGTTTATTTATTGGTATAGGAAATAACTGTATAATATTAGATATTCCCTTAGTGTAGACTTTCGTTTTTATTTTGGTATAAATGGAAGTATTAGAGTTTGAACATAAAACTGTGTGCATGCTAATTCTTACTCATCAAACTCCTCACTAATCTAAATCTAGTGGTTTTAAGTGTAGACCTTCAAGTTTTTTTCCTTTTTTTTTTGGGAAAGGGTAGACCTTCAAGTTATTAGTGATTTAGTGTAGCTTAAATAACAAAATAATTATATTAGAAAAAGTTTATAATAAATCTAGCAAGTCTATTCATTTGCATGATTGTTTTGTTAGCTAATTAAATTTTTTGTAGTGTTAAAATACAGAATAATGGAAGCAATATTCCTACTTGAGCCAAGTTTAATCATTATGAGTGACAAGCTCTCTCTCTAACTATTTAACATAATTGGATACCTAGGATTTAAGAACAATTTCATGCTAATTAATTTACTTGGTATTATGAATTTTAATAGCTCACCTCTAATAATGAAAAAAAAAAGTTCCAATAGTAAAAAATTGGCACAAACACATACCCATATAATAAATTTCGATTATACAACATTTACATAAATAATAAATAACATTTTTATTTAATTATAATAGAGTTAATTGTACTTTCGGACCTCGAATTAGTTAATTAAGTAATTTTGGTCCCTTATTTTTTAATTGTGTGTGATTTTGGTCTCAAAACTTTTAATTATGTAAATTTGATTCACCAACCTTTTTAATTATGTGATTTTGGTCCTTTAGGCCATTTTCTATTAAGAAGTTAATGATCAATGTGGTGAAATTCATATAACTAACTTTTATTTGCGCAATTTTAATCTCTCAATTTTTTTAATTTTGCAATTTTTGTCCCAATTTTTTTTGATCGTATGATTTTATTGTCCTCATACTTAGTTATACGTTTTTTACTGCATTAAATGTTAGCTTCTTAATAGAAATGTGATGAAATAACCAAAATGCTACAAATGAAAAAAGTTGTATTGGGAGACTAAAATCACACAATGTAAATATTGGGGATTAAAATTACCAGATTAAAAATTGGAGGATTAAAATTGCACAATTGATAAAGATGGAGAGCTAAAATTAAGCAATTGAGCTAAAATTGAGTAATTGATAGTTGAGAGACTAAAATTACACAATTAACAAAATTAAGGAACGAAAAATACAATTAAATCATTATAATATTGATTCAGTATATATTATTAATTTATTAAATCATGGTTGTAATTCATTAAATGCAGTTATATGTGACTGAGATGCAATCATTATAGATTCCAAAGACAGTTTTATGCGATTGATTATCAATGATTACCAAATTCTTGATGTTCCGACGAAATGTTTTTTGAGTTTCTCCATCATCTAAAGATCAAGAAGAGCCTTATATTCCACAAGTTTTTTTTTATCGGCCCAAGACACACATCTTCACACTACACTACTTTTAAATTTACTCCTAAATCTTCCCAACAGGGATGGAATCCCTCTCCTCAAGCTCTAAGAGCTTCTCTTTGTGTCATTTGAGCTACAAGCTCTTGGCCTTATATTCCACAAGTTACTCCTTGTCTTTTTGTTGGACATGTAAATTATGGGGCCTTTAGTATGCGGCATATTTTTTACATTTCTGGAAATGTCACTTAAAATAAAATATGCCTATGTTTGGTAGAAGACACAAGAAAAAAAATTCGGATAAGTAAGATTTTGAGCAATCTTTAAATGTAGAGGAAGTTCATTTTTAACATTCTCACCTAAATATGTGGGTATCTTGAACTTATCCGAAAATTATTTATCCAAAAAAAGACATTTCCAAAAAAATAACTAAAAATATGCTTGATACCATACGCCCCCTTAATTACATTCTGCATTATGTAACTTAGCTATGCATACTTCTCTTCTTCTTCTTTTCTTTTTTTTTAATCCATTATGCATACTTCTCTGTTATATGTTTTCTTTTAGTTTGGGTTTCTTTTGTTTTAACTGTCGCTGGCCCATCTAGTTTTCTAGGCCCATATGTGTTGATGATGGTTAATTAGTTTAGTTAGGAGTTTAGTTATGTTAGTTAATTTCTTGCTTTGTATAGAACTTGTGCTTAGCACCATAGTCAAAGTTATCGAGGTATATTCAGATTAGTTGCTTCTTTCTCTTCATCATTTTCTTCCTTTTATCCCCTTCTTCTTTTCTTTAAACTAGATGATGAAATCTAGATGCATGAATGTTTTTTCTTCAAAAAACCTGATAATGTTGCATAGAGGAACTTGATTTGGAACCTTTATACAACATACACAAAAATAGTTTTATTATTATATAGCTAGGCTTTAAATCAAGGTCACTCTGCAACATGTGACAAAAATTAATGTTGCATTAGTCACTAACCTTTTGTTTGGAAACGAGAAAAGGAAATGGAGAGAACAGAAAATACAGAAAAGAATGTTTTTTTTTGTTGAAGAGAAAATAGGAGAGAAAGTTGACTTATAGTCAATGTTTAAATTTATAGAAAATAAGTGAAAATAAATGATTAAAAAGAAAATGTAAGAGGAGAAAAAATGAAAGGAAAGAAAAGTTTTAAAATTTTGTTTCTTGAAGTTGATTTTTTCTTTTCATTTTCTTTTAACCCAAACAAGAGAAAATGTATTATTATTCGTATTTTTCTTTCTTTTTATTTTTCTTCCATCCATCCAAACAAAGCAATAGAAAGAAAGAATTCAAAATTTGCTCTCCTCTCATTTTTCCTCCACTTAATTTTCTCTTCTCTCATTTTTTTTTCCTCCCCATTTCTCTCTTTGGAAACATAGGCTAAAACTAATATCGGACCGTAATTATAGTCTACAAAAACCGTATCAAATCTTGTACATAATTATATAATTATTTATCATTTGTTATCTTTGTGGTGGTTTGTGTTCATGTCATCATTTCGCTAATGTGTTTGATATTCGTCCTGATTTTTAATGGAATCAATTTTTGTTTCCAAAGTGAACTTTTATTGGTTTGTTTTTTATTGTCTTCCGTTGTGGAACATGTTTAACTCTCCCTATTGAGATGACATATGTGTTTTTATATACTACTTTTGGATTCATATATAAGCAAAAATTAATTAATTTACATATATTAAAAAAAGTTAGTTAGTTACATTTTATTTTCTTGATTTTATGTAAAGTTATAGCATTAAATGAAAGATATATTAAGAATAATAATATTAAATAAGAGAAAAATAATAAAAAGATCCGAATTTCAAAAGAGCATACTGAGAGAATGGCGTGGCTCTACTGCAAAAGAATGTTGGCACCACCATTGAAACCAATATGAAAATAGGTGTAATTGATGGTGCCGAATGAGCCCTTCACCAAACCAAACTCATGATAATCTCTGTTTGTGTGTATCAAAGGAATTTGAAAATGGAAAAGTAAAACGACAATTAAGGGCATGTGATTCTAATAAAGGAATCTTAATTATTACATAAAAATATTTCAAGTAGAAGTTATGAACATTACCCTTAAAAAACAACGACAAAGGACCGTAACATGTGAGATATAAGGTTCAATAATGTAAATGTGGTACTCAATCAAGCATAATACTGATAACTAGGCCTTAACTTGAACAACAACTTTTCCGATATTAGAGCTAGAGAACAGAGACCCCAAGCTATCTAAAAAACTCTCTATTCCAATATTTATTTTATTTTTGGACTTAACCTTCCCTTCTTTTATGTATCCCTCCATGTCTTTAGCGAAATCTCCAAAACGATGCCAATATGATTCCAGCATAAAACCCTCCATCCTCACCTCCTTCCCAATCATGTTTAAAAGATTTCTAACTCCTTCTCTTTCAGTCCAAACCTGCACCAACATTAACTAGAACATTACGGTAAATTGTTGAGTGAGTCATGCAAGATTTTAAATTTGGGTCGGCATAGGTTGAATCATGATTGTAGTTCACAGTAATTACATTTTGTCACATTTAATATAACTGCAACGCAACCACAGTTCACCTTATTATATTGAGATATCATCCCGCAAAGTGGTATCCTAGCATACTTGTTGACATGGTTAAGCACAGCTTCAAGCATTTTACCACCAACGTTGTCAAGGTAAACATCAATGCCATTAGGAAAGTACCTACAAAGATTAAATATATTAGAAAAATTACTTATATTTCTAACAAACTAAAGTAATATCTATGTACTTCATGAGAATGAAAAAAAAAAAAAAAAGACAGATTATAATTACTTGGTTAAAGCGGCATCAAAATCCGATTCCTTATTGTAGTTGAAACCGTCATCATAACCGAATTCCTCTTTGATGAGCTTCACCTGAAAACCAACCAAAAAGTTGAGTTGGAAGTAATTTGAAAATCTACAAGGGAAAAGAAATCTATTCATCTTTAATCAACATATTACTACATTTTTTCGGCAAACAAGATAGTAGTATTACAACATTTTTTTTATATGTTTATATTTTTAATTTTTTTAGTGATTGATATTACTACATTTGTATCTTTATGTAATATGTATCGTGCCCCGGTTAAAAAAGTGAGAATCGCTCTAATTATAAAGGAGAATACCATCCTAAAAAAAATAAGAGAGAAAGAGAATTTGTTATTTTCATTGATTAATTTCCTTGATTACATCCAAAACACTTATATAACAAAACATAACCTATTCTAAAATATTCCTAATTCCTATTAAAATAAACTCATTACAAATAATACAACTATTTATAGATCATAATATCCTAATATGCTGATATGTAATAGGCCCTCATATATGGCTGTATTTAACCCCAATCATCAAAAATAGTTTTTGGTCAAACCCATTCATGGAATTTGATAAGAGATTGTTTGATTTTTTTTTTTTGTGGGTGTGAAGTGTGATTTTGGTCGGCTGGTCTGAGGTTACAAGCCCAAAGGGCTACAGAACGGGTGGGCTTTCCGTACAAAAGGCCCAACCGGAAACAAATGCGTGACAGCAGTATGTATAAATATCAACATGACAAATAATGCATGTTTTGTCAAAATAAATAATGCATGAGATGAGAGAAGAACAATAGTCAGAGAAAAATATCAAGATGTACCTTTTGATCAGAGCCAGTACTTCCGATGACCCTACAACCACGGATCTTAGCTAACTGTCCAGCACTCATACCCACCGCACCGGACGCAGCTGATATGAACACATTCGAACCTGCTTTCGGCTCTCCCAGCACCTCTATCGCTACCCACGCCGCAAACCCCGGCACTCCTGCATGCCTCACGTTCAATTCAATCAAAATTCAAACTCACCGTAACGTTGTGGTTATAATTATATTATAATAAATGCTATTAACATGCACTAATCATGATCTGATACCAAAACATTGACATTTAGGCACATCGGACCCAAATTCAATCAAAGTGAAATTACAATACGTACGTACCTAATGAACTTAGATAATCTGGCAATGAAATACCATTTGCAGCATCAATTTTTCTTAGAATCTGAGAGGAAGGTAGGATGCTATATTCTGCCACAGGAGCAGATGGAATCAAAAGCAGATCCCCTTCTTTGTATTTATTACCCTCTTTCGATTTTATAACCCTACCGATTGCAAATGCCGTAATCACCTGCAATATTTCCCTTTGATTCAAACCCTATATGATTAATTGTTCAATGTATGTTGTGATGATTAAATATATTTGAACCTGGTTAATTTGGTATTGTTGAATGTAGAGGCCGTCCAGAGTGCCGGTGAGTCTGGTGCGAAGGTAAGGATCAACGGACAGAAACAGGGTCTCCACAGCCACGTGGCCGTCCGGGATTGATTGAGAGGCGAGTGAGACAGAGACGGTGCGGAGTTTCAGATGATCGGAGCTGGGAACACCTTCAGGGGAATATGCAGCCAAATACCATTCTCTGCTTTCTAACACTTCTCCCATGATTTCTAATTTTTCTTACACTGCAATGCAACCAATCCTTCACACTTCTCCCATATATAAATATGTAGCCAATAGCATAGCTCTTTTATAATCTAACGACAAAATAGATATTTTGATGAATTATGGATCTAATCAGAAAAAAAAGAAAAATGAAAAAAATATATTAGCAATACATAATAATAAACTATTTGATTTTATTACATGTTTGACTTTAAATAGGAACTCAACATTATTATTTATTTTGGGAAAAAGTTACAAAACACGTGTTTTTAAACCCTTTTATTTCTTTCTGTTTATGAGCAGACATAAGATTTCACTTGAATCAAGATTTGAAACGCGAGTTGAAACTCCAGTAAAATCCGGAGCATCCAAACATTCATACATTTCATTCATAGCAAAATTCAAAATTTCAAGTTACCACTTCATTCTACTTTTTTTTTAGTTTTGGTTAGTAGTTACCGCTTCATTCTAAAAACGTTCAATCATCCACGAAGTTACAAAGAGCGATATACGAAGGACAAATATCTTTTAGTCCTAAGATGCACATTTATGTCGGAAAACTTCTGTTTTTGTTCACAAGATGCATTCACTACAAACCCAAATGGCAAAAAGAATGAGATGCATTCGTTACAAGGAGCCTAAAGGCAAAAGGAACAGGGACAGTACTTTCCTCACCACAAATTTTTCTCAGGGCACTACACGCCTTAGTATGATAATATGTGTGGTGGGAGAGAAATATGTGTGATGACAATAATATGGACCAAGGAATAGGGTGGCTACATTTAGCAATACCTTTACTGAGAAGCACACCATTCTTTTTTTTTTTGTGTTTTTGGGACAAATCAATCCGAAAGTTAAAAAAAATATGGAGGGCCAAAAAAAATAATGCACTTCTCAATTTAGGAGGATAAGATTAACACCATCTCTATTGAAAGTGGCACCATCCATTTTATATGTAAGAATCATAAATTTATATACTAAAAAAGATAGTGTTACTCCCAATAAGATAGTGTTACTCCCAATAAGGATGGTGCTAATCCCATCCACCCTCAATTTATATAGTGCAAATCAGGGAACAGAGTGCCAAAAACGGTCCAGTCCAATCTGCTGCGAAATCTACAAAATCACCATTTGTTGACCAAAAAAAAATCACCATTCCATTTTTCTATAAATAAAACCATTCCAATTTAGGTACACCAAATATTGACCACAAAAAAAGTCAAGGTATACGAAATTATTATAAATTAATTCAAGGAAATTATCAGGAAATTAAATTGAGTTTTCTTTCATTTAGTTCGTCACAGTATATCTTCAATTTTCAATTATAGATTCCAATTCCAATTACCAAAAGTGATACTTCCGTGGGACTAGAATTACTCTTCCATCCTTTGAGTTGACACACAATACAAAGCCGTATTATCTATATGCAAAAATTAAGTGCAACGAATGATATTAATCAAAAGTATATCTATCAGCGATGTGAATAAATACATATAGCAAGTTTCAACTAGATGCAGTATTCATAAGGATTGACATGGATTAAATCATAAACTTCACGAGAAATACTTCAAACGGCAGAATTTACAAAGGTTACTATTTCACATAAAGATATTCGAGTTCTATTCACATGGATGTCGCTTGTGATGGATATTTCACATCAACGTCCCAAATGTGTTCTCCCCACTGTAAGTCATATACAGGAATCCATCTTCATCCTTATTTTCCTCGTATATTGCAGACATCATAGCCGCTGCGGGAACACAATTTACACAAATCAACAATTAAAATCACAAAACTACAAAGTTAACCACGATAGAGCATATAATTAAGGTTTCAAATCAAGACCGCTCCGCGACATTTCGCCGCAATATCATGATTTGCACTGTGATTGCAGTCCATGCATTAGCTGCATGCAGCAATTAATGCAGCGCAACTACAACCACAACACGATCAAGTCGCAATTTGAAACCTTGCATATAATAGTAATAATAAGTTAACAACAACAACATCAATCCATATATATTACCTGTTGGCGGTAAAATATTCTTCACAAAAATGAAGATGGCCTTCTCAGGACTCAGTTTGATTCTCTTCCGCACCACATACACGAATTGGCCTACTGTTAGATCAGCAGGAACCAGATACCTAAAATATCCAACAAGGGAGAAAAATATACCCCATGAACGAAGAATTTAATACCAGTGAAAGGTCATTAATGGAGGAGACAAGCATCCGCAACTAACAATAAAAAAAATATTTCAGCTGATGCTCAGCATTCTAATATATTCTAAGTAGAATAGTACTTTTAAAACATCTAAAATTACCACTGTCATATATGAAAATGAAAGCATCGATCATGCTAATTTTTCCTTTAATTTTGTTAGGGGGTGTGATGAGACCAAGGGAGACTCACCCAACCTCCTATTCCTATATTCAAAATGACAGTTATGCAACCTATCCGAATTCCAAAAGGCTTTTCAAGAACAAGAAATAATATGCATATGAAAAACTAATCAGAACAAAGACTACATATATATGGATACAGAATTCCCATCCATATTTTCGACACACAGGAATTCAACATTTACCTTCAACTGTCACCACAGAAGCCTAAAGCAAAATTCCTCTTTCATTGATAATCAAACTAGACAAGTTTTACATCATCCAATGATGAATCTATCAGTTGGATTTCAATGAAACCATAAAAAGTATCTACTGACTTAATTCAGGTCATCAACGATCCTTTCAATTTAAATTGTCTGCCATAGTTAAGCAAAGAACAGAAAACAAGGCTTCTGCCTCTCTTTACCAATTTAAAAATTAATCAAGAGCTTGCCTAACTTTCATCATCAGTTCAACCAAATAAAATTATAAGCCATAGCATGCAAGCACAGCAACAGTTCAATTTGATGCCAGAAACATGGACAGAACAACAACTAAAATTTTTGCAGTCACCAAAACACATTTCAGCCCAACAGAAATGATTTTAAAGGATCAAAGTCCAGGTAAAAGTAAGTGTCAATATTTACAAGCTTCAAACGGAAAACCTATCTTCCATACAAACTTCCACCAGGTAAAGCATGGTAACTTTAGAAAGTAATTATCAAATCAGGTGATAATACTAAGAAAGAAAACCAGTGTTCATAAACTATGCCAATATTCATAGTTTCTCTTTATAGAAACAGAAGGAACTAACTTTTTCTTGTCAATATCAGGAACATCACTCTTCTCTGCCCTTTCAACAATTACCTACAGCCAAAAGATCAACCAAATCTATAATCAAGAAGTGAGATTATCATGAGTTACATATGGACACCAAAGGGGCAGAAAAAATAAACCTTACCGGAATTCTATCCGGATACTTTTCTCTTATACGAGCTGCTTCAGCCTGCCTCCTTTCTGGTGTTTAGAAGTTTGAAGTACAAATCAGAGAAAATAAGTCGGTAGTAATGCATATAAAATACAGTACAAGTTAATAACCAGCAAAAGCCAAAAAACAAAAACTAAATACATTTAACCAATATGCCTCGTTGTTTACACCATTTTTTTTAAAAAAAAGCACTTAACTGAGTAACACTTTCAGTTCCTTTATTTTTCTCCTTTTCTATGGGTTGAAAATACAATTTTTGAGAGCCAAATTTCAAACTCTACAGTGTTAAGATGATGATCATGAGGGAGAAGAACCAATTATTCATATCCTAAAATTAAATTTAAAAATGTCTAGAAATTCTCTGATTCCACAAAATTCAAATGCCCTGAAATATTACTCGATAAACCGAAGCATAACATCAGTGAATTGTCAAATATCCAGAAAAGGAAAATCGGAGAAACAAAAGAAAATGGAGAAATAAAAGGCGGAGAAACGAACCTAGGGGGTGTTCCATCTTGAATGAACTCTTAGCCATGGGAATAATTCTGCAACAGAAATCGGAAGAAAAGGCCTTATCACAGAGGTAAGATTTGCTGCGAAGGCAACGATCGATCAAGCAACGGAACGAATTGAACTAAGAAACGAAAAAAGGAAATAAATCTGACACTGAAGAAGGTGATATGAGGGAGACTGCTTACCAAAAAGGGGCGAGGAGAGAGAGAAGAAAGGATAAGTAAAAGAAAACCCTTTTTTGTTCAGTTTTCTACAAGCTGGGAGCCTGGGACCCTTGCTCTCAGATTACGAATTGAGACGCACGAAAAGCTCAACCAGACGATACCGTTTATTGAAACTTTTCTTAGTTATCCTACCGGTGATCATCTTCAACGTCGAAGAGAGTACTTTGTTTCTACTTTTTTTTTTTCCCCTGTTTTTTTTTCTATTTATTTTTCTTAGTTTCAAACACAGGGTTAGTTCTTTAATTTTTTTTTTATGATTCAATTTAATTTTTAATCTTTTATTTTTATTCATCTTAGGTCTCACTCAGCCCCTCAAACTTGCTCTCCGTCCTTGGTTTAGCAAAACCTTGTTCATGAAAAAAAATATATATATGTAAAGTAAAATAAGTGTACATTTGAAAATGTTTTTATCATGAAAAAAATTCGTTTATTTTATAAAATTTTTTCATATAACTTATAAAAATAAATTATTATTTCTTTAAAATAAATTAATGTAAACATGCTCAGAGGATTTATTTGTCTAAATTTTAAAAAAATTATTGAGATGTGAAAAAATATTAAGTTTTAGTGATTATTTTGTTGATCAAAGGTTATTGTTTTTTTGTTATTATATGTATTTATTTTTTATTTTATGTCTTTTCTTTTAGCTAATCACTTTAGAGAAAATTTTAAAATAAAAAATTTAGTTATTTTTTATTATTTTAAAAACAGACACAAACATCTTAAAATTTATTAAAATGGTTTTTTTTAACAAAATTTTTGTCTCATAGCTCTGCTCACGGTTTTATTTTGGTCTCTCAGTAATTTTTTATTTGTTTTGGTTTAATAACCTTTTTTTTCAATGTGGTTATTTTTCGTTTACTCTACGAAATATTCAATAAAAAATGACGAAATAATATTTAACGTAGTTGATAAAAGACAATTTGAAATAAAAAAAAATTGTGAGACCAAAATGAATTAAAATACAGTTAAAGAATCGAAGTGAAACTTTAAATAAAGTTAGAGTATTTATTATATATTTTTGCTTTATTATTTTTTTAAAATAAATAGGTTAAATTAATCATCTAATTTTTATGTATCTTTTATTTTCGTTTTAGTTCCTATATATGTCTTTGTTAATGTTTTTGGTCATTCCATTATCTTACTATTAATCCGGGTTAAAACTAAAAAACAAGTGACTAAAATGAAAAAAAAGTACATATATAAAGATTAAAATATAAAACAAATACAAGTATAAAGATTAAAACGAAAAATAAAAACATGTATAAGAATTGATTAATTTTCATGTCAGTCGTCAATATGTCTGTCATTGATTTTCATTAACACTGTTAGTATTAAAATTGACTATAGGGAACAATCAAAAAAATGACAAACACATGGAGAGACTAAAAAGATATTTTTTACGTATAAAAATTAAAACAAGAATGAGAGACACATATATGGACTAAATGATTAATTTAATCAGACAAATATTTATTTATAGATTTTATACACAAACAAATGAACCACGGGTGTGACGTGATAATAGTTTATCTTGTCCGTTGATCATATTCATAAGATTCAATCTCTTACTATTACTAATAGGAGTAAAACGACAATTCATAATCAATCGACTTTAAGGAAATAATTAACCACGTTTCTAATGGTAAATACCTTGAAATAGAGAAAAAAAACAAACAAATAAAATATAAAGTCTATTTAATTTGCATTTTTTTTTTTTTCGTTTCATATCTTTATTTTGTTTCATATTTTTTAAAATAAATGATACTCCTTTATAAAATTTAAAAAATTTTAAAAAAATAAAAATAAAAACGAGAAACAAAAAATACAAATAAAACAAGTCCAATCAAAATATACCATTTTAAATTTCATATGAAAATACAATAATCAAGGGTTGAACTTAATACCCAGACTCATGTCCAATGAACTCATCGACCAGCCTTTAAGTTTTTGTTATGCAAACAGAAAATTTTGTTTAGATACAGGAAATGAAAAATTGATTTTCTTTCCTTCTTTCCTTCTTTCTTCGTAATTCCGATCGGATCCTCATCCCACCTCCAATTGCCACAGGTTGGGTTTTCGAAATCGACCACAGCTTGTTGGAGGCGCGATTATTGTTTTCCAGGTCCTAGGGTTTTATCTTTCCTCTTCCTTCACCCTCTAATCCTGAAAATTCCCGGTGCTGAATTTCGATTCTTGTACATACTATTGGATTCGGTGGGATCCGAAAGAAGATGTATAGCAATTTCAAAGAGCAGGCGATAGAGTACGTGAAGCAGGCTGTGAATGAAGACAATAACGGTAACTACGCGAAAGCGTTCCCTCTTTACATGAATGCCTTAGAATACTTCAAGACACATTTGAAGTACGAGAAGAACCCTAAGATCAAAGAAGCCATCACGCAGAAATTCACCGAGTACTTGCGCAGGGCGGAGGAGATCCGGGCCGTTCTTGATGATGGAGGGCCCGGCCCGGCATCTAATGGTGATGCTGCTGTTGCCACGCGGCCCAAGTCGAAGCCCAAGGATGGTGAGGGTGGAGAGGGGGAGGACCCGGAGCAGGCGAAGCTCAGGGCCGGGCTGAACTCGGCGATCATTAGGGAGAAGCCCAATGTGAAGTGGAATGACGTTTCAGGGTTAGAAAGTGCCAAACAGGCCTTGCAAGAGGCTGTGATTTTGCCTGTGAAGTTCCCTCAGTTCTTCACTGGTATGTTACTTTCATCACTGCCACTGTTAGTGCTAGAGCTAATTCCTTCTCTGTATTAGTTTATCTTAGTAACCGAAACTATGCACAATGAAGTAGTAGCATTCTGTTTAATGTTTATGTACTACCTCCGGACTCATATATAAGCAAAAATTAATTAACTTACTCATATTAAGAAAATTAGTTAGTTATATTTAATTTTCTTGATTTCAGGTAAAAGATAAACTCCAATTTCTAAAATGACCTCCATCATATTTATTGCAAGGTAGGAATAATAACATTAAATAAAAGATAGACTAAGAATAATAGCATTAAATATGAAAGAAGTAGTTGAAATTTGCTTATATTTTGGACCAAGAAATAAGAGAGGTTTTTTTTTTTTTTTTTAGCTTTTATTTGAATCTAGAGGTAGTATCTTATTTAATCTTTTAGGGATTGGATATCAAAACTTGAGCATAATAGTTTTTGTATGCTAGTTTGTTTCTTCACTTCATTCTTTTAGTATGCAAAATTGCAAATCCTGATATTTGCACGATTGTCTAAATCTGATTGAAATTTGAAACATACACTTTTATTACTAAGGATCTGCTTGAATAGTTGAATGATTTCAGTTAAAGTTATGGTTCTCAGTGAAAATGAGTTAGTCTTTGTTTATTGCCTGCTCATACTTTTATTATGCCATGGAAGTGTAAAGCTAATTTGTTTCTGGGTTTTCCACTTTCCAACTTTCTACACGCTTTCCCATGCTGATCGTAATTCCTAAATGAACATAGTTGAAAAGGATCTTATATGGGATTTTTAATATGTTCCCTTATGATCTCTTTCAGGTAAAAGACGACCCTGGAGAGCATTTTTGTTGTATGGACCACCTGGAACAGGTAAATCATATTTAGCCAAGGCAGTTGCGACAGAAGCTGACTCCACTTTTTTCAGGTAATTTCATTTTATGCTTTAAGCATGGGACAATTTTTGTAGGATTGAGAAACCTTACAGTCTGGAATTAGCAGATTATGGGGGAAAACTCTTGGAATGAATTCAGATTCTTAGGCGGAAATATATATTGGTCTCAATTTTTGCTTTGTATACCCATATGTATGTATGTGTGTGTGTATATATATATATATAATATTGAATTCCTGGCAAGCTATGATGCAATACTTCAAAAACAGTAACGTACCCATATCATATCCGTATCCAATATGATACATCAACGATACTTCTACATTTGCATCCTTCACATATTTTAAAATTATATAATACTTTTTAATACTTCATAGAACTACTTTAAGGAAAAGTAGTTTATATTTAAATATTTGTGTGATAATTCTTTAGATATTGATATATATAATTAATATTTTATTCAATATTTAATATTATATATAAATATGCCTATATTTTAATTAAAATTAATTGTCATACCCGCAACCTATTTTTGTTGTTGTTGTTGTTGTGCATCCCATTTTTATTTTTATTTTTAAAGTTCCGTATCCACGTCTGTATCGTGTACTTACCTGTATCCATGCAACATAGCTATTAAGCAATCATATAGGACATTCTCTTTCCATTTAATGTCCCTATAGGATTCTAGTTATACCATAATTGCATGAAGGGTGCCTAAAATATTTAAATAAAATCTAAATTCCTAATAAGATTTGTTACAAAAATTACTCTAAATCATAACAAATCTGCAGCATTGTTATAATACACATCTTAGTCCTCCATCATGTTTGAACCTTGTGTTTGTTTTGTATAAGATAAAAAAGAGAAAATAGTTTAGCCTTTTGGTTTTAGAAAAATAATAAAATCACAGAACCATGATATATGGCCCTTTGGTTTTTGCCAATTATGTGGCTTTTAGAAAATCATATGTAATGAGTGTAATTTTCTTTGAATTCTTCCTTCAATTTTCTATGGCAGTTCTTCACATAATTTTGTTTCCAAGAATTTCAGATATATTTACTATTTATTAAATATGGTCTTCTGTATTGTTATGAATGTAGGTCCATAAGTGGACATGTTCTTGCAAGCATTTTTAACTTTTGAATTCTTCATCAGTGTTTCTTCGTCAGACCTTGTTTCAAAGTGGATGGGTGAAAGTGAAAAGCTGGTTTCAAGCCTTTTCCAAATGGCTCGAGATAGTGCTCCTTCTATCATATTTATTGATGAAATAGATTCCCTGTGTGGTCAGCGTGGAGAAGGTAATGAGAGTGAAGCTTCAAGACGAATTAAAACAGAGCTTCTGGTGCAGATGCAGGTAATAATTTATGGTGAGGATTTGTCGATAAGCATAGCAATTAGTTTGTTAGTTTACATCCAAATTGCATTAGGCACAAGCATAGTGATTTTTTAAGTTCTATGATATAAACACCCATTTAGGCACAAGCTTGTTTTGTAATTCTTGTAATTCATTATCAAAAGTAAGTTTCCTTGGATTCTGTTCATGCTTCTGAAACAATGACTTTCTAGTTTCAAGAACTTGGACACTTCTGATGGCTGGGTGCTTATTAACACATTTTACATGCTTCAATTTTTTCAGCTGAAAACAAGATAAGCTAATCATCTTATGGTTAAATTTTTCTTGTTTCAGTTTTAACTTGTAAGGAGGTTATGGTAGTTGAGTAGAGTGGAATAAGTTTGAGCCAACTCATTCTGGGACTGTTTCTTATTGGTACTTTGGGTCTTTAATTAATGTTTCTGTAAAACAGCAATGCTTGAACTGTCTTTTGTTCTATGCTCCCTTTGCTCAGTATATTGTCTTCTGTGTTGTTGCGCAAAACAATTGTAAGCTATGTTAGCTAATAATTGTGATATTCACCTCAGATTTAAAGTCCTTTCTCTTGCAGTGTACTGGGCATATCCTGTTCTTATTCTATGTGATCATTGTGATGTTGACAAACAAAGTTGCATATTTTCAATTGTGCTCTATCTAGTATGCACGTCTCAGAAACGAAATGCTAGGTTTGTGTGACAATTACTGATTTGCGGTTTTGCAGTTTTCAAGTCTGTGCCTGAATTTTTGTATGTTTATCCAGTCGACATGTTCATTTATTTCTTAAGTGTATTTTCTGTGGGATATTTATTAGCTTTAATATGTAATGAGCTATGCAATAATGTTTTACTGGTAACCGATCTTAGAAGTGCTTAAACGTTCGTGTAATTTTTCCTTATCCTTGGCCTGTTAAAATTTGTGAAGTAAAGTTGATGGTTTTTTAAATTTTAAGCTAGCAGAAAGTTCCATGTGATTTCCCCTAGAAATAATCTCGTGTTCCACTTTGCTGCTTTATTTTAAGCTGAGATCAGCAGTTATTTTGTTAATTTGTTCCCCAATTTTCATCAAATGCATGTTATTGTCAAACATGTGGTATCTGTATTTTATTCTATCGTTTTGATTCTCTTTTTATTTATTAACATTATTGTAGCTTTCCAACAATTTTAGTAGATATTTGCTGTTTTATCTTTGTCTTCTTTAATGTAGTTTGTTCACTTTTTGTTTAGGGTGTAGGACACAATGACCAGAAGGTTCTCGTTCTTGCAGCAACAAATACACCCTATGCATTGGACCAGGTAATGAAAAAATGAGTCTGTTCATTTGATCCCATATTGAGTCCAATACAATGTTCTTTCCGCTTATCAATATGTAATTGCATTTGCAGGCAATAAGGCGTCGATTTGATAAGCGTATATATATTCCACTACCAGATTTGAAGGCACGCCAACACATGTTCAAGGCATGGGCATACTTGATTATTGATTGATGAATTTTATTGGGCTATACAATCATAGGAAACTGTTTTACCATGCTATTTTTTTGGCTTCATATACTGAGTAGGTGCATCTAGGAGATACTCCACATAACTTGACAGAAAGTGATTTCGAATACTTGGCTAGCAAGACAGAAGGGTTTTCTGGTTCAGATATATCTGTCTGTGTAAGTTTAACTTCCTATATGAAGTAGCCTGTTTCAGTAATCTCTTTCTTAGATGAATTTCTAGCAGTGTTTGGACATTTTCTTCAGGTGAAGGATGTTTTATTTGAGCCTGTTCGCAAAACCCAAGATGCCATGTTCTTCTTTAAGAATTCTGAGGGTATGTGGATCCCTTGCGGACCAAAGCAACAGGGTGCAGTACAAACCACAATGCAGGATCTAGCTGCGGAAGGACTTGCTTCTAAGGTATTCAAGATGTTATAGATATTGATTGTCGTAGGACTTTAGATTGTCATTTTTTTAATGATAATTGGGAAGGTGAAGTTGTGATGTCTTTGGACTTTTTTAACATGTCGTTAATTGAAGTGGTTAAATGCTTACTGCTGTAACGATTATGCAGATCCTTCCACCTCCAATTACGAGAACAGATTTTGATAAGGTACTTGCAAGACAAAGGCCTACCGTAAGCAAAGCTGATCTTGAGGTTCACGAGAGATTCACGAAGGAGTTTGGAGAGGAAGGTTGATACTGATGGAATTTCACTTCAAAGTTCCACACTGATTGCAAATATATTGTTATAAATTGTAATTTGTTGTTACTGGATCAAGTGAAAATGATCTTTTTCATTTTGTACGGATGTGGATTTATAAAGGTTGATAGTCATTTTGCTTCTCCTAAATTGTGAATAACTAATGCCGGTGCTTTGAATCTTTAATATGTTGAATTTAGCAATTGAAAATAAATTTAGTCCTTAAAATTCAAAAAAATATTTACTATCCAAATTTAACCACAGTTAATCAATTTAGTTTGTCGAATTATAAAACATATTTCAACTTGGTCATTAAATTTGAATATCAACTTAATATATCAACATTGATAAAAATTAATATAATGTATTTAAGTATTAGATGTGAGTGACAATAACAACTAATCATCTATCCTTATGATACCGACATAAAAAAAAAATACCATCTATCCTACTGATACAGACATATAAAAAAAATAAGAACCGTTCATTATTGTAAATTTTAAAATTCAGTATAAAACGTGATTTAGTTATATGTGACAAAATAACGTATTTCTATAACAATATTAAATGAGTGTGGTAAAGAATAAATAATTTTAAATTTAGTTAATGATTTACTATGAAATATTGTCTAAGTAATTTTATTAAAGTGTCACAGTTATAAAAAACTAAAATAATAATTATTTGTTATCCTAATCATAAATCTCATCGTTCAAAAAAAAATATTTATTTGTTAAAAGTAACTCATTCTCATTCTTTCACCGTAACCACAGTCGTATAGTTATTGTAAAATATTAGTAAAAGAATGATTTATTATTGATGTTAAAATTCAACATTTAATTTTAAAAATAGTTTAGTTATATGTATGAAATAACTTACTATTGTAATCATGTCAAATGAGTGTGATAAATATAAAATTTTACTCTAAAATTGAATAAATGATTTATCAAGTATCCAATATTGTCTTAGTTATTTTGCTTAAAATTAATATAGTTATTAAAAACATAAAATAATGATTTACATTCGTAATATAAATTTTCGCTAAACAAAAATATAATAGACTTTGAAATTGTAAAAACTCCACAAAACATAAATATTAAATAAAAAAGTACAACTTTAATAAATAAAAAATATTTATAATTTAAGCATCATTTAATCCTCACATTTAAATAAAATATTTATGAATGTAAAATATTAAAACTAAGAGAAAAGTACTTGCACCAACAATTCTAGTTCATCACATATTTATAAAGTATGGTTCCATTTTTTAATGTTTTAAAGGCATCGATTTTTGTCCATTGAAACTCTCAAATGCCGTTTGTGAACAATCCACCAATACTCACTTTGGTCTAATATAAAAAAAATCACTTTTGTCTAATAAAAAAATCACTTTGGTCACCCTTTTTTTAATTTAAAAAGAGTGATATGGCACATTAGTCCTTGATTTTGTAGGGTTCGTTCACATTAATTCGTGATATTGTCGAAGTGCAAATAGGTCCTTAACTTTCTATTCCGTGATGCATTTCAGTCCATATTGTTAGGTTACAATTAACACCATTAATATTTGTTCATATTAGTTCCTAAAATTTCAAAAAAGATTTATTATATTGGTACTTGTTTGTTATTAAAAGTTGAAGTTAGTCCCTAAGCTTTTAGAAAATGTTCAATTTAGTTGAAGAATTTAATAGTTTTAATTATAAACTAACGACAGTGACTAGAATGTATCATAGAGCACAATGTTAATGACCTATTTGCTTTGCCAAAAATGTCAAGGACTAATGTGAACAAATTCTATGAAATTAAGGACTAAATGTTGTATTTTTTTATTTTTAAAAAAAGGACTGCATGAAGCGGTTCTCTGATCACAAGGTTTAGACACTCAATAATTAATCACATATCTAAGAAACTCTCTTCTAAAGCTTCCTCTTTCACATAGTCACGCTTAGGAGAAAAAAAGAAATTTGAATAAAAGGCACTTGGAGAAGTGAAAGTGTTGTCCATTATTCCGAATAAGTCTTGATTAGAGGTGAAATTAGAGAGTTGAGAGTCCCATGTCATGAAGGTGGAGGAGGAACTCGATGTTGTTAAGAACTTGGGTTGGAAATGACTAATATTTGATCATATTTATAGGATGAAACATGATAATATTTGAATTCTCTCTCGTAGCATTATATAGAGTTGGGGCAAGAGATTTTATTTTATTTTTTCAATTTGATTGGTGATAAGATAGTGAGCTGGATACAACTCATGATAGTCACAAAGTATGAATGGTTGGTGTTCAAGACTTTGACTTTTCCCTGTTCTTTTATTGACTTAGATAGAGATCACAACTTTCATTAATGTGTCTAAATACTCTACTTGCTTTCATGAATATTTCATTTTGGATTATCTTTGTAAAAGTTGTATCCTCATTGTATTTTTCTCTTTGCTTTTTGTATGTCACCCTTGAAATTTGTTTTTGGCTTAGATTGAAAAAAACTAAAATGAAAAAAAAAAAAAATAACGTATTTAGATTTAGACTAAAAGTAGTAACATCAACTTCTAAGTATATCTAAGTATATTAGGATAAAGTAAAGCATCAAACATTTAGACTAAAAGTAATAAGACTAAAAGTAATATCAGCTGGTAAAAAAATTGTTACAATTTTAAAAATATAAAAAAAATATGTAAATTGAGTTAGAAACTTCAAACTGAATTATACATTTTTTTCATAAAGCTTCAAATAATTTAGATATAACATCATATTCATTTTAATTTTGAAAAACACCATATTCTCCAAAGGTATTATAGTACATTGTCTCTCAAAAAATTGTTACATTTTTTAAAATAAAAAAAAATGTAATTTAGATATACTTTGTTTACAAAAAGCTTCTAATAATTTAGATAATTTAAGAACACCCTAAAAATTTTATGTTGAAGAACATAAACGGTTGCAATTTTAAAAATATAAAAATTTATATAAATTGATTTAGAATCTCCAAAGTGAATAATACATATTTTTAGAATGATTCAAATAATTTATTTATATTAAAAACATCCTATTCGTTTTTATTTCAATAAACACCCTATTTTTCAAGTATGTTATACACGATCTCTAAAAAAACGGTTGCAAATTTTAAAAAGAATGTATATTAAGCTAGAAACTTCAAATTGAATAAGACATTTTTTGAATAAGATTCTAATAATTTAGATATATTAAAAACGCTATTTCAATTTTCTTGGAAAAACACTCTATTCTTCGACTGAAAGTACATGATATTTAAAAAAAAAACTGTTGTAATTTTGAAAATATAAAAATTATGTAAATTAAGTAGAAACTTCAAAGTGAATAATATATTATTTTCAGAAAACTTCAAATAATTTAGGTATTTTAAAAACAACACATTCATTTTAATTTTGAAAAACGTCTTATTCTCCAAGTGTATTAAAATACAAGGTCTCTCAAAAAACTGTTACCTTTTTTAAAAATAAAAATTATTTTAATTGAGATAGAAACTTTAAATTCAATCATACATTATTTTTAATGTTTCTAAAAATTCAAGTAATTTAAAAATACCTTATTCATCTTAATGTCAAATTTTCTAGGGTATAGTACACGATTTCTAAAAAATTATTGCAATTTTATATTATATGTAAAGTATAGATAGTGATGCCATAAGGAATTAACAGGTTGTTGTTTTATTAAATGAATTAAGGATTGATATTTCAGACAAATAATTATGATTGCATGAAGAATTTCCATGTTAAAAACCCAAAAATCAGCGCTAGAAGGAGGGCTTGAACCTCCGACCTTGTGGTTAACAGCCACACACCCTAACCAACTGAGCTATTCCAGCATCTGCAGATAATTCCATAAAAGCTAAATAATTATTTCAATACTAGACAACTCTAATCTAAGCCATATTATTAATAAAGAGAGAAACTCAAATAGGAAACATAAAAATTTATACTATAACTTTAAAATAAGTTAAAAGATTTATATCAGTACAAAGCAACTATACGAAGCTTCTTAACGAGATATATTGTATGTGCTTTGAACCTGCCAAATTTCATTTCACTAATTACGGCAACAATTTTGAGTGTTTAAGGGCGTCAACTTCTTTAATAGTGATGTATTAAATGTAAGGATGGAAATAGACCGGTATCTCAGTTTCAACTTTTTTTAATTTTCAGCTAGTTTATCTTTCAATGTTACTAAACACATCTTTAATTTTAAGTAAGAATAAGAGCAAATACGTCTTTCATGCATTTAATCCTTTAAGGAAATAACCTTTTCAGCTTAAAAATTCGAGATTTTGGTGTTATCTCGCAATTGATCACTTATCTTAAAATTTAAACTGAGTCGTAATCTCATTTTGAATTAAACGTCTTTTTTCAAAGGATTACTTCTTTATATTTTAAATTAAACTGGTCATTTAGATACGTGGAAAAAACTCCTGTAACTGTAGCAAAATATGAAAACGGAATGATCATAAATTCAAACTTCATTGCCACTATTGTACTCACTCTGTTTATATTTAACTGTTCGGAAGATAAAAAATGTTGATTCTATTTATCTGTCCACTCATATTTTCAATATAACTACTTTTATCAATTTTAACCTTATATTTAATTGGAGGCTAATCAATGTCTTACTATCCAACCCATCAAACAATAAGAGATAAAAGATATTATGAAGAGTTCAAAATTTATTTTGAGAAAAACTATAACAATTATTACATTTTTGTGTGGTTTTCTCTTTCCGAACAGTTAAATAAGAATGGATGGAGTAATACATATTAAATAATATATAAATTCAAACTGATCATCTTGAAAAGGAGTGCTCCTTAGGAAATTTATTTATAATTATTACTCCTTTCATTCTAAAACTATAATTTTAAATTTTTCACACATTTTAAAAAATCATTGATATTGATAAGTTTTTAGTATAAGTGAAGTAAGGTGTCAATCAATTAGAAGTTAAAGTGTTGACAAAATAATTAAAATGAAAAATGATGATCGGTGAATAAATGAGGTGATAAGAGAGAAATATTAAAATATACAATTTATTACGTCCTAAAATCCTAAAGTGACAATTGTTTTACAACAAAATTTTGAGGCTAAAGTAACTATAGTTTTAGAATGGAGAAAGTATATTATAATTCATTGACAATAATAATAATTATGTAAAAATATCATGTTATGTTCTCTTTTGTTCCACTATTTCACTTATTATCATGTTTCGTTTTTTTACTAAGGTATCAAACATAAAACAGTAATCTAGTATCCTAAAGGTGCCTAAGAAAATTATGAGGCACATGACATTTTTTGTTAATAAGTTTAAGAAATAATTACACCAAACTTTTCTTGAGTTTTGCATTTATTATATTTATCTGCTCCTAATTTTTAAAATTACACTTATCTTCCTATAAAAGAGTATGTATAATGAATTTCAAACTTTAGGGCTAAGTGTAATGTCTTGAGGTAAGTGTAATGCAATTTTAAATCTTTGGGGGTTTGTGTAATTTCAAAAACTAGGAAGGATAATAAGTGCAAACCTATGGAGAGATTGATGTAATTATTTCCTAAGTTTAATGTTTTTAGTTATTCGTGGAATAGTTTTCACAATTTAGAAATAGACAAATGCTATCTAATGCTCTTAGGGTACTTTTTAATAGTTAAATATAATAAAAAGTTGTTGAAAAATATAGTTTTTTTGTATTTCTAAGAGATAAAATAATGTGCACTTATGATTATTTTTCTAATTTTAATAACTTTAACAAATGCCTTAAAGACGTTATTTAGTAAGCACCTTAAAAATATTAGGGTTTTAAATACACACATTTAAAAACATAGAAATTAGGGGTGTTCATAACCTATCGAACCAACCCATTCTAATTGGCAGAAATTGAAATATATACTGAAATAATCCCTCACGGAATCAGTCATTTTAGTCCCTGACTTTCACTATCATTGAGCATTTTAGTCATTAGGGGTGTTCATAACCTATCAAACCAACTCATTCTAAGTGGCAGAAATTGAAATATATACTGAAATAATCCCTCACTTTAAGTCATTTTAGTCTCTCACGGAATCAGTCATTTTAGTCCCTGACTTTCACTATCATCGAGCATTTTAGTCATTAACTTTTACTATAATTGGTCATTTTAGTCCCTGAAAGTTAGGGACTAAAATGAATGTTCTTGTAATTCAGGGACTAAAGTGACTTGCAAAATGCAAAGTTAGGTACTAAATGACTTATCCTCACAAAGTTAGGGATCGAAATGGTACATCACTCGAAAGAAATTTATTTAAGAAAACCGATCAAATCGAAAAAAAGATCTCTTGTTTTAATTAGCTTGATTTAGATTTTGGTTATTTTCATTAGAATGAATCTAACTCATACCAAACCGCAATATATACTAATATATATTTTAATATTTATGAATTTTTTATACTATTTATCCTAATTTTATTTTTTCTATTTTATGTTCGATTATTTTACCATTTTTAACTAATGCTTCAATTCTCATATATATGAGTAGTATTACTTTAAAGTGTACTTTTAAAAATTTAATAAATCACGTTCATATTAGTGAATTTTGTTACGATGGTTCAATTTTTTTTTAAAAAAACTTAAGTGTTGTTTATATTATTTAGATTAAAAAATTCAAAAAAGTAATTAGTATTTTTAGTAATATAATCGAATATATTATATCAAAGTAGTATTTAAATTGAATCAGATGGATTTTCCTTTCAAAATTGAATTAATTTACACCGCAAATTAATAAAAACTAAACGTGAAAGGGATAAATTGGTTTATTCTCTAAATCCAAACATACAATTTTAAAGCAAGATTTTATATATCCTTACGGTGCGTATGTGTATCTACGAGACAGTACGACTACTCTAGCACATTATTATGAGAATTATTTAAACAGGAGCAATAGTAATAGCTTTAGCCTGTAAGCAAACGACACGTATACATATTTCTTTTTCTTTTGTGTTTTAAATCCAGTTAATTACTATATTTCGACAAACTTGTCGGATCATGCCACTTGTGCGGCCATGAGCGAAAGGCCAATCAAGCTCCGAACCAATAGTGAAAGAACCTGCCGGTTTGTGTATACTAGTAATAATTTCATGTTTTATCTTGGACATGATTGATAAATAGTTAAATCTCTTAAAATATATTTATAAAATTTTGAACTCTAGTCATGTGTTTATATTAAAAAAGTTTTGCAGAAAATTGTTATATTATTTTAATAATTTTTTTAAAGAAATTAGTCTTTAATTATTAACTATAATATTTAAAAAGAAAATTTCATAAAGTTTGATATTTCTCTTTTTCTTTTATTTTAAAATATTGTTTATTGCTCTTTTTCTTCTGCATATTGCAAACACAAGTCCAAATATGCCAAGTGTTGGGTAATTCTCTCGTATGGTCATTCCTTCAAAATCCTCCACCTCACACCTCATTCTATTCTTTTGCAACACTTCTTTAAATTGCTCTTTCTTCTTTCATCTTAATTTTTTTATACATTTTTTCTCATTAATTAATATTTCTACATAAAAATTATTACGTCACTATCCTAATTTAGTTATTTCATAATAATCATAATAACTCAATTAACTTAATTGCAATTTAGTTATAAATTTGACTAATATTCGATTTCAATCTCCGAACTTTTTTCTTTTGCTTTCATTTCAATTTCTCTTTTTGTTGTTTGTAACGTTTAATTTAGTTTAATTTTTTAGTCTAATTTAAAAAAAAAAATCGATAGATTATGCTAAAGAATAACACTCTTTCTTACATTTTTTTATTATTAGTCTCATTTAAAAAAAGTTAAATGGCAATCTGAATACACACGAAAAAAAATCAGAAAATTAAACTAGCACACTGAGCATATAAAAAACACCATATGTGTAATTAAGCATGATTTATTATATTGCTATGGAGGACCTTTAGAGGATTTCTATGCAATTGTTGGTGTTGGAAAAATAATAATAATAGTGTAGACATTATGTCACAATTTGAGTAACCAAAAAACAGAAAAAAATTCTCAGTCATTAGGTAGGCCCTCTATCTTAAAGGCTTGTGGTTGTGTGGCTTACTTGCTCCACAATATTTCAAAAATCTGAACGTGTGTGTGCTTAACATGATGAGCTCTCTATAAAAGCCTGCATAACATATCAACTATAACACACAAGGAAGAAGCAAATTAATATTAATAATTAATTAAACCCACAAACTAATTTAGTGAGATTTGATTTGAGTGCAAAATAAAAATGGCTCAGTGCCACACAAAAACAGCTCAGATTAAGGATCAGCAAAGTTCAAGCTTTGGAAGAAGATTCTCTATCACATTGAAAGAGTATAGAGGCAGGTTTTACATTCTCAGAAAATGCCTGGTCATGTTACTATGCTGGCACAAGTATGGATGACTTAATTAGGATTTTTTTTTTTTTAAAGTTATAATGATATATAGCTTACTTTTTAATTTTTTTAAATGACCACCGAAGAAGAGTGTAAAGTTTTATTATTCCACTATGATTTGATCTTGTACGGTATCCTATCACTACTTTCTCATCAAGTCATTTTAGTCAAGGTTTCGCGACTTCTGAAGCTGGTGTATGGTATCCTATCTCGACTTTCAACTTCCTCATCAAGTCATTTCAATCAATGTTCGCGACTTCCGAAACTGGTGTACGGTTCCTTATCTCGGCATCCCACCTTTCACATCGCTCATTCTCGAGAAGACCACCCGATTCCCAGGACGTGGCAGTAGGCATGCAACATCAACCTAAGACCATCCAAGTCAACAGTCATGCAACGTCGAGTTCAAAGAACAACTCAAGCAGGCACGCTCCCTCAGCCAGTGCCAAGAACGGTGGTGAGCAAGAACTTTAATGGCCATTTAATGATGATTAATTGTAAAATAATTGGCACAGACAAAATTCCAAAATTCAAGTCACCACGAACCTTGACAAGCTAATTGTTGTGGTATATACATGTGTCTAAATCCTAATGTATCTCTTATGTTCATAATAGTACTTGGACTAAGAGATTTTGGAGGCTACACAATCCTCTCTCACCCGTACTCTTGATCTAATACATAACATCTTTTTTGAATTTAAATCCTCTTCAACCTCTCTAGTATATCACACGAGTAATGTTACATTCTCCTACTAATATTATAGTCAGATTTTTAAGAAAATATTATGTGTTATAGTCAAATTTATTAATAGAAACATTACATATACAAAATTATCACTCTTAAATTAAATTATGATAATCTTATCAATTTTTAAGTATTGATTATGATAATCTTATCAATTCTGTATTTTTTTTCTCTATTTTAAAGTATTTTCTATATGACATAATATATCTTTTCAACCGTCTTGGAATGAGAAGTGTAATTAATTATTATTATATTTTAAAATAAGTCATCTCCTTACTATGATGAAAATGATCTCATATGTAATGGGAAGAAGTTATCACCTAATCACCTAATAATATAAATAAATGACAAATGATATTTAGTGCCTTAAGGACACTATTTAAGAATTCAAATGTAGTAAAAATATATTGGAATGTGTAGTTTTTTATATTCCTGGAGAGACGAAATAATGTGCTCTTATGATTATTTTTCTACTTCTAGTAACCTTAACCAGCCCTTAAGGCACTGTATATCAAGACCCATAAAAAAAAGTCATAACCTATTGTTGAGTAGAAGTGAGGTCACGTGTAGGAATAATTAGAGAAGTTGCATCACCTCAAGTTAACAATGGGTCATGTAAAGAGATAAGAACAAGTTTATAGCTTTTATAAGTTATAAGCTAACTTTTATAAGCTAGCTTATGAAAAATTATTTCAAGTAGCTTATAGCTTATGAAAAGTAGTTTTTAATAATTCTTTTTTATTTTACCCTCTAGTCATTTACTATATGTTTACTCTATCAAATAGATTATTACATGTAATTATTACTTGTCATTTTAAGTCATTTAACAAATATAAGCTACCTAATAAATTAATTTTACGAAACACATCTACTCAATTATAAGTCACAAGTCATAAGCTATAAGCTATAAGGTTCTGTTTGGTAAAACTAGCTTATAGCTTATAGCTTATGACTTATAGTTTATAACTTGTAGCTTATGGCTTATAGCTTGTAGCTTATAGTTTATGACTTGAGACTTATAATTGAGTAGAAATGTTTGGTAAAATTAGCTTATTAAGTAGCTTATATTTGTTAAATGACTTAAAAGGACAAGTAATAATTACATGTAATAAATTATTTGATAGAGTAAACATGTAGTAAATGATTAAAGGGTAAAATAGGAAAAAACTATTGAAAGCTACTTTTCATAAGCTATAAGCTACTTGAAGTAGCTTTTCATAAGCTAACTTATGAAAGCTAGCTTATAGCTTATATAAGTTATAAGCTAGTTGTTACCAAACACCTCTACTTACTCACAAGCTATAAGCCATAAGCTATAAACTCCTAAATAAGCTATAAGCTAGTTGTGCCAAACACTAAGTCATAAGTCATAAGCTATAAGCTAATTTTTCCAAATAGAGCCAAAGATGTAAAAAGATAATAAATTCAGAGGTAACTATCAAGCGCAGATTAACTCACACATGTTGGTATCAAATTTGAGCTTTTAGCATGCAACTACTTTATAATGATGTAATGCTTGAGAGATTATAATTAATTTAAGGTAAATGATATTTGGTGTCTTAAGGACATTATTTAAGAACCTACATATAGTAAAAAGATATTTGAATATGTAAGTTTTTGTCTTGAGAGATGGAACAATGCGCTCTTATGATTATTTTTCTACTTCTAATAATCTTAACTAGTGCCCTTAGGACACTGTATATCAAGACCCTTAATTTAATGGTTGAGAGGATTCTACTTTAAATAAAGGCAAACATAAAAAGTACTACTATTCCTTTCGTCCTGAAATATTAGTTGCTTTAGTTAAAAAAAAAATTATTCCAAAATATTTGTCAAATTTACATTATTAATGCTATATTTATTAACTATTCTCACTTTTATTATTTTTATAGGTAATAGCTATTAAGTAAACCTCAAAGTCAATGATTAATTTAGTTTACCTATGCACTTTTTGTTAAATTCTATAGAAATTAATTATTTTTCTTAATCCATGTGAAATCCCCTAAAGTGATTAATATTTCAAAATGGAGTGAGTAATTTTTTAATGAGTTTTTTTAACCCGTGCAATATTGCACATGATAAGAATCTCAAGGTGAAAAGAATAATAAGTAGTAAATGCATGTTAAAATATAAATCGATTAATTTTTATCTTTCTTTATAAAAGATATTTCTTTCGAAATGTTTAATACATGTAATATTGCGCAGATGAAAAAACTTTTTTCTTAAAACTCAATACATTTAACGTGTGTATTCTTAATATACACAATTATCCCAATATGACCTTAGAACATGAAAAGGAGAGATTACGAATTGAAAAGGAAGAGAGTAATAAGTGAAGGCATTTAATCTTGTGAAAAAGCCATAGAGATGGAAGAATTGCATAAGAAATGGAATCAGTGAACCTACGAAGTGCCTAATGAGAGTATGGTTGTGGGTAGCAGAATTGAAGCCAAAAGCAACATACATAAATAAATAAATAAATAAATGCTGATTGAACAGAACCAACATACTTCTCCCTCTCCCTCTTCCTCTCCCTCTCTCTGCCCCATAATTCATAAATGCATACATTAAAGGCTACAGATTTGTCTCTCCTCTCATCTGAGGCTTTATCAGTCACGATTCCTTCACCTCCTTAAATTAATAATTCCAACTTCCTCACTTGCTGAGTTGTTGCAAAATTTAATGCTACTTCTTCAATGCTACTAGTGTCTAGTAAGTGGGGGTGTAGTATTAGTATTACTTCGTCACAGAACAGAGAATCTCTCTCTCTCTCTGTGTTTTGAGACTTGAGACTTGAGAATGAGTTTTCTCTGTTTTGCACATGATCTATCCCTCACTCAAAATATAAGTTTTTGGATTTTGTTGGTTTATATATGTTTACATAGAGAAGATTGTTACAAAAAAGAATCAAGATTGAGTCTACAGCGAGTTGGAAAAGTGGACCAGTTTAACGGGATATTGGTCCGGTTCAATGAGAAAGCAAAGGCCCTGCTTTTCGATTGAGCCGTGCCAATATCACGTGCCACTGCTCCTAAAACCCCTGATTTAATCTCCTGGAGAACCCTTCTCAATCTCATAAAGGTTTGAACTTCGAATGTAGTTCTTTCTGATTTAAATTCCGTTAGCACTTTGCTTTTTCCTTAGAAAGAACATATTGCTTAATTTCCCCATGAGTTATTATGTTCTCTTTTTCATATTCTTGCAATGAAGTGTCTGGAAGATTGCATCATTATGTTCCTTTCTTAGGATGGATTTTTCCTCTCTGCTTCTTTTAATACTCATATTTCGTTTTACGTTTCTCAAACATGATTCCTAAGGAAAAAGAGATTGCTTTATAAAACAGTTTCTGAAAACAAGGTATTTTTCAGTTTCTCAAAATTGAATTTTGAAATCATGTATTTTTTTTTTTAACAATGGAAGTAATTGAGATTTGGACTAAGACCTTAAGTAAATTATTGAAACATCTGATTTTTTTTTTCCTTCAATTTTTACTAGTTTTCATTTTTTTTTTAATTTAATATACCTGTAATTTCGGTGTGTTTTTAAAAATCAATTAAAAAGAGCAGCACTGTAGAAGTCTCAGTACACTACCCAAAATTACTGTCATTTGGCAGTTGACATCGTTTAGTTTTCTCAGAGTTGAACACTGTTGAACTCATGTTACTTGAGAGATCCTTTGTGAACATAATTATCTTTAAAAAAAATTCTCATTTTTTCAAAAAGATAGGTAACACTAAAGTTTGAATCTACAACGTAATGCTTAGTACACAAATCCCTCGCCACTTGCTCAATTCTAATATCCCAAAATAAAATAAAAAAAGAACCTAACATGCACCACCGTAATAAGAGCCAAAAGCTACTAGCCATTGTACTATTGTTGCTTCCTTTTGTATTTTGTTTTCGTGTAATGTTATATATACACCAACTATATACGTACATCTTGTACATTCCTATTATGTAAAAAAATCAGTTTTTTTTACCTGTAATTGTGTATAGGTACAGTAAGTCTACACATTTTTCTTTGTTTTCCACAAAGAAGCTGCATTGTCTTCTTCCATTATTGTTAAAAAAGAAAGAAAAGTTACCCATTTACAGAGCATTAGGCTTCCTGCACTTCATATTTCTCCTTTAGAACACACCAAAACTGAAGAAGCTAGGAGGAGAGTATAGCATATGGCAAAAGTTTCAAATTGCAGTTAGTGTGTTAAAGTTCTAGTCATGTTACGATACGTTTAATTTATTGCACCTATACGAAATTAAATACGATTACATTGTTCATTGTGAACAGAAATGGACCTAAATTTAAAACCTTAAGATAAAATGGAAGAGTGAAAAAATCATAGCACAATGTAGTGCAGCAAAACACTTTCTCAGCTCAAAACTCATTTAATTTGTCTGTGCTAATCAATGTGAAAGTACATATACTCATTCATTAGAAGCCCCTATATATAAAATAAAGGTGGAACCAATATGACAAAAGTAAATTATATAGGCAAAATCAATAAATCAAGTATGTGTCTGAATTTTCTTATTTTTAAAAAATAATCAATACTTACTATTTTCATAAAATTTATAAAATAACTTTGGAAAAAATAATTGATTATTTTCTGAGAAATGAAGTACTAAACTTTCTCAAACATGCTGTAACTAACTCCAGTGTCTACTGTACTACTCTACAGTCTACACAATTTCACTGTACACATACCAAGTTGCTTCCATACTTCTCTAGCTGTTAGCAACCATTCCATGTGTGCATTAAGGTAAAAATGTCAAAAGATTTTAGTTCTAGTTAAATAATGTCCTTAAATAATTATAAATGTATCTTATTCAGTTGCTCGAAAATATTAAAAGGCTAAAAGCTACGGAGCTGTTTGGTTTGCATTTTCATTTTCTGTTTCCATTTCCTGTTTTCAGCCTATTTGCTGATTTTTGAAATTTTACAAAGGAAAAACTGAAAATGCTGGAATTTTACTAGTATAGTACTAGTACACTTTTTCTTTTAGAGGATCCGGTAGATCTTAGTTGTTGAATTGGAATTGGAAAGTCAGTTTCCTTTCTAGACATCATTTTTTTTGTTTGAAAAAAATAATGTTAATTTATTATTTATTTATGTTTAAATTTAATCGGTAGAATACCTTATTAATGCATTTAATTTATGTATAGAATATAAGAGTCTTTTACTCATTGCTTCGCAAAATTACTGGAGGGAGAGAGTTATTGTACACAACCTTTCTCTATCATATGCAAAGAGGGTTTTTTTTTTTACCTTCCTTTTGTTTGGTTTTCATTTCTATTAAGATAAGATATGCACCATGTTTCATGATTGTGGTTGTCATTGCTTTTCTCTCCTAGTAGTAGTGCTTTGAGCTTGGGACACATAACTGAAGAGGTGACAATGAAATTTACCATATACCACTTGAGTTTTAGGAAAAGAAAATTATGGCTGTAAAAAGTTTGATATTGACATTTAATAATGACCTTTTACTATATGCATATATGTATGGCTGGATTGGCTTGTGCACCAATGCACAAGTTTTTCATTGTGCATTGTAAACACCACCCATAATTGAAGTGGTTGTGGAATCTTCCACCTGCATTGTTATTATTCTTTTTATTAGACTTCTCCTGAGTACTTAACCAATTGAATATTAAAGACTCGGACTTGATATTATTCCCTCAACTCTTTATTATAATAAAACATAAATATCTAAATTACGTATACCAATAAATATAATTAGTTAGTTGCATCAATTTTTTTAAAAAGTAGGATGATATATCAATTTTACCCTTCCTTAAATATTGTGTTTAGTGGTTGGTATAATAAAGTTAAAGCATTTAATAGGGGCAAATAAGGAAAATAACCATAAATACTTTATGAGATTTATGCAATGCCTTATAAAAAGGCCCACAAAATCGTTCCAAAATGTACCTTATAATAAGGACCAGAGACAGTACTAATTACTTCGAAACAACCTATGTCACTTGATCCACGCGCCACGTGGTTGTAGCAGCATGTTTAAATTATTTTTCATCATGTAAAATTAAGGTAATTCACTTTTTATTCTTATAAAAAAAATTGTTAATAAAAAGTTCAAACTTTTCTAAAAAACTTTATTTTTAGTCTCGGCTATTAGTTTGGTCAGTTAACTGCTAACTTAACTAACATTTCTGCTATGCCGATCTAACACATGCAAATTTGTCCATACATTAAAAACTATATTTAATATAGCAGTCTGATGACAGTATGTCACATTTGCAAGTTTAGACCATATATTATCGTTAAAAACTATATATAATGCTAATGTGATAGCTTGACAGGATAAAATCAGTAGCTATGTTAGCAGTTAACTGACTAAACTAAGACTAAAAATAAATGTTCTAAGAAAAGTTTAGACTTTTTATCAACAAAAAATTTTGGAAGGACGAAAAGTGAATTACCCTAATTTTATAAGGATGAAAAATATATTTAAGCTTTTTTTTTTTTATTTATATTTCTAGCTAGCAGGATTTTTTACATTATAACTATTTGAAATCAGGTCCTGCACATTTGTTCTGCTACTCTTCGCTTCAGTGAATTTGTAACATTCAGCAAATTTACTTATTTCCATTTTTGGGTCTTCTTCGCATTGATTCCCTTCACCTTATTCCTGTATGTTTTCAGAAGGGAAAAATCACATACTTGCAACTTCAAAAACATTGATTTACTGCTATACACCTTTAATTTGATCACCTATGGTTTTAATTTGACTAATTAATACTCCATTGCTTCTAGTACCATGTCCTTTAGGTAGGGTAGTTGGGCCCATCTTGGTGTGAGTAAAGAGTTAAATCCCTAAACTTGTAATTTCAGCATTTTGGACTTTTAAAATCGTTGACCCCATAAAAGAATACTTTTTTCTATCCAATCTCACCCCCTAATTGAGGTACCTAACTCCACCCCATGTTACTGTATTTGTTTTATGTCATAAGTTAACAATTTTTGAACACATTAAGAAATTTCAAAGGGAGACTTACAGAACATGCACTGCCGCAGAAAAAAGTCCAATCAATTTAGGAAATACTGACTTTCTCAAACAGATATAAGATCCAAATTAATTTGGTAAGGGTTCTATCCCATGAGAATTCAAAGGCTTTGACTGGCAATGGCAAGTTAGAAACTGAAAAATTTTGGCTTTTCCCATTTTGCATTGGCTTGGATCCATTTAATATATTCATGTAAGGCAGCTTCACATTAATTGAACCATTATAATTGTTATGTTAGGCAAAAATTAACAATTGTTTTCTGATATAGAATCACTGTATTTGGAGGTTAGTCATTGGTCATTTATAGAATAACAAAAAAAAGAAGTGCTCAGTACTGGTCAATGCCCAGCTTAGCTTGTGCTCAAATAAAATTAAAGTTCACTAGAAGCAACAAATTATTTCTTTTACTTGAACACAGTTAAGATTTGTGTCTAAATTATATATCGTTTAAACGCAAGTGATAATGTTTGTCTAACTGGTAATAAAACTATAATTACATAATCCATTAGTATATGTGATACTTAGTTTGTCACTTTTTACATTATTTTTAAAAGACTGAAGCTGTTGTGAATTATTTTCTGTTAGAATTAAATATGAAGATATGGTTGAGAGAAATTTCAGCTAGCAAAACAGAACACTTAGATTTTTAAATGAAAGGAAAGGCAGTAACAGCCAACCACATATGCATATCTATATATTTATTAGGAGCTTGATAGGCATGGAACTATTAACATATGGAGTGGCCCTTCAAGCATCAAAGAATGGGTGTGGGCGATTATCCCATGCTTCCTATTATGGTAGCTACCATGGTCAATCTCCTTTATTGAGAAGGTAGAAAGTCCATGGACAAGTCCTTTCCTTTTCTCTTTTTTTATTTTTTATTTTTTTTATTTTTTATTTTTTTGTTTCTCTCTCTATCACTCCTCTCTCCTGTAAAATTGAATTTTCTCTATACTTCTCAAAAATATAGAAAAAAGAAAATCTTGCAACCTAGTTTCATCGTTGTTGTCACATAGTGGGATAAGACTTTTGTTCTTGTTTCGTTGCTGTGGTGGTAATCCTCCCGAGGAAGAACTTCAAGCTGCCTACTAGAAAGTGGCACTCCATAAAGCTTTCTCACCTTCCCCACATCTCCGGTGGACCTCTTTGATCCTTTCAGCAGATCTACAAATTCCACTGCATGTCCAATCAAATGAAGCAACACAGACATTACCTGCCTGAGCTTTCCATTCACAATCTGCAAGAGTCACAAACTCTAGAATTTGAAACTCTTCACCTCAAACATACAACATAAACATTGATTTCCTAACATATATAATAAATAATCGACATAAATGCAGGAAAAATCACTAAGGTGGTGATAAAACCACACTCTGACCCACGTGAGAACCATACAAATTGGGAGAACCACACTCTGATTAGTGTGTGTGCAAATTTTCATTGAGCAAACTATAGTTTGACTCAAACTATCCGTGCCCAACTGAATGAAAGTGAAGTCTTAGTTGAACGACAATTTGGAATCTTTTTTTAGCTAACTAACTTTCATCTAGTAACCCAAAAATATTATTAAATGAAGATGAAAGTTAGTTTAGCTGATTCAACGAAAATCGAAACATACTCTTAATCTTCTACCTTAATAATAAGGTGAGGATACCATTAAAACAAAAAAAAACAAAAAAAAACGCAGGAAAAAACTTCACCTGGTGGTGTACCACAGCAGAGTCTCCTATCATCTATATGATCAACATCAAGTCCAATGAACCAAGATCCTAGTGAGACATCCTCATTGGCATACTTGTGAAGAACATGCCTGAGAAAAAAAATATATACATAAACCATACATTACCAATTATTCTATAAATTTGATTTAAATAACTTTTCCCCCCAAAGTGAGATGAAGAATTACTCACTGGTTAATTGAGATATATGTAGCCAAATCTTTTGAAATGGCATACAATTGTCCTGTGGCATGGCGGAAGTACTTGTTTCCTGCTTCTCCAAATTTCCAGTATTCTGGTTCATGGTACCTTACCCCTCTGCAAGAAAAAGTAGGAACTTGGAAGGTAAGAAGCTAGAAGTGAATGTATAAAAAATTCAAAATTGTTTCATTGTAAAGAGCATGAATAAAAGAAAAGTATTCTCACTTTTGAGAAAGAACAGGCCCTGATTTCATGCATCCAATGTATACTCTTGGTTTCGATCGTTGTCTAACTAAAGTTTGTCCCAGTGTTGCTGAAAACAGATTGAAAATTGGATAATGAGACAAATATTGTGACAAAAAATTCATGATGTATACTTTGCATGGAAATATAAATCCATTTATGATGCCTATGAAGGAGAATTTATATAGCTAACATGTGGAATGTATCAAAAACTCCAACTCCTTATGCAAGGTCAATTATTAGAATTGAAAAACTTTATATACCTATATTTACATGAACATCATCATCAACTTTGATATAGAAGTCAGCATCCCATAAGTTAACAGCAGTGGCAAAGTAGGTCTTTGTCTTTGCTGACAATTCAAGGTATCCTTCAACATGATCCTGAAGAATCAAAACACAGAGATTTGAAAACCTGTTTGCATTTGTTTCCCTTTGAGTGAATGTGATCAAGTTATTATTCAAGTAGTGACAGAATAAGAGAAGAAACATAGCGGTGGGAAGCGGCAATAACACAAAGAAGATCATTACCAGCCTCAGGAAATCTCCATGCTTCCTATCTTCTGCTTCAATAGCTCTGTCTAGGATACCCCCAGATATGGCACTGGAGAAAGCAGGAAAAAAAAAGGACAAAAAGGTTAAATAAAAACAAGATAGAATTGGCTTGGCAACTATGCAATAAAATGTTTGAAAGAGAAAGATGAGATAGCTTACCTATGACCAATTACAAAGCGGATGATAATGCCCTTTTCTTCCTCTAGCTTCTTTCTTTTCTCACCTATTTTCCACATTATCACAAAAGCCAGTCATCAGAAAAAAAAAAAAAAACTGCTACTAAATTAGACTTTGAAGAGTGAATATCTAATTTAGTATCCAAATTTGGATATGCTTTCACATTTGTCCATAAACTAAACAATCCTCACATCAGTCCCTAAGCCTACAATTTCTCAGGCATGTTTATCTCCAAACCATGCAATTTGGGATGATAGTGGAAACTAAATGTGTGTCTTACGAATTGCAAGTTTGGGAGCTAATGTGGGGGTTTCTTTGACTTAAGGACTACTGTGAAGGCGATATGTGAGTTCAGATATTATGTTAACTATTCACCCAACTTTAAAATATAAAAAACTTCACATAAAAGAATTAGCTAGCTAGGAAGCATAGATCAAATTATGAACCTTGTGGCATCCAAGTCGCGCGAACCGAGTCTCTTCTTTTCCGGCTGCTGAAAGCGGTATTGATTCCTATGACCATTAGGTACCTTCTCTTATTACCAACTGATTCAGTTACCTTGATATCTTCAGGTACGGGAGCACCATTTCTAATAGACTCCTGAGTTGCCTTTGCAGCTGCTAATTCCATCTCCAACTTTGATATAGTCTTGTCCAAGGTTCTATATTCATTACAGTTACACTTGTTTGGTAAAAAAGATAAAATACTTAAACAAAAAAAAAGTTACAATAGCATCATGGTATATAACTTACTGTATTGCATTGCGTGTCTTTGAAACTTCTCCATAGATGCTTTTAGTTTCGCGCTTTACTTCTTTCTCTTGCAACTGAAGGGGACCAAGAAACAAATTTATGAATTTCATATGATTTACATCATACATCTAACATCGAACTTCCAAAAATATACAGTTGTTGGTAATCGACACAATCAAGGTTTCAAATTGCAATTCAAGTTATAAACGCGTTGGCAACAAACAGTCGATTTTGGTGACCGTAAAAACTTTGATGTTGATGTGTGATGATACAGAACAGATCTGATTTTGAAACTTGATGACAAGTAGGTTTTTAATTGCAGTTTTCTCAACAACATCATGCTTAAGCATCACAATTATGTCAACCACCCAAACTGTATCGGACTGTGATTGCGGCATGTGATGCCTTTATCCAAACACATTTGGTCATATTTAACGCAACATAACTGTAACAATAAAGCAATTTAAAACCTTGTCGCAGATGGTTATTAAGACTAAATTAGCAATGAATATCAGGAAAAATAATGTGACAGTGCTTACAATTCTTGAATTACAACCCTCTGCAACTAAATTCAATTTTTCAGCCTCCATAGCTGTTGTCCTTGCAAGTCCTTTAGGTTCAGGAATAGTCCACATCCTGTAACACATTTAAATTTTTCATAACATAATTAATTAAGCACTATAATAATTCTGTCAAAAATTTTCAAGGCAACAAACTAGTAGGTACATAAACATCCTAGTTTATAGTGAAATCAGAACATGAGAAAAATTAAATATAATAAATGTGTAATTTACATTTCTTTAGTTATGACACTTTGATGGATCCATCCTGTGTTTATTATGAAAAAGCAAGGACAAAAATAGACGCAATTAAAAAAAAAATAAAAGCTCACCAGAACACATGGTGGACTATGACTATTTAATAAGAAGGAAGATCCGAAAATGAAAGATCCATCTTTCAATTCAACGTTTCAACAACTAGTAAATATAAATTAGTGGTTCAGTTACAACTACCGTAGAATCCATAGACTAAGAGTAAGTGCCAATCAATTATTCTTCTTCACCAAGATGAAGATATCCTCAGTAACTCAGATAAAACAGTAATTTTTTAACCTAAAAATAATAATATTTAAATAGAGTTCCGAATAGATTCCTATTTTTTTATACATCAACGATGAATTAATTTTTTTAGAAAATTGACTGATATTGAGATGAGGCATAGTGTTAGACCAGAATTGACTAGTCATTTTAGGAGTCAATCATAGTAATGAGGAGGAATAACAATGTAACATCTTAAATCAAAAATTGAAATAGTTAATATCATTATTAATTTCGTAGTTGGGACCTAATTCAATCCCAAAGGTCAGGTTGAAGGAGAAGATTTATCACATCTCTTATATTTCTTAGCTATGTTCCTGGCCGGTATGGGACTTTTGTCATATGAATTGAGATTTTCTCATGCTCATCTTAACAATCATTCATGCCAATCCAATTCAGATCCATTCCACTTCTTGTATGAGTTTTGATGGTTATGAGATACAAGAGAATAGTGAAGGTGGAGGTGTCTTAATTTTTAAACAGTACATATTGGAACAGAATTCATAGAAATTGGAAAATATTGAACATTGAATAAATCAAAGTCTTGGAAATTCATATATTTATATATATAGCCAGAACTTAATAAGATTGGATACACTTATATTTCTATAGAAGAGAAAAAAGAATCATGAAGATCTGAAAACATGAACTATTAAATGAAAAGACAGTTTTTCAGGCTTAGAAAACCATGGAAAATTCATCATGAATTTCAGAAACAGAGTTGAACAGATTCTAGAAAGCCATGAATCCCAAAGCAACTATTAATAAAAAATATGAAAAAATACAGAGAATTGATGTACCTGTTGGTGAAGAGCATCCCAGCACAGAAGCATCCAATACAGAGGAAAATAACCGATTTCTGTGACATAACGCTTCTTGGAACTACCTCTCCTCTGCTTTTCGAGCTCATTCTTATATATATATTTATTAATCAATTATGAAAACAATCTTCCAAAACTTGAAACTCAGGATGCAAAAGCCATGTTCAAAACTTGGTTTCACAAAACCAATTGAAGTAGAAGAAGAAGAAGAAGAAGAAGAAAACTCAGAGGGCAGGGCAAGTTTGGAAAGAAAAAGATTATCGGTAGAGACAGAGAGGGAATCAGAAGAGAGAAGTGGTCTGTTGTTTTGGTTTGTTCCTTGCTTTATCGTTATGCTATGCTAATATGCTTTGCTTTTGTGTGGTTTGTTTGATTCTCTCTCTAAACTCTAAAGTGTGTTGAGTTGAGTTTGTTAGTGAGAGAGTCTTTGCAGGTAAGGGACGTTGAACAAAGAAAGTGAGAGTGTGTGTGAGTCTGAGAGAGAAGACTGACTTCCTAACCGCCCACTTTTATAATTGCAGCAATATTACCAAACGGTCCCTCTCCTCTCGGGTCCTCTCTTACATTTTAATTACAAGACGCATTTTAAGAGTAACTGTTTAATATTGCAATGACATGAATGCCCTTCTTTGTTCCATATATACCATCTGTGTATGGAGAAGCATATATAATTCATACGTTTCTCTATCTCTCTCTCTCTCATGAGTCATGACTGCCAGTCTCCTGCACTGTAGTATTTGTTTTGCCATGGAAATTAAATTAAACAATCTCATGACACGCGTTCTTGTATTCTGATTCTCCATGCAATTTCACTGTTCTCTTATCACTAATCCTCACTAGCACTTGATGCGTGCCCAATTATGATTGTAGTGACAAACTACGGTTTTTATTTTATATTTTAAAGGAGACAATTTGCTTCACTTTTTATTTTTTTTGTCAGCGAGCAATTTGTTTGACTTGAATATAATTATTACAGGCGGTAAAAGATTTTCTACCGGTTAATAACTATGTATATCTCAAACTCTTTACCGGGTGATATGACATGTATACATGAAAAAAAATGTTTTTATAAAATACAGTATTTTTAGTTTTAATCTTAAATTATTTTTGTATTTTAGTCCTTATAAAAATAAAATTATTATTTTAGTCTCTATAATTTTTTTTGCATTTTAGTCTCTGTAAAATAAAAAATAGTTGCTTTTAGTTTTTACTATTAAGAAATTTTTGTTAAGTGATGACTTAAATAAAAGAGTATCACGTGTCAACACTATATGAAGATTTTTTTTTTTGTTATTATTCTTTCTAATTGATAAGAACTAAAAGTAACACTTTTTTATTTTACAGGGACTAAAATGTAAAAATTAATTTTATAAGAACTAAAAACAAAATATATAAATCATTAGTATATATTAAATATTTATATTAATAAATTTATTCGTTAATAATTATATATTTATTTGTGAATATAAATATTATATGTAAATATTAAAAGATTAATTTTGTTAGAAAAAATTATATTATATTGAAGGAGCTAGCGCAACACCAAAGGGCCCGTTTGTTTTGGATTTTATTTTACTCAAAATTATTTTTGATTAAAACTAAAAATATTCAGTTTCGTTGGATGGTCTCAGTTTTGATAAATAATCTCAACTATTAATATTTTCTTATTTATGTATTTTTCATTTCTTATTCTACTAATTATAAAATATAAGGCTTAAATATGTTTTTTGTCCCTGAAAAATAGGAAAATAAGGATTTAAGTCCCTAATAAACGTTTTTTTAGGATTTAAGTCCTTAAACGGATGATTTGAGTCCTTAAATCAGTGTTTTCAAGGACTCATATCCCTTATTTTTGAGTTTTTTAAGGACTTAAATCCTAAAAAATAATTTTCAAGGACTTAAATCCTTATTTTTCTAATTTTTAGGAATGAAAAATATATATAAGCCAAAATCTAAACCAAACAAATTCAAAAATGTTAATAAATGACAATTATTTTGCAGTGGAAAAGATAAAAATATCTAATTTGTACTCTATATTTTTTATTTATTAATAGCTAAAATAAATTATTAAGAACCTACGAATTTATTCTTTTGGACTAACGTGTCTCAATTTAAACTCATCATTCACATGATTAATACTAAAAATATTTTGATTATATTATCACTTATTATTTAACTACTTAATAAAACAGCTTCTAAATATGTACAAGCTCCGTCAGTTGATCCATGTGCTGGTGGTAAGAAATTATGATTTTTCATTAATTAAAGAAATGGCTGAACTTACTAATTACAGCTACAGTATGTGACTTGTGTTATTCAAATGTAGAAATACATTGCCATAACCCACAAGTTTTCCTGAAACTGTGCGAACACATAAAAAGGTTTTGTTCTTTAAAATTATTTTCTTCTTTTTTACTTTTGAAGTAATTATGGTAACATGGTTTGGGATCCTTGACAAAGACATATCGCATACGCATATTATCCGTGAATTTTTCTTCCTTTATTGAATTTTTGGGAAAAAAGTTATTAATATGCTTAAAGAATAAAGAGCAAAGAGACGATGGACAATGACTCTGTTAGAAAGGTTCCTCATGTTGCATGACTTCACTTGTTCGTGATTTTTTTCTTTTTCTTTTCCACTTCCTGTATTAATTAATTAGATTAGATAAAATTGAAAAGGGTTAACAAAACTGTTGAAAGAACTAGGATGAGGGATACATAAATAAATTATTATATTTACATATATAACCGTTGGTTAAAAATTAATCTCTCATTCAAAACATAAATATTCATCTAAGTATCAATTTTTTTATGAACACGGGTTTTCTCACTTTTATGATGAAATTAATCTCATTCGTACTGATTTGCGCTGGCCCCCGAGAATTTAACATAGGTGAGATTCAAACACGTTTCTCCTAAAAGAATATCTTTTTTATGCGAACAAGTATAAATTAGAAATTGAATTGTGATCAGTATATATACTTAAATATCTATTACCAACTATATCAAATTTTAAAATAGGTTTAATTACATTTTTGGCTTCTTAAGTTTGCATTTTTCATGATTTTGGTCTCCTAAATTTCAATTTCATTATTTTAGTCCCTAAAGTTTTCAAAAGTTGTAAAACTAATCCTTCCGTTGATCTATGTTAATTTAACAGTCAAGCTTGGTTAAAATTTTAGGCACTTATGAGTGAATTTTTCTTTATTTAACGAATTAGTTAATTAATGAATAAATAAAAAAATTACTGATAAAAGATGAAAGAAATTCAAACCCTCTTTAAAAAATAAAAAATAAAACCCTTTAATTGAAAATGAAGAGAAAGTCAAAATTAAAAGTTTGAAACCATCTTGATGTTAGGTTGTTTAATTAATTAATTTTTAATAAAACCTACTCATTAATGTCAAATTGATTGTTAAATAATTAACAGAAATGAACGGAAGGACTAAATTTATAACTTTTGAAAATTATAGGGACTAAAATCATAAAATTAAAATTTAAGAAACCAAAATCATGAAAAATACAAACTTAAAAAACTAAAAATGCAGTTAAACCTTTAAAATAAGATTTGATTTATTACACATTAAAGAAGTTAAAGAACAAATTACAAATATACAGTATTATTCAAGAGTCAAGACATCCAAGCGATAATCTAGGTTTCTCAACATACAATTAAACTAACTCATCACCCTTATTATTTGACTGCAATTTATATTCACAATATCAGGAATCACTGTCACACATTAATTAATAATACTACTATTAGACAAGCATATGCATGGAACAGAGTTACTCTGAGTTCTCAATGTGTCATATGCAAGTCATTAATTAATTGCTCAGAAATAGGAACCAATCTTAATATACAGTAGTAATTATTAGTAATTCATTACATTAATAACATATCCAAGCATGTTTGATTAAACTAATGATGGCTATTGTACATGTACATTAACCCTTATACCCTTTTGTTTTTAGGCTTACCAAATTAAGGTAACAACTTCATTAATTATTTCATCTCATACTTTCCTCTCTACGTCGTTATTATCTCAGTGACTCATATACTTTGTTTCTTAATTAAGAAAAAAGTTGATATTTAAGAAATAGTGATGACAATTTCCTTCCTTTTCAAAATCTGAATTGCTTTTTTGTTAGTTTCTTTATCAAGCTAAGGTTTCAAATTTTTTATCTCAGCTGCATTATGCATTGTATTAAATATGGTTATTGCAAACTGTAATTATAGTTATTGCGGTTTCAATAATAGTCAATATCATAATGTTAAGATTTGATGTTGAGAAACATACTTAGGTTTAAAATCTTCGTCCTATGATATATTCCCTACATTCTTTTTTAATTGTTGACTTAAATAATAAAAATTTATTTCTATTTAATTGTTCACATATATTTTTAAGGAAATATTAGTTGCACTTTTATCAACTTTACTCTTATATTTAATTGGAATAATAATTAATGTTTTACTATTAATCTAATAAAACAAAAAGAAAAAAAGAGTAATATGGTATTCAAAAAATATTTTAGATGAAAACAAAATTATTAGTCATTGCATTATATAATATACATAATTTAGCCTCTTAAATCATCAGTTAAATATGAAATACGAAATAGGCTTAGGCTGACCTTCACTGCATTATAATAATTTGCATTCTTGAGCATTACTATATCATCCTACAAAATTCTCCTAAGAATTCTTAGCTAATACCTCTTAAGAATGTATTCAATGAAAAAAAATATGTAGATAGTGTTTTGGAAACATAAGAAACAATTAATTGTTACTTTATTTAATAGGTAGAAAGTTGTAGGTGAATATCGAATGAAAAATGTTAAATTTTTTTACCAAATCTTTTTATAAATTATTTTATTCACTTAATTTTGACAAGTGTCTTTTATTTTTGAAAATGTCACTTGTCAAAAATTAAATTGGTAGAAAGATTGATAGGAGGATTTAGCAATACTCATGAAACTATTTTTTGAATCTTGCTAAACAATACTCTTAAAGCACTTATTAAGATTACCAGATTCAAAAAAATAATCATAATGCACATTATTATATCTCTCGAAAATACAAAAAATTATATTTTCTAACATCTTTTTATTATATTTGACTCCTTAAGTAATGTCTTAAGACACTAGATATCATTTCTCTTATTTTTTATATATGGATTTTTCTAACTTGCAATATTACACGGGATAATAAGAAACTAAATGTAAAAAGTTTTTATGGGGAAAAATCAAAATTTAAATGAGACTATGTGTAACACATAGTGAATATTGTGTTTTTTTTCTTTTTTTTTTTAGTTTCTTAACATGTACACTATTGGACATATTAAAAAAATCCTTTATATATAAGCAAATTTGTTCATGCTACTATATGTTTTTAAGTCTGATAATTTTTTTAAAGGGCGTCACTCAAGTATTTTTTTTTCTTATATTTAAAAAAAGAGTGAATATGCATTTCATGATCTATTAACTTTTAACACAAAAATTCATTGAATTTTAATTAAAAATTTCTATTTTGATATTTTTAACATGTATCGTTGAGATACTTGTTAGCATTTTTTAAATTTCTAAACTACGTTATAATACTACCTTTTGTTTTGAATATAAGCATCAACTAAAAAACACGTTTATTACAAAAATTAGTTAAAATTATTTATTTTTATTGATCTAATCTAAAAAATATATTTATGTCATAAAATGTCAATTTGTTTAATTATAAGACTTTCTCTATCCATATTGAGAATAAGTATTAAAAGAATAATTGAGAAAAATACTCTTTAATTAAAATAAAAGTGAATAACTTTTTTATGATTATTATTTATATTTAAAACCAAAAAATGTTAATAGTTATTACTTATATTTAAAACCAGATGTAGAATCACATAATAGTAATAATGTTTTGATGGGCTGAGTCCTTAGCATTTTGGAACTAGCATAAAGATTGTCCTCGTGAAGATGTATCTATACTATCTGTTTATCTCCATCCCATATTAAGTCTTAAGTCTTGTTTTAAAAAATAAAATTATCTCACTTTATTTATTATTTTACAATTTTAATAAAATATTAATTATATTTTATTAAATATATCTTTGACTAGTTAAATTTTAAATAATATTTTAAAAAATATAATCCATTAATTAACCAGAGTAATAAAAGATATAACAGAAAGTTAGACAAATATTTTATATTGAATTATTTACTATTTTGTTCCCTCACTTTGTAGTCAGTAGATATTTTAGTCTCTAACTTTCTAAAATGCATGGATTAGTCTCTGACTTTGCACTCCATAAGTCACTTTAATCCCTAGTGTTAAATGACACTCGCAAAATGTTAATGTGACACGTTGAGTGCTAATATGGCATGCCACACAAACTAGAAAAAAAACGTCGTTTTGCTTAATGTGAAAATATGTAACTTAATTAGTCCCTTAAATCACTTACAACATAACCCAATTTTAGGTTCAAAACTCTGCGTAACTTTGAAAATTAAGAAAAATAACATCGTTTGATCGTTTACATAAACTACTCATATGTGGCAAATATTAACTTGTCACATAGGCATTTCGTCAATGTCAGTTAACGTTAGGGACTAAAGTGATTTATAAAGTACAAAAACAAAAATTAATTCAGATATTTTTAAAAAATCAGTAATTAAAATATCTTATAACTACAAAGTGAAAAATCAAAATGTTCAACCACTTTTATATTATTTATAGGAAAGGATATCATAATGGTTAGAATTTTTCTTATTTAATCTACTACTAATTAATTCACTGAATAGTCGGTCGAGGGCACGTGATCCTGATGTTGCACCGTGCAACGTGGCGAACTCCAGTTGGATGGGACCCCCACCTCGACATTAATCACGTGATGTATTGCGTTTCCGACTCACGTGGGTACTGTTAAAGGCGAATCTAGTGGCCAACATCACGTTGATGAATGACACGTGTCGTCATTCGGTGAGTTCTCGCGAAATCTGACGTTTGAGCAGCCAATAAAAAAGAGACATCCCTCGACACAGTGGAAACATCCTCGCTTTGTACGCGGAGGTTAATTTCGTCATTTACTCTAAGCAAAAAGGAAGTGTACTTAGATGACTCCTCAAGTATTGGGATAATTGCCTTGGAAAATCGAAAACATGTCTTCAATTTTTTATTTTTTATTTTTTGTTTCTGAATAATGTCAATGTTGGAGTTTTTGAATTTTCTTTGATTAGATCTCACGGATAAAGATGAAGAACAAATTTTGAAAAATAATAGTATATAATTGCTCTCATGTACTTGGGAATCATGTTCATTGGTTGGGAGTATGAGTATTCTGAAGAATCTGCTACGTTACACATGAATATATATAATTAAATGTACGTACGTCATAAGATTGTGATTTTCATGATGCATATAAAATGATTTGAGAGTTCAAAGATTATATGATGCTTGAATATTACTCGATTAAGATTCTCAACATCATATATATGCACTATACCGAGGTGTAACTGAATGAAATAGAACGATAAGAATCATTAATTTCAGAGTTGAGTTTTGAATCCGCGAACTATTAGAGCCTAGATTCAGTTTTGATTTTTTTATTTTTTAAATTTTACTGTAAAATATTTTTCAAGAACTGTTTTAATAAGAAAATCATAATAACCTACATAGTCAAAGCAATGACTATAGTCAAAAAGATAAAAAAGGGCAAAGCAATGACTATAGTCATTAAATTGATTGATAAAGGATAAGATATTACAATGGGAAAATAGATTTATATAACCATCACAAAGCTTGTTTAACAATCTAAACTAACCTAGCTAATAGTGTAACTAACTACTAACTAAGAGTTAACTATGTTGAATAGTGTTAACTCTATTATGTTATTTTAGGGTAATCACCGTCGGAAGTGTCGATCAATTTGCTCTATTTCAGAATTGAGCTCACACAAAAATACGTTGTCATATATATGGCTATGAATGTCGCTCTATCTATTCTCACCAACAGATGATCAAATCCCTAGACATATAGTTAAAAGATGAAATGAGCTAACACTATATCATACCTCATATTTTTTAGGAACTGTTGTTAGAAAAAAGAGAAAAGAGTTATTATTTTTAATAAATATAAATTTCTGTCCAAATTCAAAAAAAAAATTAAAAAATTGAAAACGAATACAAGTTTTAAATATTTTTAAAAATTATTTTTGAAAATCAGCCTGTCAAATACAATTTTTAGTTTTCTGTTTTTTTTTATTATTTTTTTTATTGCAGTGTTGATTTAATTTGTAAATTATAAATAGATTATATTTACCCCGAAATTGATGTAGGACTAGTCATGTCACACCTTATCTTAAGAAGCATTATATATAGGAATAAATGATGTGTGATGTATACATGTTGTGATAAAATTGACTAGGTAGTTAATTAAATTAGGCATTCTTCATGATGACATGTGGTGCAAAGCATGGAACCACGTTAAGGAGAAATGAGGAATAACTCCATGGCCATGTGGTTCAAACTCGTTTGAAAAACTTTCACATGTTATCTATAATAGGGGCAGTGGTGTGGGGGAACATTTTCATACAAACATTATTATTAATTATTTTTATTTAATTTATAAAAGTTAACTTCCCTATATATAATTTCAGCTCTCCTACATCCATATGATTTACATAACATTCCAGCTTGTCATGGCTCACAACTTAGTGGTATCATATTTTGTGGGTCTCTACCCTCGTGACATACATGAGTTTTTCTTTTTTAAATTAAAGAAGAAAACGCATGATTAGTTACGATATTAATTTACCATGAAAAGTTAATAATTACAACAATAAGTCTAAGTGTCTAATCATGATTATATTGTTTGGAAAAATATCTTGTTAAAGTTGTTATGAGTAAGTCAACATTTTTCACATATCACACTGCTTACACCTCTATCTAATGATGATTAATTACATAGTGGAAATGTCCATGTACTGAAAAGATGCTCATATATACCTAAATTTTACTCAAGTGTCACTATTTATAGATTCAACGACACGTTTTTAGCCTATAAAAAAAATAATAACTAAATAATTAAATATTTTAATTCAAGAAAATAACTATATATGTGCTTTTTTATGCTGTTTTAAAAGTTATGTTTTTTCTTTAATCTGCATTTACCAAGTTTTCCATGGTATGTAGTAACTACCATATAACTTCTAATTTAACTAGTTTTGTTAGTTACTCAAATTTCTTATTTCATCAAGAAAAATCATGTTATTGCCTTTTGCCTTGACTTGCAATCACTCGCATATTTTGTCAACACATATGCTTCCTCAAGTAATCTTCATGAGATGAAAACAGATTTGATTAAAAAATAAGAGAGATGTCATTGTTACTCTTTTTTATTTATTATCTTTTTTTAATTATTTTTTAATCCAATAAAATTTAAGTATTATCACTATGATATAAATTGACCTTTAGTAATATAGTCTTTACATTATATTTAGAAAAATGTTGCAAATATTAAACAGCAATATATTTTTGATAATTTGACAATATTTTTTTAATGTTACTAAAATATTTTGGCAACATATTCAAATTTAGTGTCCCCAAATTATGTCTCAGTTCATGTCCCACAAATAGAATATCGCTTAATCATTAAAAATATTTAATTTAATTTTAATGTTTCGTTTCTTAATAAAATTTTTTAATGACGTGACGATATTTTATTTGTGGAACAAGAACGAAGACACAAGATTTGAATCCTTTAACAACATAATCTTTATCCTACATTTATAAAAAAATGTTGCAAATATACATAGGCAACATATTTAATAATATAACAATATTTTTAATAATTTAACAATATTTTTTAAATATTACTAAAAATAAATTATGTTATAATATATATATATATAATATTAAAATAATTAAACATAAGTGAAAATAAATTAAAAAGAGTGGTAATAAATAGAGAGAGAGACCAAAAGGAAAGTGTGGGTGTTGTTTAACGTGGAAATGAGTCAAAGACAGAGATACCTTATTTATTAGGGTCTTGTTAAATAGTGCCCTTAGGGCACTTGTTAAAGTGTAATAACTACACATTCTTTAATATTTTGACTTATTATAAAAAATGTTCATTCAATAATTTTTAACTTTTGAGACAATAAATTTTATCAATCCCGATAAAACATTACTATTTTTGTATCCTTAAACAGTGCCCTTAAGGCACTGTTTAGCATTTTCCTACTTATTATTATGATTTTTCTGTACTACACTTTTATGGTACGACTACTTAGCACGTTTTGATTTACGAGAATTAATTTCGAGTAAAATTGATAAAGTGATAAATAGTTAATTTTTTGCTAAACTATGATTTTTTTATTCTAAATCAATTTTAGTTTAAGGTTATTAAACATAATTTTTTAGTCAAAATTAATTCTGAGTAAATCTAAACATGCACTAAATAAAATTGATTATGAATAAAATTAATTTACGTTTAAAAAACTAAAATAAAAAATTAATTACAAGAGATAATAATATTTAGATAATGTTATCGAACCTTAAGTTTTTATAGTGTAAATACCATATACAATTGATTATGAAAAACAAAAAATAACAAAAAACCATTTCTCACCAAATTTAAATTTTATATTCAAAATCAATTCTAACTAAAATTATCAAATATAATTTTTTAATTAAAATCAAGAATCAATTTTGATCGGAAAAAAATTATAATTTTAATGGTGTATAAACTGAACCAAACATACATTCATTTCTACAAGTACTCCCTTCATTCATTCTCATTAATTTTGTCTTGAAGCAACACAAAGCTACCACTGCACGACACAATAATGCTAACTGCTTCACCACTCCCTTCTAACTGTAGGTTGTTTGCTTCCTGCAGGTGCTTTTCTCACACAACTTACAATGGTATTGTATACCTTCACTCACAAATCTCAGTGGGTCCTTATACTTTTAAAAGTATTTTTAAAATAAATAAATTTTTTGGATAAAAATTTCAAAATAAAATAAATATAATTAATTTTTTTTTATTAAAACTCATTTTTATATATAAAAATATTTTTTATTATTAGTGAGTCAAACGGGTCAATTCACAGCCTGCCAAGCAAATAAAAAAAATAGTATAGACTAGAAAAATAAACTCATATAACTATAGTAGGTCGGTCTTTCCTAGCCTATTTTAAAGGGGTGTTTGTTTCGTGGAATTAAAAAAAATTCTTGTGAATGTTAACTTGGAAATGAACATTCTCATGTTTGGTAAGTTTTTTAAAAAATATTCTCTCAAAAAGAAGATTATCAGGAAATTACTTTCTCACCTTATGATGATTTTCATTGTCACTCTTAACTATGGTAACAAGGATTTCCAAGTGGTAGATATGTTAAGATTTGATGGAAAAACCAAAACTACCCCTATTACTCCCCATCAAATATACAATAACTGTTATATTGTTCTTCTACATTAATGTCTCATATAATTTTTTTTTAAAAATACAAACTTTATCAAATACTAAATTTTTTATTAGTTAATTATATGATAATATTATCCTTATTATATAATAGTTTATCAAGATCTTACTAGAGAGACTTTATTTCTCTAAAACTTTTTTATTTATAATTTGTAATTCAATTGTTTTTATGTTTGATATGTTAATATATTTTTTAAAAAATAATTATTGTAATCGGGTTAGTAAAAAAATATTTAAAATAATTTCACACGCAATGGGTACTTTGATAATTATACCATAAATTTTTAAGAATGTGTTTCCTGAATCAAACATAACTTAAACATTCTTGTGAATTATTTTTAAACATTCCAAGGAAAATGAATTAACAACCAAACAAATTTTTTTCAGGAATATACATTCATCGACATCTCAAGAGTATATTCCTAGTAATTAAATTTTTAGGAATATTTTTTACATTTCACGAAACAAACGTCCTCTAATAAGCTAACTGTATAACAGACTAAATGAACCGAACTGGCCCATTTTAACATCTACGGAAGGAAAAAAAGAAAAAAGAAAGTGTTTGTGATCTCGTCCTAAAGGTTCCCAACAATGAAGATTCGAAAGGAATTCAAAGACAGAGAATTTGCCAATTCGGTACTTTTGTGCGACCATTCTTCTACTCTTCAGAAATAACTAATGACACTTTTTGTTTTGCAAATGGAGATTATGATCACAGCATGATTGTACACGTTGCTCTAATCAAATTGCACTTTTTTTTCACTAAGATTGTGCCACCTCTCTCTATGCTACTAATTAATAGGAACTCAAAGAAGCCATTATTCAATTTTATAGGATTCTACTTACCATAAATAAATATATATGAAAGAGTTCCGAAACAGGGGTCTCTACTCTCTACCCTCTAGAGTCTAGAGGACCCACTAAAATTACTCAATACCTAACTTTTTTTAAATATGCTAATTATTCTTTATTCTAAGAAATAAAGAAAACCCAAGTTGCACTGCTTTAGCATGTTCGTTCACATTTCATGGGCCAGGAAACAAATTGGTTATTCCTTAATTCTAGATGCTTCTTATACTTTATGCTTTGCAAAATTAATCACATCACATTATAGTTCTACTAACCAAAACAGAGCCACAAAGTATTGACAAAAAGAAAATATTAAATATGGTTAATCTCTAAAACATTACACTTTAAGACATTGTTAACAACATCCTTCTTTTATTTCTTTCCATCTTTTAGAAGAGAAAAATATTAAATATTGGAAAAATAAACAGAAATTAAGTGCTTTTCTAAATATTTGATTTTAACTTTGTTTTTTCCCTGAATTAGAGACAAGGGTAGACACCCACTGCTTCCACTCTTAAAATAGATCACTTCTGCTTATTTTATTGGTTTGCTGCTTGTCTATTTTTCATATTAACAAAACTCAACATAATTAATAAATAATTAGGTTGTTTAAGTATATTAACATGTGTTTAAATTCTGATCTAGCTGTTATCATAGGAAAAGTTTTGTTTAGAATGGCAAAACTCAATTTAGTGATTGATATGTACGTTTCGAATGAATTTGTCTTGAGTTTTGATTTTTGTACTCAAGTTTTTCTGTACTCAATTGGTTATGTACGTTGAAAAAAGTTATTAAATTAGTTTTTTTTTGTTAAAGTGTTTTTTTAGATTTGGTGGTTACACGTATAGAAATTTGTGGTTACAACATAAAAATAAAAATTCAACAAAACTTCTACGTGTATAATAAAATATTTTAATATATTTAACTATACGAAAAACGTGAGTACAAAATTTTTATTTGTCTTCGAATATCCTCAGAAACCGAAAGATACTCTTCATCGAAAAAGGAATTTTTGGTTCATGAAATTCTATTATTATCTGGACCCGTGAACTAAGGTTACTGTGGCCCACAGTTATTATGTAATTGGGCCTTTTCATCAATAAGTGAAGGCCCATTTCAGGTGGGCCTACTTGTTTTTTCCAATGAACCATGTACTCACTTGCTGCCTCAGAAAAGGGATCATTCTTCCAAATATCCATTCCCACCATAATAAAACCCTAGTGCAAGGACATTTGTGAAGTTAAATTAAGTGACAATACTGAAGAAATTAATAATAAGTAATGTCTTTATCAGTTACTGCCATAATAAGTGTTAGATAATTTTCATTGAGAACTACCCTTGAAGCAACGAGTTATTTTGTGTCCCATATCTACCTAAGTAAATGACACCAAATATTAAATTTAATAAAATGTTATTTTCGCAGTTTTTTATAATTGATAAATTTTGGTAATATAATAATTAAATTTTGTGATATTATTTTAATAATCATGTCTGAATTATTTTGGATGATTTAATTTAAATATAGTAAGTAGGTAAGTTTTTAAGAATCATACAAATTAACCTGTGAGTTTTAAATTTATGCACAGAACTATTTTTTTAAGTTCTTTATGCCTCAAGTCTTCGGTTTTAAATTTTTGGATCATTTTGGTTCATATACAACTGAATTTGATAAGAAAACATCTGCTTTTGTGAAGTCAATTGCTTTGTACAATTGAAATTGAAATTCGCGCTGGGGAATCAAGATGTGGAATTCCATATTCATTGTGGTTTTCTGATTTTGTGTCCTGCATCATTAACCAGCTAAATTGGTTGCTGTGGTCATTTGAGAGGGGAGGGATTTTTCTGTCATGCATCGCTGGCCTTTTGATGCAGTATTTTTTTGGCTCTGTATTGTCCATCCCTGCAACCAGTGTCATGCTGTTATCTTCTCATGCTAGCGCTGCTTTCTGGTTTTGTGCAGGTTATGTTAACTTTGGTTTTCTTTTAGTTCAGTGATGTTGGGAATCTGTGTTTACTGTTTAGGGGTATTGGGGTGTAGTTGTTGATTATTGCTTCTTTATTGCGTTCATTAGTTGCAATGCATGTTTTGTTGGTAGTTAACTCATAAGTTGCTTATGTTGTACTCTTTTAATGAGTTTTTTATTTTTCATTTGAATTTTTGTATCTATTTTCAGTACTTCATGTACTCTTTGTTAATAATAAAAAACCTATGCAGAAAATAATATGAAAATCATAAGAATAAATAAATTGCTATGGGACAAGGCTTATATAATATAGGTCTGTAAATCTTCTTATAGCAGTAAAACTATACAATTATAGATTAATGTATGGTGACCATCACCTTTAGAGTTTCCGGCATGAGGTTTTGCCTTTCAAGCACTTTCCATTTGATACTCAACACGGATTGGTTGGGTTTCAAAGAAAAAATTCATTCGATTTGATTTTACAGTTTTATAATCTCATTATTCGATCAATTTTATTTTTAAATGATATTTGAACTAATCTTTTATGATTTTTGTGGATCGATTTTTTGAATTTTGTTTTATTTTTCAAAATATATTCTTATGATAAAAAATAGTAAATATTAATAAAAAATATAGATACGATGCATATATTTAAATTAACTTATATTGTCTAAATTGTTTATGTAACTATTTATATAATATATATATATATTTAACAAAAACTCAAATAATATCTTGGCCAAAGGATGCAACTTGTTCTTGAGGAATGTCGTTACTTTTGCTCTTCTAGCTGATAAAATCGCGGCTATGTTCCCAAGAGAATCTTAGCTTTTTTTTTCTTTGTTTTTTCCTTTTTATTTCCTTTGTTACCAAAAATAATAATATCTATATTTGATAAAATTATGCAGTTTTTTTTTGGTTTGTTTGATTTTCAATTTTTTGGATCAGTTTTGATAATTTAAAATGGATTAGTTCGGTTACGAACACTCATAAAATAAACCATTTAGAAAACTGATATCTACTGAAAGGTGAATTACTGTCTTAGTGCCAACTCAACTCTCAAACTCTTTAAAATTAGAACACCACACCACACCAAATTAACCGGCAATGGTTGAAAAATTTACGATGGAAGGGTGCTGGCTGAAATTGGTAACAGCTTAAACTTTCTCTTTTTGCTTTTCTTTACAGATTATAAAATTTTATAATGCAGTGATGTTTATTTATGAAATATGTTGAGTAATTAACCAAAATGAATATTGGCTCGAGTAATGATCAAAACTGCTAAATTTCAACTCATCTGGCTGAAATTCATTAATATATTATGAAACAAACCTAAAATCTTCTAGATTAAAACCAAGTCATCAGTTTCATAATCAACACAAACGTATCAATCAAATTATTCCAATGCCATTCATTTCAATTTCTTAAACAAAAAGGCATTACATAGTCTTTTACAAAACTCATAACATAGCCAAAGTTTGAAATTAATTCTAATTACAAAAGTTTGGCCTATGACAAAAAAAAGTCTTAACTCTAGCTTTGAGTCATTTTAGACTGAACTCTAGTTTCAATAACTTGTTGGACTGCTGAACCATTAACTTGCTTCTGTGCCTAATATCACAGAGAACAAAACTGAGTTGTGTATTACAATGCTTCACCATATTTCCTATCTTGTGAGGGTTTCTTGGCTCATTATTTGCTTTCTTTGGTCTCCCTGAAGACCTTCTCATGTATGGTGGATTGATCTCTTGGATAATTAACTATAGGCCATAGTAGGAAATATGATGTTCATGTATTCATAAAAGATTCCACATTCAAAAACAATCTTCGATGTCAGTCATTGCTAAATAATAGCATAACAACAAGGCACGCCAAAAAGATCCCATCTCCCATCTCCTACAAACAAGAACAAATCCTGGCACTTAAATTAACCACATACGTGTCAACATGATTTAGCAACAAAAAATCGTGCATATGCATTATCCCCACTCCAAGTAGGAAACCATTCATGAACTTGTTGTTTAGTACTTCTATTTGTTGTTGAATCATAGGACAAATTTCTTTTCTACACCTGATCATTAAATTCCTCCGTGAAAGAAACCTGTTTGCCATATAATGCTTAAGACCATCCAACAAACTGATTATGGGCTTATCTCTATACTCCAGGATAGCCCTATTAAATGCCTCACATGTTATTCACTTGTAGATCACATTCCCTGTTGTAACTAAATGCGAACCTGGTCCATACGGCTGGTGAATATTTCATCATTTCCAGTCATCCATAGCCCTTTGTCACTCTGGGACAGTACTTTCTCTGGCAGCCTTCCACAAGGCCTCCTTTAGTTCATTCCCATACAAATGCTTCATGCACAACCTGTGTTCAATGTTTTCACCCACGTCAGCTATTGTTTGTACAAGACCCTGAAAGTGAAATTTGATTTTTTTAGTCATTTAAAAGAGACTTAATAAACCTGAATTGAGTTAACAAATATACCTTCTGCCTTCTGATGATCAGATATAAAGGACCATCTCCACCATGTCCAAGTCCTCAACAACAGCCCATGCTATTGGGAACATTTGATTATTCCCATCTTTTCCTACTACAATCAATAGTTGTCCTCCGTAGAACCCCTTCAAAAAACACCCATCAAGGCTTATCAATGGCCTACAAGTCTTCACGAACCCAACTTTACGGGCTTCAAAACAAGTGTATATCCTCTCAAAGAGAGGACCATCTCTGCCTTCAACACATTTAATTATGACTGTGCTATTTAAGGTTTGTCCTGGTAATTTCCTCTGCATGGTTTCTTAGGTGCTTGTATTGCTCAGTTACAACACCTTGTAGCATTTCCAAAGAGCCTTGGTCTCGATTACCGAAAGTTTAGCCTAAGTTCTTTGAGTCATTCTTGGACTCACTGAAGGCACTGATATCAACTTAGTTATTATCCCCATCCTCTTCAGACTCGAATTCATTCTCAAATATTCTTCCAATCTGTCTTTCACCACTTTCTCATATACCATCATCTCCCTTCCATATAAATTATAAGATTATATAAATTATAAGATTATACATGAAGAAGCAAGAAAATGACACAAAAATCCAATTAACCAATATTAAAAATGAAAGAAGAATATCTGGAACTTCGTCACACCGCTTGTGTGTGTCTTGACGGTTCTGGCTTGTGCGTGTTAATCTCTGGGCGTGTGTCTTGACGGTTCCGGCAAGCTTGAGCGTGTTAATCTATGGGCGAGTGCGTGAGTAACTTGTGTTTTTATTGTACTTGTGTTTTAGTGTTATGTTATTATATTTAGGAAGTGTTTGATTTGACTTTTTTTTAGTTTTTCTTCTTTTTTAAAGTAAAAATGGGGTCAAATGAAATTTGTGTTAAACCTCTTTAATTTAAGCTGATTTTTTTGTGTATAAAATACAAAAAATTGACTTTTAAGCCAGAAGCTAAAACACTTAAAATCTTGAATATATTTTTCTTCTGTTTTTATAAAAAGAGCAATTTGTTGAACTCTTCAAAAAAATCTTCTTCTCATTTATCAATTATTCATTTCATTTAAATTTTATTGTTATTTAAAATTTAACATATTTAAATATTTTTAATGTTAAATAATTATTTTGATAAATTTATATTGTATTTGGTTATTTTTTTAAAAAAAATAATATATTGATAATTTATCTTCTTATATCAAATAAATGTGACAGTTAATGATAAGTAACTTGAAAAAATTAACACAAAATACTTTTATCAAACTAATAACTTTTTACTCAGAAGTAGCTTATAAAGTACAAAATAATGAAATTGTCAAACAACTTTGAGCATTTATTTCATCTTTTTTATAAGTAAAAATAAGCCGAGTCAAATGAAGCTTTAATTATTTTATTGGCTGATTTGTTTAATTTTTTATATTAGGAATTAGAAAAAAGAAATTAAAACATGTTTACGTCTGCACCATCATCAAGTGTAACTATCAGTGTTATGGGAACTAAACATAATAAGTTTATTGGGACTAAAATTGAGCAATTAAACTCAAGAGGACTAAAATCGAGCAAATAACAAATTAAGAGAACTAAAAATATAATTAAATCATAAATCTTAATATTAAAAGGATAATACACCAATATTATTACAAGTGTTTTTCATATTTTAGAAACTTTGAATAATTTTCTGAGGTTTTCAATTACAAAAGAGTCTCTCAATATATAGATAATTATGGAAACAAAATGATGACCTATATAAAATTAAATACATAAAATTTCTAAAAAAACTCACTTGTTAGTGACCTTTTATTAAATTTTAAAAAAATGGAGTTAGTGACGTGTGATTAAAGAAAATTAAGAATAAAATTAAAAATTATAAGGGCAATTTTATACACTATAAAATAAATCATATAAAATATTAGTAAACATTGAAATGCTAATGGGCCAATTGCCCCCTACAATCTAAAGAGCTACAATCTAAAGAGCATTTTTTATTTTCTTTTTCACACTTTGAAGTTTCATCCTGATTCTCTTCCTGTATATTTAATGATTCATTAGAAATATGAGTGAACGGATAAATAAAAAATAAGAAAATTTTAATTGAATTTGAATATTATATATAAAGACTAAGTAACATACATTAGGAGCATCAAAGAGGCTTCGTCGGCGCTTCTTTGTCTCACCGATTCCAATTCTGAGGAAATATTTTTGAGCGTGACTTGCAACTTGTGTTGGAGTCTTGGTTTTTACAAAGTTCCTTGCAATTTCCTTCCAATTGCCTTTTCCATGACGCATTAAACCAGTCAAGAATTTCCCGTGCTCTTCCTCCGTCCATGGTTTTCCTAATTTAATTCAAGGAAGACACATTCATAATCCATTTTATTGTTTATTTATGGAATAATATTGTTGAATTGAGTTGAAGAATATCTTAAAATTTAGTTTAAATCTGAACACTAATTGTACTATCTCCCATCTTCTGTCCGTGTTGAAATCCTTGTTGCAGAGCTAGAGCCTCTTGAAATTATAAGTGCTTGAATAGAATGTACTATCTCCCATCTTCTAAGTCTTTGAATAGGATGTACACAATCGGTCGGATCGATGTGCACATAGGAACACACACATGGTTGCATGTGTTGCATCAGATGATTTTTTTTTTTCCAACGAGTTAATGTTACATATGGGCTTGGACAACTTCACGGAGACTATCAGTACACCTTCGTAGTTCAGATGATTAATTCAGATATTACAATGGGATTAGTTTCGGTAACTAACTCAATAAAACAAAATAATAATTTTTTTTTAAGTGTTGACTTGAGAATTTGATCATTATAAGAGAAGATGTTTCATTCATTTTCATCATTTTGGTGGCCGTAATATAATGATGTAACTTTCAAGAAAATTAAGCTTTGTTAAGTATTTTCATGTTATTTTCATGTTAGGTAGGTGAGCTTAACAAATATGGGAACTCATAAGTTTTCTTACCTCTTAAATGATATAGGGTCATTTTCTTAAATTTATCGTAGAAAAAAACATTAGTCTTCAGACTAGAAGGAGAACAGTGACGAACAATTGAAAGGGGTATCGGTGTTTCTTAAATAATTATATTAATGTCTATTGATATCGGTTAATTTGAACAGAATATGAAGAAACTAGGTACTAACAAATAGATAGCGAATTGAGATGCCAATTATTAAAAGCGAACCAAAAATTAATAATATTTATAAACATACCCTTATTCCTCTTATAATCATATTGCTTCTTCTGAATAATGAGATCATCTGACGAACATCCTTCGGAATTTTCTTTATTATCATTCTCAAACTTTTGACCATAAATATTTTGCATTCTAATAAGATTCTTCTTCTCGTGTTCATCAAATTTGTGAGGCTTCTTTGCCAGAATGTTAACACCAAATAACATGATACACTTTTTTTCTTCTTCATCACCAATACTATCGTTAACATTGATTGTCCTTGACTCCTCCTTCATCATCTTCTTATAAACCTCTTGCTCTTTCACAACTTCTTCAATCTTGTAGTGCTTATGTGAGACAAGGGTTTTTTTAATTTTGGTTTTGATTTTCAATTCAATATATATAATAAACCCTTTTGCTTTTTTTCTTTTTTCTTTTGTGGTGATTAATTTGCTTTTCTTATCTCACACGTTTTATCTTCATGCTATTTTTGTGGGGTGAAAAGGTCCTATCCATTTTTTTGAAACAAAACGCGCTTGTATTTCCTAATTATCAAGATTTTATCCATTATCTAGGGATAACTATTTGGTCAAACATCTATTTTTGGCTCTAATTTGATTATATAGTTTTTCTAAAAGATAGTATATATCTCCTTATCTTTTTAATTTTTTTTAGTATTTTTAATTATATCTTGATTCTTTGGTTTGACTGGGGAGAATTTGAGGGATCTGATGATGTCTCTTTTACAGCAAATTCTCATATCTTTTACCTATGTAAATGTAAATTAAAATGTATCTATATAATTATAATTATTGGGAGCGTTAGAGGGTGAGAGAGTTTGAAGATTTATTTTATTAGTATTAAGATAAGATATGGATCACATTTCAAAACATGTTCCGAAATTCAAAGGATATACATATGCATGAAACTAAAAACAAATAGGATAATATTAATTTTAACACAAGGATAACGTGAAACACTGAGGGGATATAGTAACGCTTTTTTTTTTCAATAATAATATTTTGTGTATTCGAATCCGGATTTGCTGACAGCAGGAAGTTATTGTTCCCAATTTAACAGTTATATAAACTTATAATAATAACATACTAATCCATTTCCTAGTTTTTGTATACACTTTGTACATCACCAATAAAACAATAATAATATTTAAATTTTAAAATAAAATATTGATAAATGAAAATAGAAAAATATTATTATTTTAATACTGTTCTACAAAAATTGTCGTACAAAAATCGAGATTTGTTTTTGTTAATTGTTAACGTTATCTAATCTTTCGTGAACTTTCATATGTTAATCTTCGGCTATTATTAGTTATTATGAGAAGCATTTGGTGCACAATAAAAAAAATTACATTTAAGACTTTTTGTGAAGATAAAGTTAAAAGAAAAAAAAACAACTTTGAAATGATTTTAAGTTTTTAAGTATGATCCAATCTGTTTTTATTATTAAAACAATATATATATACCTTTTTTTAATATATTTTGCTTGAACATTTAGATGAAATAATCGATTTCAATATAAGGTCTAGTTTCAAAAATATGATTTACTAGTATATAAGGTCTAGTTTCAAGCTTCAACCTTCATATAATTTGTATTAATATTGTCTCAATAGTTATTATTGTCTACTGTAAATTGCTGTCCGATAAAGCCTCGTAATCAAATCGGATATCGATAACTTTCAGATCAGATCATCATTATCATCATTATCATCATTTACCTTATACTAGATGAATCAAATCAGTTTTCTAGATATACAAAAGAGTACCAACAAAATCCATTTGAATTATCTGATCTTGTACATCAATTTTTTTAAATAAATAATATGTATTAAAAAGAGTATTAGACTTATTTAAATAAATATAAAGAAGACAATGATAGTTAGCTTACATGAAAGAATTACAGGCTAGATTAAAAAAGAATGAGACTCCAAACAAAAAAGAATGTGAATAATTCTCTATTACTGACAATATTAATAAAATACGAAGATTCCCTATAAAATTCATGCACCAAACAGTTAAAGAAGATGCAGAAACTCCTTTAGTAGTGAAAATTTAAAACCAAGAATAAATGCTGATTATGTATGTGCATCAATTTAAAAAGGTTTTTTAAGTGATTTTTACCGTTCAATTCGTTCTCTCGGTTGACAGTTAAATAAAATAAAAAAATTGAATACAATTTTTAAACAAAAAATTGAGAGAGATCTACTAACATAACAAAATAACGAAAAGGACAAGAAATATGACGAGAATAAATGAGAAAGGGTCCACACTGAGGGATTCGAATCTCACCTATGCTAAATTTTCGGGGTTCGCACCAGCCATCAAGCGTAAATGAGATTAATCTCATCCTAAGAGTGAGGAAACCCGTCATTATATAAAAATAAACTCGTCTAAATCCACTAAATAAGAAATAAAATTCAACAAATAAGAAAAAAAATGATAAAAGTATAAAAAATAAGTAAAAATGAATAAAGTATTTCTAAATTATATGAGTTATTTGAAACTTTCTATAAATAATGTATTAATCATTTTGAAGTTTCTAAGATAATTATGGGTAAAATACTAAATCAAATTTAAATTTTTAAAATAAAAAACGTGTACCGTTTTTTTAGAGATTGTGTACAATGCATTTGAAAAATATGGTATTTTTCGAAATCAAAATGAATAGGGTATTTTTAAATTACCTAAGTTATTTGAGGCATTCTGAAAAAAAAAATGTATTATTCATTTTCAAGTTTCTAACTCAATTTACATAATTTTTTTTATATTTTTAAAATTGCAATAGTTTTTGAAAGATTGTGTAATATATGCTTGAAGAATATGGTGTTTTTCAAAATAAAAACTTAAATACTATTTTTAAATTACCTAAATTATTTGAAGCTTTCCAAAAATAATGTAGTATTCAATTTAAAGTTTATTGCACAATTTAATTTTTTTTTATGTTTTTAAGATAGCAACAGTTTTTCTAAATGTCGTGTACTATATACTTAAAAAATAGAGTATTTTTCAAAATAAAAATAAATAGGGTATTTTTTAAATTACCTAAGTTATTTGAAGCTTTATACTATTATTTACTTTGAAGTTTCTAACTTAATTTACATAATTTTTTATATTTTTAAAATTGTAACAATTCTTTTATAGATTGTGTATACACTTGAAGAATATGGTGCTTTTAGAAATAAAAATGAAAATGCAATTTTTAAATTTCCTAAATTATTTGAATCTTTCTAAAAATAATGTATTATTGACTTTGAACTTTTCAATACCATTTATATAAATTTTAATACTTTAAAAATTGAAACATTTTTTAATTATACACTTGAGGAATTTGGTGCTTTTGAATAACGTAAATTATTTGAAGCTTTATGAAAATAACGTCTTATTTACTTTGAAGTTTCTAACTCAATTTACATAATCTTTTATATTTTTAAAATTACAATTTTTTTAGAGATCATGAACTATACACTTGACGAATAGAGTGTTTTTCAAAATGAAAATGAAAACACGATTTTTAAATTTTCTAAAGTATTTGAAGCATTTTTAAAAAAATGAATTATTAACTTTGAAGTTTCTAACTTAATTAACATAATTTTGAATAATATTAAATCTAAAATAGTCTTTTTTGAGATCGTGTACTATCCACTTGAATAATATGGTGTTTTTTGAAATAAAAATGAAAACGCTAATTTTAAATTACTAAAATTATTTAAAAATTTCTAAAAATAATGTATTATTCACTTTGAAGTTCTAAGCACATTTTACATAACTTTTATATTTTCTAAATTGCGACAATTTTATTAGAGATTGTGTATTATACTTGAAGAATAATATGTTTATCAAAATAAAAATGAATAGGGTATTTTTAAATTACCTAAGATTATTGAAGCTTTCTAAAAACAATGTATTATTCACTTTGTAGTTTCTAACTCAATTTACATAATATTTTATACTTTTAAAAATTTTTTTAGAGATCGTGCACTACAGTTGAAGAATATGGTGTTTTTCATAAATTTTTTGAAGCTTTTCTGAAAATAATGTATTATTGACTTTCAAGTTTCAAGCTCAATTTACAATTTTTTTTTATATATTTAAACTAGCAATAGTTCATTTCGAGATCGTGTACTACACTCGAAGAAATAGGGTATTTTTTTAAACAAAAATGAAAATGCGATGTTTAAATTACCTAAATTATTTGAAGCTTTATAAAAATAATATGTTATTCACTTCAAAATTTCTAACTCAATTTACATAATTTTTAATATTTTTAAAATTACAACAATTTTTTAAGAGATTGTGGTCTATACATTTGAAGTTTTCTCAAAAAATTTAATTGGTTTATTTTGAAAAAATAACTATTATTCACTTCAAAGTTTCTAGATCAATTTAAATAATTTTATATTTTTTATAATTGCAGTAGTTTTTTATAGATCGTGAACTATACGCTTAAAGAATAGGTTGTTTTTCGAAATACAAAAATCGAATTTTTAAAATTACTTAAATTGTTTAAAGCTTTTTGACTACGATGTATTATTAACTTTAAAATTTCTAACATAATTTACAAAAAAAATTATATTTTTTTAATTGCAACAATTTTTAACAAATCGTGTATTGTACACTTGAAGAATATGGTCTTTTTCGAAATAAAAATGAAAAAATGATTTTTAAATTACCTAAATTATTTGAAACGTCTTAAAAACAAGGTCTTATTCCCTCTGAAGCTTTTATCACAACTAAAACAATTTTTTATATTTTTTAAATTGTAACCATTTTTTTAGCGATTGTATTTTTTACAATGTTTTTGAAATAAAATAAAATATATGATTTTTAAATTATCTAAATTATTTTAGTCTTTCCTAAAATAATGTAATATTTACTTTAAAGTTTTTATCCAAATTTACATAATTTTTAATATTTTTCAAATTGTAATAATTTTTTTAAATTTCGCGTGCTAAACACTTGAAGAATATAACGGTATTCAAAATAAAAATTGAAATAGAATTTTTAAATAACCTAAATTATTTGAAACTTTATAACATAATGTATTATTCACTTTGAATATTATAACTTAATTTCATAGTTTTTTTTATTTTTAAAATCACAACGATTTTTTAGAGATCGTGTACTATACACGTGAAGAATATGGTATTTTTGAAATAAAATGGAAAATAATTTTTAAATTATCAAATTATTTGTAGCATTTTAAAAATAATATATTATTTACTTAGAAGTATCTAGCACAATTTACCTAATTTTCAATATTTTAAAATTAAAACATTTTTTTATGGATGGTGTACTATATACATTTGAAGAATATAGTGTTTTTTGAAATGAAAATGAAATTTTTAAATGAACTAAATTATTTGAAACATTCTAAGAACAATGTATTATTCACTTTCAAGATTCTAACTCATTTTAAAGATCGTGTACTATACACTTGAAGAATGGAGTATTTTTTTTAATTAAAATTAAAAATGCAATTTTTTAAATTACCAAAATTATTTGAAGCATTCTGAAAATAATGTATTATTCACTTTGAAGTTTCTAGTATAATTTACCTAATTTTTTATATTTCTAAAATTACAAAAAAAATTATAGAGATCGTGTACTATACATTTTAAGAATATGGTTTTTTTTAAATAAAATGAAAACACTATTTTTATATTTTTAAATTTCCTAAATTATTTAAAACTTCCTTAAAGCAAAATATTATTCACTTTGAAGATTCAAACTTCATTTTAAAAAAATTATATTGTCAAAACTGCAGCAATTTTTTAGAGATCGTATAGCGTGTTTGTCTAAAAAAAATTAAATGTGATTTTTAAATTACTTAAATTATTTGAAGCTTTCAGAAAATAATGTATTATTCAAATTGAAGATTCTAGAACAATTTAAACAACTTTGTGTATTTTAAAAATAGCAATAATTTTTTTTAGATCATGTGTCGTACACTTACATAATATGGTATTTTTCGAAATAAAAATGAAAATGTGAATTTTGAATAACCTAAATTATTTAAAGCTTTTTGAAAATAATATCTTATTCGCTTTGAGGTTTCTATCTCAATTTACGTACTTTTTAATATTTTTAAAATTACAATTGTGCTTTTACATATTGTGTACTATATATTGAAATTATAAGGTATTTTTCAAAATAAAAACGCAATTTTTCAGTCATCCGAATTATTTGAATCTTTTAGAAAATAATACATTATTCATTTTGAAGTGTCTAGCTCAATTTACATAATCTTCTATAATTTTAAAATTATAAGAATTTTTTTAGAAAACGTGTACTATAATACACTTAAAGAATATGGTGTTTTTAGAAATAAAAATAAAAATCCTATTTTTAAATTTCTTAAATTATTCTTACAATAATATATTATTCACTTTGAAGATTCTAACTCAATTTACATAATTTTTAGTAGTTTCAAAACTAAAACTGTTTTCTTAAAGATCGTGTATTATACACTTAAAGAATTTCCTGTTTTACAAAATAAAAATGAATAGTTTGTTTTTAATTTACCTTAACTATTTGAAGGTTTTTGAAAATAATGTATTATTCACTCTTTGAAGTTTCTTAAGCAATTTACATAATTTTTGTATTTGCATAATTGCAACAACTCTTTTGTAATTTGTGTACTATACACTTGAAGAAAATAGTATTTTTGAGAAAAAAATGAAAATAAGATTTTTAAATTACCTAAATTATTTGAAGCTTTTACAAAACAATGCATCATTCACTTTGAAGATTACAGCTTAATTTACATAAGTTTTTATATTTTAAAAATTTCAACCATATTTTTAAAGATCGTGTACTATACGTGTTTTTCGAAATAAAATTGAAAACCCGGTATTTAAACTACCTAAATTATTTGAAACTTTTTAAAAATAACTTGTTATTCACTTTGAAATTTCTAACTCAATTTCCTAATTCTTTTAGATTTTTAAAATTTCAATAGCTTTTTTATTCAGAGATCATGGGGTGTTTTTCAAAAAAAGAATAAAAAAACGAATTTAAATTACTTTAATTTTGAAGCTTTGTGAAAACATTGTATTATTCGCTTTTAAGGGTGCGTTTGATTTGCTAAAATATATGGTATTGGACAGCACAAAAATTTTATTCCACGTTTGATTGTAAAAATAGACATGTCACAGGACAAAATTTGAGACACAGCACAGAACAAAATGAGAGATTTTTGTTACTCACTATCCTGGAGGACAAGAAGTTATCCCATGGTACAAGATGATTAAATACAAAAACACCCTCACTCCCATCCACTATCTCATAAAACTTTAACTACATCTCCCCACTCCCACACTTACACAATGTAGTTACTATAATAATTTTTTTTTATTTCATGCAATATACAACACTAAACTAGCTCATATATATATAATTTAATAATATTTTTAGTGAAAAATAATAAAATATCTAAAATATATCAAATTATTTGAGAAATCTAATTTTATATATAATTTTTTTAAATATAATATTATAACAGTTTCAAAATTTTACAATATTAATTGTCAATTTTTTATCTAAAATAAATATTTTAAAGTGTAAAGGATATTATAGTAAAATTGACTTTATATTTTTTGTGTTGTACTCTAATGATCAAACAACAAACAACACAAGTAGTTGTGCTGTAACTTATTAAATTGTCATGTACTATATATTTTATAAAGAATCAGGTGTTTTTTGAAATGAAAATGTATAGGGTGTTTTCAAATTACCTAAATTATTTGAAGCTTTCTAAAAACAATTATTATTCACTTTGAAATTTCTAACTCAATTTACACATTTTTATATATATTTTTAAAACTACAACAGATTTTTAAAAGAAAGTGTACTATACACTTGAAAATATGATGTTTTTCGAAATAAAAATAAAAACGTAATTTTTATTATTCCCTAAATTATTTGAAACTTTCTAAAAATAATGTATTATTCACTTTGAAGTTTCTAACTTAATTTTTAAAAAAATTATATTTTTAAAATTGCAATAATTTTTTAGAGATAATATACTATACACTTGAATAATATAGAGTGTTTTTCGAAATAAAAATAAAAATATGATTTTTAAATTACTTAAATTTTGTAGAGATCATGCACTGTACATTTGAAGAATATGGTGTTTTAAGAAATAAAAATGAAAAATTTATTTTTAAATAAATTAAATTATTCGAAGACTTGTGTAAACGTCTTATTGACTTTAAAGTTTCTAACTCAATTTATAGAATTTTATTTTTTTTCAAATTAAAACAATTTTTGTAGAGATCGTATACTATATACATTTAAAGAATAGGGTGTTTTTTGAAAACCAAAATAAAAACAAAAATGAATAAGATATTTTTAAATTACATAAATTATTTGAAATTTTCTGAGAATAAAGTATTATTCACTCAGAAGTTTCAAACTCCATTTAAATATCTTTTTATAGTTTTAAAATTGCAACAATTTTTTCAGAGATCATGTATTCATGTTTGTTAAATAAAAATGAATAGTATTTTTTAAATTACCTAATTTATTTAAACTTTTTTTAAAACATTATATTATTTCACTTTAAATATTCTAACTCAACTTGCATATTTTTTTATATTTTTAAAATTATAACAATTTTTTAAGACAACGTGTATTATACTTAAAGAAATACTCCCTCCGTCCCAAAATGTAAGACCCCATAGACTAATATTGCAATAATTAAGAAAAATGGTTAATTTAATTAAATGCATTAAATTTGTCTAACAAAAAGCATTAATTTTCAAATTTACCCTTCAATCTTTTTCTATCACCTCACTCTCTCTCACTTAATTAATATTTTAGATTCATCAATATTGATAAAAAAAATTAAATGTGCACAAAATTTTTTAAAAGGTTCTATAAAATGAAACAAACAGAAACTCTATAGAAGATCTTACATTTTGGGACGGAGCGAATAGCTTTTTTTCAATAACACTACTTATCAAACAGCCTCTTTAGAAATTTCTAGCAACAGTTAACTTCTTAATAAACCAAAGAGAAATACTAGTAAGGCACTCTGTTACACTATTTCTAACACACTATGCCATCAGTTCAAATTGCCATGTTACAAACTAAGTGGATGTCTCTTCATCAATTGGACCAATGCAACTCATGTTTCGATAATATATAAACAAATATGATTTATCTAATCACAATCTCAATGTATTTGGTTTAGTATTGAGGAAAACTAAACATGAATTCAAAATATAAAAAATACACTTTATTGTGTTGAAATATTCACATTTATCTCGTTTTAACATAATTTGACATCAAAACAAAGATACACTCTAATAAAATTACTTTCACATTGAACCCAACAATGAACACACTAAACACTGAGTCTCGATCCTTATTTGATGAGCAATACTTACTCCATACTTAGCAGATCAAACATCTTTTTCAACCAATATCTGGTAACATTTGATGAGAGTATATTGCAGAGTATTGCTAACATTGACCTTAGCATATATAATTGAAGAAATAAATGGTTACGATATGACGAGGGGCAACATGCTTGGAAGGGATTTAATAAATAAACATCAAAACAGCATGAAAAGGGCGTAAATTAGAGAGCAAGCAAATAGAACTCCTAACCTTAACCATCCAAGTATAATAGGTTAGAGAAAGGTTTTAAATTAAAATCATGGCCACATTGCTCTCATAGTCACATTTCGTGGCATGTGACAGAATTTAGTCAAATGCAACCATTACAAATCAAATCACAATCACTAATTAATGCAATTTCAGTAGTAGTAAAAAACATAATACTGCAACATAGTACTAATACAGAGCAAACCAAAATTTCAAACCATGCAAAGTCATTAACTGCTCTCTTGCAAAGTCATTAACTGCTCTCTTGCCAACATCATTAACTTATGCTTGTAGAAATAAACGTGTATGAGTATGACAAGGGGAAACCAGCATGCTTCGAAAGGATTTAACAAAATAAAACAAACAGGCCATAGATTAGAGAGCAGATAACTAGACTTCTAAGTTCTAATCTAAACATTCCAAGTATAACATTAACATGTGAAACAGAACTTGCTGTCATATTACATTAAATGCAGTCTAATACACTTACTACTAATCACAATCACGATCTAATACAACTTTGATGACTATTGAAAGTCAAAACCACAATACTGTGGCATAATATCACATAGCAAACAACAATTTCAAACCAAGCCAAGACAATAATTGCAGTGTTGCCACCATTACAGATAGAAACATTACTAGAGACACATGAATCACACTCATTATACATGGCAGTAACTATTTGAAACAGCCATCACAAACTGAAAACTGTTAAATTCTATGAATGATAGCATACAAAAAATCACGAAAACAGTAAAATCACCAACCCTTCCATGATTTCTGCAAAATACTACTGACTTTTCTTTTGTTCATCACTTTGGGGTGTAGCCACTAGTTGTCAAACACGTGAATTTGGTTCATCTACAGTCAATTCCACTTCACACTACCATATAGCTTTACACAAATAAATTTAGTATTAATCATACAGCACAGAACAGTTCCAATTGTGAAAAAAAAATATCAATGAGCAATACACCTTAAATCCAATTCACCTAACACGCAGGAGTTAATGTTAGAAGCAAGCAATGCTTGAATTTTTGCAAATCTGCATCGTGGAAATACCAAAATTGGGGATTGCCGTTTCAATTTTGCATAAGGATAATATTGCATTATAGAATCTAATGAGCATCCAACCACAACATCACAACAGGAAAATCAGTAAAGGAGCAGTAATTAAAACAGTATAACTGGATGCAATATAGGAAACTTGATTTCTCTTTATTAATTTTATGTCTATCTGAAATTCTGAATGAGTTTTTTTTTTCACACAATTTAACAAATGTGCTACTCATGCACATCTAAGCTACACCACTCAACATCCTACAACAGAAAAATCGCCTTTTATTTAACAAAGCATTCAGTTGGCAACAAGGATGTCACTGCCAAAGGAATCAATAACCAGATCGGGCGAGTCTGCAGCAGGATTCACAGGGACAAAGAAGACAGACTTTGCAGCCACGAGCTTCTTCCTCTGCGGACACCGAGGGCCATAGATCCCAGCAATGAAGAGAGGGAATCCGTTGGCGGCGTTAACCTGAGGCTGAGCGTCGTCAGAGAGCGGAGACGACGGAGGGCGGTCGACGGAGATCTGAAAACGAGAGTTGAGGCGGTGAGATCTGGCGCTAATCTTAGAATCGCGGATTCGAGCGAGAGCACCGGGTTTGAGGTACTTGTGGAAATGAGGAGCGAGGGTTTGTCTGGTTCTTCTGCGGTTCATGGCGAAAGAAGTGAGAATCGAAGGAGAGAGAGAGAGAGTGGAGGTAATTAGGTTAGAGAGAAGAGAGAGTCGAAGGATGAAGATGAGAGACAGAAAGAGAGAGGGGGGAGAGAGTAAGAAATGGAGAAGGGAGGAATTAGGGATTTTAAGGAGGGAGAGAGAGGCGGGAAAGGGGGAAGAGCGGGGTGGGCGAGGGTTTCAAAACAGAGAGAGGCACAAACAAGAGAGGCGGGATTCTTTTGTGTTTTGGCTCCTCGCGAATTCTTTCTTTCTTTACTATTTTTTCTTTTCGGGACACCATTCAACAACACACTTCCCTCCCTGGCTCCCTCTGGTTTCCCTCTCTTTCTTGCGCAATTGTTTTTAAAAATATAAATAATATTAAATAATATAAATAATAAATATAAATAATAACAACTTTTGGAATGGATTTTTATGGTGATAACTTTTTCTTATTTTTATGGTGATTTTAAATGGATTTCTCCAAGTTTTTTTTGTTTTTTCTTAACTAGATAGGAAGAATTTGATTGTGATTTTAATATTTTTTAAATATTTTTTAATTATATAATATTCAAATAAATTGACTTAAAAATATTTGATATATTAAATATGTATATATCTCTTAAAACGTCAAATTAAGTCCATTATGATTCTTATTTAATTATTAATTATATTTATCTATTAGTAATTTGGTTTTATTAGTTGAAAATTGTAATTTTAATCAAAAATTAAAAAAACATATTTTTTAACTGCCGTAAGAACTTTAAAATATAAAGTTTTCATTTTAAATAAACTATTATTTGTTTTCTTAAATATAAAATAATGAATAATATTTACCTTTCATAATAATTCAAAATATTTATCAAATTATATTTAATATATTTTAATAGTTATAAAAATCTTTTTTAGCTTTTTATTGTTGTCCCCTACATTAAAAAAATCGTAAAAAATAAATGACAATAAATATATGAAAGTGACAATTGACTCATCCAATAGTAAGTTATAATACACTAACAAAAATGTTTTAGAAATTAATTAATTAATCTCCTTATATTAAGAATTAAGTGTTTTAATTAACTTGTTTAAGCTTGTTTAAGAGTTTTACTTAAGGTTTACAAGTAAAAATTTATATACTTGTGTACCCATACATAAATAGTTGGGTTAAATATGTTTTTATTCTCTAAACTTTCATGCGAATCTGTTTTTAGTCCTTAAACTTTAAAAAGTATGTTTTTAATCCTTAACTTTTCGATTTATCACCTTTTAGTCCTTCTGTTAAAACACTGTTAACTTCCTTGCTGATGTGGCAATTTATTTTTTTTTGTTAAATTACAAATTAATTTTTTTCTAAAAAAAAAACCAAAAATTTGTTCTTCATATTCTTCCAAACCCAGAAACTCATTCCATGTTCATCATCAAAAAATCCATAAAGTTATTCTCCAAAACTCATAAATCAAAGTTCTCTCTTCCATCCTCACAAGTGACAAGTCATGACTTTACTCATCAATACCACCTCCATTTCTTCACCCTTCTCCACATGCAATCAGATTTCTAGCTTCCTTTCCTCCTCATCTACACTTCCATTTCCATTTCCCTCATCAAAGACACAAGCTTCATCTTCAAAAGAGAGTGAAGGTGATTGTGGAAGTGAAAGCTAGAGAGAGAAGAATGGAATGAAGGTAGACACAAGTGTGTGAGATTTTCTCGGTGAATAGGCCTAGGGTAATGAAAAGTGAGTGTGAAAGAAGAATCTGTTAAAGTCCCACACCGACAGGTTTCTCCAGAAATTAGAAATTCAAAAACACACCCAAAAAAACTATGCCCAGAAATTAGAAATTAGAAATCCAGAAACACACCCAGAAATCTAGATCCATCATCTTCCTTTTTCTTCCTCTCCATTTCCCCTCATTGAAAATCCTAACCCTAAAATCTGAGCACAATAAGCAAATTAAAAACCCAAACCCCAAATTGAAAACCCAAATCCCCAAATCATACGAATCCAGCACAAGAAATAGAAGGAAACATCAAAATCGGAGCTAGATTCAAAGTCTCTTTTCTTCGTTATGTGAATCTATGGCCGCCACCATGAGATCGTCGTTTAAACGAACCACTGCATGTTTGTAGGTTCTCATGCATGAGAGTAAAAATTGATGGAGCAAAAGGGGAGAGAGAGAGAGATGGGTTTGAAGGAGAGAGAAAAAGAAGGAGGAGGAGAAACAGAAGAAAGAGAAGGAGGAGAAACAGAAGAAGGAGTTTGAGTTCGATAGATGAAGGAGAAGGAAGAAGAAGAACAAGAAGGAGAAGAAGAAGATGAAGAAGAAGATGATGATGAAGTCCAGAACAGAGGAGAAGAAGGAGTTTGAGTTCGATAGATGAAGGAGAAGGAAAAAGAAGAACAAGAAGGAGAAGGAGAAGATGAAGATGAAGAAGATGATGATGATGAAGTCCAGAACAGAGAGGAGATCGAAAGAAAGGGAAAAAGAGGAATTTAGGGATTTGGGTTTCAATTTTTTTTTAATTTTATTTCTTTTTTTTTAATTTAGTAATTTATTTAATTTATTAAATTATTTTAAAAACTTGACATGTGGATCAATGAGATTTCGACACGTGGACGCCGTTTGCCACATGAGCATGAAACTTGACGGAACTTAACGGAAGGACTAAAACCGGATATTTTAGAAACTTTATGACTAAAAACATACTTTTTAAAGTTTAAGGACTAAAAACAGATTCTTGTAAAAGTTCAGGGATCAAAAACATATTTAATCCTAAACAGTTTCGTAGCCCTTGATTTAGTATTTTATAAAATAAAAAAACAAAAAAATATTTTAAATGTCACATCATATGTTTTCAACCATTGAATTTATCCCTAAATATATGAGTTTGAGTATCTTAAATGACACTACCTTGTTTAAGTAATATATAGTTTATATAGTTATAGTTATTCTCTATATATAATATATATATATTGACATATTAATTAAAAGTATTAGAATTCAGATTGAATAAGTCAATTTATATATTAAAAATAAACTTAATGACGAAAGGATACATAATATTTAAGAAAATAATTTTGTGGAGCATTTAAAATTTGTATATTAGATGAAATTTAGTAATTAATTATATTAATATCACATCAATATGTTTTCACCTACATAGGGACATAAGTTTTATAATCTCACTTCTAAGACGTTTTCTTTGACAGAAAATTTCTATATGTTTTAGGAAGTTTTGAGGGGAGGCAGATAGAGTTTTAATTGAAATATTTAGGAATTATTAAACTAACTCCTCTCAAGCGGGTATAACTCTTCCTACAATAATTAAGAATCAAGGTGAATTTATATTCACATTCCTAACTTAAACTCTTAGCAGCCTCAAAAGCAAGCGAGAGATAGGATCGAAATTATTCATGCCGAACAAGATCAATAGGTTACACTTTAAGAGCATTAGGAAGTCTAAATTCCTTTTCAACGATGTACAGAATCAAAAGTGTTATAGTTAATATAATGCCTTAATAGTCAGCAATAATTACTATCGGTAACTAAATGTAGTGGGACACTTTGTATATATAGAGTTTATAATGCATGGCTACTTGCTATGATGGATCAGCTAGTAGTCACAACCTATTAAGGATAAGTAAGGGGTGACTCCTGACAATAATACTCTATATAAATATGGGCTCGTGATTCGCATAATCACACTCAACCTAATTTTGCCGCCGAGAGGTTTAGTGTGTTCGATACTCATTGGCTTTAGGTAGCGCCTAGCGACAATCATGCCTTCCTTTCATCGACACAGAATCATGTATATCTCCCTCTATGTTTTGAATCCTTTTGGTTTTCAATGTAAGTCCAATTTGGGTTTATGTTCACACGATTGTAGAATGTCGTTTCCTTCTTGTAAGTATCATCAAATTATTCTTTAAATATCTATGCATTAATGACATTTATTTATCTTTAAAGAATTTGATTAATAATATTTTTGAACTTTAAAAAGGTGATACTTTTAATCTATGATGCATAATATGATTTAACTGGTGATACATATTTTTCAAAAAAAGTAATTACATGATACTTTTATATTTTAGGCGAAATTAATATTTTGATTTCTTAAATTTATATTAAATTTTAATTTGATCTCTTAATATTTTTTAAGTACATTTTCATTTTCGTTAAATGATTAATAATGATATTCGAATTAGTTATTGGAGGTGAGAAAGAAAGAAAAAGGCTAAACTAATGTTGTTTTAAGATTTTTGTTAATTATTTAAGTTAAAATTAGTAAAAAGAACTATATGGACTCAAAGAATCAAATTAAGTAAAACTTAAGGTAAAGATAACAAAATAAAATACTAATTTAACCTATCTGATGTAGGAGAAAATTTACCCACAAAACATATCAGTTAACTTATTTGGAAGATATTTTCTTTGGAGAGAGAAAAAAAACGAAATGCTGGAATCGTCAACGTTTGTGAATTGTGATCGAGCCTACCACCAAGATTATTCTTGGTTTGCTTCGGTGGCTGAATGTTATTACTCTACCTTTTTTAAAACCCTTTCAGACATCGTAAGGAAACCAAGATAAACTACGGTGGATTGCAGACACATCGCCATCGTGATCCTTGCATTTTCAACGGTTGGAGCGGGGTGCATAGTTTGTAGAGGAATCTCTATTTTTGTACATCCATTTTGTTTACACTTTCTTTATACCCCATTTTTTTTAAGGATTTTTTTTTAACTTTGCTTATGACACAAGTTAACAATGATTGATTTAAAATTTTTTATCGTTGAATTTAATTCTTTTTACTATGCTCTATGTGTACCCACTAAACCCTTAACCACCCACTATTTAGTAACTTCCTTTTCATAAAATTTCATTGATTAATAATCATTGTTAACTTGTGCCCTATTGGCACGGGTTAGAAAAATCCTTATTTTAATGATTAATTCCCCAATTTCATTTTAATTTCTTTTAATTTTAATCGAGATATTATTATTTTATTCAGGGTGAAAAATATTTTCCTTTGTGGATGGGCAGTTTGGGTGATGAGTGACACACATCCAACATTTGCCTTGCGGTTCTCGTTACCCTAAACTGAATTTCTTTTTTTTGAATAAACACATTCATTAAAAAGCAACAGAGGTACTTTAAAAAAGAAATACACAAGTTTTATTTATTACATATCACACCAGACATATGAGCCAACTAAAGCTCAACAAGGGCCAAAACCACAACAAATCAGTAATAAATTTCCAAAAAAACTCCCACCCACCCAAAAACAAGATTTTAAGGATGAGCTCAAATTATTCAATAGGCTAGCCTCCCAACTCCCAATTATAGAATGTGTTAACGAAACTTTTCACTACCATCTTCACCCACAGCCATGAGAGAAGTTTTATCATATCCATGACAGCATTGTGATTCAAGTGTCATCTTTAAATACTTTTTGATTTATTGTCTTCTAAATAGTCCACGTCGTGACAAACCATATCACTTGAAACAACTAATTTTTTGTATGCCACCTTCGAACAAACCAGAAAATTTGTGCAAAATGAACCCAAAAATTGTGAAAAACAGACGAAATGCGCCACTATGAACAGGACCAAACATGTGACTCTAGGCATATAAAAACAGATGCGGTACACTCTCTATATCCTCATTACCAAACGACCCAACCTCGGATGAAACATGTAAATTATAGAAAGATCTGAAGAAATCATCAACAATTGCTTTTCATGCTATTGCATGAGTTGAGGAAACCAAAAAAGAACCGACTAATGCCGAACCGCTCCAAGAATCCATTTTATTAACTTGTACAAAAATTAAGACAAAACTTTCAAGAAGGCATTAAATAACCCTAAACTGAATTTCTTACCCAAATAATAAGCACTAATAAAATACTATTAACAAAACATGTCAAAGGCACATGAAATTATTCATTATTCGTTATGGAGCTGCATAGAGAATTTATGCGGCAATAATATAGGGATGATATCACCTGTCCCATATTCCTGTATCATAAGCCTCTCCCTCCAATCATATTTTGATATGATAATAGCTATAGCGCATAGTGTGATTGTCTGGTTGGTGCAGAATAGTCGTTTGAACAATACAACTTGACCACGCTACTAGCCGAAACTTCGCTAATTTGCCTAATCGTACGTGGTATACACCATGTCACTTGCACAAACATCGCTAATTATTAGCTCTTATAGAGTCAATGATTTCATATAAATTAATCTTGTATAACATCAACACTAATTCATTCTTAATAACTATTTTTACTCCTACTTCCTATGTGCAGAGAAAGCAAACATATATGTGCCAATGGCTATGTGACTTAGCATGTGATAAAATGGAGAAAACACTTTAGAATGTGGATTGTCTAAATTCTTAAAACAAAAGAACATTTTAAAGTATTTTTTTTCAACAAAGATAAAGTACTATCATTAAAAGTAGTAAGCATGTGCAAGAATAGATTTGAATTTCAATTCAACACCTTTTACTGGAGGTGTCAAAATGAGTCATTTAGTTCAGTTTAGTTCCAACAAAGAAAGATTAGGTCCAAAGTTTATGAGAATGAAATAGGTCCTGCAGGGCCAAAAGGCCACAGAATCAGAGCTAAAGTTAGGGTCAAATTTTTTATGTATCTCGTCCATCTTGTGGGTTGGTGCTAGGGTCACGGCTAAATCAAGTTCTGAAAAATAAAAAAAATGAATATACATATATATAAAAAACCGTTGCTAAGGAATAAAATGAAAAATAATGTCTGTTTGCACGTAATTGCTTAGCATCTTAAAGGGATATTCGACGAGTGCAGAGAAGCACCATATATATATACACACACACACACACACATATATATATATATATATATATATAAATAGAGTTGAGATCCTTTGACACCAGGTGTAAGTCTAAAGACTTAAACCAAATCTCAACCATTCAAATCACTTAATCCAATGATCAACAAAAGACCACGTTTTTGTGCTGAAAATTAAATTTTGGAGCGCGTGAGTTGAGTGATTCACTCTCTGATGCATTCTTCTCTCTCATAATAAAGTGTGCTGTGTTGAATTCTCTTTCTAATACATTTTTTTTTATTTTTCATTTTTCTTGTGGGCCACCAAGTACTCACACTACACTTCAGAGACTTCCCAACCAATTCCAATCCTACCTCACTTCCTTTTCTTTTTACGAAAAATACTAGTACTTGTTTTCTTAATTTAGTTTTGTTGAGTAAAATATTCATTTAATTTTTGTAATACCAAAAAAATGTGTCTAAAATTAATATTAAATAATCAATTTAGTTCATTAAATTTGAAAATTAATTATTTAGAGGTTTAAATATGATTTTGGTTCCTGAAAAAATAGAATGACTTTGGTTTTAGCCCCTAACAAAAAATTTTTTGCATTTAGTCCTAAACAAAAAAAAAGAATTTCTTTTAGTCCCTAAAAAATTTGGTTTTGGTCCTTATGTTGTTTTATTTTTTTGCATTTAGTCCCTACTGTAAGGAGCAAAAGCAAGAAAAATAATAATTTAGGGACGAAAAACAAAATATTTGTTACTTGATTAAGTCTCATCTTTCTTTTTCTCTTCAAATTTGTGATTTTAGATTCCAATACTACAGTGTTCTTAACTTTAAAAAAATAATTTAGCTGAGTAATAAGGATCCTACTTCCTAGCTCACTGTATTTTCGATTCATCATAAACTAATCACTATATTATGTAGTATAAGGAATTTTAACAGGTCTGAATGCCAAATTTTTGTGATCATTGCAATAATAAAAACTACAAATGATATGTTTAGTAGCATCATCAAATCTTAGAACTCTTTAACGATTAAAACAAAAAAGAAAAGAAATTAAAGCTAGTTCTAAACTTGTTCTTCACTGCATCATTATGTTTGGCTCTCCAACAAATTGTGCCAAGAATATCTTCATTTAATAATCAACCTGTAATAATAAAAAGCATTAAGTAAATTAAATGTCAAATTAATTTCAAATAGAAAAAAATATAATTTCAACTTCATACCTTCAATTCAACTATGTTGATTGCAGATTAATCACTTATCTTTTTGCTTGCAACTTCTTTTATTATGACCATGTTGTCCACAAAGTTGACATGCTCTTCTTTTAACCAGTGTTTTATTCACTGACAATTCTAAACCACTTTTAATCCTTCTGGATTGAGACTCCTTCATAGCATCCTTTTTTCTTCCTTTAGTTTGTGACATAAGTGGATCCCTAATAATTGATTCAGGGGATTCACTTGCCTCCACAGAAATCATCTCATTTTCATTTTGCATTTCAGAATCCATTTCTAAAGCCTTTTTCAATGTTTGCTCCAAGTCAGATGATATGAGCATGTTTAACTTCTCTGACTTTTTAGCAAGATCAGACAACAAACTTACTTGCTTATGCACATGCATACCTTGCAAAGTTGTTGTACTGTTATTATCAAATGCAGAATTTGCTCTATTTTGTTCATATTCAATGCCTTTATTAGCATCTTTTGTCCAGCGTTGCAAAATATAATTACTTGAAATTTTCACTATGTTTTTTTCTTGAAAAATCAAGATATGTCTACATAGCAGTCCCAAGAATTCAAAAAGCTGGCAATCACACTTTGCTTCCTTTGTCTCAAGATCTATGTAAACAATGAAAGAGTCGCGAGAATCAAAACCGTTGGATATCTTGTATGTGTATTGTGATCCCTTTTTATCAATTTTCTCCTTTGTGAACTGATTAATCTTCACAAATTCTTCATGAAACTTCCAAAAAAATTTTCTGGTATAAATCGAAGCAGCATGCTCCTCAATCATTGACTTATTATGCAACAGTCGTGACCGGTGTCTTGATTCAAAATCTTCTTTTCTTTCTTTCTCATAACGACTATCCATTGCTTTGTCAAATTTCACTACAAACTCCCGCAGTGTCGTTGAGGAATTGACAAAAGAATCAAAAAAGGCATTTATACTCTCACTTCTTTGTGTGGTGTTCATCCCAGCAAAAAAAAGTGTTTCTATTTTAAATAGGGATCCATGACTCTCTCATATCGTATAAACCTTTGAGCCACTCATTCTCTTCCAAATTATAATCAATCATTATACGTCTCCATTCTTCCTCAAAAGACTTTATAGATGGAGAATCACGAATACACAATTTCAATTCACGCTTGAAAATTGATTTTTTATGATATATATATGAAAGCTTCTCAGGGAATTTTTTTCTGATATGCCACAAACATAATCGATGATGAGTACGAGGAAATACCTTAGCTATGGCAGCTTTCATTGGCAAATCTTGATCCGTAATTATTGACACGGGGCTTTTTCCGTTCATTGCAGTAAGCCAAGTTTCAAAAAGCCACACAAAAGACCTTTCGGTCTCATCTTGCAACAATGCACAACCAAATAAGATCGATTGACAATGATGATTCACACCTGTAAAATGTGCAAAAGACATGTACTTGTTAGTTTTAAAAAACCAAACAATAGACCTCTCGATCTCATCTTGCAACAAAGCACAACCAATTCAAACCAGTAAAATGTGCAAATGGCATGTTGTACTTGTTAGTTTTATATGTTGTATCAAATGTAACAACATCCCCAAAAATTTTGTAGGCCCTTCTTGATCTTGCATCTATCCAAAAAAAGTTTATCATTCTAGATTCTTCGTCATACTGTATTGCATAAAAGAAACTTGAATCCTCAACCTGCTTTTGCTTACAATAGTTAAAAACAGCTTGGGCGTCTCCAATGTCCAAATTCTTTCTTCTAAGGTTTCTAAGATGATTCCAACAATCTCTATTTGAAAAAGATAAATCTCCACCGTTGAACATTGTAGCAACCTTTCCGGTAAGTATTCCCTCTTCATTGAACTTCTCAACTAGTGACTTAGCTGCTGCACTCATTTTTTTGTGACACCGAAAATCAGACACACTTTTCGGGCTAACCATGGCATGATTATGATCATTATCAAAACTTATGATAACCCATTTACGTCTCTTCCATGCTTTTGAGACAGTAAGCGATGCTTTGCAATTTGTTCTTGAAGTTAAGCAATTGTTATTAGTTGTTCCCGCACTAGCATTACCTTCCTCTCAATTGCTATTCTGGACTTCATGCTCACCTTCTTTATTACACACGAGTTTGCAATAATTTTGTTTAGTTGTTCGAGTACGAAATCCAAAACCTTCCTTCTTAGCAAATGATGCATATAATTCTCTTACATCCTCTAGAGAGTCAAACTCCATTCCAATACATAGACAAATACTAGAAGACTCATCAATATTACCTTTAATTGGTGAAACATTTTTTGGGGAGGCTTCTAAATCAAGATCATGATCTTTTGTATACTCAGTAGATAAATTTTCCATAGTCACCATATCTATGTAACAAGTTATCATAACCCACGTACTATCCAATTTGTTTCATTTCTGCATAATATATAATTAAAAAACAAAAATAATTAATGTAAATCAATAAAAACATAATAAAAATACAAATAAGAAAATGAGAAACCAAAATGATATAATGGTTGCAGCAGTGTAGCAGCTGATATATAATGAAGTTGAAAATGATATATAGAACTTTTACAAAAAACTTTAACACCAAATCAATTTAAAAATATAACATAAGTTAAAAGCTCACCAAAAAAAGAATTGTTCAAAAAAATGCTCAAGATCAAACGTAACAATCCAATGGTTACATGCATGCCACAGTTGCCATCATATATGTACATGTATATATTCATATATATATCACACTGTAAATTTAAAGAAATCTAATAATGAGGAAAAAAGAAGAATATTAAAATAGTGTATGCAATGTTTCCCAAATTCTAAGTTTGGATACCACAAGTGTTACCATGTTCATAGTAAGAAGTAAAAAATATTTACTAAATTCAAATAGGAAAAGAAATTTAGAGATAGCTAACCTGCTCTTTTAGCTTTTCATCAACAGAGATAATCTTTTTTCACCTCAATCTGTCACAACGAAATGACTTCTGCAACGTACCAAATAATTTTCGATGTACAGAGAAAAAAGAACTTCGGATAAAAAGAAATCTTAGACTATCTTCAAAAACTAAACAAAGGTATAAGAAATGGAGAAAAAGAACCCAACAGTTTTACTAATCATCAGTCCAAAGCAAGAAGTGTATGAGAGAGAAAAGTCTTTCCTTTTAGTATTATAGTCTCTGATGCGTACAACTTGGTGGCCCACAAGAAAAATGAAAAATAAAAAGAATGTATTGGAAAGAGAATTCAACACAGCACACTTTATTATGAGAGAGAAGAATGCATCAGAGAGTGAATCACTCAACTCACACGCTCCAAAATTTAATTTTCAGCACAAAAATGTGGCCTTTTGTTGAACATTGGATTAAGTGATTTGAATGGTTGAGATTTGGTCTAAGTCTTTAGACTTACATCTGGTGTCAAAGGATCTCAACTCATATAAATAATATAGTACAAATATATATACACACACACACGAGAGATACTGCTTCATAATTGTTAAAATAATTTATAGCACTGATCCATTCTTGTGAATTTTTTAAAAAAAGAAATTTTTACCAATATTTTTATATTAGGTTAATTACCGAGGACGATGAAATAATAAATTAAATAATTATGTATGATGATCTAAAAGTTTACCATCATTCCATTAGCATAGAGCATGTGGTTAATTCGTAACATGGACACGTAGTTTTCATGAAAAATAAATTTAATTTAGTTTTCTCTAAAAAAATTGCATTTTTTTTTTGCTTGTTTATTAAAATACATGGAATGCAGTCAATATCAATATGCTAAAAAGCTAAGCAATTAAATCTTAATCTTCATCTTGTGTTATCTTATCTTAATCTTAAGGCAAAATGACACTTCTAGTCCCTTAACTCTTTGCGCTAATTCAGTTTAGTCCCTTAACTTTCTTTTGATCTGTTTTAGTCCCTTAATTTTTATTTTGGATTCAATTTGGTCCCTTAAATTTTATTTTGAATTCAATTTGGTCCCTTCAGAAATGATTTTTGATCCTTTAACGTCCCTGACGGATGTAATGGTATGGACCAAATTGAATCCAAAATAAAAGTTAAGGGACTAAAACGGATAAAAAAAAGTTAAGGGACCAAAATGAATTGGTGCAAAGAGTTAAGGGACCAAAAATGTCATTTTGCCTAATCTTAATCTTATCTTAATCTTAATAATATAAAAACAAGCAAGTGGGGCCAAAAAAAATGAGGGAAATTTGGAACCAAAGTAATCACATAAAAGATCATGTAATGAATCTGGACTTTCTATTTTCAGCCAAATAAATATAAATAAAATATATCAAAAGAGTACCAAATTGAAAGAGTACCAAAAGTGCTAAATAATATATAAATAATATAGTACAAATAGATAATAAAGAATCCAAAAATCGAAAGATATGGCTAACCGCGAAAAACAGAACCCGATGGAATAAAAAAAAGAAAGGAACACAACAACATAACAAAACTAAATAACAGAAGATAAAGCTAACTAAAATAACTACGTCTTTATCAATTTTTACTTTTCCCAACGTGTGTAAAGTTGATGAGTAAAAAGAAAAAAAATCAACTATTTTTTTCAATTAATTTTTTTTATTTCACGCTTATTTTTATATTTTTATTTAAAATATTTTTATCAGTATTTAAATCATACTTATCAGTTTTTTAAAACAACCTTATCATTATTATATCAGTATTATTATTATATCAATGTTTTTATACTTTATTAAAAACTATATAAGCTTCTTTTATTTTTTATTAATAACTCATTCCGTGTATAGCACAAGTGCACGTCTTGTATTAAAAAAACTAAACAATTATATCCCTAGTTTAAAATGATAACCGATAAATTTTTATTTGAAAACCAATAACAGATAACCTTAGAGTGATTCACCTAATTCTGACAAAAAAAACTAAATGAGTGGTTTACCTTATTAATTGGGCTACTAGGCCAGTGTATTTTTTTTTCCAACCCCAACTAACTAAGAGCCAAGTTATCAGAGCCAATTTTATTTTTGTGAAAGTAAAGACGTGACCCAATTGAACAAAATATAGAGCTAAGTTGGGCTGACTCTAGGACGAAGGCCCATTTTGACAATACTAATGTAACCTTGACTTTATAAAATCACAATTAGTCATGATCTTCAAACAAGCAAGCAAACTCAAAATCACTATATTTGCACGCAATTCATTAGGAGCTCTAACCTAAAACACACATCGTGCCAAGTTCCATCATTCCTGCCACTTCCAATCACATAATTCGAGTTGTTGGAAAATCGAACCAAAATCACTCATTTCCACTGCACGAATCTTCACATAAACAAATGATGTTATATATGTTTTCAGAATGAAGAGGTTTTTCTCAATTTGGGTCTAAGGTCAAAATCTTCTTAAGGAAAAGATATTTTTAACATCCAAAGCCTTTAAGAGTAGTATGAATGCTTAGAGGACGAAAAGATTTTTCTAACCGAACATTTCATGGCTCAATTGGATGAATAGAAGTTAATGTATAAGAGCTCAAATATTTGAGGAAGAAGATGAACAATAACAGAAGCTTAGGAAAAAGATGAACAATAAAGTAATGGCGATGTTTAACATCGTCACTAACAATGTCAGAAAAAACTAACGAAACGGACAAATTTGTTGGATACAAAATAATAAAAGGTCTAGGATGAGACATTTAATAATTAGAGGACAAAATCAAAACAACGAAAAAGTTGAAAGAAGAAAATACTAATTTAGCCAAATTAAAACTATGAAGTGCATAAGAAAAAAAAATTGAGATCTTGTCAAATGGGTTTACATCCTCTCCATTTTTTTTCTTTTATTTTTCAATTTCTTTATCCAATAACCTATCATTTCTCCGCATCATCTTTTTCAATATCACCTACTCTCACTTTTAAAATTCAATGGCTAAGATTGTCGAGGATGTGTACCCTTGTTAAACAACGCCTTTATGGCACTTATTGATGTCATTATAATTAGAAAAATAATGGCCAAATGTACATTTTGGTTCTGTATCTCTTATGTTCATTTTAGTTTGGTCCTATGTCCTTTTTTAGTTTCAGTTTGGTCTTATAATTGTTGCAAACATTTCAATTTGGTCCTTTTCTGTCAACTCTGTTACTAATGTTAACGAATCTGTTATTAAATCTATTAATTTTTAAATCAACAGCTCATATTGTTTCAAAACAATGGTTCAGATTAAATATAAAAATAAAAAATAAAAAATAAAAAAATTGAAAAAAACTCGCTCATGTTCTTCTTTCTCCCTTCTTCCTTCTTCTTCTTCTTTTTTAGTTCTTCCTTTTCTTCTTCCCTCGTCACTCTTCTTTATCTTCTCTCTTAGTTCTTCTTCATTCCTTCATCTTTCTTCTTCTTCTTTTCTCCTTTTGTTCTTCTCCCTTCTTTCACTCTTCCATTCCACTTACATCCCTCCTCCAATTCCATTTAATTTTTGGAAATAACGTTTCGAAATTTAAGGATTAAAGTTCTAAAATAGAAACTTGAAACTAATTTGAAATTATTTAGTTTTGATTTAGGGATTAGAATTCCTCGGATTGAGAGAAAGAGGGTAAGAAGAGGAACGAGGAGAGAAGAATATAAAGATTAATGAAGGAGGAGGAAGAATCGAAGAAGAAGAAAGAAGAAGGAAGAAGGGAGGAATAAGAAGAATGAAGAACCGAAGAAGAAGAAGGAGAAGGAAGAAGAAGGGAAGATGAAGATTGAGAAGAAGTTTTTTTTTAATTTTTTTTAAATAATATTTTTTCAGAATCAATCTGAGTGTTTTGAAATAATTTGAGCTGTTTGATTTAAAAATTAACGGATTTAATAGCAGGTCTGTTAACGTCAGTAACAGAGTTGACAGAAAGGACCAAATTGAAACGTTAACAACACCTATAATATCAAACTGAAACCAAAAAAAGATATAACACCAAACTGAAATGAACATAAGAGATACAACACCAAAAAATACATTCGGCAAAAAAATGATTATAAATGCACATTATTTAATCTTGAAGAAATAAAAAAATTACATTTTTAATAATCTTTTTTATTAAATTTAACTTCTTTAAAAATGTCATTAGGACATTTATATTAACATTTGTCAAAAGATTTTGATAACAAGAGACTACATAGGGTGTATTTGGTTTAGCGGTGATAGAATTGATTTTGAATGAACGTGATTTTATAGAATTGATTTTGTGTAAAATTAATTTTATAGTAACATAATTTATGTTTTATGATTTTTTTAAAAGCAAGTTTAGAGTAAAAATACAATGTAAAAGTTTCAACCCAACTTAAAAGCAAGTCTTTGACAGTCTAAAATTAATTTAGACATTTCTCTAACTCATAACCAAACAACTAATTTATCAACCAAAATTGATTTTGGCTTTTCAAAATCAATTCTACATCAATTCAACTAGTTTCCAAACACACACATAGACTTTTAAGATCCTTCTCTCTTAATTTTTTTTTAACTATCAATTGAAAAATACCTTTTTTTTTGTAATAAATTGAAAAATGCCTTTAATAACATTGAGAATAAAAACAAAATATAGTTTATTTGATGGATGTTCATGCCTCTTAAATATTTTCATCTAATATTTGAGTTAAGCTAAAGTGCAAGACTCTTGATAAATTATTTATAATTATAAATAGGGTTTTTTTTTTAACTCTTGTATTCAATATTCGAATAAAACACAAATTTTCATCCACTCATTTTCTTATTATTTTCTTCTCTATTTTTTTATAATTATTTTCTTCTCTATTTAGACTTTATGCGGTTAAATCAGTATATAAGTTAATTAAATTAATATATAATAATTTATTTACATATCTATTAATTTAGTGTACATCTTTTTTTTATAATAATGTAATAATTTAATTAAATCACATAAATATTAATTTAATCATATATATATATATAATATTTTTGTTTTTCATTTTTTTTGTTTCATTTTTTTGGTTCATTTTTTTGTTTTTCATTTAATCATATTAATCCAAGTGTAAGAAATATACATGTTTCTCATTTAAAAAATAGTAAAAAATAAAACGTATCGAGCCACTCAAGGTAACCAAAGCCAAGCCATACTTCTCTTCTAGAAAGGAGGCACAGCGCCCTAGTATACATTCGCCCTCCACACGCCCTGTCTTCTTCAAATCTCATTTCTTCTTTTTTCTCCCTCGTATGAAGGCGTGATAGCCATGGCTTCTTCTGCATCTTCGCTCCTCAGAGCAACCAGGACCAAGCTCTTCCCCCTTTCTAGAACCTTCGCCCATCCTCACCCTCGTCCCTCTCCCCACCGATCCCTTGGTTCGTCCTCCGCCGCCGCCGCTCGCTCCTCCCTCCCTCGATGGAGCCACGGCGGCGCATGGCGTTCTCCCTTCTCTCTCCGCCCTCAGATCAGGGCTGTTGCTCCCGCTGTCGAACGCTTCCACCGCAAAATCGCCACTGCGGGTACCTCACGCTTCCCTCCCGCAATCTCGGACTTCTCTTTTTCTATTTGATCTGTTTCCCTCAGCTTAGAACCATTCACAGATGCGATTTTCCGGTTTCGTTTTGCCTTTTTTTTTTTTGGAATATTATGTTTAATTATCAATGAGACAAGGAGAATTATTTGGCTTTCTATTTCAAAAAAATTAAACTATACTACATAAACTTGAACCTTGCTTTCTATGTGCTATTGAGCTTCATACCGAGATAATTGTCTTAATATGAATTTTTAAAATCCGGTTTAGTTTCTAATATTTGGTTTTGAATTTTGCGTTCTGATTGTTCTTCTGACGCATGGGCCATTGCAGCCGGTGAAAATCCTTTCAAGGGAAACTTGACGATTCTTCCCAAGCCTGGTGGCGGCGAGTTTGGAAAATTTTACAGTCTTCCTTCTCTCAACGATCCAAGAATTGGTAATTTAATAGCTTAGCTTGGATTTGATTACTATTTGTGGTTTAAATCATGCTCTTGTTTTTGTTGAAATACGTGTCATTGGTGATTTCATTCCATTACCTTCTTCTGATGAAGGACAAGTCTGTCCTTCTTCAGAATAGCTCATTCTCCTTGCATCTACTTCACTTGCTGATGGTGTCAACTTTGTGGCTGTATGACAGATAGGTTACCTTACTCTATAAGAATTCTCCTTGAATCTGCCATTCGCAATTGTGACAATTTCCAAGTTACTAAAGAAGATGTAGAGAAGATTATTGACTGGGAAAGTACTTCCGTGAAGCAAGTTGAGATTCCTTTCAAGCCTGCCCGTGTTCTCCTGCAGGTACCTTATTCAATTCTTGTTACAGCAGAAGTGTTATTATCATGGATGGGCAGTAATACATGCTTAGTAATATGTCTTCTTCCTTTAACCCTTTCTTCTCCTTTTCCCCAGGATTTTACTGGTGTGCCAGCTGTTGTTGACCTGGCTTGCATGCGTGATGCTATGAATAAGCTTGGGAGTGATTCTAATAAGATCAATCCTCTGGTACACATCAATCTTATCACTTTCATGTGCTTTTATTCTCTGTGAAACCATTGGTGGTGGTTACCCAAGAGATTTCAAATTTTCAATTATGTATTATGGTGATATATTTAGCTCTGGTAATTTACAATTAAAATAACTCTTGGGGGAGTTTGAATAGTTAAACAAGTCAGAAGTGTTAAAGTATTTCTACCGTATTTCTTTGTTCAAATTGGTATCAAACTGTACTTAGAATGTATAAAATTTGATCTTTCACTTGTTTGAAGTTGAATATTATTTGTTATTTTTTTTTCTTTTTGAAATTTTGAATGGTAAGGAAGAGAGACAAGATGAGACCAATAGTGAAACTCGTATTGATTAGATTTGAAGTAAGTCAATAATTGTGTGGTATCTCTTTGTTTCTTCTTGATAAACTTGTGTAGTATGTTTCAAATTTATTTTCACCTAAAAGGACGGTAGGAGAACTCATTAAACATGATCTTTTTTCATAATATTTCTGAAAATTTGGTTTTTGATCAAGCACAATGGAGTTGTGTTATCCACGTTGCCTACTTCATCAAGTGGGATAAGTCTTCTTCTTGTTGTAACTTGTAAAAAATGGACCATGCTAGACCTATTTCTTCCAAATTTGTGTAATTACTTAAAAAGAACTTTATGACTAACATCTTTTACCCAGTTATCATGTGTTGGAGACTTCAACAAACAAGTGCCCGTAGCCGTATTTTCCTTGTTTGTATGTTATGTTTTCTATATTGCAAGTGGTTATGACTGTTAGCAATGATTGTTGTCAGGTCCCTGTTGATCTTGTCATTGATCATTCAGTTCAAGTTGATGTAGCGAGGTCAGAGAATGCTGTGCAGGCTAATATGGAGCTTGAGTTCCAGAGAAACAAGGAGAGATTTGCTTTTCTTAAATGGGGGTCAACTGCTTTCCGTAATATGCTTGTTGTTCCTCCTGGTTCTGGTATAGTACACCAGGTAAGTTTAGAATCAGGCATTCAAAATAATGTCTAGAAGTATAGCTTTCATCTATGTTATTGTTGCTTGTTGATACTGTGGACTTATGATGTATCGAATTTCAGGTCAATCTTGAATATCTTGGACGTGTTGTTTTCAACAATGAGGGCTTACTTTATCCTGACAGCGTAGTTGGGACTGATTCGCACACTACTATGATAGATGGGCTTGGAGTTGCTGGATGGGGTGTTGGTGGTATTGAAGCAGAGGCAGCAATGCTTGGCCAGGTGAATTTACTTCTGAATTCTGTTTCCTATGTGATGATTGAATGTTGATTATAATTATATCCATTATCCAAAAGCAATTTAATTGATGTTTCTGGTTTATTTAGTTCTTTAGAATTTAGTTCTTTAGAATTAAATATTTGTATCCTTCATATTAAAGCAAGCACATTGAATAGTTTAGCTACAGTGGTGATCCTAATGCTGCGTGCTATCATAATGACAGCCTATGAGCATGGTGTTACCTGGTGTTGTTGGGTTCAAGTTATCTGGAAAATTGCGCAATGGTGTTACAGCAACTGACTTAGTTCTGACAGTGACACAAATGCTTAGGAAACATGGTGTTGTAGGAAAATTTGTTGAATTTTATGGTAACTAAGTTCTCGTTGCTTTCCTCTTTTCTTTTTTAGCTTGTGGTAGTCTACCCCAGCTATAATTGCCTTGTTTTCACGGTGATTGTCTGTAGGTGATGGTATGGGTGAATTATCTCTAGCTGACAGGGCCACTATTGCCAATATGTCTCCTGAATATGGAGCAACCATGGGCTTCTTCCCTGTTGATCATGTTACATTACAATATCTCAAGTTAACTGGAAGAAGTGATGAGACTGTAAGTATGAAGCCATTTATCATTTTCCAATGATGTAAATGCTTATAGGACTAGTTGACCTTCAATTTTGGCTAAATATAGGTGGCAATGATAGAGGCCTATCTTAGGGCAAACAAATTGTTTGTTGACTATAATGAGGTAATACTTCTTGAATTCTCTATACTCCACTATTGAACAAAGTAATGTATGTATTAGGGTTATCTAATGCTAACTTCTTTTCCATATATTCAGCCTCAACAAGACAGAGTTTATTCATCCTATCTTGAATTGAACCTTGATGAAGTTGAACCATGTATCTCAGGACCAAAGAGGTAAGACACTGCTCTCTCTCATATTTTGCCTGGTTTATAATAATGTGGGTTTTGAAATTTCTATTTCATCATCCATGTGATTATGATTCATACTAAATGATACTTTTTGCAGACCTCATGATCGGGTGCCTTTGAAAGACATGAAAACTGATTGGCATACTTGTCTTGATAACAAAGTGGGGTTCAAGGTTAGTAATCCTGTGTTTTTGAAATACTTTACTCTATTTAGTCTTAAGACAAGATGATTCCTTAGTTTATTGTTTTATTTTATATCTTGTATTGTGTTATGGCTGTCTGTTTTAAGCAAAACTGCTATTGTTGTAATGTCTTTGTTTCTGCAAACTCATAAAAACCAAATGGCGACATAATAAAGGGAAATTAATTACCCATTTGTTTTTCACGAAATTGGGGTCTATAAAGGCTATGTTCACTCTACCAGGTTTCCAGAAAGCGCTATGATAGTGAAATTCAATAAACTAATCCTTTTTCTAATAGTAGGCATTGTGATCGTTTCAAGTTGTAGACCTTCAACTTGCAGACACAAAACATGCTTTAGTGTAGGCATCCTAATTTCTTCCCCCTTAATTACAGGGATTTGCCATACCAAAAGAAGCGCAAGGGAAAGTTGCAAAATTTGATTTCCATGGGCAGCCAGCAGAGCTCAAGCATGGCAGTGTTGTGATTGCTGCAATTACAAGCTGTACAAATACATCAAACCCAAGTGTTATGCTTGGGGCTGGTCTTGTTGCAAAAAAGGCACATGAGCTTGGTTTGAAGGTAGGGTATCAAATGATGATATATGAAACTGTCATTGTACTATATTTCATGATGATTTCCATCTTTATGTCGGTGTGGTCCTTTTTCCCTGCCACTAAAAGGGACACATTGTATTCCTTTGATGCTGTCCTTCTCTTGATAGTAACTTCAGATGTTTTAACTGTTTTCCAGGTTAAGCCTTGGGTAAAAACAAGTCTTGCACCAGGCTCTGGAGTTGTTACAAAATATCTACTTCAGAGGTATTTGACACCTCTTGTTAGTATAGTAATTCTGTAATTTGTATTATAATGTACTGCCCCTCTGCAGTTTGTACAATTTAGTAAAATTTTAATCTAAACTAGGATTTGTTTTGAAACTTTTTTGGCAGTGGCCTGCAAAAGTATCTAAATGAACAAGGTTTCAATATTGTTGGATTTGGCTGTACAACATGTATTGGCAATTCAGGGGAACTGGACGAATCAGTTGCTTCTGCTATCTCAGAAAATGGTATTTTCTAATTGAAATGTCCTGTATAATTTCGATGTTGAAGTTGATTTATGTGCAATTCTCACAAGTTTGTCTTGCTTATAACTTCTGGATATCCTTCTAATCATATTCTCCTTTGTATTTTCCTTACTGATTTAATTCTTATATTGTCTCATGCAGACATTGTAGCATCTGCTGTGTTGTCTGGTAACCGTAATTTTGAGGGCCGTGTGCATCCCTTGACAAGAGCTAACTACCTTGCCTCGCCTCCTCTAGTTGTTGCTTATGCTCTTGCTGGCACGGTATGTTTACCTAATTGATATTTCTAATGTGTATATAAAAGGTTTTTGGTTCTTGTTTCTATATTGTCTGATTTTCATATCACAGATTATTAATGCCAAGGAATTGGTTGCAAGAAACCAAACTGACAAGTGTTACAGTTACTGGACGCTAATAACAAGCATTGATGTTGTTACCTGCTAATTATTTATTGTCCACCCTCTTCATTTACATGTGTCCAGCCTCATGTTATTTGCAATTTGGACTCAGGCTGAGTCTTGATACATGTGATACATCAACTTATATTTTAATTTTATCCATACCTATAAAAAATTGCCTTAGTTTGAATTGTTTGGTTTCTTGCATCCAGAAGTCTGTATTCAGACTTAGGCATGTCTATGGGCTTGGGAATAATGTTTTATATTTTGTTTATGATTTATGACACATCGAGTTTGTGTAACAGACAAATATTTTAGCAGTTTTCTACTGCTATAAACTTTGAGTTGAATCTTGTTTTAAGTGTTTGGATGTGTATTTTTTGTACTGTTACTGTTAAAGGTTGATGGGATTGAGTTTGGAATAGGCAAATAAAACTCTTCTTTTCCCCCCTCCAACTGTTATTAATCTTGTCCACCAACCTTTTGGTCAAATTATAGGTTGACATTGACTTTGAAAAGGAGCCAATAGGGACAGGGAAGGATGGCAAACATATCTACTTAAGGGATATTTGGCCATCCACTGAAGAAATTGCTGAGGTAAATGATGTAACATTTTTTATTTTATGAAATTCAGCTGGGAGGTTTGACAATATGCTGCAAAATTAACTTTGGCTTACTTGATTCCTAGGCTGTCCAATCCAGTGTGTTGCCCGACATGTTCCGAAGTACATATGAAGCTATTACCAAGGGCAACCCTATGTGGAACCAACTACAAGTTCCTGCTGAGACCCTATACTCATGGGATCCCAACTCAACATATATTCATGAACCTCCATACTTCAAGGGCATGACCATGGATCCTCCTGGAGCTCATGGTGTGAAAGATGCCTATTGTCTGCTGAATTTTGGTGACAGTATAACTACTGATCACATTTCTCCTGCTGGAAACATTAACAAGGACAGTCCTGCTGCAAAATACCTCATGCAGCGTGCTGTGGAACGAAAGGACTTCAACTCTTATGGTAGTCGTCGTGGCAATGATGAGGTGATGGCAAGGGGAACTTTTGCCAACATCCGTCTTGTTAATAAGCTCTTGAATGGGGAAGTTGGCCCAAAGACAGTTCATATTCCGACTGGGGAGAAGCTTTATGTGTTTGATGCTGCACAGGTAAATTATCTGCTAACCAAGCATTCGTGTTTTTTGTTACTGCTTTTGAACTTAACAAGTGGTGGGCAGTGTTTTTGATATGGTACTTTTCGATGTGGTCCTTCCTAAATTTCTTCCCAAAATTTAAGCTGACAATGCCACATCGAAAAAAAAAAATTAACGTTTAGCTGTGAAGTTTCTGATCCCCTGGAATTGTTCTCTGATGTCAGAGATATAAGGCTTCTGGTCACGACACCATTGTGCTGGCTGGAGCTGAATATGGTAGTGGAAGTTCCAGAGATTGGGCTGCCAAGGGTCCCATGCTATTGGTGAGTCTTTCTATATGTAACAGTCTGTGATTTGGTTTTCACAACAGTTGTGACTTTTGCTAATGTACTTGATGTCTACATTCTTTGGACAGGGAGTCAAAGCCGTGATAGCTAAAAGTTTTGAGAGAATTCATCGCAGTAATTTGGTAGGAATGGGTATCATTCCTCTTTGCTTCAAAGCCGGTGAAGATGCTGACACATTGGGATTGACTGGTCATGAACGTTATACCATTGACCTCCCAAGTAAAATCAGCGAGATAAGGCCCGGCCAAGATGTCACTGTCACAACTGATACTGGAAAATCTTTCACCTGCACAGTTCGCTTTGACACTGAGGTAACTTAAGCTTGTCCTTAATTCTTGTTTCTTTGTTTAGTTGATGCATTTTTATATTCAACTCTGGTCTGTTATTGGGGTTTGCTCGGGGTTTATCCATTTATTCACCACTAGTAACAGACTCGTGCGGTTGCATAGGGAATAATTGTTCTATTCCATAACTAAATGATATATAAGAATGATTAATATGGCAATAAGGTGGACATGATACATATAATGTAATGTCATGTAATAATATAAAAATAAAATGAAATTTGATCCAAAATCTAAACTTGCATCCGAAGTCCGTACATTATATCGTGCCTTGAATTAGTGCGTAACGCTCGTATTCTCAGGTGGAGCTTGCTTACTTCAACCACGGAGGCATACTTCCATACGTCATCAGGAACCTCATTAAGCAGTGAAGTCATTGTTGATGGGAGATGTTTTGCCACTGCCTGTGTAACACCTTTCAAGTGGTAATAATATTGGAGAGATGAAAATAAATTTCCAATAAATAGGAAACGATCCCTTCTTACAGGAGGCATTTTTTGACACTATTAGGAATGTAAACATCACGAGTGCATTGATTCTAGACTTCTGATTTATGCGCCATCTGTATGCCCATTGAACAATGGGGACGATTGTATTTTATATCAGCTTATTTGATTCACTGCCGATGGCAGTGAAAATTCTTTATCTATAATGCTATCCGGGAAAAGAAAAAAAATAACTACACCCGCAGAAAGTAATAGCCTCTTTTTGGGATGGGTTTACTACCTATTCTGTGTTTATTGTCACTTATTTTAATTAATTTTAAAGCGTGGTTTTATTTTCATTCTAATATATTTATGGTCACTTTCTAAAATTATTTTTTAATATAAATTATATATTTTTTAACTAATGAAATCAAAGTGTTAATATTTAATTGTTATTATAATACTTTAATTGGAGTGACAAAAGACTAAGGAGTAGCAATAGTCTCTTATTAATTTTGAATTATTTTTATGTTATTAGTTCAATTATAAAGATGTAAAAGATATATTTACATTAAATTTAATTTAAAAGGAGTGGTGATAGATAAATGAGTGACAATATGGACAAGGTGTTTACTCATTGATCTCTTTTTTGTTTTTGGTTAATACTATTGATTTTTTTTCTTTTATCAATCAAACATACAAATTATATTAAATCTTTTCTTAAGTATTGTTTGACCTAGTTTATTTCTTCTTAAAAATATTTTTAAGTTAAAGTTATAAGTAAGAGACTTAAAAAAAAGTCATAAGCTATTTTGTAACTATTTTTTTTAAAAATTGACTGGTGGTGGAGAGTCGTTGCTGGTGGCGGTGGGTGGCGGTCTGACTTTGATTATGGTGGTTGGTGGATATTTAATTAAAATAAGAGGTTAGAAAAATAAGTAAAAGCTCATATGTGTGATTTATTTTAAAGCTTTTTTTTTCTCTCTTTCTTTTATTAAAAAAAAACCACTTAAAATTTTAAGTGTTTATTAATATTTTTGTTTGACCTAACTTTTATTTATAAATAGAAGATAAGTTAAAATTAAGCCGAGTCTATACCACTGGAAATTAAATCTTACGTCTTGAGTTTCAAGAGTTCTATCTTGTTTGATCTCGTGGTGTCATTTGAGATTTTGAGTTATAAACTTTTGGTATATTGTTAATTTTTTTTTGGTCGACTTTAAAACGGGACGTTGAAAAGTGATTTTACAAGAAGAGTTTGAAGTTGTTATTGTTGACGGGAAAAAAATCACTATTATTATTATTTGCAATTTGATGAAAACGTGGTGATCTTTTATGTGACACTTAGATTTTATTTTAATGACACCATCTGTAATTCTTTTTTCGAAGTGGAGGCTATCTGGTCTTGAAACATTTTGTTGAAAAGTATTATCTTGAACCATTTAACCCCGCCTGGCAAAAAACCAAAACCTATTCTACATGCTTAAAATCATAATTATTTATTATTAATTTAACTATCAAATTAAACGGTTCACACTTATAAAAAGACATGGTTCTTACTTCTTACTGCATAGACTATTTATAGTCTCTTATAGTTTTATGTAACCTAAACCTGAAAATAAAATTTTGTGATTGCAAATGTAAATTAATAATTAAAATATCACCAAAAGATAAATTTATACATTATTAAAAAGGTGTAAAGTGACAATGACTAGTAAGAAAATACCCAACGACAAAAGAGGCGGAATCTCCAGACTCCAATACAAACCACATGACATGTGAAGCAAGACCTTGCTGTGTACTCCAAGTGATGTGTTGTGGATCATGTATGTTTAAGGATCAGGGATTGCCAGTTTGTCACTATCCCTTCCTCTCACCAAAAACTAAATGACCACATGTGAATGAATAATAATAATAGTAATAATAATTTCATTTTGTATACCGCCTGCTCTCAACAAATTCGATTTCATCTTGGAAAAAGAATGAATGTTAATTTGCCAGCGGTTCATAAAATCTAAACAAATAACTCAGGATAACTCTGATTATGTTATCATCATTTAAAATATCATTCAAAATCATTCATGAGTAAAATAATTTTTGATTTTGTCTTATGTCATTTGAAATGGTTTCTCCTGTAACATTAACAAAGTCATCATATGATACATTAACTACAATAATAGAAACTCAAAATAGTATTTGCATCAGTGCGTGAATGAAAATCAAGTATTTTGGTGTTTAAGAAATTCACAAAAGATTATTTTTATCTTTGCTCACTCCTTTTTCTCTATTTTTTTCATAATAAAAATGAAGAAAATGAACAATTTTCAACTTCTCATAAACTAAAATACTTAATTTTTGTTTACCTATAAGATGATAAAGTGAGAGACTATTTTAATAATTATTTCAATAACTCATGATTTACTTTGCAGTTTTAAACATGGATGTTGTTTGCAGAGTCACGCAGGTATTCAATAAAAACAAATATTAAATCACGAGTAGAAATTAACATAATAGTTGATCTAATTAATGGCTCTTAATTTCTCATTCAATCAAAATGAATCTTTCATGGAGAACATCATAATAGAACATAACCACTCCGTAGGACCATACATAACCCACCAAATATCCCAAGCATAAGCTTCATCCCACATTTCTATTGTACTAATCAAATTAAAATCTAAATTCAAACGGAGTTCAACACTCACTCCTCCATCTAATAAAATCAAAATATTGTCATTATTTACAAAAAAAAAAGAAGAAGATAATAATATTGATTGTAACAAAAAACTAGTACTTGATTGAACGATCCTCTGGAATGCTTTCTAAAGCGGGCCTCCAAGAATTTACGCCTCCATCATTTCCAACAATCTCAAAAACTCTTGTTTCTCTCAATTTCATATCACTTAGTAATTTCTCCAACGAAGTGTGCTCACCATTATTATTATTCTCATTGCTCAAAATCCTCTTCAACTCTTCCTTGCTCACCACAATTTTAATCCTCATAGGGCCACTTGAAGAATTATTAACACTTCTTCCTCTGCCACCTCTCTCATCATCTAATTTGAACCTTACCTTATTCTTCAATTCCAACTTGGAAGATGAACATTTCTTTGTCTTCTCAACTTTCTTGCATCGTTCGTTCTCGTATTCTGATGATACTTGATTTTTCTTAAGGCAATTTCCCATGTTACCAATGAAGCATTTCATGATCATGATCTCAACAAAAAAAATAAATTAACACACATAAATATATCCAAAGTGAACCATATCATATATATAGAGAGTTTGAAAGAGAAAGCACATGGAATATCCGGTTGTTACGCCGGGGTTTTGAAATTAAAAAAAGCGTGATTCTTTTGCTAATTGAATTATGATTTTGGATTCCAATTTGTTTTATACTGTATAAATATTTTATAATATATAGAGCCGTCTGTTAACTTATGTTTTGAATATTTAATTTGATGATAGAAGCAAAGGAATATATTAAGAATGTTGCATTTGAAGTTTACTATGCCTTGTCACAATATAATATGTTTGGTTCAAAATAAAAAGGATTAAAATCGAAGATGATGCCCTGTAATCACTGCTCAAAAACTGGTTCATCTCCTTCAGCACATTAGCACTATACTGCACGACAACGTTTGAATACATTAATCTGATTACACTTTTTATCGCTTTATTATTAGTTTATCTCCCTTACTTTAAGTTGGGGGGTCAAAATTTTGCAAGCAACATAATCAAATGGCCGACCATATTTTATTTTATATTAAATAAAAAAATGCATTTCAATTTCATAAAGAAAAATAAACGAATTTAAATTACTATTGTTTTAAACCTTGAAAAATACTATACATTTTTTAAAGACTATAAATGCATGCACAGGGGATGTATTTAGAATTAGAATTAAAGTTCTTCAAAGTGGCTAAGAAAAAAGAAGAAATCATCTCTAAAATATATGGTGGATTTTAGGATACACTATTTTTAAAGTAGTGTATCATACACCAATAAGAAAATATGAATTACATAACGATTTTAAATTAAATGTATTACTTCGAATACCTTTTGTTTATTCATATTTGTTATTTTTTTAATTTTTTAACATGTTATAGGTGGATTTTAACATTTACCATTTTTAGAGTGGTGTACCATACACAAGTTATAAAATTATTTAATTGATTATAGCCAATTTAAAAGAAAAAGAAAATAAAAGTGGTATGCATACATACAAAATACATAATTTATTATTATATTAAACGTTTTTGGTTGAGTTATGTATATACTTTTTTATGTGGTGTACCATACACCACTTGAAATGTGATGTATGGTAGAAGGAACCCTAAAATATATATTCAGGTCATTATAATGAAAGCATAATGTAGCTAGGGTTAGAATAGAACTTAGGGAGTGGAAGAAATAATAAAAATATCAGTGCGTTCTTACATTGAGAGGCTTTTACAACATAATATATAACAATTAAAAATTATAAATTAGTAAATGTTATTTACTTTTTTATATAATTCAGAAAAGAGACATCGTATAGCCATGAAAAATTATGCTCAAGAATGAATAAGAGTAAAAAATGGAGAATGGAGGATGAGAGAAAAAAAAAGTTTGAAGAAAAGACACTTGGAGAAGTGAAGCAGTTGTTCATTATTTTGAAGAAATCTTGAGCAAAGGTGGAATTAGAAGGTTGAGAGTCTGATGCCATGAAGGTGGAGGAGGAACTTGACGCAGTTAATAAGAAGTTGGGTTAAAAATCACTACTATTTGACCCATATTTATAGGAAAAAACATGATAATATTTGAATTCTCTCTTAACGTTATATAAAGTTGGGGTAAGAGTTTTTTTTTCCAATTTGATTGATGGTAAGAAAGTGAGCGGGATACAATTCATATTTGTCACAAAGTATGAAGGGTTGATGTTAAGATTTTGACTTTTCCCTTTTTTTTTATTGGCTTAGATAGAGAACATCAGAACATTTCTCTTATTAATGTGTCTTAATATTAGCTTTTATGAATACTTTTTTTTGGGTTATATGCATAAAATTGATAAAAATTGTATTCTCATTGCATTTTTTTCTATTTGTTTTTTTATGTCATGACAAACCCTTGTAATTTTTTCTTTGGCTTACATTGAAGAAAACTAAATAAAAAAAAAGCATAACGCATTTAGAGAATAAAACAATTAGATTTAGACTAAAAGTAGCAACAACTTCTAAGTATATTGAAGTATATTAGCATAAACTAGAGCATAAAGTAATTAGACTAAAAGTAATATCAACTTTGATAAAAACAATTACAATTTTAAAAATATAAACAAATCATGTAAATTGAGTTAGAAACTTCAAAGTGAATAATACAATATTTTTAGAAAGCTTCAAATAATTTAGGTCATTTAAAAATATCCTATTTATTTTTATTTCGAAAAACACCATATTCTTCAAGTGTATAGTAGTCAATTTCATAAAAAATTGTAGCAATTTTAAAAATATATAAAAATTTATATAAATTGAGCTAGAAACTTCAAAGTGAATAAGACATTGTTTTCAAAAAGTTAAGCTTCAAATGATTTATGTAATTTAAAAATCGCGTTATCATTTCTATTATGAAAAACACCATATTCTTCAATAGTGTACATAGTAAACGATCTCTAAAAAGACTGTTGTAATTTTAAAAATATAGACTATTATGTAAATTGAGTAAGAAACTTTAAAGTGAATAATATATTGTTTTCAGAAAACTTCAAATATTTTAGGTAATTTAAAAATATCATTTTCATTTTTTCTTTCAAAAAATACTCTATTCTTCAAGTGTATATAGTAAACGATCTATAAAAAAAATGTTGTAATTTTAAAAATATAAAAAATTATGTAAATTGAGCTAGAAACTTCAAAGTGAGTAATATATTATTTTCAAAAGGCTTCCAATAAGTTAGGTAATTTAAAGACACCAAATTCATTTTTATTTTGAAAATCACTTTAATCTTCAAGTCTAGAGCACACGTATAATCTCTAAAAAAACTGTTGCAATTTTAAAATATAAAAAATTATGTTAATTGAGCAAGAAAATTAAAAGTGAATAATACATTATTTTCAAAAATCTTCAAATAATTTAGGTAATTTAAAAACACCATCTTCATTTTCAAGTAAAAAATCACCATATTCTTCAAGAGATAGTGCACGATCTCTTAAAAATCAGTTGCAATTTAAAAAATATAAAAAATTATGTAAATTGAGCTAGAAACTTAAAAGTAAATAATACATTGTTTTTAGAAAGCTTTAAATAATTTGGGTAATTTAAAAACACCCTATCTATTTTTATTTCAAAAAACATCATATTCTTCAAGTGTATAATACACAATCTCTCAAAAAAACTGTTGCAATTTTAAAAATAAAAAAATTATTTAAATTGAGCTAGAAACATCAAAATGAATAGAATATTATTTTAAAAAAGCTTCCAATAATTTAGGCAATCTAAAAACACCCTATTCACTTTTATTTTGAAAAATACTCTATTCTTTAAGTGTATCATGATCTCTAAGAAAATTTTTGCAATTTTAAAAATAAAAAATAATCTAAATTAAACTAATAACTTCAAAGTGAATAATACATTATTTTCAGAAAGCTTCAAAAAATTTAGGTAATTTCAAAAATGCAATTTCATTTTTATTTTGAAAAAGCCCTATTCTTCATGTGATAATACAAGTTCTCTAAAAAAACTATTGTAATTTAAATTTTTTTTAAAGAATTATGTAAATAAAGCTAGAAAGTTTAAAGTAAATAATAAATTATTTTTAGCAAGCTTCAAATAATTTAGGTATTTTAAAGATACCATATTCATTTTTATTTCGAAAAATATCATATTTTTCAAGTATATATAGTATAGGATCTCTAAAAACCTGTTGCAATTTTAAAAATATTAAAAAAATATAAATTGAGGTAAAAAATTCAATGTGAATAATACATTGTTTTCGAAAGCTTTCAATAATTTAGGTAATTTAAAAGTACTCTGTTCATTTTTATTTCGAAAAACATTGTATTCTTCAAGTGTATATACTACACGATCTCTATTGTTGTAATTTTAAAATATAAAAATTATGTAAATTAAGCTATAAACTTTAAAGTGATGAATAATACATTATTTTAAGAAACTTCACATAATTTTGGTGATTTAAAAACATTATATTCTTCAAGTGTCCATGTTTTTTGTTGGGGTGTGTTGTTGGGTGTTTGTTAGTCCCGTATTATTGGGTCACCTGTTTCTTTGTCCACCCATGTTTGTCCACGCTCCAGTTGTGTAGTTCTAGGCTATAGTGTACGATTTCTCAAAAAATTGTTGAATTTTTTTTTAAAATTTTGTTTTTATAAAGCTTCTAATAGTTTAGGTAATGTAAAAACTGCATTTTCATTTTTATTTGAAAAGCACCATATTCCTCAAGTGATAGTATATAATTTCTAAAAAATTATTGCAATTTGAAAAATATAAAATTATGTAACTTAAGTAAGAAATTTAAAATTGAATAATGCATTATTTTCAAAGAGGTTCCAATAATTTAGGTAATTTAAAATCACCCTATTCATTTTTATTTCTAAAAACACCGTCTTCAAATGTATAGTATACGATTTAGGGTTGAAATTCAAAAATATAAGCTTCAAATTTAGATACAAACTTCAAAATGAATAATATATTATTTTATGTAAGCTTCAAATAATTTAGGTAATTTAAAACTACCATATTCATTTTTATTTCGAAAAACACCCTACTATTCAAGAGTATAGTACATGATTTTTAAAAAAGTTGTTTCAATTTTAAAAACATAAAAAAATATGTAATTTGAGCTAAAAACTTCAAATGAATAATACATAGTTTCAAAAAAGCTACAAATAATTTAGGTAATTTAAAAATATATTTTTCAATTTATTCTGGAAAACACCTTATTCTTCAAATGTATAGTACACAACCTCTAAGAAAAACTATTGGAATTTTAAAGATATAAAAAATTTTGTAAATTGAGCTAGAAACTTCAAAGTGAACAATACCTTGTTTTCAAAAAGCTTCGGATAATTTAGGTAATTTAAAGACACCCTGTTCATTTTTATTTCTAAAAATACCTTATATTTCAAGTCTATAGTACACGATCTCTAAAAAATTGTTTCAATTTTAAAAAATATAAAGAATTATGTTAATTGAGAAAGAAAATTCAAAGTAAATAATACATTGTTTTCAAAAAGCTTCAAATAATTTAAGTAATACTAAAATACCCTATTCTTTTTTATGTCAAAAAACATCATATTCTTCAAGGGTACACGATTTCTTAAAAATGGTTGTTACTTTAAAAATATAAAAAAAATTATGTAAATTTAGCTAGAAACTTTAAAGTAAATAAGACATTATTTTCAAAAAACTTTAAATAATTTAGGTAATTTAAAAAGTATAGTTTGATTTTTATTTCTAAAAACACTTATTCTTCAAATGTATAGAACATGATATCTAAAATACCCGTTGCATTTTGAAAAATATAAAAAATTATGTAAATTAACCTAGAAAGTTCAAAGTGAATATCACACTGTTTTAAAAAAGCTTCAATAATTTAGATAAGTTAAAAGCACCCTATTCATTTTTATTTCGAAAAATACCCTATTAGTTTAGACAAAAATGTCAAAGCGAATAATACATTATTTTTAGAAAGCTTGAAATAACATAGGTACTTTAAAAGCACACTATTCAATTTTATTTAAAAAAACACCCTATTTTTCAAATGGATAGTACACGATCTAAGAAAAACTGATTCAATTTTTAAAATATAAAAAATTACGTAAATTGAGGTTGAAACTTCAAAGTAAACAATAAATTATTTTTAAAATTGCCTTTTCATTTTTATTTAGAAAAAAATCATATCCTTCAAGTATATAGTACACGATCTTAAAAAAACGGTTGTCATTTTAAAAATATAAACAATTATGTAAATTGATTTAGAACATGCATTGCTTGTAGAAAACTTCTAATTATTTAGATAATTTAAAAAATTCTAGACGAACACCCAATTGTTCAAGTGTATAGTACAAGATCTCTAAAAAAGTGTTACAATTTTAAAATATTAAAAATTATGTAAATTGAGTTAGAAATTTCAAACTGAATAATACATTATTTCACAAAGCTTCAGATAATTTACGTAATTTAGAAACACCCTATTCATTTTTTTTCCGAAAAATACCCTATTCTTCAAATGTATTGTACACGAGCTCTAAAAAACCGTTGCAACTTTTAAAAATATAAAATATTATGTAAATTATTATAGAAATTTCAATTTAATTATATATTTATTGCATTTAAACAAATATACTGAATATACTCGAATAATGAGAATACAAAAACATTTCTAAAAAAAACTTGAAACGTACAGGTTATACATGTGCGCAAGAGCAGTTCATTCTGAAAGGGTGATGTTATTAAGCTGCTTTTCTAAGATGTTGATGAAATTATTCATTCGAATTCTTTCAAGTGCCAATCCAACCTCAATTGCACCTTCTCTGTCTCTACAAACCGAAAGAGAAATTGCTCCTGCTGAATCTATATGTGCCGATTCAGATTTTTTAGGCTTTCCCCATCCAAAATCTGTCTCATACACTGCCAATTTTAATGACCCTGCAACTACTAATAAAGGATTCTCTCTCTTCCCCAATTCCTTGTAACCATTCATCAAAGTTTCTGCCTTTCTCAAAGCATCACTCTTCAAAACTCTAACTTCCTTTTCAATAGCATTTGCTACTTCAATTATCCCCTTTTCTCCAACTAACTCACTCCTCTTTTTAGCCACAATGCATGTTACTAGACAATTTCCGAAATACGTTGAAGGTATTGAAAATTCAGGAAGTTCTCTGCAATCCGCTAGAAACATCAAGTAGCAGAGTTTATCAGAGTTTTTCGTATTCTCTGATTTCATCATACAAACCCAAATCAAGGAGCATGTTACCACAAAGGTTGATATGTGAGATTTCCCTGAGCCATAATTAACACATTTGAGAGCTATAAATTTCTTTAATTTCTCAACTCGTTCACGACTCAATACAAAAGTGGCGCGTAACTTGTTCGCGAAAACATCTCTCAACTCCATTTTATTCGACGCCAAATCCTGAATTTCTCTGTAGTATATGTGCTTAAGCCCCTTTGGGTCTTTAATTATTATGTCTCTGTCATGGGAAGGAAGAGGTAGAGAAAGAGAACCTTCAACTTCTTCGAGAGAAGAAGAAGAAAAAGATAAACAGAGGCCCAATACTTGACAAAATGGTGAAGCGAGTTGCCGTCAGCAGCAAGGTGGTTGAAAGTTAGTGATATGCTGAATCCGGAGTTGGGTAGAACAGTCACCTGAATCGCCATGAGAGGGGTCACACGTGTGCCATCTTCTTCACGTGTAGGAGGAAAAGTGGCAACTAGAGGGTGCCAATTCCGAACGTCTTGTGGCGAATTGGACACGAGGAGGGTGAAGTTGGCAGAGGACTCAGCGACATTGAAACAGAGTGAGTCACCGTCGAGGTAGCGAATGAAAGGGAGGTGAGGGTATGGAGGAACGATGATGTTGCCGGAAAAGGGGAAGAAGTGTTGGAGAGTGATGGAAAGAGAGTTCTTGAGAATAGGAAGTGCGGTTTTGATGAAGTGGTGAGTGGGAAAGGAAAAATCATAGAAGAAGATGCGTTGAATAGGGTGACAATAAAACCATGGAATATCAAAGAAAGTGAGGGGAAGATTGGTTGAAGGAACTGAACCTGGTGGCGGAGAAAGTTCACAGCGTTCTATGACAGTTACCGTGTGATCGTTGATCTCGTGATCCATGTTTGTGGTTGTGGATGCAGAAGTAGTGGTTTTGAAATAATGAAAGATGGTTCTACATATGGAAGAGTGAAACAGAGTTATGGTATATATATAGACAGCGCTATGAAATTGAATACCTTTTTGCATGAATGACAGATGAATGGACGTAGTGTAGACCTCAGGCATCTCATACATGAAACGAGGGAATATAAAATTCAAAAACATTTTTCAATGCAAAACACGAGATAACTCACTCATTTAGCTGTATGTTTTTGTCATGATAAATTATTTTTAGAAAGCTTAATTTAATTTTTTTTTATTTTGAAAAAAAAATTTCATTGTTCAAGTGATAGCATACACGATTTTTATAAGAGTAGTTGTAATTTTAAAAATAAAAAATAAGTAAATTGAGTTAGAAATTTTAAAGTGAATAAGATATTATTTTCAAAATACTTCAAATAATTTAGCTAATATAAAAAAACTCTATTCTTTTTTATTTCGAAAAACTCCATATTATTTAAGTGTATATAATATGTGATCTCATAAAAAATTGTTACAATTTTAAAAGTAAAAAAAAGAACTTTGTAAAAATGAGCTAGAAACTTCAAAGTGAATAAGACATTGTTTAAAAAAGCATCAAATTATTTAGATAATTGAAAGAATGCGTTTTCATTTTTATTTCAAAAATCATCCTATTCTTCAAATGAGCATCTCTAAAAAAATTGTTACAATTTTAAAAATATGAAAAATTATGTAAATTTAACTTGCAACTTCAACTTGAATAATACATTATTTTTAGAAAGCTTCAATTAGTTTAGGTAATTTAAAAACACCCTATTCATTGTTATTTTGAAAAACACCCAATTTTTCAACTGTAATTTCAAAAAAAACTTGTTCCAATTTTTATTTTTATTTTTTTAAATTGAGCTAGAAATTTCAAAGTGAATAAGACATTGTTTCTAGAAAGCTTCTAATAATTTAGCTATATAAAAAATCACATTTCTATTTTTATTTCGAAAAACATCATATTCTTTAAGTGTCTAAAAAAGTTGTTGCAATTTTAAAAATATACAAAATTATATGAATTAAGTTAGAAACTTCAAATAGAATAATACATTGTTTTCATAATACTTCAAACAATTTAGGTAATTTAAAAATACTGTATTCATTTTTATTTCGAAAGACACTATATTCTTAAAGAGACAGTACATGATTTTTAAAAAGAAACTATTGCGATTTTAAATATATAAAATATTATGTAAATTGAGTTTAAAACTTTAAATTGAATAATATATTGTATAGTACACGATCTCTAAAAAATGTTGCAACTTTTAAATAATAAAAAAAAAGATGTAAATTAAGTTAGAAACTTCAAAGTGAATAAAATATTGTTTGTAAAATGCTTTAAATAATTTACATAAATTAAAAATCGCGTTTTCATTTTTATTGTGAAAAACACCATATTCTTCAAGTGTATAGTACATGATCTCTAAAAAAGTTGTTGCAATTTAAAAAATATATAAAATTATATAAATTTTGCTAGAAAATTCAAAGTGAATAATACATTATTTTTAGAAAGCTTAAAATAATTAAAGTAATTTAAAAATATAATTTTTATTTTTACTTCAAAAAACATCGTATTATTCATGTGTTTAGTACATGATTTCTAAAAAAATTATTGCAAATATAAAATAATAAAAAATTATGTAAATTGAGCTAGAAACATCAAAGTGAATAAGACATTATTTGCTAAAATGCTAAAAATAATTTACATAATTTAAAAATATTGTTTTTATTTTTATTTCAAAAAATACAATATTCTTCAAACGTATACTACATGATCTCGAAAAATTCCATATTTTTTAAGTCTATAGTATATTATCTCTTAAAAAATTGTGCAATATTAAACACATAAAAAAATTATCTAAATTGAGGTTGAAACTTCAAAGTGAATAATACATTATTTTTAGAAAGATTCAAATAATTTAGGTAAAAAAACACCTATTCATTTTCATTTCGAAAAACTCTATTCTTCAAGAGTGTACAATACATGCTTTTGAAAATAACGGTTGCAATTTTAAAATGCAAAAATAATGAAAATTAAGCTAGAAATTAAATATTGAATGACAAATTAGTTTCAAACAGCTTCCAATAATTTAGCTAATTTAAACACACCCTGTTCATTTATATTTCGAAAAACATTATATTCTTTAAGTATGAACATGATCTCTAAATATATTGTTATAATTTAAAAATATAAAAAAATGTAAATTTAGCTATAAACATAAATGCAAATAATACATTATTTTAAGAAAGCTTCAAATAATTTAGGTAATTTACAAACTCCTTATTTATTTTTGTTTCTAAAAACACCATATTTTTCAAGAGTATAGTACACGATTGCTAATAAAATTTGTTGCAATTTTAAAAACCTAAAAAATTATGTAAATTGAGCTAGAAAAATAAAAATGAATAAAAAAAATATTTTCAAAAGTCTTAAAATAATTTAGGTAATTTAAAAATCGAGTTTTCAATTTTATTTGAAAAACACCTTAATCTAAGTATTTATAGTACACGATCTATAAAATAATTGTTTAAAATAAAAAAATTATATAAATTGAGCTTGAAACTTCAAAGTAAATAATGCACTATTTATAGAAACCTTCAAATAATTTAAGTAAGTTAAAAACACCTTATTCATTTTTATTTCGAAAAACATTCAATTCTTCAACAGTATAGTACAATATCTCAAAAAAATACTTGCAATTTTAGAAATATAAAAATTATGTAAGTTGAGCTAGAAACTTAAAATTAAACAATACAATATTTTCAAAAAGCATCAGATTATTTAGGCAATTCAAAAACTTGTTTTCATTTTTTCTTTGTAAAACACCATGTTCTTCATGTATACCTACAAGATCTCTAAAAAAACTATTGCAATTTAAAAGATACAAAAAATTATGTAAATTGAGATACAAACTTCAAAGTGAATAATACATTATTTTCAAATAGATTCCAATAATTTTTGTAATTTTAAGACACCCTATTAATTTTTTTTTCAAAAAATACCTTATTCTTCAAGTACACGATCATTAAAAAACTGTTACAATTTAAAAATATAAAATATTATACTATATAAGCAAGAAAATAAGTTAATGATACAATATTTTCAAAATCTTCAAATAATTTAAGTAATTTAAAAACATCATATTCATTTTTATGTCAAATAACACCTTATTCTTTAAGGGAATAGTACACGACTTCTTAAAAAAACGGTTGTAATTTTAAAAATGTAAAAAAATTAGCTAGAAACTTCAAATTGAATAAGACATTATTTTCAAAATGCTTCAAATAATTTGGGTAATTTAAAAATCAAAATTTCATTTTTATTTCAAAAAACACACTATTCTTTGAATGCATAATACAACATCTTTAAAAAAACTGGTGATATTTTAAAAATTAAAAAAAAAGTATGTAAATTGAGCTTGAACTTCAAAGTGAATAATACATTGTTTTCATAGAGCTTCAAATAGTTGAGGTATTTTTTTAACATCCTATTCATTTTAATTTTTAAAAACACCGTATTCTCTTAGTGTATATTACACGGTCTAAAAAAAACTGTTGCATTTTTTTAAAAAACAAATTATGTAAACTGAACAAGAAACTTTAAAGTGAATAATAAATTGTTTTCAAAAAACACCAAATGATTTATGTAATTTAAAAATACCATATTCATTTTTATTTAGAATAACACATTATTCAAGAGTAGTACATGATCTATATTATACTGTGACAATTTTAAAAATATTTAAAATTATGTAAATTGGGTTAGAAACTTCAAATCGAATAATACATTATTTTCAGAAAGCATCAAATAATTTAGGTAATTTTAAAATCGTGTTTTCATGTTTATTTCAAAAAACACTCATTCTTCAAGTGTATAGTACAAAATCTCTAAAAAAAACTGTTGCAATTTTAAAAGTATAATTTTTTTTTTTATAAATTTAGCTTGAAACTTCAAAGTGAATAAGACATTGTTTTTAAAAAGCTTCAAATAGTTTAGGTAATTTAAAAATTGTATTTTTTTTTTATTTCGAAAAACATTTACACGATTATTAAAAAAACCATTGCAATTTTAAAAATATTAAAAAAATATGTAAATCGAGTTAGAAACTTCAAAGTGAATGATAAATTATTTATAGAAAGCATCAAATGGTTTATGTATTTTAAAATTATCATATTCTTTTTTATTTTGAAAAACACTCTATTCTTCTAGTGTTGTACATGATCTCTAAAAAATTGTTGTAATTTTAAAATTTATTTAAATTGAGTTAGAACTCAATATAAATAATACATTATTTTCACAAAATATTAAATGATTTAGATAATTTAAAAACACCCTATTTATTTTGATTTTAAAAAATACCTATTATTCAATTGTGTACACGATCTCTAAAAAAAGTTATAATTTTAAAAATATTAAAAATTATGTAAATTGAGATATAAACATCAAAGTGAATAATAATTTTTTTCAAAAATCATAAAATAATTTAGATAATTTAAAATATCTCTTTTTCATTTTTATTTCAAAAAATATCCTATTCTTCAATTGTATGACACACGATCTTTAAAAAACTGTTGCAATTTTAAAAATATAATAAATTATGTAAATTGAGCTAGAAACTTCAAATTGAATAATACATCATTTTTAGGAAGCACAAAATGATTTAGGCAATTTAAAAATAGCGTATTCAATTTTATTTTGAAAAACAGTCTTTTTTTTTAAGTGTATACTACACGATCTCTAAAAAATTGTTGTACTTTTAAAAGTATTAAAAATTATGTAAATTGAGTTATAAACTTCAAGTGAATAATATATTATTTTCAGAAAGCATATATGGTTGAGGTAATTTAAAATAACCTTATTCGTTTTTATTTTGAAATACACCCTATTCTTCAAGTGTATAGTTCACAATCTTTAACATAACTGTTATAGTTTTAAAAAATATAAAAAAAAATTATCTAAATTGAGCTAGAAACTTCAAAGCGAATAAGACACTATTTTCAAAAATCTTTACATAATTTAGGTATTTTAAAAATCGTGTTTTCATTTTTATTTCAAAAAACACCATATTCTTCAAGTGTATATACACGACTTCAAAAAAAAATTATTCTAATTTTAAAAATATAAAAAAATTATGTTAATATAGACAAAAACTTCAAAATAAATAATGCATTGTTTTCAGAAAGCTTCAAATAATTTAGGTAAATTAAAATCATCCTATTCATTTTTATTTCTAGAAACATTCAATTCTTCAAGTCTATAGTACACGATCCTATTGCAATTTTCAAAATATAAAAAATTATGTACATTGAGTTAAAAATGTTAAAATAAATAATACATTATTTTCTTAAAGCTGTAAAAAATTAAGGTAGCTTAGAAACATCATATTCTTCAAGTGTATAGTACAAAAATTCTAAAAAATAGTTGCTATTTTAAAATTATAAATATTATGTAAACTAAGCTAGAAATTTTAAAGTGAGTAATACATTGTTTTTAGAAATATTCAAATAATTTAGCTATTCAATTTTATTTCGAAAAACACAATATTCTTTAAGTGTATAATAGTACACGATCTCTATAAAATTCATTGGTGTTTTTATAATATAAAAATTTATATAAATTGAATAATACATTATTTGCAAAATCTTCAAATAATTTAGGTAATTTAAAAAATTCCTTTTCATTTTTAGTATGAAAAACATCCTACTATTCAATTGTATAGTACATGACCTCTAAAAAATTGTTTCAATTTAAAAAATATAAAAAAAATATATAAATTGAGCTAGAAGCTTCAAAGTGAATAATAAATTATTTTCAAAAAACTTCAAATAATTTAGATAATTTAAAAATATATTTTTATTTTTATTTCGAAAAATGTCATATTTTTCAAGTGTAAATACACGGTCTCTTAAAAAAATGTTGCAATTTTAATAGCATGAAAATTATGTAAATTGAGGTAGAAACTTCAAAGTGAATATTGCATTATTTTAAAAAAACTTCAAATAATTTAAGTAATTTAAAAAACGCATTTTTTTTATTTCGAAAAACACCATATTCTTCAAGTGTATATAGTTCACAATCTTTTAAAAAGTTACAATTATAAAAATATAAAATTATGTAAATTGAGCTAGATACTTAAAATCAAATAATACATTATTTTAAAAAAACGTTAAATATTTTAAGTAATTTAAAAAATGAATTTTATTTTTATTTTAAAAAATACCATATTTTTTAAGTGTATAGTATATGATCTCTTAAAAAGTTGTTGAAAGTTTAAAAATATAAAAATTATATAAATTGAGCTAGAATCTTCAAATTTTATAATACATTTTTTTCAAAAAAAAAAAAAAAACTCAGATTGATTTTTAAATTAAAACATTGTTTTCTCATGTGTATAATACATGATTTTTCTTTGTTGTAGATTGATGAATATGTTGTTTGAAAAAATGTTCTAAAAAAATTATTACGATTTTAAAATTACAAAGATTATGTTAATCGACCTAGAAACTTCAAGTGTATACATAATACATTATTTTCAAAAAACTTTAAATTATTGAACTAATTTAAAAAGACGTTTTCATTTTCAAATCAAAACATCGTATTATTCAAGTGTATAATACATGATTTTTTTTGTAGATTGAATAATACGTTGTTTAAAAAATATTCTTAAAAACTTGTTGCAATTTTAAAAATATAAAATCATGTAAATTAACCTAGAAACTTTAAGTTTATACTACGTTGTTTTTCAAAAAAATTCAAATAATTTTAAAAAGATGCTTTGATGTTTAAATCAAAACATCTTATTCTTTAGTTTATAGTATATAATTTTTTTCTTTTGAATTGAAGAATACATTGTTTAAAAAATATGTTCTAATAAAATTGTTGCAGTTTAAAAAATAAAAAAATGATATAAATTGACCTAGAAACTTCAAGTGTATAATACATTATTTTTAAAAAACTTTAAATAATTTGATTAATTTAAAAAAGACGCTTTGATTTTTAAATCAAAATATGATATTCTTCAAATGTATAGTACATGTTTTTCTCTTAGATTGAAGAATACTTTGTTTAAAAAAATGTTCTAAAAAAATTGTTACAATTTTAAAAATATTAAAATTATGTAAGTTGACCTAGAAACATCAAGTGTATAGTACATTGTTTTTCAAAAAAATTCAAATAATTTGAAAAAGATGCTTTGATTTTTAAATCAAAACATCATATTCTTCAAGTTTATAGTACATAGTTTTTTTCTTTTGAATTGAAAAATACGTTGTTTAAAAAAAAATTCTAAAAAAGTTGTTGCAATTTGAAAAATATAAAAATAAAAATTATGTAAATTGACCTAGAAACTTCAAGTGTAGAGTACATTGTTTTAAAAAAACTTCAAATAATTTAAGTAATTTATAAAAGACGCTTTGATTTTTAAATCAAAATATCGTATTCTTCAAGTGCATAATACATGATATGTCCTTGTAAATTGAAGAATACATTATTTAAAATAATTTTTTTTGAAATTTTAAAAATATAAAAAAATTATGTAAATTTGCCTCGAAACTTCAAGTGTAATTATTTTGAACAAACTTCAACTAATTTAAATAATTGCACAGAGAAGTTTTGATTTTTAAATTAAAACAATGTATTCTTCAAATGTATAGTATGTGATTTTTTTTCGTAAATCGAAGAATATATTATTTATATTAAAATACTATAACCATGAGATATATTACGCATATATCCACTAACTACGTGATTTTACTAAAATAATATTTTTTAACTCGTTAAATTGTACGAAAAAGAATAATGAACATTGAACAAATACACCATCACAAACAAATTTATTAACTTAATTTATCAAAACAATATTTAATTGACTTTTTCTTCATTATAATTTTACAGGTTTTTCTATATTATTACTGTAAATTTTTATTTTAAACACACAATCACCTGAGATCATTTAATTAACTATTTATTCCTATTAACTTAAGTAATACCTTGGCTAAATTTGATGATTGATCCGAGTTTTCTAAAACTTGCTCTAAACGGGAGGCCTCACGCGCCCACCTACAGGAAATTAAACACGTTTTGAAGTAACCATATGTTGGGTAAGGGCTTTGTTTGGTAAAACTAACTTATAATTTGTAGCTTATAACTTATAGTTTATAGCTTGAAACTTATAGTTTATGACTTATGACTTATAATTGAGTAGAGGTGTTTGGTAAAATTAGTTTATTAGGTAGCTTATATTTGTTAAATAACTTAAAAGAACAAGTAATAATTATATGTAATAAATTATTTGATAGAGTAAAAACATGTAGTAAATGACTCGATGGTAAAATAGAAAATAATTATTGAAAGCTACTTTTCATAAGCTATAAGCTACTTGAAGTAGCTTTTATAAGCTATAAGCTAGTTGTTACCAAACATTTTTACTTATTTATAAGCTATAAGCTCTTAAATAAACTACAAGCTAGTTGTGCCAAACACACACTAAGACTCGAGTGTTTGGAGTTTGGTACGAAACAAAATTTATACTGTTTAGATAAATATTGAATATTCAGTTATTATGGAATTTATTTTATTTCCAACAAAATCAATTGTAAATCACACAATAATGTCTCATATGTCACTTTTCCGATTGTACTTACAATACAAAAAAAATGTGTATGAGTCCATAAACGTGTTTTTAGCCATTAATTTAATATTAAAATAAAAAAATATATCACTTCAAATATCAAATTATTTATTATAGACTATTAAATTTGTCTTCTAAAAATCTATTGTGTCATAAGTGCCACCCACTCTTCCAGTCTTCCTTAGGCCATTTTGTGTCCTTGAAGAAGGAGAGTAAGGAGTTAACTTGTTCCATACTCCGCCCACCACGCTATATGGATGATCAACTTCAGGGTTATGGGGCTTGTTACGGCTGTATAGACATCATCGGTATTGATTATGAACTTTACAAAACTATAATTATTAAAAAATTAAGTAATTTTCCATTTTAATATTCATTTAATATATATTTATATTTGTTAATATTACTCATCATAAATAACAAATTGATTACAGTTTTTTTTTTACCAAAAAAATTGATTACAGTTTTTATCACAACTTTTAATAACATCATTAATAAATTGTTTAATTCAGACAAAAATTAAAATTCTAAAAGCAATGTTCAAGTTTTAAATTTTATAAGAATTAAAACCATACCATTGGTGTTATGAGGGCCAAAATTGAACCATTAACGAATTACATAAACTAAAAAATATAATTAAGTTTATATATATTATATATTTTAGATTTAAATTATTTTGTCATTAATTTGGTCCTCCAAAGAATTTTGTCATAAAATTAGTACTATAAACATCACCTCGTCACCAATTTGATCCCAAAGAATCTTATCACTAAATTAGTCCTCCAAAAATTTAAAAATCTACCAAATTAGTCCTAAAATTAGTCCTCCATCATGGACCAATTTGATAAATTTAAATTTAAGGATTAATTTAATATACTTACACATTTTTAAAGGACTAATTTAGTGACAAAGTTATTTGGTGGATCAAATTGGTAACAAAGATAATCTTTAGAGGACTAATTTAGTAACAAAATTCTTCAAAAGACTAAATTAATGACAAAATAATCTTTAAATAACCAAATTTACAATTAACTCTATATTTCATGATATAATTAAAGGTATATATTATTAAATAAAAGTATAAATACAAATATTGGAGGTTGGTGAGCAGAGGACAGAGTCTGATTCAAGATAAAAAACCGTTTACTTTTCTGTCAACCTAGGCTGCGAGAAAGGAGAAGAAGGACTTACCCGGCTGCTTTATCCCAAAGCTAGAATTCCGATGGGATCAGCGCACGACGACGACGGCGTCGAAGCTCTTTTGCTCCTAAGCGAGCCACAACGTCGATCATCGAACATCACCAACAAGCATGAGTCCGACGGTGAGCTCGAGAGGATACTGTCCGACACCACCGTGCCATTCCTTACCCGCCTGGGACCCGCCACATGGATTGAACTCAAACTCCTCTTCTTCTTGGCCGCTCCCGCGGTCCTAGTCTACCTCGTCAATTACGTCATGTCCATGTCCACCCAAATCTTCTGCGGCCACCTCGGTAACCTCGAACTTGCTGCCGCTTCTCTTGGCAACACCGGCATCCAAGTCTTCGCCTACGGCCTCATGGTATAAAAATCTTAGTTAATCATGACAGCAAGAGTTATTCCGTCACTTACAATATTCTATATTCTATCGCATATTTAATTTCTGTGTAACTAATTTCTTAGTATGAATTAAACAGTTAGGCATGGGGAGTGCGGTTGAGACGCTATGTGGACAAGCATTCGGGGCGCAAAAATTCGATATGTTAGGGATATACTTACAACGATCAACGATTCTTCTCTCTTTAGCCGGCGTCGTTTTAACGGTGATTTACGTCTTCAGCGAGCCGATTCTGATTTTCCTTGGCGAATCGCGGAGCATAGCATCATCGGCGGCTCTATTCGTGTACGGTTTAATCCCTCAGATATTCGCTTACGCCGTGAATTTTCCGATTCAAAAATTTCTTCAAGCGCAGAGCATTGTAGCCCCAAGCGCGTACATTTCAGCCGCGACTTTAGTGGTCCACCTTCTGCTGAGTTGGGTGGCTGTATACAAGGTTGGTTTGGGCCTGTTAGGCGCGTCGTTAGTGTTGAGCGCGTCGTGGTGGGTTATTGTGATTGCGCAGTTTGTTTACATTTTGAAGAGTGAAAGGTGTAAGCACACGTGGCAGGGGTTCTCGGTGCAGGCGTTTTCCGGGTTACCGGAGTTTTTCAAGCTCTCGGCGGCGTCGGCGGTGATGCTGTGTTTGGAGACTTGGTACTTTCAGATTCTGGTTTTGCTTGCTGGGCTGCTTCCTCATCCAGAGTTGGCTCTCGATTCACTTTCAATTTGGTAAGTAATTGTTTTTTTTTAATCATTTTATTAATTTCCTAATGAATTTTATCAATTGACCACACTAATTGAGTTTCAATGTTTTACCTTGTATGTGCGGGGAGTATCTTCATAATTCAATTATCGGATCATAATTGACTAGTTACCTTTGCACACCTATTCCTAAATTTTTATTTTTAAAAATAATCATTCTGTCTGTGAAGTTCAGTATATGTTTGGAATTCTTCAAATTGTGATTTGACCCAACTTTGTTGAATATTTTGGAAAAATCACATCTCAAATTATTTGAGTAACAAACCATAATTTGGATAATAACAGATTTAATTTGTTAGTTTGAGTGATATTTAATTTGTTGGATTCTTTTTCGTTCCTGATCAAGCCTTACGATGATTTGATAAAATTTCTACTATGTTCTTCTTTTGAACTGAATTTTCTACTATGCCCTAAGATTCCAACATGAAATAAGCCAAAATTTAAGGAGATAAAAGTTGTAAGGGAAGCAAGAAGCATGTGAAGAGAAAGTGTGTGCCTTAGGGAGAGTGACATCAAAGCAATAGTCAGGATAAATACTAGCTGCAACCAATTTTCCAAAAATAACAAAACCAACTACAACCTATTCATGTGGTGTGAAAAGGTTTAGAAGAGAGAAGGAGTCTACGAGTTTCACGTTCCAAGTGAGACTATTAAACTCATTTTCTCACAAACACGACCAATTCAGTGTGACCGGCAATTCCTTGGACAGAAATTCCTTAACATTCAGAGATGCAGATGCATACATGAACTGAAAATGTAGGTTGACAATTCAAACAGAAGAAAACAAATTAGGATGATAAGGAAAAGTAGGAAACGCTCAAAAGTTGCACTTTCTTTTTTGTGATGTTTTTGTTGATACTCTCCCTGTGATGATGCGTTTCGCATCTTCAACGTCTTTCATTTTCATGTCACGGACCACTAAACACTAAAGTTATCTATTTCGGGATCAAATATTGGGTTTTGTTTTAAATATATAAATATATATATATATATATATATATATATATATATATATATATTTTGAGCTTTGCTTAACATTGCTCTAACGTAATGAATTAACAACTTCTACATAATTTTTTTTAATAAGTTATAATTAATAAAAATGTATTTATAATAATTATAGTTGTATTTTTTTAACAAAAAAATTTTATTTATAGATTATTTATTTATTGTTCCTAAAGTAATGATTAAATAAATTTTAAAATACTTAGATGATGTACTGTATAATATCTATCACAACCCACTAATAGCATATTTAAGACTAAGAGTGGCCCCATTCATATTACATTTTCTAAAATTATGATAAAGTTATACTAGTTAAATCCAAACAATTGAATCTTTTAAGTATATTTAAAGGGCTTTGAATCATGTTTGTTCCTGTAGAAAATATAAATACTTTATTGTGAGAGGCACTAACCTAACTTAATGATTTTTATATCTTTTAGAAATTAACTGTTTATAAAGTTTAATAAAAGAATTCATGCATGATTCCAAGTTTACCTTGTGGATCAAATCAATAACGTAAAAACTCCAATAATTAATATGGGCCAGGAAAAATCAAATAATGGTATTATTAGAAGTGTATGTGGTGGCAAATAAAGGTTGTACTTAATTTATTATTTGATTTGTTTGTTGCAGCACGACTGTTTCTGGATGGGTGTTCATGATATCAGTTGGATTCAACGCAGCTGCAAGTGTGAGAGTGAGCAACGAGTTAGGAGCTCGAAATCCAAAATCAGCATCATTTTCAGTGGTGATTGTCACATTGATCTCTTTCGTGATATCAGTTATAGCAGCACTTGTGGTACTTGCTTTACGAGATGTTATTAGTTATGCTTTCACTGGTGGTGAAGAGGTTGCTGCTGCTGTTTCTGATCTTTGTCCTTTGCTTGCTCTTTCTCTTGTCCTCAATGGCATTCAACCTGTTTTATCAGGTAAATTCATTCATTCTATACTTCAAATTTAATATATTATAATTCCTCAATAACATCATTTATGATATCAATGAAGGTGTGGCCGTTGGATGTGGATGGCAAACTTTCGTGGCATATGTAAATGTGGGTTGTTATTATGGAGTTGGCATACCATTGGGTTCGGTTCTCGGCTTTTATTTCAATTTTGGTGCTAAGGTATGTTAATTTAGTGGTATTTAGTTTTGCTAAAAAATCTATATTTAACAAACAAAAAAACCAAAACAATAGGGAATATGGCTTGGAATGCTAGGGGGGACGACTATGCAAACAGTTATTCTTATGTGGGTCACCTTCAGGACGGACTGGACTAAGGAGGTAAAAAGCCCATTTCTGCAATAATTTTATTTTCATGACACTGTTGGAAATTAAAAAAAAAAAAGATATTGTAACTGTTTTCTGATGAAAATTTTCTTTGTTGTAGGTAGAGGAAGCAGCCAAGAGGTTGAATAAATGGGAGGACAAGAAGGAGCCACTTCTAAAATGAAGTTATTGAATCAATTGTTTATAAAGGGACTAGGGATGTAATAAACTATTTTTCCCCCTTTTTATCAAAGCCAATTATAAGTAAATTCATGAAATAAACTAGGTAGTATATATATATTATATGATTCTCCTTGTTACATTTATTTCATAAGTCAAACAAAAAAAGCATTCAAAGGAATAAAGGGAAATACAAAACCCTTTTACAACAGAAAAGGCAAGAGTAAAGCAAAATCAGCTATCTGAAATTGTTGATATAATTTGAAGGACATATAGATCAATCATAAAAAGAATAAATACTCCTATCATTGGCACCCAACCAGTTTTAAGGGTTTTTTTTTTCTTTTTTGTTGTCAAGAAGAATTCCAAGTTTTAGATTTGGTCCAAATTGACTGTGGCTTAGCACATTGGCAGCCTAGAATGAATTAGGTTGGTGAAATCTCAAACCATAAATAAAGCATCACTAATATTGACACCATAATATTTTAATAAGTGCATGTTGTCCAAAAAAAAAAAATTAATAAGTGCACCATGCCTTTAGTTCAGAATAGTGTCTCTGGGGAGTGTCGTTTATATTTTTTATTTTTACTCTTTTACAGATGACACCATGGGATAGAGTGATTTTGTTTTCTATTGAGATGGTGTCAATCCAAATATTCGCCAACTCAACCAGAATGGGCCACATTAGCCCAAATTATTATCTCTAATTGCACCATACGGAACGTTGCATCATGTATAAAAAACGGTTAAAAGAGGTAAAGAAAAAGGTTAAAAGAAAATTTTTCATAATTATTTAGTTTTTTCTCATCCATGCTGCCACACGTGACTTAAGTGCATGTTTGGATAGTAATTGTAAACTTCCTTTTCTAATGAGATTTCAGATCCCAATGCAATCTGACAGAAGTAAGAAATTATTACTCCTCTCATAATAAAGTTTGGTAAAAGAAAAATGCTATCTAAACATATCCTAAATTCTCAGTCTCACTGTCCTCTCCTAATGTAATTGCTAGAAAGAGCTCACCTTAAAGGATGGCGAGTTGTGATGCTCAGATCTAGTTATATGAACACGTCAGTTCTGATTTACTATTATGACGCATGTCTCTAATATCTTTTTGGAGGTTCAAATCTGAGTCTTGATAATATTTTGTGAAATAAATTTCTTAAAATTTTTCTCTTACTCCGAGTTTACGTACTCAAATCTATCTTAGCTTGTTTATGATAGTACTGTTGTAGAGTGAGTTCTTATGAATTTACTTCTTGCAAATGAGTTAGTTTAAAGAGTGTTTGGATTATATTATTTCCAAACGCACGTTGGATAGTTGTATTTTATATTTAAAATGCTTAAAAATGTTTTTGATTATTCTTTTAACAAATAATTTTTTTTGTTCTTCAGCTAATTTTTTGACATTATTTCAAAAAGCTTCAAAATCGTTTTTCACAGTTTAAAATTATCTTCAAAATCGCTTCTGACAACAAATATATTAAAACAAAAATTGATTATGTCTCAGACAATCTATTTTTTTCACAATTAATCACAACTTATTCAAACACACCCTTAATGGTTGGATTAAAATTTTATTATTTCGATGTAATTCCAACCCTAAAAGAGTTGTGTGCTTAATCTGGGTTTTTTTTCGATGAAATGAAATATCTTAGAAAAAAATTATTTAGTTTTAAATTTAACCACCATGATCAATTGAACAAGTTCCAAACTACAATCTTATTCCCACCCCTTTTGGAAAATTAAAGCCTGCTATAATGCATAAAATAGTTAAAGAAAAGGTTTTACTTTAGTTCGATCTCTATTAAAGCTTAACTTCATTTTTATACAAGACTACTTTTGTTAATGATAAAATTATTAGGAATAAGTGTGCATCGAAATTTAATGAACCAATCATAACTTTTGCGTCAACAAAATGTCCCTTTCCTTAATATTCCGAATAAGTTCCATCTTCCAAGTTGTATTGTATATATGCCAACAAAAAAATATATGTGGTCTGTCTGTACATCTATTCCTATCCATGCATCAATTGCTTTTGGCATCTTACACTTTCTTTATATATTATAATTATGGTTAATCAGTCACTATTAATCTGACCCCCAAAATCCAAATAAACGATTATAGACTAGGTATATATAATTTCATTAATTTTTTGAAAAGTATTATGATATAAATTTTACATATTATCAAAAGTTGTTGTTTCTAATTTAGGAGAAAAACTAAAATTACTTGAGACAACATTGCGGTTTTAAAAAAAAAGTTCACTATTTTTTTTTAGTTCTACCCCTAATTAAATATAACTCAACCATGGATAGTAATACATTCAAATAAATAATATTTTTTTTATAAGTATTCTAATAAATAAGTATAAAACAATAAAAAGTTAATAAATGCTTCTAAGAGTTTACATGAAATGTGTAACTCAACTATGTCTACTAATATTTTTTTTGTAAGTATTTATAAAATGAAATATCAATTTTTTTTCTCTAATAACTTATATTATAAAATAGAGGAAATATTATTTAGACTTTAGAGGATTGGGATTGTAGTAAATTTGGAAAAGAAAAATTATATAGAGTAAATTATGAAAATGGAAAGAATCATTAGTTGTTTCAGCTATTATTAGAAGATAATGACATCCATAAACTTATTGATAGGGAAGGATTAAGTGTGTGTTTGAGTACATAACTTAATTAAGTACTTACATAACAAGTTATTTTTAAATAAATATTTTTTTATAGATTAAATTATAAAGCTTACTTAAATAAATTAAAAACAACTTATTATGATAAACTACTTCAAAAAACTTATAAAAATAAATAACTTATAAGTTTTTTTTATAATTCACGTATAAACACTATTCACGTGTTATAAAAGTTAACAGATAATTTGATTCGTGTGTATTATGTAGAGAAGTGTACTGCGGATAACACGTAATAGTCACAACCATCTACACAAATCTAATTTGTATAAGAACAATATATTCATGTATTAAATGAATTTGAGAGTGTTTTGATTAATTTATTTAGTAGAGTTTATGTTATTTCATTTTAAATGATATAATAAAATGATCCATGATTTTGTAGTTATCGATTATTTTAGTTGTTTAACTTTATTAAAATTAATTTTTTGTCATTAATTTTATAAAGTATTATTTAATTTAGTTTATTAAAGGTTAATGAGACTAATTTTTATATAAAGTCAAGCATTATTGTGACTAACCTTTTATAAAGTAAATACTTTCTCTATTTTTAATTTTAGAGAGAAAAAATTTGTTCTTATTTATGTGTTCACTCATATTTTTAAGGTATCATTAATTACTCTTTTATCAATTTTATCCTCATATTTATTTGAAGAATTAATTTTTGTTCAACTATTAAACCAATAAAATAATAAGAGATAAGGGGTATCATAAAAATTTCAAAAGTTAATTTGACAAAAAGAAAAATAATAATTATATTCTTTAATAACATAACTTACCTAAAGATAAATAGATAAATAAGAATAGATGGAGTAATTATTTGATATCAATTTTACAAAATCAATAATTAAAAATTAAATGTGGAGAGTTTGTAGCTCAAGTGACATAAGGAGGAGTTCAAAGAGAGGGATTCGATCTTCGGTGAGATAGATTTAACAGTAATGTATATAAAATGTGTGTGTTTGACCAATAAAAAATTTGAGAAAAAAAAAGCTATAGTTACAAAGTAAGCTATCACTTTAAGTGAAATTAACACTATCCTAGGTGAAAACAAAACCATAACATCAATATCTAAGGACTCGTTTAGTTTAGATCTTGATATAATGATAAGTGAAAAACACACTGATCGAAAATATTAGGGATTGAGATTATTAATACACAAAAATCGAGATAATGCACCAAAATTAATTTTGACTAAAACCAAATAACAAACACGCCCAAAATTGATAAACAACAAATAAAGGTCAAATTAAATAACACCAAGTGTCAAACATAGTAAAATGACACCTTGCATAACTTTATGTAGACATCGAATTTTATTAATCTGACTGTTGAATTAAGATATATCATCCTAAAGATCATATATACCAAATTTAAGACGATTTGGATATCCGTAACTATGTGATTAAAATTAAAAATTTACTTATATTTTAAATAACATGTATTACGTCAAAATGTATTATTCAAATGAAGTATGTACAAATTTTTAAATTATATGAAATTTTGCTAAATTAATCTATTTCATATATACTTTTAACTTAAAGGTCGAATTAATAAAATTTAATATCTAAAAAAAAATTATGAAATATGTCATTTGGTTAAGTTCCACACTTTCGTATCATTTGATCTGAACCTTAAAAAAACATTTATTTTATGTACCACATCATCCAAAACGCTACTCCTATTTCAAACACTTGTATCCACTAGTGGTCTTGTTCTGACTTCTGAGAGTAGTGCCAGTCCCAATCCCAGTGTCCATAATTTTTGTGAGCTTCACATGTCTCTGAGTTTATTCTATTAACAGCACGCTAAAAAAAACTTTTTGCTAATGGGGCACTATCGCTAGTGCTTTTCCCAACTTCGCTCATCATCTGGGCACCCATCAAATTCCAATCTTTATTCTGTTTCAATGTTCTCTTGGCGCTTTCGAATGTTGGGTACGGACTAGTTCGGTCCCTTAGGGTGAAAAAGTTTAGTGGGTCGCTTCAAAGTTAGGGTCAAGTATGAAGAAATTTTTGGTTTTGTACCTTGTAATTTGGATTTTTGTAATCCTTCTTTGTGGTGTTGCTCAGAGCGAAAAGCCAGCGAGTGTAAATATTGGTGCGGTTTTCGACTTTGATTCGGTCATAGGTAAAGCTGCGAAGGTGGCTATGGAAATGGCGGTTTCTGATGTTAATGCAGACCCGAGAGTTCTCAATGGAACGAATCTCGAGTTGATTAAGAAAGATGCCATGTGCAATGCCTTTCTGGGATCCATTGGAGGTAGTAAGCTTAAACCTTGATGCTATTTTTTTTATTTGACTTTATTTGTTTGAGAAGACAAATTTTCTATGTGGCAAAAAATAATGTGAAGTTGGAGGAAATGGATCCTCTGGAGTTTGTTTTTGAGCTGCATGGGGTGCAGTTGCAATCTGACGATGTGTCATGTGTGTAACAAAGAATTCATGTCAGAGAAAATGTTTCAGATCATTAGCTGCCCTTTAATTAGATTTTTTAAATTCCTTTGTGGATTTGTTTCTTTATGTTGTGTCATTATTTTCTGTTTTTGCATTCATTAGAGTTGCTAGATAAGTTGAGTAACAAATCACCGCCCTTGTTGCCATTAATAAGTTTAAGCTTTATTTCCGTAGGTTTCTAATGTAGAAGACTTGTTGCATCTTAAATTCTTAGCGCGTTGGGAAACAAATCAAATTAAGGTCAAACATGAGTCCCATATGTGGAAGCTACTCATAATTGCAGTGCAATCAATTCTCTTTTAATCAATCCGAACATTAAACCGAACACACGACTAGTCTCAGACAAGATCAAAAAATAATGTTCTGTTTGATCATGTTTTATTATGCATACTACTTTCTTCTGTTCTAATATTGCTATATTTTGTTGATTTCTCATTCTGAAGCATTGGTTTAATTATCAAGGAAGCTTTATTTTTGTAACTTTCATGGTCTGAAATGAACCTTCTTTTTGTTCAGCTTTTGAGGTACTTGAGAAAGGGGTTACAGCCATAATTGGCCCACAGTCATCTGCAATAGCTCATACGATTTCTCAAATTGCCGATGCCGTCCAAGTTCCTCTTCTTTCCTATGCGGCCACTGATCCAACTCTTTCTTCCCTTCAGTTTCCTTTCCTTTTTCGTACGACACAAAGTGACTTAATGCAAATGACTGCAATGGCCGACCTAATTGACTTCAATGGATGGAAAGAAGTAATTGCTGTATACTTGGATGATGATTATGGAAGAAATGGAATATCTTCTTTGAGCGATGAGCTTGAAAAAAGGAGATTGAAAATTGCTCATAAACTACGTTTGAGTATTAAGTTTGATCTTGATGAAATCACTATCTTGCTTAATCAATCCAAAATGTTTGGTCCTCGTGTTTATGTTATTCATGTCAACCCAGATCCGAGGCTGAGAATTTTTTCTGTTGCGCACAAACTTCAAATGATGGCCAATGACTATGTATGGCTCGTCACGGATTGGCTCTCTGCTACACTTGATTCGTCATCACCGGTGAATCAAACTGTTCTCAGTGTTCTCCAAGGGGTCGTTGGACTTCGTCAACACATTCCAGATTTTAGAAAAAAAAGAGCTTTTGTTTCTCGATGGATAAAGATGCAAAAAGAACATGTAGCAAATACGAGTTTGAACTCCTATGGATTTTACGCTTATGATACAATTTGGGCAGTTGCACTAGCAATTGATAAATTCCTGAAAGTACATGACAATATTACCTTCTCAGTCCATGATAATTATAAGCTATCTCAACCCGAAGGGATCGGTATTCAGCTTGAAAAGCTCAAAGTCTTCGCTGGTGGATCTGATCTGGTCAACATATTATTACAATCAAATTTTACTGGTGTAAGCGGTCAACTTCAGTTTACTTCAGACAGAAATATCATAGGTGGTGGTTATGATGTTATCAATATCAACGGTAAGGGAATTAATAGGGTTGGCTATTGGACTAATCATTCAGGATTTTCGGTTGTTCGCCCTGAAATTCTTAAGAAGAAAGCACGAAGCAGGTTTTCTCAGGACCAGAAGCTTGACAATATTACTTGGCCAGGTGGAAAGACAGAAAGACCACGTGGTTGGGTGGTTGCTGATAATGCAAAACCACTAAGAATCGGAGTGCCAAAAAGAGCAAGTTTTGTTGAATTCGTAACTGAACTTCCAGATAGTCATCAAATTCAGGGGTACTGTATTGATGTCTTCGAGAAAGCTCTAAAATTTATTCCATATGAAGTTCCTTATGTATACAAGCCTGTTGGGACTGGTAAATCAAATCCCAATTATGATGCACTTGTGAAAATGGTTGCTGAAAAGGTAAGTAAAACAGGTAATTAAAAGATAAATAGTCTCAAAATTGGTTAATCCAGGTCATATTAGATATTTATCATTTGTGGAATCATGCTTTGATAATTTAACAGACAATGCTTTGCCGAAGAACAGACATGCTATCTAGTAAAAATTCAGATGGAGGACATAATAATGTTTTAGATTTCTCAACAATCTGCATAATTTTACCCTAAATGTCCTTGAAATCCCAAAATTTCCAATCCTTTTTTTTTCCATTTATAGTTTTGCCTGGAATACTGTATATGGAAAGAAGGGAATTGAATCTTGAAATTTGATATTCGCAACTTTTGGTTTTTTTTTTTTTTTGGTTCAGTGCTGTCCAGTGTTATCCAATATATGATAATTCACTTAGGTCCTTCATACTGGTTTTTGTTAGTTATTAGAATGTTTGGTTTTCTATAACCTTGTTTATGATTGAAAGTTTCGTTCAGGTATATGATGCGGTAGTTGGAGACATTGCAATTGTGACAAACCGTACAAAGATAGTAGATTTTTCTCAGCCTTTTGCATCATCTAGCCTTGTTATAGTGGCTCCTATCAACAACGCGAGATCAGATGCTTGGGTGTTCCTCAAACCATTTTCAGCAGATATGTGGTGTGTCACTGCTGCGTCGTTTGTGGTGATTGCAGTGGTTATATGGATTCTCGAGCACCGAGTCAATGATGACTTCCGTGGTCCTCCTAAGAGGCAACTCGTGACAATGTTTATGTATGTCTTTCTAGTTGCTGAAGATTGATGAGTTATGTTTTTATTTTCTAACGAAGATTGCACACATGTATACACAGTGTACCAATTACAACTTACAAGGATACAATTAAGAAATTAAATCAATCAAATCCCTAGCTAACTAATTACAACAATATATTTTATTTTCTATCAGTAAAGTTATGCAATTTTCACATTCTTTTCTCATGAACTGCTATTAAACTATGACTGGTAGTTCAGTGTGATTTGCTTACCTTTTTAACATAGCTTATAGAATTTGATGTCGCAGTAGTTCACTAGATTCATTTCTAACTCCATGCTGTCATGTGCTTTTCAGGTTCAGCCTCTCAACACTGTTCAAGACAAACCGTAAGAAAATTTTGCCTCCAAAGTCTAACAGTTCATTTAATTTCTTTTTTCTTTCATGAGGTCATCATGTAATTTACTGTCTGTAAAATTCATGGTTTCAATGAGTCAACTGAATCCTATGTCAACTAACACCATTTTCTTGTGCTGAGACGGGTATATCAATTCCTATCGTCTTTTGACATTCATTAGACTGTATAGTTGAAATTTGGAAAAAAAATAAGTAACTCTGAATGTTTTCTTTGCCCTGCATAATTTTACTGGTGAAATAATGATATTTGTGGGATCTGCATTATGCTTTGTTCTGATAATATTTCACTTGTCATGAAATCAGAGGAAAGGACAATAAGCTCACTTTCTAAGATGGTGATGATAGTCTGGCTTTTCCTGTTGATGGTGATCACGGCTAGCTATACAGCGAGCTTGACTTCAATTCTTACTGTGGAACAGCTTTCGTCGCCCATCACAGGAATTGATAGCTTGATTGCAAGTAACTGGCCTATCGGATACCAAGTAGGTTCGTTTGCTTACAGCTATCTGACAGATAATCTTTATGTGCCAAGATCAAGACTTGTATCCCTTGGCTCCCCTGAGGAATATGCGGTAGCGCTGCAGAAGGGGCCGTCGGGTGGAGGGGTAGCAGCTATCATCGATGAGCTTCCATATGTGGAGCTATTTCTGTCAAACGAAACTGATTTCGGTATTATTGGACAGCCGTTTACCAAAAGCAGTTGGGGATTTGTAAGTGTCCATCTTATTGGCAAACCAAAGTGATTAGATATTATTAAAAACATGATAAAATTAAAGTGATCCAGATTTCCCAAGTGCAATGGTAGTATAGTATAGTAGCAACATGCTTATATTTTTTAACCTGGAAAAATGGAGTTATGCTTTATAATGGGGAAAATTCTAATAATAAAAGTGGTCTCCAATATATGATTTTTGAGTAAAACATCAACTTAATCCTGAAATTACAATCACCGATCAATTTAGTCTGTGAAATTAACAATCATCAAACAATTTAGTCCCTAACTACCAATATAGTCCCTCTAAGTATGACAAATAGATCATAGATCAAATTAGTCCCTAAAAGTGAGGGACTAAATTGACCTATTTTAAATAATTGAAGGATTCACTGATGATTTTTAATTTCAGGCACTAAAGTTTCTTTTTTATAATTAGAGAGATTAAATTAATTGAGCACCCGTATGGCCTATTCTCTTGTTTGGATGGTCATTTCAGGAACTAAGTTGAGGTTTCACTCACCTTCTGTAGTAATTAAAACTCTTTTGTAACAAAGGCTTATCTTTATGGTACCCAATGATCCAATATATGGTTTCTGGACATGGCATGCAGTGCTGCGAAGTGCTAATACAATGAATCCTGAATTGCATTTCTATCATGTTTTTGAACAAACGGTGATTGGGAAACTTGTCTGTTATTTTCATTATGTTCTATATTGGACATTTCCTGACATATTTTACAACAATCATCAGGCTTTTCAAAGAGAATCTCCTCTTGCCTTTGACATGTCTACAGCAATTTTGAAACTCTCCGAGAGCGGAGAGCTTCAAAAGATCCATGAGAAGTGGTTCTGTAAGATGGGTTGTCCCGGAGAAAGGACAAGCAACTCTAAGCCTGACCAACTTCACTTGATGAGCTTTTGGGGTCTATATCTCTCCTGTGGTATAGTCTCTCTTGCCGCGCTTGTTCTGTTTCTGCTGCGAATGATTCGACAATATGTCCGCTTCAAACAACAGCATAAGGATATCACATCTCCATCGTCAGAACCATCAGGCAGCCATTGTTCACAGGTTGTTTTTAACTTTTTTAATTTCATTGATGAGAAAGAAGAGGCCGTCAAGAAAATGTTCACTCAATGTGAAAATCATCACAACCCCAATTGAGTTCCTTGTTACTATTTGAATGAGCTTCTAAAGAAGTGCTCGTAGTTATAGGAATATAATTTGTCATGTAAATATTAACCTTATAAGTTGTTTTTACTTTTAACATAAATTTCAAATGCCATCTAGTCAAATAAGTTTCCTTATCTTAATTTTTCCAGTGGCTACTTCAAGGCGTGCCACACCACCCGAGTTCTAAAATTCAACCGAGCTTTTTTTCAATTATTAGATTTTAGAATTCAGGTAAAGTGTAGTACGCCCAAAAACCTGTGCGGTTAAATATGTTAAGGCTTTAGTATTTATACAAGAAAATATACACCCATAGAAATTTCATTTCTGATAAGCTCATCCAAACTGTGGCTCCATGTGATGTCTGAGTTCTGATTATCAGATTTTTTGCACACCACACACTGATACAAGTACTAGGCCCTTCAACAGATGTTATTGCCATTTATTTATTTGTCGTATGCATTTTTATCATATCAAAGTCACATCTTGAACCAACGAATCTTGGGCAGATTCTAAAACCTTTCAACAAATGCAAATAACTGGAAAACTTGAGAAATTAATTTCTCGTTATCACAATAACTTTATTTCTGGTTGTTAAAATGCTAGACCTCGTTAAGTTTGTCTCATTATGTCATTTTTTTTATCGGCTAAACACACGTTCTCATATTACATTACTCTAAAATCTACACTTAAATATATCTCACTAGGGATAGAATCTCACCTTTTAAGCTCTAAAAACTTCACCTTATGTGATTTAAACTAAAAGTTCTTGGCAATATTATATCATGTTTAAAACTATATTTTTCAGAGAATGATAGATTTTGACATTGTGGAATTGCGTCATGGAATTGTTATCTCAGTCGTCATTCGTTTCATTGGAATTTGCCACGATTTTATAATTTTTATTGCCCACACAGTGAAAACGCGTCAATGTCAGAAATTATTCAACTTTTTTTCTGAATTTTTTTACTAGCCTCTTATTACTTAGCAAATGTACGAATCAACTTCAATACTTGTACGAAGATAATTTTAAGTTTCATCAAAAAAAAAAAAGATAATTTAAAGTATCTTTTCACATGTACTCGACAATAATTAGTTCCTGAAAAAAAAAGAAGAAAGATTTAAGTTATTTTTAACCAACCTTTTTTAGAACAATGTACACATTATATGCTGACATTAAAAATATTTAATCATTTGAAGGTTTTGAATATCAAACACATGTTTTGATCAACTGAATTTAATTTGTGGAGTAAGGTTTGCCGTGTAAACGCGATTCTGTTCATATATTTCAGCTTTGGTTAATTAAAAGGAGAGTTCCTCGTCCTTTTATTCTATATTCTTACAAATCTTTTTATTTATTGATTAAAGAATATTTTTAATGCTTTTTATGATCGATTTTGCTTTTCATTGCCTTTATCGCAATGGTTAAGCAACTTATTAATAGAAGTTTAGTGTTGAAAAATGTAGAGTATTTAATGCTATAAATTTTTTTCAATTTATTTTAATTGCAAAGTTTTCATTAACGGGTTGCTTAACCATTGCCCTAAGGGCAATAGATAGCAAAACTATTTTATGATTTTAAGATTAAAAATACATTTAATTTCATACTCTATATGATAATTAGAGAATAAGTAGGAGGATTTAGTTATTCACAGTGCAATAGATAGCGTTACTCTTAAAAGGATTAAATTGTCCATTAGAACCTAGCATATGGGATATTTATTATTCACAGTGGTATTTATTATTTTCTTTAGAGTCATGCTAACAAGTACCTTAAGGACACTTATTAAGGTTACTACTACTAGTATAGAAAAATTAATCATAAGTGCATATTGTTCCGTGTCTCGAAAATACAAAAAGTTACATATTTCAATGACAATTTACTATGGCTTCTTAAAAAGTGTCTTAAGGGCACTTGTTAACATTTTCCTTTCTTTTAATATGTTTTTTCGAAAACCTGTTTTGCCAATTTTAATACAATTTCAGTCTCAAATATATATAAAGAAATAACTAATTCATATTAATTAAACCAGTCCTATAGCTTAGTTAGTGAGCACATGGAAACATGTGTGTGGGTGCGGGGTTTGATTCCCAGTTGTATTACTTTCCTATGAACAGAAAAAAAACCAGTTAATATTATTTAATTTTTTCATCTCACTTAAAAAATAAATTTATTTCTTAAATTACCGATATCATAAATAATAATACATTTTCTACACCTAAATAAATAAGTTATTAAAAATATTGGATTAAAATAAGGTGAGTGTACAAAGAATTTCATAAATTAAGATGAAACTAGTTTTCTTTTATTTATATTTGATTTGATTTGATACCAACATAATTAGATTCAGAAGAGTTAGTTGTATTTGAGACTGAAAGAAGTAGTAACTTTTAGATAAATTGTGCATCATTTTTTAGAAAATTGTTGTATGTAGGTTTGTCTTATAAGCATTACAAACACTCATTAAGAATTAAGAATTAAAAAAAAATATTGAAAAACAATGTATTTTTTTAAAAGGAAAAACAACAAAGTATTTACATATTTATAAATATAAAAATATCAAATATATTTTTTTACTTGTAACATGAGTACATATTCATAACCGAAATTATACTTTGAGTAATATACATCCGTAAATTTCTTTTGAAGCCAATGATTTCGTTTTGATTTTTTTGTTTTATAAAAAAGTATAGCAATTGAGAATTGAATCATAGATATTCTTATATCATGTTCTTATGTGCTCACTAATTGAACTACATGACTAAAAAATAATTAGACAAAAATTAAAATAATGTCTTATATGGCTTACAGAATTATTGAAAGGAAAAAAAATGAGACTAGAAATCCGGGATATCAAAGTCCTAACAGCAGCACCAAACTAAATAAAGTATAACTAAATTAATTTAATTTAAACAAAATATATATAGAGTCAACAAGCATAGATGAATTTTATTAATATCCTACTTAAGTTTTGTTGAAGTGGCAGTCATTTCCATTTCAATAACCCATTTGGCTTGTGGATGTGGGTAAAGTGTGATGCTATGTTTGACTTTATTTTCTTCCACTTTTATTTTCCCACCTTTAGAGGTTCTCATTGCCAAATTTAAAGACTTCTAAAACATTAATAACTTTCTATCATTATCATGTGTTATGCATGATTATTAATTTAAATATATGCCACAATTGTATAGATGAGTATATTTTTTTTTTATTCTTTAAAGAATTTATGGATATAGTGTCTTTAGAGATTAACTTATACGGAAACGCAAGTTAGTCTATTTTCACACATACACAAATTAAATAAGAATTGTTTACTGTGCAGTTTTCCTCGAATGTTTTAGAAATTAAATTATGGAGATGCTATTACCATTTTTTATAAGTATTTTTATCAGATTTAATATTAATATTTTTATTTTATTAATTTAAAAAATGTTTAAATTAAAAATAATTTTAAAAAGTGACAATAAATATTTTCGAATAATAATATAATAACTCCACCCATAAATTTTAATGTTTCTATTATTTTAATTGATTTTTTTGTTGCTTTTCTTCTACTTCGTAGAGTCAGTAGCTTTCTCGGTCTCTTGGATAATACTCCTCCATTTTCGAAAATAAATAAATTTTTTCATAAATGCTGTGATTTATAAAAAATAATCTCTATTTATTTTAATTATATTTATTATAGTTGCTTTAAAGAAAAATTAGATTAACATAATAAAGGATATTTTAAAAAATTTGCTTTTAATTTTTAAGATTAAATGAAACTAAATGCGTGTTTGAATTAATTTATTTTAAAAAATTAAATACTTATTTTAATTTGATCTGTAAGAATATTTTTCGAAAAATAAGTAGTTACTTATAAAAAAAGTTTCCAAACATCTCCTAACTAATTTTTTTAATTGGTGTAAAGTATTTATTTTTTTCTTTTATTCTTTTCTGATGTTATGTTTATGTTGAGAGATTGTAGGAGAGATTATAGGAATCCTCTTGTATATATACAATTCTACTGTTCTCTACACTATAATATTTTTACTTCTTTGTCGAGCTAATTTGTCACGCTGGTTTATTTTAAAATTAATATTCAATTTAATAACATTTTGTTTATTGTTATTACATTTCGACATACACTATTTTTTAAAAAGAAAATTGTTCATACTTTTGCTGTTTTTATATACAAGTGATACCCGCGAATGTTTTTTTTTTAAAAAAAGAATTAAACAAAATCAATGTTAATATAAAAGTGGTCGATATATTTTAACAATATCATTTATTTAAAAATAATATGGTACTTAGAGTTAGTACAAATATCCATATACTATTTTTCCTCTAATTAGGAGTATTTTCTTTGGTCCATATTATAAAGTACATTTTAGAAGTATTGGGTGATTTTTTTTTTATAAAACATTGCACAAATTTCATGAAATCTTTATACTCCTCTCATTTTAAAAATATTAGTCACCTTAGACTAATATACGAGTATTAAGAAAAACACTAACTAGTTTAAAATTTTAAAAAATTAATATTAGTAAGACAATATTATTCTTTTCTTAAAAATTGAAACTACCTATAATATTAATTACTCTTTATTAATTACTACAAATGAATAAAAGAATGATAGATTTAAAAAAATAACAATAAATATTATCTTGATATTGTAAAATAATAAACATTTTGAAACAAATATTTTTATCAAAAATAATTAATATTTTAAAAGAAAAAAATAATTATTTTTCTTATTTATTCTTATTAAATACTTTAACTTTAATATACTATAATTACTAAATACAATATTCGAAACACTGTAAATATAATTTCAAAGTAAATATATTTTATAATAAGACTTAGAGAGAGAGTAATTACACACGAAAAGATCTACGTGTGGGTATAATTATTTTGTCATAATTTTTATTCTTCTGTGTTTGATCACTTTCGACATTATAGACAACGACAGCCATTTGCAAGAGAAAACCACTTTAAACATGTGGCGCTAAATTAATTACTCGTGCATATATATATCTATATATATATATATATATATCAACCAAAAAGAACAAGATTATATTAAAGAAAAATAAGCATCAGAGATGCTAGATTTACAGCAGAAGGAGAAAATTAAGAAACAATATAATTTGAAGGTGAAACACACTAAGTACTAAAGAGAGAATCAACTTCAACTTCATCAAATCTTTTTATCCACTGTAAAGACTTGGACCTAATCGAATCAAAAATAAAAATTAGAATTAGAGGGAGTAATTACACATAACAATAAAATATAAAAATAATGATATTGATATACTCGCTTCGTTCTAAATTGTTTGGTTTTAGGAAAAAAATTTGATTGTCCCTTTAAGATATCAATGCAGTATTAATTTTTTCTTTACAATTTTACCCTTAACTAATTAAACATATTTCTACTTTATCATTAACCACTAACCTTCGGGCTTTACTATCCCAAGTAAATTTTTTAATTTCCGATGTATTAATTATAGTAGTTGACACTCAAGAGACTCCTGCTACTATTAATAAAGCATGTAAGTGTAGTTGAAAAAGTAATACTCCAATAAAATTAGTTGATGGGCAAAATAGAAAATTCAATCTAAAATTTACTAAAATTTAATCTAATGATTATATTCCTTAATCCATGTGCAAAGACCTAAAAGGCCAAACATTTTGGGACGGAGGTAGTATTATTGTTTCAAGTAAAGTGCTACTACTATTAATTAACTTAGTTTCTTAAACTACGACTGATAAATGTACAAAAAAAGAATTACGACTGGTAATTAATCTAGCCTTTGAAATTAGAGAAAAAAAATTTAGTTCTTAAAATTAACACATTTTAGTTAATTTAGTCTTGTGGCAGATCCAATATCTCAAACCAGCAGCGGGTGTAATTTGCATACAAAATTAAAATTTTCACTAATTATTCTATAAACAAAATAAAAAACTGAGAAAACATAAAAACAAAAAAAAAATTCAACTTAGTTTGAAAAATATTTGAGCTTTAATGGTTTACAAAGTTTAAAATTTAGAGCTTGAGAAAAAAATACAAAAATTTAGAACTTGTTTAAAACAGTTATGGTTTTTATTTTTTAAAAGTGTTTCAGAAATAGTTTAAAGAGTTTTCAATACAAATTTGTATGTAAAATTAGAAAACTGAAAACAAAAACAAATGTTTCTAAATTTTAGTTTTTAAATACTAAAAAACGAAAACTATTTTCGAAAATTATTTTTAAAAATTACTTTTTAAAAACTGGGATCAAACAAACCTTAGTGTATGTGTTTTTTCGGTTGTTTCAATGTAACTCATGTTTTAATAATATATAAACAATTGTTATTTATTTGATACAAATTTTAGTAAAATTTTTTTTACATTAAACCGCCTATAAATATAAGGTTTGAATGTAGTGGGCTCAACAATATAAAATAGCTTGGAAGTGCAAGATAGGATTTATGACACTTGCCTACCCTCCTTACTATGTAGATCTGTCCCTAATTTAATCTATATAATTAATAATTAATAATTAATTTTGTCTCATAATTATTCAAAAATAAATTCATTTAATTTTTTAAGTATTTAAAAGGAATTTAATGAGACCCCAAATATAAAATAGTCAGAAATTAATTTATAGTTATTAATTTTTAAAATAAAATACCTATTGTTTGAAAGACAGAAAAGAAATAGAAAGAAAAAAAAAATATAAATTATTATACAATTTCTTTTATTGGATTTAAAAAATAAAGAGAAAATAAAAAAAATCTTTTTAAAATTTTTTTTTTCTCTCTCATTTTTTTCATTTCTATTTTCTACTAATTCAAACAAAGGGGTTAGTCTTCTTTTTGCTTTGCCGTCACCATTCACCAAGTCACCATCGCACAGCACACATCAATAAATATCGTCATGTTTTATTTCTGGAAAGAAAAACAAGGACTCAATATTTTTTTTTTTTGATTGATAGTACAATACTAACTTTATTTAAAACAAACCTTTTTTGCAACGTAAATATCAATTTAATTTTTGTCATTCAATTTTTTTTATGCATAATAATAACTATATGACATATTTAATAAAATAATTATTTGTTGATTGTATTACAGAGGCAGTTTGTTTACAAAATATAACTAAAGCCTTTCAAAAAGTCACAGTCATCTAGTTCAGTTGGTTAGGATATGAAAATATGTGTGTGTATGGGTACGAGGTTTAAATCCTAGTTATACTACTTTCCTATGAATAAAAAAAAAAGCCTCTCAAAAAAATTTTAAATTTCTTACTTCTATTAAATTTATATTAAAATTAAAATTATTACAATTCCAAGACCTTTTATATTATTTTAACTTATAATCAAAGAAGCTTTTTTAAAATAAGTCCTATTAAAAAAGAATGATCCAAATAACTTAAGTTAAGTAGAAATATATATGAATGGATAATAATATTTCGGATTAATTGCAATAACTACTTTTTTGGTCATATTTATTTTAAAAATCACATATATTTTTTAATTTATATATTAGTATATATTATTCTCCCATGTTAATTTTAAAATATTACGCTGATTTTCTTTTTGTACAAATTATATACTCTCCCTTAAAACTAACAAAGTAACATAAATTTGAAGTATATTTAAGGCTAATAGGCGAGCTTATTATCAATGATTTTATATTTTAAGATTATGTATATATATATATATATATATATATATATATTTATTAATATATATATATATATATATTTTTATTACATGAACTATAATATTTTTACTTTGTTCTATGCATAGTAATTTTCTCTTTTTTCCAATTTACATTAGACCTTCCACTCTGCTTTTCACTCTATGAACCTGTACATCCCTTTGTGTGATTAACGTGTGTGGAAGAACAATACTTGATGCTTCAAAGCTGAAGAGGAGAATGAATTGATTCTTTGCTTTGAGCAACAAACACAGTAACTTGCTTCAAAATAGGTTGATTCACAGTTTAATTCTTCAATCACATGCACATATTAGAGTTCAAAAAAAAAAAAAAAAACAATCTTTTATTCTGCTTAGTTTCGCCTTGAGGTAATCTCAGATACTCTTTTTTCTCGAATTCTCTGTCTCATTTTATATTTGTTTCTATCCCTATATTGACAAATCCATGTGGGTCTTCACTTTTCCAACACAACCAATTTTATTCATGTGGTTTTCAGTAATCGTTTCCACCTTGGAATTTCTCAGCTTTGGTTGGCTAAGATTAACGGACTCACGATGACATTACCTTTACAAGAAGCATATATTTAATTTAATATTTAATTTTTAATATATTATATGCTCAAAGCATTTTTTTTTTGCCATCTGGGTAAGTGGGTATCTGAATTTTTTTAATCCAAATTGCTGATACCATGTTTTGTTCTCATTGGGTGATTGAATCCATCTTCTGGGGGGTTTTTTTCTGTTCTGTTTTCTACTAAAGCTGTTAGAAATCAGAATACTTGAGAGAATTCTGTGTTTTTCTCCTTCTTCTACTTAAGATGGTGACTCTTACCTTATCTTGTTTGTCTTTGTGTTTCTGCCAAATTGGTTGGCATTTAACAGGTTCTTCTAGTGCTTATGTTGGTATGAACTGAAAATTGAAGAACTTGTGCTTCAATTTCCAGAACTTCTTCTGAAAAATGAAGGTGTTCTGTGTCACAAGGGTGTTTTTCCTCTTGGTTTTGTGCTTGTGGATTCCTAAGGAAGTGGTGGGAAGAAATGGAACTACCATGGTGAAAAACTCTACTAATTCTTCGAAGCAAAGAGTTTTGAGAATTGGAGCCCTGTTTACTCTTTATTCTTTTATTGGAAGATCGGCGAAACCCGCAGTTATGGCTGCCATCGACGATGTTAATGCGAATTCAAGCATTCTCCCTGATGTTAAGCTGGAAGTTATCTTACATGATACAAATTGCAGTGGGTTTATTGGAACAGTAGGAGGTATTTGCCCCAATTATTGAATTTCAGTGTCTATAAGATGTTTGTTTGTTTGTTTGTTCAATTTGAGGTCTTGTTTTGGAGGAAAAGATTTGTTTCCATATTTTGATTTGAAACGTTATTTGTGTGTAGTTTCTTATCTTTCTAATATTCCTTTTTTAGTCCATTGCTTTCTATTACTTAGAATTCATTTTGGACCTCTTCTTCGTATTATATGTTTCATCTCATTCTATTTATAATCATGTTCAATCTTGTAATTTTATGAAATCACAAAGCTTTCTTCTTGGTCCTGCTGAATCATTTTCTGCTAGGCGTACATAATTACCACCCTTTGTTTCATCTTTGTGGATAGGCAATCATTTAGTGAAAATATGCTATTATTGTCCTTTATGTGCAAGTTTATGCGTGTGAAGCGAAGCAAACCAGTTTCATTAATTTCTGTAATTGTTCAACTCTGTGATTTCGTGAAATGAATTTCATTTTAAGACTACCATTAAGTTTCTTGCAGAATCACATGCCTTTATTCTCATCTTACTAAATCATATTTTGCTAGGCAACCATTTGTGAACATGTACTCTTATTGTCCCCTTAGTGCAAATTTGTGTGTCAAAAAGAAGTGAACAAGTTTCATTAATTTTCTTGATATTGTAGCTCTGCAGTTGATGGAGAACGAAGTGGTTGCCGCTATCGGTCCACAATCCTCTGGAATAGCCCATGTCATCTCTCACGTCGTTAATGAACTCCATGTACCTCTTGTTTCATTTGGAGCAACAGACCCTTCTCTATCTTCCCTACAGTACCCGTATTTCGTCCGCAGCACTCAGAGTGATTACTATCAGATGTATGCGATAGCAGACTTCGTTGATTATAACAGATGGAGGGAGGTAATTCCCATTTATGTAGATGATGATAATGGAAGGAATGGAATTGCAGTACTTGGAGACGCTTTGGCGAAGAAACGCGCCAAGATCTCTTACAAGGCTGCTTTTCCTCCCGGAGCCCGCGATAGTGATATCAGTGACTTGTTAAATGGAGTTAACTTAATGGAATCAAGGGTCTATGTAGTACATGTGAATCCTGATTCTGGTTTGAATATTTTTGCTATTGCTAAGAAGCTAGGAATGATGAGCGCCGGATACGTATGGATTGCAACAAGTTGGCTTGCTACTGTGTTGGATTCGTTCGACCCGGTTGATCCTGACACGATCAATCTCCTACAAGGAGTTGTTGCTTTTCGTCATCACACTCCTGATACTAATGTTAAATCGAGTTTTCTATCTAGGTTGAAGAACCTTAAAGATAAGGAGACTCCAAGCTTCAATTCCTATGCATTATATGCATATGATTCTGTTTGGTTAGTAGCTCATGCTCTTGATGCGTTTCTCAAAGAAGGTGGAAATGTGTCTTTCTCCTCTGACCCTAAGTTGCGCGACACAAATGGAAGCATGTTGCATTTGTCATCGCTTCGTGTTTTTGAAGGCGGCCCTTTATTTTTGCAGAGAATTTTGAAAACTAACTTCACAGGTCTGACTGGTCAATTTCAGTTTGATCCAGAAAAGAATCGAATCCATCCAGCATATGATATCTTGAACATTGGTGGATCTGGATCAAGGAGAATTGGTTATTGGTCTAATTACTCTGGTCTGTCAGTTATAGCTCCAGAAATTTTGTATCAGAAAAAGCCGAACACTTCATCGAGCAATCAACACCTTAATGGTGTTATATGGCCGGGAGAAACTACTGATAAACCAAGAGGGTGGGTATTCCCCAACAATGGAAAGCCACTTCGGATAGCGGTGCCTCACCGAGTAAGCTACTTGGAGTTTGTTTCTAAAGACAAGAATCCTCCGGGAGTTAAAGGCTTTTGCATTGATGTCTTTGAAGCTGCCATCAACTTGTTGCCTTATCCTGTCCCAAGAGAATATATATTATTTGGGAATGGTGAAAGAAATCCGGTATATGATGACCTTGTAAATCAGGTTGCACAAAATGTAAGTTTCTAAATCCTATTTGCATAGCGATCCTATTGTAAGGACATCAAGTAGCTATAATATGGATTCAATCTAGAATATAGAATTTCTGTTTTCAAGGGTGGTTATGTTAATTTGGTGCTTTCCTTCTTCAGAACTACGACGCAGCTGTTGGAGATGTTACAATTGTCCCAAACAGAACGAGGATTTTGGATTTTACTCAACCTTTCATGGAATCGGGGCTTGTCGTTGTTGTTCCTGTGAAGGAGGTCAAATCAAGTCCTTGGTCTTTCCTCAAGCCATTCACTGCTCAAATGTGGTGTGTTACTGGTGCGTTTTTTCTTTTTGTGGGAGCTGTTGTTTGGATTCTTGAGCACCGACACAATCCGGAGTTCCGTGGTCCACCGAAGAAACAAATTATGACAGTCTTTTGGTTAGTACATGAAATACTTCATAGCTTAATCTTTTGGAATATGTTAGGGCTCCTCTGTTATGGACACGGTGTCTTTTTCAGGCATATTAGTCCTTAAACTTGTAACTTGTTGAGCATATTAGTCCTCATCCAAGGATTAATAATCTGACAAATTGACAAGTTACGGACTAACATAAAGGTTTCTTTAGTTTAAGGACTAATGTGAAGGTCGTGTGAAAGTTTGTGGATTCATTTGGTGGTTTACTTCACATTATCTTTTAGCTTTAGGAGATGCATGGCTTGCTTCAACATCAAGTAACATATTTTGCTGAGATTAGTTTCTCTTTTGCAGGTTTAGTTTCTCAACAATGTTTTTCTCACACAGTACGTGCCCTGCAAATTCTCTTTTGACATATTTTCGATTTTGACGTGTAAAGATCCTGTGCATGGTAAAAATTTCTGACTTCTTTGCTGCTTTGACCTGAAACAGGAGAGAACACTGTGAGTGGACTAGGGAGATTGGTTCTAATCATATGGCTTTTTGTGGTGTTAATTATCAATTCAAGCTACACAGCTAGCTTAACTTCAATCCTCACAGTGCAGCAACTTTCGTCACAAATCGAAGGAATCGACAGCTTGATCTCAGGTACTCAACCAATTGGAATTCAAGAAGGGTCATTTGCACGCAAGTATCTGATTGATGAACTCAACATACACGAATCTAGGATCGTTACATTGAAAAATCAGGAAGCCTATATTGATGCGCTTCAGCGTGGACCTACAAATGCAGGGGTTGTGGCCATTGTTGATGAGCTTCCTTATATTGAGCTCTTAATGTCAAATACCAACTGTAAGTTCAGAACTGTTGGGCAGGAGTTCACCAAAAGTGGTTGGGGATTTGTAAGTATCTTTGCTTCTTTTATGTAGTTTTGGTTCCTAAATGTTCATCCAATAGAAATGAAACCAAAATACTCTTGATGATTTTCACTTCTGTTTTTTGGATATAGTTATTCTCATACTTTCATAAGTTTTTTTTTTGTTAGATTTCTTTTGAGAGCTAAGTTCATGCACATGTGTTATTTTACTTTTATTGAAACTGTTTCTTCTGTGACTCTTACTATGTCATACACAATAGTATAATATTGTTCTTAATTTTTTATATGACAGGCATTCCAGAGGGACTCTCCCCTTGCAGTGGACATGTCAACTGCCATTCTTCAACTCTCAGAGAATGGTGACCTGCAAAAGATCCATGACAAATGGCTCTTAAAACACGATTGTACCACGCAACTCGACAATGTCGATTCAAATAAACTATCTCTGAATAGCTTCTGGGGTCTCTTTCTCATATGTGGCATTGCATCTCTCCTTGCTTTGATTGCATTCTTCATTAGAGTGATGTGTCAATATACCAAATTCAGCCCAGAACTTGAGATATCCGACGAGGAAAAGCAAACGGTGAGATCTAGACGAAGTCTCAGATCTACAAGCTTCAAGGATTTGATTGAGTTTGTGGACAAGAGAGAAAGAGAAATCAAAGATATTCTTAGACAGAAGAGTAAGAAAAGGAGACGCAGCCAGAGTTTAGATGACAATTGCGGTTCACCCTCCTAAGTTCATGTATATTTTTTTAGTTTTTTTTTTTCTCTTATTTTTGTTATACCATGATTAACAGTATTGACACAAATTTGACTACACCGAAATATATAATTTGATCCCTTCTTGGATAGAAACTTGTGGCTGTAAGATAAATTATTAACACACAGTGTAACCAAATGCAAACAATCTTGGTCTACATTTGATGCAAATATACACTAGAGCTGGGGACAATTGTACCTTCATATAAAGAAGTTTTCAGTTTCAGTATGCTTGGTCTGCTCTGGTTTTATGGAAGAGAATTATTTTAAAATAAGAGACTTTTTATTCAGGAATTGAGTTTCACAAGGCAAAAGAAATCTCACTTGCAGATTTTCAAGTTATAGCAGGCCACCACCGTAAAAATGCTAACATTAAGATAGCGTTTAGTATTTGATATATTTTTCAATTCTCGAAAAACTCACTTAAAATCACAACGTAAGTAACTAAGAATACTTTTCCTAAAACAGTAGTGAAAACTAATTTTGTACCAAACATCCCCTAGAATAATCATTTGGTCCTCATATTCAACTTTAATTTACAAATCAGTTCCTACACTAAAAAATCTTAACTTTTGGTTCTTATGTGTTTTAAAACTTGTGCTTTTGTCCCTAGATTTTTATAACTTTTATCCTTAAACTGCACATTACATCCAAATATAAAGATAAGAGACGAACGTATATAATAAAGAATTATATAGGTCAATTATAGACACAAACAGTCACAAGAACCAAATGATTATTTTATCCAAATGTTAAATAACAGCATCTTTCAAGCCTTAATGTATGCACAACAGTGGTATATGTTGAATTCATTCTGATTATTTCGGTAACAAACTATCCCTCTTAATTGAAAACAAATATAACAAATTCAAGTTCAATGATAAGATAATAATGATAATGACAATCCTATAGCATTAGCTTCCATCATGACTAAGATATTTTTAGGGAATCTGTATACCCTACCAACCTCATTCACATTATTAAGGCAAAATAAAGGTTTGCTTTGTGAATAGGAGTCATGTCATGTTATTGTCCTAGAGATATCTGCCACCAGTTGGCTACCCCTCTTTTTTTATTCTTTAAGATTATTTTTCATTGAAATCAAAGCTAAGATCATTATATAATTCTTAGATTCTCAAATGTGCAAAAGTTTATTATATATATAATATAATAATAATAATATAATTGCGCACGATTATAAAATTTTGCAAGACTGCATAACTCAATTAAATAACAGCACTGTATGAGGCTTATCACTTAAGATTATAAAAGTGGAAAATATTCATTAAGTCAATACGGTCGTTCCACATGTTTCCATGGGACGAGATGCCCAACGTAGGCATGAATAATCTTGTCTTGTTTTTCAACTTCAAAGGACCCGATTGTTTTAATTTTTACTATGAGTGGAATTGATTATAAAAAAAAGTGAAAAATTATAGTTTCTGTCTAATCTACATCAAGATTTAAAATCAATACAAATAAAATTAATTTTTGGGTATCATAAATCTAAAATAAACAAGCACACAAAGTTTCAAACTTTATTCAAACTTAAAAAATAAGACTTCTATAGTTGCAATTTTTATTAGATATCTCTAGTGCGTTAATGTTTGTCATTGAAAAAAATGCTAACAAGTGTCCTTAACCAGATGTATTTCTTGAAGGACACGGTTTAATTTGATTCTATAATTCTCCTTTCTCCTAAATAAAAAATCTTTTTGTACCTTATATTTATTAATTAGGTAAATGAATCGCTTGGGTCAATCACCAAGCATGCAGATCAATTGTTACAGAGTTGTACTAGCTTACTCATTCGTCTTGGATTCGAGTCCAAAATATGTAGCTACATTAAATATTCATAGAAAGTTTTGTTGCATATAGTTGTCATACCCAAACTAGAGCAGGATACCACCTGGATCATGTAAGAGACTTGATGAGTTGTCCTTTGATGAGCCTACAACCATAAAGAGGGTATCCTCCTGTTGGTTGGTGACTTCAATGCACCAAAGGTGGCCCCATATTCTCCTTTGCTAATGTGATGAGGATGAGGTACCCACAAAAACTCCAATGCTGAAGTTAATATGTGTCTTAGGAGTAAAAGGCAACTCAGAATAATATTTACCTAATAGGGTAGTCTTTAGATATTTATAGTGGAGTCTATAAGTTCAAGGTTTTGTGCCAAATCGGATTTGGGCTTAAGGCCCAAAGTTAGTTGTCCCTTCGCAGGTCATCTCGAGGCAGGAATTCAGGATAGCTATGCATACTCACCAATACATCCCCCAAAAGTCAGAAAACTGCTAAGTTAGGTTGTCAAGTTAAAAGGTTGTAGCTCAGAGTAGGTCAGTTCGCTCCGGCATACCATTGACTGGCTAGCCTAATCAAGGTTACTCAATCTGACCCTTCCTGTGACAGTTATGCCAGTGTCTGCACTTGATGACGCGCACTGTCTTTGAGAATTATGTGTAGTGATGTTCTAGGGCAAATCCCTTCGTGGATCCAGATAGAACGATTTTTTCCCACCAAAACAAGGGTGAATATGAAGTGCTCCCTTTTAAGTTAAGAAGCATTGGTGATTGGTCCTCGCAGTGTGAGCTCTAATGAAGTAGACTACCTATGATCACAAACTCAAAGGAATTACCTTAAGACAACCCATAAAACAACCATGCTCTAAGTGATATCAATAAATTATCATGTCAGTCATTGAACCTGGTCATGTATTATTGAGCAAGCAACATTGAAAGTGGAGAACAAAGAGGTATCCTCTATTTTGCACAAGCAACAAAAACAGTTTAATTACATATTATCTTCACATAAAACACGCACTTGGAGAAAAAAGTGCAAACCACAATAAGATCCCACAGTGGCAACATTGTTCCGAAGGTATTGCAGATAAGTAGCACTACTCAGGTTTTGCAGGTTTCGACTCTCTCTTTGGAGGTTCCAAATCCAGATAGGTGAATGGCTCTGTTGGTTCCTCACTGTCACAGCCACAAATTTCATAAGCAAAGCAACACAACGGAGCATACACAAAGATTAAGTGAAAAATTTGTGTGAGGAAAGCCAAGAAAAAGTGTGCAAATGCAGGTAAATATAAAATAACCCACTTCAGCAGTATAAGCATCTCAAGCAGTAGTTAATATCAATGATTTTAAAACCAAACCAGACATTGAGTCAAAGATATTTGCTTATGGTTCAGTAGTTTAACTTTGGTTGAGCCGTTACATAAAGTATAATAGATAAAAGTCATTTTTTTTTATATAAAATAAATTAAAAGATATAACAATTATGCTTCACAGCTCAGTGGTTGATGCATTTGTATTTGTTTTTGCAATAGTAAAACAAGATTTGACTCTAGCAGCTGATATTTTTCATGTTTTTCAACAAAAAAATAAAAGTATTTACTACATCAACATTACTATCACTCAATATTACAAGCAAACAGTTGTGATTCACTGGCTATGATCCTGCACATTCACTCAAAGTACTTTCTGAAGGTTTTTAGGATTTCAGCTAAACAGATTGACAGTGGCGGTCGGGTTCAGGTTGTAGTTCACCAGCTCTCAGTCCATCATCCGGTTGTAGTTCACCAGCGCTCAGTCCATCATCTGGTTCAGGACTAGCCGGTCTGGTTTTCATAACTATGGTTGATTTGATCCTTATAAGGGTGGACCCTTACAAAAAGCTTCTCCAGATTTCATGTAACGGAGTTGTTACTGTAGTAATGGCATAGGCACATAGTATATGTTATCTCCATAATAGCTCTCTTGAAGTTTAATTTGAATCACTACTTCACAACACTCAGAGGCATAGTTCATAAAAAATGGCATTCCTAATTCCTAATAGTATATAGAATTGCATGCTACTTGCTATATGATAATCTCACCCAGGTTTTGAACGCATGCATTGCCAGAAGAGCTTGAAAGGTCCTGGGACAGTCTTGAATGGGTTTCCCTCAAAGCAAGCCTACACAATTTACCACTGTTATTAAGAATAAAAGCTAGTTTACTCCAAATAAACACACACAAAAAAAAAAGATGATAAAATATTGAGAACTAGCTGAAATGACCTCGGTCCTCAAATAATAGGAGCAATATCTGGCCTTTTTCTCTTTTATAATTGTTTTCTGTTTTCGTTTTTATTTTTGTTTTTTTTCCCACTTCTTTGTTGTTCAATTTTTGTTTTCTTTTTTTTTTCCATGTTTACGTTTTGGTATTCTCTTGTTTTCTCTTTTGAACACTCCTAATGCTGATTAATAATATTTTCTCAGCTACCGAATTTTTTTAAAAAATTAACAATTTCCTTAAGAAGACATCTCATGCTCCACTCAACAAATGTGTCCTGTAACTTTCTCGAGCCTTCTTAGGATTCAATTTTGTAACTCTCTCCCCTTTCCTTTGATTTCTAATCTAAAATAAGTCTTACAAATGTTAAGTATCGAGTGAATACTCAACTATAAAAATATGGTGTTATTAAGGTTGGGCTATTACATCAAAGCATACAATGTGCTTGTTTGGTTAGCTACATTTCACTTCCACTCACCATTATTTCGGGATAGGGTAGATGCATCGGAAGCTAAAAATTCTTACTTCCTCTCAACTAATTAGTAGCAAAATCTACAAGAAATAGGCACAATATCTTCTATTCATAATGTGCAAAGTTAGTAAATTCTCCCCTTCTTCTAGAATTTTCCATCACCGCCTTGAGAACTCTAGAGCTAGGGCCCGACTTGATTCCGATTCCCCTAATCCTCTACCTCTAAGAGCAATGCTTCACAATCATCTCAAGGAGAAATCTAAAAAACGAAACTAAAATTGAATTGAATAACATGGCGTTTGAGCAGAAAATAAGAGTAATATTATTAGGAAAAATAGAAAGGGAAAGGGTAAAAATGTTAACCTGAATAACATCCTCAACGCGATCGTTGCAACGGTGAGCTTTAGGTTCAGGATGATTCTCTCCGGTGATTCCCCATGGACTCTCTCTCCTCGGCACCGGCCTTGTCTCGCTCATCCTTCTTCCTTCCTAACTCAACTCAGCTCAGCTCAACAAAACTCCAGTTGCAAACAATAAACCGCTATTTTACATTTCACTTGGGCCTGGGCCTGGGCCTGCTCCACCAGCCTTACTTAGCCACACATGATGGTTGCTTCCTGCACCACCCCTTTTTCTATATGTACCACTTACTTTTTAGAAACTAGTTCTTGTAAGTAACTGTAATGGAGGATGGGATTAGCACCATCTCTATTGGAAGTGACACCATCCTTTTTATATGTAAGAATCATAAATTTATATACTAAAAAGAATAAGAATGGTGTCACTCACAATAAGAATAGTGCTAATTCCATCCACCACTACTGTAATTATTTTCAAAAATTAGCTTTTGGAGTTGTATTGCTATATTTTTATTATTATTTTTGTCCACCTAGTTATTGCTATTTGATTTTCTTTTGAGCTGAATTTTTTATTGTTCTACTTTTTGAACTGAATTTAGTGAATCTCCTGTGTAAATACCGATGGGTTGGGCTTCCATGTGGGACTTGAATGAAATTTATCTTTGACAAAAAAAAAACAAATAGTTTATGGAATTAACTTTAAAAATTACTTTTAAAAACTAGCTTTCAAAATTTATTGTTTAAAATTCAAAACTTGAAATTATTAAAAAAAAAAAAAACTAACTTAAATCAACTACCAAACGCATAAATCAACTAACACAAGATTATTCTAACTTAAAAAGTAATTCCGATAAAATCGATTCCTGTGTATACAACTATACTAAATAATTGAAGAATTTTACTGCTCATAATCGTGCTACCTGACTCAAGTATAATTGCCTCGATGCCTCTTATAAAAATTACATGTTGTCTAAATCATAAAAATTACTAATTAATTTTTAGAACTGAAGTAAAATAAGTGATGTAATGGATGCTGCAAATAGAAACTAGCACCAGCCAAATTGGTAAATTCCACCTCAACTTAATTCACAGCTGGCCGCCTTGCATAAATTTGGGAATTAAGGTCAAATATAGTAGAAGACTTTAAATTTTTAAACCTAACCATAATTTTGGCACTTGTTATGAATAATGAACATTGATCTATTTAAATAACTCTGGACCGGACTTTTAACGGCTATGGCTACTACTGCATGAATGTCTACTTCAAAACTAAGTTCAGTTACAACTTACAAGACCACACGATCAAGACATCATTCTGAAATTCTCAATGTTGATCATAGTTGTCAAAATCATTAGGTACCTTCATCATGATAGATTCTTACATACACAAGAAAACTTATTTAATTTTATCATCAATCTCTTCTCACACAATAGTCGCAACATATGAAAAAAATATAATATCAAATTGTATAATATATTCAATATAACATAACTGACTTTTAATAATATATATTATAAATTTTGTGAAAAATATCACAAATATAAAAGAGCAACATTTTTTTTTATAATTTGGCAACAATTTTTAAATATTGCTAAAACTAACTCCTTTCCAAATGAATTATAAAGCAAAAAACTAAGCTTTTTGGACTAAAATATAATAAGTAACTTTTTATTATTTCTACCTCATTTAATGATACTATTTAATTTTTAAGGTACCCATCATTTAATATATTATTTGACTTTTAAATTAGAGAAACAATAAATATAATAAAAGTTACTTTTGTAAATATATAAAGTGAATCTTTTAGGTGAAATAAGAAATTAAATGTGTTTAACTAATTTTCTTATTATGTACAAGTTAATTATTTATTTTTACTTATAATTCATTCCGGAAGGAGTACTATTTAGCAGCATGATTTTTATACAACATTTTTAAAAACGTTGAAAACATAGAAGACAACATTTTTTACATTTACCAAAATATTTGCTAAATATGTCAATTACGTTGCAGTGATTATTACATGTCATCATAATCCATCATGATAAATTTTTGTACAAGAAAACTTAATTAATGTTTATAATTTTTAAGGATGTTAGCTACAAATTTATAAAAACAAATAAATTTTGGTTTAAAATTAACTATAAAATGATTGAAAGATTTTCAAAATTAGCTACAGAAGTATTTTAGTACATAATTATTAGTGACCAAATTAAAATTTAGGTATGAGAAAATTCCGAAGTTAATTTGTAATTGTAACAAATATGTAGCTAATGTATTTTGCTACAGATTAGCTGCAAATGAAAATTGCCATAGGTAATTTATAATTTCCTGGAAGTGAGTAGCACACAAATCAACTTCCATAAACTTTGGCTTAAGGCTAAAGCAAAAGTATGCTGGTTTTGATCATCATACTTCAAATGGACAGTATTATATTTTCAGAACTCAGATGTTAAAATCATGGGTTTTTAATTATAAGGAGGTCCCTTATTTTTGGGGTCACCAGTGATCTCCCAAATGTGAGTCATTGAATTTGAGGAGAATTATAATAAAAATAAATAAATCAATCAATCTAATGGTAAAAATATTAGCAACCAGATAGGAGAAGAAAATAATATCACCGTTAAAAATCAAAAGAGAAAAATCATTTCACTTGTAGTACACAAGTAAAAATTTGTATATCGATGTACAATTTCTTTAATCAACATTAGTTTATTAATTAAAAAGCAAAAAGTCAACATCGCACTTTAAATCAATAGATAAATATAGGTCATATAAACTTGTTCATATTATTATTGTGCATTAAAAAAAAAAAAAACTAGAGTTTTAAAAACGTAGAGAAACATTCCAGCTTGATGAAGAAACGAGTCTCTTCTCGGGGTAAAAGAGAAATGCCACCAAGATCGCGATTGAACCTTTATTGAATCTAACAGATTTACACTGTGAAGTCGCAAACGAACTATACGCCACAGTGACTAAACTTTTTTTAAAAAAAAATCGGAGAACATCATTTTCATGCTTATTTTCTCTTCTCTCCTATGAATTTTTGTGTAAAACATAATCGTGAAAAATAAAAATTGATAACGTGAAGCTTCAAAATTTCTAAATTTACATTAGGTGTAAATCCAATAGAAGCGAAATGGGTGGTTGTTAAATTGTAAATTGGTTATATTCCTTTGCTGAAGAGGTCAATATAATTGATATACTATATTTTTGGAGAAATTGATGCTCTCAAAAAATTTCTTTGTTTAAAGTGACAAAATTCCCCTAGCTAGTCTATTTAATTAACAATTGCACCGTAAATAACGGAAACCAAACATCACGAGATAGTAGTTAATTTCCGAATGCATATATAATAATTCCCATTAATATATACTAGCTAGCTACCGCAAGTGCATGCTTTTAATCTAAAACACAATAACAATTGAAGAAGGAAGACACAAGAGGGCTACGTTTAAAGCTACAACATCCAAATCTTTCAAAAAAGCTAATTAGCACTAATTAAGTAATTAATTAAAATATCTAGTCTTAGAATAGAAGGCGGAGAGAAATTAAATAAGGTCTTGATTTTATGCTCTGATCTGATCTTTTTAGCATTTACTATTTAGTATATATTTAATTGAGGGAAGTCAATTCCCGAACCTTAATCCTCTCAGCAGTCCGTTTAACTTTACTGAGAAGCGATCCATTTTGCAATAAGGTGCGCTCTTGACTTCTCCCTCGCCGTTTTCTTTTATATAATAAGCCCAACTTCGTTCTCAACACCTTCTACATGCGCGCGCATTCTGATTTTCCATCTTCTAAACTGCTGCATCAAATTCTTAATTACCAAACTTACCTTTAATTTAATACTGATGATTTGTTGAAGCTCAAGCAACTTCTCCGGTTAAGGAAGCCTTGATTCTCTCAACGGTACATGCAATGAGGTTATTGACAGTAGCAACAGATCCAAGAGAGAGCTTTGCCGTTGGAACGGAATCAACCAATATCTGAAACGCAACGGTTAAGAGGGACCCACCGTTAACCGTTTCATGAGAAGTGGTCCCATCGGGGAGAATGGCGAATCCTGAAGGGAGAAGTGCCACGTAATCAGGGTCACCACCGTTAAGAACCAGGTTCATCGCAACGATGTCTACGGGAGCGTAAATTACGAATGACCCCGTTGAGTCCCTGCAGCTCTCTTGTAATATCAGCATGTTGCTCTGGCTTGAATTCCCACTCTGTATACATGTAACATCAAAATTAATTATACTTAATTCAATTTAATTTAATTTGCATATTTTCAATTTATCATAAATAATGAACTTACGTTTACTCGGAGTAGAGAGACGCAATTTCCAGTGTCGCGTCCGTTTGCTATGTGTGCCATTTCTTGGACTACTCCACCGTTTGAAAGAATGTCCCACTGTTTAATTTCCAAGGGGTTGGAAATAGTTCCATGATTCAAAATGAATTCAATTAAATTAAGATATATATTGAAAACTGAAAACACAAGTATTGCTTTTCTATTAAAAAATATACTAATTGATTAGAGTAGTTAGTAGTGCAAATAAGAGATGTAATTTTTCAAAAAGAAAATGGGTAAAGGTATGTATGTGTATGAAGTAATGGGATTTACTGTATGAATCATGTATAGATTATTAAACTGTCTTAACGAAAACTTGTCAGTTGTTTTGGTTTTCTACTTTCAATTTTCTATTATCTATGCCTTCCCTTGTACAAATTTCATTTTCTCTAGTTAATCTACTCACTTTAATTCTCTTTCTTCATTTTTAAAAACCATATTACAAAATTATTTCTAGAAACTACAAAATAAAAATAGAACCAAACAAGCCCTTAGGGATGCTTTATCCAATAAGGTAATTATCCTATCATAAAATAAATGGTAACATAGGGTATTAGTCCTTATTAAATATATCATTTTTAAATTTACTACGTATAAAATTATTTTTCTCATTTTAGTCTCTATCTTTTTTAAAATGTTGTTTAGTCCCTCTCGGCTTAAACTCAAAGTTAAATTCATAGTTTAATTATACGGATTCTTGTAGAGCTTTAAAAGGAATTGAATTCTTAATGCTTGCTAACCAATAATTTTATAACAAATCTGTCGTAATTAAGCTCGTAGTAAAGCATTAAATTAAACATTAAGGACTTAAAAATGCACTTTCTAAAAAATGGGACTAAGATGACAAAAAAAAATTACTTTATATAGACTAAATTCAAAAGTAATGAAATTTACATGAAAAAAAACATTATAACCTAAAATAAAATGATTAATTTTTTCTTTGTAATTTTATATGATTAACTGCCGAGCACCAAAAAAATAAGATTCAGAGTCTCTCAATGTTTAGATAAAAACTACACTAATAGTGATAACTTACAACCAAGAAACTATAAACAATTGTTCAATCTATTATAATTTCATATTCCATCATGAATTAGAGAGTTAAGGAGGACAAATTACAAGTGCAGTTCCATCATTACTTGATATAGGGTCTCAGTCAGAAGAAATATCACAAAAGATCTTGTAAAAGGTTGGTTGACATAAGATAAATTGGAACGAAGTTTGATATTAAAAGTCTCGGGTCTCCATGAAAAGTGGAGTCTATATATCAAACTGTTATAGCAATTTGAAAGAGATATGCCATTCACGTAATTGATATAAAGATTAAAAGATGACCAATAACTAACCAAGTGTAGAAACAAGACGTATGACAACTAAAAATTATAATGCATACTACTGCTTCATATATATGTATGCATGATATCATAGATTATTAGACCCATCCATGACCAGACACCCAAGCAACCAATTTTACCAAACCAAGAAAACCTAACAACCTAGCTACGAACACTCAATAATTCAACCTAGCTATGAAACTTTTGATGATGAGATAATAATTCAATGCATGATTGAACAATAATGCTCAATTGATGACTTATATATAATACTAGTGCGTACCTCATTTCTAGAGTTCTCGTCACGGAGAAATTCAAAGACTCGTTTGGGAGAAACCGGAAGCCAAAAGGAAGTGGCGGCACTGAGAACGATGCCCGGTGGCCTTCCCGGGTCGTCCACGCTTTTTCGGGTCATCACCCTGACGTCATCAGCTCCGGTTCCCGAGAGTGTTGTCCACGTGTGTGCCGTTGAAGCACTCACTCCCGCGCAAAAACTTATCACCATTCTTTCCGCTAGTTTCAACATGCTCTTCCTCCCATCTTGGTTTGTTATCACTAATATGTCAATCCAATACAAAATTATCATAATTAAGGCTAATTATTTATTCAATACTATAAACACTAGAAAAATTCAGTTTAATTAGCAACACTTAATACTATTGTAAAGATCGACAAGGAATAATTTTTAAATATATTTTCATATAAGAAAAAAAAAAATGCTCAATGACGAAATTCTGGATTTAGACCAAAGGAAAATAAAAGGAGTAGTGTGGATTGATTTAATTACCGCCAACATCAACGGTGGGAATGTTTGTTGCCATGGCACTAGCGAGTCTTTCACATTGACGATCCAAGGTCGCAATCCAACGTTTCGCACCAAACGCATGTCCAGAACTAACAACCTGCTTGTACAAACTATGAACACCTCTATCATCCACTTCCACATGCTCCACCCAAATCACCTATATGCCAAACATTATTTTAAATTAATTAAGCTAGCCACATGAAGAACAAATCAAAACAAATTAAATACTACCTAATTAATTAAAATTTATTTTTTTATAAGCCAAATATAGTATTTTCTTAACCATCAGAAGACCATGTTAGATATATTGTACGTTAATTGTAATTAATTACCTTTGAGTAACCATTAGGCATTTCTTGAATTAAGCAACCAGAAGGCCTTCTTCTACATCTGGCAGAAGGAGTAGGGCGCAGATTATCTAAGGACACGTCCACCACTGCCCATGTACCATCAGCGTGCTGCTTGCAATACCTCACAAAATAGCTCTCTCGCGTTGGGACTAGAGGTGTAGGTACTTGTAACTCTCCCGTCATCTACAAATAAACCAAATAAATTTAATTGTATTCTATTCTTTAATTTGTACTATGTTTTATATATAAACCAAATACAGTATATATATATATATACTTGATGTAATAAATTGAATTATTTCAATTTGCATTCTTAACAAATTAAATTGTATACATTGATAAATGTAATTAAATTTGTGCGTATATACCACTTGTAAGGCGCCATTGTAGTTTCCCGCCACGCCTGTTGAAAGCACTTCGAGAGTCATTGCTCTTGATACGATACCAGAGAACACAGTTGACCATTGGTTCTAATTAACAATCACAACAGAATGTAATAATTACGTCAAAATAATTAAAATTTAATATTTTGGTCTAATTAAGAAATAACGTGAGATAATTAATTAATAAATAATAATAATTACGAGAGCGCATACCACATCCATGAGAATCTCAACAAGGTTAACATGGTTCATGATGACGACTGCACTTTCTCTAGAAGCTTCACACTTAAACCCAGCAGGTTTGGGACCAATTCCGCGAGGAAACGACCTAATGTATTCATCCTCATTCAACACGGCCGTGCCACCAATGGTGCTCAACCATAGTGGCTCGCCCATTTGAGCCATGCCCATGAGTTCCTCCATCGCTGCAACCGCCAGCTCGATTATTACCTGCTTATCGGCTTCCGTGGGTCCACTTATTGATCTGAGAAGATCTCCGGCTCCGTACATTTCTCTTCCGCCTCCGTTGCCTGGCTGGTTGCTCAAACTGCCAATGCCGAGATCGAGCGGACGAGGTGGGACTGATGATGGGGAGGAGAGTAGTGGATAACTACCCACTGGCTTCCCCACGTACTTCGCCGCAATGGCTGATATTCTATCTATCTGAAAATTGAGACCAACAGATCAAAAGGGTGAAACAATTACAAATCAACAGCGCCTTAGATTATAAGTGAGAATAGCTTTTTTATTTAGACTTCCTGGAAATGTTTTTTTAAAAAACATTATATTTCTTAAGAAACCGTAACCATTTTGATCGAACATGTTTGGGAAATAAGTTAAATATATAGTCTATTAATTTTTCAAGCGTCTCCATGGTTGATCAGGTTTCTAATTGCAATGAATGTCTCGTTAAAAATGTGATCATATGCTACATGCTGCAATCACGATTAAATGCAGTTTTGATGAGTGTCTAATACTTGATGTAGCGACTTATAGCACGTTTGGTTTGTAGTTGACAGCTAGATTCTAAAGTTTTAGAAAAAAATCACGAATTCCCATAGAATGAACGTAAAAGTAAAAAATATCTAGTTTTTCGTTGCGTTGGACTCTAACGCTAAAACAAAGCTCACTAACAAGGTTCTAGATTTAAATCATTGAAGTTGACAAACTAATTAGGCCTTGTTTGGTTTGCAGAAAAGGAAAATGCAAATTTGTCCCACTGTTTTTATCCAGTTCCGTATTTTTGGAAATTTGCATGGAAAATATTTTTAAAAAAAATCTTCTTTCATGCAGTAATTTCATAAAACGAAATAAAATGGAAAATAAAATGATAATTTTTCCAAAAAAAGGGAGGAAACCAGAAAATCTATTCGCAAACTAAACCAGCGCTATTTTGTTTTTAAATATGTTGAATTTATATTTTAAAAAAAAGTTCAATTAACCATATAGCAAGTTCATTCCAATTATGTCAATAATTTTTTAATACACCTTATAAGTAATATATATACTGGAATTTTCTGATCAGCAAATTTCAGAGAGGTACTACTTATCCTCATTATTTTTTTTTTGTGTAAAGAGTTACCCCCATGCTTGTGAATTATATAGATGAACACGATACCTCTTCTCTTAGTTGAGCATTTTCGAGCCTCAAGTGATGTTCATCAAAGGACATTTCTCCAATAGCGGTTGGTCCACCACAGTTTGGACACGACGCGTTACTCAATGCTTCCCTAAACCTCATGTTATCCGATCTTAACTTCTCATTTTCATTTCTAAGATCTGTGTTCTCAAGCCTCTCATGTTGTGTCTGTAGTAGTAACATACAACAATTTCAAATCATTCATTAATTTATATAAAAAATTAACCTTCATTCAAATTAGATAGATACCTACCTTCATCTGTGTACGCTTGTTCTGAAACCAAAACTTAACCTGCAAAGGCTCTAACCCTAACTCTCTACTCAATTCCTTCCTTTGCTTGTCGTCTGGATGAGGACATTCCTTAAAGAATCTGAAAATAAAAATAAAAAAAATCAAAACATAATAAATAAAAATTTAACTATATATGTATGTTTAGTGAAGATTAATATTTAAGAAATAAGTGGGAGTAATTGCTTATTTTAAAAAATAAAAAAATAAACAATTATTTCTGTAAAAATAAATTGAAGCAAACATACGCTTCCATTTCTTGAATCTGGTGTTGGGTGTGGCGGTGGTAGCGCTTTTTCTTGGGCCGGGGGCCATCCTGCTGGTCCTCACCGGATGCGGCTTCGAGGTTTTCGCTGCCAGACTTGGTGGCACTATCAAACTCATCCTCCCGGATTCTTGGGATGTCACTCTCCGATGTGTTTTGAGGCATTTCCAGTGTGTGTAGTGGTGGACCACCGTCCATCAAGTTTGGCTGGAACATTATTTCTACAGATCTTTAAGATTCCGAAGGCTTATGGGTTTTGTTTTCGATCTAACAAAAACAATATCACTTATATAGTACACTACATACATACACTCCAATTAAACCAACAAAAAAAAGTATTACGATTTCATAATTTTTTGAGAAATTTTGACTAGAGTGATGTATTTGAGGGAAGTAATTAAGTTATAGCTTCAAAAAGTGAGAAACATTGAGAAAGGAAGGGAATAAGAAAACGCGTTTTTCCGAATACCGAGAAGGATATTTCCGCTGGTAAAAAACAAGAGTTTCGCTTCACACAGAGACCAATTTTGACTCAAAAAAAATTTAAAATAAATAAAAACAGGCGTTTTTGAAGGATAATAAAGTCAAAGGGAGCGAAAACAATAACGCATGAATAGAATAGAATTAGCATCAGAATCAGAATAGGAAAATTAGAGAAGAAAATTAAATTAAAATTGAAATAATATATAATAAAAGAATAATAGATGAAAGGCACTGACCTGGCAAAGAGAGAGAGCGGAAGATAACCCAAAGGCACCACCGTTAACGCTTCCGTTCATTCCAATCATCGATGGCATGTTTCTCGCTGGAATCATAATACCAGCTGGCATATTCACACTTTTTTCCACTCCAATTCTCTCTCTTATATCCAGTGTTTTCAGGATTTTTCTGATATTTTTATGTTTTGTACGATGTAAAAAAAAAAAAAAAAATAACTTCAGAGCATATATATATGTGCGTTTCCTTCGTAGATTCTGTCAGGTGAAAAGGTGAAAATGAAAACATAAGCAACATTGAAACTACTACTACTCGGTAACAAAAACGTGACCTCACAACAACAACAACAAAAAAAAAAGTGGGGTAGAGCGTAGAGGTCACAAAAATTCCCTTGTCCTTATTACAACCCCTGGAAACAAATGCGCGTTTATATGACATAATTAAAATGCCGAAAAACAAAGTGTTGGTGATTAATTTTTTGATTTTGCAAATCAACCCAGGAAGAATCGTAAATTGAAAAAAATAATATAAAAATACACTCATTAAGATCTTCTGAGAATCCAAGTAAGCTTCCTGCAAACGTGTCGTACATTTCATTCACATTCAAATTCTAAGCAACCCTAGCTATATGCACACCGAGTGAGTCGGGTAAAGAAAATGAAAATTAAAAAATAAAAATAAAAAAAATTGACAAACATTTTCATGGACCCCGTTTTGCGAAATCAGTGATCTTGGAGCTATAGCTTTATAGTTTGTTAGTGAGTGATGAATGGAAGAAATTGTGCGAAGAGTAATTTTGCACTTACCGGTGGGTGGTGGTTACCTTGGCGGAGAGAAGATAAGAACTTAGATCTGGTTTTGGGGCTATAAGGTTAATTATTATTTCCCAGAAAAAATGACCCTTTTTTAATTTGAAGGATAAGTAGGAAAAATTAAAGGAGGAGGGTTTGCTTGATTTCTGGGAGTTTAGTCTAGAGAGAGAAGTAGAAGAAAAGAAGAGAAAGGAATTGAAGGAGAAAAAGAAAGAGAAGGGGAAACGGATGGAGAAAAATGTGGGAGCGATGAGGAGTTATTGCTGAGCGTTTTGAGATGGTGCAATTGCATTTAATGGTGGGCGAAAGAGGTGTAGTAGTAGTAGTAATTGCTAGTAGTAGTGACAAACAGCACGAAGAGAGAGAAATTTTTCTTTTCAATAAATATACTTTTCATACACTACTTTTAAACAATTAAATATAATAAAAAATCGTTTAAAATATAGTTTTTTATTTTTTAAGAGATAAAATAATACTCCTATATATTTATAATAATAATAATTATTATTATTATTATTATTATTAGTATTTCATTTTTAACAATTTTAATAGTAAGTAGAGTATTTTAGCAACACCCGTGAATATTTTTTATTTTTTTATTTTCTAGTGTTTGTTTGGCCTTGAGAGAGAGTTGATGGTGCAAGGAATGACGGCTACCAAACTCGTAACTCCTAATATTTTTATCGTTTCTGTTTGTTTCCATAATCTCCCATACCTCTCTAACATCATACTCGCTCTGTTTTTATGTATAAACGATTTTTTTTTTATATTACCGTATATGTTTTCGAATATAAACACTTCCACTATTATTATATTTAATTATAATATACTTAAAATGTATTTAATTTTACTCAAATTATTCATTTATTTTTTTAGAGATAATTACACCAATATTTCATGAGGTTTGCACTTATTATACTTATTTTTTTTAATTATTTAAATTACGTAAACTCTCCTAAGGTTCGAAACTCCGTTACATTTCACTCCATTAGACATTACGTTTAGTAGCGTCGTGAGGTTTGAAATTTCATCGCACTTACCCTATCTTTAGAGGGATATAATGTAATTTCAAAAACTACGATAGAGTATGTGTAACAAGTACCAAACTCATGGGATGTGAGTATAAATATCCCTTCATTTTACTTTAAAGTAGATAGAGATTGATTTAATGAAGAGTAATTTAAAAAAATTAATTATTTAAATTATTTTTTATTGCTCAAGAAAATTATATATATTCTCTATTTCATAATATAAGCGCTTAAGATAATGTTTATATTTTACATTATAAGTACCTACATAAAATACAATATGTATTTTTTATTTTTTTTGAAAATTTATCCTTATTTATTAAAGTAATTTACTATTAGTATAGTTGTTCTAAGATAGTAGATTTATAATTATTTAGGGGAGAAATTAGAATAAAATAATTATTTTTTAAAAATTAATCAAATAACAATTTTTCTTAAATTTGGTCAAAAACGACTAAATGCTTATATTATATTATCTCTAGACTCAAATATAATAATAATAAAAAAAACTTCTATTGTTTTATGGTCTAAAATATAAGTAAATTTTAATTACTTGTCTCTTATTTGCTATTATTCCTAATATATCATTGATTTAAATCTATTACTATTATCTTGCAATAAATATCATAGGTGTTATTTTAGTAATTAAAGTTTATTTGTTATATGAAAATAAAAAATAAATAAATACAACTAATTATTTTTTTAATATGCATAAATTAGTAAATTTTTGCTTATATATATAAATTTTTAAGGTAGTAAAACGGAGGGAGAGAAAGACAACTGACTTTTTTGAAGGGATAAAATATAGTGGACGTGGACATGTAATAATGTAATTATTCGTATATAGGAGTATTTTGGTGGTTCAATATAATACAATTGTGTCAACCAGCAAAATTCTCTCATATTTTACTGGGTAGACAACTTGAACCACGGCCTAATACTCTGGAAAGAATTTGGGATGATATTGCAATGAGTTTTATTATGGGACTTCCTCCGGTGAATGATACACAATTGTTATGGTGGTCATGGATCGGTTGTTGAAATATGCTGATTTGATTCCTTTGAAGACTCATTTTACTAGTTCTATTATATTGTAGCAGAGCAATTTATACGTCATGTGGTAAAGTTACATGGTATTCAATTCCGAAATCTATTGTTTCAAATCGTGAACTTTCACCAGCAATTTTTTGCAACATTTATTCAAATTTCACGGGACCACCTTAGCCATGAGCACAACGTTAACGTATCATCCGCAAACAAATGGTCAATTAGAAGCTCTTAATCGCTGCATTGAGATGTATCTTAGCTGCTTTGGTTTTTATCTTCCCCGTGGTTGGTTAAATTACAATTTTTACCGTGGGCAGAGTTTTCGTATAATACTGCTTATCAGACTTATGCAGCCATGACTCCATTTCAGATTGTTTATGGGAGCTTACCACCTGCTTTGATTCGGAACTCTACAATTTCGGTTGTTCCAAAAGTTGACAGCGTGATGCAATTCTAACAGCTTTCAAGAATAACCTTGCTGGTGCTCAGAATCGAATGAAACAAATTGCAAATCGAAAATGAGTTGATATTGAGTTTTCTGTGGGTGACTTGGTGTATGTCAAGCTACAACCCTATTGGCAAATAACATTGTGTGCACATCATCATCAGATTTTGGGACTTTAATGTGGAACGTATTGGTAAAGTGGCTTATCGTTTGTTATTATCTTTCATTGCTCGAATTCATTATATTTTTTTTGTTTTTATTTTTAAGAAGTGTGTTAGTGAACCATCTGGGCAAATATTTTCCCTTTCCTCTAATTTTTGATCGAAGAGGAGTTTCCTACTGTGCAGTTTGTCAAAATTTTGGACTCACGTCGCATATTGCAACAGGGTCGTTGGGCTGATCAAATTTTAGTTCAATGGTCTAATATATCTAAGGCTAACAACACTTAAGTATTTGTTTCGTTCATAAAAGCACAGTTTCCTTCATTTGACCTTGAGGACAAGGCCGGTAGCACTTATTGGGTATTTGTTTCGTTCTTATTACTCTTATTTTCATCAAAATTATTTTTAAAGTTTCTATATTACTCTTATTTTTTATTGTTTTATTGGTTTAATAGTAAACATTAATTAATATCCAATTAAATATAAGGACAAAATAGATAAAAATGTATCTAATATTATCTTAAAACATAAGTGAACAAATAAAGAAAAAAATATATCCAAACAGATAAAAAACGGAGGAAATATTTTTGTACCCCAGTTAAAAAACATACCACATTGTCCACACACATCTTGATCTCTTTTAGAAATGGGTCATACATTTTTTACTTTTTCTCATAAATTTTACTAATTGAGTCATAAAATTATTAATTAAGAATCGAGTACCACGCGATTGCTTATAAAAAGAAGATTTAATTATATTTTTGGTTTCTTATATTTTTAACTTTTGTGAATTTAGTCTTTTAAGTTTCAATTTTACGAATTGGATTCTCAATATTATCAAAAGTTGCAAATATTACTCTTCCATCCATCTTTGTTAATTATTTAACAGTCAAAGCGGTCAAATCATTTAAAAAAATCGTTTAAGTTATTTTTGATAAAAAATAAAAGAAAAATAAAAAAGAAAAAAATAATTCACACATCAGATTGAGGTAAAAACTGAAAAGTGAATAATACATTATATTAAAAAATACTTCAAATAATTTAAGTAATTTAAAAAATGCATTTTCATTTTTAAACTTAAATGATTTTTTTAAATAAGTTGACCGCCATGAATGTTAAATAATTAACAGAGATAGATGAAAGGGTAACATTTGCAACTTTTAGTAATATTAGGGATCTAATTCGCAAAATTGAAACTTGGAGGACTAAATTCGCAAAAATTGAAAACATACGGGATCAAAAATGTAATTAAACCTAAAAAGAATAGTTAAAAACCACCATTAAAATTGTTTTTAGATATTGTTTAGCAATAATTATTAACTTTATAAACATTAAAAAGATTTCATTAAAAAGAAAAAAAATAGTATTTCCTTCGTTCTTATTTATATGTCAACTTCAGGATAAAATACGTTTATTAAAAAATACAATTATTATTTATGTTTTTATCGAAATAATTTTTAAAGTCTCTATATTATCCTTTATTTCTCATTATTTTATTAATTCATTAATAAAATATTAATTAGTCCCTAATCAAACATAAAGATAAAATAAATGAAAATGTAATTAATATTACCTTAAAAATATAAATTAACAGATAAATAAAAATAATTTTTTTCTCTTTAAACAGATAAAGAGATAAAAAGAAAAAAAAAAATTAAAGAGTAGTACTACTACTACACTACCACATGTGAAGTGTGAACAGAGAGATGAGATGTAGTATACGCATTGTATAGGAGTATTGACTTTGAAAACGCATCCACACGTTACATCCAACCAAATTTGTTATTTACAGTGCGTTGAAAATTAAACTGTTACTACTCTATTTCTACTAGTACTATGCTAGCAGGTTGAAAAGTTACATGGCTATTTAACAAGCAATTAATGGAAAACATGTGTGTTTTGATAAAATTAAAATCAAAATTGTAGTCATAGTAGGTTTGGATTGGTGTTTGAAAATTGAATTTAGATTAAAAGTAATTTCAAATTAAACGCAAATATAATCTATTGAATTTATAAGTTAGAAGAAGTTAAATCTATAGAATTTATAAGTTTAAAAAAGTTGTTTTTAAGTTTAAAAAAGTTATTTTTATGTTTGATACATTTAATTGTGAAAAATAGCTCTAGACATAAATTCAATGTCCAACCAAATACATATTAAATCCAAACTCAAATTAATTATGAATGAATGTGAGTTTAAAATGTCATGTTCATAGTATATCAATAAGATAATTCCAACAAGGTACATTTAATTTACATTTTAATTTACTGTTGCAACACATTTTTTTAAACCACAACTATAATATACTATATAATCTAATGTTATTTTTGAAGTTAGAATAATTTTGTGTTATAAGTTAAGTGTCATAAATCTCAGAACTTCACTATTATAATCACCATGATAGTAGTTATTGTAAGTTTTATTAAGATGTATTATAGATAATACTTAGGCTCTTTTCTATTTCCTCTTTATGGGCTTTCTGTTTGTTGTTTAGGCCCATCTTTTTATTGGACTGTTTTGTATATATTCTCCTTTACTGTTCAATAATATTCATTAAGCTTTCATTCCTAAAAGTTCCTTTATGGTATAAGCTAGCCCTAGAGGGCATAGCTTACTTTGATACCTTTGCTCCCGTTGTAAAATTAACCACTGTTTGCATGTTATTATTTGTTGCTGCTGTTAAAAATTGGGAATAGCATCAATTAGATATAAATAATGTCTTTCTTCATGGAAATCTTAATGAAAATGTTTACATGCATATACCTGAAGGTCTTACCGTTTCTAATACTGGCTTAGTTTGCAAACTAAATAAATCCTTATATGGTCTTAAGCAAGCTAGTAGGATGTGGTATGCCAAACTTTCTTCCTTTTTAATATCTCTTGGTTACATTCAGTCTCAGCATGATCACTCGCTTTTTACAAAAACAACAACTGCTTCCATTACTGTTATCTTGGTTTATGTTGATGACTTAATTATTTCTGGTAATGACAGTGCTAAAATTACTTCTGTTAAAAATTTGTTAGACTCTACTTTCAAAATCAAAAACTTGGGAGAACTTAAATACTTTTTGGGTCTTGAGATTGCTAGGTCTCACCTTGGCATCTCAATTTCCCAACGCAAATATGCATTGGATTTAATTGATTCTGCGGGCTTACTTGCAGCTAAACCTGCACCAACCCCAATGGTTAAAGGAGTTCTTAAAGAAGCCTTGACAGATTCCATGTATGATGATGTTTCTGGTTATCGTCGCATCATTGGCAGATTGTTATATCTCACAACAACCCGCCCTGACATCCAGTATGCGGTTCAACAACTCAGCCAATACCTCCACAAGCCTCGCCAGAAGCATTTCCAAGCTGTCATTCGCATCCTCCGGTACCTAAAGAATGATCCTGGACAAGGTGTTTTTTATCCATCAAAATCAGAATTACTTCTTACAGCTTATAATGATTCTGATTGGGTTTCCTGCAAAGAAACACAGCGCTCTGTCATCGGGTTCTGTGTTTTCATGGGGAGTTCTCTTGTTTCATGGAAATGTAAGAAGCAAAAGACTGTCTCTCGCTCCTCCTCCGAGGCCGAATATCGTGCCCTTGCAACGACAACTTGCGAAATCCAATGGTTAACTAATCTGTTGAAGGACCTAAGTGTTCACCTGTCTGCTCCTGCAAAATTGTTTTGTGATAATCATTATGCTCTTCATATAGCTAAAAATGTCGTCTTTCTTGAAAGGACAAAACACTTGGAAATTGACTATCACGTTGTTAGATGTTTTTACCAAGGTTCTTGAACCTGCCCCTTTCAGCATTAACCTCTCCAAAATAGGAGTCCACAACATTTACTCCTCAGTTTGCGGGGGTATTAAGATGTATTATAGATAATACTTAGACTCTTTTCTATTTCCCCTTTATAGGCTTTCTGTTTGTTGTTTAGGCCCATCTTTTCATTGGACTGTTTTGTATATATTCTCCTTTACTGTTCAATAATATTCATTAAGCTTTCATTCCTAAAAGTTCCTTTAAGTTTACCGACTTTTTACCTCTTGTCCCCACCACTCCAACAATCCTTCATTAGTTGGTTTTTACCCTTCATACTTTTGTGAACGTCTATCATGCCTAACTTCTTCGGTGCTCATAAACTCGTAATTACCATTACTATCTCGTAATTACCATTACTACCATTAAAATCATCTTTCACTGTCCCTCATTGTCATAAAAAGGGATAATTATATGTATCTTTTTATATTAGCAGGCTATTATTCGAAATTTACACGAGATTTAACTTAACATCTTACCATCAAATTACATCTGTTTTTTTTTCTTTTCTTTCTGGTATTTTCATTTCTCGAGGAATTGAACACGTACGATCGATCCATGACCATTTTGCTAATTACTATCCTAGTGTTTGTTATTTGCGTTATTACATCTTCCATCTTACTAAATTCTTAACGCCGTTGTGAGTACTACTAACCTAGCTCGATAAAACATTTGATTCTCAATTATTACTCCATCCCATAGCACATTGAAAGTAAGTATCATGACATCACAAATATATTCTCACTGATGGTTTGGGCCTATTTTGACAATAAATAATTAATTAAAACGGGTAATTCTTTTTTAGATTCCTCTTGCTATCATTTCATTCTTTAAATATTTTGTGAAATAAATGAGCCAAGCAACGTTTATCATTAATAAAAATGAAGAAACACATAGCATGGTTGGTACAAATAAGTCATGCATTTATTAAAAGATAATTAATAGAATAAATTCAAGGATAACATGACATCGGTCTAGCTATGGCGCGCACATCGTACCACTAGTGAAAAGCATCGGCCACACTATCGACAACATTTAAGCTGCTCCTTCTATTTTTATTTATAAGCATTTAAAAAAAAATTTTTTTTATGACATATTTTAAGGAGTAGATTATTATAATTATTTTTATAATATTTTAATAATCTTAACAAATGTCAGAATGATTTGACTTAAATAAGAGTAAAAAATTATAAAGACATTATTATTTTAATTTTTTTAATATGTATAACATTTTACATGTTAATAAATTAAATATAGGATTATTTTATTGAAAAATACAATATTTATTATAATAGAAGATCAAAACCCATTAAATATTTACTCCATCTCATGAAATGTTTCAACTTAAAAAAAAAAAAACATTATTAATTTAGAAACTACTCCTAAGTCCTAATGCATTTGAAGTTAACATTTTTTTTAAATATGATCTGGATAGAGCCTTATAATATGAAATGAAGAGAGTATTTCTTAAAAAAATTGTCATTCTGAAATTTATCAATGATAAATCAATTAGTTTTTTTAACTAATTTCATCCTTAGATAATTATTACATAATTTATTAAAAAATAATATCAACAATACACTATTCCTTCTCTTACGACCATTGATGAATTATATTAATCAAATTGTATATATAATAAAAACATTATTATGATATCTTCCATAAAAAATAAAGATTGAACACAAAATTGTGCATAACAGTATTACTACTAGTAGTGGAGTTTGAACACAAATTTGTAGATCTTAATATTTTAAAAGTAAAAAGAAAAAAAATGGACGAAGGGCTTTTAGTCAAACCATTAAATTGAAAAAAAAAATTGTAACTTATTAATCTTTTTGAACAAGGGCATTAACCCAAATGATCATGTTTTAAGCTTTTAAGACTTGGAAGGACGGCAAGTCCAAAGTTCAAATCTTAAGAAAAGAAAAAAATTTAATTAATCTTTTATTTGTCGTATCTCAATTTATTGTATCTTTATCTCTATATTCAAATCTTTTAAATGGTCGATATCTTGAAAAATAAAAACTATGATATGGCAAATATTATTTAAAAATATGTCAAAAATTTATTTTAAAATATTTTATTTATTGTTAATTGCACTAAATAATTAAATATTTAATAAAATAGCACCAATTAATCTATTGCGAATTGAAAAGTAAGTGTTGAATTTTTGTAGCATGTATTATTATACTCTTTTCGTTTCTATTTATAAGACATCTTTTAGAATATTTTGATGTTCTTTTTTATAAGACGTTTTATAGTTTTTATGGAATATTTATTACTTGTTTTCTTATTTACTCCTATTAAATGCATTGACTATTTGTACTTCTTAATTGTGATTAATTAGTATAATATTTAATGAGGGATAAAATTGATATGTTATATAATTTTTTAAAAAACCAATAAAATTAATTAAACTTAACTACTTTAATTATAAGGGCTTGTTTGAGAATGAGGGTAATAATTTTTGTTGCTTGGTGTTGAGAAGGATCATATCAAAAGTAGGAATTGGGTTTTGACATTGTTTGGGAGTGCAGTGATGGACCTAAACCTAATCATCATCATCATAAGATTCCCATTTTTATTTTCTTTTTTTGCTGAAACAGAGGAAGGGATTTTCCCCCATAGAAATAAAAAATAAAAAAACAGCAGAGCACACGCTTTCTCTCTGCAAATTAAATTTGCTTCCTATATTAATAATGGCTCTGAGCTACGCAAGCTGGCTCTGCAATCAGAATCCCCATTTACTCCTTTCATATTTATCTTGCGCATCTTCACCTCCATTATTTTATTATTATATTATTGCAGTTTTATTTTTATTGCTTCATTCCAAATATTCCAAATATCTAATTTTAATTTTTTTATAAAATATATAAAAACACTGGAAAATATAAGAAAGGAAAGCTTTTATTGAATGGTGTGAAAAGATGTGGGGCCGTAGCGTAGGCAGGTACATGGCTTGTGAATTGAAATGGTCCCTGGCTGCATTAGTACGTGTCGAAATTAAAATTAAATAATTTTTAAAAAATAAATTAAAAAGATAAATTTAATCTTTTAATTTATTGTTATAAAAAATATAAGGTTAGTTAATCCCCTCAAAAGACACATGAGTTAAATTAAAAAAAGAAAAGAAACATTAGCAGATAATCGATGTAGAGCAAAGTCAAACGCTGCGTGACTTGGGTTGATAATACTACTACTTCAGCAAGTCGCAATGGAGAGAGTTGGCCGGGTCCTGCAATTTAATGTTTTGTGAAACTCTTTGGACTTTGGACAGTGAGATTTTTTTATTTGTTTTTTATTTTTTCTATTGAGATTTGAGAGGTGAGACAAGCAATAACTTTACATGGGTCAACGCTCCATCCCCTTCAATAAATTTATATATATACTCCCTCGTTTTTGATTATAAGCAAAAATTACCTAACTCATTTAATTTTTTTGAATCTATCGAAAAGTCAATTGTTTTCCTAAACTACCATCCTTTAAGTTACTCTCTCTCTCCTCTTCAAAACCACTATAATAAATGAGAGAGTAAATTGAGTGGAGGGTATAATAGAAAAATTTTCATTAAATGCAAGTAAATATGATTAGTTTTGCTTATATTTAAAAACATAGTATTGTGAAAAAAATTGCTTATATTTAAAAACGGAGGGAATATACTACTTCCGCTCCTAAATATAAATATAACATTCTTTAAAAAAAAATTGTTGGTCTTATATATAAGACCCATACAAAGTTCAAGAAATAATTATTGATTTTTTTCTTGTCTACCTATGTAATAAATGAATGGATAGTAGGTATAATTAATGCATTTACTAAAATTTTAACTTTAAATAAAGGTAAATTTGGTAGATTGTACTATTTTTTGAAAAAACAAGACATTAAATAAAGTTGTTAATAGTTTTTTTAATCCATGTGAATTAGTTAGAGGATTCTATAAAAAGAACCAGAGATAGAATATATTCTTTTTTGTTACCTTCGTATGTATATAAAGATAAACATCTATACTTACTATTAGGGTTGAAAAAAGTTCAGCTGGCCTAGCAGGGAACTGTGACTTATTAAAAGCGTATTAAAATCTAATAGATCGACCTATTAAATTTTAATATATATATATATATATTATAAATTTTATAAATATAAATAAAATATTATATTTTTTAATATATATATATATATATAAAATAAACTTTATAAATTTAAATACAATAAATTTTTGGATAACTATTTGGTAGATAATAATATATTCAATCTGATGAAGAAAAATATATTTAATTTATGTATTTAAATATTTTTTAAGAAAACAAATTTAAGATGATATACATTAATAATAATCAGATACGTTAACTTATTTAAGGGACAAATATATAAATAAAAAACTATGCTTGCAAAGAAAGATTAAGCTAACTACAAAAGAGAATAAATTCATCATTATTCCATTTAAGCCTTCAAATCTTTTATTCAATGTTCTATTTCAATATAATTTTTTTCATTGTTTTTAAAGTTGTTTTAGGGGTAGTATATGACCTAATATTATTTGGTTGATTAAAAAAACATAAATTTGTGATATTTTTTTGTATATGATATGTAATAGTATTTAATAAATTATTATGAGTGAACGCGATAGATTTTTGTTTGGTTGAATGTGAAATAATTAAATTTAGCTTATTTAGAGACTTGTTAAATAGGTTTATTAACCTATTTAGTGGCTTGTTGGACTATTTAAGATAGAATTATTAGTTTTTTTAGAGGTTTTAGAACAAAATAAACTTATTAATAAGCTTTATAGACATTTAAATAGGTTAAGTTTAACCTGAAAATTGAGTCTATAATAGACTAATAAATCAAACTATTAACTCTAACAGTTATAAAATAAACTTAACCTATTTAACCAATATTTGACCTAATTTCCACCGCTACCTACTATTCAAAAAAGATAAATATTTATATATATGTATAGAAATTATAAAGAGAACGTAGGTAACTCTAACCCCACACATATATAGAACATATGTGGTAATATTAAAACCTTCAATCCTTGTCTCTCATCAATATCTTCCTTCAATTCTTATTATTATAGATTGCACTTTTTATTCAATTGTTCTCTTTAATTAATTCGAGTTCTTGTGATCAATAATTCGCCATATATCTTTGTTTGTTTAATTAGAGAATGATTTTATAATATCCACAAGAACTTATTAGTATCCTATCTGTATTTACTACTACTATCCTCGCGATATCTCGTTGAGCACGATCTCTTCAATTAATAAGAATAAAGGTTTATAATATCCACATACATGAGGCATACCTTCAAAACATGTTTAGAAATTAATAAGAATAAAGGTTTAAACTAACCATGTTTTTACACACTAATAAAAACTCTTTATATATATATATATAACAAACGGGATTATAAAGCATACACAACTTCAAAACTTTATTAGTGTAATCAAAATTCAAAACATGTTGTGATTCTCACAGTTAGGTATGACAATAACAATTGAACCCACCACTTGAGTATTAATAGGATTTTTTTGTCAGATATGATGGGGTTTTATTTTCTCACTTTTAACGGGGTGGGAATAATTAAAGATCTTAACTATATCCTAAATAATCCACAAACCTTAATTATATTTATATATGCACAGACCTATATATGTACATAATAATAATAATAATAATAATAATAATAATAATAATAATAATAATAATAATAATTAGATTTTGTTTCACGTTCTAATTGTTATAATTATGATAATTAATTGTTTATTTTGTCTTTTATTTTATTTTTTCTTATCTTCGATGTTTAATTTGTATAAAATATTTTAATAAATTAGATATTTTTAAAAAATAAAATAAGCATAAATTCTCCAATTAATTTTAACAAAGATAAGGTTGAGTTTAAACTTTTCATTCCATTAATTGTTTCAGCATGGGGCAGAGACGGAGAGGCAAAACTTACCCTTGACCCGCCCCATTGGCATCCTACATTCCTAGCAACTCAAGGCCATATATAGTGTTAATACAGGAGAACTTAGAGTACAAAGCAGGTCCAAATCTGTTAGATTGATTCTTGATCATGTCAATTTTGAATTCTTCATCAGTTTGTGTATGGTATCGTAGTATATATATAATATATGGTTCTATTTTATTTTATTTTTCTTCTTTTTGTCGTATATGCTTTGATTTTCAAACTTCTGCTTTTCCAGTTCTTTTTCGGGGCAGTTGGGCGTTTCATTTATTATTTGCTACATTATTATTATGGGGCTAGCTAGTTTTAATTTTGGTCATTATTAATTTGTTTTTTTTTTTTAATTTGTCCTGATTCTGCCAAAACTGCATGTACATATTTGTTGTAGGGCATGAATATGACGATGCATATGATCCATATCCATATATATTATTGGGGTCTGCTGCATATGTAGCTGTGGCTGTCATGGTCCTCAACGAAAAAGGCAAGTGGCTCCCATATTTGTCATAATTGACTTTAAAAAGCCAAGGAGTATAGAATACAACCCTTCAACAAACAGTATACCCTATTGATTAGGTCAAACCAAGACATTAACTTAAGGCTCTCTTTTGAAAATTGAAATGCCATCAAATTGGGTCCTCTTTCAATGGTTAAGCATCTGTTTGGATTTTGGGTCCTCTTTCAATGGTTAAGCATCTGTTTGGATTTCGGTTGGGGACAAAGTATTTTGAATTTGTGTAACAATGTAACCATGCATATGTTTGTTTTTTTAGTTTAATTTAGTGTGTGTTTAGATTGGCGTCAGATCACGTCAAATCACGTTAAGATAAATAAATCAATTGTTGAGATAAATTTGGCACATAAGCCGAGGCGGATCCAACGAACGCAACAAAAAGAAGCGTTGAAGTGGATCCACGTTAACGTGGATCCACTTCTATCCAAACAGACACTTAGTTAAGAAAACTCAATTTGTCTCTAAACTTGCATTTAAACGTGGTTGTGGTGGACAAGTGGGCAATAGCCTATCTATACGGTCATGTACCAAGTTTTAAAGACTTGGAAGTTGGAGGTCCAAGGTCCAAGGTTCGAACCTTTGTGGTGATGATTTAGTTAGGATATTGGTAGGAGTTAGTTTATGATAAGTGCGTTTTTCAGTGTAAATTTTTTTTTATCGGTCAAACGCACACACCTCACACTACACTATTCCTAAATATATCTCACCAGAAATCGAACCCCTCTCCTCAAGCTCCAAGAGCTTTTTCTTATGTCATTTGAGCTACAAACTCTTGACAGTTTTCAGTGTAAATTAGTATGCAAATTCAGAAAAACAAAAACTAAAATCTAAAATAAGTTTTCGATATTTGCATATTTCATTTTTTAAAAAATAAAATACACATATGATTCTCAATAACTATTTTTTAAAACGGGTGCCAAGTAGACTTTTTTAATTTTTATTTTTTAAAAACAAAAACACTGTTTTAAAAAACTAGGCAAAATCATACTTCTGGTCTCTTAACTCTTTGCACCAATTCATTTTGGTCCCTTAACTTTTTTTGATATGTTTTAGTGCCTAAACTTTTATTTTAGATTCAATTTAATCCCTACCGTTATATCTGTCAAGGACATTAGCGGATCAAAAACCATTTCTAAAGGGACCAAACTGAATCCAAATAAAAGTTAAAGAACTAAAACATATCTAAAAAACATTAACGAACTAAATTGAATTGACGCAAATAGTTAAGGAACCAAACGTGTCATTTTACCAAAAAAAAAACTATTAACAAACAAGCCCTATGTCAGCCATAGCACTTAAAACATGTCGTCATGAACTCACGGTAGATCACTAGTGCAATTGAAGGCTTCAATTCATTCTCTATTGTTTAAGGAAAATATTAAATAATGTTGTCAGTACACTTGATAAAAATATAAAAGTAACAATATTTTATTGAGATTCATAATATTTATTATTTTGAATGTTTTAAAAAATATTTATTAAGTATTATTTTTTATACTAATTTAATTAAAGTAGGGGTGACAATGGGGCGTGGCGGGAGCGAGGAGTACTCTCTCTCTTCAGTTTTTTCTTCATTCTCATTCTTGCTTTTCACAATGGAGATATTTTTCTCTGTATCCCTATTTTTCACTTCCTCACGTGGATTGTGGGAATCCCTGCAGATATTAAAAATATAAAAATTTCTTAAAAATTATAAAATTTTAAAACACAAGTAGTAATAGAATGAACCAATATAAAAGCCAGAATAAATAACGCTAGAGTAGGTATGATGCAATAGCAAGAATGAGTACAGCGAGCAAGAACGACATGCAGGAATGAATAAGCGATGAGCACAACAGTTGATAATGCATGGATAAGAATTATGAGCAGATGTGATAATAGATTAAATTTAATCATATTTTTTTTAATGTATAAATCTCCACAATAATTCTATTAACTTTATGTACATTTATTATATTAAATGAGAGTATTTATATAATTTTATATTTATATATATACTTAGGGTTTTCACTTTACTTTCCATAGAAAAATAAAAATAGTTAAATTTATAAAATTAAAAAAAAATTATAAACACCTTTAATTTTAAATATACATATGTATTTAACTATGATATTTTAATAATTTTAATAGGAAGTGGAGATTCGGGGACTCCGCGGGATGGGGAGTGCAATCTCCATCCCCGTCCCTATACTTATCACGAAAAAATTTCATCCTTGTCCCCGTCTCCACAAAAAAAATTTCCCATTTTTGAGCCCCATTCGAGACGATCCCCAAAAAGATCCCCACATTTGGGGATAAAATGCCAGACCTAATTGAAAGTCTTAAAAAATGTGACACTAGTTAACAATTGTACCATTTGCTTAAAAATACTAATATGTTCTATTTAATAGTTTACATTTTCAAAAAATTAAATTTTTGCATTTACAATACTTATTTGTGAACATTTATGGTCCTTCTTAGCATTTTTCTTTTTTCAAATATGTTTTGAGTCTCTACATTTTTGTGAAGATTCATTTTTGAATAATGCTATATTTTTTTATAAATTTTTTTATTACTTTATAAAGTAAGTATTAATTGAAAATAAATTTACTTTATATCTTAAAATTATTAAAAATATTAATTCATTTCTTACATAATATATTGGAGGACTTGATGTATTAGAAACTTATAAAAAGATTTAGAATTATTCTTTATTTTTAGTCTTTTATATTTAATAAAAAATTTTCACTTTTTAATCCTGTAACTCCCTAGTTGCAACTATTATAATTCTTATAGTTACATGAAAATTCATTTTTAATTGCTCATCATATTTAAAACACATCCATTTATAATATATTTTTTTTATGAAATTAAAGTTGAGGAGCTAAAATTAAATAGTTGCAGTTAGATATCAAAAATAGACATTTTCAAATATGAGAAATTAAGTGCATATAATTTCGAACATGAACGACAAATTTTATTTTATTTTTTGAAAATTCAAGAACTAAAAAACACTTAACCCTATTTTTAATAACTTAATTTCCTAACAAATAGTCCTAGTTCTAGAATCACTAAGCTGCCTAGTTACATCCGCAAAACAGAGGTCAATCTTGTTTCTTCTTGTAAAAATAATCTGAGTATTATATCATCGTGTAAGCTTAAGTAGATTTTTGAAGCCTGTCTTCTCTCCGGAACCTATAAAATAATTGAGACTTTATAGCACAAGGACTTGAGTCAATTTGATTAAGACCAAATGATAGTTATTGATTATAAATTTGATTACAACATATTTTTTTTTTTTAAAAAAATTAAACACTTGTATTTATCATTGGTTGAGAAAATTTCCATTTGACCTTTTAACATCCATATTAAAATAGCAGCCTAAACAGGTCAGCCCACAGCAAAATAAACACAACTAAAAACATTTTTCATAATAAAATCATATATATTTTTTTAAAAACTCACTTTTTTTTAAAGGGGCCAACCCGCTATTTGCCTAGCTAAAAAAATGGGTTGGCCAGAAAAATGATGCTATATAGTTAAGTTGGGCCCAAATAGGCTGAACTTGCACGTTTTAGTGTTTTTTTGTTGAACGTAAACTATGGAGGAAGAATTTACTGTGATGAAAATTAGAGCCAAATGGATAAATTCATTTTTAAAGAAATATTTTTCACAAACATTCGAACTAAAAACTTCTTTGTAAAGTATTTATGTACACATTCTCTAACCATACGGAACTACCCCTACATCGAATACTCTCTCTTAATAAAATTGTTTGGATTATTAAAAAAGTTTTTTTAAAAAAACAAAATATATTATTAGATTAGATATAAATTAAATTATTCGATATCAGATATATTAGATAGTATATTTGATAGAGTAGATTAGATATATTAGATAGATATACTCGATACTGCATTATATAGCAGATTAGAATTATTTTTTAATATGCTTTTTTATATGGTTTTTCTAAACTGTGTCAAATTAAAAAATTAAAGGTAAAAAGTTATTGTTAAAAAATAAAAAGTTAAATGTAATTATTATATTTGATATATAACTAGTGTTGTGTTTTTTTTTCATCTTTAATTTTTTAACCTGTGTAATATTATACAAATTAAAAAAACTCTTTCTATATAAGGATTGCTTTTTGGATGAATAAACATTAGATAGATAGCTGATTACTAAAAATAAGCTCACATTGGATAATTATAAAGGCCCAAAATATTAAAGCCCAACCAATACTGTAGTAAAAATAAAAAACAGGCTTTTTCAGACCCAGAAAAAAAAATTAACAAGGCAGAACTACACCGAGAGAAAGAAAAGAATACGAGTGTTGTTGAGAGAGTGCTTGAGAGGTATTATGGCGACTTTGGATTCCAACGTGACTATGGTGCCGGCCGCCGGCGAGCCTTCCAGCAGCGCCGGTCCTTCTTCTTCTACCAAGAAGCCCAAACGCTTCGAGATCAAAAAGTGGAATGCTGTTGCTCTCTGGGCTTGGGGTGCGTCTCTTTCTTTCTCTCTACTCTTAACCCTTTCTCAAACCCTAATTTCATCTACTTTCCTTGTATTTCTTCTCCGATTCTCTCTCTCTCTATGATATCCTTATACTGTTCCTTTGCAATTACAGACATCGTTGTAGATAATTGCGCTATCTGCCGGAACCATATCATGGATCTATGTAAGACTGTTATTTTATCTATTTACTTTTTTTTTGGTGAATCGTCGTTGTTGTTATACAAAAGCCTAATTTCCTTTCATTTTGTTCACTGCTTTAGGTATTGAATGCCAGGCTAACCAGGCTAGCGCCACTAGCGAGGAATGCACCGTGGCTTGGGGTAAACTCCGAAACCGATTGTTCCTTTTCAGCCTTTTTTTTTGCCAGTAGGTTATTTATGTGAAATTACGTTATAGAATTTTTTTTTCCTGCAAATTACTGTTTTTTTGCGTATTCATGCATCGCAAAGGTGTTCATATAAGCTTCAGGATTACGGTATTTGAGTCTAGATGATTCTCTGAAACCAATGAGCTTAAGGAAAAGACTTGTGTTGATCCACCCTGTCTGGAACCCTCTATGGTGTTGTTTGTGCTACATGTGCTGTGTTCTGTTTGTTACTCTTCAGTGAGAAAAAAAAGTGATATTATCCCTTAGGCTGTGATGTTAGCTTTCGAGAGTTTGTCTCTGTGTTTCTATGTTTTTCTCTCATCTAGTTAGGATACTTTGCTCCTCCTCCTTTATTTTGTTGCACCTCTATTATCCGTTCAACCCTTCAACTGATGCAAAGCACTTTATGATCACTTTCAATTTTATGCTAGCCCATTCACTACAAAACCTATTGCTAGTTTCTTTTTGTTGAAAGGCAGTCGATCATGATTTTATTTGTGCTTTAAAACAAATCTTTGTAGAGGCATAGGCATAGTTCTACATTTTGTTAATCTTTATTGTACTTTTTAGGTCTGCAAAAATTTTTGATATATTTATATCCAATTAATGGAGTCAAATCCCTAATTTTGTTCCTTAAACATATTATATGAACCATCATGGTTTCTTCATGAGGTAAAATCAATGAGACACGGGTACTTTAAAATTGGTGTTATGATGTATCTTCTGATGCTAGAACCTATAATGATTTCCCTGCATGTTCTTCGTGTGTATCCCTTTCTAGTGGCGGGAGGGAAATGGGGGACTAAGTGTAACTAGTAATTACTGTTAATTGTAATCAAAAGACTCATCATACCTATTTCCACACACATGTTTAGTGTCAATCTTACCCTCCTCGAAATCGCTACTCAGAACAGATATTTATCCTCAACACGAGCTATCGTGACGGCAACCTTCACAGTTGCTCATTGTGAAGTTACAGCATAGAGAAGGCAGTAGCTTGAGACTTGATAGGAGGAGAAAAGCAGAGCAGACATTAAGGGCACGATGAAGTTGTGAGATTAGCAGAGGATGCTTTTGACTTGGGTTTTGATGTTAAAATCACATCTTTATTATTTTTCTTATATATAAATATAAATATAAATATAAATATAAATATAAATATAAATATATACACTTTATTCAATATTTACTGTTATCCCCATTTAATGACATTTTATAAATTGTCATATTTACATATCGTAATGGATGCACTTATCTGTACTCTGGCAGGAGGCGATTCGTTAGTTAGGATTATAAAAAACGGTTCACGCTTCATAAGTCATTTTCTCTAATCATGCGTGCTAGTTGTTAATTATTACTTTTTTGGCTTAGCATGAGCAGAAATACTCAAACTGTTGTGTGCTCTGGCTGTGATGCAGGGGTTTGTAACCATGCTTTTCACTTTCATTGCATAAGCCGATGGCTCAAGACCCGTCAAGTATGTCCTTTAGGTATGTTATATGGACTGAAATCCCTTCATCTCTGTCTTTTTTAATTGTATCCATTGCATTAATATGTATTCTTCTCATTGGCATGGTGTAGATAACAGCGAGTGGGAGTTTCAGAAGTACGGTCACTAGAACTTCAATGCAGCTGAGCCACTGCCTACTTGGACATTTGGACTGTCTATCATTTGTATTTAACAAACATTCATAGCTCTATCATATTTCCTTTTGCTTGTCTCCTGGAGATTTATCATCTTTCAAAAAAGCTATTCAGAAGTGAGTTTGTCACTCGATATTACGCCTCTACCTCAACATTTTATCATATTATTTTAACATACAAATGTTGGAAATTATTTTAACATATTACCCGCAGCGGTGGAAATTTATAAATATATAGATTAGTATGGTTTTCTCAAGCTCACTTGATAATGATATAATTAAGTGAATAACAATGTTATTTTAAATAGAATTTATTAATGAATTCATAATTGGCATAAAATTGTATTATGGCTTTTTTTAATTGTAAAACTATATTATATTTTTTTTTTTAAAGTATAAAACTATATTATGTTTTATGTTATTCATAAAACTATATCATGATTTTTTTTTTCAACTATAAAACTATATTATGAATCTTTTCAAACAGAATTTAGAAATAAAATTCATTATATTTGTAACATATCCAGCATAATTACTTTGGCTTTATATTTCTTTCACATATTTTTGAAATATTTAGCGAGATGATATTTATTACAACTTACAAGAGATTATAACATACTCCCTCTATTCTTCATTTTTAACCGAATCATCGGAACTAAAGAATTAAAGTTAACTTGTTAAATTTGTCTAAAATAATAAGATTTTTCTAGCTATACCCTTAAATAAATGTGTTAATAAATGTTTTAATTCAATTAATAAATTTTTTCTTTCTTATTTCATTATCATAGAAATGGAAATTATTTATAATAAGTTATTTAGTGACTTATATTTTAAATTAACAATTTTTTTAAAATATGACTTTTATATTTAGCACTAGGGGAGTACTTACAATCTGTGCACTTAAATAAATACTGAATTGAGTCAAGAGAAAAAATTCTGAATGTTTTTCACGTGATGTTGTGCCTCAAATTCCCAATTGGAGTGAAATTTTCCTGTGATTGACCACTAGTTTAACAAGTAAAACAATAATTGATTTAGGAACAAATTTGAGCAGATTTTGATTGATTTGATGAGTAACTTGACAAATTTGATCATTAATTTAGTGATTTATACATTATAGAGAGTAAATTTAGGGGGAAAGAATTTAACTTAAAAGGGAGAGAAAATAATCCTCTTAAAGAAAAGTCCTATGTGACACCATCACACCATTAATTAAGTGCAATATCAATTTGACTCCAATACTATCAAACTTTGAAGCACCTAAGAAAGCACCCAAACTTAATATCACAATCCTAATTGCAAATATCCAATATTTTTTTTGGGTGAAATATGCAATGATAAGAGTACGGTTAAATTTATTTGAATGGAGAAATACTTTAAAATCTTGGTTGCACTCAATTTAGTGGTAGCAAGGGTGTTAGCATAATAATGGTGTTCCCAAATTATTTATTGTGAGTCTTACTAATAATAAAGGTGTTAGTGTAATAATAGAGGTATATTATCGCTCTAACAAAAAGAGTTGAGTTTGAGTCCTGAAAAAAACACTAATAGGAAACAAATTTGTCTATGCCTGAAGGTTCTTCTACTTTGATAGTAATAAGGATGCCAGGTAATAACAACTTGTGAAATTCACACAAGTTAGGAGTAAACTTTGACTGCAATTGCCAGAGGCTAAAGCCTAAAATTGAATGTGTTTTTAACTTTTTATCAGTCTGCTTTAATTTGGTCAAGTAGTCCAAATTTTAAGCTTGATTTTCTGGTTATCATTAAATGTATTCAGTTGAAAGATGAACTATGATAAGGAAAATGGCCTCCATTTCCGAAAGGAAATCACTTCTGAAACACAAAGGTCAACCCTATTCTATGTCTACATACTATTATTGTTTATTTCCCCTGCACGTTCTCTACCTGCCTCTCTTTCCACCCTTAGTTTTCTTTTGCAGCCTTGCGCTTCTTCTAACACTTTTATGTCTTAGTTATTATTTCATCAATTAAATTTGTTCACGTCCTTTAAATGAATCTAATTGTTGAAAAGGAAACTTGACATACAACTATGATACATAAGATTTTGGAATTGAAATCCCCCGTAGTATCTCATTTTAAGTCACTTAAATTAAAAAAATACACATAATTAAAAAGTGATATTTATTTCACTGTTAAGATTTTTTTTTTCTTTTAATGACATGTCAAATACTTATTTTTGAGAGATAAAATGAGACACGATTACGAATATAATTCAGTTAATTTAACTGCCTCATTGGCCCACCCTAAGATTCTACATTATGGGTTCCCTTTTTCTCAATTCTTTATTCATTATTCATAATCATAATTTTTGGGCCATAAATCCCTCAAGAAAAGCCCTCTCAACCTCTGACCAAACAGAACAAAACACTCTCAGATGGAGAAGCATTCTCTGAATTCATCTATTGGAAAAAAATCACTCTCTTCCAGTGCCAATGAAAAAAACCAATGTTCTCCTGAGGAAAGTGGCTGGACTTCTTACTTTGAAGATTTCTTCTCTAATGGCATGGAACACAGTTACTGTTCTTCTAGTTTTGGTGGTTCCTCTTTGGTCTCTGATGCTGCTTCTTGTGCTGCTTGGAAATTCTCACATCATCACAATCACTTTGCTTCTTGCTCTTCTGTTAAGGTTAGAGACTCATCAAATGTCTCTAAGAAACTTTGTTTCAAGAAAACAAGAGCCAAAGAGATTTCAGAAGAAGATGACCCCTTGGAGGACACTGCTAGCTCACCTCTCAATAGCCCCAAGGTACACCTTAATTAATATATATAATGTAACGTTAGAAATTACAGATGCCGTTCACACTGTAATCACGGCCAAATGTGGTTGGATACAGCCATTGCAAACTACAATTATGGTCCTATACAGTTTTAGTGATTGTAAAAACTGTAATATTGTAGAGTGGATCACAAATTAAAACGATGGACGTAATTATGTAATATATGATTTGATTATTCTTCTTTGCTCCAGTGATCACTTTTGTGCATTTCCCTCTTTTTACTTTACAAAATCTTTGTTATCTGCAGGTAGGAGACTTGAATCCAACAGGAATGATTTCAAGGAAGATTGATGATCAATTAGATGATTCTACTTCTAGGGTAATTAATTAGTAATTACTAATTAACCATGTTTTATGATGTTTCTCATCTAAATTGAAGAAATAATTTTGGTTAACCTAGTTCCATATGGTTTTATGATGATGATTATGCAGGATAATGGATTCAAATCAGAGCACTATCAAAAGTTGCAAACAGATGAGTGTGACATAAATTTCAATGGGAAGAATGTTGAGTGCACAGACTTGAAGAAAAGGGGGCTCTGCTTAGTTCCTTTGTCCATGTTGGTTAATTATTATGGATGACTCATACTTTTGTCTATAGACCCCCTTTCTCTCTCTATAACACCCTCTCAAAAACTGCATATGCTCGTCTTCAACCGTTCGATTAACAATCCAAAGGCAAATATTTCGATTAACAATCCAAAGGCAAATATTCGGTCAACTATAAATTACTTTTTAATTGTTATTTGAACGGTTGAGGACGAGGGATCACATGTAGAACTCCTGAAAAAAGATGGAGAGAATGTGTGTCCCCTCTTCATCCTTCCTTGTCTCTTTTTCTTTGTGTTTTTCTATGTAATGTAGCTTGATTGCTCAGGTAATGTTGCTGTATACATAGCATGATCAATGACTGATAAGATAATCTGTAAAATACACCAATCATTGTTAACATGCTCATAACTTAAGTCTAGAATTTATGTTCTTTTGATTTTATGTAAATTAAGAAACATTAGATGGTGTTTTTTGCATTCTCCAATGAAAATATAGAAAGGAGATAAGTTGATTAGATAATGATGGGAAAACATGTGGATGACCTTACTATGAATTTGGAACTGATAAAGTAAATGCTGATTTCAAGGAATTAATGCAAAAGTGAGGGGAGGATCACTTTTGTTGCTGTTTTTGGTAATGGGTGTAGGGGAAAAAGGCTAAAGAATATTGTTCATTGCTGTGCAAGTGAAACCAGGTGGGTCAAAATGTTTAAGTAGTTAATTGAATCTTTATATAATTAATAATTAGCTTAATTGTATTTTTATTCCTATAGTTTGTTTATTTTGTAACTTTAGTTCTAGTTGTTTTAATTAAGTGATTGTGGTTCTAATAAAATTTAAAATGCAAAAATTAGTCTAATTTTTATCAAATTTAAATGATATGTTACTGTCCGTCAGTAACCTTATTTGATCACCAATAAAAAATTCATTGCAATTCTTATTACAATGTTCACAAACGTCAATAACGAATCATTAATTTAGCTGAAAATTTGACTTCACGATCTAATTTTTACCTTTTAAATTTTAAATAGTCTCAAAATTACTCAATCAAAACTATGAGATCAAAATTACACGATTGACAAATTATAAAAGACCATAAATGTAATTAAACATTAATAATTATTTTTTTTTTCATTTATATCACTGGTATACTTTTTTTTTTTGTACTTTTTATTTCTCTCTTTGTTCTGGATCGTATATCTTGTTTTCTCTCTCTATATCTACGCCTAAAAGAATGATGCCGAAAAATGTATCATTACTTATATTTTTATTGCGGAAAGACTTCTCTATGGTTGAGTCTATGTAAATTGTATAATTAGAAATATATTACATTTTAGTTGGTTAGCATTAAAATTTATTTTAAATTAAATTTTGTTTAGTCTCTAATGCTAATATTAAGAAAAGTTAGTATAATTAATCTTAATTAATAATTTTAATAATAATTTTTATTTAATTTTTTAATATTATTTAATATTATTCAAATAGACCAAAATATTAGTATTTTACAAAGTGAAAAACTAATTTAAATTTTTTAAGATTTCATTGATTGCCCTTATAATTTCGGACTTGATGAGTTCATCCAAATATTTTTCATATAATATACACACATGTATCTATGAATATAAATTCGACACAATATAATATTTATAAAAAAAATATTGTAAATACAAAAAAAGAAAACATTTGTGTACCATATTTTATATATTACTTGTCTCATTCCATTGAATTAACATTAGTCTTTTAAAGAGACTCTCGTGTCATTTCTTAATTGACAAGGTAATGGCAAACAATCAATATAAATATTTATTCCGTAAATATGATAATAATTTATATATAATTAATACTTTATTGTTTAGTAGTATGATACCTTACTCAAGCAGAGAAGAAAATCACAACACAGAACCAAGAATAAGCTAAGGATATACATTCAGGCATTTAGGCTTCCTTGTACTCTCAAAAGTGTTGAATTGATAGAATAAAGTATATGAAAGTTATTATTTTAAAGGAAAAAATAAAGAATTAATTAGGTTGATAGAATTAAAAATTAGTTTTCTCTCCTGCCTCCTGCTGGCCATTCTTTCAGGTAATTAAAGAATATTCAGAAACGGCTGCAACAAAGACCCCTCCATGTGCTCAACCATTTAAAACTGGAGGTTGTAGCTCAGACTTCTTTAATTTAAATAAACATCTACTTAAATTTCCACCATTATAATCTCCTCTTTAAATTAATTGCTCTCTGCATTATTATTTATTATTTATTATTCTTAAAAAAAAATGTAATATTCACTCTGTTTTTGAGTAAAAGCTTTCAAGTACCAAAGTTAAACAGGTTAAGAAATTATTCAAAGATGGAAACTTTCCATATGGATGAAGACAATCATTTGATTGATGTTCGAGTTTAGTGTTCATAAAGACATAAACAATGCATGCATTTCGTTTCTTTTTAATTGTCATAATCTTAAAAAAAAATTATTTCGTTTTATTTTTTATTTTAGAAGTTTAAGAAAGTATTTATTGTTAATTTTCTTTTTATATCCTTATTCATTTATTATTCTACACATTTATCATCTATTGGATAATTAATAATTTCAAAGTCCAATAAAAATATAAAAGATAATTACTTGATATTTTACAAAAACAATAACATTAATTATATTTTTTAATCTGTGCGATTTTTAAAATTATGATAAATAAAAAGAAACGGAAAGAATAATTTTTTTGATTCAAACTGTTATGAAAGCACTTTTGTTAACTAGTTAACTTATACAAATTTAAAGATGGCAACTCATCCCAACTTTTTATGGGATGTTGCCTCAGGCTAAACATGAATTGGCCCTCGACTGTCTTCTCGAGTGCAAACGCAGAAGGGAGCGAAGTAGCCCTATGAGCTATGAGGCTCAAGAAGAATTCTAGAGTGGAGCTCTCTCTTCAAAATATGTCTTTTTTAGATTTTTATAAAAGTAAAAATAAAAAAACATACAAACTGAAACCCATAGATACATTATGTGGTCTTTGTAATGGTAAAACATAATACAATTTGAAGAAATTTTTTTACAGTTATTATATGTGTATATAGTACGATCATAAACACGCACGTTTTCTTTGTTAATTAAAACTCTGGATTATTCTAGTTATAAAAAAAAAATAAATAAATAAATAAATAAAAAAAAATCTATGGATTTTTACCTCAGGCTGGCTGCAATGACCATACCTTTGCTTTTCGTTGATAACTACTATACATACACACATATATGGAAATAAAATAATTGATAAGTAATACTTTGATAGGTACATATAACTTATTAATAAGCTTCAAATTCCATAAATAGTACTTTTTTGTGTTGTGCCCACTATGAACAGGTTTCCATTCCGTCAACATCGAGTTATGGTTCAAAGCTTTCAAATAAATCAATAAATACGCATGCATGTGCTAATTCAATACTAATATTATTGCTCAAGCTCAACATTAAAGTATTTTTTATAAATAAAATAGGCTCACATAAATTCAAATTAACAAATTGTTATTTAAAATTTTACTTTTTAACTATCAGACTAATCTGTTTGGTAGTATATATTTAAGTTGTTACTAAAAAATTAATTCAATAGATATTGATATATATATATATATATGCTTTGTATCTAAGCTTTGGCTGTCTCACTCAATCAAAAAGCAATAATAGAAGTTGGAGAAACTGTTGACAACGATCTCTGTATATATAATTGCATGCAAGATCAAAGTTTTGCGCATGATTCAAGTTGGATTAGACACATAATGGATAGAGGAAATGGGAAAATTAAAACAAAATGCATTTATGTCTAGCATATATAAGGGAATTCTCCTTGCTTATATAATCTTATCAATTGAATTTGGATATAACTCATTCTCAAAAGCTTGCGTGTAAAATGTAGATTGTCACGTCCTTATAAACTTAATAATGACCTTATTATTAGCCGATATGGGACTTTCAACGCACCCCCTCACGCCACTACACAATTTGAGTTTGAACTTAACTCACTCCCAAAAGGTAGTTTGTAGGAGGAGGATTGATGTCCCTCACACTATACTACTCTTAAATCTACTTCTAATTCTATCACATTGGAAATCGAACCCCTCACCTTGAGGTCAAAGAGCTTCTCCTTATGAGTTTAAGCGGCTCTTGTTCAATTCAAATCATTCAAGATATTTTTAGAAATAGAGAAATAAAAGATATATATGCAAATAATTTGCGTCCAATAGGATTTGAACCTATACCAAAGGTTTAGAAGACCTCTGTCCTATCCATTAGACAATGGACGCTTTTCTTTTTTTTCTTTAATTTGAACTAAAGTTTAGTTAAAAGTTAAAGAAAAAAAAGAATTCTAAAAAAGAATTCTATAGATATAGAATATAGAATAAATCATATCATATACATATAAAAAAAAAATAGATTCATTCAATAATAGAAAAAGATAGATTCGAATAGAATAAATAGAGAGATAGGATATAAGCGGGTAGCGGGAGTCGAACCCGCATCGTTAGCTTGGAAGGCTAGGGGTTATAGTCGACGTTGATTCATCATTTTTTAACATCTCTAATTCAAAACCAAACGTGAAACTTTTGTTTCATTCGGCTCCTTTACGGAAGAAATTAAGAGATGGAAGACATGAACAAAAAAAATTTACCCATAACATCTATGCCAGCCTTTGAATACAGTTAAAATACCTTGCTTTTTCGATGATCCCTATAGAAGAGGAGTATTATAACAATCTGTTTTTTTTTTTCTAGTTACTTCGTTCTCTATTTCTATTTGAGAGAATCTTTAGGAAAAGAATCAAATTTCCGTCGAGCTAAAAAAAATATGTCGATATCTCTAGTAAACTAAACAAAATCATTTAATAGCTATTTTGCTTCAATCTCTCCTATACAAAACAAATCAAAAAATGGAAGATTTAGTTACGATTAGAAATAAACTTTCTATATCTTTCTCCATGGATCCTTTACTCATACTCAAAAAATTGGGATTCTTGATCCAATTCCAAAAACTTATGTTTCATAATTTTAGAATTCAATTTGTCAATTTAGAATTGATTCTTTTTGTATACAAATTACGATAATGTATATTATTCCTCGAATCGTTTGTTGAGAGGTATAAAGGATTAAACCCCTTTAAGTAAGAAATAAAGTTTTTGATCGGAATATGAATCAAACGAGGGATCCCTTAACTATTAAGGGGTCCATAGAACGAATCGCACTTTTACCACTAAACTATATCCGCTATAATGCAATTATTGTATATAAATGGACCTTTTGTCGACCAAGGGAATCAGTCGTAATTAAGAAATAGGAGCATAATATTATGATAATTAGAGTGTTGACATGTTTCGTAAAGGGGCCTCCTAATGTAATGAAATTAAGAAAAGGGACAAATTTGATTTTTGGATTTTGTTTTTGCTAAAGGTGTTTTTTGACAGATACGTCTCGACAAAACTACTTAATTCATAACATATATAAAAGTGCACTTGAGTTATAAGATATCGGCATTGCCACACCACTTATATTATGGTATTAAGAGCAAGGTTAGTCATGTGTCACCTGTAAATGATTAGTCCTACAAATTTCACACATCATATGTCCAGACCTAGTGTGAGGGGGTATGTTAAGATGAAGTCTCATATCGACTAGAAAAATGACCACCATAAAGTATATAAATGGTGTGACAATCCTCTTTCTATAAACTAACATTTGAAAGTGAATTAGTCCTAAACCCAAATTGTAAGATAAAAAACATCGTATTCATTTGATTTGAATTGTCTATATTTTGATGGAACGGCTGAAATTTAATAAAATATTAAAAGATTTAAAATTTTTACTCATTTAATTTTCCCTGTATGATGTTGACTCAAATTAGATGAATGCAATAAATATAATGTGTTTTTTTATATATATTCACGTGACAATGTTGGATTAGACAAATAATGGAAAGAGAAAAATAAAACGCATTTGTGTAATACATGTATAAGGGATCCCGATTAACAACCGTCGTCTGATTAGCTTGAGTTAATTGATCTAGATCAAACAATTGAGATTTAATAAATATAATTATTAATGAAATTTATAAAAAAAAGAAAATTTTTTATTATTAAATCTAAATTGTCTAATCTTAATCACTAAAATCAAATGACTATAGTACAAAGACTAGTTCTAGCTTTAAGAAATCCAAATCCATATATACGCCTCTTCTTTTAGTTTAGATAAACTTAATTATATACCACTAGTTATGATGAAAAGACAATTATTTAATCAGAACCACTTGTAAAAATTGGTTTACATCAAAGATTAGGTGATCAATCAAATAGTTAACAACGTCCATTAATGATGTGATTTATATATATTGTGGTCTGGACTTACGCGGATCAATGTTCTAGCTAGCTCAAGCCAAAACATGACAATAATTAGAGGATTCATCTTCACCCACAACTAAAAAAAAATTGATTTAACAACTGAATAAAAAATTTGATTGCTATTATTATGTTATAGTTTAATTGCTATACTAATTTACTATGCTGTTAAAGAAAACAGTGAAGTTATTCTTTTTGCCACCATGAGGTGGGCACAAAAACAAACCAAACTGCTAGACAAGGCCCAAGTTTAGCTAGCATAAACCAGGTCCAGGCCACTAAGGCCTTTTTGAAGCTTAATTAATTAAACAAATTAGACTTTAAAATTTTCAAAATATTTTCTAAGCTTAATAGACCAAATTATTTAAATAACAATAATAATAATAATAATTTATCTGAAATCAGCCTATAAAACAACCATGCCACTACCACCATTCTTATTGTTATCTTCTTCCTTCTTTAAGATCGCCGTACTATTTTATCAACTCACAATATTACATAGATTTCTTTATTATATCTTTTATATTATTTTTTATTTTGGTTCTATAATTTAACTAATATAAATAGGGCCATTGTAAGCTCTAAAAATCAAACTTGAAGAATAGTGGCGGATGCTTACCCGGAGTCCGGAGTGCAATTTAATTAAAAATTTAAAATTAAAAAATATTTTTAAAAAGAGTTTATGATAAATTTTAGTATATATTTAGTGTTATAATAGACAAAAATTATAAAATTAAGAAGTTAAATATAAAAATTTAAGTTCAGGGGTTGAAAATTATAAATGTAAGGGATACAAAATATAAATTTTTATTATATTACTCGTAATTTTTTCAAGTTGAGGGGGATGAAATTGCACACCCTTAACTCAATATAGTCAGCCACTATTGAAAAATGTATTATTTGCTCATTTTGAATGTCTCTCTTTAGAGAATTTAAACCCTTGTTATTTTAAGCCAATAATAATAATAATAATAATAATAATAACAATAATAATAATAATAGTTATAATAATAATAAAAACATTTTAAATGATGTTTTTTCAATTAATAAAATGATTAATTTCAATACTATTTCTAAAATACGCAAATAATTAATGGATTCACTAACATAAAAAATGAATAAATTATCCATAATAAATTGACGGTAAAAGAGAATTTTTATATTTTCTTAGTAATCAATACACTTAAAAAAATTATATTTTTTATAATTATGACTAGAAAAAACTTTTTGTTTATAATAAATAGAAAAAAAATCATATAATTATATATATATATATATATACTATAAATTTTTCAATATTATATTTTGTTATTGTATATTTATTGTGTTTGCAATTTAATCTCATTAACTCCTTCAAGTTATTTAAAAGTAATCTTTTAAAAATAATTTTAAAAACTTCATTAAACTATGTACAATGTAAGCAACTTAACAAGTGGGCTTAGTCCATATTTTATTAATATTTTGGCAGGTCCTACAAATACACATCACTCTATCAATTTAAACACTCTTACACTACAATGCAAAATTCTTATTAAGCAACTCAAATGAGTCCCACGAGTATCCTACAGTGTAAGATTCTTACATTAAAATTCTGTTTGTTTGGCCCCACTTTTCCTTTCAGCAACTCTTAGTCTTGGTTGCTTATTTAAGCAACTTACATAAACATTTCAAGCCACGTCAGCAAGCTTCAATAAGAAGTTGTTTGTTGAGTTGCTTAGCACAAGTAATGACTCTAATGAATCATATTGTACAATCATATACAATAAGTTTTTGAACAGCTTTAATTTTTAGACTTAAAAAAAGCCTATAGCAAGGGAGATTTAGACTTAGACTCATGTCTCCAATTTTAAAAACAGATATTACCACACAATTGATTTTTAATAATATTTAAAAAATATTATTAAATTATTTAAAAGAATGTTGTATAAAGACAATGTCTCTAAAATATTTTAGTAACTAAAAATTATCACTAAATTATTAAAAATGTTGCATTTTTTATTTTGCAATATTTTCTGCATATGTTATATAAAAATGATATTATTAAAAATTAATTATATTGTAGTGAGGTGGAATCCAAATAATACAATGGGGTTGGCAGGGACAAACAATGTTATTCCATTTCTTTATTAGTAATATATTGATTGATGCAAACATTCCCTAAAATTGTATATCAAAATGGCCGGCAACTAACAACTTCTATAAACTGAATAACTTTGTAAGGAAAATAATGAGAGAACAATAATATATAAAATAATCAATTCACACGTATCTTTATTTTTGGACGGTGAAAGGGGTCTAAGCTCCTAATTTGACTATTTCTTCAGTGTATGTGTATGTACCACGTATCTTTAAAATGTCGAATACAATGTTGCCTCACTGCCCTAATTAGATTAATTATTAAATCATGTATAATGAAATTGTTTAGATTGTGTGTTTGTACTAAGCAACCGTTCTTAGCAAGAAACTTTTTATTGCAGTTTACTGATATAGTTTGGGTTGCTTAGTTGAGTTGCTTAAATAAGCAACCAAGACTAAGGGTTGTTTGAAGGAGAAGTGGGACAAAAACACATAATTATAGTGTAAAAACCTTGTATTGTGGGGTACGTGCGGGACCCATTTGAGTTGCTTAATAAGAATCTTTCACTATAGTGTAAGAGTTGCTTAAATTAAAAGAGTGATGTGTACATGCGGAACCTACCAAAATATTATAAAATATTTGCTAAGTAACTCAACTAGCAACTTTGCATTGTACATGGTCTTACTATCTCCGGCCCAAAATATAAGCACATAGCTCATTTTTATTTTAGTCCATATTATAAGTTTCTACACATAAATTTAGAGGAATTTATTATGTTCTTTTAACTATTTAATATTTTCAAAGTTAGACCACCAATAAGAGACGGTAAAATTTAAAATTTGTAAGATTAAAACTGACAAAAATAATTAATGCTTCTATAATCAATAATTTAACTTTTTTCTATCAACCAAACACACATCCCCTCACATTACACTACTTTAAATCTAACTCCTAAATCTCTTCATTGGGATTGAATCCCTCCCCTCAAACTTCAAAAGCTTCTCCATGCCATTTAAACTATAAGTTCTTAGCTATTTAACTATTTTTCTTAAACGGTGTAAAACATGATTAGAAATTTATATTTTAAATCGAAAGTAGTAGTATATTTCTAACTTTGTTTGATGATAGAAGACAAAGTGGGGAAGGTTCTATGAATTAACCGTACATGTGAATGTGTCTCAACTGCCTAGCCATGTGCAACATGTTAAGTGCCAAATTAAATGTATTAATGTAATATACTCGGATCTTCCGTTACAATTTATCTTTCCACATAAGATACATTACTTATATTAAAAGATGTACTCATTATTAAGATATTTTTTTAACTCTTTATAATATTATTTATTTTTTTTAATTTTATTAATTAAATAATAAAGCATTAATTATTTTTTAATTAAAAATAACAGTAGAGTTGTAAAAGAGAAATTAATGCTTTATTAAAAAAAATTTTAATATATACAATATTACACAAGAATCCTAGAGTACAAACAAAGATAACTAGTATATACAGATTAAAACAAAAGTCAATTAGTTTTTTTCTTTTCTAATAATAATTTTCTTTTTTGATATGCTTAACCATTGTATAGGTTAAAAAAATCCTATTAAAAATATAAGTAGATAAATAAATAAAAACACAATTTTTCTCTATAAAAAAAAAAAGAAACAGATGGAATACTTAAAAAATGTAATATAATACTCCCTCAGTTATATTTTACATGTTATGTTTAAAATATTTTTTTGTTTAATTTCAACATATTTAATTTAACATTTTAGCATATCAATAAAGTATTAATTACTTACAATAATGTTCTCCTCCATCCCATAATATAAGTCCCAATTACCAAAAGTTTTATTTCATAATATAGTAACCTCTTACATATAAAATTAGAAGAATTTATTATATTTTTTAACTTTCAAAATCATCCAACTAATAGAAAATAATTGAGTTTAAATTTAATTTGTGTAACATCTCAATAGTCTAATTAATACTTCTAATTCTAATAATTTAATCACTTTTCTTAAACTGTATAAAAAATTAGTTAGAATTTATATTATGGGACGGAAAGAATATAATGTCATACTTAACTACTATTAATAAGGATTCATGTTTTCATAAAACTAAATTTTGTAGTTGTAATAATTATTACACCTAATTATTTTCTTGAAAAATGTAGATAACTTTAGACTATTAATAAAATGAAATGGAAAAAGTATAATACAGGCACAGTTTGTAATGAAGTTATCATAAAGAGTATATAGGAATAACGAATCATCTTGTATTTAAATTAGATATTGTTTTATATATTCCTTTCATTGTTATTTAACTATTCACTTGCAAAATTATGTATATTAAATAAATATAATGATTATTTTTTATTTTATTAATTTTTTTGTTAAATTCTCTATATTATCTTTTATCTCTTTTCTTTTTATTATATCAATAATAAAACATTAATTACTTTCTAATTAAACATAAAAATAAAATTTATAAAGTGCAATTAATACTTCTTTAAAAATATAAATAATCAGTTAAATAAAAGAAAAATTCACTCTCTAAATAAACATAAAACCCGTGAGAGTACTAAATAACATGTATTAAGATAGTGCACAAGGGTACCCCTACTAGAAATAGACAGCTATGGGATGATCTAAGCTTTTAAAGGAAAGTAATGTTTGATTCTTCTATTAAATTTTTTTATTAATTCTTCTACTTATTTAATTTTGATAAATGTTATTTATTTTAGAAGTAAATGTTAAGTGAGAGATAAATAATATTTATCAAAATTAAGTGAATAGAATGATTAATAAGAAAATTTAGTAAAAGAATTAAGTATTTTATTTTAAAGTAAGATTCTAAGTAGATTAAGTGTAAATTTTTCTATATTTAGTTTTAGACTTATTACTTTTATATAATTGATAAAGTGAAATTAAATATGACACTCTAAATAAATTGGTCAAGTTCTGCTACTGGATAACGTAATTTATTAATCTTAAGATATACTCTCTATTTCTTTTTAAATGCCATGTTTAATTTTTTTTTTGTTTTTATTTATTTGTTATTTTTAAGTTTTAAAATTATATTAATTATTTCTTTGTCAATTATATGCTTATACTTTATCTCAAATTTACTAAATTGTTGTCATATTTTCTATAAAGATGAACGAGAATATCAAATTAACTTAAAAAATTATAATAATAAAATTATTAATAATTTAATAAAAATAAAATAAATTTAAACCAAAATAGTAAAAAAAAACACTTATAAAGAAGCGGAAGAATATTGATCTTAAAAGTATAAGCTCAACATTAATTTTTTTACCCCTCTTCTATACGTCCCTTCAAGTCATGCCAAGATAACTAGATAATCATGAAATGATACATTAACAATTTGTTTGGAAAATAAAGAAAAAGTGTGAAGAAAGAAAATAGAGAGAAGAGAAAATAAAGAGAAAGATAAGAGAAAATGAATATGTTTGATTTGAGAGAAAAATAGAAAAAAAAAATTAAAAAAAATAATTTTATTTTTTCTATTATTTGGTTGGATAGAAAGACGAGAAGAAAGAAATAATAAATAGCAAAATAGCTAAAGTGTCCATTATAATAAAAATTACGGTTTTTCTTTCTTATGCAACTTTGCACAGATTAAGAATACTAAACTTAGAAATTTGCTGTACAAACCCATAACATTTATGGTACAGACTCATTAATTTCTACATTTTCTCATATGGAGTTTCCACTTTAAACCTCTTAACCTAACTTTGCAAGGGTTAAAAAAAATCCTAAAAATTAATAATTTAAATAACATTTTGAATAAAAAATAAATACTACTATGCAAAACAATATTTTAAAAAAAATAAATAATACTTATTAATTTCTATATTAAACATATTTTTATTTAATATTTTTAATTACTCGTAAAATAATATTATTTTAATTTTAATTTTAAAATAAAACTATGTTAAGAAAAATACAACGTGGCAATTTGAAGATTGCAATTTATCTGCAAGCAATATTTATGTTCCATCCAAAAACAAAACAAAGAAAAAAAACTATATGGTAAGAGAAAGGATCTTTGATAATAGGAGGCAAACCACATTAATCCCAATAGTTGGTTTAGCGGTGTAAAGTCCTGCTATGTTTATAGGACGGACAATCCACAGCGAGAGAACTCGTGTTAAAATCTCACATATATCAAATTCTCAAGGGCTAGTACCAGCGCGCAGCACAAACGAGATTAGTCTCATTCTATAAGTAGAGAAACTCGTGATTATAAAATTACATCAGAACAAGATAACTCAGAAATTATATAGCATTCAATGGATAAAAATTTGCTTTCCAATCAACCCTCAAATTATTACTGCACCTTCCATGCCTACGATAAAAAATTGTGGTATAGTTCGAGTCATTTTCTTTGCTCCTATGAATAGAAAAGTTTTCATGTGGATCCCATTCAATTTTAATCTTTCTACTCATTTTTCTCTGCACAACCAAACAGGTAAAAGTTCGATTTTTCACCCCTTTTCTCTTTTTTCACTTTCTTTTTTCTCAAAATTACCTTAATCAAATAAAGTGTAAGCGTTTTCACAAAAGGAGAATAAGTAATGTGAGACTTTGTATGTCATCATACAATAGCAATATGCAATTGTAACGTTTTTATTATTATTATTATTTGTAAAATTGTATAGTTGTACTTACCTATATGATTATATTTTATGAAAAAAGTATTTATTTCTCTCTTAAACTTTTAAAAGACGAAAAGTTTTTTGGTCGTGTATGTAAAAAGAGGAAAGGTGATCTTGCAAATCTGATACAGTGATTTCTACGATTTGAAAATAATTAATTTTTAGTTGTCATTTTTTATTTATAGGCAAATACATACTTACACATATATTATAAACTAAATTTCCGAAGTTTTACTCTCAAGGTTCAAATCTTAGATCTCAAATCTTTCGAGCTTTAAGACTTGATACATGACCAAGTGAACTAAAGCTCACTCTGAATTTTTTGTTGTCATTAAAAATATATTTTTTATGCATTCCTAAAAAAAGAGAAAAGATTTTTAGTTTGACTGTAAATAACGTAGCAAACTTTTCAATTTGTACCATATATTCACCCAACAGAAGCCATATCCTTTAATGCCATAAATCATATAAGGTTTAAATATGTTTTTTATCCATCCAAAATATGAATCATTTAGTTTTGGTCCTTACTTTTTATTTCTTTTGAAATTGGTCCTAAATTATGAAAAAATGTGTGTTTTTAGTCCCTAACACCAATTAATTAATTTCAACCCAAACATACCTTACATTAATGGATCAACTAATTAATTATTAAATTTATTAATATCATGAATGCTTACATTAAAAATAAAACCATTCTTCTTCTCTCTCTTCTCTCACCATGGTCACCCATCACCTCCACCAACTCTGGTCAAGCTTCCACCACTCTCACTGCTGTCGCCGCCGCCGTTTGTCCTCTCACTATCACTGTCAACCAACCTTCATCTTCTTCCTTTCCTCCATTCCCCCATAACCAGCACCACCAGCCACCCACAACTAGAACCAACACCCAAAATCAACACCACTATTAATGCCGACGAAAACCTTAGAATCTTGAGGCTCAACATCGACGAAAGATTCAAGCCTCGACTGATCCAGTGCGAGAATCAATGAAACGCTCCGAATCGGAATCGTAATCGAAGATTTGAGACGGAAGAGTTGTGTGGTGGCAAAAGCGATGGTCGGTGGGGCGGTATAACGACGATGTCGAAGGCGACCTCTAACAGTGTCACACAGTCAAACGTTGCTTCCAGATCTAAGATTTTGCTTCTTCTTTTTCCAGATTTGTGATTTGGACAGAATGGTCTCTGATTTGCAAATGGCAGGATGATGAACGGCGAAGCGAGGTTGAGTGGTGCGATGTTTGTGCGGTGCGGCGGAGGTAAGATTCTGTGTAGAGTGTGTGCTAGTAGCTGGGTTTGTGGTCAATATGTTTTGGTCCTTTTTTCCGATTAGAGTTTGTTGTTGTTTGTGAGTGGTGGGTGTTGATGGCGGATGATGATGGTGGTGAGAGAAAGAAGGAGATGAGCAAGAAATTTTTTTATTAATATAAATATTTTTTTTAGATTATTTAATTCAATAATTATTAATTAATTTATTAACTTAAGGTATGTTTGGTTTCAAATCTATTAAATGACGTTATGGACTAAAAACACACATTTTTTTCATAATTTAAGACCAATTTCAAAAAAAATAAAAAGTATGGACCAAAACCAAATGACTCATATTTTATGGGAACCAAAAACATATTTAAGTCATCGTATAATAATATAAACATTTTACGAGAAACACATCATTCACCAAGAAAAAAAAAACAAACCAGCTAACACTTTAATCAATCAAAAATAAAAATAAAATACGTCTATTAGTATAACCAAGTACCTAAGTAGAAAAACATTAGTCTTGACTCCTAAACAAACTCAAAGCTTAATGTTTGAAACACATCTAGAATTAACCTGCCTAGAAAGAATATTAAAAGAAATGTCACACGAACTATAAGCCGTGGCTTTCAATTTGATAATCTTGAAAATCCTTGTTTGTCCAGGTAATTCAGCTGTCGAGGTCAAATTCAAAGTCCCAACAGGCATGACTTCTGTCCAAAATTTTGGATTTTGAATCAATTTTCCTGAACAAATTTTGACCCAATTGGAACTTCGGCTGCAACAGAATCATGAAAATTCACATAGCCAATTGAGCTTTTATACTTGAAGCTCCCAAAATTAGGGTTCCCTATAGAAATTATCATTCCTATAGTCAAATTTGAACCAAAATCCGATGAAATGGGAATTTGAAAGTGTTCAAGACCAATAGGATAGACATTGATATTTGGATCTTTGAGTTTGAAGATTGTTAGAAAAAGGGTAACAATTATGGCGGTAACGATGATCAAGAAGAGTATTGATACTCCCAAGCAGATTCTAAACCCTCTAGAAACCATGGTTTGTGGTTGAGTTGTAAGGGGCTAAGGATTTTTCTTTTTTTGAAGATTTAGGGAAATCAAGTAATTAAAATGTGACTGTGGATGAAAATCATGTAATAATGAGGCTTTATATAAGCAAGCGTTAGTCAAAAGATCATTTGTGATCTTGTGAGTAAATGAATATTGATAATTTAATTTTAGGATAATGAATATATAAGTTCGATAATGAATAGTATTGAATAATGATAATGAATATTATCCCAAGAAAATTAGCATTCTGACTCTTAATTTGAGAACTTATCACACGAACAGATAAAGCTATAAAAGTTCAAATTTATGACTTACCAGTCAACTTATGTAATCCTTGATTTTTTATTTTTTTTTTGACAAGATATGTAATCCTTATATATATATATATATGTGTGTGTGTGCGCGGCAAGTGGTTACTTGAAAAAATAACTTGAAAAAATGATTCTTAATTACAAGTTTTGTGTATATAGGTTAAAAACATTTAAATAAAAAATATATTTATTTGAAAGGAAAATATTTAATTTATATTCTTATTTTTTTTACTATAATAAATTAATGCTTCAAATAGAAATTAAATTTTGTTACCAAAAAATAGAAATTAAATTTTAATGATTCTAATTACAATTTTGGTGAGGTAATAAGATAGAATAAATTTATCTTGTAGGTTTATCATATCTTGACTTTTATTTTAATTTTAAAATGTTATGATAAGGTGATGTTAGATTATAAAAAATCACAATAAGATAAAGAATATATACTAAATTTAAATTTTATGTCCTACATTTTAAACCGACAAAACTTAAGAGATGAAAAGAAATAAGATAACAGATTTAGAGAGAGAAAATTTTAGAAAATAAAAAATTAAGAGGAAATGTATACTGCTTGTTTGGTGGATAGGATATGATAAGAAAGTTGGATAAGAGCAGGATACAATAAGAACTCTTATTATATCTAATGTCGGATTCCTACTAAATAACAGAGAGAATAGGATTGCAGTATCACAATTATATTTTAGTTAAATTATATTGTAGTAAATGTTTTTTTAGTATATTATATTAAATATTATATTAATTATAAATAAATAGTAAATCTAAATAACAACTATATTTAATTTTTATTTTAAATTTTATATTAAAATTAAAAAATAATATCATATATAATAGATTTTTTTAACTTGTGCAATAGTTGCAAAAGATAAGAATCCTAAAATAAAAGAAAATGTAAGTAATAAATGCATGTTAAACATGAAACTCAATTAATTTGTGTGTTTTCCTATGAAAAGTTTCTCCTTTTAAGATACTTAACCTGTGCAATATTGCACAGGTCAGAAAAATCGTATATAATATACCCATAAAAGAATTAAGTCAAACTCTCTTGAATTCTGCCGATAATATTATTTTTAAAAATAAATTATATAAAATTAATATAGTACTAATAAATTATATTATGACACAAAAAATTCTATTTTAATTCTCTTCAAAATTTTGCTCGTTTTGGCTTGAACTCGTTTAGCTCCCTAACTCACCCGAGTCGAGTCCAGTTATATATTTCATACCTCAAAAACAAATCTAATCAAGTCGACTCGACCTTTGACCAACTTGTTTAGTTGGCTCTACATTATAGTAACAATAAATTCACTCTAAATTAAAGACCAAATTGCTTTCATCCCCTTAACTTTTTTTTTTTTTGTTAAGTTTCGTCCTCGAACAATTAAATGCATCAAATAGGTCGTCTAATCCTTTTCTATCAAACACCGTGACATTTTTTAAAGGGACTTTAGTAATGACAACAATGGAGTGTAATGTAGCACAAATATATACAATAAAAACGGGATGACCGGTGCATATAATTACAATAAAAACTCAAGGCTGTGTACATATGATCATATGCATGGGTTTCTTACTAGTTAATGATAAAATACCGTCCAATATAAAAATATTTAAATGAAAAATTAAATGTTATAAGACTAGCGTTTTGAATCGAGAATTTTGTTTATTTGATTTTCTTTCCCATTGTCTTCTACATCTTCTTGATTCCCTTCATGATCAATGGCGTCTTGTATTTCAGTTTAAATGTACTTTTGATGTATTTCAGCTTGAGTGGATCCACTTTTGCATTTCACTTTGAATGTATTCAATTTCAATAAAAGTTTAGTTTGGTTGATTCCAATTTTTGGTTCCAATCTGTTAAGCTTTGAATACATGAGAAAAAAAATAAAAATCTGAAACTGAATAACACAAATAGAGGAAACTTAAGCCAATAAGGCAATCATATTACTATTTTTAATTCTATTTTTGTAGCTAATCGAAGAGGATTGTTGTCTGTTGTGCAGAGGTGAACACAGATGGTTTTAAAGGTCGATGAACTATAAGGACGAATTGGCAATTTTGTTAACTTCGTTTAACTTATTGTATTACGTAAACTAATGAGGACCACTGGGGTTCCCTACTTTAGGCACCACCCTAAAATAACCCTATTACAGTGGTTTGGCCCAAAAAAAAAGGTATTTCCTTTTATATTTGTATTTTAATTTATTATTAAGAATCAATCTCACACACAAAAAAATCTTACCATAGTTTATTCTTTTTATTTGAAATCCATCATTTTTCTTCTTATTTTTTCACATGTTTCCTTGTTGTAATTTTTAAGGGTTTTTTCCTTATGATTTTCAAGAAAAAATTGAAAAAAATACGGTGTTCACAATATAACATATGATCAATTAATAATTCTGCAACTACCACTCTTTCTCCTAGTTAAAATGCTCTACTCATTCTTTTTTCTTCACGCTATTTTTTTTGACAGGAACAGTGAGGAAAATTGATACTTCACGCATATGGAGACCATCTGAAGGGATTAGCATCACCCCACTTAAAAGCGATACCATAATTTTTGGACAGTAGCATTCAGAATTTTTAAAATAGTAAAAATAAAAAACAAACTACCATTATTTTTCTAGATACTATTATCCAAAAATAGATAGTGTCATTCTAAATACTATTATCCAAAAATAGATAGTGTCATTCTCAAATAGAGTGGTGCCATACAAAAGTCATAGGGAGCCCAATAGCACTGAAGGAACGGGAATTGTATCCACTAGCAACAGGCTCAAAGGCCCAAACATTATGATATTTTTTTTACCATATAAAAAACATTAGTAATATTTGTTCAGCTAATTAGTTATTCATTGAATTTATATTGGTTGATTGTGTTTATTAGTTTTAAAATAACCATATAAAAACCAATTGTAAAAAGAATTATAGAAAAAGAAAGATTCATTCATCTCAAATATTTTCTCTAATTTCTGGTGGACACTGATTCCTCGAATTACCAGAGATTCGTTCCCCTACAAAAATAATATTCTAAAAATTAAAGTGGAGCACATAAAGTTGAAGGACCAGTTGCAAACTCATTTTTCCAATTAGATTTATGAGTATGTGGAATCACACATCATAAAAAAGAATAAAAATTGCAAGGTTAAATGGATACCATGCACCGAGAAAAGGATTCCAATTTGAACAAGGAAATGTATTTTATATCTTTAGTTTAAATTTATTGTTTTAGAATAGTAGTTTATTGGTAAAAAAATCATGTTCCTATCACAAGCCTTTGGAAACATTCAATAGTAACTCTTTTATTTTCAGTCTGGATTCTGGAAGTGAATAACTATGTAAACCAATCACGTGTTGGTTAAATTTGTGAATTAAAATATTCAATACTGAAAAAAAAAAACCCAAGAAGTCCCTTGGGAAACAATGAAGCCAAAGTAAGGTCACTCTGGTTTTAAAATATTTTTCTTTTTTTATTGTCCAATTTTAAAAATATTTGTTGATTATGGCTGGATACACTCTGGACAAATAGAAACTGAAGTTCAATAATTACCAAAAAAAAAAAAAAAAACTGAAGTTCAAATGCTCAATGAAAATGGCAGAAGGTACTCCAAAAGCCAAGATGGGCCTACTCTACTTTGTCAATACTTCTTCCCTTGTAAAATGTCACTTTGGTTATTATTTTTTTTATATCACTTTACAATTACAATTTCAACGATACCTTAATTATATTTTTTAATTTTAATTTAAAGATAATTTTACAAATGAAGACTATTAAATGTGTTTTTTAATCATTGTAACAAAACTTTATACGATATTTATTTTAAAATTAAAGAGAATTAGTAATAGAAGTATCTCTTTCTTTATGTTTTTCCCTCAATGGGCCCTAATATCTCCACCAAATTGCTAATATATCATTAAAAAAAATTAAATGAGAATAGTTAGTCAAAATTATATATTTAATAGGTATTTATCACGGTAATTAAAAGTAATTGTTCAAATTATAGGAACGATACTCTTGATTAGACCTTTAATATTTATCATAGATCAGAATTGCGAAAGCAATTACTCACACAAATTTTTTTATTGTCAAAAGAAAATTAAAATTATATTATTAATTACTAAAACAAATACATTTATTTTTCTTAAATACTAGTACCTTTTTTAGCATAAGTAGGCAAGAAAACATTTTGTGTGATAAATTAAGAATGTCTATAACTCATGTAATCAAAATAAATAAATACTAATAGAGAATATGTGGGGAAATCGAAATATTTTAATATTATTAAATATATTTTCAAAGAAATTATTGGAAAGACAAACCAAGACAAGAAACAAAAGGCATTGTGCGAGAGTTTGTGGGTTGCTTTGCCTTGCCTTGCTTCGCTGTCGTTTCGCCGGCAAACGGCCAAAACACAACAATCGTTACCGTTTCAGTATCTGCTTTGGACATTTCTCTCTCTCTCTCTCTCTCTCTCTCTCTCTCTCTCTCTCACTCTCTGATTTCATCATTCAACATGAACGACCTTCTCACTGTAAGTTGATACCACTAATTCCTTCTTTTGACGCCAAAATTCAATTTTGATCACCGTGTTTGTTGCTGAAATTCCCGTTTTCTAGATTCCAAGCTTCTGCTTTCTCATTCTCAGTGTCAGATTTGATGCTCTGCTGATTATTACTTGGGATTTTGTGTTTTTTAGAAAAAAAAATGAAATTAAGAGAAGCACAAATTTTTGTCTTGAATTCTGGATACGATTCTGAAATCATCGAGTTTTGATATTGTAAACATTGAAACTCAGTTCCTTGCTGAATCGCTATTGGGGGTGAAATTTTTTTCCTAAAGGTGGCGTCTTTTTTTTTTTTTTTGGATAAATAAAAGTGGTGTCTTTGCTATGTTCTTCACTATGCTTAGTCATATTTCCCAGTCACAATCATTCCATTCAAAGAAGGAATACACGGGCAATTGGCATAATTATCGGCTATTTAGATTAACTCGGATTCTGATACTGATTTTGCTGTCTGTGTGTGTGTGTCTCTCTTTTGATTTATAATTTTGTTAGTTTGACTATGATTAAGTTTTACTACTATGTTGCTTTCTTTTAAAATCAACATGTAAGGTTGTTTTTTTTTTCTTGCAGGATTCATTTGTTAGTGAGGCTCAGGCTAATAATGGCCAGCCTTCTAGACAAGGTGATATTGAAATGGGGATACAGGTTTCAAGAAGTAACTCTGATATGGGAATGGAAGCTTTTAATAAGCAGGTGCACAATGTTCATGCTATTTAATTTGTCCGTGGTTTAATCTGTTAATTTGGCCTTAAGCATTTTATGGATTATGATTGTGTGGATTGTTGATATTTGCCTTGTATAAGGGGCGGGGGTAAAGGGAGGTCATAAAAGACCTTAGGCGTGTGATCTCATGATAAGTAATATTTCTGAAGATTTGATCTTTGATCGAGTAAACTGACGTCAAGTGATCTATATAGGCAAGGTCGCATAGTGAGATAAGATTTTTGTTCTTGCTGTTGTTATTGTTGTTGACCATGTGGATATTTGCTAGGTATTATTTAATAATCAAATAAAAACTATTGTTAGTTAAAGGGTAACAGAATTGACGATTTTTGGTGTTTCTGTAATCAACCTTTTCTTTAAGCTGTATGTTCTATAGTTGAGTTGAATATCCCGCGTTTTCTAATATTCTCTATTTCGTTATTAGATCCAAGAGGTTGATAAACAAATCGACAAGCTGGCTGTACTACTTCAAAAGCTGAAGGTATCCGTTATCTTCATTTATTACTCTAATACTCTTTAGCAGCTAGGTCTCATTTATAACTGTTACTAAGTGTACTTTTACAGGAAGCTAATGAGGAATCAAAATCTGTTACTAAAGCATCTGCTATGAAAGGTACGTTAACAATAATTGTCTATTTGTCTGTTATTATTATTAGGGTTTTTTTAACCCGTGCAGCTTTGCATAGGTTAAGAAACGAAAAGTAGAATTATTCGAAAGCAAAGCATTTATTATAGTGCAAGCTCTAAACTCATTGAATGTTTGTTTTTCTCTATAAAATGCTTAATACGAGTTTTTGTTGGTATCGATGCTGACTAAATATATAACCCTTACTAGTTTGTCGGGAAGTTAAAGCCAGACACGTGGCAATTGTCTTGTTGGCAACACTGACAATTTCTGTTTTTCATGTGTGCGTGTGTGAATGTGTGTATAACTTTGCCGTTCTGACATTATGTGAGTCAAAGTTAATGCTCAATATAAGACTAATAGGGGCGTATCATCATTTTCAGCTATCAAGAAGAGGATGGAGAAAGATATTGATGAAGTTGGAAAGATTGCACATGGTGTCAAAACAAAAATAGAAGCTATAAACAGAGATGTACTGAGATACTTGTCGTATATTGCTTTCACAAATATCAGTTTGTTATGGAATTTCAAACAAAAATGAGAATTATTTAATTGGGACTTGTTTTGTCCAGAACCTGGCCAATAGACAAAAGCCTGGCTGCGAAAAGGGAACAGGTATTGACAGAGCAAGGATGAATATGACAAAGTAAGTTGGTTGTAGTACATATATTTATTACTATACTTGACTTGACAAAACAACCTGGAAAGATGAAGTATCTATTTTTCCGTGTAACCCCAGTGCCGCGACTAAAAAGTTCAAGGATCTCATGACAGAGTTTCAGGTATGTTTAGTTTCTAATACATGAGAGAAGAAGCTATCTTTCCAAGATTAAGGCATTAAGCCCATCTTCTCATTAACTCGTTGTGTTTTAGACTCTTAGACAAAGAATCCAAGATGAATATCGTGAGGTTGTGGAGAGAAGAGTCATTACAGGTTTGAACATTTGAGCCCGTTGATAGAGTTAACTGTGTTACACTATGCTAATAGTACTATAGTTTTTTATTTTATTTTTTTATAGGTATTTATTGGAAGTATAAGTTCATAATATTCACATGTTTTTGTCTTTGTGGTTGCTTGATTTGATTGTACAGTCACGGGAACTAGGCCGGATGATGAGGTGAGCTTGGTTCTGGATTTTATGGCTTAAGATGAGATATCTACTATGTATAATTTTTGTTGTAACTCGCCGTTTAATGACTGTGTCAGACAATTGATCACCTGATAGAAACTGGAAACAGTGAGCAAATCTTCCAGAAGGCAATTCTACAAGAAGGCCGGGGACAGGTACTCAGTTTATGATTATTTATCTGAACTTATTTTTTAATTTGGAAATTTAACAATACATTATGCCGTCTTTTCTGTCAATCTGTCTAATTAACTGGTTTTTAACATTTCTGTCTTATGGACAAGAAGATGAGATAGGGACCCCATAATTGATTAAACATTTCATTCATGGTTAGATGCATGTTATTTCTTTTTTTCTGTTTACAGTAAAACATAATAACTTTGTGGTCAAGTGATATGACCTTTTTCACATTTTTGTCCCATGGACAACAAAATGACACATAATTTGTGTAGTAGGAGGAAGAATGAAATCTACGATTCAGTATTAAATGTTCATCCATAATTGTTTTATTTCGGAAATGCGTCTGCAATTAAAAATGATGTCACTATTTATCATTAACTTGTGTGGCGAATCAAAATTTTGTTTGTGTAAAATTTTAATTCAGAAAATCTGTGTTGTTGCAGGTTGTAAACACTGTAGAAGAAATTCAGGAGCGCCACGATGCAGTAAAAGAAATTGAGAAGAAACTTCTTGATTTGCACCAGGTTTACTACCCTAAAGATCTTAGTCTTTAAATATTCAATTTAGTTTATAATAATAAGTCTGTCTAATCCCATTTTATTTTTTCTCAGATTTACCTTGACATGGCAGTCTTAGTTGATGCACAAGGAGAGATTTTAGACAACATCGAAAGCCAGGTTTGTTCTTCTCACGCTTACTCGATTTTCTGTTTGTATGTTTGGATGTAGAATGCAGGGTCTATTTAGTTTCAATACGCGTTAATGAGAGAGACATATTCAGGTGAACAACGCAGTTGATCATGTCCAGAGAGGGACATCTGCGCTTCAAACCGCTAAGAAACTTCAGAGGAACTCTCGAAAATGGATGTGCGTTGCAATCATTATACTGTTGATAGTAGTAGCTATCATAGTTGTTGCTGTTGTCCAACCTTGGAAGAGTAGCTAGGGTGCTTGAGTCTTTGAACCTTTTGTCCCTTGTGTCCGTATATGTGAGTTGAGTTGTTTGCGAAAACATTTGGGACATCTTAGAGTAGGATTCTTAAGCTCTTAATTTGTATGATGCTTGATTTGTGTGGTGGTGGTGTGATTGATTTGTGATTACTTGCTATATAATGGTGTGTCTCTTGATATGATATTCATATTCTTTTTATAGCCTTCTAAAGGTTATTAGGGTTTCTTATCTCATTGTAGTCTTCTCAAGCTGTTTTTGCTGCCATTTGCTAGTTGTAAATCTTGTGTTTATGTTGTTCTAAGAAAGAAAGTACCCTTACCCGTACTCTCCCTTTCTCCGTTCCTGGATTACATTTTTTTAAGTTACAAGTTTTGGCTCAAGGTATGGTCCGGCCAATGCTGCTACTTTTGCCACCGCACATTTCTTAGGGCATCACACGTTTTTTCTTTTCGAAATTGCCCCTTGCTCGGATTTTAAGAATCCAGGCGAACATTCACCAACACTGGTTGCTTAGATTTCTTAGAATTCGATAGTTCACTCAACACTGAATCTATTCTTTTTTAAGAAAAGGTATTGAACTAAGGATTCTCAGAGTTAGAGCTAACAAAATATGTTAACCACCGGTGTGGTGGGAGTGCTCGGATTCTTAGAATTTGTGGTTAAGATCTTTTGTGAGCCGGGGTTATTTTGGGAAAAAATAAAGACGTGTGGTGCCTTGAAAAAGACGTGTGGTGGACAAAGTTAGTGGCCTCCGGCCAACTCATCTTTTGCGAGGTAATTGCTATTTGCAGCACCCATATTTTTAAGCGCACCATCTTTTTTATTTCCTTTTTTTTTTGTCGAATTTTTTATTTCTTTCTGAAAACTGACTTCTAGAAGTATTTTTTTTTATCACTTCCGGAAATTAGATTTTGAAAAATCACTTCCAAAAGTTAATTTTCCGAAGCTAGGTGATGTTTGTAGAAAACGGTTACCAGTCATGTATCACTTACTAATTCTCATTTTTGTCAGCCAGTTAAGGTATTTGCCGCTAGTTTTCCAAAGTATCTCGTCCAAACAGTCTTGTTAGCAGAGCTTAAATATATATTTGGTCCAGATAATATATGCGAATTTTGATTTTGATCTCTAAAAAAGAAATTGTTGGTTTTGTCCTTGTATATTTCGTTTTTACTACATCTCTTCAAATGTTTTTGTCCCGAATTTTTCTATAATTATGTGTTTCCATCTTTTTATTTTTTATTTGGCCCCTGATGTCTTTTTTTTTTTTTTCATCCATGAGTATTATGCAAGGAAAGTTTTAAAAAAATAAAAAAGGAATGAAAATCAACAAAGAAAAAAAAATAGAAAACAAACAACTCGCATATTTTACTAGGATCAAATACATGTTTAAGCTTGTTGGCCAACATAGCCTATTAGCCATTGAAAATATTTGTAGTGAACTTTTGGTGCAAATAAGGTGAGTCTAATTTCGAATGATATATATCCTTGACTTAAAGAAAAAAAAAAAAAAGGAAAAGAAAAAGTTAGTCTTTGGTCTGTTGTTTTTGTCCTATCAATCTACCTACTTTATTCTTCTACCATTAATTGAGGTACAAGCTCAATCATGAGGACTTTAAATATTCTTTCTGCCATCTTCGAATATCACCTCTCCTAGTTTTACCCAAAAAACATATCACCTCTCCCAGGTTACATTTAGGATGCTATATTATTATTATTTTTGTTGTTGTTAGTATTCTACGCGTCATAGGCACTGACGTGCTTGTCAATCTACATTCTATATCTTATTTATTTTCGAAAGAAAATATATCTATTACTGTGCTTAGCTCTTGAAATATTTTACTTGATTATCTAGTAAGACATTTTCAATTATAAAATCAAACTCTTTTTAATAAGCAACCCAACTAGTTAGTGATTCCAAATATGTATGTTCTTTTTTGTTTATGTATATATGTATTAGGATAAGATAAGATCTTATATTTATTTTGCGTAGCAAAGGAAATTGAATGAACATATTATCAGGACAAAGACAACTTCCATTTAGTCTTCTTTGAAAGCCAAACTTCTCATTCCCATGCTGAAAAACGTGAAAGAAGGGTATTAGTTCCTTATCGATTGAGTGGATGCAAATTGAGAACTTAGCATACAGGTGCACTGTAGTCTTTTTTTTTTATTATTATTAAGAGATGCAATGCAACGTAGTCTGAAGAAGCAGGATTTAGTGTAGAGTTCCCTTAACATACAAGTTCAACACCAATAGGTTAGGTTAGTTTGGTGACTGAAAAGCGTAACTTTGAGTTGTGATTTCTCAGTTCAAATCTGTGTGTGCATTTTAGCCTATAAAAACATCCAGGTTTAGTAATTGCTATTTGCCCCTCGTTTCTTAATACATGCACCATTTAATCTTGGACAACTTCTAGAAATTAGATTCTGAAAAATCACTTCCGAAAATTAATTTCCAGAAGCTATGAGAAATCAATTGGGGGAACTAGTTTTCAGATGGTGGGTGGTGTATGAAGATAAAAGGACTTCAAAAAAACAACCCTGTCTAGGTTCATGCTTTTTAAGTTAAAATTAAAGTTGTACAAAAAAAGGTTAAAATTAAACTTCGACATGCACACATGCATTAACAGGTTAAATATTGAAACCCGGCAGTTGATAATTAGTCATATGTAATTATGATAGACTTTGATTCTTGGTATGTGTATGAGAAATAGTGTTAGGTGAGGCAAAATCAGTTTGTGTTCTTAGCACATACATTAAAAAAAAGTCTAACGTCACAAAATAGTGTTTTAAATCAACGATTAGACTTTTCAGGAAGTTTAATATACAAAGTGAAAAGGTAAAAATATATTGATTAATTATTAGAATTAAAGTAATTTAGTAACTTAATTAAAACTATGGATACATGTGTCCTTGATGTCTTGCTTTAAAGGAGCTCAACCCAAACATACTGATAGATTTACTTTTTTTTTAATCTTTGATCTCTTTGTTGCTCTCTAGCTTGGTTCACTCTATATTGAAACATACGTTACACTGGAGCCTCCATTTTCCACCTTGGATGCACAGAACTTGCATACAACCCTGCACTGTTTTACCATAATTGTCATTTTTATGTTGACTTTCAAGCTTACACTCCTATCCTTCTTTGTTTCATCTTAAGTGTGACTCCCACTAAGGCACTTTCTAATGCCTCTGGTTTTTCTAGTCACCTATTTTTATTTGGTTTTTCCTTGCTCCGGTCAATTTAGCTGCTAAAAAACCTTTTCCTACCATAAGAAGTATTACTCCCTTCTTTTTTATGACCTTCTGTTGATTCCAATTATGATCCCTATTACTACTGTAAGTTAAGAAGCTGCGTTGTTGAACAGAGAGTTGAGTTGAAGAAGCTGCATTGTTGAATAGAGATGGCCACGAGAGGTTTAACCCTGCATTCCTGTAGTTTATTCTCAAGTGCTCTAGGGTTTCTTATTCCTAGTATGACCATCTCTCTTTTACTTGTTCAGAAAAGTATTCCTAGAGCCTATTTGTTTGAGCTTTTACTACAAAGAAAAGCTAATTAAGAGAAAATAAGAATTTTCAGCTTCTACTAGTTGTGCATTAGGATTTAAAATCGTGGTGACTAGAAGTGAAAACTTGGCAAACCAAACGTGCTATTATAAATTATGCAGGAAGTACTACTGCAGCCATCATGAAGTTCAAAAAATTCACTTCATGTTTGACTATTTTGGGGGGTCATTTCAAGGTGCTTAATGATTAAAAGTTACTCTGAATACAAAGTGATCTGATTCAAACACGCCTCAATGTTTATTTTGTTTAAGAAAGAATAAAAAAAATCACACCGACAACAACCAACATTTGTTTTTCTCTGTCAAATTTTGGAATCAATCTTTAGTATTCCTGAACCCACTAATAAAATGTTTAAGAGTAGGTACCACCATATAACAACTTCAAAAATCATGATGAAGTTATGCTAGTTATGAGAAATCATGGGTTGCATGTTTGAATGGATGCAGTACTGTGGAAATAAATTGTTAAGAGTATCATTTTGTGTGTGTTCAAATTGTTTAGGTCAGATTATGCAGTATTGTGTCATTTGCAAAAACAACCACTTTAGACTACTAATCATTTAGTCTTCTCAATATGGCATTCTGTAATGAACAGGTGACAAATGCAACTGACCACGTGAGATTAGGAAATGATGCTCTCCAAACTGCAAAGAGTTTGCAAAAGAAGTCAAGGAAATGCATGATGATTTCCATCATATTGCTCCTGGTCATCGCTGCCATTATCGTACTATCAGTTTTGAAACCATGGAAGAAGTGACCAGAAAAAAGGAAAATGATTTACATACAAAGACGAAACCTCAATATTTCACATATTGTTTTTTTCATCTGCATGAAAACTAAGTTGTTATAGTGGTGTGACATTGATTTTAGAATTTTCCTTGTGTCAAACTAGTTTTCAGTGAATGTTTGCACAACTAATGTAAAGATGTCCATTATTTTTTTCCTCTCTGAATCATGAAAGGGATATTGCACTTTTGCTACTCTTAATAAGATATAATGCAGTTTTGCTACTCATCATGTCTATTCCCCACCCCCACCACACACACAACACACAAAAAGTAAAAGTCACTTGTGTATGAGTAGTTAGGTGGTTACATACATATAGATTATTGGCTAAATAGGTTAGGTTTGATAGTTGATTAATCAAAGTAGTGTGTGTGGAACTGTGGAAGTGTATATATGATTACAGAGAACTAAAATCATGGGTTACGCATTCAAATGTTGTGTACGGATACAACTTGAGGTAAGCTAGAATTCTATTAAATAAACACAAAAGTTGAGAATGATCAGAAGAAACGTGTAAAGAGTAGAAAGATGCTAAAAGTTCATAGATATGGTGGCAGAACAACTTACAAGTTGGAGGAAGAAATCTTTATGAGCATGGTTTGCTTATGATCAAAGGCGGAGTTTCTTCAGGCCATAGAAGACCTCATACCAGCCAAAAGTACTTTGTGTGCAGCAAATAATAGGTAATTGTTATTTGCACCACCTCGCCAAGGGTAAAGAGAGGCCAACAAAAAGACCAGAAGAAATTATTAAAAGGGTTATGTTGATAAATAATATTTTTGAAATATAATCTTTGACCAATCACAATAGCGTTGTGCAATCCATGTAGTCAACTTCACCTAATGGGATAAGGCTTGTGTTGTTGTTTGTTTGCACACACACCCCTTTTTGTACATACAAGACCCAATTATTGGATAAGCTTTTAAAGTGATAAAAAAACTACTTCCAAAATTACTTTCTGGAAGGTCAGGTTGTGTTGGGTAAAATCAGAAAGCACAAAAAACAATGCTGAAAATAATATGGGGTACATGTCCTGTGTTAAGCAACCATTGCCCTAAACTTATCTGCTCTTTTATGTGGATGTAGGGGCGTAGGCTCTCTTACCCCCCCCCCCCCACACACACACACATTCTCAATTGAGGTCCTCGTACATATTATCTTATAATATGACTTCTTCCTAAATTAGATTTATCTGATAATTTCTCAGCACACAGTTCATATCCTTTAGATTTCCCACCATCACATTTATTTGACCTCCACAGCTTATCAAACTAAATGAATAGTACTATTTCGATGTCAGCAGAATTAGTATCAAATTCTCAATACCAGAAAGCCATGTCAAGCACACTATACCTTTTGCTTGTTATTAGTCAGGAGGATAAACTTTAAGAAGGCAAGCAACTTCTTACAAAATTATAAATCATATGTCAACATTATCAACCAATATTTTAATTTACTTCCCAGCTAAACCTATTGTAAAAAGCATAAAGATCAAGAATATCTGTAATAACAAACAAGGGGATTGAACACCAGCAATCCAGCATAACAAGGGAAAATTCAGATATCTAACAACGTGTTTGAATTCACAATTGGCTAGCTCAAACTCCTATTTGCTAAAAAGAAACGTGATCTAGCCATAAGGAATTGATATTTGGTAGTTTTCAGCCAAAATCAAGTTTGTTCTCATTGCATCTTTAACAATAAGTGGAAAAAAAAAAAAAAAAACTTTTACATCAGGTTGACAATTTTAATCTGAATTTATTACAAGCTTACAATTGAAATAAAGTTTCCAAAGATAAATTAGTACTGTTACAATCGAACTTTTAAATCTTATAAAATGAACATTATCCAAAATCAAATTTACAATTTACAATTGAACTAAAATCGACACTTTTGGGGTTCTCACTTCTCCGAGTTTGTAAGCTCTTAAAATCTCTCTCTCATTTTATTTTATTTTTTTTATTTAAGAGATCTTACGAAGATAATTCACATGGAGTATATGTAATATTCTGTTTTACTGATCAAAACCCAATAAACCAAAATGACAAAAAACAAGGGGAAAAATATATATTTACAGTAATTTGCCTGTTCCCAAATTTCCTGAGCAACCAAACAACATCTTAATAAGATCTAGTTAGATTCTATGAAAAAAATTGATGGAAAGTAAATATTAGATAGGCCATAGCAGGACAAACAAGGAAAATAATCTAGAAAAGTCAAAATAAACCAAATAAGAAGGTTAGCTTGAAGATGAATAGCATCCAACAGTTTGGTCCGGCGAGTGTTAATTTGAATAGTAGCTCCTTGGTTCAAACTTAGTAGACGCACTTTCGCTTATAAAAAAAGCTAGAAGATGAATAAAAGGAAGAAAACTTTTGACCTTGAAAAGCTCTGAATTTAACAATGGTGGGGATTGGGATAGAAGTGAGAGGTTGAAGATGGCGGGTACCTAAGCTTTCATGGCGAATCGGCTCCGAAGAGCTCATCAAATTAGATCGCCGATTGCTCTTTTGATTTGTGTTTGTGAGCTTCGTTCGATTTGTGATTTGCGTTTGTGATCTGCGAAGGAGAGAGAATGAGAGAGCGACAGTGGATGTTGTATTGTATTGTAATAGAAATTGTAAATAGAAAGAGAAAGTGACGGCACAGGGTGCGCGTGCCACCAAACGTATTTTCATATTTTAATTAGAATTTTTTAAATTTATGTAATATCGTACCAATTAATAAGTTAATAAATAATTAAATAAAATACAGTATTTATTATTTGTTATAATATTTATTTTTTTATTTTTTTATCTTTTTTCTTTCTTGAAATCTCTAATCCTTTTAGCGAAATTACATTCACACAAAAGAAAATTTTGAGAGGTTACAAAATATCATTCCAATCCTACAAGCAAGAATTGAACCTTACAAATATAATTAATAGATAAAATAAGTTATTATCGCGCCACATTTTATATTTCATCGACTCTTTTATTTTTGTTTGGTTAAAAATAAAAAAGTGTAAAAAAATGAGAAAAAGTAAGATGGTTTAGTTGTAGAGAACAATAATTACATAAATAAAATATAAAAATATTAAATTAATATTTTATCTTTAAATTAAATATATACAAAATAAAATAAAAGATATTTTTAAATGAGAGAAAAAAATTGTATTCCATCACTTTTCTCTTCTTTTGCGGAGAGAAAAAAATTAAATTAGAATCCATTAATTTTTATCATTTTTATCATTTTTCTTGCCTCTTTCATCGAGAAAAAAAACATAATTTTGTTTTCTCTTCATTTCTCTTTCCTCGCTTTTTTTTTCCATACTTTCTATTGAAATAAACAAAGGGTGAATGTTATTTAACATTTAAGTAACTAATTTTTATTAATTATATTAATTTATTCATGTATTAATTTTATAGGTTAATTTTGTTTATTTTTTAAAATATTATATCTATTTCTCTTATTTTATATACACATATATGTACCATACTTTTATAATTATTATAAAATGGAGATCCAAAGAAACATCATAATTTTTTAAAAGAAAAGAGTCTATATTTAATGAAGGGAATAGTAGTACAACCATTTTTTATTTTTTATATGAATATGAACGATGCCTTTTTTTTATTTTAGATACTTTCTCTTTCCTCATTTTTTTCCTCCATGCTTTCTATTGAAATAAACAAAGGGTGAATGTTATTTAACATTTAAGTGACTAATTTTTATTAATTATATTAATTTATTCATGTATTAATTTTATAGGTTAATTTTGTTTTTTTTAAATATTATATCTATTTCTCTTATTTTATATACACATATATGTACCATACTTTTATAATTATTATAAATTGGAGATCAAAAGAAACGTCATAATTTTTTAAAAGAAAAGAATCTATATTTAATGAAGGGAATAGTAGTACAACCATTTTTTATTTTTTATATGAATATGAACGAAGCCTTTTTTTTATTATAGATACAAATACAAATGATAGATAATATAGATGATGATAAGCGTCTTTTTTTTATTATTGGTACGTTGATAAGATTTTATTTATTTATTTTTGTTTTATAGAAAAGTAATACAATCAAAAATCGAACCCCGTACTTATACATATATGTCCCATACGTTTATCAACTGTGTTACATGACTAAGATTGGTAAGCTTTTATTTAAGTTGCCCATATATGTTTTTATTAATAATGATAAAGTAAGTTTATAAGCATATTAACACGGTAACAAAAAATTATATTAATATCAACTAAGTTGGCATAGTTGGTGTGGAGTTGTGTCACTTAAGCAAGTTGTTAAGAGTTGATTTTCAACTCTTAATGTAAAAATTTTAGTCGTCGTGCTCGCGTCCATGGATACTTTAAAATCTTAATGAAGCACCACATAGGTTCATGAGTTTGCAAGGGTGGTTCACATAGGTTCTTAAGTTGCACAACAGTTCACTCAGATCCTTAAGTTTACAATAGTAGCTCATTTATGTCATTGAGATTATCAAATATTATTCACTTAGGTTCTTAAGTTTACAAGAGTAATTTACTTAAGTCCATGAGATTAATAAACTTGAGGGACCTAATTCACTTCTTTGCAACTTAATAACCCATGTGAACTACTTTTATAAACTTAAGGACTTATGTGAATCTTCATACCACTCAAAAACATATGTAAATTGCTCTTGTAAACTCAGGGACTAAAGTGATAATTATTACTTTAATATATATATATATATATATATTAATAATCTTTCTCATTTTAATTTTTTTTATGTTATTTATCCAAACAAAAATTATGTTAATCTATAATAAACTATACATACAATCAACTCATAAAATAAAATTAATTTTATTTAAAATCAATTCTTCAACTGCATAGCCAAACACATAAAGTTATCACATAGTAAGTGAGCCACAAAAATAAGTTTGTATAAAGTGTTGTGACTTTCACATGAGTTAATTAGAGATCGTGAATTAATTTTTGTTTCTGTTTTTTTGCGTGATATGATTTTTTTTTCAAAAATTAATTTTTATTTGTAACAGACACTAATTTATATTTTATATGTGGTGTGGTTTGTAAACTTAAAATCTCGCTAAAAAATTAATTTCCGAACCAGGGATATTTATGCGGTGAACCCAGAAAAAGGGGTGGTGCCAATAGTGGTCACTATTGAATAATAAGGTGTTTTTCGAAATAAAAATGAATAGAGTATTTTTTAAGTACCTAAATTATTTGAAGCTTTCACATAACAATATATTATTCAATTTTAAGTTTCTAACTCAATTTTTATATTTTTTTATATTTTAAAAATTGCAACAATTTTTTTTTAGAGATTTTGTACTATATACTTAAAGAGTATGATACTTTTCGAAATAAAAAATAAAACCAGATTTTTGAATTACCTAAATTATTTAAAGCTCTTTGAAAACAATGTCTTATTGCCTTTGAAATTTCTAACTCAATTTACATAGCCTTTTATATTTTTAAAATTGCAACCGTTCTTTTTAGAGATCATGTATTAAACACTAGAAGTATAGTGTGTTTAATGAAGTAAAAATAAAAACCCAATTTTTAAATATTTCTTAATTATTTGAAGCTTTATAAAAATGATGTATTATTCAATTTGAAGTTTCTGACTCACTTTTCATAATTGTTAATACTTTTAAAATTGTTACAGTTGTTTTATAGATCGTGTACTATATACTTAAAAAATATAATGTCTTTTGAAATAAAAATAAAAATGCAATTTTTAAATTTCCTAAATAATTTGAAAATTTTGAAAACGATGTCTTTTTCATTTTGAAGATTTTACCTCAATTTACATAAGTTTTATATTTTTAAAATTGTAATATTTTATTGGAGATCGTATACAATAAATTGAAGAATATAGTGTTTTTTCAAATAAAAATGAATAGGGTGTTTTTAAATTATCTAAATTATTTGAAGCTTTATGAAAATAGTGTGTTATTCAATTTGAAATTTTTAACAAAATTTAAATAATTTTTTAGGTTTTTAAAATTGCAAGTTTTATAGGTCGTGTAGACGTATACTAGTACACTTAAAGAATATGGTGCTTTTGAAAATAAAATCAAATAGGGTGCTTTTAAATTACCTAAATTATTTGAAGCTTTCTGAAAAATAAATTATTATTCACTTTGATGATTCTAACTCAATTTAAATAATTTTTAATATTTTTAAAGTTGCAACATTTTTTAGAGATCATGTACCATAGACTTAAAGAATAAAGTGTTTTTTGAAATAAAATGAAAATGTGATTTTTAAATTACCTAAATTATTTGAAGCTTTCTAAATAAATGTATTATTCACTTTGAAGTTTTTAATTCATTTTACATAATTTTTAGGTTTTAAAAATTGAAACAATTTTTTTTTTAATGTTGCACTATGCACTCAAAGAATATGGTGTTTTTGAAATAAAAATGAATAGGGTGTAATTAAAGTGCCTAAATTGTTTGAAGCTTTCAGAAAATAATTTATTTTTCACTTTGAAATTTTTAATGCAATTTTTATAATTTTTTATATTTTTCAAATTACAAGAGTTTTTTTTAGAGATTGTATACTATAAACTTCAAGAATATGATGTTTTTCGAAATAAAAATGAAAATGTGATTTTAAAATTACCTAATTAAATTGAAGATTTTAAAAAAAAATGTCTTATTCATTTGAATTTTCTACCTCAATTTATATAATTTTTTATATTTTAAAAATTGTAACATTTTTTTAGATATCGTGTATAATACCTTTGAAGAATATGGTGTTTTTTCCAAATAAAAATGAACTATGTGTTTTTAAATTACCTAAATTATTTGAATCTTTCTCAAAATAGTTTATTATTCACTTTGAAGTTTCTAATTCAATTAACATAGTTTTTTTATAATTTTTTAAATTCCAATGATTTGTTTAGAGATTGTGTTACACTTTAATAATAGGGTGTCTTTGGAAATAAAAACAAATTGGGCGTTTTAAAATTATCTAAATTATTTAAAGTTTTTTGAAAAATAATGTATAATTCAATTTGATGTTTCTAACTCAATTTACATAATTTTTCATATTTTCAAAATTGCAACAGTTTTTTAGAGGTGTGTACTATACACTTCAAGAATAGGGTGTTTAAAATTACCTAAATTATTTAAAAAATTCCAATAGTTTTTTTTTAAAAAAATCATGTATTATCACTTGAAGAATATTACGTTTTTCAAATAAAAATAAAAACGCAATTTTTAATATACCTAAATTATTAGAAGATTTTTTAAAACAATTTCTAATTCGATTTTAAGTTCCGTGCTCGATTTATATAACCTTTTATATTCCTAAAATTGCAAAAAAAATTTAGAAATCGTATACTATACATTTGAAAAGTAGGTACTTTTTGAAGTAAAAATGAAACATGATTTTTAAATTTTTCTTAATTATTTGAAGCTTTCTGAAAATAATATATTATTAACTTTAAATTTTCTAACTTATTTTACATAATTTTTAATATTTTTAAAATTGCTACGTCCTTTTAAGAAATCAAGTACTACATGCTAGAAGAATAGGGTCCTTTTTAAAATAAATGAATATTTTTTTTAAATTAATTAAATAATTTGAAACTTTTTGAAAATAATTTATTATTCACTTTGAAATTTTTAACTCAATCTGAACGGTTTTTTTATATTTTAAAATTTTATTAATTTTTTAGAGATCATATACTATACATTTGAATAATATAATATTTTTTTAAATTAAAATAAAAATAAGATTTTTAAATTACCTAGATAATTTAAAGCTTTTGAAAATAATGTCTTATACATTTTGAAGTTTCTATCTTAATTTACAATTTTTTTATATTTTTAAAATTGCAACATTTTTTTTAGAGATGATATACAATTCATTGGAAGAATTGGGTGTATTTTGAAATAAATATGAGTATGGTATTTTCTAATAACCTAAATTATTTTAAGCTTATTAAAAATAATGTTTCATTCACTTTGAAATTTCTAACTCAATTTACATAATTTTTTATATTTTTAAAATTGCTATAGTTTGTTTAGAGAATGTGTACTATACACTTCAAGGGTAAGATATTTTTGAAAATCAAACCGAATAGGGTGATTTTAAATCACCTAAATTATTTAAAGCTTTGAGAAAATAATGTATTATTCAGTTTGATGTTTTTAATTCAATTTACATAATTTTAAATATTTTTAAAATTATAATAGTTTTTTAGAAATCATGTATTATCACTTAAACAATATGGTGTTTTCCTGAATAATAATGAGAACACGACTTTTAATATACCTGAACTATTAGAAGCTTTTTGAAAACAATGGTGTTGTTCAAAATAAAATGAAATTGTGATATTTAAATTACCTAAATTATTTAATAATTTCTAGAAATAATGTAATATTCGCTTTGAAGTTTATAACTCAATTTCAATAATTTCTTAATAGTTTTTAAATTGCAACAATTTTTTAAAAATATATACTATACACTTGAAGAATAAGATGTTTTTTGAAATAAAAAATGAATAGGTTCTTTTAAATTACCTAAATTATTTTAAGCTTTCTAAAAACAAAATATTATTTACTTTTAATTTATAACTCAGTTTACAACTTTTTTTTTAAAAAAAATTGCAATAATTAATTTGAGTTTGGGTACTATCCACTTAATGAATATGGTGTTTTCCTAAAAAAATGAAAATGAGATTTATAAATTAACTAAATTATTTGTAGCTTTTTGAAAACAATGTCATGTTCACTTTAAAGTTTTTAACTCAATTTACACAATTTTTAATATTTTTAAAACTACAATAGTTTTTTTAGAGATCTACTATACACTTGAAGAATAAGGTGGTTTTTAAAATACAAAAGAATATGGTTGTTTTAAATTACCAAAATTATTAGAAGCTTTATATAAAAAATGTCTCCATCTACTTTGTAGTTTATAACTCAATTTACATAACTTTTTATGTTTTTAAATTTTCAACTGTTTTATTTAGATACCGTTTACTATACTCTTGAAGAATAAGGTGTTTTTAAATTATCTAAATTATTTGAACTTTTCTGAAAATAATGTATTATTCACTTTGAAGTTTCTAACTCAATATACATAAATTTTTATATTTTAAAATTGAAAATATTTTTTAAGAGATCATGTACTATACATTTGGAGAATATGTTATTTTTGAAATAAAAAATGTTATTTATACATTTCCTAATTATTTTTGAAGATTTTTAAAAATAATGTCTTAATCACTTTGAAGTTTCTAGCTCAATTTATATAATCTTTTATATTTTTAAAATTGAAACAATTTTTTATAGATTGTGTACTATACACTAGAAGAATATGATTTTTTTAATGTAAAAATGAAACATGAATTTTAAATTTTTCTTAATTATTTGAATCTTTCTAAAAATAATATATTATTCACTTTGAAGTTTCTAACTCACTTTAATTAATTTTTAATATTTTTAAAATTGTTACAGTTTTTTTTAGAGATAGTGCACTACACACTCGTAAATTAGGGTGTTGTTCAAAAGGAAAGTTATTACAGTGTTTTTAAATTATGTAAATTATTTGAAAATTTCTAAAAATAATGTATTATTCACTTTGAAGTTTCTAATACAATTTGATTAATTTTTTATATTTATAAAATTGGAAAAAGGTTTTTAGAGATTGTGTATTATACACTTAAGAATATGGTATTTTTTGAAATAAAAATATAAATGCTATTTTTAAATTATCTTAATTATTTGAAGGCTTTTTAAAACAATGTAATTTTCACTTTGAAATTTATAGCTCAATTTACATTATTATTTATATTTTTTAAATTTCAATTTTTAGATATCGTATACTTAAAGAATTAGGTATTTTTCGAAACAAAAACGAAAATGCAATTTAAGTTATCAAAATTGTTTGAAGCTTTCTGAAAATCATGTATTATTTAATTTGAATTTTCAAACTGAATTTGCATAATTTTTAACTTTTTTAAGTTTGCAACAGTTCTTTTAGAGATCGTGTACTATACACTTAAAAAATAAAGTGTTTTTCGAAATAAAAAGGAATAAAGTGCTTTTAAATTACTTAAATTATTTGAATCTTTCTAAAAGTAATGTATTAATTACTTTGTAGTTTCTAACTCAATTTACACAATTTATTTTTTATTTTTATTTTCAAACTTGCAACACTTCTCTTAGAAACCGTGTACTATACTTAAAGAATATGATGTTTTTTAAGAATAAAAATGGAAATGCAATTTTTAAATTACATTTGAAGCTTTTTAAAAATAATGTCTCATTTACTTTGAATTTTTTAGCTCAGTTTAAATAATTTTATTTTTTTAAAATTGTATTAATATTTTTAGAGATCGTATACAATACATTTGAAAAATAAAGTGTTTTTCAAAATGTAAATGAATAAAGTGTTTTTAAATTACCTAAAATATTTGAAACTTTTTGAAATCTATGTATTATTCTCTTTGAAGTTTCAAGTATAATTTTAATATTTTTTTAGATTTTTAAAAATTGCAACAGTTTGTTTATAGATTGTGTAATATACACTTCAAGAATATGGTGTTTTTGTAAATAAAACCAAATATTGAATATGGTGTTTTAAAAATCGTGTATTATTACTTGAAGAATAGTACGTTTTTCGAATAAAAATAAAAACGCGATTTTTAATATACCTAAATTATTAGAAGATTTTTTAAAGCAATTTCTAATTCGCTTTCAAATTTCGTGCTCAATTTACATAATCTTTTATATTTATAAAATTGCAACCATTTTTTAGTGATCTAGCATTATACACAAAGAGTATGGTGTTTTTTTAAAATAAAAATGAAAGTATGATTATTAAATTACCTAATTTATTTGAAACTTTAAAAACAATGTGCTAAATTCGTATTTTAAAAGGACCAAAAACATATTTTACTAAAAAAAATCTTATTCTTTTTTATAAGACACTCTTTTAAATTTTGTACTTAACTATATTTTTTTATTAAAATATTCTTATTACTTAACTATTTTTTTCGTGAAATCAATAAATGAAATAAGAAGAAAGAGAGCTATCACTATCTTATACTATCTTTGGTCTTATTTATATGATCCTCTAACTAATTCACACGGATTAAAAAAATTATTATCAACTTTATTTAATATCTTGTCTTATAAAAAAATAGTACAATATACCAAATTTATCCTTGTTTAAAATCAAAATTTTTAACAAATACATTGATTGTACCCACTATCCCTTCATTTATTATAAAGGTAGACAAAAAAAAAAACTAATAATAACTTCTTAAACTATGCAAGTGGTCTTATATATAGGAACAAAAAATTTTATCCAAAGAATGTTATATTTAGGATCGAATGTAGTAAGATATTTTTGAAAGTCAATAAAAATTATTAGACAACATTAATAACTTTAACTAAGCCAACTAAATTTTTTAATTCTTGTATATTTTATTTTGTAGAGGTAGTGCATTAAATATCAAATCTTGAGATTGGGACCAGACAACCACCAACTAGTATCATTTTTGGATGGAAAATATTACACACACTGCCTTTTATAGTTGCAGCCTTTTTTATGGCTAAATTTTAATTTAATACAATTGAGATAAAACCAACTCAACTTTTAGTTTATGTCCCACGATTCACTCTCATAACTACTTTCTTGCTCCAAGTCTTGGACACTCTGTTTTTTTGGCACCACTGAATATGTGATTGGTTTCATATTAAGATATAAAATATGTGAAAATTACTTTTAATCACATTAAAATGAATTCACAATTATTTTATCTTCAAATGAAACCAAATGGAACTAATTCATTTGCTATTGGAGAATCTTGAATTCCAAAATTTTTCTATTTCTTCTGCCGTTCTTCCGGGAATTCTTCCTGCAATCAAAGGCCACCTAAGAAAACAAAGGCATTATTGTTTACTATATTATAATTAGGTAAATAATATTTAGTGTGTTAAAGGTACTATTTAAAAAATTAAATATAATAAAAAAATATTGAAAAATATAATTTTTTTTGTATTCTTAAGAGACATAATAATTTACACTTATAATTATTTTTTAATTTTAATAACCTTAACAAGTGTCTTAAAGATATTTTTTCAACAATCCTTATAATTAAGCTTGACTATACATATAAAAGAGCTAGGTATAACGAAGGAAATTAAATCTTTACTAAATGAAGTAATTATTACTTTAATGATTGTGTTTGCAAGGATAATTAGGTTCCTGAGTTATATGAAAGTTCACATAGGTACTTGAATTTATAAAAATAGTTTACATAAGTCATTAAATTACACAAAGATTCATTTAGATTCTTAAGATTATTAAATGTGTATTCATTTAAATTTCTAAATTTGATAATCTCATAAATTCAAGTAAATTACTCATACAAATTTAAGGAACTAAGTAAATAACATTTAATAATTTCATAAATATAAATAAATTACTCTTACAAACTATGTGAGTGATGAACCTTTTAACAGGAACCTACGGAAACAATTATTACAAATTTAAAAATAAATATAAACTCTTCTTACAAACTCAATAAGTAATGTGGTGGTTCACTCAATATTAAATACTCACCTCTTCCCAACCAGTTTATACATTCTGATTATAAGAGTTTCCTCATCTTCGGAAAATTCAACCTTGGAACCCTGACTGCGTTGCTCTTCACAAAAGCGAGAACAGAAAAAAGAAAAAAAGAAAAAAAAAAGGGAAGATTGTTAGGCGCAATTTATCGGAACATGTAAAAAAATGGTTTTAAATAAACATATTTGTATTATGCTAGTTTTCTTTCAAATCTATGCAATTTTTCATAGCTCAAGAATCCCAAATTAAAATTTTTCATAGAAAATTTAAGCATTCATTACATTATACACATCGAAGTCATTAATTAATTTTTTTAATTAACTTAGGATTATTAACATGTGTAGAAGATAAACGAGCATTAGATTAGGACCCAAAAATCATGGTAAACAGAGCATGCGTGAATCAAACTCAAAATTTCAAAAGGGTACCTGAAGAATCTGCAGAAACATCATCAGAAGAGCGATCCATGTGAGTAATGAATGGCAAGGAAGAGTTTAAAGAGAGAAGTAAATCAAGTTCCAATTTTGCACTACTACTATTGAATTGAAGATATGGAGAATGAAGAAGTGACTGAATTTAAAGATGAGGGTGATAATGGCAGGTATTAATAGAAATGGGAGAAAGGTTTGAGAAGAAAGTGAGGTAGAGAGTGGAAAACAGAGTAAAGAGAAGAATGGTAGTTGAGGAAGACCGTTCAAGTTTATCTTTGTTTGGTGGTTGGACAATTGGACAAGTCATTAACGTTAGTTGAACACTACTTTTGGATGTAAAAGTAGTTACCTCACTTTAAAGTGCTCTCTTATGGACTTACCTATCATTAAAATATTTACCCACAACATTATTTTAGTTTCATAAATACTAATTAAGGAGTAGCAAATTTACTTCTTTCGGTCTTTGGCTCTTTTAAGTATAATAAATACACTTCAATATTTTAAAGGAAAACTATAATTATATAACAACCCTTCATCTTCTACAATTCACGACACACGACTAATAATTTTTTTATTTTTTTATTTTGTTTAAATTACTCCCTCTCTTTCATAATATAAATATCTAGTGTAAAATATTCATGTTATATATAATAAATATTTAGAAAAAATATAAGATGTATTTATTATATTTTTAAAAATATTATCTTTATTTATTAATGTAATTCATTATTACTATTATTAATTGAATAATGAGTTTATATTTATTTATATATAAAATTAGAAAAGAGCAATTAAAATTTTCAAAATTAACACAAGATCATAACCCAATAAAAAACCTCTAAATTAGTGAGATTATATGTCGTGCATATTAGACTTTAAAAATTTAAAAATCTTAAAATGATCTATAAATTTGCAAAATTAACATACATTTTAATTCTTTTACTTATAAAATGACATTAAAAAATTAAATTAAAAAAACTTAAATATATTTTTGATTCCAATAAATATAATAAGTTTTAATTTTAGTCCCCATAAAATATTTTTTTTATTGGTCTCTCGTTTTATGAAAATGATTTTTTTTAGTCCCTAAAACTATTTAATGGCTTATATGGCAAACACAACCTTATTAAATTTATTTATTTTTAATTATTATTAAAAAAATCTACTCCCCACCTTCACTTTCTCTTTTCCCTTCCCCTTCACCTTCTTATCCCCACCCAGTCACCGCCTTCATTGTGGCAGCCATGTCCACCACTCACCTCCATTACTCTTTTTTCTTTCTCACTCTCTCTCACCCCATCATCCCCATCCCTCTTCTATTTTTTTCCTTTCATTTTTCCCTCCATCCAACCCTAATCCAACTTCCTTTTCCCTTATGTTTGTTTTACCACCACTTTCTCCTGTCTCATTCTCCCTTGTCCACAAACCATCTGACCACTGTTAATCATTTTAGTAAAGTTAATTTGTTCATCTCGTTTTAAGTGCAGAGAGAAAAACGGATATCGTCCACAAGCACAATTAAACAATTTAAGTTTAATGTTAAGTATTTAGTGTAGCAAGAATTTGATCACAAGAATTGAGCATGAAATAAGAGAAAAAAAATGGTTTAAAAATATAAATAAAATACTTGGGATTGAATTCACCCAACACCTTTTCACACAGTTTCTAATTTAGAGGAACTGTTACTCAAAATTTTATTTTCCAGCCCCTAAACCAATATGTTGAATACTTTTAGAGTTATTTCTTTACCTATGTAGTTTAGGAAATTTTCTATAGTTTAGTTCATATATAAAATAATAAAGTAAAAATGTATTAACTATTGATTTGAATTATAAAATTTGATAACTTTTATACACTAACTATAAATTAGCCAAATCCTTATTCTTTAGCCCATTGTTAAGAATGTAGAAATTAAAAGCTAAAATTCTTAATTTAATAAACATATCAAAAATTGCAAGATTGATGAAGCAAAGGGAAGAAAAGAACTCGAGTCACCCATCTGCTTATTGAATCGGGATATCGTTTCATATATGTGACTTAGCATTTGGGTGTAATTGTTATGTACCTACATCCCAATCACCATAGCACCCTTATATGTTATAAGGATAAGATTCTAGGATTTTGTACATATTACATTATATAGCACGACTCCACTCAACAATAAATCCTAGTAGATCAAATAACATCATTAAAAGTAAAATATATTTTTAGTTTCTATAAAATTATTTTTTATATTTTGATTTTTATAAAATAAAAATATTGTTGTTTTTAGTCCGTCGTTAAGAAATTTTTGTTAACCGTCAATTAGAATGACGAAGTATCATATGTTAACGTCACATCAAATGTAAATAATTTTTTATGTAATATTAATAATAATAAGAAAAAACAAAATAAAGATTGATTTCTCATTTGTACTTCATAATCTATGAGTGTTATGAAATGAACGAAGTTCTGCAACTCATTCTCATTGAATTAACAGAAAACTTGAGTTATTACAAGAGCTGATACAACTTATATACAACCACAAAACAGAAACAGGAAACCGGATACACAGCAGGGAGCAGGTCAGGTAGTTATAGCTATTAACTAACAAAGAAAACAGAAAATAACATAACTATGTTATAGCTGGATGAATGGAATAAAACGGAGACTCAAAGGGAAGAAGCAATGGCTTAGTGAAAAAGTCAGCTATCTGCTCAGTAGTAGAAATAGGCAGCAAATGAATGCATAAGTCCAGCAACAAGCTTTTCTTGAACTAAATGACAATCAATCTCCAAGTGCTTGGTTCTTTCATGGAAAACAGGATTTTGAGCTATGTGTAATGCACTGTCACTATCACAAAACAGAACAGGTTTGTGTAAAGGTTTCAAACGTAAATCATTGAGCAAGAATTGCAGCCACTGTAATTCACACACAGCTGAACCAAGCGCTCTATACTCCGCTTCTACAGAGGAGCGTGCAATAGTTGTTTGCTTCTTAGAATGCCAACTAATTAAAGAATGGCCAATAAAGAAACAATATCCAGACACAGAACGCCGTGTATCAAGACAGCGAGCCCAATCCGCATCAGAAAACCCACGAATCTGAATGTAATTGTCTCGGGGAAAGAAAAGACCAAGTCCCGGGCTCTGCTTAAGATAACGAAGAATGCGTAATGCTGTTTGATAATGAACATCTGAAGGAGAGCTCATGAATTGGCTGATATGCTGCGTTGCATATGTAATATCTGGTCGAGTAGATGTGAGATACAAGAGACGGCCCACAAGGCGCCTATAGGAAGAGACATCACGAAAAGATGTACCAGAATGCTGCTGAAGTTTAATGGTAGGATCCAAAAGAGTGCTAGCAAGTTTGCAGTCTAGCAAGCCAACATCTTGCAGCAACTCAAGACAGTACTTTCGTTGAGAAACTGAGATCCCAGCTGCAGATTGAGCAATTTCAAGGCCAAGAAAATACTTGGCTCTACCAAGGTCCTTGATGCAAAAGCTAACTGCAGTTGATCTTTAATAAAACGAAGGGTAATAACAGAAGTTCCAAACAACAAAACATCATCAACATATATCAGTAAACCAAGAAATTCATTATGATGGAATTTCAGGAATAAAGTGTGATCAGCAGAAGCTTGGGATAAACCCTTTTGCAGAAGAAAACCTGTGAGCTTGGCATACCATTGGCGACTAGCCTGTTTAAGGCCATAGAGAGATTTAGAAAGTTTGCAAACCTGTCGCGGGAAAGATGGTCTCATACAGGAGGCAGTTTCATATAAATGTGCTCCTTGAGATCCCCGTGAATGAACGCATTATTGACGTCCAATTGGTGCAAAAACCAGCCATGAGATGCAGCCAAAGCAAGAACAACTCAAATGGTGCTGATCTTAGCAACTGGAGAGAATGTATCTAGATAATCAAGGCCTTCAATTTGATGATAGCCTTTAGCTACAAGGCGCGCCTTATAGCGTTCGATGCTGCCATCTGCGCGTCTTTTAATTTTGAATACCCATTTGCTGCCAATTGGAACTGCACCAGTAGGTAAGGCAACTAGAGACCAAGTGCCATTGGCTTCCAAAGCAGCTATTTCAACTTCCATAGCCTTTCTCCAACACTCATGTCTGCTAGCTTCCAAGTAAGTAGAGGGTTCCTGATCTTGACTAATAAAAATAGTGAAAGCAGAATGGGAGGTGGAAAGTTGTGAAACAGAAACATAAGAAGCCAAAGGATAGAGTTTACCTGATTGATTCTGTTGAAATGAAGAGATGGCATTGCATTGATAGTCTCGAAGATGCTGTGGTGGTTTGGATTGTCTGGTAGACCTACGAAGAGGGGGTTGGTCAAGCTGTATGGGAGATGGAACAGAAGGCTCGGGGTTGGCAATAGAATTAGAAGAAACAGTAAGAGTAGGAGGAGTCCCTACAGGGTCTTCAAGATTGACAGAAGGAGTTCCTACAGGGTCTTCAAGGTTGGGAGATGCAGAAGGCATAGGAGGGGAAGAATCTGATATGAGAGGCTCATCTAAGGAGTGTGAAACAGTAGGAGTGTCAACTAAACTACTTGGATTGATGGTAGTGTCTAAATGAAGAGGATGTTTAGAAGACCTTGGAGGATCAATTATGCAGATAGGTTCAGAAAAGTTAGTGTTGGATTGATATGGAAACACAAATTCTTCAAAGAAGACATGTCTACTAACAGATAGGCGCTTAAGATGGAAATCATACACAAGAAAGCCCTTAGTTCCTGACTTGTATCCAACAAAAATGCATTTGTGACTTCGCATATCAAATTTACTTCTATTTTGTGTACTAGTGGAAACATAGCACAAGCAACCAAAAACACGTAAATGATCCAAAGATGGTTTATGACCAAAAAGTTTTTCAAAAGGGGATTTATTATCAAGCAGAGGAGTTGGTATTCTATTTATAATGTGAACAGCATGAGCAGTAGCTAGGCCCCAAAAACTTTTAGGAAGTTTTGCTTGAAATAACAAGGCACGAGCTACATTCAAAATCTGTTGATGTCGTCTTTCTACACGGGCATTTTGTTGTGGAGTTTCCACACAAGATGTTTGATGTATAATTCCAAATTTGTGGTACAAGGAAGACAAGAAAAACTCTGTGCCGTTATCAGTTCTAATGGTTTTCACATTTCTGTTAAACTGAGTTTTGATCATTTCTAAAAATCTGTCCAATTGAATCTTAATATAAGATTTGTGTTTGAGAAAAATAAGCCAAATGTGTCTGCTATAATCATCAACAATTGTTAAAAAATAGCGATGGTTTTCTAATGTTGAAACACGATAGGGTCCCCAAACATCTAAATGTAATAAGTCAAAAGGAGCAACAGCAACAGAGGTACTAACAGAGAAGGGCAACTTCTTTTGTCTTGCAAAATGACAAATGTCACAAATATGTTTTTGTTTACAATCAGTAATAGATGGATACAAATCAGCAAACAATTGCAATCTTGAATGAGAAATATGACCTAATCGAAAATGCCAAAGGGCACTAGAAGGAAAAACCAAATTTGTTACAGTATTAGCTTGTGATATGCCTCTAGAAGAACTAAAACAGGAAGCAGGTCCTTCGAGAATGTACAAGCCATCCTTCATTTTAGCAGAACCAATCATCTTCAAAGTGTTCAAATCCTGTATGGCACAAAAATTAGGAAACAAGGCAACACAACAATGTGAGGCAGCATTTAGTTTAGAAGCAGAAATGAGGTTAACAGAAAAATGTGGTATAAAAAGAACCTGAGAAAGAATCAGATTCGGAGAGAATTGAACACTACCAATGTGAGAAGCAAAAACAACACTTCCATTTGGAAGTTTCACACTCATAGATTTACAAGAAAGCTTTGTATATGAAGAAAAATAAGACAGATCAGAGCAGATGTGATTTGTTGCTCCTGAATCCAAAATCCAGAAGTTGTTATGCAGGTGACTGTTAACAGAAAAAAGAAAGGATTTACCTGCATCAGATTTAGAGAGGTCAACAGTTCTAGTAGTCAGAGCAGCAACTTTACTTGAATTGGAAGAAGTAGAAGGCATGGACTGTTGGAGCAAGGCTATGAGAGTTTTATATTGCTCAGAAGACAAAGACAAAGAGTGATCAGAATCAGCTTTCTCAGATTGAATGTCATCATCAACAGAACCAGATGATTCACCAAGGACATGGTGCATAGAACCAGTATTCTTTCCTTTTGATTCATCAGGATAACCATGTTTCTTATAACATACATTTTCAGTGTGACCAGTTTTGCCACAGTGAGTACAGATCTTGAGATTCCCACGACCACGGCCATAAGGTTTCTTACCATCAACAACATTAACAAAATTTGTGGAATCTTCAAGAACAGAAGGATTAAGACGTCTCTCATGTTGCAGAACCAGAGAAAAAACTTTATCTATGTCAGGAAAATTATCCATCATCAGAATTTGAGTTTGAACTACATCATATTCATCATTAAGGCCTCCAAGAAAACGCATGACATAATCTTCTTGGCGATACAGCTTTCCAGCACGGCTGGACAAACAATTACACTTAACAGGACATGAGCAATCAGGTAATGGTCGAAAACTAGCAATATCATTTCATAAGGTGGACATTTCAGTGAAATATTCAGTGACAGAGAAAGAAGCTTGTTTTAAAGCAAATAATTCTTGTTGAAGTTCATAAATTCGTACCCGATCAGATTGAGAAAATCTTTGACGAAGAATGTTCCAAGTAGTAGCAGCAAGTTCAGCAGAAGCGATGCTTTTCGCAATAGAAGGTTCAACAGAATTAAAGATCCAAGATAGAACCAGATTATTACAGCGTTCCCAAGAATCAAAGGATGGATCAAAATCAGAAGGCATTGGAAGAGAACCATTGACGAATCTGAATTTGTTCTTCATGACTAATGCGCGCTTTATTCCGCGTGACCAATTGTGGTAATTTCGAGGAGAAAGAAGAGGGGAAACTAGAGGTTGACATGGATTCTCACCTGGATGAATGTAGTAAATGCTCAATTGATCAAGAGCAGGATGCGTGGGTGGTGTTGGAGCTGTCATGGCAGCATTATTGGGAGAATTTCTTCGCGACATGAGAGGAAGAAAGGAGGATCGTATGAAAGACTCTGATACCATATGAGTGTTATGAAATGAACGAAGTTCTGCAACTCATTCTCATTGAATTAACAGAAAACTTGAGTTATTAGAAGAGCTGATACAACTTATATACAACCACAAAACAGAAACAGGAAACCGGATACACAGCAGGTAGCAGGTCAGGTAGTTATAGCTATTAACTAACAAAGAAAACAGAAAATAACATAACTATGTTACAGCTGGATGAATGGAATAAAACGGAGACTCAAAGGGAAGAAGCAATGGTAATGTTCTAACTCTTGTTATAATCTTTGTAGTGTGATCTTCTAAACGAAGTTTTTTTTTGTTATTATTCTCTTTTATTATTAATAAAATAAATAAAAATTAACATTAATATTAAATACAAAATTACTTAGATATAATGTGTTGTTGACACGTGGTACTCTATCATCTTAATTAGAACTTAACGGAAATTTCTTAACGATGTAGATTAAAAGCAATAATTTTTTATTTTATAGAGACCAAAATACAAAAATAATTTTGTAGAAATTAAAAAAAATATCCAATTTTATATGGAGGACTAAATATATATTTTACCTCATCATAAAACAACCTAACCTACCTCATTCAATTAAGTATTAATCACATTCAACCTCAATTCTTAAGACACTTTCTAACTTAAATATTAGAGTCTTTGCATGTACCCCACCACCGTCAAATCATCCGAGTAATCTTCTTGTCATTTGCGCCCATACCAACCTTGTCTTTTTTTTAGGCCAGTTATCCTCTTGATTGCGTGCTCCCTCTCCCTCTTAATTGATCGTCACATCAATAAAATTTATTTAAATTTATGTTGTATTTAATTAATATTAGATTAGATGTCAAAATTTAATAAATCGTTAAATCAATTTTCTAAAAAGAAAAAAACTTAAACTATTATGTGTGACGGTTGCATTTGAAATAACTTATCCGCATGTTATAAAAATAGTTTATGGACTCAATAAACTATTTTCAGTTTATTTTTATAATTTTTTTAGAATAATGTATCAAAATAAATTATTTTTAAATCATTTAAATAATTTTCATAAATTTATTTATAAATTATTTTTATTTTATAGAAAGATAAATTTTATTTTAAATAAAAATGTGTTTTATAAGTGTTTAATTAATGTGTATTTCTAAACATACCCTCCTTTAACCTGTGCAACAAAAAAGAAGAACCGATCCGGAGTACGAACTTATCTCGGCACCGTGATTCCTCGTATTACGTCTCTGTAGCGCAAAGCAGGTACCAATTTTCACCGGATTTCTGTGATGACATCTAACTGTTCGATCAAATGCCCGTGAGTTTCTATCTCAATTTTTCTTCCTTGCAGTTTTGCAGAATCTATGGCTCTGAGGAAGATCCTACGGCGGAACCATGTTCTGTTTGAAGAGGATTTCGGAGGATTCCCTTTCCTTCGGCGGTTCTACGCCTCCAAAGTAGACCTCAGGAAGCTTCGCCCAATGATTCTTAAGAGAATCGAGCAACGTGCTCAAGGTTACCCTCTGCCTGCCTTGGTTCCCGTCGCCAAAGAGGTTCTTTTCGCTAGGAATGTTCTTATTCACGGCGTTTCCACCCTCCTCAATTACTTTCCCGTCGTATCTTGCAAGTGAGTTTTTCAAATTTAATTTAGGATAAAATACATATTTGGTACTTTATGTTCTGTAGAAGTCCTATTTTGGTCCTTTCCCTCACGTTTGTTTTTTGGACCAATGTTGGACTGTTCTCTCAACCCGTTAGTCTAAGTTAACAGAACCGTCTACGTGGCACCTACATGAAATTATCGGCGTTAGTTGTCATCCCTTTCCAGACTAAAACGACACTCTTTCATTTTTGAAAGATGAAGGGTCGTTTTTAAAAACAAATTCAATATGGTATCATTTTAGTGTGGAAAATGATGGCAACTAACGCTGTTAATGCTATGTAGCTGCCACGTAGACGGTTCTGTTAATTTAGACTAACAGATTCAAAGAAGAGTTCAACGTTGGTTAAAAAACAAATGTAAGGGACCAAATTGAGACAAAATAAATATAAATGGCCGATTTCGGCAAAACATAAGTGACTAAATGTATATTTTAGCCTTTAATTTATATATGTTTATATATACTTTATACGTTCTCTTATTTATGTAAGTTTTTTTGGATAAACCCTCTTATTTATGTAAGTAATACAATTTTAATTTTGAATACCTAGTGTGTCGTCGGTTCAACTAATTTTGGGGGAAACAATCACTTATTTGTGGCAGCAAGCTGTAACAGCAGCAAATCCAGATCCCTTGAGAGAGCTTTTGAAAACAAACGATTATTCTCCTCAAATATTCTATTCCCAAACATGTAATTCGTGTGTATTTTGTCCCACTTATTTTAGAGTAATTATTGATTGTTCTTGTCAGTTTCCCTGAGGTAAAATTTGAAAAAAAGTAGCCACTAATTCTCCTAATTTATGGGCTCCCAAACATGTGCTAACATGTTTTGAATTCAGATTTTGGTTAGATAAGAGTTTGAAGAAGTTCTTATAGAAAAATAATTGGCCATACAAACTTAATTTCATAAGTGGTGCCAATTTAAAGTTAAACATTAGTTTCTGGATTAAGTTTTTGGAAAGCTACTTGAGATAATTTCTCCATGAACACTTATAGTTTGACTAGAGATTTTCTGTAATTGATAACCCTCCATCACTTATACATAGTCTAAGTGTTGAACCAGATAAAAAATTATATCTGAACAGCCTCATAATCCTATACCGAAGTCATTTCCAGTTTGTTTTTCCCTGTCTCTTAGGATCTAAGTTGAACAGAAGATTGGCAATAATAGCCTGGTATACCATAAGTGTGCGAACACCTGCTCTTGTTGCCAGTGCTTATAAGTGATAAATTCTGTTGTTAATCAGGAGTTGGTCATTTTTACTTAAAATGATGATTTTTCCCCTTTAAATTAATTTTCAAGCCTTCAATCTGAGTTATTACCATTTAATCACTGTTAGTCATTGCCATTAAAAAAAGATCACTGTTAGTAATTATTTTAAGAATAAACTTTGAAGTTTGAACTAGTGTGGCTGTTTAGTAAAATGTATTTTACTTGAACTTGCTGTCTTCTCAGTGTTGTTAGCTTAAGTTATGGAAAACACTATATTCATATATACTTATGCATTCACAGATTCTGTCCAGAGATATATATTGATGAACAGGGGCATTTAATCCAGAGTTGCTGGGGTTACAGGCATCGTGCCAAGTTCCGGGTTCATGAGTGGGTCAAAGGTGGTTTGAATGATATACTTGTTCCTGTTGAAACGTTTCACCTGAAAAACATGTTTCAAAGGGTTATTACACACAACCAAAGGTTTGACTTTGATCGCATCCCTGCCGTTGTTGAGCTATGCTGGCAAGCAGGGGCTGATCCCCATGACAAAAACCTTAATTCAAGTAGTTGGAACTTGGAGGCTGCCAACAGCAGTGACGATGGAAGCAAGTCTTTGTCACCGGGTGATCTTACCTTTATAGCAAATAAAACATTCAATGCTTGGGAGACTCTTAGGTCAGGGGTGGAGAAGTTGTTGTTTGTATATCCAGTAAAAGTTTGTAAATATTGTTCCGAGGTTCACGTTGGGCCGTCTGGTCATACAGCTAGGCTTTGTGGAGTGTTCAAGCATGAGAGTTGGAGAGGAGCTCACCTTTGGATGAAAGCCAATGTGAATAACTTAGTGCCACCAAAGATTGTATGGAGACGAAGGCCTCAAGATCCTCCTGTACTTGTGAATGAAGGAAGAGACTTTTACGCCCGTGTTCCGGCTGTGCTGGATCTGTGTTTGAAAGCGGGTGCCACTATTCCTGCAAAGTATAGAGTTATATTGAAAGAGGACGGCTTATCTGGTCCCATCGATACTAAGATTTGGAAGGACGTTAGTGAATCAAACTTTTGAAAGCAGCAGTGGGTTGAATTGTATTTCTAACCATCTAATTTTGACCAGACACTCAATCAAGGACAGTTTGGGAAAGAAATCTGACAAAATTCATTATTCGACTTCAATTTTCTGCGTAATTTTATGGTTGTCTGGTATATCTGATAATGGATGCTTGGGCCTGTTTTTCTGTTGATTAGAGCAAGTAACTTTGTTCACGTGTCTCATGTTTCCGATTTTTTTTCTGTGGAGCAAATCAAATCTCGGCATATATGTAGCTGAACTTAATGCACCCACTCCTCAGGTTGGAAGAAGTCAAGAAGGTAATTAGTGTTCTCTCTCTCTAATCTTATTTTCCCTTCTGATTAACTTTGTCCCTTGAGGAATCACAAGTTCAGTAATTGGTGGAAATATTAACATGGAGATACTGCATTGCTGTAAATGTTTTTATTAAGTTCTTTGCTGCCATAAAATTAAGCAGTATATAACTGAAATTTCACTTTTATTGAGATATCACACAAATGGAAGGTCTGCTTTCTTGACAGAAGAGTTAATTTTCTATCCAATATTGTATATGTAGTTTCCAAATTTGAGTTACATTTGCAGAAAAGTTGCAGAGTTAACATCACTAATTAGAAAGTCAATGGATAAAATTGTCATCCAATACATACACATATTTAAAAATAATGATATTTTTTAAGTCTACTCTGTTGATTTTTGAACCAGTGGTTATAACTTTACACTCCCCCCTCCCCCCTAAAGTGTACCTATGATTTAAAAGGAGCCAAATCCCTAGTTTTCTGCTATGCTAGTGGCTTTTACTTGCAATGATTATTCGTTGAATGGATGTCACATGCATAAATTATTTCTGTTAATAAATGTCTTGAATTCTGAGTGAAATATTGGTGGATTCCTTTTGCCATTGCACAAGGATGAGCGATTATCCTTGTTTTCGGTGTGTAGAAACAAAAGAGGGTCAAATTCTTGGTTAGTGTACCCATAGATTTTCATGTTATTGTCAACCAGGTTCATCTTAGTATTCAATTCGTTTTAACTAGTTTCTATTTTTATTGAGTCAGTATACACTATATTCCATCTTCCTTACTACTTGGGTAATTCCAGTGTAAGCATGTCGTCTAATGGACTTAACCTATAAATCTTTCAGAAGGTGTTAAAATATTACTGAAGTTCATTTTGAAACTTATGCTGAAATTATCTTAATATTATCATTAGTTTTTGTTTGGTTGTGTCTTGAAATATGGTATGCAGCGAAGAATTGCTGTGCTACTGAATGATTTGATACATGTTTTTGGGAATGTAGGAAGAGCAATGAGATCTAAAGATGAATGTTAAAGTTATATAAATATTGCTAATCGTTAAAGTATTATCTTAGCAAAATATAATTATATGAATATTAAATTTTACCATTTTATTATAATATCTATTCTTCTTAACAATAGCTGTTACATCCGAACAAATGAGAAAAGAAATTAGATTTCGCCTTAATTTTGATTCTTTTGCATTTTTTTGTACATAATCTAAGTAGAAGAGAGTCCTATAAGTTGTTAACAATGGTAGCAACTAGCGAGTTACCTACAGTTGGCCACTTTTCTCTTTAGGCTTTCAATCTATCTGATATTAATCTGTATTTCATTGTTAGAAGCAGGAATAAGGAAACATTGAAAGGATGAAGTTATTTTGGTTAGGGAGAAGATACTTTAGTGGAAATTTTTACTTTTGTATTTTCATTTTCTGTTCTTATCCATAACTACAGTACAAAAATTATCAAATTGCTTTTAATTTCTTTTTTGTTCTTTGATATTTGTATAATAAACATTAGAAACAACTGAAAACAACAATAAGAAATTCAATAACTAAGCACATACGCAATACATGTAAAACACTAAAACAACTAAGCACATGGAACAGATTTTTTTAAGACACACTAACTAAGCACACATGTAAAACAAAACAGGCACATATGTAAAACATTAAAAGTTGATCTAGAATGTTGTATCACCTCTCGTCAAAATGTGACATACAATAATATATGAAGAAAACATGTGACAAAGAATCTATGTTATTATAACTTAGGCATATCCACTGCGACTAACTGTCCCTTTAAACACATATAGACAGTCTCCATTTTCAACTCCGTGCCACCGAAGGCTGCAACTATCGCGCATGATCCTTTGTTTATGAATAAACAGATAATCATCAGCTGGCAGAAATTTTCTGCTTAGCAGTAACTGCTTCAATTCATTGACAGTGTTAGCATCTCTCATCTCCAATGGAATGGTGGCTGCATTAAGCAAACTAGATGAAGTTTGAACCACCAAGCTCAACTTCCTCGTGGGAGGTTCGTCTCTTGACCTATTGATGGTCTTGAGAAACACAACAATCTCAGAAAATTCACGAATGCCGTACTCATTCAGGTTACGAAAATCATCATTCAATTCTATCCCCGAAAAGAAAAGTGTCATTCTTCTTATGGGGGTGCTATCAATAATGTGAATTTTTTCCTTTAAGCTTCGAACGGTATCTGTTCGATCCACCTCAATGTTGATGTGTCTAGCTGAAAATTTTACAGTGAGTAGCATTTTGTTAGGATGATTATTAGAATGTGGCTCCATTGGTTTGATGTTGAGATCAACTTTTGTACCTTCAGTTACTATAGGGTAATCTTCCATGTCTAATCCATCCACTAATTCCCACCCAGAAACTGTTAGGATTTGTGAAGCCACTGGAACCCCATTGATTTGCTGTATTTTTTTTTTAATTTCAACAACTGTTTCTTGGGTGCCTATTTCAATGGGAAATTGGTTTGTTCTGGTGGCAATAACAACCCTCATAGTGGAAATTTTGTGGAGCCCTGTGTTTTTGAGATTGGAAAAAGGGAAACATAAACATACTAGAAATTTTGAGCAGCTTTAATAGACAAGAACAGTGCTTCCGATGTGTCAGTAACAAACTATGAAGACTCTTGAAATAATTAGTTACACTCATGAGATTATGAATGCAAATAGACATAAATCGTCAAAATCATGTTAAACATATGGTAAGTGTTTTTACATGTTAACAGAATGTGGGGCTCAATATCACGCAGGATGTTTGTTTGTCAGAACAAACCTGCTTTCTCAGGGATAATGTCTTTCAAACTGCATTTTCTGAAATTGACTAGTAGCTGAATTTCATATGTAATATTCCCTCTTTCTTTTTTTCCCCTTAGTCCTCAGCGTTTTGAATTTGTTGACTTTTGATTATTATTTTAGAAAATAATAATCAACCATTAAGTTTGCTTTTTAATTTTTACTCTTATAATTGATGTATGTTTTCACTGAGAATTTAGGTAATTAGGTTATATAAGATTGATTCTTTATGTTTCATAAAACTTATAGTTTAGTATTTTATATTTATTCTTGTCAATTTTGTCCTTAATGTTTATTTAATATCTAAATTTGGTCTTTATTTTTTTTTCTGTCACATTAATCCTTCATATTTGTTTATACTCTCAATTTCATCTATTTTTTGTTTGTAAAAAATTTTAAATTCACCCTACATACCTCATAAAACAGGCTTAAAGTAGAACTTATAAACTTAAAAACTAAAACGTCAATTGTTAAAAAAAAAAAAATCCAGATTACAGAGGGAGTAACGACATTAGAATAAAGCAAAGAAAGATTGAAGTGTTTTTCATCCATCGTCTCAACTTTGTAACTTGGAGTTGTCTTACCAGTTTGGGATAATTATAGGTTGTGTCATAGATTGAGATGTGTTCACAAGGCAATATATTTATCATTTTTAAACGATTTTTTTTGTTTAACTACAACTATACTACAAGATTTTTGTTTTTTGTGTGTATTAACATGCATGATCCAAGTAAATAATACATAACAATTGATCTACATGTCATTTGTCACCCCATTGATATTGTGATAGGCCTACTTGATGAACAACTTGGTGCCATACTTTTTATTTGTTTGAACTGCAAAATAAGATTATGAAAAAGAGAAAAAGAAATTAGACTTAATTGTATTCTTAATCTCTCAGTTTAGTCTGTGTAATTTGATAGCAAAACTTTTTAATTTCAGCTTTGATCCTCTTACTTTTTTATTTTTACAATTTTGTTTCTCTGTACAAATTCTGTTCATATTATAATAAAACTGACTTGTAGATTTTTTTTCTAACCCAAATTATGCAACTATAGCTCTTGAGTTGCTTCTATTACTTAAAACAAACCTCGCATCAATTCTTATATTTTACTGTTGATCCTCATATACTTAATACCTTTAAAAATCATATCAAAATTATCCTTAACCACTGCAATCAATATATTGGCTTTTTTTTGGTGAAAATCAATATATTGGCTTTGATACAAACATATTTAGCCCGAAAACAAATAGAGAAAAACGCCAATTTGGTCCTTTACTAGTTACCAATTTGGTCTAAAATTTTTTTGTCGTTAATTAGTTCCTTAAAAAATTTAAAACACTGCTAAATTAATTCTTAAAAATGCCTTACATAAATATTTGAGGAATTAATTCGGAGGCAAAAAATTTTTAAAAACCAAATTGGTGACAAACGAATTTTTAGAGAATTAAATTGACGTTATTTTTAAAAAAATCTTTAGAAAACATTTATTTTCTTCCAATCTGTATAGTATATACACGAGACCCGACAAGGTTCTATCATTGCTAAGTACCAATAGGCAAGAAATTAAAGTGTGATTGTTATGATATCAATATCAGAGGACTTATAATTAGTATTTTATAGTTTAAATAATTTAAAAATTATATAATGAGTTTGACCCAATAGATATTAAGAATATTTTAAATTAGTACGTGAGTTTATTATATATTTGTGCTAAATGTGTGAGTAAAGAAAAAATAAAAAATGAGTAAAATCTTCTCTCCCAATCTGAGTCTTTTCTCCCTTCCTCTCTCTGATTTTCTATTCTAATTCTCCTGTTCAATTCCTTCTTCTCTATTCTTTCTCAATCTCTTCTTCCTCTTCAATTGCCGGTTCATATCAGTGATTGAGTCTTCTTTTAAAACTTGGTAAGTAGAAAATGAATACAACAAGCTTGTTACGTACATAAAAGTGTCTCATAGTGATTGATGCAAATAATTCAACAGTAACAGCATTGATTCTGTGTAAAGATAAGAGAAAAATAAAAGCAAATATCATTATTGAAAATTAGTAATAATATCAGGCATGTTCACTGCTATGATTAATTTTCCTTTTTTTTTTTCAACATTTTTCTATATATTTAATTAGTAAACTTTTCCATACACTTTTTTTTCAATAAAATTGAATTTTCGGAAATCTCATCTTATAATTAGAGTAAAAGACTAAATTCATATTTTTCTATCAAAGTCATAGTGTATCTCTGTCACTACTCACTACGTCAATAACTATCTAAATATATATCCTTATTGGTAATTTTGACATAATTTAAAAATGTTACAGAATCCAAACTTCAGAAAAATGGGTTTTAAGTGATGAGAAAGGGCAAGTGAAGAGAAGAAAGACAGCTTATAACATGATGATGCATGTGACCTTATTGCCACTCTGTAATTTATTCTCCATTCATTTGTCAATACCCTAAATCCAATGAGTTTGGATCCAAGAGTTGTAACACGTGTTGTTTTCTATTTAACTTTTTTGTTTGGTTGTTTTCATTTTTTAATATCTTATATAATAACTACAATAATGTAGCATTTTCTATCATAAAAAAAATTGTCAAAATGTACTGTGATCTACTTCAAGCCTCCAATTGAAGGCCCAACATATAAATACATTACACAGAAATAAATTAATTAATGTAATAGAAGAAAAATATGTACATTTCAAAATATAAGAAGCAATTAAGTGCATTCAATAAATTGGTTAGATGATTGAAGAGTGCTATTTTGAATAGTAGTTCCTCGATTCGAACCTTATAAACATATTTTAGTTTATAAAAAAAAACAATTAAATATGTAAGAGTAACTGTTTAGATCCAGCTCGACATATTCAAATATTGGAGTTTGAATGTTTGAAGCATACTAGTACTATCATGTTAACATAGGAAATTTCATTGTCATATGCAACCATTTTTTTAGGTTACCATTGACTTTCGCTTGTAATAATTGAGCTCTCAATTTTACATTTATTCATAGTTGTCATACAAATGCATGTTCATATAAATTTTTAGAGGTACAACAAAATATTTATAGTATAAGTAAAAAAAAATGTATAGTGGGATCAGTCATCGAAATTTTAAAGCTTCCATTCAATCTCCAATATAATAAATAATGTGGTAATTATGTGCTTAGTATACTTGCATAAATAATTTTCTCAAATTGAATCCGGCTGTAAAGTTGGATAAGCGTGTCTTGTAGGGTAGCATGAAAGTAATTCTTCCAACTGAAAAAGACACAAACCAATACCAAATTAACAAGTTTAGCTAATTATTATAACAAATTCTCCTAAAATTACTATTAATTATATTAAACTTACATTTTTTAATTATAAAGTTATATATATGTCTTTCTTGTGCTATTCTAATTTATTTATTTTTTTCAAATATTTTCTTTTTTGCTACAAAGAGCAGGCAGGGTCCACTATTATTTCCAAAGATATAACATAAATAATAAGTACATTCAATTTATATAAAAAAATTGGTCAAAAAAAATAAAATCAAATGAATAACACCAAAAAAATTATAACGAATGAATATAGATTCCAAAAGGAGTATATATATGTATGATTCATTTTTATCAAGGTGTTAAATTCAAGTCTTTGTACATTGATGGAAAAAGTCGTGCTGGGATAAGTGAATATTTTTGGTTTAAATGGAATTGTTTCGTGTGGATATCTATTGCTAAGAAAAGTATTATCTAACAGAATTTTAAGACTAGACCAACAAATCAAAGGTTTTAAAAAACATTTTTTATTTACATATATATTAGTTATTTTTCTTATCTTCTCTTCTACTTATTTTTATTAAGCTTGTCTTTTCTCTATTTTGATCTTCTTCCAAACAGTGTAAAATTGTAAATGAAACCCACCTTTTCTTCAGGGATCTGGGTTGATTGCAATTGCGCTAAAATTGATATTATGGCTGTTCGATCAAGACATCGATGAGTAAAAAAAATTGTTTAAATTATGATTTTAAATTCGAGTTTGAAACATATCAATGTAATAAAATGTAAATGATTTAGAGGTCATCGAAATCGCATGCAAGTGATCATAACTGTAATATCACCACATGCTGCAATTTAAATTTTGATTTTAATATTTTATTCAACTAATTAATTTGATATTCGACCAAAGGATTCAAACAGCATCAATGCAAGATTATATTTTTATTTCCTATTTTTTATTTTCTGTTTTATAAAATTATACGAACACAAAACTAGAAATGTTGAAAACAAAAATTCTGTTTCGAGCATTTTTAATTTTTTCTTTTATAAAATTTTAAAAAATAAGAAACTGAAAAAAAACAAAAAATATAAATATAAAATTAAAATGCAAATCAAACCCGACATAATAAATCCAAATCTCTTTTCGAGTCTAATATAATCCTAGTCTATAGTCCTTGTTGACTTTGTTTGAACTCGTGGTAATTTTCGAGCCTCAAAGTCATGATTCGTGATTAGCATTTAGATAAAAAGCTTAAAAATTGCTTCTTACTGTAAACATAATTAAACCAAAACTAATTATGTTTCAAATAATCAATTATTTTTTACAGTTAATTTTTACAACTAATTCAAACACATCATAATTTAACATTTCAAAGAGCCAGGCTGGAAATATGACTCTACCACAAGACAAAAAATGATGAGTTACAGAGTACCACTTCCACTTATATGCATGTAATGTAATATAATGGATAAATTATTTAAGTGGTCTCCTGATTAGTCGACATATTAATATTTGTCCTCAATCACGAAATCAATGAAATAACTTTGGTCTTTGCCTTCCACAAGAGCAAGGAAGCTTGACCTATCATCTTTACTTTTTTAATTATTTCATTTTTATGAACAAAATTGTTAAGAGTTTGGCTAGCAATATGTATTTATCCCTTAGAAATTGTTTTATGCATATGGGCACATGCATTTTTATTTTTTTTTTGGTTTCATCGAACATGCTTAATTGACCCTTCAAAGGAAAAAAATAATGGATAATGGAATACCTAGGTTATTTTTTTCTATGGGGTTGGTGATTCAGAAAAATGACAGTCTTTTTTTTTTTTTTTAAATGTAGTATATATAAATTTGTCTATGTTAATTGAATTTTTACTTTTTCAAAATTATAGAACTCCAAGGAGCACAGTTGGTGGCCTTACCCGGCTGCCGACAGCCTTGTGCCCTACTAAAAAAAAACTGATTATGTAAAGAGCTGCTCTCCCAAGAAAACACCTAAAAAGCAATTATTCCTTTCAATATATTTTTTTAATAAGCTAGCTATTCCTTTTATTATTATATTAATTAACTTTTATGGTGACAAAAACCTATCATTTTATTTTCTTCGAGGTAAAAATTGAATTTTTTTGCAAGGACCAAATTAAAAAATTGTAAATTTATAAGGACCAAAAAGTTTAAATCTCTAAAAAGAATGAAAAAAAAATTCTACATGAAATGAACTAATTAAACTGATTCTAACTTCTAATTAAAAACCTCCAAAATTATAAGACGCAAGGAGAAGTAGAAGTAAATTGTAAGTAATATATACCTCCGAGTAGAGAAAGTCAATTAAGGATAAAATTTTATCATAAAGATTATTTGAATTGATTATACTCCTAAACATTTGAAATGTAGTAGAGATGTCGTTCATGATCATGAGTGCGACCACAAACCAAATTCATGATCACAAACACGAAGTCGTGCGTGCAACATTAGCCAAACACAAATCAATGATTAGAGGATGCCAAAATAGGTCAAACATATATAATCATTAATATGAGCCACATTGATATCCACGTTAATCCAAATAGATATACTAAAATATAAATTATTGTTAGCATTCTGCTCAATTTATGTGAATAATTAATATAAATATAAATTTTGATGAAAAATTTGTGATAACAATTCTTACAATTTTGATTTGAATATAATAAAAGTCAAATGTCTCCGTAAGAATAATGTTATTAATATGTTTCCCACACACAAAAAATTATTAAAAATTAAATATTTCTAACATTACTGTGATAATTTTTTCTTGATGAAAACCAATCAATAGTTTATGGAATATCCAATATAATGCGTGATTGATTCAAATTACCTTGCATGATTTAGGGTTTCTAGACTTTGCCTTTTCAACTTATATCGTTGAATATACTACGTAATAGAGCCTTTTTGTTTTTGAGTTATAATAATGCATAAGAATTTTTATTAGTAGTGATTTTAGATTCTAATGCAGATAAGTTAATAAAAGTAATGGATTCTTACTTTTTTAAACAATATTTTCATTTATTGTAGAAATACTTTGATTAAGATTTTTCACTTTCCTAAACCAATTTTACTCAAAGTGATTTTAAATTTTAATACAAATTTAATGAAAACTAAAAAAATTTATTTCCTTCAAAAATTAATTTTACTTGCAATAAAAAATTAAAACAAACATACTCATAATATTTTGTAGAAGAATTGAATGCGTGGGAAGGAAATAAGGAATTATATATTACTTTTGCATTATATATGTATGGTTTAAAAAAAATATGAGGGAAGGAAAAATGGAGGACTTTGCTATGTGCCTACTCTCCAAAATTGGGGAATTGGATAGAATACAAGCAAATCCAAAAAATAACAAACTAAATTATTTAAAATTTTTTGTCTCCAATGAAAGTTATTTTACCTCGATAACTAGCGTCAATCTCTAACCAATGCATGGATTAGTTGGACTGATGGGGTTATAGTTTAACCAATAATTTTCATAATACATTTAAATTAAACTACGTTATGTTATTATTTTTTGACGTCAAGATATTGAAGTAAGAATCTTGCTAGCCATTATTCCAGGGATTTTTTTTTTTTTTTTTCAGCAAATACACACGCAGCCATTCCTACTTCAACCCTAAACACACACTCATTTTAAATTAACACTAACTAATATCCTAATCTAAATCACCACCGCCAAGATTCAAACTATGGACCTCCAACTCCCAAACTTTAAAAGCTTGGTACATGACCACGTGGGCTATTTTTTAATGAAAATTATAATTATTTTTTATATTTAAGCGGGTTGACCCGTCAACCCACTCAAAAAAAGGGACGAGTTGAGATTTTCAACCCATACTCAAAAAGTGGATTGACCCACCCGCCCCGTATTATGGCAAGTCAAAGTAAAGCGGACTAAAACAAAGTGAGTTAGCTCGTTTTGCTAGCTTTAAATGCATGGATTAGTTGGTCTAAGGTTATTTCAGTTTAACCAATAATTTTCATAATACATTTAAACTACGTTATGTTGTTATTTTTTGAAGTCAAGATATTGAAGTAATTAAAAATCTTGTTAGCCATTATCCCAAGGATTATGGTTAAGCTAACAAATGAATTAATAAAAAAAGTTTATTAAAAAGATATTACACTCATATTCATTTAATATTACCATTTACATTAACTTTTTACCATTTTTAAGTATCATAAACATTATTAGCACAATTCTCTTATAGTTAGCTTTACTTACACTTATCTTGAGATAACAGCAATTTCAAGTTATCAACCTTAACGGGGGAAATTAAATTTAATGTTTTAAGTATAATTTCTTTCACCTTTCTAAACAAAAAAAAAGAAACCAAACACTATTCACTAAACAGTAATTCATTTCTTCCACCTTTCCTTTACGAAGACTTTTTGTTTCGAAAATTCAAAACTCATTCATACTTTAATCAGTGTCATAAGAACTTACTAATATTTCACAAAAAGTAGGATATGAAAATTAAAATCAGTAGCCTAAATACTTCCCGAAATGTTTGTCTCTATCTTTGATCTTTATCATCATTAAGTGAATATTTAAAGCATGTATATGTATAAATATAATTAATCACTAAGATTTAGATATCATAACAACATTTTTACCCACTCTATACCTCATGTCATTCTTTACAATATGTCCATAGGTGGCAGCAGGTAGCAACCGTTAGCAATTTAATTTGAACAAAAAGTGACGACACAAATAAAAGTAATCAACTAATAGGATAGGAGCAGGTAAGTCAATTGCTTATTCTCAAATTCCTCCTTCAGACAACTCTATAATTAAATTGCAATTAGCTAGGATATATATATCCATCAAATCCTTGCTCTAGATATAATATAATAGTATAATAAAGTTTAGCCATCGCACGAAACTAATAGAAAAAATGTTACTAGTATACAAGCAGATTAAATTAATTAAGCTAAAAACATATTATGGAGACTGAAAACATATTTAATCCAAATTAATTTAAACCATAAATCTGTGTTTTAGAGAAGAAGATTTGGTATGGCATCAAATGCTTAAAGAAAGAACCAAAATTCTGTATGTCATAAATTACAACACAATCAATTGACGTGTATTGTGAAGCAGTGATGAGTTGAAATTATACAGAACAAACTCTGTTTGTCATGTAAGGGTATGTTCAACTAACCATTTTTTTAATAGATTACATACAATTATTACAGCAAATAGATGTTAAAGTAGCTTGTAGTAGCACCTCATTGCACATGTTAGTTAGCTGCATGGACCATCTCTATGATTTGCCTCTATATAAATCACTATCCACTGTTTCGAACAACACAAGAGAAATTCAATTGCTTCTTTCAAGAAGCATCCGATTATTTATATCTATATATATAGTACTCAGGCTTCTAAGTTACTCTGCAAGATACATGAAAATGGGAAGTCAGAGTCACTTCAAGGTTCTGATTGTTTTTCTTTTGGCATTGATTGCTTCAACTAATGCTCAATTGAAGCTTGGATTTTATGCTAGGAGCTGCCCAAAAGCTGAAAAAATCATTTTGGATTTTGTTCATGAACACATCCACAATGCTCCTTCACTAGCAGCTGCTTTGATAAGAATGCATTTCCATGATTGTTTTGTCAGGGTAAGTGAAATTTCCTTTCATTTTTTTTCTTTTTTAGTTGACAAGTGTTTTGTTGTGTCAAAATGAGGATTTAACATGAAGTTCTTTAGGGATGTGATGCATCAGTGCTTCTGAACTCAACAACAAATCAAGCTGAGAAGAATGCTCCTCCAAATCTTACAGTGAGAGGGTTTGACTTCATTGACAGAATAAAGAGCCTTGTTGAGGTTGAATGTCCTGGTGTTGTCTCTTGTGCTGATATACTCACTTTGGCTGCAAGAGACTCCATTGTAGCTACAGTAAGTACTTAATTATTTCAGGAACACCATAAGTGCAACTATAACTTTGCTTTATATTTACACTGGATTTGACTTTAAATTGCGGCCCACGTCACCTGATATTGATGTAATATTGTGATTTTTGTCATTATCACAACTGCTTCACCCTGAGATTGCAACCTGCAACAGCTATGTTAAACCACATTTGCCCGCATCTCACTCATTGCAATGCGACCACAGCTGTAATTTAAAATCTTGAACTAAAAGTGACGCCTTTGTCAGTACCAAGATTTTGAATTGCAATTGCAGTTGTGTTGCGGTTATACTCACGTTGTGTTTATTATGGCTAAATGTGGAATGTGGACAACAATTATGGTCAAATACGATTTTGGTCACTTCTGAAACTCTGCAATTTTGACTTAATTTGTCAATTGGACCTTAATTTGAAAGTGAAACCTTGGCCTCATGGACATGGTCTTATCTTTCAGGGTGGTCCCTTCTGGAAAGTCCCAACAGGCAGAAGGGATGGGGTCATATCTAATTTGGTAGAAGCTAGAAACAGCATTCCTGCTCCATTTCACAACTTCACCACCCTCCAAACACTCTTTGGCAATCAAGGACTTGACTTAAAAGACTTGGTCCTCCTCTCAGGTACTATGTCGTCACAAATTTTAAGTGTAGGGACTAATCTGCAAATGAGGGTCACGATCAACTATAGCGATCAAATAATCATTTTAAGCTAAATAATTTGTCTTTCTAATCAGCAAGAGTTCAAAAAATTTTCAGGTGCTCACACAATTGGTGTGTCTCATTGCTCATCATTCTCAAACCGCCTCTTCAATTTCACCGGCAAGGGCGATCAAGATCCATCACTAGACAGTGAATATGCAACAAATCTCAAAACTTTCAAGTGCAAGAACATCAATGACAACACCACAAAAGTTGAGATGGACCCTGGAAGCCGCAAGACATTTGATCTTGGTTACTTTAGCCAAGTGGTCAAGAGAAGAGGCTTATTTGAATCAGATGCTGCATTGTTAACTAACTCTGTCACAAAATCTTTAGTTACACAATTCCTTCAGGGGTCACTAGAAAATTTCTATGCTGAATTTGCCAAATCAATGGAGAAAATGGGAAGAATTAAAGTGAAGACTGGTACTGAAGGAGAGATCAGAAAGCATTGTGCACTTGTAAATAGCTAAGAATGTTGCGGAATTTTTAATCTTGTATGATTTTATTTATTTTTGGTTTGGTTATTTATGCCATGCCATGCCATGTGGTGTCTCTGTAGAATAAGACACTGTGGTATGGATGTTGTGTGTGTTGTAATAAGGGTTCCTTAGTGTATTCTTGTTTCCTACTTTAATTTGTTGGTAAATCATGTTTTTGTTGCAATAAGAAGAAGCAGATTTGAGAGAGAGAACTCGGCAGAGTTTATGTTTAGAAGGTTGGTTACATTTGGTTTATATTTAATTAAACAACATTCTTGGTTTATTGCCATCTCTCAGGAAAGCTAACTGTCCAGTAAAAGTATGCAGCACAAATTTTTTATTCAATTTGGTTCAGATCCTGGGATTGGCTGCTCAATATTTGGGGGGTTTTTTATCTACCGGTTTCTTCCCTATTCTTCATTGTAACTGTGGCACTCCTTGTGCTTTTAATTCAATATATCTTCTTGCCTTATAAAAAAAATTTCTTAATATTAGCAATTGCCAATAAATTTAATTTAGACTCTAAATTTTTTTTAAAAAAATTTACTATCCAAATTAAATAGCCATTAAACATTTTAGTCTGTCAAACTATAAAAAATACATTAGTTATTAAATTTGAGTATCAACTTAATATATTAACACTGTAAAAAAACTAATATAGTATATTTAAGCATTAGTTGTGAGTGAGAAAGCAATAACTAATCCTAGTATACTATTCAACACTCAATTCCAAACTAATACAAACATAAAAAAATATAAGAATAATTTATCATTGTATTATAAAATTCTAAATTCACTATAAAATGTAGTTTAGCTATAGGTGACAAAATAACTTATCCCTATAACAATGTTAAATGAGCGTGGTAGATAATAATTTTAAAATTTAGTAAATGATTTACCTCTAAATGAAACATTGTCTAAGTAAATTTATTAAAGTGATACAATTTTAAAAAGTAAAATAATAATTTATCTCATATCATAAATCTCATTGTTCAAAAAATAATAATAATTTGTTAAAAGTAACTCATTCTCATTCCCTCATCATAACCACATTATGACATCACATAGTTATTGTAAAATATTAATAAAATAATGATTTATCATTAATGTTAAAATTTAACATTTAATTTTGAAAAATAGTTTAGCTATATGTGAGAAATGACTTATTGTAATCATGTCAAATGAGTGTAGTAAATAATAAGAATTTATTCTAAAATTGAGTAAATGATTTATCATGTATGCAATATTGTCTTAGTTATTTTACTTAAAATTAATATAATTAAAAAAAAATAATAATGATTTACCTATGTACTATAACTTTTTGCTAAACAGAAAAAAAAGACTTTTAAGGTTTTAATTTTCAAAATTTTTTCTTAAGGTTTTATTTCTGAAACTTTTTGATTTACGTTTGATTTTTGAAATTTTTTGAGTTAGTTCATTTTTAAAAAATTTTCTGCAATCTTTTTATAATTTTTTTGTTCTTGTAATTTTTTGTTCTTGATCTTGTAATTTTCTATTCTTGATTAGTTGTTATAAAGTATAAATAGTTGGTGTTTAATGCCTTGACTTTTCCTTTTCTTTTATTGGCTTATCTCCATAAAGACTCTACTTGCTTTTATGATTTTTTTGGGTTATCTCCATAAAAGTTGTATTCTCCTTACATTTTTCTCTTTGCTTTTTGTATGTCACTATTTTGGTTTAGATTGAAAGAAAACTAAAATACAAAAAAGGATAAAGCATTTAGATTTAGACTAAAAGAAGAAACATAGGCTTCTAAGTATGAGGTTTGCTAACGTACACCCATTTATTTTCTAGAAGGAGTGTGTTAGCAAGCTACACCTTTTGGGTGTATTTTAAAAAATCTAGTTATAACTTGCTAATGCACTCCTTCTATAAAACAAGTGGGTGTACGTTAGCAAACCCCTATAGGGCTTGCTAACGTACACCCACTTATTTTATAGAAGGAGTGCGTTAGCAAGCTACACCATGTGGGTGTATTTTAAAATTTCAAGTTATAACTTGCTAACGCACTCCTTCTAAAAAGCAAGTGGGTGTACGTTAGCAAACCCCTCTAAGTATATTTAAGTATCTTAGGATAAAATAAAGCATAAATCATTTAGACTAAAAGTAATATCAACTTCTAAAAAAACTATTGTAATTTTAAAAATATAAAAATTAAGTAATTTTAGCTAAAAACTTCAAAGTGAATAATATATTGTTTACAGAAAACATCAAATAATCAAAGTAATTTAAAAACATACTATTGATTTTTATTTCAAAAAACACCTTATTCTTGAAGTGTATATAATACATGATTTTTAAAAAAATTATTGCAATTTTAAAAATATAAAAAATTATGATAATTGAGCTAGACACTTCAAAGTGAATACATTGTTTTTAGAAAGCTTCAAATAATTTAGGTAAGTTAAATACACCCTATTCATTTTTATTTTGAAAAACACCCGATTCTTCAACTGCATAGTACACTATCTCCAAAAAAGTCGGTACAATTTTAAAAATATAAAAAACCAAGTTAATTGAGCTAGAAACTTCAAACTTCAAAGTGAATAATACAATATTTTTAAAAAGTTTCAAATAATTTAGGTAATTGAAAAAAAGTGTTTCCATCTTTATTTCAAAAAACATCATATTCTTAAGTTGTATAGTACAAGATCTCGAAAAAAATTGTTGTAATTTTCAAATATAAAAATTTATGAAAAAGGAGGTTGAACTTCAAAGTGATTAATATATAGTTTTCAGAAAGATTTAAATAATTTAGGTAAATTAAAAGAAAAACATCATACTCTTCAAGGGTATAGTACAAGATCTCTAAAAAAAACTATTATAATTTTAAAAATATAAAAAATCATGTAAATTGAGTTAGAAACTTCAAAGTTAATAATGTATTGTTTTAAGAAAGCTTCAAATAGTTTAGGAAATTTAAAAACACTCTATTCATTTTTATTTCAAATAACACCCTATTCTTCAAGTGTATGGTACACAATCTCTATTATTTTAGAATGTTTCAAATAATTTAGGTAATTTAAAATTACCCTATTCATTTTTATTTCGAAAAACACCCTATTCTTTAGATGTATAGTACATTATCTCTAAAAAAAATGTAGCAATTTAAAAAAATATGAAAATTATGTAAATTAATTTAGAAATTTCAAAGTAAATTACATTATTTTCAAAGAACTTTAAATAAAATAGATAATTTAAAAATCGTATTTTTATTTTTATTTTGAAAAACACATGATCTTCAAGTGTATAACGCACGATCTCTTAAAAATATTTTGTAATTTTAAAAATTTAAAAATTAATTAAATTTAGCTAAAAACTTTAAAGTGAATTAGACATTGATTTCGAAATGCTTCAAATAATTTAGGTAATTTAAAAATTTCGTTTTCATTTTTATTTCGAAAAACACTCTATTATTCTAATGTATTGTATGCGATCTGTAAAATTTTTTTTACAAATTTTAAAAAAATATAAATTATGTAATTTCAGTTAGAAATTTCAAAGTAATTAACACATTGTTTTTACACTTCAAATAATTTAGGTAATTTAAAAACACACTTTTCATTTTTTTTCGAAAAACACTATTCGTCTAGAGTATATGACACAATCTCTAAAAAAACTTTTGAAATTTTAGATATTTATAAAATTAAGTTAATTAAGTTACAAACTTCATAGTTAATAATACATATGTTTCAGAAAGCATCAAATAATTTTGGTAATTTAAAAATTGCGTTTTCATTTTTATCTCGAAAAACATCTTATTCTTCAAGTGTATATAGTACACGATCTCAAATTGATATTTCGTCAATCTCACTTAATGTTAGGGACTAAAGTGAAGATGCAAAATTAGGGACTAATTCACATATTTAAAAAAGTCAGAGATTAAAATGTCTTGTGACTACAAAAGCGATGGACCAAAACAGTTAATAACTCATTGAAAAATTATATTTATTGAGCTAGAAACTTCAAATTGAATATAACATTGTTTTCAAAAAGTTTAAAATAATTTAGGTAATTTAAAAATTGAATTTTTATTTTTTCCGAAAGACACCACATTCGTCAAGTGTATCAATACACAATCTCTAAAGAAACCGTTGAAATTATAAAAATAAAAATAATGTAAATCATTCTAGAAATTACAAAGTGAATAATTTATTATTTTTTAAAAACTTCAAAAAAGTTAGGTAATTTAAAATTAACGTTTTTATTTTTAATTGAAAAAACCCTGTTTTTTAAGTATATAATACACGATCTCTAAAAAAGTTGTTGCATTTGTAAAAATACAAAAAAAAATATTTAAATTGGGTTAGAATCTTAAATGTGAATAATAAATTATTTTCAGAAAGCTTTAAATAATTTAGCTAATTTAAAAATCATGCTTTTATTTTTATTTTAAAAAAATCCTATTATTCAAATGTATTGTACAAGGTCTCTACTTTTATCAAATTTTGGCTAAAAACTTCAAAGTGAATAATAGATAATTTTTAAAAAGTTTAAAATAATTTAAATAATTTAAAAATCTAATTCTAATTTTCATTTCAAAAAGAACGATCTCTAAAAAGTTCATTGCAATTATAAAATTATAAAAATTTTGAAAATTGTGATAAATATTTTTAAGTGAATAATATATTATTTTTTAAATGTTTTAAATAATTTGGGTAATTAAAAGTCATATTTTGATTTTTATTTTGAAAAAAATCCTATTCTTTAAGTGTATAGCACACGATCTCGAAAAAATCAGGTTGCAATTTTAAAAACATCAAATATTATGTAAATTGTGCTAGAAACTTCAAAGTGAATAAGACTTTGTTTTCAAAAAGCTTCAAAGAATTTAGGTAATTTAAAAATACCTTATTCATTTTTAATTCGAAAAACTTCCTATTTTTTAAGTGTATAGAACAACATCTCTTAAAAAAACAATTGCAGTTTTAAAAATATAAAACATTATATAAATTGAGCTAGAAAGATTAAAGTGAATAATAAGACGTTATTTTCAAAAAACTTCATCTAATGTACGTAATTTAAAAATTGCATTTTCATTTTTATTTTGAAAAACACCATAATCAAAGTGAGTTAATTGAGTTAGAATCTTCAATGTAAATCAGACATTGTTTTAAAAACTCTTTAAAAAATTCAAGTAATTTAAAAACACCCTATTGAATTTTATGTCAAAAAACACTGTATTTTTCAAGTGTAAGGTATATGATCTCTAAAAAAGTGTTGCAACTTTAAAACTGTAAAAAATATGGAAATTGAACTAGAAACTTAAAATTGAATAATAAAACATTATTTTTAAAAACCTTCAAATAATATAGATAATTTAAGAATCGCATTTTCATTTTTATTTCAAAAAACTCATATTCATCAAGTGATAGTACACAATTTCAAAAAAAACTGTTGTGATTTTAAAAATATAAATAATTACTTAAATTGATCAAAAAACTTTAAAATTAATAATACAATGTATTCAGATAGCTTCGAATAATTTAGGTAATTTAAAAACACCATATTCATTTTGATGTTGAAAAACATCTTATTCTTCAAGCCTATAGTGAACGATCTTTAAAAAATTGTTGTATTTTTAAAATATAGATTTACTTAAATTCAGTTGGAAACTTTAAACTAAAAAATATATTATTTTTAAAATTCTAAAATAAATTAAGTAATTTAAAAAAGGCATTTTCATTTTTATTTCGAAAAGTACACTATTCTTCAAGTGCATAGTGTACGATCTTTAAAAAGCAGTTCTAAAATTACACAAAATTCTATAAATTGAATAGGACATTATTTAAAAAATTTTCAAATAATTTAGGCACGTTAAAAATCATGTTCTCATTTTTATTTCGAAAAACACAATGATATTCAACTGTATAGTATATGATCTTTTAAAAAATTGTTGTAGTTTTAAAATTATTAAAAAATATGTAATTTGAGCTAGAAGTATCAAAGTGAATAATAAGACATAGTTAATATTAAATTTAAAAAAATATAAATAATTTAGAAATCATGTTATTATTTTTATTTTGAAAATCACCATATTCATCAAATCTATAGTAGAGGATCTCTAAAAAAATTGTTTCATTTTTTAAAATAGAAATTTTATTGTAAATTATGGTAGATACTTCAAAGTGAATATTAAATTATGGTAATTTAAAAACACCCTATTCTTTTTTGTTTTAAAAAACATGCTATTCTTCAAGTGTGTACACGATCGGTAAAAACTGTTGCAATTTTAATAATATAAAATTTTATGTAAATTGAGCTGAAAATTCAAAGTAAATAAGACATTATTTTCAAAATGCTTAAAATAATTTAGGTAATTTTAAAACCACGTTTTAATATTTATTTCTAAAAACTCCATATTCTTCAAGTTTTCAGTACATTATCTCTAAAAATAGTGTTACAATTTTAAAAATATAAAAAATATATAAATTGTATTAGAAACTTCAAGGTGAATAAAATATTATTTTTAGAAAGCTTCAAATAATTTAAATAATTTAAAAATACCTTATTCATTTTTATTTCGAAAAAAACCCGTTTCGTATAGTACACAATCTCTAAAAACTATTGCAATTTGTAAAATAACAAAAATTATGTAAATTAAGCTAAAAAATTCAAAGTGAATAAGACACTTTTATTTCAAAATGCTTAAAAAAATTTATGTAATTTGAATATCATGTTTTTATTTTAGTTCAAACCGAGGACCTAATACTTAAAGCAGATCTCATCAACTATCCGACCAACCTGTTGGAAGTTGTATTATTTAAGTGTATATAGTACATGATCTCTAAAAAATCTATTGCAATTTTAAAAATATAAAAATTTATGAAAACTATGTTAGAAAATTCAAAGTGAATAAGGAATTGTTTTCAAAATGTTTAAAATAATTCAGGTAATTTTAAAATTGTGTTTTCATTATTATTTTTAAAACTCTATATTCTTTTAGTGTATAAAGTACTAAAAAATTGTTGCAATTTGAAAAATATAAAAAATTATAGATATTGAGTTAGAAAATTCAAAGTGAATAATACATTATTTTTAAAAAGTTTTAAAATTTTTAAGTAATTTAAAAATACACTATTTATTTTTATTTTGAAAAACCCCCTATTTTTCAATAGTAAAGTACAACATCTCTTAAAAAATAGTTATAACTTTTAAAATATAAAAAATTATATAAATTGAGATGGAAGCTAAAAAGATGAAAAATACATTATTTTCAAAATTTTTTAATAACTTAGGTAATTTAAAATTCACATATTCATTTTTAATTTGAAAAACATCCATTTATTCAAGTGTATAATACATGATCTCGGTAAACCTATTTCAATTTTAAAATATAAAAAAAATACGTAAATTGAGTGAGAAACTTAAAATTAATTGTTTTGAGAAACCTTTAAATATTTTAGGTACTTGAATAACACCATGTTCATTTTTATTTCCAAAAATACCATATTAAGTGTATAGTATAATATCTCTAAAAAAAACTTTTGTAATTTTAAAAATATATAAAGCTATGTAAATTGAGATAGAAAATTCAAAGTGAATCATTTATTGTTTTCATATAGCTTCAAATAATTTAAGTAATTTATAAAAACTCAATTATTTTTATTTTAAAAAAAACACCTTATTCTTCAAGAGGACGGTACAAAATCTCTAAAAAAGTGAAAATTATGTAAATTAAGCTAGAAATTTCAAAGTAAATAATACATTGTTTTGAAAATATTCAAATGATTTATATAATTTAAAAAACGTGTTTTTATTTTAATTTATAAAACCTTGATAATCTTCAAGTGTATAATACATGATCTCCAAAAAAAATGTTTCAGATTTAAAATCACGTTTTCATTTTTATTTCTAAAAACTCCATACTCTTAGTACACGATCTTTAAAAAAACTGCTACAATTTTAAAAATATAAAAAAATTTACGTACATTGTGCTAGAAATTTTAAAGTAAATAATACATTGTTTTAAGAAAGCTTCAAAAAAAATTAAGTAATTTAAAAGCTCCATATTCATTTTTATTTTGAAAAACAGTCTATTATGTAGTACACGATCTCTAAAAAAATCGTTTCAATTTTCAAATATTATAAAAAATATATAAATTGAGTTAAGAATTTCAAAGTGAATAAAACTTTATGTTCAAAATCTTCAAATAATTTAGGTATTTTAAAAATAACATTTTAATCTTTATTTTTAAAAACACCATATTATTTAAGTGTATAATTTATGGTCTCTAAAAGACTGTTTCAATTTTAAAATTATAAAAATGAATAATACATTTCTTTCACAAAGCTTCAAATATTTTAGATTATTTAAAAATACCCTATTTATTGTCGTATCGAAAAAATACACTATTCTTGAAATGTATTGTACACAATTTAAAAAAATAAAAAATCGTTGTAGTTTTCAAATATGTAAATTGAGCTAGAAACTTCAAAGTGAATAAGACATAGTTTTCAAAAAGCTTTATAAACTTTAGGTAATTTAAAAACACCCTATACATTTTTATTTCGAAAACACCATATTCTTCAAGTGTGTAGGACATGATCTCTAAAAAATTGTTGCAATTTTAAAATATAAAAATTATGTAAATTGAGTTTTTATAGGCGTATGTAAGTTGAATTAAAAACTTCAAAGTGAATAACACCGTATTCTTCAAGTGTATAGTACACGATCTCTAAAAATATGTTTCTATTTAAAATATTTTAAAAATCATGTAAATCTAGTTAGAAACTTTAAATTTAATAATACATTGTTTTTAGAAAGCTTTAAATAATGTAGGTAATTTAAAAACACCCTATTCATTTTTATTTAAAAAAAAACACCATATTCTTTAAATGTGCTATACACGATCTCTAGAAAAATTATTGCAATTTTAAAAATATTAAAACATAAGTAAACTCTTTTAGAAACTTCAAAACGAATAATATATTGTTTTTAGAATGCTTCAAGTAATTTAGGTAATTTAAAAACTTCTCATTATTTTTTATTTCGAAAAACATTATATTCTTCTAGTGTATAGTACAATATCACTAAAAAAACGGATGCAATTTTAAAAATATGAAAAATGATGGTAATTGAGTTAGAAATTTTAAAGTGAATAATATATTGTTATCAGGAAGCTTCAAATAATTTAGATAATTTAAAAACATCCTATTCATTTTTATTTCAAAAAATATTGTATTCTTCGAATGTATAATACATCATCTCTAAAAAACTATAAAAATTTTAAAAATATAAAAAAATTATGTAAATTGATCTAGAAGCTTCAAAGTGAATAAAACATTATATTTAGAAAGTTTCAAAATATATAGGTAATTTTAAAAATATTTTTTAATTTTATTTCAAAAAAACCCTATTATATAAGTGTATAGTACATGAACTTTAAAAAGTGTTGCAATTTTAAAAATAGAAAAATTATGTAAGTTGAGTTTATAACTAAAAAGTGTATAATAAGTTTTTTTAAGGAAGCTTTAAATAATATATCTAATTAAAAAGCACCATGTTAATTTTTATTTCGAAAAACACCTTATTCTTCAAATGTAACTCGATTTCTAAAAAACTATTACAAATTTGAAAATATAAAAAATTTATAAATTAAGCTAGAATCTTCAAATTGAATAAGACATTGTTTTTTTAAAAAAACTTAAAATAATTTAGGTAATTTAAAAACACCCTATTCCTTTTTATTTCAAAAAACATCGTATTATTCAAATGTATAGTACATGATTTCTAAAAACCATTGCAATTTTAAAAATATAAAATAGTAAGTAAATTGAGTTATCAATCTCAAAGTGAATAATACATTGTTTTCATAATCCTTCCAATAATTTAGTTAATTTAAAAACATCCTATTCATTTTTATCTCGAAAAACACCACATTTTTCAAATGTATAGTACACGACCTTGTGAGGAACGGTTGCAATTTTTAAGGTGAATACTACATTATTTTCATACTCCTTCAAATATTTGGGTAATTTAAAAAACTCATTTCATTTTTATTTTGAAAAATACCTTATTTTTCAATTGTATGGTACACGGTCTCTAAAAAATCCTTTGCAATTTTAAAAATTTAAGAAAATAAATAAATTCAGATAAAAACTTCAAAGTGAATAATACATTGTTTTCATAAAGCTTCAAATAATTTAGGCAATTTAGAAACACCCTATTCATTTTTTTTAAAAAAAAAGTCCTATTTTTTAAGCTTATAGTACAAGATGTCTAAAAAATTGTCCTAATTTTTAAATTTGAAAATTATGTAAATTGTGTTAGAAACTTCAAATTTAAAAATACATTGTTTTTCAGAAAGCTAAAAATATTTTATGTAATTTAAAAATACCCTATTCTTTTTTTTTTTCCGAAAAAAACCATATTCTATAAATGTATTATACACGATCTCTAAAAAAATTGTTTTAATTTAAAAAATATAATAAAATTAGGTAAATTTAGCTAGACGACTCAGTGAATAATTCATTGTTCTCAAAAGGTTGTAAATAGCTTAGGTAATTTAAAAACTCTTATTCATTTTTATTTCGAAAAATACCCAATTCTTCAACTTTATAGTAGTCAATAAATAAAAAAACTACTACTATTTTTAAAATATAAAAAATTATCTAAATTAAGCTAGAAAATTCAAAGTGAATAAAACATTATTTTCTAAAAACTTAAAATAATTTTGATAATTTTAAAATCGAGTTTTCATTTTTATTTCTAAAAACACCATATTCTTTAAGTATATAATACACGATCACCAAAAATCTATTGCAGTTTTAACAATATAAAAAATTATGTAAATTATGTTTGAAACTTCAAATTAAATAATACATTATTTTTAGGGTAAAATGCACAAAGTACCCTTGAGGTTTTTTTTGTGCAAAATTCATCTACTAAATTTTCTCAAGGACGCTCGTTAAAGAAATTTTTTCATAAAAATAAAATAAAATTATAGAGCATTTGGTTACACTTACAGCTACTTATGTCTTGCTACTTATTACATTTACTATTACTTTGCTATTATCTAATATTAATCTTTGTTTGTTGAAGACTTTATGCTTTTTACAGGCTTCCGTGTAAGTGAAATTATTTTGGTCTTTTGAAGCCTTTTGCTTTTTTCTATTTGTAGCAGTGGTTTTGTTATATATTTGAAAGCTAAGGTGGTTATTTCCTATTTTAAGGTGTTGGTTTGATGACATAAAGAGTTTCTCAGGTGCTATAACAATGGTTTTAACTAATACTAATACTACATATTTTAGGCTATTGGAATTAAATTTTAAGAGATACTCTATATATTTTGTATAAATCTTGTTCACCAGTAAAGTAATATCTTATCTTGTGAAGCAATAATAAATGCTGAACTTGACTTGTTTAGCTCACTTGTAAATTATTTAATTTTGTATTCACAAAAAATAAAAATTTATTCACAAAAAAAATTGTTGTATGAAAAAGATTCAACATATGTCCTGAGAAAATTCAGTAAATAAATTTTGTACAAAAATTAAATGACAGGAAAATTATTTTTTTTTAACTTACAGAAAAAAATGAGGACATAGATTTTTTTTATCGGCAAAAGAAGGAATATATTTCAACAAGTGCACAAAAAGTATTCCAAGTATTACCACTGTAGGTGCATATTAATGGAGAGAGATTCAACTATGGTTAGTAATAAGAATATTCTAATTAATGAGTATTCTATTAGTGCATGTTATAGAAAAAAAAATGGTGTAAGATGCTTATTTATTTTAAGTTTGATGTTTGGTGCTATTTTGTAAAACCTCAAGGATACTTTGTGCATTTTACCCTTATTTTTATAAAGCTTCAAATAATTTAGATAATTTAAAAATACCCTATTAATTTTAATTTTGAAAAACGCCTTGTTCTTCAAGTGTTTAGTATGCGATCTCTTAACAAACGTTGCGGTTTTAAAAATATAAATATTTATATAAATTGATCTAGAAAATTAAAAATGAATAATATATTATTTTCAAAATTATCAAATAACTTAAGTAATTTAAAAAAACAACTTTTCATTTTTATTAATTTAACAACCAAATCTTGAAATGTAAAATTGTTGTAGTTTTAAAAATGTAAAAAGATTTATGTTGATTGAGCTAACCAATTTAAAGTGAATAAGTCAGTATTATTATTATAATAGGACGGTCTAATAGGCTTAAAAAACTTTTTGAATAGCCTAAAATCTATTTTATTGAATTATTTAGGCTTTTAAGAAACCCTTAACCTGATTTATTCAATAAATAAATTTAATTTAACCTTAATCTAATATAAACTAAGCTTAAATCTCTTACGAATAGCCTAGCCTATTTTCACCCGAGAAGACAATGTCAAGTAAATTTTCTCACTATATAAAAAAGTGCAAGAGAATTAGGTGAAAATTCATTGTTGAACTTGAACCTTATGCTCGAAAAACACTATTAGCTTTAAAATATTTGAAGCAAGTCTCAAGCATATCTCTGCTAATACAATCAATTGCTTCTACAGATATTAAATGAAAAAAAAAAAAAATAGAAAAAAAGGTGTAACACATGAAAGGACCCTTTCAGTTTCATTCCTCCTATTCTCAGTTAAGAAAGGCTAATTTGGTCTTCTATAATAACATAGGAAGTTACATGAAGAAATTTAGAATCATGGCTCTTCTTCAATGCACTTTGGACAACTGCATCTGAATCCATAATCTGCTAGGGATGCTTGTCTTTCTTCATATGGAAGATCCTCGTCAACGTATGAGATGGTTATCTGTAAGTCTTTCCATATGTTAGTTAGTGCGTGCTTAGAAACAAATCAAATCCAATCAAACATGAAAATGTGGAAGATACTATCAACTATTAGTTAGTGTTAAAATGAATTTACTTTTATCTCATTCGAATGTAAAACTAAATACACGCTTAGTTGAGCATGGCAATATATCTAAAAAAATTAGAAATTTTATAGGAAGTATCAAAATCAAATTTCTCTGTAAAATCATTTAGTTAAAAAATTACTGGAAGACTACATAATGGTATATACTATAAACCGACCTCTTCCCCTTTATGAATGGGCCTCACTGCAACTATTGTTGCTTGGCCATCTCTATCCTGCAAGCAAAAAATGTAAGATTTTAAGGATAAATCTTGAGATTCATTTACAATTACACACAGCAGAAGTAAAAAAGAAGAGCAAAACATTGGTTTCCAATAGTTTTTCTTTTACCTTTTTTACATTTTTCCAATGTTAGAACTTAGAACAACCAGTATTAAAATGAATAGAATCTATAGACAGTAGTAACAAGAATAGAATTGAGAAGCGTAATAAAACATGTTGAAACCAATGAAGGGAAACAAATGTGAATTCAATAATGACGGGAACAAGAAATAGGCAGCTGACAGTAATTCTGAGATTAACATTTTTCAGTAATAGTAATAATAATTGATAATGCTATGTCTATGCAATATATGACAACAGGAAAAAGCTAAATGCTAAACTAACAAGCAAGTACAAAAGGAGCACTTCAACTAATGAGAGGGTTAGGGCATCTTATCTTGTTAGAAAAAGGAATTCTCACTTTATTTTTTAGGTTAAAACAAGAACATAAATAATAAATATAAAGGATGAAGAAATTTATCTAATCGTATTCTAGCGGGGCATCAAACAAAGCCATCTATGCAATCAACTCAAACTAAACCAAAACGGAATTATGGAAGATAAATATATTTGCCCCCACATACCTCATCCCTTTTGAAAGCTTTGGCATTAGGACAACAGGAATGGTTCATGCAGCTTTGCAAAGGAAAAAATGCAGTTCCTGAAATATAATCAAATAACTAAAAAGATTTATCACTCGACATTTAAAAATTATAATGATGAAAATGCATCAGAATATATCCTATGTGTACAAGAGAAAAGAAACTACATTATTCCTAAAATCTGCAAGGCAATACTCCAATGCCTTTTTTTTTGGTGTCAGACAGTGAAAATGTGAAAAAAAGCAATTGCAACCGAAAATTCATCAAGAGTTCAGGACCCAAAAAAATTGTGAGTAATGAAATAAATTCTCACGAAAGAGATAGAACTGGACCGTATATTAGGGGATAAGAAACTAACTCTGATAGAAGAATCAAGAAGAAAAGGGCTAAAGGATCGAACTTCTCTTTTTTTTGAATGAAAATGATTACTACACTCCGTAGTTCCAGAGCTAAGATCCTCTAGGTCAAAACAATTAGCTGACTATTCTCTCCTTGACTCTTTCCCAGTTTCCCCATTCTACTGCATTTATTTCCAAACTGAATACCAGACTTTCCCTCTCTCTTCCTAACTGACTGACTACGGTGGCTCAGACTTAACTAACTAAGCTAGGTCATGCGCAATCTCTCGATTCCCTTCTCCAACCCTTTCTCTTTCTGGAATCAACCGGCCACGTGCTAGGCTTGGGCCATCCTTTTGGGTCTGACCCAGGATAATTTAGACTAACATTACTACTATCTGGGCTCCTATCAAACTAGCATTACTACAAGGCCTAACCGAGGCTAGCTTGGCTTTTTGGGCCCATCCTTATTTCTTCTAACCTGCAATTTCCTGATTGAGGGCCTGTTGTTAATTTCCGGTTCATTCAATTTCTGTTATATGAGATTTTGGTAAGGGGGGAAATTTTAGGTGTCAAGTTGAAGAATGATGATAGATTTCTCATCCAAAAACAAATGAGTTGATTATTGTTAATTACTAGTCAATTTAAGGCTAACTTCTAACCACTATCAAACGAAAGTTATCAGGCAACACCTTTGACTCGAAGGTTGCATTGTATTAAGATAAATATAATAAAGACAGAGCATGAACTCCAGTAATGATCAGACAGCTCAAGATTAAGAAAGGAAAGATGAAAGAGATAACCTAAAGTTGAAGTATAAATTCCACGTGGAGAATTTTACATAAAGAGATGACAGGAACTTGTCAGATATCAGTAGATAAACTGCAGTAAAATTACCTTGACAACAAATAGAGTAGTCTTCACCGAGAGCATCCAGAATTGGTTGTGTAATTTTCTCAGCTTCTTCCTGCCGTTCATAACAATAGTAAAGGTGAAGGAAGTCCTTTTTTTTCCCTGAGATCAAGTAATAAAGAAAGGGGAATCAAACTCTAACCTTGTTTGGAGACGGCAGATCATCAATGTATAAAAAGTAATCCTCCACAGGAGAAGCTACAACCAAATCACTGACAATATAAGCTCAGGATTAATACACATTAGAATGATAAAAAAAATTAAATTATAATTCTCATGTTCAATTTGCTTAAATGTCTACACCAACATTGCAATATTCAAGGATTATGTTAATGGAAGCAAACAAGATATAACATGCTAGACAGAAGAGAAAAACGAAGCCTCCTACAGGGAGCCCTTACAGATTATTCAACTCATACATGCCAATGATATGTCCATAGATTTCAAGGGAGAATACTGGAAATAGTCAAGGAGCTGAAATTGCGATAAAATGGTAACATTATGTCACCGGGTAAAGACATAACACATGCAATCACCAAATCAGCATCTATAAGGATACATGGCTTGCACTCCTTGTCAAATATAGCTGTCTTGAGAAGTTGGAGAGACTGAAACACGAAATGAATAAGAAAATTAAGTATAACGTATTAATTAAACCAGTGAGTATAACATTTTGCATGTACTGAAAATCAGAAGAATCTCACCTCAAATGCCAATTCTTTTATTTGCATCCTGAATGAAGCTTCATCAGAAGAATCAATATCATCTGGCAACGCAATACAGTCCCACCACCTACAAACACCTTGAAGTGACTCCACTTGCATAGACCAAATAAATTCAAACCAGAATGTTCAACATCAAAAAGAATAGGATGATCAAGGAATTCTCCTTTCCAAAAAAGCATATTTAATCCTAGTAAAATAAGACTAAATTTTTCTTTCAAACAATCTTGATATGTTATTATGAGTTTTACAAACTAATTTGATGAAATAAGTTATACTAGCAAGAAACAAAAAAATAAATAAAAGATAAATATTATAACCAAAAAGAAAATCCAGAATCTGCTTTGCTTAGTATGAAATCTTACGAAGGCATATTTAATTCACACTCTGAACAGTTTGGTAAAATGGTCAATCAGAGAAAAGCACAGAAAATAATGATAAAGACTAAATCATGTTTCATGGATTTTCTCAAGCCAAATGAAGTGCATACATTTTCAACAGCACTGCAATATATGCATAAGCAATGCAACAAATATAGGGAAATACTTTACAAACCATAACTACTTGAAGCAAGGGTCCAGTATATTCCTGGAATCATACATATTTGTAAAATTCAAATCGTCAACAAAGACATTTGTGCACTTGACCTAAAAAATTCCATCATGCATTAGCAAAGCATAATGACTGTGTACTAAGCTTCATTTGGTCAATAACTACCTTCTCTTGTGTCCCATTGATATAGGCCTCCAAGCTTCCAAAAGATGAGAAAAACTATTGTGGTTTGAAACACAGGATGAATCATATTTCGCCTCTTCAAGACTTTTAGCTTTTAACTTGCGGTACTTTGATATGGTAGAAGATATAGCCTAGTCATAAAACCCAACCAGGCATCTAGTTAGATGAATCAAGTAGAAATAATTTATGCAAGATTAATGAAAACAGCTCATATAATAAGTTGAGCATCTATAGATACACACATGTCTATGTCTAAGTCAAGTTAAAGATTAAAGATAGCTTATAAAAGCAAAAATTTTTACGGACTTTGACTATTTAATATGCTAGCATTTACTAAATAATAGTAATACTTAAGGAGCTCCAGTGACAATAAAACCACTGTTTGGTTATCAGATATATATACACACACACACATAAACATTGCGCGTCTGCGTGTGTGCATGAATGTACATTTTTCAGGCAGCATTCAAGAGACAATAAATTAAGAGCAAGCAGAAGCTTACCTTTGCAGCAAGGAGGAATATATCGTTTGTATCTGTGAGAGAAAGGAAAGAACATGAAATAAACAAGCAACAAACAAACAAAACAACAAGGTTTAGAAAAAATTCAGATTGTTAAAAATCACCGATGCCCATAAGGAAGAACACATACCATTTGCATGCTTGATGAATTTCAGGAGTGCCTCCCTGTGTGCTGGATCAGAACTCTCACCAGTACAGAGTAAAGAATGGGAGGATTCCCAATCAGCCTCTGCACATGACGTGCTACAGGTATTGACAGCATCATCAGATCAGAAGACCATTTCACACTTCAAACCCAAAAGAACAATGTGCAAGAACAAATTTCGTAGTAACCATAGGAGGGTGCATTTGGAAACAGCTTTCACAGTGTTAATTCTTTTAAAAATAGCCTAACAACGGGAATAGAACCTTAGGCTGTCTTTCTAATTGGGATACAGAAAGCATTGTGCAGATATTTACAAGAGTCTATGTTATTTTCCAACCTCAGGCATGCGCTAGAGGTACAAACATTAAAATTTCATGTAGCTTTCTTCTCATATTCCTATTTAAGAATATATGTAAGGGGCTACTATTCATAGTAAAGTAGGCAAAGTGTCAAACTACCAAAACATTATAATAAGTTTTACTCTTTCATAATATGATTAAATTAAATGAGAAGTAATCACCATGGGAATCTGACCAAACTTTGACAAGACTTCTCTCAGAAATCATTTATTCCGGCTCCTTGTAGAAAACATGGGCAAACTAAAAGCGTTATGTAACCTACTCACTCTATATCGTATTATAAGCACCTAAATGAAAAAAATAAAATAAAATATTCTAATTGTATGTCCCTAAAAAAATTAGAAACATTTATTAACTTTTAATGTTATCCTAAATTACTGAACTATTTTAATGCAACACAATCAATATGGATACTTGAATTTGACTTCTAAAAGGGGCAGAATTAGAATGATCCAATAAGTCAATGCATTAACTTGTTATAAGCACTTTTCTTAATCTGTGTCACTATGAGAGTAAGGACATTTTTTTTTTTATTTTGATAAGCAAGGAAGGACTTTTAACATAGAACCGATGGAGTATATTATTTCTTCAATCAGCCATTGCCTTACCTGCAATAGTAAGCTTCTCCACATCCACTAGGACACGGAACAGCTGGCGGCAAAGAGAATTTATCGGAGAAAGGCAATTTCAAATGGCCATTCATTAACGATTGCACAACACCTGCAGGAAGAGGAACTTCAGTTTTGGAACTACCAGAAGCACATTGTTGAGTGCTCTCTTCTTCATCAGATGAATCCATTTCATGGCAATTTTTTGAAGAGCTTCCCACATCACAACCATGATTCTCATTGGCTCTTAATTCTTGCAAGTAAAGCCTCCTTCCAATTTGAAGTTCTATAGTACCAATAAAACGAAAGCAGAAGCCACAGACAAAACAATCAATCTGCAACGTAAGAAAGAAAATAAAAGACAAGAGCAACAGGTTTTAATATGAATAGACTACACAGATACAAAAAAAAAATGTGGAAAAATGGAAAAAGAAAAAGAAAAACGGACCTTGTTGAAGGAATGTTGTGCCCCAACAAACATTTGGTCTTTCAGAACAAGTTCACCCTCTTCGAAGTCCGTGGTAGCATATACACCTACAGTTCCACAGTATCAGAAGAAACACAAAAACACATTAAGAAATTGAAACCCCCCATTTGAAGAGCTTGTATAAATTAAACGGTTTTCATGCAAAGGTGGGAGAAAATCGATTATTAGCTTATGGAACATAAACAAATGACAGAATTATTAAATTAAAATTAAATTGAGAAAAAAAAGAAGCACCTTTTCCGAAGTTGCCATCCTGTCTGACTGTGATACCACTGCAGTTCCTTGAAGACAAAAGGTTATGATAATATTCCTGGAGCAGTGAAGGAAAAGAGCAAAATCAAGAGAAGAGAAAAATGAGAATTGAGAAGGAAGATGAATGAAGAGAATACTTGAAATTGAAGGGGTGAGGAGGGAGAAGCGAGAAGAGCAGAGATTTCAGAGGCACAACGCGAGCTAATAGGGCAAATGGATTCCATTGAATGTGAGTGTTTGAGAGTGTCAAAAACAGAACAGGGTCAGTAAGAGCATGACGGCGCTCATGAATTAGATAAACGCAGCAGCGTCGTTCATCAACATCTTAATAACACTCTGACTGTGGTTCGGGTTCCGGATTTAATTATTGGCAGGAGACTTAAATTTTTAGAAAAGCTTTTTATGGTGATTTTGTTTTAATCAGATTTGAGAATCCGATTGAAATCAAATTTTATTATCTTATAAAAATAAATTTTAATATATTGTTATTGATTGATGTAAAAATTGATATCAAACCATTTGATATCATTTGATCCTAACCCTAAATTATATATTAAGTTTCGAAGTTAGCCTTATTCATTTTTTACTCCATTAATATTTCCTATATACACTGGAGAAAAAAGTTCTCTTTCATAACTTACGCTTAAATACATCCTACATCCTTAAAATTATACTAATGTCTCTTGATTTTATTCTCAAGTTTTTTTAATTAAATTTATCCTTCAAAGTAAAGTTTGACTTAAGTTTCAATTGTAAGATTTTTATATTAATTGGTGATATGAGAGATCATAATGACACATCAACATATGCTATATCAATTAGACATTGTTGAGTCAAATTAGAATATCAATATTAGACTTACATTTTTTTAAAAGTATTTTATTTTGAATAAAAATAAAAATTCAAAATAAAATATTTTAAAAATTAATTATTACTAACATAAATATTTTAATTTGATAGAATATATTTACTACATGACAACTTAATCTAAAAATCTAACAACATAGACTTAAATCAAAACTTTGAACTTTAAAATATACAATCAATAATAAAAAACTTTTAAAGATATAAATCAAAAGACGCTATATTTTTAAGGACAAAAAAGATATTTAAATCTAGGTGTGAAAATAAGAAGGAAGAGAAGGTGGACTGAAAAATAATAATTGTATGGATGGACATGAAAAAAAAATAAAAGTTAATGATAATTTTATTTTTGTTATTTTTTTCTTTGGTCAAATTGTGCAATCCTCAATCTTCTTTTGAAAGAGTACACTTTTATGGATACATGTGTTTAATAGACACAACCAATTAAATTTTGGTGTGCTAATAAAATGCTTTCTCCGTCTCAAAATGTAAGACCCTTTAGAGAATTTTTGTTTGTCCCATTTTATAAGACTCTTTGAGAATTTTTGTGCACATTTAATTTTTTTTTACCATTATACTCTTGCTACTCAACTAATTTTGATAAGCATTAATTAAGAGAGAGCGAGATGATAGAAAGATATTGAAAAGGTAAATTTGGAAACTTATACTTTTTGTTAGACAAATTTAATGCATCTAACTGAATTAACCACTTTTCTTAATTCCGCAATATTGATCTAAGGAGTCTTACATTTTGGAACGGAAGAGTAATAATAACATCAATCTTGTAACTTGTATTGTTATTATTTTAAGGGTCTTGATATCTAGTGTCCTAAGGGCATTAGATAAAGTTATTAGAAGTAAAAAAACAATCATAAAAGCACATTGTTCCGTCTCTCGAAAATATAAAAAACTACAAATTTCAATACTTTTTTACTATATTTAAGCTCTTATCTAGTGCTCTTAGGGCACTAAATATCATTTATCTTATTTTAATATAAATACTACAATTTCATTAATTGTGTCCAATGTCCATATAAGTATTTCTCCTTTTGAAATGCCACTGAACATGCAGATAAATTAACACTGTGTCTTGAGTATAGCTATGTCAAATACTCAGAGAAAGAGTTTTTATGTTTAGAGTAGTTCACTAATTCTACCTCACTCGAGAATAATTGCCCCGAGAGGACACATGGACCGTATATAAAAAAAAATAAATTTAAAAACACTATCAATATCAACGTGTAATTACATTAAAAAAAACAGCTCCTTATGTTATATATTTTATTAAAGATTTTCTATACTTTTTATATTTTTAAAATATTATTAAGTAAATTTATTTTTTAATTAATATTTACTTTTAAAATAATATTGTAAGATAATAAGTAAAAGAATTAGTGTGTGTTTAGCACAACTAGCTTATAGCTTATTTAGGAACTTATAGCTTGTAGCTTATAACTTATGAGTAAGTAGAGGTGTTTAGTAACAACTAGCTTATAGCTTATATAAGCTAGCTTATGAAAAGCTACTTCAAGTAACTTATAGTTTATGAAAAGTAACTTTCAATAATTCTTTCCTATTTTACCCTCTAGTAATTTATTATATGTTTACTCTATCAAATAATTTATTACATGTAATTATTACTTGTCCTTTTAAGTCATTTAACAAATATAAGCTACTTAATAAGCTAATTTTACCAAACATCTCTACTCAATTATAAGTCACAAGTCATAAGCTATAAGCTACAAGCTATAAGCCATAAGCTACAAGCTATAAGTCATAAACTATAAGCTATAAACCATAAGCTACAAGCTATAAGTCATAAGCTACAAGCTATAAGCTAGTTTTATCAAACAGAGCCTTATTAAGAGAATATAACCATTCAAAATCTAAGTATAGTTCTTTACGTGAATTTGATATTGATCAGAGTAAGAATTTCACTTTAGTAACAGAGGCCACTTTAGTAACATTCTTTAGTAACACACGCTGACTTATGAGACTTGTGCTTATTATGACACATAATTAAGCCTTATTACGCAGGACTCAGCGTCAATGCGCATGCTACTAAAGTAAAAATTTTACCCTGAATAGAGAACAATAACCACCCTCCTCAGAAACCTCAGATTTTTTTCGTTTAATTTAACGCAAGTCAATAACAGTGTTAGAGGTTTCCAAAAAAAACATGTGTTAGAGAAATTGGAGTCTTGTGTAATAACGCTACGAACGATATCTGCAGAGTGCAGAGTGAATTTGGATTGGTCAACTATGAATCAACTGCACCACTGTTTCGAAACTGCACAAAAAACAATCAATTAACTTCTTCCACAGGCTAGATGTTTGGGTGACGATGATTAATATTATCCATGATAGCGTATCATTTGATATAACATTAAATATAAACATCTAATAAAATTTGCCACCTTGCGAGTTTAAAATGTCTGGATGTGATACAATTTAATGCATGAATTTCAAAAAAAAAATATAATAGAAACAATAAAACTTCTTCCTCCAAGCATCATACACATACACATCATGTCTTTCACCTATTAAATCTGGAAGAAAATCTAACCTTGTTCTCTTCTCATACATCTAGAAAAAGCTGGAAAAAAGAGTTTAGTGAAGGTGGAATCCAAGATGCAGACAGAAACAAACTAGAAGACAGTTATGAATAATAACATCTGCTTTGAAGAGTATTAAGTTTCACATGGATCCAAAGAACTGTTCTAGGGATGGAGCATTGAACACATTTGCAGCAGTTCGCTCGGGTTTGTAAGGGGATACATGAAGTTGATACTTGATAAACCTCTGCAAAATAAGCCGTGTGATTTTGTAGCCATGAAAATACTGTGGTTATTATTCCAGTAAAACATAAACTGAACCCTTGAAAATACAACCACCAACCAATTTAGTCTCTAAAATTATAAAAAAATAAATTTCAGTCATTAAAATAAACAATTGTCAATCAATTTACTCCCTAAATTATTTAAAAGTAAATTAATTTAGTCCCTCAATTATTTAAAAATAAATCAATTTAGACCTTTAAATTATTTATTATTTAATAATAGACAATCTAAGTCTCTAGATTATATCCATACACTAAATTGATCGACGGTGGTTAATTTAAGGGACTAAAATTTCTTTTTGTAATTTCAAGGGCTAAATTGATTGACTGATGTAACTTTATGGACAGAGTAGATGCTTTACTCGTTATTTTTATATCAAAGCATGAATTTGTGTAGTTGAATAAAGGTTGAGATACATAGAGGAAACATACAGCTAACTGTGTGACAATCTCAGGATTTGAATCAATATGCCAATCTGGTTCCAATTGCCGAACGAATGATGACCGTCCATTCTCCGTGCTGCAGAAGAGAACCTGCATGTGGGTAACAGAGAACAACATAATGGACAAAAATATCGTTAAGAAGCACAAGTAAGCAGCATGCGTTTTCAATGAACTCGCAGACATTCACAGCACGCATTAGATACACAGAAAACAAAAAAGGGCAGGTAATAAAGGAAGAATAAAATGGGTAGGAAAAATCAATCTGAAATCACTATCATAATGCCCAACCTCCTAGCTTAAAGAAAAACAGCTTTTTTTGGCTTAAGAAAACTTTTTTTTTTATCAATTCATCTAATTTGTCACACATACTGGCTTCCCTATAAAACAGATTATTTTTTTATTTTTTCTCAAAAACAGCTGAAATCGCAATTAATCCAGCTATTCCAAACATGCACCAAGAACTTATTATATCATGTGTGCCATAGCACACGTCTGATCAAGATTTTTCAACCACCTACAAGTGTTCACTGTAAGAGATAATGTTAATACATTTTTAAACGAAAATGAAATAGATATTCCCACGTTGTCCATCACAGGTGTACTGCATATAATTGATGCCCACATATAGTTGAGGAACATTTGTTCATACAAAAACTTGGCTGACAAAACCACCCATTAATGCCATAGGTAACTAAATTCTACAAAGGGAAAAAGAGTGCAATTTTCTTATGCATGCAAATTCACATACCTTGTCCTTGACCAAACCACCTGAAGTGAATATGCCCGCTTCTTCTAACGCAACAAGAACTCTTTTCTGCAGAAGTAATCCATGCGTAAAGAGTAAAATTTTTTATATATGGCATACTACAAAGTGGCAAGACAGGTATTAGACCTTTGCACCTAATAACAACAGCTGTAACAAGTTCAAATTAGCCGCTGCATAATATTAATAACTTAGCAGTACATACTCTGGTGGGATGGAAAAGGACAAATTAAAAGACAAGGGATAATAAATCCATATGTCTAACGTGTCAACAACGGCAACCATTAAAGTTCCAAACGCTGAATCCTCCGGTAATCGTTTTTTCCTCAAGCAACTATACAATATCTTCGTTCATTTTTACAGAATTGTTTGATCAATAAAGAAATTTTTGATAAAACAAAACTGGGGAATTTTCAGCATATAATGTGAAGTATGGTTAATCAATTCCATTAGGTTCATCAGATAAGACGCAATGAGTGAATGACATAAGCTGAAAATTTACACACCTCGCTTTCATCATCAAGAACTCGTTCCATGAGATATAGATCACAGAATTTTGTTATTTCCAATAATACTTCTAGCACAGAGGACCTCACAGTAGCTTGTTTCTGCCAAGAACAGTATGAGCCACATTGATATCTTTCTTTGCAATGAAGTCAGAAAACGAAAAGTAAAGGAAAGGACAATTTCACTACCTGAAGTTCCTCTGGACTACTTTCCTCAAGGATCACTCCAAGAAGACGACAAGTTACCTATATACAACAAGTTGGCCATCAACATGGGGAAACATTAGCCATTGTAAAGTGTTATAACTATCAACACAAAACTGTAGCATAAATGTTCCACATGTAATCAGGTATCTTAATCCAGTTTATAACCAACTATGATGCATAAAGAAGGTAACACATCTTATTCAGGTCAACCATGAGAAAAGGAATAACAGTGTCTGCACCACCTATCAAGATAGAAATAACAAAAAAATACAAGCACTAAACATGAACCTGAAAATAAAAATTACAAAAAACTTACTTTTTAAAGGTGGTTTAATTTACATTACAACCAAAACATCAATTTTTAATTTACCAAATTAATGAGTACTTCCTTATTTCCAGTTCCTCTTTATGAAGGAGATTGTCATCAATCATTTTAACTTCAAAAATTAAAATTAGAAAACTGTTAACAAGTACATTGTTGGTTCCATCAACACGAGACATTATTGGTGAGCAATTTTGTAGTTATGCACAGTAGTAAACCTCTACATTGAGAAAGGCTGCATATTGAGAACCTGTTAGGAATTGATTAGAAGAAGGACCGAAGTAGTTAAATGCACTCAGAAGTTCTGAAAGTTTGCCCTTCTACATGTTCAGATAATTTTTGGCAGCTGAGATTATGGCTTTATATTATATCCACAAATTGGATGTTTCTACTATTTACTTCAATGATTGGTGCTCCCAACCAGTGTTATCAAATTGCGGCCGCTACCCGTGATTGTGTTGCGGATTCCTTGCTGGCCGCGGCGAGGCAATGGCATTTTACGCTATCCGCTACGATCCGCAAAGGAGCCGCAACGGAGAAATCAGCCACGACTGCGATAACCGTAATTGCGGGTTTATAATTTTAGGGATTTTTTATTGATTAAAAGCCTACGTGGCGTGGCCCATATGAAACGTTTTCTTTCCCACTTCCCTCCCATTCTGTAGTCGCCCAGCATAAATGCTTACGGTCTTACGCTCTGCCTCTCTCATCTCTCCCAACCTCACGCAACCACTCTCCGGCGGCGGCGTGGCATTCAACAGCTCTGGCGACGCTCAACAGCGCCGGCGACTACTCCCTCTGTCTCTGTTCTGCTTCTGCTCATAGGTTTGTCTCTCTGTTTCTGTCTCACTTCCTCTGTTTCGCTTTATCCTTCCTCTATTTCTCTTCTTCCCTCTGTTTTCTTTAATCTTCATGTTCTTTCTCTATTCTGTGTTCTGTAATCTGTATTTGTTTGTCTCTTGTTATTCATCTTCATCTTCTTCTTGTTATTCATATTCCCTCTGCTCTTCCATCGAGAATTTCATCTTGATCTTCTTCTTCGAAGTTCAAAATTTCTGCCTCCTTTTTATTTCTGAAGTTGCCGACTCTGTTGTGGATTTCTGTAATTCTGTTGCGTTGTGTTTATTGAAAATGATAACGATTATGTTGATGAAGATTGAAGATGAGGACTGAGGAGAAATATTAGATTATCTTTCTTACTTTTATGTTTTTAGATCATTTTTACCTTTTTTAAGTTCTAGTATCATTCTCACTATTTGGAAATTTTAGGAGCATTTTACCAATCTCACTTTTTGGATGTTTTAGGATCATTGAAACCTTTCTAGTTTATTATATGCTGCTATTTTTAGTTTAATTTTATATCTAACTGTCTATATTACCTTTTTTTTTTTAATTATTACGTAGTTTAATATTGCATATTTACATTAGTGTATAGGTTATATAAGGTATTTTGTCTGCAATATTAAATGCCGCTATTTGTCTGCTATCGCGATCCGCTATTTTTCATTGCGGATTTTAGGTTTCCGCCGTCGTCCGCGATCGCGATGTAATAACACTGCTCCCAACCTGTTCCTTGTTTAAAGCACTGTCCAAAATACTCTGGAGCGACTCGCAAATGATGTTCTTCTGGTCAATTACTGAATGATAACAGTGGGTATCACAGTTCAACTTGCTGGAGTTGCATCAGTGGGTTTAACTATCTATGAAGTTAGTTTCATGAAGAAATCCTTGGTCAGGAGATTGTATCTATTTGTTTTTTCTGTAGTTGGGTGTCTTCTTTGCTTTTTATTGGGATGTATTGCATAAACTAGTTGTAATTGCATCTCTGGTGCTTTTCTGTTTACAATATTTGTGTGCTTTTGCTGATAAAAAAAAAGAAGTTCCGAAGGTAATAGGAATGGACAGTTAGGAATTTGATTAGTAAAAAATAGGGATTAGAGGAGGTTGGTGGCTATACTTGAAAGGAGAGATGCTTATAACTGATAGTTAGGGTAGTTGAGGTCAGTTTTTGGGTGTTTTGATTGTAGACTGAGGATCCCAGTGAGAAGCAAGCTTTCCATTGAAAAAGGTCCACTCCTCTTGTGATTCAGGTTCATACATCAATAACAGATCTATGTTCTCATTCTTTTTCTTATCCTTGCACCTTTTTTTTTTCAACTATTCAGCTACGATTGTATTCTCTAGTTGCATAGGAACCCCAAATACAAATCACACAGAAATCATAATAATTTCAGTCATTTGGTTCTCAAGTAAAGGGATTAGGAATTGAGAGGGGCCACAAATTTAAGAACACTGGCTAAAGCACTTGCATGTTGCATCCATTGAACACTTGAGTTTATGTTAAGAATACATGCAATTAAACAAACAGCAAGGAAAACTTCATATCAATCTCCCAAATCCCCTTTCATTGAGAATCAGAACTCTGTGAAGTGATTGCCCAACATGTGTAAGTGTCAAAGATTAAGATAGATAGTACGTACAATCACACTCACACGAGACATTAATTTCTAGAAAATTGTGATATCAACAAACTATGCAAAGGGTGTGTTTGGAAATATAGCTTAATTGAACACTTATACAATAAGCTCTTATGGGGCCTTTGTGCCCCGTAGATTATCAAAAATAAAAAATAAAAATTATGAAACTTAATTGAATAAGCTAAAAACAATTTACGGAGACCTATAAGCTATTTTCATAAGTTGCGCATAAGTTCTTCCAAATGCAGCCGAAGGCTATTGCCACTCTCATGTGTCTACTACTACCACCACTATTATTCAGCTAACTTTGTTATAATTTCTCCGAATTATTAGTGTGATTAATAAATAAGAAGTGTATTTTGAATTAAAATTTAAATTATTTGAATAGGAGTAACAATGAATGCATGAAGAGTAGCAACAGATACTCCCATGAACTATGCTTGAAAACCTTAGTCATTAAAAGTATCGTAAAGAATCCGTTATTACCAAAAAAAAAAGAAGAATATGTTTAATTACCTTTCTTCCTTCACTCAATCTCTGCCTGACAACCTGCCCCAGGGTTGGCTGAAAAAACAAGAGCAAAAAGAAATATTAGAATTGTCAATCACACGCAAAGCTATGAAACTCAGCCCAACTCGCCTTTTCATTAATAATAAAAGCATTCATGCATTGCCTGAACACTGAATCATCAAGCAAAGGAAAGTGGCCAAAAACATTTTACCTTGACTGGCTGAAAGAACTCATTCACCACATTTTGTGCCCGTGAATCATCTGAGGTTGAACAAGCTTCCGAAGGAACGACTGAGGCATTTGAATGTGTACTGACTCCAGCATTACTGGATGTAGCACCTTGTCGTTTTTGTTGCCTCTGTTGAGACCTAGAAGGAGATCTCAACAGCCTCCAAGTGAAAATAATTGCAACAGCAAGACCAGCAATCGCACCAATAGAGCGTGAATCCTAATCCAAAAGACCAAGACAATAATTTGATCACCAGTACTATGTAAGATTACTAAAAGAGCTAAGTAAGTAGCAGAAGATACTTGTCTTTATTTATCACCTTCCCAACAGTCTTTTATTATTGGATGCATTTGGATGAACAGTTTAATTAAGCAGTGAAATGATTAGCTCTTTTATCTACTAGAGTATAGGTAGAATTATAAAATTTACTAGAACAAACTGAAAACATCTTAATCTGATAAACTATTCCATGTGAAAATAAGCTGAAAACAACATATAGGGAGGTATAAACTGTTTACACAAGCTTTGAATAATCTCTTCCAAACGCCCACTTTATGCACCCAAACTAACAATTTTATTTAGGCCTATTATGATCCGTAATGGGCCACTGTTTTCCATTTTGACAATAAACACGAGCATAAAACTAATCCTTTCTACCCACACACAACATCAAATTAAGCTAGGTGAAAAAGCCAGCTGAGTTTCATCATAGTAATTAAACAAAACATACATAAACAAACTATCAGACTCAATCCCTGATCCTAATTATTCAATCAAAGATGAGAGGGACAAAAATACAAACACATAAAAAATTCAAACAGAATAGTGAAAATAAACAGGAAACACGAACAACTAATTGCGAGTTTGACAAACGACAATTAGCAAAATGATGGTATTTCAATATCATATCAGATCCAACGGAATGACGGACCGATAAAAAATATTAAAAAACATCAAATTTAGGTAAACAATGAACAAGGAAGCGTGTAAAGCGAGAGAGAAAAAAGATATTTACGAGATTCTGGGAGGAAAATGAGAAGAGATTGGAGATCTTGAAAGTAACATAAGCTCCGAGTCGTTTGATGAGATGGAAGAGCTCTTGTTTGGAGGTGTCGTCACCAATCGCCATATTGTTGATAAATTGATTCTTCGAATCGAAGGCAATTTCACCTGTTCATCGTTCGTCGATTACTCTGTGGATTTTGCATTCCAAAAGAGAATGATACTCTTGCAATTATACGTCTCCGTTTGCCGTCAACGACCGCTATAAGCTGTCTTCGGTGATTCTGCTTTTCTTCCCGAAAAAAAAAAAAAGAATAATAATGTTAAGTGTCGATGTATATTTTTTACACTCGCTTAAATATAAAATAATATTTGATTTTTTTATATATAAAATAATATTTGATTAAGTAATATAATAATTTGGTTAATTATTACATATTTAATTATATATTTAAAATTTTTCATTACATATTTTTATGCAGTTAACGGTTAATAAATATATAATTAAATTATAACATAATAATTTAATTAAAGTATATAATATTTAATATATATTTTTTACATTGAATCATAAAAATTTAGTGTGCAAAATATACATAAATCAGTGATGTTTATTTACCGAAAAAAAGTAATGTTCAATATTATTTAAAAATATAATAATTAATTTACCAGCTTATATACCCATAATTAATGATTAAAGAAATACGATCAAATGACACAAACTTAGTATTAAAATAAACTAAAACTATATAAATCAATATTTAGTACTTAGTTTAAGACATCCTCAAAAAATTTATTCATAGTTAAGGTTAGAGAATAGAAATAGTTTATTGAGAACAAAAGCATTTAAAGACCATAAACATTTTGTCACAAAACAAATGTAAAGTAGTATATAAGTATCAATTTATATCTTGATATTACGACTATCAATTAATTTAATATCTCAAATTACTAAAATAAATTTTGTCACAAAAAAAAATTACCTAAATAAATTTAACGTTTAAAATTAATAATTGTTAAATAATTTAGTCAATAAATTACAACAATTAATTATTTTAGGCCTTAAAATTATATTTAGAAATTAAAATGATTAATTTTAAAATTATTTAGGAAACTAAATTGATAAATAGTTACAAATTTTAAAGAATAAATTAATTTATTTTTAAATAAAAGTAAATTTTCACTCACATCTCTTAAAGGTACAAGTGTCACTAAATAGGTTTATGAAAAAATTTATCTTCAAAAAAATCCCTAAAAGTTAACTGTATCGCTAAATAGGTCATTGAAATTTTTTTGTCACAAATAACTTAAATAAGTCTTTTGAAAAATTGGATGTATCAATAATTAGATCCTTGAAAATTTTCTGTGACCAATTAAGATTTAGAAAATTTATATATGTCATCACAAATAGTTTTGTTTTTTTTTTTTGAAAAAGGCTAAAGGTCAAAAACAAAGCAATAACAAAATTAAATACGCTGTCTTGTAAAGATTGAGAAAGCACTATTATTTATAAAATAAATGGCAGTAGAAAGTGATAAAATATCTAAAAATCTAACACCAATCCTTTATTACATGATAGATAAATAGAAATGGATAAACATGACAAATAAATAAGTTCATATAAAAATTAAATGGATAAACATGACAAGTAAATAATTTCATATAAAAATTAAATGGATAAACAGGAGAAATAAAGTGAAAAAATAAAGAGGAAAAGAAGTTTGGGGAGTACGAGAGTGTTTAAATTAGAGGTAGAAATGATTTTAAGATAATTTTTAACTATAAGAAGTAACTTTAAACTTTTTCAAACAATGTTTAATTTTTAACTAATTAACCAAAAGTTATTTTCTGTGTTAAAAAGAAAATAATTTTTTTTTGTAAGTACAAAATCAAACAATCAAATATATATTGAAATAAAAATACTCAAATATATCCTTAGTGTTGTGCCAAATTAGAGCTTCCAAGACTTTCTTACTTTTATATATAATAATATAATATAGTATGATATGACGTGTCGTTTTTTTTAAAAAAACTTTGTCTTGATTTTCTTTAAAAAAATGTAAATTACTATCCTCTAAAAATTAATTAACATCTATTATACTTAATATATTCTCTAAGTATAAGAGTAATCCTTAATTCTCTTATTTCATATTCTTACAAATCCTTTACTTACTTATTAAAGAATGTTTTTAATGCTTTTTATAGTTTCAAGATTGAAAATCCACTTAATTTCATACTTTATATGATAATATGAGGATAAATAAGAGGATTTTAAAGAAAATCTAACGTTACTCTAAATATAATACTTAACTCTCAATATTTGACTTTATTTCCTAAGCTCGAGGTTTCTTTTTAGGGGGCGGCTATTGCTAGCCCTAAAATGTCGGGTGGCACTATTGTTATTATATAATTTTTAAATTGTATTATATGTAGTTATTTTTTCAATTCTGTTCTTTTACATGAAATTAATTTTCGGCCTAAATCGGATAATAATATCCGGTTAAGGGCTATGTACACCACACGAATTTAAAGTTTGATTCCACTCGAATTTTAAAATTTGGTTCTAACCGGGTTCTCAAATCCGGTTACAACACAATTTGTATAACTATCGTTGTTCCAAAAGTCCACCACTTTAACAAATATTGAAATGCATAAATAACATGAAAATAAAATAAAATAAAAAACTTACATTTTATATATTCAATGGCAGAAAGATAGCAAAACACCAATTTGATAGATTTGATATTTGGAGTGACTATTGTATGAATTTGAATGTATTTTTGTAAAACGAACCTACTATGACTTTTATTAGTTTAACTCTCAGTCGGAAAATAAAATCTAGATTCCTCCGGATAATAATTTTCGGTTGGTACCAACTATTAATATCTGGTTTGGTTAAACAAGAACTGCGTTGGCTTGTATCCAAACCAACCGGAAACTCATATCCGAATACGTCCGGAAATTATTATCCGGTTTCGCCTAGAAATCATTTTTGGATAGGAGGACAAAATTGAAAAGAAAAAAAAAACTACGTGTGGTGCAGTTTGAAAACTCTATACTAGCTGTAATACCACTCTAAAATATCTATTGTCACTTTTTTGAATTTTTTAAAAATTTAAAATATATTTTTTAACTAATAAAATTAAAATATTAATATATAAATATTATTAAAATAATCAAATGAGAGTACAATAGTTTCATCTTTCTTTCTAAACATCGTTTGTAATAAAAAAACAACGAGACAACTTTTTTTTTTAAAAAAAAATAAAAGAGACAAAAGGTCTATTGTTACTTCTTTTCCTTTTACTCATTTAATTTCGTATCAAATCAATATTGTCTCTGAACTCAAATATATATATATATATATATATATATATATAAACTCCTTTATTTCTTGATATAAAATATAATTAAATTTTAATTATTTATTTCTTATTTAATGCTATAGACTCAAATATATAAGATAAAAATCTTAAAATAAAATAAATATTTAAAAATTTGGTCCTAGCCATTGACTTTAAATGTAAAGTAAAATATCTAACATAATATAAAAATTATATTTTTTTTCCTTCTAATTTATCTGAAATATTTCTACAATTATTTGATTAAGTGTGTTTGATTTTATTTTGAGATATGTCAAATGTAAAAGTTATTTTTAGTAACGTTAAACTAAAATTTTTCCTCTCCTATCCTTATGGGCTTAGCCTACTCTCTAGTAACAAAAATAGATCTCGTTTTTAACGCAATTCAACATGAAACTAAGGACATGTTTGATAAAATGAAGGACAAAAATTCGTTTATTTACATTAAGCTTTCGCCGAGCTCATTCAAGACTTACTTGAATTATTACTCAACAAAACCCAACAGACATAATTACTCGTTATGATCGGTTGATACTAGTTCACAGCAAGTGTCACTTTATTTAAGTGCTAGTTTATGACTCCTAAAGGCACACTCGACCTAATTGTGCCATCAGGGTTGAGAGCATTTAATATTTATCAACTTTGAATTGTGTCTACTGTAAAAAAAACAATGACTCCATAGAGATCATTATCAATCCAATGAGATTTCGTTCATCAAGATAGAACTCAATTCTTTTACAAGTTTGAATCTTTAAAAACATACTAACTAGGAATAACAATTTATATTTTATCTCTTAAAATTAAGAGAGCAACTAATCCCCCAAAAGATAAAAAATCATTTTAAAATTCTTAAGAGTAATAAGCTTTTCTAAAAACAAATTTTAAAAAATACACACGCAAAAGAAATTAGGAGAGAAAATTGAGTATAACCATATTTTGTTCCAATTAAACTTGAAATGGATGAACTTGTTTCTTATTTTCGTCAAATTTGCATTGAGATTAGAATTAGTGTTTCAATTGAAAAACAAGAAGACCCGATATAGTTCTATGAATTATATACATCAGTCTCAAACTTTTCCGTGTAGAAAGAAAAAGGTATCTCGACTTCACAAGCTTTGAGAAGGACATGAAATACCGAAAACGAAAATGGCCCATGAAATAATTAATTCAATAATTGCCACCAAGTGAAGAGGAAGAAGGGAAGAACAAGATGGCATGTGGGACCCAAAATTGAAAAACACAAAAGACTCAAGTGAGTCCACAGTCCACAATTTGAGGTGGGGAAGAGTTTAGGTTATTATTATCTTCAGAGGTTATCTTATTCTCATTGTCATCTATAGCCTTTGGTATCAATGCCCTTTCAATCTTCAGCCCAGTTCCGTTTACGAGTATCTCTTTTTCTAAGTGGAAGCAGTAATTCTCAAATTCCCGAGAGCTTACCATAACTCTAAAATCCAACAGAAATAGTAACTCTAACTCCAGTTTGTTCAATTCAGCATTGCTCACTCCTCCTACTCGAGCATATACCGTGTTGTTATAATGTCTGTGTAGAAAACGAATGAATCAAGCACACTATTAGAGACAATCAGACTAAAGTTTAATTCAAACAATCATACAAGTTATTCAGGTTTAAAATTCGTTGTGACGCCATGACACAATGTTATGGCTTTGCGGGTTACTAAAACCACATCAAATACTAATTGCATTTTGTAATGGCCACATTGAACCACATGTAGCTGCATCTAGCGCTATGCCTATGACTATATTGCAAATTACAAACACAATTTGAAACCATGATAAAAATGTAAGTAATGAGAACTATAAGATAAAATTAACTAAATGACTAAATAGTCAATTTAGTCGCTAAAGTAGCTCACACAACCTTCATATTAGTCTTTGAATTTGAAAAGAATTACAATAGTGCCTGAACTTGTAATTTGTTGGGCATATGGGTTGATATGACTGACAAGTTACAAATTTAAGTCCAAGTATTTTAAATAGATTGACAAATTAGTGGACAAATATGAAAGTTTCTTAAGTGACTAGTGTAAACATTAATACAAGTTTTAGGATTAATTTGATGGTTTATTCTTAACTAAGCTAGATCCATATGGGCCACATCCAACAGTGTTGCACAACATAAGCAGCATGCACGAACATGGCACTGTAAACCATGACCTTAAACCAAATTTGCCGAGAGAGAGAGAGAGAGAGAGAGAGAGAAAGGGGGAAATTAATTAGGGGACTCACTCATCATCCAACATCTTAGAAGCAACCATGATACTTGTCACTAGCAACCTGTGAACATTCAAGGAAGTGACTAGAGAATCAGGGTGCCTGTGTGTGAGCCTGTCAATATACACATATCCAACCACAAAACAAGATGGGCTACAATTAGTGTATTTGTAAATCCTCTCCAAGTACTTAGGAATACTTATGCTTGGTGCTCTTACACCATGGAATGCATTCAAGCTCTTTCCTAGTCTCACTGACCCAAAGCTCAGCCCATCTACCTGCTGCTGCTGGTTCAGTTCGTCGACGAGCTTCTCGTTACGAGCCACGACCTTCTCCAACATGGAAGACAGGACCCAGAGCACTCTTGGCAAGTTCAGCTCGGCCGGGCTTGTCTCCGGCGGAAGCTGCCGGCCGTGGTTGCTGTACTCAACTGCTGTTAACATTTAGGCCATCTTGGTCGTTTTACCACTTGCTCATGGTTGCAATTCGAGTGGTTAAAGGCTAAGAGGAGGTTACTTCCGACTCTGCTTGTTATCTGGTTTGGAGGAACCACACACTAGATGATTTACGTGGGTGGCTCTGTCACTGCATAAGTTTTAGAAGGTTGAGATAGGAATTGTAGTATCCTTTTTTTGGTTACAGTAATATCCTTTTCTCTGGAAATCTCAAGCCACTAATATTCTTTAATAGGGGTCCCCTACCCCTATGTGGCGTGTCTGTCTTAGGAAAAAAATTATGCCTGAGAATATACAGTCTGGCAACATCAACTTGACCCAGTTGGTTTCTGTGTGGTGTGCACAACTAAAGCGGAGGTTCTTCTCTGTACAATGCAAATACTAGGCCCTCATGAAGGAAAATTTAGTAGCATAGCAGTGACAAAAGTCAATTACAGAGCGGAATTCTATTTGCACCTTTCTATTTTTTTTTTAAAAAAAAGCACCACCTTTTCTTATTTCTCTTAAAAAAAATTAGATCTTGTAAGTAGTTTTTCATATTGATTCCGGAAAATTTCCAGAAATGATAAATAAAATCCTTCCCGAATTCAGGTTCTGAAAGTATAATTCACACATTCCAAAATTTATCTTTAGAAAATGATCAAAATAAAGGTGGTGTGATTAGAAAATATGCGTGGTGCAAATAGAATCCCCCAATACAGAATACCATCACTTTAGCCAGTTTATAATGGTAAAATGATGGCTACCATCCAAAAGGCAAGGGCAAATTTTTTACCCCAAAAACAAAGGTAAGGGAAAAATCATGTTTTGCTAGGGTCGGGTTTATAAAGGATTTGCAATGTGCTATACTGCCGTTTAAAGATGTCAGAATTTTTTTTTTCTCCCATCCTAAAGAACACCTGAGAAATTGTGGGTACAACTTGTCCATTTATAAATGATGCTATCACCAACCATAAGTCTTACTAGGGATACATAATAAAATTGCTATAGAAAGGAACAAGATATAAATGAAGAGAATAGTAAGATTCAAATAAACTGTTCTTTTTGTGAATAAAAAAAAGAATGACAATCTATACGCGAGGATAAGGCAATGGAATGACAAGGAATGGAAACCCCCTATCTTCAAAATATTTGAAATATACCTTGTATGATACTGCCAAAGCATCATACTGTTCTCTAGCCCTATACACTGTGATTAATGGAATGAAGTAATTTCTCCTCTTCGTTTGAGATTTCACCAGCTGAGAACTGCATGTATGATTTAAAATTCATCTTGTTCAGCTCGTTTTCGACACGGAAAAAGATCCACTGGAAGCGGCGGAAAATCTCCAAAGCAGCAATGGTGAACACTGTGAGGTAATTATGGCGAAGATGGGCAGACAGCTTATATGTCCACGTGCATCGCAAAACCAGATTGCTTCCAATCACCCAAAAGTAAACCTGCATATATATATGAACTACTTCAGGACACTGAGGAAAAAAATTATTCTTTAATTTCAGTTCTATACTGTTATTTTCTTTATTTTATAATGTCGGTTTCCACTTTTCCCATATCCAGCAAACCAGTTAGAGTCACATTAATAAGAATATACGTATATGATTAACCATCAAGGCGTGACATCATAAAATTAATCAATTTTTGTCGAATTTTAAATGCAATGAAAAGATTGAATAGATTTTGCCTGGCCTGCATTCAAGGATGGCTCATTGTCTACTCGTTGTGCAATGTGGATTGAGGAATCCATACGTATTTGAATTTTTTAAAATTGCAAAAAAAAAAAAAAAAAAAAAAAACTTAGGGGCTGTTTGGTTTGCATTTTCATTTTTCTGTTTTCATTTCCTGTTTTCAGTTTGTTTATTTTTCTGTTTTCAGCATTTTCAATTTTTCCTTTGTAAATTTCAGAAAACAGGAAACAGAAAATGAAAATACAAACCAAACTGCCCCTTACTTTTTTACTTTTATAATAATAACATATAATAATACATATGTTTGGCCTCCACACACAACCTTTTCCTAAGGTCACCGATAGTGCCACACCCCCTAATTTGTACTGTCACCATCCTTTTCAATGTTTCTGGATGATGGATTTCTTGAAAAATAGTTGATTTTTTTAATTTTTAACATTTTTGGATGTAACGTGTCTGGAATGTTTTTCTGGATGAAGCCTTTCCGAAAAGGGCCATTTGAGAATTATCAAAGGTAGAAGAAATAAAGGATGGTGGCAGAACAAAGGGGGTGGTGTGCCTATTATTCACCTTTTCCTAAAAGCTGCAAGTCCCACAATTTATATTTTTGCCTCTTTAATACCATTTTTCTACCTCCACCCCAATTTACATTGCTAATAGAAGTACAAGTTACACTTACTAACTTACATAAAGAGAGAAGTCTAACAAATGGTTTACCTTGAAAAATCAAAATAAATGATAAATTCCAAAGAAAAAAGCTACTGAACTCGAACTATTCTCAAATAACAATCCTTACCCATCTCCTTCCATGTAACATATGTGAGAATAGATGAGGCTTGCTGAACTTGAATATTCGAGTAAAACCACTGGGAAAGGAGAAAGATATATATCACAACATATTGCAAGACACTCATACAATAAAAATAACCAACCACTTCTAAGCTGGAGTAAGCTATATGGATAAAAAAATGCCATAATATTCTACCATAAATCATATCTACCGACACAAAACATTCACCTGATCCAAAAAATGATATAATATTAGCCTCATTTCCGGGAATAACAGCAATTTTTTCCATTTTCAAAGGTGTCTGGCTAAGATATAAAATCACTCCTGACAGTGGAATCTGAATTTTTACCATTAGAATCTTTAGTTCGAAAGACACTATTAAAGGTGCATGATAGTAAAATATTTGGCATACCTTAGGTCCCAATCTCGAGTCACATCCCAGTAGAAAGAATATGATGAGTTCACAACACTTGACAGAAGCCACAGAGGCCTATAAATGTTTGTCCACCTATCAGGTAAGACGTGATATTTAAGGGCAGAAAGAAAAATCACTGGCACTGCAGTTGAATATTTTAAAGCTGAAACACAACCAAAAGAAATGAACATCACCATAAATCAGTAAAACCATCTATTTGAATGACATGATAAGTTGTTCATTATCAATTAAAGTAATTAATCTTCAATGAAAAGAAGATAGAAAACTGGCAGTTGAGTTACAAACCAGAGAATATGATTATAAACTAAGCAGTCTAGGAAAATTGAGCCTGACAGCATAAATTCGTAATGTAATAGCAATCCAAATATCATACGAAATTGTGAACTTTAAATTATACAAAGCAAGTACGTAATATTGAGAAGTATCAAAATGTTCCTCTAGCAAACAGCAAAGAAAGAAGAAAAAACCAGAGAGAAATTAGTCCCTAACATGAATAGTATTTTTCCTACGTATTTCATTTGAATATATGAAAAGAATAATATAGCACCTTGTATGATTATGTATCTTTACAATATCATGGAAACTCAGCAATAATTTCAAGAGTGACAAGCCGCAATGTATAATCAATGATGAGAATCCAATATCATATTTGGTTCAAAATAAGCAAGCACAAAGACCTTTAACAAACAGCAGAAAAAATGAACATTGGAAAAAAAATATTCCAATCTAGGCAGAAATGTCCTAATTTCATCTGACATATTTATAACAACACACTCCAGTAATATCGCATTTGAGTTACTATATAATACTACCTCGGGTCCTTTTTATAAGAAACATTGGACAAGTTTTACACATACCAATAAAACATAATAAGTGATATTTTTTTCAATTAATGATGTGAGAAAATTACTAAAATATCCATGTAGTTAATGCATCTACTTGTATGGAAAATTGTGAGTGCTCATAATAAATTGAGGGTAACAAAGTATTTTTACCATTTCTTAGCAATTAATATGCCTAGAAAACTCACAAAGTCTCTTATAAAAAGGATAAAAAAAAATTCTCTTTTTATCTCTTATAAAAAGGACCGGAAGTAGTATATAATATAAGTAACACTCGGAAGCAAAGCAAAGCAGGAAAAATAGATGGATCATGCACTAGGTTCTTAAATTGTGTATGATGCTAATTCAAAATCATGTAACAAATGCCCGAGAACTAAGAAAAGTTCAATCTCTGTATTAATGTGTAATATATAACATCAATTTCAGAAATTGGAAAACAATCAGATCATCATTAATGTGGTATAATTTCTAAAGAGGAAATATTAAAGGGCATCAATTGGAGCAACAAAGAGCCCTTACCATTCAGAAGAGAAGTTTTCTCTCCAGTATCTTTGTACTGCCGGAGACATTGGTTTAAGCGGAAAAGGTAAGGCAAAACAAGAACTAAAGGGATTGCAACAGAGTGGCTCCCACAAACAGAATCAGCTTCCAACCAAGCAATAGTGGCAACCTACAAATTATTTTTTAAGAAAAAATGCATCCCATAATGAGATAACTGAAGCACCTGCTGTAAGCTCCCCCCCCCCCCCAATCCCAAAAAAAAATCTAGTAATATAAGTCTATAAAGTCTAACTGTTAATATATAATCTCTATGGGGACGTAGAACTGTGAGAAAAATAAAAATGGTAATACATAATCAACTGAACTGGTTAAGAAAAAATTTGAAAGAAATCAAGGAAACTTGTAACATAATCCCAATGTTAAACAAAAGGAGTTTATCATATACTTGAAGTCGACCAAAATCTTTCACAATGATCAAAACAGAAAACTAAGTGGTTATACAAATGTAAAATATAATCTCCCTCACTAACAATAGAAGAAATCAATTTCAATTTATTGGCATCTAACCTGTCGATGGACCATTCTACACACCGAACGCTCCAAATCAGAAAAGACCTGCATAAAATTGCAATAGTAATCGAAGCAAATATGATAGTTCATTAAAATATAGTAGAATGAAGTTAGAAAACTAATTTTAGATCAACAAATAACTTCAAATCTAAACTCTCAGATTGTGCCGTGTGTGTGTCAGTGTTGGACCTCTGTATCTGTCATAACTAAATGCAGGAAAAAGTGTAAATCTTCAGATCATTAAATAAACAAATATGGACTCGAAACTAGTAAATAGGAATCAACAATAAAGATTAAAATGGTAGAGGACAAAAATTTATCTAGAGCAAGAGAACATTGAAAATGAAGCAGACCTTTGGCATGGAAGTTAAAATATCAGCCAAGAAAAAATCACAGAATGATATTGCCTGTTTTCATGAGAATAAAAAAATGTCAGATCATATTCAAGCATAGTTCTAATTAGATACTAAAAGCATCCACTGGTAAGGGATGGAGTAAAGCAAAGGCCAGGTTTAGGCTCAAATATTAAGAATCTCAATAAATAGAGAACATGAATAACTCTCTTCTAAGTTTAACACCCCAATAGTTCCTTCTCAGTTATTTTCAAGAAAAAATCATAGAAAGATTCAACATAAACAATGTTATTGATTGATAACACACGTCACAAAAAAAGGCCGTGGTAGGGTTATTAATTGTTAATTAATAAATTTTGTTTATGATACAGAGTCTAGCCAGCTTTTCCTCACTTCATCATTCTTGAACAGCATGCATTTGAGCATCTTCATTTCAATCATCTCATCAGATGTGCTAACACTGGTTGTATTTTTTTAATGGTTGCCAAACAGTGAAAAAGGAGTAGCATATACTTCTATTAATTTATACTGAATGTAGAGAAGCTATTAAATAAGTTACATATGTATCTAACACTCTATGTTCATGCTTATATATCTTTCGACTGCCAGCTCATGCATAGGTATAAGTCACAAGTTGGGTGTTAAAATAGTGTCAAGTGTCAACCGTTTCATGAGTAGCATTTCAAGAGCTACTAACAGAACACATCCAAATAACAGTAAACTTGCCTGTAATGGAAGAAGTATTCGCCAGAGTGTCCTTAGGAAATAATATCTAGATGAAAAATAAAAGATATCAAAGGGGAATATCAAAATCATCACTATAGCAGCATACAAGAGCACCTGCAGAACAGTACAAGGAAAATTCAATAAAATTCCATTCCATTAAGATAAAAAAGGGAGCACCAAATGAAACTAAATGTTCATCAATCATAAATAAAGCAATGAACATAAAATAATATGCATTTACAAATTACAAGTTACTTTCTGCACTAATATTAACTCGAGTGATAAGGACTAGAATCATCAAACAGAAAACAGAGGAAAATATAATGGAGATAGAAGGAAATTTCAGCATTATTGATTGGGAAAACAAGGAAAATATAGAGGAAGATAGTCTCCAACTGTCCCAGAGCCACTGTTCCTATAGAAAGCACAAAGAACTCTCCATTCTAACCAATTTACCATGCTGATTCACGATAACCCTTCCCTCACTCCCTCACACCTATATAACAGAAAAATAATTCTCTCTCACCCAACAAACTTCCACTACCTCATGCCAGCTCAGCACTCACACCAGTCCACTCATCACTATATGCTCTCTCCATTGATGGACCCAGCTCCAACTAACTATTTACAGAGCATTTGTGCTCATCCCAGTAACGAGCGGTACTCATTTCTAGAGATATTTGCAGCAAATGTGGAGGGATTCCTCAGAATAGTTCATCACAAACTTATTGTTGTCAAATCAAAAGTATTAAAAAAAATATTGTGATCAAATAAAATGCTGTTAAAAAATTATAATACTAACTTGAATTGAAAAAAGTGATGCCAACCAAGCACACAAAACTCAATGAATAACTAATAAGAGTGGATGCATCTATTACACTGGTTGTGATGCAGCATATGAGACTTCTCCATGAGAATAAAGATAAATATATGCTGTCATACTGGTTGGAACAATAATTGTCATCCATGTGGCACACTGCAATAATCAGCAGAAAAATTAAAGGAACCCTAGTCAATCACTTGAGACTAATTATTATAAAGTGGGAAAGAAAGAAATAGTGTAAATAAAGAAGAAAAAACATGAGAAATGAGGGAGAAGAAAGCCACTAAAAGATTGCCAATTTATCTATATTATAACTATTTGAAGTCCAAGGCAACAAAACTAACTTAAAGGTTATTTGATAAATTGGTAACAAAAGCAAAATTACTTAGAACAAGTTTAGAAATCAAATTGATAATTCCATTCCTACATCCATTTCAAAGGAATGAGGGTTCCTTAGATTGATTTAAAACAGTGGAATAATGAATACATTCTTCTACACCTTGATCCTATACGGAATCCCTGTACACTCTTAGAGATGTGGGAAACTGGGAATGATCATTCCTTGCAAACTGGAATGACTCATGTTAGTTTTGTTTCCTTATTTATCTTTACTGGTTATAATTGAGATCCCATTTGGTGCTTATTTTATGTATGAATAATAAAAACAGAACAGACAAGAATATAAGTATAATTCCATTCTTGAGCAAACCAAATATTGGAACAGAGATGATTGCTCCTTCCAATTCCCAAGTCATGCCACTCCCAGTTTTATGATCTTGCAAAAGCTGGTTGTATGAGCAAAAAACAACAGAAGTCTGAGTGGGTCAGTTGATACCTTCCATATTTCTCTGTGAGTTAGATGATTTTGATCAAGATCAAATATTTTTGCATAATTGACCCCAGCCTGAGCAAAAAACCATAGATTGATTCCCCAAAACCAAACCATCAAAGCCTGAAATAGGAAATAGAAAAAAGAGATAAAACACAGTGATACAACAAGAACCAAAGAAATTTTAAAAATTAGTATTGTGACCTCCTTGAAACCAGTCCAAACAGATTTATCCATGCACGAAGACATTCTCACATACACTGTAAAAGGGGGGCAGGGGGAAGAGAGAACTAACCGCAAGAAGAAGAGGATTAAAATATAAAAATGCTTCATATAGAAATAAATCCCGCTTGTCTGCACTCATCCTCATGACGGAATCCCATCCAATCTGCATTTTCCAACATGGCGAGTAAGATTGCCGCAACATAATGAAACCCTCAAGGCGTTACAACCTCAATCTCCCACCCCAAAGAGGGGTTGAGGAGAAATGTTGCAGATATAAAATATAACTGACCTTGCAACAGATGAAGCCCCAAATAAGGAATAATAGTACCTGGACATCTATCACAATTAGATTCTTTTGGGGAAAAAGTTATACTAACTCTGAAAAATATTAAGTGAATAATGTCTAATCAAATAAATTATATCAACCAACCACATATTTTTCTCAACAAAACAATCGAATATAAAGCTGCTCCACAAGAACAAAAGAAACAATCCATTCCATTAGTAAGTCAGGCAAATTGTGCCTCCATTTGATAACTGCACCAAATGCATTATAGAAGAAAACTTGCTAGAAAGTTCTCAATTCCCAATTCTTTCTAAAAGGTAAAACAATGTAAAAACCTTGAATCGCCACAACAACATAGGCGAGGGCATTACTGCAGCAGCACTCTTTGGTGTTGTACCACCCCGTGAATCATTTGCCTCCACTAAATGCAATAAACCATCCTCAACGCCATTTTCCACCTCATATTCATCTGCGCATAGTACAAACTGCAAGTTGTATTGATAGAGCACTAAAACCAGTATGAATAAAAGTTGAAATAGCTACAGATGCTGTTAAGGGGCTAATGAAATTACCAAGATCAGAGACAACAGCTCTGCTACCAGACTTCCGTAAGTGTGGACTGTTAGCAGGAACGGAAACACCTCCAAACATAGATGAAAAATGGAAACAACTATGCTCTTGTACCAGTAACCCCTCTTCCAACTGAGCTCACAACCTGTCAACATGCAAAATTTGAAGAATCAATAACAAAATACATAAATCACTATACTTTACCAAATGCAAACTGATTTCTCTATCAGTAACTCCATGGATTTTATTTTAGCCACCCAAATCGTCGCCTAAAAAAAATTCAATTCATGCATGAGCTACATTGTGAAATTTCAGAAAGCAGAAACAAAAGGTACAACTACAATCTGAACGCAATTTACGGTGAGATGAAAAATGAATGAGCACGAAAATGTTGATCCGAAAAGGTAGAAGATAGATAGAAAGCCGAACCGAATTGAATGGAATAGAATCGAAGCGTCAATTGGTGGGTGAGATTGTGCAATTAGCGTGGTCTTACAATTGGGATGGATCTGTGTCGCTATCTCACATGGCGGAAAAGGGTTAAAGATTGTGTATACTCCAATTAAGCACAACAAAACGCGTAATATTTGAACAGTAAGAGGAGAGGGCCAGTGTTGCAATTTTTCAAATTTGATGCCCGTCCAATTTCTTTTCTTTTTCTTTTTTCTGTTTCTATAAATTATAAATTATGATCTTATTTTTATTTTATTTTAGAAAAAATAATTAAAATATATTTCTAATATAATTTTCCCTTATAAACCAAACCTAAAAATAATATTTTTTTCTTCCATAAAATAAAAAACGATACTCATTTCCAATTTGTTGTATAAGACAACCTAATAGATTTGAGTATTTAAAACATATATTTAACGTAAGGTCTTTTAAAATTATTGATAATAATTAATTAAAATTATTTAATTTTATTTAAAATGTATTTTTTAAGTAGTAAAATCACTTAATTATCAAACACAAATTCCTGAAAATAAAATAGTATACTAAACAGCTAAACAAGATATGGAGAAGCAAGGTGAGGCTGAGGCACAAAATCAAAATCTGTTACCTCCATAATTGAAGACCTCCGTGGCTACTCTCTCTGCTTCTATAATGAACACAGAATCAAAATCTTCTTCCGTAGTAGTTTCCGATATCTCGCATAATCGAGACTCGATAGTAATATTACAAATAATTGTATATGTTTTTATTATTTACATATAATCCTTTTAATTGTATACATTTACAACAGAAGCAGTCTCCGAGTAATACTGCTAAAATATATATAACAAAACAGACATGGCTGAAATTTTCTACCAAGATCCTATCCACATCAGCAAGGGAATCAACTTTCCAAACTCAATTTTTGCCACGTGGCAAGACACCCCAAAAAACAAGCCAAGGAAAATTGCTAATAAATAACCATCAATGTTAATGTTTACAACAACGTCAGCTTATAACCTATGCTGGCGCCATACGCAAGTTACTACCGCCTAAACTACTTCAATCCCAGAACCCTTGTGTTTGACAGACATTCTTTCACTTCCAAATTTGCATTTCTCTCCATTACTCTCATTCCCAAGGTTTCAAACAAGGGTCGCAGAGTTATCTTGTTAACGTAAGAATTTTGGTTATGTGACAGTGGGCATTAGCCCACTTGGTCATGTACCAAGTCTTTAAGGCTTAGGAGATTGGATGTCAAAACTTCGATCCTTGGCAGTGGAGATTTAGTGTAGGAGATGTGTGTTAGTGTGTATTGCCTATAAATAAAATCATCATCAAAACTGTATTGTCATTGCAATTTGAAACATTTTCCATTCCCACAATCTCATTCGTGGGTTCTATGTATCTTGATCTTGGCTAATTTTCTGTGTCAAATCATTTCATCTAGGCGAAAAATCTACCCTTTTTGTTTGGTAAGGGTAAAGCTCACTCCTTTGTTTATCTTGTATATTATTATATTTTCTAACAATAATAACTATAAGTGGAGGCTAGTTATAATGGCTTATTTTTGCTATAAATAAAAAGGGTGAGAGTGAGCCTGCAATTTTGTTTTTCTTTTTTGTTATTTTATATTAAGATGCTTTAATTGCTTTGGTTGATTTCCTTGAAATGGCAAAGGGTTAGAGCTTCATGTTTTGAGTCAGAGGAATATAATAAACTCGATTAGCTATGTTAGTATTAGGCATATTCCTAATAGTTAGTGAATAATTTAGTTTAGTTATTAGTTATTAATTAACATGAAAAATGAATCAGTAAAAAAATATTAATACATTATAGGATCATCAGGAAAATGGAACCTGCTATATGTGAGTTTTGTGGGGTTGTGAGAGCTGTGGTTTACTGCAAGTCAGATTCTGCTGGTCTCTGCTTGCAATGCGATGGTTATGTCCACTCTGCCAATTCTCTGTCTCGTAGGCATTCTCGTTCTCTCCTTTGTGACAAGTGCAATTCCCAACCAGCGGCTACGCGTTGCCTTAATCATAAGTTATCTTTGTGTCGCGATTGCGATAATAACTGGAATAATCCAAATGACTGTTGTTCAGTCTTGGGACACAGACGTTTGGCATTGAATTGTTACACAGGTTGTCCCTCTCTGGATGAGTTTTCTAGGATTTGGTCTTCTGTGTTTGACTTTGACACAAATTGTTATTCCTCTCCCTCTTGTGCTGGTTGGGAATCACTTACTACATTGCCCAAAAATTATAAGTTTGATGAGCCTTGGATTATTGGACAATCTTCTCTCATTCCATCAAATATAACGCCTTATTGCAAAGATGATCAATCATTTTTAATTCCTCAGGACTCAAACCAGCCAAAGGTATTTTTCTTTTACTCTTTTTCATTATGGTTAGCATATAGTTTGGTTGGCATATTATTATTGGTGTGAAATTTTTTCATGAAAACAATGAAAATCTTTAAATGGAAGAAGTATTTCGCAGGATGAAAAGAGTTATTAAAACTTTGAGCATGAGAAGTAATAGGCTATTTGTATATTTGATCTGTCCTCTTGCCAATATTCCATTGTCTTTCTTAATCAAAGCTGATCCAAAATTTTTTTCTTTTATATTTTAAATCATTAACTGTAGGGGTGTCCTAATTTGATGGATCTAGGAATTCATGATGGAAATGATATCTGTGAAGGCCTCAATGTGGACAATGTTCACTTAAACTTTGGAAGTGCTGATGAAATATTTGACTGCTCTCAAGGTGCCACAAGATACCATCTTGAAGATGGAAGAATGACATGTCTATTAATGGACAAAAACATCTCAGTCACAGAACCTAGTGGTCTTATTGGGAGTGCAATCGAGGTTATCACTCAAACTTACTTTAGAGTAAACTCCCAAATTAGTCCTAAAAATTGTAAGCATCGGTCATTTTAGTTCCGAAGATTTCAAAAACCATAAATTAGCCCTTGATTTTGCAAAACGACAGACATTTGAGTCCTTTTGGCTATTAAACTAACAACATTAAAAAACTAAGTGGAATGGAACTAAAATGACTTATTTTTACCAATTCAGGGACTAATTTAAAAATTTTAGGAACTAAAATGACTAAAATGACTGATCCTTTACAATCTCAGGACTAATTCTGGGGTTTACTGATCACTCATTCATTTTATTGACTCTCCTCTAAAGCCACTTGTTGATAAATATATATAGTGATGTATAAAACTAACTGTCACTTGTGTGATTGTTTTAGGCATCATCATCTGTCCAACAAGATTGTGTAGCTTTTCACTCATCTAGTACCGTTGGATCAGCTAGTGTGATGCAGAGCATCAACAATAATTCAAACTGTGTATTTATGAATCAAGATTGCAACAGAGACATCAACATGAGATTTTCTCAGGGCCAAATTCAACCAAATGCACCAATTCAATTGTCTAACATTACTGGTGAAAATAGTGCTTTGGAGTATCAAGATTGTGGGTTGTCGCCAATGTTTCTACCAAGTGAATCCCCTTGGGAACCAAATTTGGAGGGTACATGCCCACAAGCAAGGGATAAAGCTAAAATAAGATACAATGAGAAAAAGAAAACTCGAACGTATGTACCTTCAACTCATATTTTTTTAATTTATACTACTTTGAAGACAAATATTCTCATTCAAGTTTTGACATACATGCACAAACATAAAGATATAACAATTATGAAGTCATTTATTTTTGTGGTAGGCTTGGAGAAGATTCCTAACATATTTTACTGAAATCTTATGTGCAGGTTTGGTAAGCAAATAAGATATGCATCTCGCAAAGCAAGAGCTGATACAAGGAAACGTGTAAAAGGTAGATTTGTTAAAGCAGGTGAAGCATATGATTATGACCCTCTCATGGTGAAGGACATCTAAGAATATTATCTGCAATCACTATCTTTTTCCTTGCAAGATACAGTTCTAATTGACAAGGTAGTCCATTTACATTGTAAACACATTATTTTGTTCTTTTGTTAATTGACAACTCATCAGGCAATTGACACACATCTGTTAGAGTTGTTAACAGGTTAGTATGTAGATGAAAACAAAGATATATGAAGAAGGTGTTGCACCTGGAAGTTGCAAAAGAAAGGTTTGAGGAAGTGAATAAATATAAAGGAGCAGAAGATTTGAACAGATTCAAGTTGCATCATAATCAGTATCAATTCAGACAAACTAACAAAGGGTAAGAAGTAAGATAAATAATACTTCATATGCTACATTATATTTAAAAAGGAAGAAGAAGAAAGATTTAATTGAATATATCTGTTCTACCATATACTGTTACTACGTGAGACTAACATCTTAATGGTTATAAAGAAATTAATTAAATGTGCAAACCTTATTATACGGCTATAGTTGGCAAATTGCCATTTTTATTTTTGACAATTAAGATGAAGCTATTTGCTGCATAAAAAAAATTAGGTTTTAGATATAACGTATATGCTTTGTTATCCCCTTTATTTTCAGGTAATGAACTTCAAAAGTCACCATTTCCCTTCTTTGTTAACATTTGTAATTTATTATTCTATATATTATGTGTAGGATTAGTCTCTTCCCTCCTTTCAAAAGGGGATGTGCTTGGTGATCTATTCTGAATTTTGGTTGGTGAGATTGTGTGAGTCTATGAGCTTGAGTCTTATACAAACACTATCTAGCAAGGAGTAAAAGGGAAACTGGTATTTGACAAGCAACAATAGCCAACCTTACATTTTCAGCTTTTAGTTTGGTCACTCAATGTGGCAATAAACCCAGGAGGTTGGTGTGGTGGCTAGAGGAGCACTACTTTAAGTAACAGTTCTTCAGTTTGAACTCATATGGGTAAGATTTTATAAAACAAAGTGTAGGGATTAATCCAATAATTTTACAGACATTACCTTACTCCATCTTCTTTAGTGATTGTCTAGAAGCAGCAACACCTTATTTTGGAAACTCATAATTTATTCAGTTTTCTTCATGTTGGTGAGCATGGTCAACCTTGGATTGAGATAGCTCTTAACTTGTTGGAACCTAGTTTCACTTTTAGATCACATGCATCTTTGACAACCTTTTCTAGTTCTACTGCCTTAGTTATGTCATTTGTCATGTTGCTTCACATTTTCTTTGGGAATGGTAATTGCATTTTTAAGAATTGTATAAACATTGGCTCATTGGCTGCAAACTTGGCAACCTTTAATAGTAGTTTGTTTCTCCTATGAAGTCAGACATACTAATGAGTTTTGCTTGTTTTGCACAAATTCAATGCAAAAATTGTTGTCAGTGATTGTCCACAAGTCTGTCATTAGTAATTTAGTCTGAGAATGAATTTTACAGAATGCTTATTATAAGAAGAAAAACTATTTCATTTGCCCATCCAAGTTTTTATTTTTTTCTTTTAATATTGAACTAAGCAAAATGGTCAAATTATGGTTTGCATGGTGAGTTTAGAGTTTAGTTTTAACTTACAATGAACACGTGCGATATGCAACGTTGATATTCAAATGTTTTTTTTAATATAAGGTTTTTTAAATTAAAAATCATCACTAAGATATATTTAATTTATTAATTTATATTGAATGATATAATTATTAATAAAAACTTACTACTTTTGAAAACATTGTCCTCAGCATTATGATTAGCCACAGGTATTAATATAATACAATTCAAATATTTTGATAGTACAATGTCAAATTACATTCATTAATATGTCCTATTATATATTCATTATAACACATTAGTACAAATTCACAAACTCGTAAACGACAACCCGTGTAATCACAACTTCACTAGGGTAACATATTAGTTTTAGTTAATAAAAAAAGGGGAGAGGCCCTTCAATTTGAAGGGGATAAGAGGGAATTGACAGGAAAAAATGGTGTCCAATTTGAGAAAAACTGGTGCATGTAACGATACTATTATGGGGTGTATGTATATTAAAAACCAAAATTGTTCAACTAGCTTTATGTAAATGTAAATGCATTGACCAAAGACACTTAAGATGAGTAAGGAGTAAGGTTCCCCTATACTTAAAAAAGTAGTACCAAGTAACTTGAACCTTTGAACTTTCCATTAATTTCCCAACCTTTCTTACGCCGTAGATTTTGTAGCCACTTTGCATACTTTTTACATATGGTTCAAAAAATCTTGTATTCAACTTTTCTCACACATTTTGCATCAGAATTCATATCCATCTCCTTCATTAATCATGAAATCACTTCCCAATCCAATCAAACCCAAACATTTGATCAAATTCATTTTAGTCTTCTCTTCATTCTGTGCCATTTCTTTCTGTGTACCTGTTCTACTCCTAGCCACATCAAAAATAGTAGACAATTACTCCTCACCACAAGATCAACATGTGTCTGATCCAACCACCGTTGATCATCTCGTGTTTGGAATTGCATCAAGTGGAAAATCATGGCCTAAGAGGAAGGAATACGCAAAGCTATGGTGGAACTCAAAATCCAACAGTAAAACAATGAAGGGATGCGTTTTTGTGGATACTCTTCCACCTGAAAATAATGATTCTATTCCTCTGCCTCCTCTGTGTGTCTCAGAAGACACTTCTAAGTTTCGTTACACGTACCGGCACGGAGGTCTCCGGTCGGCGATCCGCGTGGCACGTGTGGTGAAAGAAACTGTAGAGTTGAACCATTCTGGTGTTAGATGGTATGTGTTTGGAGATGATGATACTGTATTTTTCCCTGAGAATTTGGCGAAAACTCTGTCTAAATATGATCATAGGCTTTGGTATTATGTGGGTGCTACCTCAGAGATTTATGAGGCTTCACAGGTTTTTGGGTTTGGAATGGCATTTGGTGGAGGTGGTTTTGCAATTAGTTACTCACTGGCACAAGTGTTGGCTAAGTTTTTTGATTCTTGTATTGAAAGGTATCCTCATGTGTATGGAAGTGATTCCAGGGTGTTCTCTTGCATAACAGAGTTGGGTGTTGGATTAACTAATGAACCCGGTTTTCATCAGGTAATTAATAATAACTACTCTATACTTGTATCGAACTTTGTTTTAGTTTGTAAAACAAAAAATGCTTTGCTTTGGTTATTACACAACAGATCTTTATGTTTTAATTCTTACAATTTGATTTTGACTCTTATACTAGACATTATTTTCCATTTTGGCCTTTATAGGTTACTATTTTTTTAGGTTTTAAATATAGACGATGATTTGGTTATATGTCTCTACCTTACATTATTTAAAGCTAAAATAAGAAACGATGATTAAAGAGATGAGGACCGTTGACTATAGAGACTAGAATCAAACGATAGGGATTAAACCGTAAAAAGTTAATATTTGTGAGGATCAAAATGTAACGATTTTATCAACATATCAATCTTTATTTTATCAATATAGTATTGGAACTTTTATTGTTATCTTAATTAACATCATGAATTAATTGAGAAAAGAATATAATTAATACATAGGAGCAAATATATATAAGAAGGAAAGAAGTATTAATTTGAAATGCTGCAAATTGTTATAAGTAGTTTTTTTTTTTATATATTTATACTGTCCTCCAAATTAATCAACTATTTGTGTGATTATGGAAATGGATTAGGTTGATTTGAGGGGAAACATTTTTGGGCTTTTAGCTGCACATCCAACAAGTTCCTTGTTATCCCTACACCACCCAGATCACACAGATCCCATCTTTCCTAACATGACAACTACAAAATCTCTTCAACATTTATTTGAAGCAGTTAATGTTGATTCCCAGAGGATCCTCCAACAAACAGTTTGCTATCAAAAACAACTTTCATGGACAATTTCAGTGTCATGGGGTTATGCTGTTCAAGTGTTCCAGAACAACATGCTTTTGCCTGATGTAATTAGAGTGGAAGAAACATTCAAACAATGGAAAGAAGGAGATAATGTTTTAGCAGGAATATATACTTTCAACACAAGACAAGTTCACCCTGACCCTTGTAAAAGACCAACAGTTTTCTATCTAGAGAATGTGTCTAGTGGTAAAGAAGGCATCATAAGTAACTATAGGAAATCTTTTCAAAATTGCACATACAAGAAGGAATCACAGATTCAAGAGTTGGAATTGATCAGAGTGGTGACATATAAGTTGGATCTTGACACCAAACAGGTAATTATTAATGTGTATAAGGAACATATGGTTCATTATTCAAAAGAAGAATTTAGATTTGTAATGATATTTATATACTATTATTTTGTGTTCAGTTGCAGGTTCCAAGAAGACACTGTTGTGATTTGTTGCCCTCAAAAGCTGGTGACTTGATGGAAATTTCAATCAGAGAGTGCAAATATGAAGAACTGATTTACATGCACTAAGGGAACAGATGTATATATTAAGAGGAAATTTGGATAAACTATTCAAAAGTGATCATAGGAATAGAATTGTCATACAAACACCATAATCTTAAGTTGTTCCTCAATACAGATGCTGGCTTTTTTAATAAGTTTTTCTTGCATCAACTTTTTCATAATCCACTTAAAATAGCCTATAAAAAAGTTGAGGCAGAGAAATTTATTTGAAAAATAGACTTTTAAGAGATTTATATACAGAAAAAAAAAATTATGATACTAATTTTTATGCAAATAAAAATTCGTTTGAACGAGCTTTTCAAAAAATACTTATAAGAATAAAATTTATGAAGTGATAAAATAATATCATAAGTTATTTCTATACAATTGTTAGAGGATAACTTATTGATGAATATGCTTTTCCTTCTTAACTTCACAAAAATCTACCCGAGGTAGATTAGATACTTTTTGTCATAGTTTATAGCAATTTTCTTTCTAATTTTGACCGAAACAAAATATAAAAACTCATACACATATTCTCAAAGCTGGTAGTTATTTATTATTACTACTAAGAAAAAGCTGGTAGTAGCAACTCCCAAGAATCCCAATAAATCCGAAAAAGAAAAATGCAATCCTCGGCGTTATTGGAATGAAATACGTTCGGTCCATACATACCTCAAACTCAAAGAATACAAAAGTTAGTTCATAATTTCACATTAATTTTTGCGTTTTTTCTTTAAGCTTGTTCTAGGAGCAGACGATCCTCGTGGAACACAAACTGAAAGCAGAAAAGTAAAGTTCAGTTTCCATACTTTCCTACGCCATAGATTAAGGTGTCACTTTCTATGCAGTTGAAATTTGTCTCTTAACTCTTATTTTTTTTGGTACCAATTAACAATCCTCTGCATCTGCAACAGCAAAACTAAACCCAATTCTCTAAATATGCAATTTCTTCACAAAACCACCAAAACCCAACAACATCCAACAAACTTGCTTGTTATCTCCTCTTCAATTTGTGCCATTTATATCATTGTATCAGTGCTACTAGTTTTACACACATCATCAAAACTAGTAAACGTTCATTCCTCATCACAACAAGTGAGTGAAATTACCAATACCACCCTCGATCATCTCGTGTTTGGAATTGCATCAAGCCGAACTTCATGGCCAAAGAGGAAAGAATACACCAAACTCTGGTGGAACAATTCAAAAATGAGAGGATGTGTTTTCTTGGACACCCTCCTCCCAAATGCCACCACCAATGAGAATAATTCTAATTCTTCTCTGCCTCCCCTTTGTGTCTCTCAAGACACCTCGAGGTTTCGCTATACTTACCGAGGTGGGACGCGATCCGCGATACGCATGGCGCGTGTGGTGAAAGAGATAGTGAAATTGAATCATTCTGACGTTAGATGGTACGTGTTTGGTGATGATGACACCGTTTTCTTGCCGGTGAATTTGGTGAAAACTCTAGGGAAATATGATCACAGGCTTTGGTACTACGTTGGCGCGAATTCAGAGAGTTATAAGCAGAACTGGTTTTTTGGATTTGGAATGGGGTTTGGTGGAGCAGGTTTTGCTATAAGTTCTTCTCTTGCTAGAGTTTTGGCTGAGGTTTTTGATTCTTGTATTGAAAGGTATCCACATTTGTATGGAAGTGATGCTAGGGTGTACTCTTGCATGACAGAGCTAGGTGTGGGGTTAACTCATGAACCAGGTTTTCATCAGGTAGCCATCTTTCAAAATGATCAAGGAAAAATTACGTCAACTCTTTTTTTTATGTTTGTGCATATTACATTTAAATCATGTTTGTTTGCAAAATTACGCCTGCATCTCCTAAAAGTAAAGTGGTTGCTATAAGAGACCAAAAAACAATTAAATGAAATAATCATTCCTCTATTTGTCTTCAAAATTACTTATTTTTAAGCTTAGACAATCTGATCCTTAGACTTTATATTTCTCACTTTTTGTCCATCTTATTAATCTTAAATTTTGTGATTGTGAAATGGGATCAGGTTGATTTGCGTGGAAATGCCTTTGGGCTATTGGCTGCACATCCATTAACACCCTTGTTATCTCTGCATCATCTTGATTACACTGATCCCATCTTTCCCAACATGACAACCACAAAAGCTCTCCAACATTTATTCAAAGCAGTGAATGTTGATTCGCAGAGGATACTGCAACAAATAATTTGCTATGACAAAAAACTTTCATGGACAATCTCAGTGTCATGGGGTTATGCTGTTCAGATATTCCATAACCATATGCCTTTGACAGAAGTTCTTAAAGTTCAACGAACATTCAAGCATTGGACAAAAGGAACTGCTTTAGCAGACCTTTATTCTTTCAACACTAGAGAATTTCACCCTGACCCATGTAGAAGGGCCACTGTTTTCTATATGGACAATTTGTCAAAGGGTAAAGATGGAAATATAATTAGCAGTTATAGGAAACATTTTCACAATTGCTCACATGAGTTGCCATCAAGAAAGATACAAGTTATTAGAGTGGCCACAAAAAAGCTACACCTTGACACCCAACAGGTAATGTAGATTATGTACGTATATATTTGTTTTTTTGTTGGACTAATCTGTCACTTGTTTTAATAATATATAAACCATTATTGTGATTTGTTTCATCATAATCCTGAATTTCATTATCACTAGAGTAATTTTTTTATTTTTTATTTTTTTGCTTTAAATAAAAGTACAGGCACCACACGCTAGTGTGGCTTTGCATTGGTAACAGAACTTGTTAAATGTTGTTTCATTTGTATTCAGTTGCAGGCCCCAAGAAGGCATTGTTGTGATGTGTTGCCCTCAAACATTGCTAAACAAATGGAAATTGCAGTAAGAGAATGCAAAGAGAATGAATTGATTTACATGCACTGACAGATGAGAATCCCCAAGCATATTTCACTAAGCAAAAATCATGACAGGAAAATAGGTTTTATCTGTACCTTACGGCATGTTCCAAGTGGTGTTTAGCACACTACTTAATAAAAACTGTATAAAAGTAAATAGAAAACGTCTATAAAATAATAAATTGGGTTTATTATACTGTACACCTTCTTCTATTTTTTGTGTTTTTTAACCAACTATAATAAATTAAATAATTTTTTGGAAAATTTTTTAACTTGTTATAACTAGCTAAAGAAACTTTTAAAAATAACAAACAGACAAGAAAAAAATATAAAGTATACACAAAGTAATACAGTTAATCCAGAGCTGTTTATAACTTGTATTTGGGTTGTCCTGAATTGGCTGGGCAATGTCAATCTAGAGAATTCAATTCTCGAAGGATGGTGAGCAATTTTTATGGAAATATTTTTTTATCAGAAAAATGAAATATATTTATTAATATTTTGATTCAAATAATGTTATGTTTTGTGATAAATATTTATGGGTCTAGTGGATTGTACTTTTTAGTCGACTAACCCTTTTAAGTTATAACTTACAGTAGGATTTTGGCGGGTCAAGTGCTGGACAGACTAAATAAGATCAACTTTCTCTTAATCAGAAAGTTAGAAAAAAAAAATCAGTTGATTTATTTTTTTTATCTATAAGGAAGTAATCAATATTTAAAAAAGTTTTTTTCTGAAGTCATCAAAATAACTACTATTTATCCTCACAATCCTAACTCCAATTAACTAAAGGAAAAAAAAGAATTGTTGAATGAAATTATGGGTTGTGAAAGTGAATAGTATTCGTGCGTTAAATATTTGTGTATTTTGAACTAGGCATTTGTCAAGTAAATGCCAAAATATAAACGAAGGTTTTTTCCTTAGACATATTTTATGCAGCAATTACACATGAGCGGCAGAGTCATCTTTATTCTTTACCGAGTTACACAAGTTTTGTCAAACAATTACTTCTGTTTTTTTTTTTAAAAAAAAAAAAAGATATTGAAGACATCAACACGGGCCTCAAGAATGTAAAAAAAGTAGTTAGACCACATCTACATGACATTGTCTTGTCAAATTGTGCTAGTTTATTACAAGTAGCTAACAAAAAGAAAAGGTCAACCTATTAACCCTTCTTCATATACAAGACTAGAGATTTTGATCACTATAAATTCAGTTACTAATTAACCTCTTCCCACCACACACTCAAAACCACAAGAATCATTAATTCAAAAATCACTTCCTTTTATATATCAACTTCCACAATGTCTTCCTCAAACCTCTTTTCTACATTCCTGTTCTCGCTAACCTTAGCATTTCTTCTCCAAACATCTCTTGGAGCCAGCCCTCTTTTCAGCTTCTCTTCAATTAGCTCTGAGAATTTCACAGCTCATAGCATCTATGAATCAAACTTGAAAACGCTCATAAACTCTCTTATCTACAAGACACCTTCAACCGGTTTTGGTATTGGCACAGTTGGCCAATACCAAAACCAAAAGGCATATGGACTTGCGCTTTGTCGCGGCGATGTCTCAGCCTCAGAATGCAAAACTTGTGTCTCAGAAGCAACCAAAGAAATTCTCAATCGTTGTCCATACTACAAAGGTGCCACTATATGGTACGACAACTGCATGTTCAAGTATTTGGACAGCGATTTCTTTGGCAAAATTGACAACGAAAACAAGTACTCTTTGTTGAATGTGAAAAATGTTAGTGATCCTGTTGTGCTCAACTACATGACAAGAGAATTGTTGAGTGTACTTGCCTATAAAGCAGCTGTGAACACAAAAATGTATGCAACAGGGGAGATGAAGATTGGAGAATCAGAATCAGAGAAGGTTTATGGGTTAACTCAGTGCACTAGAGACCTTTCTAGCAGTAATTGTCAAAAGTGTCTTCGTGATGCAATTAATGAACTTCCAAATTGTTGTGATGGAAAAGAAGGAGGCAGAGTTGTTGGGGGAAGTTGCAATGTCCGTTATGAGATTTATCCATTTGTTAAAGCCTAAACCTTAGACAATGAATGCATTGTGATTAGTGTGAACTGTGAAGTCCATATATTAGCATATGTAAGTATTTTAACTTGGTTGTAATGGTAGCATTCATGCATGTAATTCGTTTCTGTATTATTTTGTTGTATGAAATTTGTTCATTTTTCATTCAATTACAATATTAATTGGCAAGAATTGATTCTTACAATTTGCTATTAGAAGACTAACAGAACACAACTGAATAGCTAGCTACTCAAAGCCAAATGGAAATAACTAAGTGCGTGTTTAGTAATCAGTTTGTTCACGTTTCGTTTACATTTAGCCCCCTCATTTATGTTGTAACATGAAGGAGAATGGAACTCCTTCTTCATTTCGTTCCCGTTTCCATCCAAAAATAAACACACCCTAACTCAAAAGCTTATCTTAATCCTTTAAGGGGGTTGAAACTTGAAATTCTACTATTTCTTATAATGGATCTCACTCTGCCATTGTCTTACGTTTTTTTTTTTTTTTTTCTTTTCAGGAGTGATAGATATAACTCATAAGGTGAATTGTGCAGGTTTCAGTGTGTGAGAAGGCATGGAGAAATAAACTTTTCTTAATCCGATAAGATCATAAAATTAACAAGCAAGGAGTTCTTGCGCTAGTAATAAGGATACAATAATTCTTTAACTAGAAATGTTACATTGCACCTTATTTATTTATTTATTTTTGTTTCTTAGTATTTTTAAAATTTTATTTGCTTCCGTTATTGAATTTTAGGGTATACATTTTAATTTTTTTTTTGTTACCCTAAATAATAGAAAAGAACAAAACTATGGTTTTGAATAAACTAGCAAATTAATCATGAAATTATTTAACATCTTGCAAATTAATTTTTATTTTTTAGAATCTTGCAAATGAATCCTTACAAATGAGTGTTTGAGATTATCAAACTCACTTAAATAAAGACAAAATTGTTAACTTACTCCCTAACCATATGCTAATTTGGCACATTAAGCGCCAAGTTAACATACACGTGTACTATTAAAACAATTCATCTTAATCTCACACATGACATCATTCAAATTAATTTATGATATTGTTCTAAATCTTTCAAATAGGCCCTTAGCCCTTGAAATTTTAAAAGTGTTCAAATCAATCCTTAAGATTATCTCAAATAATTCGTATTGATCTGGTAAAATTAGGGGTGGCAATGCGGGTTAGCCCGCCACGCATCGGCCCGCCCCACGGCTGGCCCTCAAAAATGCGGGACGGGACGAGCTAGCCCGGGAAGAAAAATGGGCCAATTTCTTCAGCCCAGCCCACTTTATGAAGGGTTATGCGGGTTGCGGGCTAGCCCGCATAGCCCGCCAATTAAATTTAAAAAAAAATCTAAAAATATTAAAAATTCATAAATCGCATTATTTCTTTAAAAAGCATAAAATAATATTCTAAAAAAAACTTTAAAAAATCATATTAATTCCAACACTATATAAAAATAATAATATTAATTATTCAAAGATCTAAAAATTTTACAAGAGTTAACTATCAATTTGGTCCTCCAAAGATTATTATGTTACCAATTTGGTCCTCTAAAGAATTTTGTCACCAAATTAGTCCTCCAAAGATTATCTTGTCACCAATTTGATCCCTCAAAGAACTTTGTCACCAAATTAGTCCTCCAAAGATTTAAAAGTCTACCAAATTAGTCCTCAAATTAGTCCTCCATCATAGACCAATTTGATATGTTTAAATTTTTGAAGGACTAATTTGGTATATTTACACATCTTTGGAGGACTAATTTGGTGACAAAGTTCTTTGGTGGACCAAATTGGTGACAAAGATGATTTTTAACGGACTAATTTGGTGACAAAATTCTTTGAGGGACTAAATTGGTGACAAGATAATCTTTGAAGGACCAAATTGATAGTTAACTCAATTTTACAATGTATTGTTTTTACAACAATATAAGAAACTTATATTAACTTCATAGTAAACAAATGTAGAACTAGAGGTCTCACTCTACCTCTTTGTCTTTGTGTGTTTATTTTTTTTAATGGAATAAAGCAGACCTGACACCAAAAAGTAAAAAGGGTCTGATTCAATTTTTTTTGTCTACAACTTATTCAAAATTTTATTTTTTTTACAAATGAGCCCCCGGGCCAGCCCGCCCCGCATAACTGTTGGCCCGTCAAAAGTGCGAGTTATGCGGACCGGACTATGCAGGTCATTGGACTGCTTCTATATAGCCCGTCCTGCGTATAAATGGCGGTTATACGGGCCGGCCTGCCATGTTAGACTCGTTTGCCACCCCTAGGTAAAATTAGATGAAAAGACAAAAAAACAAAACAAATCAATTAAACAGGTCCTGAAAAAAATTTAAAATCGTTCCAATCGGATCCTAACATACGAATCTGTTTCTGAAAATAGTCAAATATATAGTCCCTAATTTAGCCCCACATGCAAATGAGTCTCTAATTAAACTGATTATTGTTTAACAGAGTAGAGAAAAATTTATAGATTGAGATATCAATATCCATTATGAGCAACATTAAACTATCACGTATTAGTTAATTCTATAATTTCAGGGAATGATTTCAACGATTTTAAAAATTTTAGGCACATATTCAAGGTGGTTTTTCTGGTGTTCCTTCAAAATAAGAAACAAATTTGTTCCTTCAGGTGGCTCCATTTAAGTATGACACTTGTTATAACTTATTCATGTCATCTAATTTAATATAACTTTATAATATTGCAAACACATCCCCTCTTTTAATAACATTTACCCTAGTTTAAGCACAATATTTCTTAAAATTTCTTTATCTTTTTTCCATTCAACAAATTTAAATGCAACATTCACGACTAAATTAAAATTAAACACAAGTGATTATGAAAAAATAATTGAAGAAGGGTGAATAACAAGTATTAAAACTCCTTTTGATGTATTCATCTGCAACACAATAATACTATCCATCATAAAAGACAAGTATTCATTTAGAATACATTGTACAAATTTTAGTGCAAGTTTTGATAGTTTTTTGGGTTTAGCATGTGATTTGTAATTTTTTATGTTGTTTCGATGTTATTATATTTAAATTCTTCATGTCAATTTTATGTAAAATAGGTGTTAGGTGTCCAAGTTTTGCTATAATGTTCATGGTTATTCTTGATTGTTCTTGCTATTTCTTGCTAGATATTTCTATGGTGTCTATGGTTTTATCTCTATGAAGATGGCAATATGATCTCTTATCCAATCAAATCAAAAATTTGATATGAGACAATAAGAAATGCAATAAAGTTATATCCTCTATTAAATCATTTAGATTTGGTAGATACTAACTTGATTTTGTTTTTTAATCTAATATTTAGTTTTTATTTATGTCTCAATTTTTTTAATCAAAATATCAAATACTTAGATTTTGGTTACATTATTAAAGGTGTATTTGAGCTTTAATTAATTAAAAAAATTAGTTTTTATTAGTTGAAGGATAAATAAATTAATAGAGAATATTATAATAAATAAAATAAGGTAAAAGTAGTATTTTGGTCCCTAAACTTTACATTAAATTTTACTTTGGATCTCTTCTTTTTTTTTGTTCATATTAGCTTCTTTACTTATTTTTTCTTCGTGTTATTTCATTAAATAATTAATAAAAAATCTAAAATAGTCGCAGGATGTGAGAAAGAAGAAGACAATGATAAAAAAAATATTATCATGGGCATTTTTGTTAATTATTTATCAACAAAATTTAATAAAAAATAATTATATTATATTAAAAATATAAATTAAGATTATGAAGAAAAAAATAAAAGGACCAAATTAAAATTTGAGATAAAGTTATGGGCCTAAAATATGATAATATTATTTTACAATTTTTTTCTAGTGAAAATTCATAAAATAAGAAAAACATATTCACATATAAATTTTAATTTATAAATTTGACATGAATAAAGCACACTTAAATAATATAATGTATTTAAATATTATTTTCATACAAATAACTAGTACACGCATCATTACGTTATCATTTCTATGTTCAAGTATCAATTATTTGTATCAGGTTCTTCTAAGTCTTATCATTTATTTCAGGCTCAATTATGAATTATTTATGTTATGTTATTTTTTAAATATAATTTACTTTTAAAGTATTCATTATGTATTTTTCTTCTAGGTCGCTTCAGATTAGAGTATAAGTTACCTAGGTCACGTTCTATTCAGTCAAATGTTTGCTTATTATATTTATAGTTATAAAACTCATACTAGTCATCGACTCGGTCAAGGTCTTGGATCACTGGTCGAACTAGTAGGTCATTGATTGAACCGATTTAACTTATATATGATAATATTTTATAATTTATACTAATATTTACAAATATCATATATATTTTACCGTAAAATTTAATATATTAAATATTTTTGTGTACTAATCACATATTAGTACTAATGTTAATTAAAGTTTATGCAAAATTGAAATATATAAATATTGATAAATTTAGATTTATATATAAAATTATAAGTTAGATAACATTTTTTTTTAAAAATAAATGCAAATATATTAAAAAATAAATTCATAAATATATTGTAATAAAATTTCCTATTATAATAATATAAACATACTTATGAAATTTTTTATATTCGACAACTAACACATTTTACTATATGTTAAATTTATTTATATTCTAAAATATTTTAATATAATAATATAAATATATTTATAAAATTTTTATTACAATATATTTATGAGTTTAATTTTTTAATTTATTCACATTTATTGATTTATTTTTAAAAACGTTATCTAAGTTATAATTTTATATATCAATATAAAATTATAAACGTTAATATTAGTACTAATGTATGATTAGTACACAAAAATTTTTTAGTATATTAAATTTTAAGGTAAAATATATATTACATTTGTAAATATTAGTATAAACTATAAAATATTATCATATATTCGGTTAAATCGGTTCAACCATTAAGTTAGTGGTTCAATCAGTGGTTCGATCAGTGATCTACGACCTTGACCTAGTCGATGGTTGGTATGAGTTTTATAAGTATAGATATAAGTAATTAATAATTGAGTCTTAAGCAAACATTAGGCCGAATAGAACATGATCTAGATAACTTATATTCCAGTATGAAGCGACTTAGAAGAAAAATACATAATTAATGAAAACTTTAACTTGAAGTAAATTGTATTTCAAAAATAATTTAACGTAAATAATTCATAATTGGGTCTGAAATAAATTATGAGACTTAGAAGAACCTAATACAAGTAAATGATACTTGAGCATAGGGATGACAACGTAATTAGGCGTGTACTGATTATTTATATGAAAATAATATTATTTAAATACATTATATTATTTAAATGTGATTTATTCGTGTCAGATTTATAAATTAAAATTTATATGGGAATGATTTTTTCTTTTTGGGTTGTTTTATGAATTTTCACTAGAGAAAATTTATAGAATAATAGCATCATATTTTTGTGGCTAAATTTATATTTTAGTCTCGTAACTTTATCTCAAATTTTAATTTGGTCCTTTTATTTTTTTTCTTCGTAATCTTAATTTATATTTTCAATATAATATAATCATTTTCTATTCATTTTTTTGGTAAATAATAACTAATAAAATGCCAATAATAAAACTTTTTATCATTGACTTCTTCTTTCTCATATCCAGTAACTATTTTAGACATTTTTAATTAAATAAAGCAAAAATAAGTAAAGAATCAATATGAAAAAAAAAAGATCAAAACTGAAATTTAGTCTAAAGTTTAGGGACCAAAATGCTACTTTTGCCTTATTTTATTTATTATAATATTTACCATTAATTTATTTATTCTTCAACTAATAAAAACTCTTTTTTTTTTATTCATTAAAGCTCAAATACACCTTTAATAATGTAACCACAATCTAAGTATTTGATATTTTCATTAAAAAATGGAGAATTAAATAAAAACTAAATATTAGATTAAAAACAAAATCAAGTTAATATCTATCAAATCTAAATGTGTTAATAGAGAATATAATTTTATTGAATTCTGATTGTCTCATATCAAATTTTTTATTTGATTGGACAAGAGACCATGATATCATCTTCATAGAGATGAAATCATAGACACCATAGAAATACATATCAAGAAATAACAAGAACAGTTAAGAATAGCTATGGACATTATAGCAGAACTTGAACAACTAACACATATTTGACTTGAAGAATTTAAATATAACATTGAAACAACATAAAATAAAAATTACAAATTACATATTAAACCCAAAAAAAGATCAAAACTTTGCTAGAATTGTATATAATGTATTTCTAATAAATACTTGTCTTTGGATAGTATTATTGTGCTACAGATGAATACATCAAAGGTAGCAATAAACTATTATGTTTTAATACTTGTTCTTCATACTTCTTTGATTATGTTTTCATGACCACTTGCGTTTAATTTTAATTTTAGTCGTAAACGTGACATTTTAATTTGTTAAAAGATAAAGAAATTTTAAGAAATATTGTGCTTAAACTAGGGTAAATATTATTAAAAGAGGAGATGTGTTTGTAATATTATAAAGTTATATTAAATTAGATGACAATGGATAAGTTATAACAAGTGTCACTACCTAAATGAAGTCACGTGAAAAAACAAATTTATTCTTTATTTTGAAGGAATACCGAAAAAACCACCTCATTATTATTGAACCACGCCATCGCCATACGAGAATCAATTGAAATTGAGAGCTAAATTCATTTGTCGATACTTATAACAAATTAAATGCGGTTAATCGTACCGAGTTATGCGGCTCTTGTCCGTCCAATAATGCAAACAAAATAATATCTCCCTTAAAGACAATATACAATGCAATTATGTAGTGAGTTGCTTAATGTTAATTCATCTTTCTCTTTTACAGCACTACTTATCAAATCACATTCTCTTTATATTTTTTCCCTCTCTCATGCATCCTACACTTTCTATCGTGAGAATATCACATCCATGTGAAAAAACAAACGAAAATTTATGAAAGAAAGAATAAAAAAGAACCGAACTAGTCTTCGAATTGACGTCGCTAGCTAGAACCAAGTACATGTGACTTATAAAGTTGTTGTACGCGTACAAGGACTATATTTTCCTGAATCCTTATCATAGTATTCAAATTGTACATACATAGCTTTTCATGTAATCAATCATAGCATGAAAATGCATAAAAAGGGAAAAGAAAGTGCATCACGAATATCTAAGGTTAATTCAATTCGTACCTTTTGTGGGAAGTCACACATATAAAATATAAATACTATTTCTAAAAAAAATAATTATTATTTTTCCTTACTTTATAACCACAAATCATTTTAGTAAGTAACTTTCAAAAATATTTGAATTAATCTCTAATTTTACATTTTATAAGTCACTTTCATCTCCGATATTAAGTGACACGTTGAGTGCTAATATGGTATGTTAATTGACACTTAATAATCCATATAAGTGACAAAATAACGTCGTTTTACTTAAATAAGTAACTCAATTAGTTTCTTAAATTACTTACGACGTGTATAACCCAATTTTAAACCCAAAACACTGCGTAAATTTGAAGATTAAGCAAAACAACATCATTTAATTGTTTACATAGATTCATATGTGACAAAAATGTGTCATATAGACACTTAACTTATCATACAGGCATTTCGTCAATATCACCAAGGTGACTTACATAGTGCAAAATCAGGACTAATTATAACATTTTAAAAAATCAATGACTAAAATAACTTGCGGCTACAAAATAAAGAACCAAAACAGTTAATCACTAAAAAAACATATAAATGTACTATTATACTCTGGATGTTCTTGTTCATTTAATGGTTAATTATACTTATTAAAGAATACAATTATTATTTAAGTAATGTTATATCTTTCTACAAATTCTCTTACTACTTTATAAAGTAAATATTAATTGAAAAAGAAAATGCATTTTGTACCTTCAAAATATAAAATATATTTAATTCATTCCTTAGATAATATATGTAGGAGGATGTATAGGATGAACTATTTTTATTATTTTTATTTTAATTAAAGTTTAATATAAATGTGCTAAAATATCTTTTATCTCTTATTGTGTTATTGACTAAATAGTGAAGCACTCTAATTAAAAATAAGAATAAAATTACTTAAAAATTAATCAATGCAACATTAAAAGTAATAAATGTATATAAATAAAGAAATAATTATTTTTCTCTATAGGTAAAGGATTAAGAAAGAATGGAGCGACCATGAGGAGTGAAAGGGGAGGAGCGAATCAGAATTCGTTGGACACCACTTCTTTCACGCCATTCATTCTTCAAAGTCAATTTGTCTTTTCGCTAAATCCATACTCCCTCTCCTTATTATTAATTCATAACTTTTTTTTTTTTTATCGGCGACTGAACTCCTCCCTTTTTACTCAGAGAGTTTCTCCTTCTGTCTTTTGAAAAGCAAACTCTTAACTAATTCTTATCTTATTATTACCTGAATTACACGTAAAGGTAATGTTAGTTTTGTATCAATATTTTTAAAAAAGTTGTGTGATATAATCTCTCTGATTTTTATTATAAAGTTATTTTTAAACATTATTAGTGGTTTTTAATAAGAACTTTTATAAATTTTTAAGAGAAATTATTATTATTTTTTATGTCTATTCATTATTATTAATGAGTTTTTTAAAGTGATAATAGAGTACAATTAATGCAATAAAGAAATAGAATAAGGATAATTTTGAAAAATTGTATAATTTTTTTGAAATTCAATGCATTAATTATTGTTTTATATGTGACTTTTTTAATAAGCACAATTGTCTTTCTAAATCCTTATAAAAAGGATGGGAAGGAGTTTTAATTTTATCCTTCAATAAAATTAAGAATGCAATCATTATTCTTATTTTCACCAAAGTAATTTTTTAACTCCTTATAATACATTTTTTTCTCTTAGTTATATTGGTTAGATAATGAAGCATTAATTACTCATCCAAATAAAAATAGGGGTAAAATTGATAAAAGTGTAATTAATGCTTCATTAAAAGTGTAAGTGGACACATGAGTAAGAACAAATAAATTTTCTCTATGCGAATAGATAAAAAGAACGGAGGGAATATCATTTACTTATACAAACATATTTATCTATTAGTATATATTTAATTATATACTCACCCCGTTCATAAATAGTAATCACTTTAGAGGATTTCTCATAAATTAAGAAGAACAGACTAAATCAACATTTGACTTTAAAGTTTACTTAATAACTATTGGACACTAAAATAATAAAAAATGAAAAAGGTGGAAAAGGATAATAAATACACCATTGGTAATGTAAAAGTGGCAAATAATTTAGAACAATTTTTTTTTGTTAGAGTGACTATTATTTCTAAACGGATGGACGAGGGTTGACATAAATGGTAAGGAAGCAGGATTTTCCCGATTTGGTCAAGGGTTCGAGATCCCGTGAAGCAATTTAAGTCCCCTTTGGTGAGCAACCCTCCCCAAGGAGAATAAGGCCTTTGGGCCATCCGCACTTATTGGATGGATTTTCAGTCAGACATTGACAACCATATCCAGTGACTTGGAGGTATCTCTCCTATTAACCATTTTTTTAATTAAAAAATATTATATATGTAATTATTATTATAAATATTATATGTTTATTTGTTAGACAAGTCTATACCAAAAATGTTTAATCTAATGAAAGAAAAAAATATTAATAAATAATATTTTTTTTTGTAATGATTGGTTCAACAAGTAAAGAGTGTCTATAATTTTTGATAAGAGAAAATATTAATTATTATTTTTATTGTTTTTTGAAAATAAATGTTATCTTGATACTTTAAATATGTTTCTTGTATCACTAACATATTCTTTAATTTTTTTTTCCACTATTTTAGCATTTAAAATATCGAAAATATTTTTAAATTAGTCTTCCAGATAACAAAATAGTGTTTTGTTAATATTTTAATATAATGAGAACTAAAATGATACTACGAGCATCTATGAAAAAATAAAATAAAATTTTTTATCATTTTAATTTTTAAAGACTAAAAATCTAAAATGTTCTCCTTTGTAAACAGAAGCATGATTTGGTAATATTTTCAAATTTTGATGGAATTGAAATTAAATTGTATGAAAAGATTTTTGAGTACTATTAAATAAAGTTGTTTTTTTGATCAATTTTCATTCTCACTCCATGGATGAAGCCGAAGCTCATGAAATAGATGTTAGAGCCGGTTGCAGCATAAAATTGAGTCCTATATTCGTTATCTATCTTTGTTTATTAGCAACATAAACAAACAAATAGTAGCGGTTAAGATGATGCCACGCCTTAAAACGCACTAATGAAAGAGGTTAGGCAAGTGAGGCGGGTCCCACGCTATCCTCACGTGCCAGCTGCCTCGACTTTACGAAAGTTGTTGGACTTTAAAGAAAGGAGGAGGACCCCACATCGTACAAGTATGGACACGTGTCGAATAAACAGTGTTACTTCTCCTATGGGGCCGTGTCCTTAAACACGCATCCACTTACGACGTCGTTTCATAAGTGCGGGCCCACCGTAAGATTCGTGCAACTCGCGCGTATGGGTCCCAGGGGCTCAATCAGAGAGGCGAAGGATTCGGGTCTGTTTGGCTGCTCTGCCGTGTGAATCCACGAACTGCATGGGACCATTTTGCTGATAGGTCAATGTTGTAGCCAATCAGCTCCATGTGGGGCCTCCGGACACAAAATTACAATTATTATTATTTTCTTTCTTTCTTTGTTTGCTTCCTGTGCTAATGACCAAAATCATAACGCTATACTTAAATTTACACGTATGAATTTCTAACCAAAAATTTACACGTATGAATGAATAGTTTATGATTATCATATTGCATTTTTTTTTACATGTACAATAAGAATGTCTAATTAAGCCAGATATATTTAATAAATAACCAAGTCATTTTTTTTTTTTTCATAAAAATAATAACTAAGTCATTTAATCATATTTGACAAGGTTCCTTCTACTATACACCACGTCTTAAGTGGTGTATGGTACACCACATAAAAAAATGTATATAAAACTCAATCGAAAATATTTAATATAATAATAAATTATGTATTTTGTGTGTATACATATCTCTTTGATTTTATTTCTTTTAAATGGGCTATAATCAATTAAATATAATTTCATGACTTGTGAATGATACATCACTTTAAAATTGGTGAATATTAAAATCCACCTATAACGGATTAAAAAAACTTAATAAATAACAAATATGAATAAATAAAAGATATACGGAATGATACATTTAATTTAAAATCACTATAATTCATATTTTTTTATTGATGTATGGTACACCACCATTTTAAAAGTGGTGTATCCTAAAATCCACCGACAAGGATATTGGCTAAAAGTTCAAAAATACAGAAGCAAAATATTTAGGGCTTGTTTGAAATAGTTTTGTTTTTTAGTTTTTAAAAACTGTATTATAAAATAGTTTTTAAAAACAGTTTTCAAAAAAAGTTAGAGGAGTTTTCAATACAAATTTGTGTCTAAATTCAGAAAACTGAAAACCAAAACATGTTTTAGATGTTTTCATATTTTAGTTTTTAAATACTGAAAAACAAAAACTGTTCTCGAAAACTATTTTTGAAAATTCGACTGTCAAACAAGTTTTTTAATTTTCTATTTTAAAAAACAGAAAACTATTTTCAAAAAAAGAAATCAAACAAGCCCTTAGACTTCTTCGTTAACAATGCAAGGAGATGAAGCAGAATCAAAAGAAAAAAAAAACCCTACTCCATCAGGCAAAACATAAAAAATCCCGGTTCCTTCTATCATACACCAAATCCATAGTGGTGTATGGTACATCACATAAAAAAATGTATACAGAACTCAATCGAAAACGTTTAATATAATAATAAATTATGTATTTTGTATGTATGCATACTTCTTTGATTTTTATTTTATTTTAAATGGATTATAATCAATTAAATAATTTCATGATTTGTGTATGATACACCACTTTAAAAGTGGTGAATATTAAAATCCACTTCTAACGGGTTAAAAAAACTTAAAAAATAACAAATATGAATAAACAAAAGGTGTGTGAAATGATACATTTAATTTAAAACCACATGTAGTTCATATTTTCTAATTGGTGTATGGTACACCACTTTAAAAGTGGTGTATCCTAAAATCAACCAAAAATCCTACAACCAAAAGGTGCAACATGACACATTTTCGTGGTTCCATCTATCATACACTATTTTATAAGTGGTGTATGATACACTATCAAATAAAAAATACACAAAAACAAATAAAAAATATTTAATATAATAATAGATTATGTTTATTGTACACATGTATATTTATTTTATTTTTTAATTTTTTTAATCGTTTATAATCGATTAGATAATTTTACGAAAAGAATTTTAATCTGTTATAATTGATTAAAAAAACTTAAAAAATAATAAATAAAAATAAACAAATAATATATAGAATGATATAGTTAACACACAACCATTTATAACTCATGTTTATTTACTTATGTATGATATACAACTTTATGCTAAAATCCACCTATTTTCGTAAGTGCATCAAGTGAAGTTACCTTCATCACGATGAACATACATGACAACCAACACACAATCAAAAGCAGCAACTAAGCCAAGAATTAATATCTGCCCACAAGAGGAGCACAAGGATGTAAAGAAAAAAAGTTCATATTTAATTTTAACCAAAATACTATCAACTAGAGGATATAATTACACTCCTTCAGCGACATCCGATAAAATTGGAATATACAGAGAGGACTTATTATAAGGCATAATTATCTAAAAGTAAATAATATTTAGTGTTTTAAAGTACTATTTAAGAATTCAAATATAGTAAAAAGATATTAGAATGTGTAGTTTTTTTATTCCCGAGAGACGGAACAATGTGCTTTTATGATTATTTTTTTACTTCTAATAAACTTAACTAGTGTCCTAAGGGCACAGTATATGAATACCCTTATTTAAATTATTCTGGTCTTTATTATAAGGCATAATTATCTAAATTACGCATAACAATAAAATTAGTTAATTATATCAATTTTCTTAAAAGGTTAGGTGATACTCCCTCTGGAATGATTTATAAGAATAAAACATCAAGTTCGTTGTCTTAAAATATAAGCAAATTCCAATCACTTTTACCTTATTTAATGTCTTTATTTCTTAAGTATCATTGTTTGATTGACTATTAGACTTTTAAAAATGGTAGGTTAATTTGTTAAATAGAGTTAAGGATTTGTTTGAAAACAAGAAAATTAAGGGCTTGTTTGAAACAATTTTCTTGATATGTGTAAGTTAATTTTTTTTTTCTTATAAATCATTTCGGAGGGAGTATATAGATTTAATAAAGGTAAGCAAATAAGAAAAATAACCATAAATGCTTCGTAGAACTTGTGGAATGCTTTATAAAAAACACCACAAAATTCTTTATAATAAAAATCAGAAAAAATATAATTTTATCAAATAATAGCACAACAAGTTTAAAATGATTTGGGATAACTTCAGTTTATGTCAACTTTGTTACCAAATGCCTTCATTTATCTGTATTGCCTATTCATTTAATTTTATTTGAGTATAAATGATTTGGGATAACTTCAGTTACTCATTTAAATGATTTTCGAAATTTCATGTACCTATTTGAACAATTTAAAACAATCTGAAGGACTTATTTAAACACTTTGTGTGGGGAACACAAAATTATTATAAATCTTTTTTCTTAACATGCCTAAAATTTGTAGAGTTTTATAGTTCAACTAGCAACAGGAGATAAGATAAGGTAGAATTCTTAAAACTCAAAGTGTGAGGTTCGATTTCCAATAATGTATATTTAGGGGAAGATTTAATATAATTTAAAAAAATTTATTTCTAACATTCATATCAAACTAAATAATATACTCAACCATTAGAATTGCAATAGTGGTAGGTAGAAATTATTGTTCTCATTATATATATATATATACTAATCATATTTGAAATTACCCCAATCACCTTATATGTAAACTAAGGAACGGATCCACGGTTGAAGATGCAACTCTTGTTACTTAGTGATCGAACATTCGAACTAGAAGCCAAATCTAGACACACACAACACCATCCAAAAAAGTCAAAGGCGCTGTCCAATTTTGACAAAGTGTGCTGCCCAACTTGCTTCTTAAAATGGTCAAAAGAAAATGTCAACTTTGTTACCAAATGATTTTCTCTATAAGTAGTCACATTCTCAACAATCCCATTAACAAATTACTAATTAAAATGTCTTCCTCAAATCTCATTTCCACTTTTCTCTTCTCACTAACCTTGCTTCTCCTTCTCCAAACATCTCATGGAGACAATTTTCTGTTCCATTTTTGCTCAATTAATAACTCTGACAATTTCACAGCTCACAGCCCATACGAATCAAACTTGAAAACATTAGTAAACTCGCTTATCTACAAGACCCCTTCAACCGGTTTTGGCACTGGCTCAGTCGGCCAATACCAGAACCAAAAGGCATATGGACTCGCGCTTTGTCGCGGCGATGTCTCAGCCTCCGAATGTAAAATTTGTGTCTCTGAAGCAACCAAAGAGATCCTCAATCGCTGTCCATACAACAAAGGTGCCATCATATGGTATGACAATTGCTTGTTCAAGTACTTAGATACCGATTTCTTTGGAAAAATTGACACCAATAGGTTCTATATGTGGAACTTGAAAAATGTTACCGACCCTACCACTTTTAACTACAAGACTAAAGAGTTACTGAGCCAGCTTGCTCAGAAAGCTTCATCGAATCCGAAATTGTATGCAACCGGAGAGACGGAGCTCGAGAAATCGGTGAAACTTTATGGATTAACTCAGTGCACGAGAGACCTTTCTAGCAGTGATTGTAAGAAATGTCTTGATGATGCAATTAATGAACTTCCAATTTGTTGTGATGGGAAAGAAGGAGGCAGAGTTGTGGGTGGAAGCTGCAATTTCCGTTATGAAATTTACCCATTTGTCAAAGAGTGAATACCAAAATTTTATGGATTAGGCATTTGAGATTGATATATCAGTTGATCTATCTACTTGGAAATAAACTTATATAGACCTTACTATTTAATGCATGCATAATTAACCTGTATGATGTTTTCACCTGAAAAGAAAGATGTTATCAGAAATAACTTGTTATTAGTATTTTTAGTATTATTAATTATTTATTTAACATGGGATGAGATGAGACGATATATATGCAAGTGGCGAATAGGAATAGGTTGGCGTGTTTCTAGATTCCAGCCGCAAAAGTTTACGGAAAAAGCCGTCACTAGTAATTATGTTCGGATTTCATGAGTACAGTATATTCCTAGCTCTGGATCTAGATGCTGATATTTTGATGGTCAAATTTCAAAAGTATGTTTGTCGAATGAGAAATTTCAACACAATCATGATCATGGTTCCAACTTGTGCACCATATATATCATTCATTTCCTGACTCGTCATGGTCAATCATGATCTGAATTGTATGCATCGTTTTACCTTTTGCCTCTTTAGGTAACTATGTTGAGTATAAGGGTAACTATTCCTCAACTAAAACAAACACTTCTTTTATATTTTGATTTTTTTTCCCATAAACTACTCTCTTTAGAGATAGAGATACCATCTTCGAAATCGGTATAGGCTTACTTAACGTATTGGTATTATGTAAAAATTAATTTTTGTGCATTGAAAATGAAAATACAACAAAGTTTTTATACAGAAAATTAAACCTAAAATCTAAATCTACTAAAATGAGGATATGCGTGTGTGGGTACGAGGTTCGATCCCTAGTTGTACTACTTTCCTATGAAACAAAAAAAAAATATACTAAAATGAGCTTTTAGGGAGAAAAAGCCCAATACAAATAAAACATAATGGACTAATACAAAAAAGCCTAAAAAACAGATTTTGTAATATTATAACTAGGATTTAATATAACAAAACGTTTTTCATGAGTATGAATACATCAACATCCCAAAAAATCTTGTACCAAATATTTTGGGTTTTGTTGGTTTCGAAACTACAAAAAAAAAAGGAAAGATAAATAATAATAATAATAATAATAAAATAAAATTAATTCCTAAATTTGGCAGTCGTTTTTGGTTCGATTCCAATAAGTAAAATCATTATTTATGGATTACACAATAGTCTCTGTTATTATAATTGTACTAAATGTTGCAAAGATGCCTAAACCAACTTATTAGATGCATGTTAGCAATAACCATAATTTAAATGCAAAAGAATTACACTGTACTCAAATTAAGGATGTTGGTTAGTACATACAGGAAATGCAGTGCCATCAATGTTATTTCCTCTGCTTTTTGACGATGTTCCTGATCTATATTAGATAGATTCCTAGCTATTACTACTAGCCAATATCTCGTAAAATAGTTTAATATTCTGGCACGATGGTTTGGTTGGATACATGGGTTAGGTGCACCACTAGGGAATTTTATGAGCCTCAAAATGATTTCCCTGTACAACTTTCACATTTATTCCACAAACCATAGCAAATTTTTTAATTCCACCAATCCTGTGCTGCTAAATTTTGATTGGTTAGACCCAAAACAAAAACCTCCTAATGAGAATTTTTGGTGGTGTGCTAGTGAACTAAGTCACAAATTTCTGATAGTGGAATTGATAACATAATTTTCAAATCCTGATAGATTTGGAAAAGGCCAAACTTGAGTTGTTGTGAATCTAACAACTGTCATCTGAAAAATTCTACACCTGTGAATCTGCTAGGCATCAACCACTCGGATGAATCATGTCCTTCATCTTTCTCAGAAAAACTAAGTAGTAAGTAAAAAGATAAGGAATCAAATGGTGGAGTCAAGAGTCAAGACAGGCAAGAAAATGTACTTGCATTCCAACTACCCATGTTTGGGAACTGATTAACTTTAGAAAATAACAGCTTAATTTTTAAAAGCACTTTACAAGAATTGATAAAAATAAGTGATTATTTTTTTCAAATAAACTGAACCATACACGTACTTAAGATAATCCCTCTTATTATCATGTCTACACCAACTCCAGTATTTCAGTCAGAACCACAAGCATAAAATAGTCAACTCCAAATTCCTTAGTGCCTCTCTATATATAGACTTCTACTCTCAGGTGTCATGACAATCAATAATCATATCTATAACTAATTCACTTTGATCAGTTCTCATCTCTTGTGATTCTTCTTTGTCTCTGACATTCCAAATTTAGAAGTTAGCAAAAATGAATGTACTTGAAACAATTATCAAAATATCTTTTGTGGCTACATTAATCAAATTGGTCATGGCTACAGATCATATTGTTGGAGGACCAAATGGTGGGTGGGATACAAACTCAAACCTTCAATCATGGGCATCATCAATGAAATTTTCAGTGGGAGACAATCTCAGTAAGTCAAGCACAATTTACATTCCTTCTTTGATTAATTTCTAAACAGTGCATTACCTTTTGTTGAACAACTTGAAATATCATAATATTATTTGAAAGTTGATGAAATTGCCATTAAGAGTAATTCTGATATTGGTAAAAACCTAACACTTTATTCTTAGACACGACTATTGAGAGACTTCTAATGACGGTCAAATTAGCAACTTTATACTAAGATTTAATTCGGTCCTTTAACTTATATTTTTTCTTCATTTTAGTCTTTAGTTTTTTTTTTTCTTCAAAATGGTGATGGTCAGCAGTGGTAAGTGGTAATGGGGCGGCAGCTGGAGGTGAGAAAGAAAAAAACAATGAAATCTTAACGAAATTAACATAAAGAATCATATTAGTCCTAGAAAGGAAGACAATGGACTAAAATGAAGAAAAAAAAGGTTAAGGGCCAAAGTATTAATATGGTCAAAATAATAATAGCAAAGTTTTAAAGTAGTACTTATTATCTTAATGCCTTTAACTTTTGATTAGTTGCGTCTAAAACACCGCTTACAACTTACATGTGAATTACTCTTGACATCAATGTATATATGCAGTTTTCCAGTACCCTCCAAACCATAATGTGCTAGAAGTTACAAAGGCAGACTATGATTCCTGCCAGCCTACAAACCCAATTCAGTCTTACAATGATGGAGCCACAACCATTCCTCTCACTTCACCAGGAAAAAGATACTTCATTTGTGGGTCAATAGGACATTGCAACCAAGGAATGAAGGTTGAGATAGACACTCTTGCCTCTACTTCTTCAGCTTCACCAGCAGCATCTCCTTCACCTGAAGATTCCGCGACGATTTCCATCATCCCCTCTCCAGCTCTTGAAGAATCTACTACTTCACCTGCCGAATCTCCCGAGTATATTATTCCAGAGGCACCAAGTCCATTGTTTGAAACGCTTCCCGAAAGTCCTACGTTCACTCCGGTCATTCCTTCAACTGAACTTCCAGCTGCTGGCTCTCCTCTAGCACAACACTCACAAGACTTGTCAGGTTCATCAACCAGGGAAGGATATCTACAAGCCTCCATTGCAATAGTGTTTAGTTTTCTTATGATTCTTATGGCTTTCTAAGGATGAGAAAGAAAGTCCACTCAATCATTTCTACTGAGCTTATTCTGTGTGAAAATTTGTTTTTGGTGTTTCTCTTTGTTGCTGTGGTGTGGTTATTCTCTAGTGTTTACAAATCCAGAGATATAAGATGAGTATGCTTTATGAGTTGAAGAAAAATATCTCTAGTCAACAGTGTGATTTGATTTTATAACCTATTAATGAAACAATTAAAATCATCCTACAAAGGATCAGGATAGTCTGGTGAAAAATGAAAACGGAAAAGGAAAACTTTCTAGCAAAGAAGAACCACTTCAACTCAGTTTTATTAATCAGCGACATACTTTGTAACCAAGATTACATGAAGCATTTCCTTATTATAGTTTAGATTGCTGCAGCACAAATATATTTTATATAGTTTAGCAGACTTTTCAGCCTAGCTGTAACATTGAAAACACAGATAAGAGACATGATGGATAACTTGAGACAAAATATATAATACAAGCAAATCACACATTACACATGCAACAATGAAGTGGATGCTAACCACTTTAAGCAACTGGAGGGCGAAGCAGATGATCCATTGATGTGTCAACTGCAGCAGGAGGCATAAACTGCCACATGGCGACGCCAGGGTAACCGATGAAAGGTATCAGCTTGTGGCTAGCAACTTGCCCTTTTGCAGCTTGAGCATGAGACAGAAAGCTTGGTTGCACATTTGTCAATTTCACCTGCTGCTCCAACTTTTCTTTGTCTACCTTCAGCCTGTTCTTCTCTTCGCGAAGCTCGTTCTTCTCAGCCTGCAACGAAACAAAAGTTCATAACTATACGATCTCATATGTCGCTAGTTGCTACATACACACGCACATATATATTTTGTCTAGTCAATGATATTCTTTACATAAAACAATCTTGTTCAAGCTGAAAAATTCATTTTGTTATTGATATGGTTAAGAGAAAAGTGAAACGAATTGAGAGAAAATTCAGAAAGTCTATTATTAATGTATATGTGAAAAGTGAATACTGACTACAAAGAAAAGCACTGATGTGTTTTGTTGGCAAAGGAAAAAGGAAGAAAACTAACTGTAGCTAACTAACTAACTGAATATATCACCACCAATACATCATGGTGAGGTTTCTAGTGAAGATTTTTCTATTCACAAGATCTTATTTAAGAGGATTCAAGCATGTACAATCTGAACGAATTACCCGCGGATGATGGCTAATGAGAAAGCTGAATTTCAGAAATAACTATGCCATCATATTATTTGAAAATAACTATTGTAAACAGAAAATTACCTTTAATTCTTTAACTTTTGCTTGTAGTTCATCATTCATTTCCTTCAGCTTGTGGGCTTCATTTCTTAACTGTGTTACCACTCTAACCGCATCGCTTAATATTGCAACCTTGTCTGTTTTGGGCTGCTTACCAGGCTCCAAGACAGAGCTCAGTTCCAGAAACCTTAAAATCATGTCAAATTGAAGAAGACATGAGATTTAGAAGACTAAGCTGAATCAGACAAGATACAGAATAATAGCATGCCTCTCATTCAGTTTATCCCTTCGCAATTTCTCGCGACATGCCTTCGAGCCAGACACAGATGATTCTGTCCTTAACCTGAATCAACAGTTGTAAATGCTTTAGGGAGAAAATGAAAGAGAGTGAAAGAGGTGACAGAGATGAAAAAATTTATGTAAGCATATGAATATCAGAAACATAAACAGCATGAAAAATTTACAGTCACTTCATTGAACATAGCCTATAGGTAATATATTAAACTAAAATCAAGCATAGTTGTGAAGCATATGTACTTAACCGTTCTTGTCATTAATTGACCAAGTTTGGACATATTCATTGTTAACTGAGTAACAGAAGAACATATTGGGCACTCCTATTCATAAATTTACAAAGAATGTCAGTTGACATATCAGAAGTCTTTTTAATGTCCATATATTTTGTTGTGACTAATACTATTAGTAATTGGTTAGTAGAAGCAATCAAAAGAATCATCTCAAAATTCAGATTCAATTTACTCAAACCCACATTCACTTCAATACATAGCATTCACTTCTTCCATATTCATAGTCCACTGCATATATTGTTTACAGAGCAACAGAAGAAGTATTAATTACCGCTTTGAAGGACCATTTTCCAGGACAGCTGAATCCAGTGAGTATTCCATTTCCAAGCTGTAATTATTATATTATAAAACAATCATCGTATAATCAATCACCTTTTCTAGACATCAATAAGAAATTCAACACTCACTTCACCACAATTCCAACATATTCTCAAGACTGTCACTACCAAAAGGATACAAAATCACAAACCTACCTTATATTGGAAGGAGCCTTGAAAGATTGACTGTGAGGAAGCCAGGTGAATCCAGCAGAGTCAGAAACCATGAAGTCAGCAGCAGCAGCAACAGAGATATCAAAGCCATAATCATAGAGCCAATTGGAAGCACCAGAAGAATCAATTTCCATGTTGAGATCGAGCGAGAGAGACAAAGGGAGAAGCTAGAAAGAAAACAATGAAGAGAAGAGAGTAGTATAGTATTAGTATAGTAAATTGCGTAAGAATATAATACTACTACTATATATGTGAAACAAATAACAGTAACATAAAACATGTAATCATTATTTAAGTAGTACAAGTAATAATGGTGAGAGTAAAGAAAGAAAGTCATTGGGATTGTGAGGAAGTGACGGAAGCAGAACAGAAGGAGGCAATTGCACTGATTACGTTGATACAGTGCAAAGAAGCAAATTAGTATAACGTCATCACTCCTTTGCTTGATTGATGCCCTTCTGTTGAGGCATCTTCACATGCATATAACTATGAACACAGTTGACCTTTCATTCCCACAATGTTATTTTACTCAAAGATAATAAACTTGAAACCATATATCATATCTATCTCTCTCATAAAAAAGAGAATTTTATCATTTGTTGTGCTAACGTCAAAATATTCTGCATAATGATGAAAAAAACTAGTAGTTATTAAACACAGTTCAACTTTTAATTTCTACTTTTTGCAAATCTGATTTGGTCAAACTAGAATACGGGCATGTTTGCTTAAAATTTTATTTTGATTAAAAATCACTTTTGATTTGAGTTAAAAAAAAATTACTTTTATTAAATAACTTTGATTTTTATGCATTAATAATCTTAATTACTAAAATTTAAATCAAACTAATACATCCTAAAACAACAACCATTTTTATTTCTACTAAAGTTATATTTTGAAATAAAAAAAAATCATATATATAAAACACATTGTGGTTAGCCAAACTTGTTTTCCTACAAGCTAAGCAAGACTGAATTAATAATAAGAGTACAGAGTACTCCAACCGAAGTAAAAAGAACTAAGGGCCTAATTGTATAAGTTTTTCAACCATTTTGCACGTAAATTTAAACAAGTTAAGTTATAGTTAGTTTCTTTTTACGAAAGTGTCTCTGTTTGTGTATTTTTTTCATTTTTTATTTCACTTAAATATAAAACAAATACACATTAAGTTATATGTTAGAATAACAAGAAAGAAACACAAAACCAAACTTGTTACATGTTAATTTTTTATTTCATTTCTAAGATTCACGTTTTGTCAGAGATAATTTTTTTTTTTTCATATATTTAACACAGTTGCATATCGGATATTTGGATTCAAAACTACTCATTAAACCGGAACAATCTAAAATCAATTGTTCGACACATTCTTTGACAACTCATAAAAAAAAAGTAATTACAGTCACAAATGTGCTAGCTAGTTACTTAATTAAAAAAAACATTAAGAACATCTTTAATTTATCATGTTATGATTTTTATCTTAAATTCAATTTCTTTAAGAAATTCATAGAAAAGGTATGGACTTTTTAAGTTTAAAATTTACAAAGTTTATAAAGGGTTTTCTTATAATCTTTCATAAGTAACTGCTACAACTATCCTAAAAAATAATTAATAGCTTGGTGTTGTAGAAGGTATGATTAATCTTTTGGACAGAGGACTATTATATGAGGGTTGAGTGGGATAGCTCCAGTGATGTGTCTAGCAAGCAGGTTATTGAAGTTGACATGTAATTATAAAAATAGCTATGATAACCGCAATTAATTAATTAATTAATTAATTAATTAATTAATTAGATAATTGTATAAGCTATTTGGACGCATAATTAAATCCAACTAGCTTTTAATTTTCTTGGATGGCTTGAAGCATGCCGTTAATTGACGTGACGTGATGTCCATACACAATACAAATACAAAACTGTTCTAAAAATTAAAAATTAAAAATTCAAAAATTCAAAAATTAAGAGAATTTTTGTGTAGGAAATTGTCATCAATTAGCTTGCAAGAAATCTGCGTGGAGGAGGTTTGAGGAAAGAATTGATCAGATGCGGAACTTGAAGATCGAATAGCTAAAATTGAGAGCATGTAAAAGTTACAGTGAAATATATATCATTATTCACGCGAACAAAGGTTTGAATTAAAAAGAGAGAAATTAAGAACATAAAAGAACTTCTATTATAAATTCACTCAAAGGTTTGAATACCCTTAATTAACTGAATTAGTAACTTCTTTACGAACACAATTCAATAGTAGGTGACTTGACTGTATAGCAGTTTTCCTTCCATTCTAAAATTATTTTCATTTTAAACGTTAATTTTTATTTTAAAATTATTATCACTTTAAGATTTTTTAAGACGTAATAAATATTTCTTTTACAATTATATCTTATATAATAAATACATATTTTAATTTTTTTCTTTTTTTGCTTTTTTCATTCACTAATTATATTCTCTCTTTTAATTAATTATTATGTCAATTACTATAATTAATAAGTATGGGTACTTTAGTCCACTCAAATTAAGATGTTAACTTCCTCGGCCTCATATTAAGTACTAGAGCAATGTTATATCCTCTTAATAATCCTCTTAATACTATATAAAGTATGGAATTAAATGCACTTTCAATCTTAAAAACATAAAAAGCATTGAAAACATTCTTTAATAGGTAATTAAGAGGATTTTTAGGAACTTACATTAGGAGGATTTAGAATTATTCTAAGTACTACCGTTTAAGGTTGTTACACACAAATTAAGAAATGTCATTCATTTTTTTGTTTTTGTATAAATAGTTGTCTAACTTCCTATTATATCATTTATCACTCTTATTAATTATTGGGCTAAATTATACTTTTGGTACCCAAACAATAGAAGTCAGTGCAATTTAGTACCTAAACTTTTTTTTGGTTCAAATTGATACCTCAACTCTCTTAAATGGTTCACGTTTGTCCTCAGTGTTAATAAACTGTTATATTTTAACGGTGGAAGCTTAACAGCATTAAATTTGTACATGTATCACATTTTGAGTGGTTCATCAATAATATTAATAATAATATTTTTTTAATTAAAATAATTTTTATATTTAAAAATGGAAAAAAAATCTTCTTCTTTTGCGTTCTTTTTCTTCTTCAACTTCTTCTGTGTTCTTCTTCTGCTGCTGCATTCTTTTTCTTCTGCTGCTACTACGTTCTTCTTCTTTTTGTGTTCTTCTTTTGCATTCTTTTTCTTATGCGTTCGTTTTCCTTCTTCTTCAAATGCAAAATCAAAACGCAAATTAAAACACAGAATACTAACAAAATCGACGAAAGGAAACCAAATAATCCTAGTGAAATTGCAAAAATCAACCTTGCAACAACAAAGATAAAGAAAAAATTTAGAACCCTAATCCCCAATTAGTTGTTTATCTTCAATTTTGGAGCCATAATCCCTAAGTTTCAAAACTATAATGGAAGGAAAATGCGAAAAATAAAGGAAAAGGAAAATGAAAATGAAAATGTTTTGGGCTTTGATTCTGAGTTTAGCGAAGGAAACTGAAAAGAAAAAAAAACTCATCTTTTAATTTGGAGTTGTAAACCTACAAAAAAGAAGATGGAAGAAGAAGAAGGAAGAGGAGGAGGAGGAGGAAGATCGAAGAAGAAGGAAGATGGAAGAACAAAAACAGAACGCAGAAAAGAAAGAAAATGATTTTTTTTTTCATTTTAATATAAAACTATTTTAATTAAAAAATATTATTATTTTAAATTATTAATATTATTAATTATTAATTGACCACTCAGAATGTGACATGTGTATAAGTTTAACGTCGTTAAGCTTCCACCGTTAAAATATAACGGTTTATTAATGTCGAGAATAAACATGAACCATTCAAGAGAGTTGGGGTATCGTTTTGAACCAAAAAAAAAAGTTTAGATATTAAATTGCATTGACTCCTATAGTTTGGGTATCAAAAATATAATTTAGCCTAATTATTGGGTCACATATTTCAAAACGTTTATTTAAAACTCAACTACTCAAAATATAATTAATGTTTCATTGAAACTATAAAGTGACAAATAAAGTAGGATAAATTTTTTTCTCTAAAACGACATTTATTATAGAGCGAATGGAGTAACTATCAATAAAATTTATCCTACTTTATTTGTCACTTTATAGTTTCAATGAAACATTAATTATATTTTGAGTAGTTGAGTTTTAAATAAACGTTTTGAAATATGTGACCCAATAATTAGGCTAAATTATATTTTTGATACCGAAACTATAGGGGTCAATGCAATTTAATATCTAAACTTTTTTTTTGGTTCAAAACGATACCCCAACTCTCTTGAATGGTTTATGTTTATTCTCGACATTAATAAACCGTTATATTTTAACGGTGGAAGCTTAACGACGTTAAACTTATACACATGTCACATTCTGAGTGGTAAATTAATAATTAATAATATTAATAATTTAAAATAATAATATTTTTTAATTAAAATCTTAAATGGCAATAGTTTTAGAATTGATGAAGTATAAATTAATTACTCCATATCATTCCAATTCCACCTTCAATTAAAGGCAAACGCGTAGTTTGAAGTTGTTCCATAGAAAATAAGAAATATTATAATAAATATCATAACAAGAGAAAATATTACTAAAATATTCTTATTAATAAATGAAACATATAGTACCACAAAAGTTATTAAAAGTCCTAATGATACTGCTCTTTATAGTTATTTTTATCTCTCCACAAAAAAATTTATTTTATTCTTATTTATATGTCCACTTACATTTCAATAAAACATCAATTATATCCCTATCTTTGTTTAAATTAGTAATAATCAATGTTATAAAACCTAGATCATTGAGTCAACTCATGAGTCACTCTTAAGCTGGTTAATAATATGAAATCATCATAAATAATTTTTGATACAGAACAGAGAAGCAAGTTGAGCAAGTAGCTCAACTTTTCCAACTCATTTTCCATTAAAAGAACAACTCCCCACTGACACCCATTCTTCCACCATTAAAGTAGATCTAATTGTTTCCTTTACAGCTATTATTTGCACTAATTTAATGTTTCTAAAGTGTGTAAGGATTGTTATAAATAGCAATCAAATGTAAGTCATTTTCATTCATCAATTCAATTGCTCATTTGAGTGTTTTCTCTCTTAGAGAGTTTTCTCCTTAGGCTTCTGAGCCATTTTGGTAATCAGAGCCTGGTTCTGTAGCTTGCTGTGCCTTAGGGTGAGTGAGAAAGGAGAGTGAGAGTTTTTTCCTCGCCGGAAAACATCTCGGTCGTTCTGGAAATACAATTTCCAGTCATTTTCTCGACAAACCGACACCACAGAAGTGTTTAGAAGGTCCTAAAACCTTAAGACACGAAATTTCATCGCCGGATCCTCACCCACGGCCACTGCCAGAGTCTCACGTGCCACCCACATGCCTCCCCGGAAGTACACGCACCTGCTTCAGGTTGAAGACGACCACGTCAGCGCCACGTCTTATCATCCATCCAATCACACAGTGCCACGTGTATGTTGACTTTGGTCAACGAAGCACCCAATCAAAATGCGCAACGTTAACCATCGTTGTAAGTTTTGAAAAAAATTGCAATCTGGTCCCTGAACTTCAATAATTTATATTTTAGGCCCTAGATTTTCCTTAAATTACATATTTGCCCCAAAACTTTCCAAAATTCCCATGTTAACCCCAAAATTACTAAATTTCCATTTTTAACCCTCTAAATTCCCAAAATTCCATTTTAGACCCCAAAATTTCCCAAAAATTTCATTTTGAGCCCTAAAATTTGTCAAAATTCCCATTTTAGCCCTAAAAAATTCCCAAAATTCCATTTTTAGCCCCAAAAATTTCCGAAATCCCATTTTTATCCCGAATTTTCTCAAAGAAAATTACCATTTTACCCTCAGCCACATAAAATTTCCCACTTAACCCTAATTACTTCATTATGCCTCCAAAGAAGCAATCCGACCCAACCATTCGCGACATTGAAGTGGATGAAATAAAAAGGCAAATCCAACAACTCCAGGAAACAGTTGGAGTTCAACGAGATGAGATTGAGCAATTAAGAAATAGATCACTTCACGATTCCGATGATAGTGATACTTCTTCTTCTAAAAGTTACCATGTGATGAGGCCACGACAAACAAATCATTTTCATAATTTCAAGGTAGACATTCCTGAATTCGAAGGGAGAATACAACCTGACGAATTTTTGGACTGGCTTCGAACGGTTGAACGAATATTCGACCTACATGACATTCCATATAACCAAAAGGTCAAGATAGTGGCTATTAAATTAAAGAAGCATGCATCCATTTGGTGGGAGAATCTTAACACCAAGCGCGCAAGGAAAGGGAAAAGTAAAATCAATACTTGGGAGAAAATGAAGAAAAAACTCACAAGTACTTACCCTACCATTACAAACAAGATAACTACATGCTTCTTCATAAAGGAGGAACCATGGCTGCGACACAACAGCTTTCATACCCGATGCACCACTCAAGGTAAAGTCTGTGATGTTATCATAGACAACGATAGTTGTGAAAATGTAGTATCCAGCTACATGGTAGAAAAATTGAATCTTCCTACCCAACTTCATCCACATCCTTACAAGTTACAATGGCTCAATAAAGGCAGTGAAGTCAAGGTCTCAAAGCAATGCCTTGTATCATTTTCAATTGGCCCAAAGTACAAAGATGAAGTTTGGTGTGACGTCATCCCTATGGATGCTTGCCACCTCCTCCTAGGCAGACCATGGCAGTATGATAGGCATGTACAATACGAGGGTCGTGGTAACACCTATTCCTTTACTAAAGATGGATTCAAAGTCAAATTAGCTTCATTATCTCCAGAAGAACTCCGTCAAAGTGAGAAAAAGCCCACTCCCATGGTTACTTTAGTCACCAAGAATAACTTCAAGGTGCCTAAAGATGAGGTATGTAAACTAGGATTTGTATTGTTAATTGAACAGAATTATGGGACTAATCTTTCTCCAGAGATTGCCCAACTTCTCTCAGAGTTCCCAGATGTTGTTCCAAAGGAGATTCCTCCAGGATTACCGCCCATGCGTGATATTCAACATGCTATAGATTTTATCCCAGGAGTTGTTATTCCCAACAAGCCTACATACACGATGAGCCCGCAGGAACATTCAGAAGTCCAGAAGCAAGTTAAAGGATTACTACAGAAGGGCCTAGTTCAAGAAAGTGTCAGTCCTTGTGCTGTTCCTGTCATACTAGTTCCAAAGAAAGATGGCACTTGGAGAATGTGCATGGACAGCCGAGCCGTCAACAAAATCACTATCAAGTATCGATTTTCGATACTGCGACTCGATGACATGTTGGACCAATTACATGGAGCCTCAATCTTCTCTAAAATTGATCTCCGCAGTGGATACAATCAGATCAGAATTCGTCCAGGAGATTAATGGAAAACAGCTTTTAAAACACGTGATGGTTTATATGAATGGACAGTTATGCCCTTTGGATTGTCCAATGCTCCCAGCACTTTTATGCGCCTCATGAATCAGGTATTGCGTCCTTTCCATGGAAAATTCATCGTTGTTTACTTCGACGATATCTTGATTTACAGCAAAAGCAAGGACGAGCACATAGAGCACATACGAAAGGTGTTAAAAGTTCTTCGGGAACAAAAGCTATACGCCAACTTGGAGAAATGCTCTTTTATGACCAATAAGGTCGTATTTTTGGGCTATATTGTCACGTCTGAAGGCATTCAAGTAGATCCCAGTAAGATCGAAGCAATCAACAACTGGCCCGTTCCTCAATCAGTCCATGACGTCAGGAGTTTCCATGGGCTATCTTTTTTTTATCCCCGGTTTATCAAAAATTTCAGCACTGTTGCAGCTCCACTCAGTAATTGCATCAAAGGAGACAAATTTCAGTGGACGGAGCAAGCTCAAAGGAGCTTTGACGATTTGAAGAGGCACCTGACACAAGCACCTGTACTCGCACTTCCCAACTTTGACCAAGTGTTTGAAGTAAACTGTGATGCTTCTAACATTGGTATTGGTGTTGTACTCAGTCAAGAAGGCCGACCAATAGCTTTCTTTAGTGAGAATTTAAATGATGCCAAGCTGAAATATTCCACTTATGATAAGGAATTCTACGCCATTGTGCGAGCATTGCAACATTGGAGCCATTACCTGCTTCCTAAGGAGTTCATCCTCAATTCAAATCATGAAGCTCTTAAATATTTGAACTCCCAACAGAAGGTCAGTCGCAGGCATGCTTCATGGGTCGAGTTTCTTCAAGCTTATCCATTTTTAATCAAACATAAGTCTGGAAAACATAACTCTGTTGCAGATGCACTCAGTCGACGCCTTATCTTACTATCTACTCTACAAACAAAGGTTGTTGGTTTTGAAGTCCTTATAGACCTATATCAAGATGACCCTGATTTCGGTAGTGTTTAGAAGTCAACAGAAAGCCAATTCTTTCAACACTACTATCGTCAGCAAGGCTTCCTATTCAAGGACAGCCTCTTGTGCATTCCTCGATGTTCACTAAGAGATGCCATTCTTTGGGAAGCTCATGATGGAGGACTCGCGGGGCACTTCGGCAGAGACAAGATAGTTGCGCTTATCAAAGAAAATTTCTATTGGCCAAGACTTGAAAGAGACGTCAACCGTCACATTCAGCATTGTCGAATCTGTCATCTCGCCAAATTCAAAAGTCAAAACACCGGATTGTATCTACCCTTGCCCGTACAAGCAACACCTTGGGAAGATGTCAGTATGGATTTTGTTTTGGGACTACCTCGAACATAACGACAGAAGGATTCTATTATGGTAGTTGTAGACAGATTCTCGAAGATGGCTCACTTTATACCATGCCAAAAGACTAATGATGTCGTCCACATAGCTGACTTGTACTTCAACGAAATAGTACGACTCCATGGAATTCACAGGACCAACACTTCCGATCGTGATGTCAAGTTCTTAAGTCACTTTTGGAGTGTAACACTCTCAATTTTGCTAATTAATTACTAAATAGGAAATTATTCCGCTAGAAAAATATTTCAATTCCGATTATATGATTAGAAAAAAATTGGAGAACGATATATTTTTAATTCTAGAATTTTTCGTTACGTTTTTAATTTTATAGTGCACGCGTAACGATCGAAATATACCAGTTATTCCAAACATATTTACATTCTAGAGTATTAATCAATAAAAGACAAATCCCTCTAACACTCCATACTCTCCATGTGGTCAAACCATACCCTAGACATAGGGAACTTGATTTGCCTCCACCACTCCAACTATTCACACCATGCCTTCATGTACCCCTCAACTATTCAACAAAGCTCTCCAAACACTCCAAGACCCCTCAAAAATCTCAGCCCACTTCCTCTATGAATAGGGGACTCTACCTCACTTCCAAACACACCAAAAAGCACAAGCCTCTCTTCTCCTTTCTCTCTAAAATTTTCTTGAGTCCAAAATTGGTGTTGCTTGTAGTGATAACTTTGGAAGCTCTACCCTTCATCAACCCCTTTAATCTTTGAAGATAACCTTGGTAAGGGGAAGTGAGAATAGCTTAGTGTAGAATTTAGTTGGGTATTTGGGTGAGGGTTGGCCCTAGACCCTCTTCATTCATTAACTTTCAAGGCTGGTTCTGTCTTATGCCTGTTAATTTAGAGCCCATATTTTGGGAATTGATCATTGGATAATTCAGCTCCATGCTTAAAAATCATTTTAAAATGTGTTTTAACTATTGGTAAAGTTTCATAATTTTTGGATGATGTTAAGATCTTATTTTGATTCTTGAAACATTATTGCTCCATTCTGCCTGGTGAGTTTATGTTACTGGAGTTACTTTGTGCGTACCGTTAAAGCTCTTATTCTATTTAGATGCGTACAAAAATTTGTATGATAATGGATCTGTGTGTTAGCTTTCCAGATTGGTATCATTTGTAATTTTTGATCTTGTATTTGATTTTATATGGATTTTTGAGTGACCCAAGGTCATTTCTAGAACAGTCAGAACGTTTTGGTTTTTCTGCACCACTTGGGAAACAGATTTAACTTAGGAAGTTTTTTATGAAAAACTAGACTCAAAGGGGGTCATTTCTGGGTTAGTTTCATAAATTTTTAGTAACTGAGTGATTTTATAAAAATCGTTGAAGATGAAGATCCTGTTACTGTAGTTTTCTGTTTTGCTGGAAAAAGTTGTAACCTTGAGAAAATATTTCGCACTGTATTACTACTCAATAATTCTTGAAAAGTTTATATGTTGTGTGTTAATATGTATACTATATCATATCAAAAATTCATATTTTTCTGGGCACGTATGAATTTATTATATTTTTAGACTAGCTACTGCCAGATCGTGTTTGAAAGAAGGATTTTTCTGATCATCTTAAGTATTTTTACAAAATTCTGGAAAAATTCTATTTTTGACCCTAACACTATGAAGTAACTGTATAAATTAATTGGGGATCAAATAAAATCGTTTAATATTTATTTTACCTCTTTTAAAGAAAGGACAACATGCTGAAGAGTCACTGAAACAAAGGAAAAACCACTTTTCCTTCAACTTTTGAATATTCGAAATTTATGAGCTTTTAATACCAAATAAATCATTTTTTTAAGATGTTAATGGTGTTTTCAAGGTTAAATGATTGTTTTGGATTTATTTATAAATTCTTATAATTTTTGGATATGGTTTAAATGATAATATGTCAAGAAGGACTAAAGTAAATTTCAAGCAATGGTATTAATAGTAGAAGTTAATAAAGGCCTAGTGCCAAAAGATGAATATAGAAAATGTGGAAATTGAATATATGACTTTTAAAGGTGTATTCTCCCTATTAGGAGTATTATATAAATACCATGATAATTGCCTTGTTTTTTTTAAACTAAAATCTGTGGTAAAGGATTTGACAAGGTGGTGTAATTAGGAATCTTTTGCAAAATGTTGTTTGAGCCTAGTTGTATGGATGAAATGTGAACCCGGTTGAATCCTTGTGATAAACTATGCTTAAAATTACTAAAGCACCTTGAGATTGCATGTTTTGAAAATAGTATTTTCGAAAACTTCTATTAAGGAGGAATAAAAGGAAAAAGTGGTGCGTTGGCACAATAACGTTATACTCTAGGGAGTGGGTTTCGGCCTTTGGGGGCTTTAACCAGAGTGTGAGATGCCTAGGGGACTCGGTGGTAGCTCCCCGATGTCGGGTTACTCACTGAAAAAGCTCGGTTACCTCGACACGTCTCTAAAGTATATTCTGGATCGGTGGAGAATACCAAGGTACATGGACTTGTACGAACGAAGTATGACTCCCAGTCACCTCTTCATAGAAAGAGTCGCTAGCGATGATGTCATTTTTTTTTGGAGTCTCATGCATTATGGTATCCTTAAGCGTACATATATCAATTGTAAGCTATTGTAGATTTTCTGTTTAAAAATCTAAATATCCTGACTCTACTTCTACCAAACTTTGCTATATCTCACTCCTCTGTTTTCTGTTGTATTTATCTGTCTATGTATATATCTATTACGCGAGACAATAGATGGCGGCTCGAGAGACCCTCTTGGAAATCAACTGTCCGATTGAATTGGGCTACTGGGAGCATGATGTATCTCGTGGGACGTCCACTTTTGTAGGAGAAGTGTCCTTCTGGATATCTCATCCGTCACTACCGATGCTTCGGTCCACTTACATTGGATCGGCCTTGACGTTGGTTATTCGGATACCCCCTAGTCTCATGCTTGTACCCGCAGCGTTCCGACCCGCCTTTCATCCTTCTTATTTCACTCCGTCTCTTGGGGAGCAGTACTCTGGTGGCCAGGGTTGGTTTTTCAACTCGCCTAGGGAGAGCTCTCTTGAGAGTGATCCGAGTGAAGATACTGGAACGGAGAGTGCAGCGTCCTTTATTTAGTTATATTTTAGTTAAGATAATTTGGATGACTATAATGATTGATCAGTACATTTCCTATGTGCGACATCTTCTACTCTTCAAGTGGTAGAGTATTTTTTTGTCATGTCGCCTAGGATTCCCAGAAATTTATGTTTGTTATCTGACTAATTAATATATCTATGTTATATTAGCTTATCGTATGTGTGTTAGTTACCAAATCTAAACTTTCATTCGACTAAGTTTCATTACCGTTTCGAATATACGACTACTAAGTTCCGAAAAATTTACCCGAAATTTAACCTCTCGATACGAGTATGATGATTTAGCCTTAATAACGTTTAATTGAATAGCTAATTTCGCTTAGTATAAATTGGGGCGTTACATGAAGGACCCTGTAGAAGAAGATGGGTACTAAACTACAGTTTAGCAGTGCCAGTCATCCTCAGACAGATGGTCAAACTGAGGCAATCAATGGACTTTTGGGTAATTTATTACGAAGCTTTGTTGGAAAGAATCTTCGTCAGTGGGACCATACCATTGCACAAGTGGAGTTTGCCTATAATAATTCCACTAATCAAGCTACTGGCAAGTGTCCTTTCGAAGTCGTATACGGTGTCCGACCTCTCAGTCCTTTAGACTTGGTTCCTAGTTCGTCCAAAAGTCAATTCAGCGCGGATACTGATCAAAGGGCCAAGGAAATTAAGAAGCTACATGAGCAAGTGCGTGCCAGCATCAAGAAGCAGAATTTGAGGCACAAGGTTCAGAAGGACAAACACCGGAAGCAACAAGTTTTTAGTGAAGGCGACTTGGTATGGATACACTTACGAAAAGAAAGATTTCCAAAACAATCCAACGCGAAGCAATCACCACGAGCTGATGGTCCTTTCCGCGTAGTTTAGAAAATTAACGACAACGCCTACAAGATTGAGCTACCAGGATCTTACGGTGTATTTGCTACATTCAATATCGCGGACCTTTCACCCTACTACGACGAAGAAGATTCTTAGACTCGAGGCCGAGTCTTTTCTAATCTGGGGAGAATGATACAGATCAGAGAAGCAAGTTGAGCAAGTTGCTCAACTTTTCCAACTCATTTTCCATCAAAAGGACAACTCCCCATTGACACCCATTCTTCCACCATTAAAGTAGATCTAATTGTTTCCTTTACAGCTATTATTTGCACTAATTTAATGTTTCTAAAGTGTGTAAGGATTGCTATAAATAGCAATCAAATGTAAGTCATTTTCATTCATCAATTCAATATCAATTTAGTTGCTCATTTGAGTGTTTTCTCTCTTAGAGAGTTTTCTCCTTAAGCTTCTGAGCCAATTTTGGTGCAACATAATTTTATTTAAATATAGTATAATAATAAATAGCATGAAAAAAATTAATTTTATGAAAATTATATTATTGAAAAATAAATTTACGCTAGAAATAAAAGAAACAAATAAGATATATAATATAATTGTAACAAGCACAACACAAATCTGTAGATGTAGGGTACGTTTGATTTGCTAATTTCCAAGGTACAGCACAGGACAAAACTTTTTGTTCTGTGTTTGATTCAAAAAGCTGTCAAGTAACAGCACAAAATTTGAGTCACAGGACAGTACAAAATGACAATTTTTTGTACCTCACTAAACCAAGGAACAACTTTCTTGTTCCATGTACAAGTTAAGAAAAGACATAATTAACCTTGTATTTTTATTTAGTACTGTAACTACCTTTCCCATTTTCTCCACTTATGTTGTATTTTTTTTTAAATCAATATTTACGTCATTTTTTTGTCATTTATATATATATATATAATTAAAATAACGTATTAATAATAAAATAAATTTTAACGGTAAATATAAATATTAAAAAATAAAGAGTTAAAAATGTTTTTTAATAATAATTTCTTTTATATATAATATAATTATTATATTACATAAAATATATTATGTAATAATTTATTAAATCATGAAATTTTAATTTTATGATAAATAATAAAATAATTATAAAATCTTAAAATATTATTTTCTTAGAAAAATTTAAGAAAAATTAATAATATAACATGAAGGATATTATTGTAAAATTTATTTCCATGATCTTTTGAATAAAAATGCGTGGTTAACTATGTGGTTTCTAGTTGACTGGGTCGGTTCGCACCGGTTTCATCGTAATAACGGTTTTTTTAATATGTGCAATGTTGTACACGGTAAGAAACTAAAAATAAAAATATTTCATGGAAAAATACAAATATTTAATAGGTTTTGATTTTGTACTATGATAAATATTGTATATTTTACAAAAAAAATGTTTTTACGTTTAATTTTTTAACATGTATAACATTGTACATGTTAAAAAACTCATAATAATTAATTTTTTACTGTACAACCAATAAAGCCAATTGAGATAGAGAATATTATAAGAAGTTAAAAAAAAAAACTTTTAGTGTATCACTCTATTACCATACCACTAGCCATGCCAAAAAAAAAAATATTTTTTAATAAAGGAGGTGCATGGGTCATGAGTGTACGATAAATAGTAGGATATATTAATCATAATCCATTCAAAAATTATTTTAATGAAAATAAAAATAAAAAATAATTATATTTTTTAATATGTATAATATATTCTAAATTAACAGATTAACAGATAAATATTAAAGGAAGGAATATTATATTGAGTCATTAACTGCAAAGAAAAAAAAAATCATTTCTACAACAATACAAAAAGGTAAAATAATCTTCCGGCGTAAGAAATAATAAAAAATTAAATTGTTTAACCAAATGGAACATTCACATATACTTCTTCGGTTTTAATATACAAGACTCTATAGATAAAATGTATTAAAATTAAGAAAATTAGTTCATCTAAAAAAAAAAAAAAAAGTCATTAAATTTGTTTTATAATTTATATTATCGATCATTCTTTTTCTACTTATTATAAAAGAGAATTTATCTTTTATGAATTTATTTTATTTATTAATTTTGAATTACACAAAAATAATTAAATAAATAAGAGTGCTTTAACATCAAGTTAATCTAAAAACTATGAGTGAAACTTTAAATAATAATTTTTTTATTTTGAACTCATATAAACATGTATAAAAAAGCACAAAATTTTAAAAAGAATCTTAAAAAATGAGAAAAATAATTTTTTTTTAAAAGAATCTTATAAAATGAGAGGGAAGGACGTGGAAACCTTGGAATAATGGAATCCAAAGATGAAAGATGTACCAACGTAAACAGAGGATATGTGTTTCGGTTCTGGGGGATCCAAATCCTCTTTATTTACTTTTTTCCTCAGAAGAAAAAAAAAATATTAATTAAAGAAATACTCCTCCTACTGATTAGATTCCATTAACCATTGCAGCCAAACTTCACAGCTTGCAACAACATATAGTCATGGTAATTGGCAATAAATAAAGCGAATCAAAGGAATATGCAGAGCAGACAATTCGATAAAACAAAATAAAATAAAATTAACAGCAGTGTCATAATTGAAAATCAATATAGATGCCAAGGATGGTTCTGTAAATTTTCTAGGCCAGAGCTTTACGAAGATAATGCTGGCCATCTCCCATTCTAAAATCTCAATGCTCATCAAAACATTAACAAACACCTCACCTCGGTAAAATATTTTTTTTAAAAAAAATGAAAAATTAAGAAACACTCAGATCCACCCAAACAAAATTAGATCTCATCAAGAAAATTCTAGAGCTCTCAATTGCTATCACGGATCATGGATTACAAAATGCAGCTATTTAGCTCATAGCACGGACAGGACCTGGGGTCACTACCGCAGAACCTGGTGTAGGCGTATTTATAGGCGGTGGTGCCACATTCGGGGGATTTGGTGTTGCAGTTTCCGGCGGCGGAGGTGATGGCGGCGGCGGCGACTGCGTTACCGGCGACGGAGGCGGCAAAGATTGGCTGGAATCAGGCGGAGGAGGAGGAGGAGGGCTAATTTGAGGAGTTGAAGGATTAGGATTAGGGTTAGGATTAGGAGGAGAAGGAGTGGGGTTGTCGTCAATGGGAGAAGGAGGGGTAGGTGAGTTGAAATTGGGGGTTGGAAACGTCAGCGGAGGAGAAGAAGAAGAAGAAGAAGAAGAAGAAGAGCAGTCACCGTCGACGGAGCATTTGTTGGTGTTGCTGTGGTGGTGGCGACGTAAGAGCCCGAATCCCAAGACGAGACCGAGAACAACCAGCACCGTTACAAGGAAGATGAAGATCTTTGTTGCTTTTCCCACGTAGCACATTTTTTTTCTTATTTTATCTCTCTTTTTTTTTTTATTTTCTGAATTTGCAGCAGCTACGAAAATTATCTTCTGAGAGGTGGTGATGGTGGGGGCTTTGCCTGTCTCTGTTTTTTTTCTAGTACTACAGTTGCTTCTACTGCTGTTACTTGTTTATCTGCAGAGAGAGAGAGAGAGGTGTGGGTCTTGTTGGTTGTTCTTTTTCGTCTTTTTCTCATGGCGTTTTGAGGGAGGAAGCGGAGAGAGTGTGTGTGGGCGCGTGTGGTAATGTAAGAGTATACATATCAAAGGACTATTGCTAGTTCTGGCTAGCTTATAAATAAGGTCACAGAGAATGGAGGAACTTGATGGCAGCACGTGAACCCTAACTAATGTGCTATGAATTGGTTATTATCAAGGTTAAAAACATTTTAATTTCATGAATTTCTTATTAAGTGTGATTTAGTATTGAATGGGTATGATAGTAACTATGTTCATAAACACGTAGAGACGTACACGTGCGAATATTCGGATTTAATTTTTGATTAATATTTAAAATTTGTTTTTGTTTTCGATTTTTGTTTTCAATTTTTAATTTTATAAATTTACGTACAAATTTATATTAAATATTTCTTTAATTTTTTTTAAAACTATTTTTGAAAACTATTTTACAATGCAATTTTAAAAAATTAAAAATTAAAACGGTTTCAAATATACTCTAAAACAAGTTTTAAATGTTTTTAAATTTTGATTTTTAAATACTGAATACAAAAACTATTCCTAAAAACTATTTTTAAAAATTTGTCTGTCAGATAATTTTTTAATTTTATGTTTTTAAATATAAAAATCAAACAAGCTCTTAAACTTTTTTCTCTCATTTTTTCTTCTCTTCTATTTTCTTTTTATTCTATTTCTTTCCCTAAAACTCAAAAAAGGGTAAGTGTTTAGTTTTAGGAAAAAGTATTAAGGATAAAGTGAAAATATTTTATTAGATTTAAAAATATTTTTTTTATAGTAATTCAGTGTATTGTTAAAGTCTAGTTATAGTATATAATATCTAGTGATGTTAAAGAATTGTTTTTGTTTAGGAGACTCTTAATTGTAATTGAAAAATACTTTTATTGGAATAAAAAACTGTTATGTCTTAATATGATTGAGATTTATGTGTAAAAAAATCATTATCTTTTATAAATTATTGAAGCGTAAATACAAGAAAAAAAACAAACAAGCACCACAATTAGCTCTTTCAATTAGTGTTCTTTTAATGCTAAAGCAATAATTTTTTTCTTAAAGCGATAACCTGATTGTGCAATATTTTTTTTCTGTATTCTTTCACCTTATTATCACGATAAAAATATTTGAAGTAATTAATCCTGTTTTTTTACCTGGTGTTATCCATTCAAACATTGAATCTTCTGCTTAAATTTTAATATAATGTGGCATGTTTAAATTGGCTTTTTCAACTAGCAAATGATGGTTTCTCTTGGCCATAATTTAAATTACGTGAGAAATAATTTTTTATTGTTTTTACTTCTCTATAATTTATTATACATCATATTTATATTAAAAACATAGATTCTAATAAGGTATTCAAACATAATTTTCTTTTAATTTTTTAAATTTAAATTTTTTTAAACGTATAATAAATTAATTCTACTCATAATTAATTATGCTCAAAATCATCAATTATTAACAAACTTAATTCTACTAGTATACAAACATGCACGGAGTTCATCTATATACTAATGCAAGTTGAGGAACAATTAATTCTATGAAAGTAATAATCCGTATATTTTTTCAGTAAAGGTGGACGCCAAATGAGGACGAAGGTGACTTTGCAGTTTACTCTCGCAGTACGTGGCTGCTGCTAACTGCTAAGAGGTTTCAGTAACACATAGTACTAATAAGAAGACAGTCTGTAAGCACATTACTGATGTTAACCCCTTCTTTGGCCATTAGCATAAATTACTAGACAGAAGAGAAGAGTAGGAACGGAGGATGGAGGATACGTATAAAATTGGACTATGAATCATTGAACTTTGAAGAGTTAAAAAAGGTCAATTATCAAAGAGAAGCGAGTCTGACACACATGCATGTCTGCCACGTTAACAATCCTCATAGGTCAGGATTGTTCTAATCCCACCTTACCCAATACTAGCCCACTGGCCCAAATGCCCAATACTCCCACCGATTTCAATTTCAAATATACTAATAATATATAATACTCCATATATATTATATTTAACTTCATTCAAACATAAATTTTATATAAAAAAAATCGACTAATAATATATATATATATATAACTAATTTAATATTAGTTAAATTCATTTATTTTTTTAAATTTTATTCAAAAATTGATTTCATTTCTTAAAATATATTCCATAACATATATTACGAAGCATAGGGATGTTGTCCATCCAACGATGGTAACATGTGTCATCTTGAATCAGCAACGCAATCTCCAGAACTTCATCATCCACCCATGCATATCTTCCCCAGTCTTGATGAATAGAAACGTGACGCAAAGCAACCGTTACAAACACTCAAAGAAGTCTAGAAGCATACCTATGAATGAGATTCTCGATTAAGATCAGCAAGAAAATTCGGTGTCGGAGAAGAGAGAAAATGACCAATTGCTCTGCAAAACCCCTCTTTAAAAAACTTTTAAAACAAGCGACTGAAGCGTTGTGCCTTTTTAATATCTCACCACGTTTTGATTGACAATCACTGCATCAAACGCTGCACCATTAATTACCCCTTTTCCAAATAGTAATGTTCTTTAAGCAAATAGTAAATAAAGAGAAGAAGACAAGTGACAGGACCTCACAAGAATGAAAATCTATCCGTTGAATGGTAGAGGTGGTAATATGGGCTATTTGGTCGGGCCCGTGCCGGCCCATTTGGATCGGGGCTCAAAAGTCCGGCTACGGTTCTTGTGAAAATTAGCAAGTCCGGGACCCGGTTCTATGTGAGCTATGGGCTTGGCGGCCCGGCCCGGTTGTATTTGTTTTTTTATAAAAAAAAGTTTTAAAAATAAAAAAATATTTATGTTCTTTATTGGTTTTTTTAAAAATCAAATTGTGTTAATTTTTTTTTATAAACTAAGACAAATTGTGCATTTAGTAAAAAGTTAACTATAATTATATATTTTTTAAAAAGAACCTATTAAAAATTCTTTTTTTTAATATAGTACGTAAAAAATACATTTACAAATTGATTTTTAATTGGCCGGGCTAGGACCAAGCTCAGTCGGGCTAGGACCAAGTCCGGTCAGGCTAGGACCAAACCCGGTCAGGCTAGGCCTGTTTCTATTACAGATTTTGTGGGCCGAGCCAAAAAACTCGGATGTGTTTTTCTTCAATTTTTTAAGGTCCGAGCACAAATTTTCCCGAGCTAATTCGGACAGCCCACACGGACCGGCCCATATTGCCAGCTCTATCCAATAATAGTGGCAATAACAAGTTTGATGGGAGTGCCCTATACCCAAAAAAAAAAAAGGTTTGATCAAAGTGACCTACGTTTCTCGGGACAAGAAACTCCCCTCCTACTAGTAGTAAGATAATTGAATGTGATAAACAGAAGTCTAGATCATCATGTTTTTTGAGTTTTAACAGATGGTGGATGAAATATTAATTTTACAACAATTCAAAAATTATATGGATTAAAAATGTAGTTAACTTAGTATGGGACTAATTTCGCAGAAATCTCATACTAGAGATAAAAAAACATAATTAATTAAGCTTATTTAAAACTGGAGAGAGTATTTAAAACATAATTAAGAGTTTGGTTTGCTTTTTTCATACTAAGTAGCTTAGGTTCTTCATCTTCTATACTTATAACCTCCAAGTCTAATCTGTCAATAGTCCATTTTCTTTTTCAAAAAAGGGTTTTTAAATTTTTTCTCTTTAAAATAATTGGTGGCGACTTCATTTTCCAGTCATTTATCGTCACAACCACCTTTGAGCACGTTGTGACAGTTTCTTTAACTCAAAATGCAGCTAAACATACATTTAATGGACAAGGAAATTTGAAGTTCACTATGTGACAAGATCTCCTATAAGATAACATATAAGGAATTTAAATTAGGTAAATTTTTGTGCTACAGTGCTAGTATTATCTTAGACGTTAATATTAAGTATTAATTCTACACTATTTGATATTATTGGAAGAAATTATGTCTCTCACGTTTTCTCCTTTGTTTGTCTTATATGTAACATGTATATCTCATCTTATAAGTTATATTTCTTACAATTTGGGTCTGAGCCTAACTCAATTCTAAAAGCTAGCGTGTAGGATAAGATTTGTCACACCCTTATAAACTCAACAATGGCCATATCACTCGCCGATGTGGGACTTCTAACACGCCCCTCACGTCCAGATCTACAGAGCTGGAGCGTGACAAACACGGGTAGCCCAACAATACAGGATTAACAAACACCAATAACATACCCAACAACATGGGGGCCCAACAAACGGATCTAGAATAGGCTCTAATACCATCTTACAATTTGGGTTTAGGCCTAACTCAATCCCAAAAGCTAGCTTGTAGAATGAGATTTGTCACACCCTTATAAACTCAATAATGGTTATATCACTAGCCGATGTGAGACTTCTAACAATGCTTTAATTAAACATAACTACTTTGGCAAGAAAATTCCAACTTGGGTGATTCTTTGCCTTCTAAAAACTTAGAATGTCTAGTTATTAAGATATAAACCTACAAATTTAGAGCTACAAATCAGCCTCATATTGAAATTAACGTAGGTTGACTAAATTTATGAATTTATGTAAAATGATAAAAGATTTAGAAAGTATATCATTGTAGAAGTCAGACTACTCTACTCTTAGGACCCGTTTGGTGACCAGGATAAAGAGTTTAGGATAGGATAATTTATCATATCTTGTTATTATCTGTAGTTTGGTGAGCCAGCAATATATGATAAACTTATCCTGTTAGTTTATCATATCCTACTATCTAGTACAAAAGTTATATTGAAGGGGGAGTTGGATTAGAGGCTGGCAGGATAGGATAATGATTTTTATTTCCTACTTATAATACATATTTTTAAATTAACATATATTTTTATAATAAAAATAAAATTAATAATAATAATAATAATAATATTAATGAAAATAAAAAGCAATGAAAATAAATAATAATGATAATAAACATAAATAATAAAAATAATAATGAAAATGAATAACAATAATAGTAATAAAATAATAATAATAATAATAAAAATAATAAGTAATAATAATAACAAATATAAATATAAATAATTAAAATAAAAATAGTAATAAAAATAATAATAATGAAAATAATGATAAAATTAAATAATAATAAAATAAATAATAATAATAGTACTAAAAATAAATAATAATAATAATAATAATAATAATAATTATTATTATTATTATAATAATAATAATAGTAGTAATAATAATAATAGTATTATCTATTCTGATATCCGATAGACACACAAAATAGGAAAAGAGTTTATCAAAACTTATCCAACTCTTATCATATTATGTTGCTATTCAACCCTCTTATTCTATCCTGCTTTATCCTATCATGTCCACCAAATGAGCCCTTAAAAACTAGTATATTAAGAAATTGCAATTATATTGTTTATAACAATCACCTTGTGAAATGTTTGATGGAAATTATTGGTTGAGTTGTTTCCTTTTAATATTGTACATTGTGATAAATTGTAGCTTCTAAATTGATCTTGTCACCATGTGAAGCTGTGATATGGTAGAATGAGAATGATAACCCATGCTCGGTTAAAAGTTTTATATTGCTAGCTATATATTTACCATGAAATATATAAATTGTGTGATAATTTTTTTTTATGAGTTGACTTTAAAAGTGAATTAAGTTCAAACTCAAAATCTAAGATAATATCTAAATCTATCCTAATAAATAAAATACAACACAAAAAATATTTAAGAAAAAAAAGCACAAAATCCAAAAAAAAAGGGTAAGACAGAAGCCCATAACTTGATATTACAAAAAGGCCATGCTAAAAAATGAGAATGAATTAAGTCCAAACTTAAAATCTAAAAGGTTTTTTAATTGAAATTATTGAGGTTAACCAAAACGAAAAATTGAAATTATTGAAGGAGAGTAAGTTAGGCACATAATTTTTTCTATTTTATGAATAATTTTTGTTTTTGTAACCGGCCACGTGAGACAATATCGTTTGATTCATCAATATTAATTGAAATAGTAGTTGGGACTAGCTCACATAACCTAAATTCCTTCCAACACGAATTAACAGCTTTCTAGATGAGAATCTAACATATACTACTTGAAAATTTAAAAAAAATAAAATTGTAGGAGTAAGAGTTTTAATATATAGTAGTCTTTTATAATACTTAGATCCTTTAATCTTACTAATGATACATGTAAATAAATCATTGGAGAGAACAATTTGGTGATAATGAAAAAATGGTACTAGTTAGTATTTGATTTGATTTATTTCCTTGGTACAATTATCGTGAATATGTTGGACATATTTGGTAAAGCAAAAGTATTAGAATAGCGAAATTTGTAAAGCAGTAAAGGAAAAGAAGCAAAAGTGGGTTTCCAATATGAAGAAGTTATCTTAATCGCTAATTAAGAGAGGCAGTGGCAGAAACGTAATATCCAACACAAAATAGGGAATGAACAAAACACAAAATGCCACCAATGGAAAGGAAGTGATGATGTGTGAAGCCACAAGAGCCCCTTGATTTATGGTTTGTCGTAGTCCCTATGACAAGCATGCTCAATCCAACGGCCAATATGATCCTGATCAATCAACCACACAACACAGATAAATCATTAGTAGTGTATTTGTCTCTAAAATCAGTAGGAAAATGAAGAAGATGCAGATTACCAAGTTAATATGAGGCAAGCCATTGAAATTTGCCTATTGGGAGAAGCTTTTTCAAAGTCTTGAGCAGAACAAAGGCAATTGCAGCCACCAATCAAATTGACAATAACATGTGCCAATGACAAAAGTATCACTGCACCCAACCCCAGCATGAACGCCTTATGGCTTGGATCTCTACACTCAAATATCCACAATCTCAAATGCTTAACCTGTTTGTTTTTACAATACAAATAACTTCATTGCTTTATATTTGAAACAGAGTTGAGAGGGGAATAAGCGTAACTGCATAAATGTTTTATCTCTCCAAATTGTGAGATGAAACGTAACACAGAGTAGTTAGCTACAATTGTACCTTGTTTTGTGCAATTTCAGCCTCAATGCCTAGAATCCCAGCTACGATGTCCATTATTACAATCAAAAGGCAAAGAAAAATGCCTGCTCCTCTAGAAGCCATTTGTTTCTACTTTTCTTGTTGCCAAGTTCTAGAAAACAAATAGTGCCGAAATAGATATAGCGGGGGAAGCACTTATATATAAATGAAGTGTGGAAAAAAGAAACTACCTAAAACTATATACTTAGTTAGGACTAGGAGGTGGAATAAGTGAGGAAAAAAAAGCTTCTTCTATACGAACTGTGCAAATTTAACTTTAATATGCTTTTGTATCTTCTTTTCATTTATTAATTTTTTTTTCAGGTGTTGGATTCGTTTGATAGGGTGCAAGGAAAGCAGGGCATAAACCAGCTCAGAGAAAGCGTGATTATAGAGGGCGCAAGAGATTGGCAGAATTCCATTTATTTCTGGACAACAGTGTTCAGAAAGCTATTCAAAAAAATAGGGAATATTTATTTTTTATTTTTACTATTTTATGAATTCTAAATATTACTGTTAAAAGAAAATAGCACCGTTCTCCAGTAGGATAGTGTTAATATCTACTTATTGGGCCGAATGATTGTAGATTGGGTGAATAATTTCTTGATTGTTTTGGGTTTTATGTATGGAGGGGAAACCTGACCAAAAATTTATTTTCTGGAGACACATTCCAAAAATAATGTATTATGTATTGCATGAATTATCACAATCACGTACTATTTCTTTAAATTAATCTTTTTTTTTTTGGACAAGTTGAAATTAATCTATATTGAAGGAATAAAGTTGTTACTTTTCAATGTCATTTTTTTGTCAATACTTTCAATTTCATTATTATTTTTTGGCCTACTCTTTTCAATTTCATTTGAAGATAAACATTTAAATTTTTTTTCCTACAACAATTATATCTTACGCCGTGAACCTTACGGTGAATCTTTTTTTGGATTTTTGTCCTTATTATTTTTTAAAAGAAACAGCGTATCTCAACGAACCTTCATGTAATGAAGTGATACTTCTAATTTCTAAATGAGGGATTAGTCTTATTAAATTTTAATTTGCATAGGAGGTAAGAAGATAAATAGAAATTAAGCACACACAAACTCATGTTAAAAAATTAAGCTTTTAAGTTTTAACTAAGAAAAGGAAAGGAATAACATGCATCCAAGTATCAAAATTTAGCAACCAAAGTTGTTTTCCTCTTTTTGTTTTTAATTTCTTTTTCAAAATTTTCTTTTTTACTCTCCATAATTGGATGCGTCCCAAAGAAAATTATTCTCTTACACAAAATGTATTACGTAAAACAATAACTAAAAACAGAAAAAGAATCACTTATTACCTTTTTATGGTCCTTTATTTTGCTTTCCCTCGAAAGAGAATGGATTAACACCATCTTTATTGAAAGTAGCACCATACTTTTTATATATAAGAATCATAAATTTATATACTAAAAAAAATAGTGTCACTCCCAATAAGAATGATGCTAATCCCATCCACCTCCCTTGAATCAAGTAATCAATGAAATGGTATCACATGACATGAGCACATGAGCCAAGGCATCTCCGATTAAGCCCAAGAATATTTAGTGAGGTGTTCTTAATGTCGTAAATCACACTGAACTCTACTTTTTTAAAAAACAAAAAATTACTTTATACTAGTTATAAGTAAAATAGTTTATCGTTTCAATTTTCATTAAATAAGTATTTATCAAGCCTTAATTGAACTTTTAATCCTCAAGGGTGTATGGTGAGTTTGGTCCCTTGAAACATATTTTTATTTACATTTTTATTTTCTGTTTCTATATTTTATTTTTATTGGTTTATTTTTTAAAAAAAATTCATATAAAAAAACTAAAAATAATTAGAAATAGAATTTTTCTTGTTATTGTATTGGCCCTCTAAACCTATGGACCGTGCGTAACAATTTTGTCCCTCCATTTCCAAGACATAATCAGAGTGATATAAGTATATGAAGAACTTATACCTTTTTCAACTGGCATGTCGTCGTGATAGACACGCGTTGGACAATGACAAGTGTCCAACACCTTTTAACCATTGTTTAATAAAAAAATATCTTTTATAGATTTGCTAACACTTATGTATGACACAGTATACTGACACATAAAAGATTATTTTTTAAAATTACTTTTTAATAACATAATCTAATTATGTTATAATCAATTATAATCGATTATACACATAATCAATTTTCGAAATAATCTAATTTTCACAACTAATCCAAATACGTTCTTTATCCATTGATTTCAAACTTGAGATACAAAATAAAACTTGTTGATTCTGTAGATTAATGAATTATATATATATAAGGTTTTGCTATCCATTGTCCTTAGGGCAATGATTAATCAATCCATAAATAAAATAAAAATAATTTTATAGCATTAAATACTCAACACTTTCCAATACTTAAATTTCTATTTATGGGTTGCTTAACCATTGCCCTAAGGGCAATGAATAGCAAAATCCATATATATATGAGTTAGTATCAAATTACACAAATTGGTTTGACATAAATTCTTACACCAATTAATAACGATAGATCGAAGTTTTTTTCATGATACCTACCATTAGATTGAAACTACTTATCGTATAGATCACGTGTACAAAATTTAACATCAATCCGAGATCGTTTAGTACTCCATCAACGTACTAAAAAATTAACGTAAAATATGGTTTTACAAATCGTTAAAATAACAAGTGTGATGATGGAGTATTAAACGATCTTGGATTGATGTGAATTTTTGTAACATGATCTATACAATAAGTGGTTTCAATTCAACGGTAGGTTTCGTGAAAAAAAATTTGGTCTATCCTTATTGATTGGTGTAATAATTGATGTTAAATTAATTGGTGTAATTTGATTCTAACCCTATATATATATATAAAAGAGAACAAAAATCTTGAATAAGTAGGTCATATATGTCAAATTTATAAAATTTTTATTTATTTTTACTTGTTTATACTTACTACTAGTGATGAGTATCTTCAAACAAGACGAGAGAGACAAATCGATCGGGAAGTAAAAAAAAAAAAAAGGAGAAAAACATGAGAAAGAAGGGAACATAAAAAGTGACCCAAAGAATATGTATTTGTAGGAAGAGTTGTGGTTTGTCTTTAGTTTTGGAATTTCATGGGACAAGTAGTATTAAATATGTGCATTATCTTAAGATTTTGGGAATGAAGGCAACAGGAAATTCAGATTTGTTGCAGTAAAACTTGTTTGGGTTCGTATGTTTAATAATTATATTTTTTTTGGGTCTAAGTGTTTTTAATAGTTATTACATGAAAGCGAATTCGACAATAGTGGGCCGGCTAGTACACCCGTTTTAACCTATTCATCACCCTCTGTTTTAATTATTATTGTTACTAATCAAAATAATCATTACAAAAAAACAAATAACTATAATTTAAAAATTAATCAAGAAGCCGCCAAATTAGGTTTACACCATCTTAGTTTGATCACCCCAAACTTCTTAATGCAGCATCACTTCTCCAATTTTTATCCAAAAGGGGAACAAAATAATATAAACATAAATATTTGTTTTTAGCCAACAAGATAGATATATTTTTTATTCTGTAATTAATGATGATTAATCCGTTGATATATGATTAATTCCTTTTTTTTGTCAAAATATATACGATTAATTTCTTTTTGGGTAGTGTATGATATTTAACTCGAATTTTTTGTCTGAAAGAATTTGTATTAAAAGAGCTTCTCTCAGTCACTGTACTTTTAGATCGGTATACGTTTCTTTTTATAGTCCGCATGCATATTGTTTGCATATATATGATATTTCTTGAACAAAAATTATAAACACATATCTAGCTACTATTTATTAGTGACTAAATGATAATGAAAATGTTTGTAAAACTTGATTAGTGACACGAACATCATTCAAGATGCAAATGACGTTTTTGTTTTTTAAAAAATTAGAATCCACCATTTTACCGGTGCTATAAATATCTTAGAACGTTCACATAAAGTAAGAGTAGCTCTGAAAGCACACCTCCTCCGATCCACTCTGCCATTCTACCTAATTCCATACTTGATCAATTTCTCATTTAGCCATGCACGTGACATCTACGCACACCCACATGAAAGCCGAGTTAAAACCCACCTCCATTTCCTTCCAAAACCCACCACCTTCCACTCTCTTCAACAACAACAACCATCTCTCCGGAGCACTCAAAGGTTGTCTGGGTAACCTCGACGGCGCTTGCATCGAGAAGCTCTTACTCCACTGCGCAAGCGCCTTAGAAACTAACGACATAACCTTAGCTCAACAAGTCTTGTGGGTGCTTAACAACGTTGCTTCCCCCGTAGGGGACACCAACCAACGACTCACCTCGTGGTTCCTAAGGGCACTTATCTCTCGCGCCTCCAGAATTTGCCCCGCCGCAATGAGTTTCAAGGGAAGTAATACCATTCAACGGAGGTTAATGACCGTTACGGAGTTAGCCGGGTACGTTGATTTAATTCCGTGGCATAGGTTCGGCTTTTGTGCTTCAAATAACGAAATATTCAAAGCTATTATTGGGTTCCCAAAAGTGCATATTTTGGATTTTAGTATAACGTATTGTATGCAATGGCCTACGTTTATAGATTCGTTAGCGAAACGCCCCCAAGGACCTCCTACGGTTAGAATCACCGTACCGTACTGTAGGCCACGTGTCCCTCCGTTAGTGAATGTGTCCATACACGAGGTTGGGTTACGGTTAGGGAATTTCGCCAAATTCAGGGATGTTCCTTTTGAATTCAATGTCATTGGAAATTCAGAATCAACCAATGAATCCAGTCATTTTAATTTTGAATCCATATTGAGCTTCTTGAATCCTACGGTGTTAAACCTTAGGGAAGACGAAGCTTTGGTGGTAAATTGTCAAAATTGGCTACGTTATTTATCGGATGATCGAAAGGGAAATCGTCAAAATGTTTCGCTTAGAGATGCTTTTGTGACTCTAATCAAAGGTCTTAACCCTCGGATTGTGATGTTAGTTGATGAGGATTGTGACCTTAGTGCACTTAGTCTCACTTCCAGAATCACCACGTGTTTTAATCATCTATGGATACCTTTTGATGCGTTGGAGACGTTTTTGCCTAAAGATAGTTGCCAGAGGATGGAATTTGAATCCGACATAGGGCAGAAAATTGAGAATATTATAAGCTTTGAAGGGAATCAAAGGATAGAGAGATTGGAGAGTGGGATTCAAATGTCACAAAGAATGAAGAATGTTGGTTACTTTAACGTTCCGTTTTGTGATGAAACTGTGACGGAAGTGAAAGCGTTACTAGATGAACATGCTAGTGGGTGGGGAATGAAAAGGGAAGAAGGCATGTTGGTTCTCACATGGAAAGGAAATACCTGTGTTTTTGCCACGGCTTGGGTCCCCGCTGAAACTCAACTATGATATTCTCACACCTTTTTTTCCCCTTTATTATACTACTCTTACACTCTATCTTTCTATGGTAAAAAGACATGAAGAGAAGTTAAAATCAGGTTTTGAATTCTTCATCAACAATTACAAATTCCTTTATAAAATACATGTGTGGAGGTAGTGAAAGGGAAAAAAAAAAAAAAGAGGCGTGAGAAAAATAATACCATGATATGGGTATGCGCTTGCAATTGCTTCAGTGGTCCAAAATAGAAAACAGAGGAATTTCATCACTTAGTGAAAAGGCTGCAATTGATCAACAAAAGACAACTTCAGAAAACGGCTGCATTAAATTTCTTGTGCCATAACTTTGTAATTAAGAGCACTATGCATTGGATCACATGAAAGGCACAAAAGGAAAATCATGTGTATGCTGTCCTTGTATATGAGACAAACTTGTCTCTTCGCAAAAATTTCTCTTTTTTGCAGCTTTAGTTTCTTTCTGCTCAGAGCTTTGGCCGGGTATAAGAGGTTGTATCAAATTAAATCTCTTATCTAAGTTCTAATAATAAAGTTTTTCATATTAGCAATCTTTTGTATATATCATAACATGTGCATAACATATAAGGTAAAATTAACATTACTGTACCTTACCAAAGTATCATAGGTTCCTATATATGCTTATTTCGCTGACTCAAACACTAGTGTTTCCTGAATGGGATGTTTTCAAATACCATTATTGCTCATTTTAATTAAACTTTTCAGGTAGTGTTGTAGCTAGTTTGATCATATTTTTTTTGGTACGTATCCAAAAATATATACACATAAGAAGGACCATACAAAAGTTTGATTTTTTATCATGAGTAGTCATCTTCATTGTATAAAAACACACAGGCTAGGGACAAACGATTATATCTTTGATCTTTATGAGTAAAAGGTGATAAATGATAATGATAACTCATAAATTGTAGTGTATATGCAAATAATTCAGACTCCAGAATGGCAAGACGCCAAATTTAGTGTTGGAAAGTAAAAAACAAAAGAATGGTCCGTGACTCAGAAAAAAATAAAAAAACTGAAGAAGAAAAATCCGACCTGCCGGATTCGAACCAGCGACCTAAGGATTACTGAGATTCCCCACTACAGTCCTCCGCTCTACCAACTGAGCTAAGGTCGGTTTGATTCAAATTGTGATCCTTTTCTTATATAATAATAACTTACATGTAATGCTTATAAAGTTTTACTTATTACATGGCAAGTAGTAAACGTTGTTTTGTTAGGATTTATTTATTTTAGTTTCAGTGGTTCATGGCTAGGAGATTCACTATCTCATTTGACCACTAACCATCATATGGATGTGACTAGGATGTTTATGGGTGAGGTTAATTAAGACAAGTTATACTTATTTTTTATTCAATTTTGTATTTAGATTTAAACAATTGTTTATATGCCTGATCTTAATTCCAAATTCTTTTTATGATGCTCGAGTTTAGTTATGAATTTATCGAAGAATAACGTGACCGGATTGATCCGAACACTTTAGAAAACTTATAAATATATTATACTTTTTTCAGTTTTAAATATGTTTTGAAAAAATTCTTTAATTAACTCTTAATGATGGAAATTGGGAAATAAAAATAACAGCAGTTCAAGATTTAACAACATATATAAATTTAGATTCATAGTGGTGGTAAAAAATAACAAAATACAAAGAAGAAAAATATAAATATATAATGTAAAATAATATAGGGTCAGGTTGGGTATAATTCAAATTATCTAGGTATTGAATTGATAAATAAAATTATTACATGACTCTAAAATATAAAGTAGACGACAAAGTCAAATCCGATCCATCCCAAATAGTTTGGGCCCAGTTGGATCAACGGATCCGGTCAGGTTATAAACACCCAAGAGAAGAATGATTATGGGAATTAATTCTGGACCAAAAAAAACAAAAAACAAATTAAAGAACAAGTTTGGGGGGAAGGTTTGAAGGATAGTAGCTTGGATCATATAATAAGGCAATCACATATCAAGAGAGTTCGAACGTTTGGTAGTTAATATTTTTAGTAATAGTAATAGTTAGATGTAAAGATAGTTGAGAAAAGTTAAAAAGTATTTGAAGGTAATAGAAGAAGATGTCATTTATGGTACCAAAGTAAAGAATCTATGTATCGGTACCTTAGTATAATTACCGGTTAATAACATTTTATATTGTACTTTTTTAAAAAACATCCGATATAGAACAAATTTTGGGAAATTGCATTTGAATCCTTCGTAAAAATGTGTTCCCCAAAAATTTATAGCGTATCAAACATGCATATGACACATCATAATGTTGTTGTTTCTTTTGTTCTGATTTTTTAGCATACAGTGTTCTTATTTTATTTTCAGGGTTTGGATTTGATTGGATGTAAAGTGTCCCTTCTTCCTTCTTTCTCCTTCGTCGTCTTCTTTCTCTCACACTCATGATTAATCTTCCCAAAAATGCAATTGCTGCTGCAACGTTTCCATCCTACATTTGTTGTTCATCTTCCTGCCATAGCTTCCACAATGTTGTTGGTCCAAGTTCGAGTTTGTGCATGACGGTATTGTCTCCTCCACATCGCCACCGCACCAAGCCGAACCACGTCACAGCCGCTGGTTCGTGTTTGACTTTGTGCAAGATGACATCATCTTCCCCACGTCATCGCCAGAGTGAAGTCTTCTTGCGGCTGCCAGCATGACAGCCAAGACCGAAAATGCTTGTGCTTAAGTTCTTAGATGAATGATTAAGGAAGATGCGAATAGAGATTTGGGGCAAAAAATAGAAGGCAACCATGGATTTGAATTTGGAACAACTAGGAGAGAAGAGATAAACCCAGATCTGTAATTTCACACCAAACATATCTGTATTTTCGATCTATTATTGCATACACAAATCTGTAATGTTTGTTTTGGATTATTTTTCTGCTTTTATCTTGTATGTTTTTTTAGCTTTTACTAGATTTTTTCATATCTGTATTTCCAGATCTTGAATTTCATCTTGTATTATTTTTTCCCCAAATCTTATATTTCTAGATCTTATATTTCACCTAAATCATGGGTTTTATCCAGCTTTATTTTATTTCGTTAGATGTTGCCGTTAGCATTTTAAGTTTTTGCATTGATATGCATTTTCATCTTGGGTTGATTTTATTTTTTGTTATCAGTACTTTTGGTTTCATTTACCATTTACTAGTTGCATTGATCTGTATTTTTTCTTTACTAAACCTATTTCCATCTTTGGAATATTCAAGGTTGAAAATGAGCATGACAAAAGATCAAAATAAGCGTAGGGAAGACAACAAGCACAATGTCCTTTAAGACTTGATTCGATAATTATTGCTGCAAAATTAGATCCTTGAGAGTTAATAAAAAATAAATAAATAAATTAGATCGTGGAGTGGAAGATAGAAGATTGAAGTTTACAAGAAAGTTGGATATGTTTGCAATATTTAATATGTTAACAAATATTTATGATTAACGAGTTTAATAGGTTAATTTTGGCCCATCTCATCCGTCTATTTTTAGAGGTAATACATCAATAGTTGAAAAGTATTAGGTACCCGTACATAAAGAGATTTATTATGTACGGTAAATGCTGCTCTAGAAGAATCAATATAGAACAAAATATATGGTGAAAGAGTGTTTTATTACATAGTACTGTAAATAGTACTAATAGTGATGGAGTACGTGAATATTATTGGGACTTATGGAGGAGTGAGATTACAACTTGCGTGACTCTACCAAAATAATCATCCAAAGCCTATTTATAAGCTCCTCCACCGCCCAACTTGGGCTTTCAATACTTTTTTTATTGTTATATAACATTATAGTTACATAAGGAATTCTAGATTTTTCTACAACATTACAACTTGAGAATAAGCTAGAAGTCTTTATTTTTAAGAAATTACACTAGATTTTTTTTAGAGACGTGCCTCATTTTTTTTTTTAACAGTAGCAGAGAAGGATATGTATGCATGTATGAGTTTTATATCTTACTAACAAATTAAATTACCTAGCATGAAGTACGTTACACTGTTGTTGCAGTCGATTAAATTCATGAGAACGTACAATTATTAATCAACGACAAACACAAAACTTGATTCAACCCAAACCCTGTTGAATTAATTCTTCTCTAATATGAGGTCACAATGCTCAATAATTATTATGATAAACCATGACATAATTAAATTAATTATTGCCTACCGATGAATGACATACCCTATTTAATTTCACAATAAAAAGATCATCTACTTAACTGGATTTGAATGACATATCAAATTTGGTAAGAAGTAATATAATTTGATGCACCGACGAAGACCGTTAACCGGTCAGCAATTGAACTCCAGGGGTAAGGTGTTTGTTAACGTCAACATTAAACAAAAATGTATTATTAGCCAAAAAAGCGTCGACAGCAGGATCCGAACCTGCGCGGGCAAAGCCCAACAGATTTCGATTCTGCCTCCTTAACCACTCGGACATATTGACGACCTTGATTTAAGGCCCATATAATATAAAATAAATAAATAAAACAAAAGGATGTCAAATTAAGAATTTAGCTATAGAGAATCAGCTTCATTGGAACGTTTACAAAATTGCAACTACTGATTCAGACATACAATCCTTGATTCAGAAAATTCTCGGGATTTGCTTCCAGATTATTTGGAGAGAGGTGGTATTTTTTGTTCTACAACTTCCAGTGATCCCTATCTATCTTTACTTTAATGCCTAATTTTCTGTCCAACTCGACTGGATTAATTCAATTGGTAGTTACCAATATATATTATAAATCGTAAAGTCGTAAAATAAAACTAGGGTATATAAAGAAAAATTATTTAATGTTCCGCATATATCTTCAAAAGTTGTTTATTATTATTAGTAACACTAAAACTTGTTAGAATAAAAAAAATTTCATAGTAAAGTAGTATAACAAAGGATCGAATCTTGTATCTATATACATATTTCTATACACTTGCCAACTTATTAGAATACGAATTAGTAATATAAATAGATACTGTGGTAACTAAAAATACATTTATCTTCAAGTAGTAATGAATAATACCTAAATCAATCTCTAAGATTTTAGGGTTCAATTATTTTTGTTAATAAGAGATATTAAGATTTTTTATTAACTAACTTTATAAAATATCAATCATTTTATTTTTTTAAAAAATAAATTTTTTTATATAATTTAATAGTGAAAGGTTTATTAAAATGTCCTTTATAGTAAAATTAATGACTGATATAATTTTAAATTTAAAAGACTAAAATAATCTTCCACCATAATTTTAAATACTAGTACTCCATCTACTTCATAATATACAAACATCTAACTATTTTTCACACAGTTTAATAAAAATAAATATAGTATTGATTTTTTTTAAAAAAAAAACTCTATTCTAATTTTACACATAAATAAATGTAAACACATTATTTTGAAAACTAATGATACTAGTTATGAATTACTTTAATAAATAAAGATAAAATTTAAAAAATAATAATAAATGCATAATGCACTACCTTAGCTTAGGTTTTGCTTAAATACTTACAATATAAAATATAAATATTTTACGTTAGATACTTATATATTATTAAACGAAGAGAAGACTCGTTCTACAATTTACTATTCTCTCCGTTTTTAAATATAAACAAAGGTTTTTGTTTTGCTGTATCTTAATTTTAAATATAAACAAATTTAACCACTTGTATTATATTTAATGAAAATATTTCAAGAATATCTTTATCCTCCATTTATTTCAAGCACTTAATTATTGTAGTTGTTTAATTAAGAGAAGAAAGTGATTACTCCTAATATACTAAGAATATTTTAAGAACATAAATAAGTTTTTAATAAAATGAAGTAATAATTTTAAAGAATTTTTATTTATTTTTTGTTTTTATATTTGAAAAGGGAATAGGATTAAGTCAATAATATCGTCAAGAAGAGTGGGCGTGGTTATAGATTGAAAGTGCAAGTAGACATGTACAGTAGCAGATTCAATTTTGGGAATGCAATAGAAGCAGATAGCAGATAGTGTTAGGAAATCAGAGTGAGGAGTGATAGGAAATAGTATAGAGAATTGATGAGACACTGTAATTTTACGTGAAAAATTCTTAATAAATAAGGAAAAAATCATGGGTAAGATTATAGAAAAAAATTTTTTAAGTGGAAGAATAATTATAATATTTCTGGAGAAATTATTTTTTTCTTTCTCTGTACACATTTTTCTCTTTATGTTTAGAAGTTACGTCTCTCTCTCGTCTCACTCTTTGTCTCATATTTTCTCTTCTCGCTTCCCTCCTCCTTTTATACCGAAGCAAACCACGTTTAATTACGCATTTTACTATTCATATGCTATAGTAAACATGACGAAATAATCAACGAAATAATTTCACTATGCATTTTTTTAATATTTTTTACTATTATTTCTTTTCCTGTTTAAAATCTTATGTGCAAAAAATATATTTATTTTATAATTTTTCTATTAAAATTATAAAAGTGTGTATATATTTTGACATTACTTCCAATTTTTATATTTTTTGTATTTATATTTTATTTAGTAAAATTTTATATATGAAAATTTAAAAATTTAATAATTATGCCTAATCCAATCACCGATCCGATCCAACCCGACTTGTTCATATTAAATCGAGTTGGATTTGGCAATAAAAATTTACTCAACTCGATCCAATTCAACCCGAATTTCAATTGACCAAATCGAAAAAGAATTTTGTTCAATTCAATCCGTAATCACGCCTAATATTGAGGAATTGGAATTGTGATAATTTTTTATTAGGAAACATGGTAGAGTGAAATGGGACAGAATAAATGGAAAAGATATTATTAATACTTCATAAACTCAAATAGAATCAATATAATACATTATCTATTTACAGAAAAACTAAACTACAAAGATAAGAATAACAAAGCAATTAACTGATATGCTTAGAATAATCTTATTACGAATATAACTGACTCGTTATTATCTTTATCACAAACATTTTTCAACAAAGGCCTTTTTTTTATACATTTCCAACAATAATAGGTTTATAACTCAAGGTTTGTTTTTTGTTTGTTTGGATCTATTATTTGACCTAACGTCTCCATAGCCTTTGTAATTGTTCCTAGCTAGCAAATCGGAGCTTCAATTAGGTTTCCATATTTATGAGAGGAACATACTCCATATTCCATAAAAAAGACTCTAATTAATACTCACCCTTTATTTGTGGTTCCATTTTAACTAAACACTACCAATGTTGTTTTTTTTTAAAAAAAAAAAAACACCATTCAATGACATCCACATGTGCATATATATGTGCTTCCTAAAAATTCTTGCAAATATACCTTTCGGAGAATAAAACAAGGTATAACTACTCTTAAAATCAAAGCTTAATCACAAATTAAAGGGCAGGAAAAGAAATTAGAACCAATAACCAAATTGATGCTGGACCCAAAATGGAACTAAAACTAAAACATACTTAACAAAATTAAAATAGTGACACTAGAGTAACGTTATAGCATTCTAAAAATCCTCTTATTTATCCTATTGTTATCATATAAGATATGAAATTAAATGTATTTTCAATCTTAAAATCATAAAAGGTATTGAAAATATTCTTTAATATATAATTGGAAGAATTTATAAAAATATGTAGCAGGAAGATTTCAAAGATATGATCTCCTCATTAAACAGCACAAGAGTACTAGACAAAAAAAATTGGATTTATATAACACATCATCACCAAAATAGAGTTAAAAATAGCCTCAAAACCTTAAAACTATAAAGTAGCAGGCCTATTATATATACTAGTTGACAATACAATAATTATTCAATTTTATAAGCCTGACAAGAAATCTATATAAAGGTATTTGGGTTAGCTAGCCAGATTATATTAGATTAATTAATTAATTAAATAGCATGGCAGCAGCTATTACACAACTTAGAGTAGTTTCATCGTTCACAAGCTTCCTTACAACAACTCACAATTCAAGGTATCAACCATGGAACTTATTGTCTCTACAAACATCAAAACGACGAGGTCATACATTATCGATCAATTCCATTGCTTTTCGTGAAAAGGTAATAATAAATAACCTTAATTACTTTCACCAAATTCCTCTGATCTGCTTTCTTCTATATATAGCGTGCGTCAAATTAAATTTCTACTCATCCAACAATATATATTATTATTTCCTCTCAACAATTTCCTTCAACATCGATCTTCAAATTTTGACAGGCATGCATGATGTGCCGTAATTACTTTGTATGTCAAATTAGAAGTTTATAACTAATCGCATATGTTTAAATTACACTTGTACGTGGTCGCTTATGCTTTACCAAGTTTAAGTTTATTTTAATTCATTTTGATTTTTTATGTTATATTTTTTAAGTTAATTTGGTCCTTTTTATTAACTTCTTTTAACTGAGTTATCAAAGAAACCAAAATAATATTGCTTCGTGTTTTTATATTGGTCCAAAAAATACAATACAAATTAAAGGACCTAATTAATAAAAAGAATACCATATGATAGACCAAAATATTTCAAAAAATATAACATAAGAAATTATTGAGAATCAAAATAATAATAAAAGACTAAAATGAATCAAAATATAACATCAAACATTAACTTATTTTGGGAACTAAAATAAAAAATATTATCAAATAAAGAGATCAAAATTAATTGGAATGAATTATAAATGTTGATAGGTATAAGAATTAAAGTAAAATGTTTTTTTAGTATCGAGAACAAAATGAAAACGAGTGACAAATAGAGATTAAATTGTTGACTTGACTTGAAAAGTAAGAGTTGTGATAATTAATAAAAGTAATTTTTACGACAATCTTCCTTAAAGTTTCCGCGTATCACATTTATTACCTATCAGTTTTTAAAATTGCAGTTATTTTTCTAAGATGTGATAAAATGGTCACGAGAACAGTGATACCGTTAACCAAAATGTTAATGGCATGCAAGGGCGGCCCAACACATCTAGAGGTTTAAAACAAATCTTTAATATAGACATTTTTAAAATTATTAATAATAATTAATTAAAGTTATTTTAATTTTAATTAAAGTTTATTTTAAAAATTTTAACATGTAAAATTACTTATTAAACTATTAGAATTAATTTTGTGTAACATTTAATTCAATTAATTAAGTCATACTAAAGTTATTCTATTTTATATTTGTTCAGATATTGTTGATGTTGAAAAATATTCTAATGGTTTTAGTCGTGAGAAAATTATTTTTACTCGAACAATGAAATTGTTAATATTATATAGAAAACATAAGTCAAGAAAGCAAGATTATTTACATTTAAAGAACAATCATTCTTTTATCCTCATAATAAGAGTGTATATTTAAGAAAAAAATAATACACACGTTAACAATAGAATCAAGACTAATTTTGCAACAAAATATGTAAAAGTTGATTTATAAACCATACACACGTTAACAATAGAATAACACTAATTTTGCAACAAAATAGGTAAAAGTTGGTTTACTGTTTTTTAATAGTATAATTTTTTTTAAATAATATTTGTTTATATTTAATACGTTATTAAAATTAAATAATCTTTTATTATTAATGTATATTAATAATAAAAGTATACTTACACATCTTGTTTTTTGTCTAAATATTTTAGAAGCTTAAAACTATTGTTTCAGTTGGTTAGGCCTTGAACTACCTCTTATGACATTGGATAATTGTAATAGAAGTGTTCGTACCTCAAGAGATAAGCATATTTGTGAAAGAGTAATGTTTTATTCTCCTGCTAATTTTCTTATCCAACAAGTGTCATTTATTTTCTAAAAAATAAATGTTAGGTAGAAGATAAATAACAGTTATCAAAATTAAGTGGTTAAGAGAATTAGTAGGAGAATTAAGCATTTTTCATTTATGAAAACTAAACAAGATAAGTATATTGCACATATTTATAGACACAAAATATTAATATTATATACCATATTACTTTACTTTTGAACATGAGAGGATAAAATGTTTCTGACTTCTTATCTGTTACTAGTTTTTTTTTTCATAAAAAAAGGGCAAAGGCACAAAGGAAAACGACATAGGATAAGTTTTTATTTGTTGATTTGAGCTTGAAAGATCTTATTCAATTTGTGAAGAAAATGAAACTTGATTAAAAGAGAGTATATGATTATGAGTATATTGAGTTGATATAGGTAGAAGTTGATTCTAATTGTAAGAGGAAAAGTTTGGAGGAAGTGAAAAGAAGAAGCCAAGAGGCATTACTGAAGAGGAGTGATCCAGCCGTTGAAAAATTAAAGATGATTGACACAATCCAACAGTTGGGAATTAGTCACCATTTGGAAGAAGAGATCAATACACTTCTTGAAAGGCTGCGGGATTTCGACGCCTCTAACGACCTTTTCGCCGCCGCCCTTCAGTTCCGCCTCCTTAGGCAAAATTCATGCCCTACTTCTTCTTCTTCTGGTACATTTGATCTATTTTATTATTCTGCTAGATTTAATTTATCCGCATGTGGTATTAGCATTGATTTAGTGTTATTGATTGACCTTAGATGTATTCAAGAAATTTTTAGACAAGAGTGGGAACTTCAAGGAATCCCTCACAAGGGACATATGGGGAATGTTAAGCTTGTATGAGGCATCATATTTAGGGGCAGAAGGGGAACAAGTTTTAATCAAAGCCATGAATTTCTCAAAGTCTCATTTGCATCAATCACTTCCACACCTTCTTCCTGAAGTACGTAGGCACGTTTCTACAAGTTTAACGCTTCCAAGGCACTTAAGAATGGAACGCTTAGAAGCCAGAAACTACATGGAAGAATATGGCCAAGCATTAAGTTTCCATACACCAGATTTTTTGGAATTGGCAAAGTTGGACTCTCACATGGTTCAATCACTGCACCAAACAGAATTAGCTGAGATCTCTAGGTTAATTTTTTATTCACATGATGACTATTATATATAACAAATAATAATTGGACTTGAACATTCTGACATGATTTTTCCAAATTCTGTTTCCTCACCACTTTGATTGCAAATTGAGAGTTTCTTTTATTTGTTTAGGTGGTGGAAACAGTTAGGACTTGTTGACAGACTTGGTTTCGCCAGAGATAGACCAACAGAGTGCTTCCTATGGACAGTGGGAATTTTTCCAGATCCGGGTCATTCAAATTGCCGCATTGAACTTACAAAAACTATCTGCATTTTGCTAGTTATGGATGATATCTTTGACACTTATGGCTCATTCGATGAACTTGTTCTTTTCAACAGGGCAATTAAAAGGTCTCTTTCTAGATTTTCCTTACATTAAACATTTGAATGTTTTAAATCTCAGTCTATATCACCTGATGCGGCCACAATGTTAAAATTTTGCGCATCACACTATGATTGCTGCTAGCAACATTTGACTGCGTTTTAGTGCAAGTTTGCAACTGTAACTATAATCTAAAACCTTAGACTAAACTAGCAAAATAGATAAACAGAATGTGAAACTATTTCAGGTGGGATCTTGATGCAATGGAGCAGCTACCCGAATATATGAAAATATGCTACATGGCATTGTATAACACAACTCATGAAATTGCATACAGAATTCAGAAAGAGCATGGGCTAACCGTTGTTTCTCACTTGAAAAGAACGGTAAGAATCTCAAACATATAAGAAACTATTTACTTTAGTGATTAAGAGGTTAATGATGAGAGTTTTGGTGGTTACTTGGTGCATGCAGTGGATAGACATATTTGAAGCATTTCTAGAAGAAGCAAAATGGTTCAACAGTGGATACATGCCAACTTATAAGGAATATTTGGATAATGGAGTCATATCTGCAGGATCATACATGGCTTTGGTGCATTCAACTTTCCTCATTGGAGAGAATCTCTCAAAGGAAACAATGATTTCTTTGATGAAGCAATATCCCAGAATCTTTTCTTGCTCTGGTGAAATTCTTCGACTTTGGGATGACTTAGGAACCTCAACGGTATCTTCTTAGCAGCACTTTCAATTAAAACATATAAACAAACACATCTATTTTATCATGTTAGTAATGTTAAGTTGATTTGATTTTTCAGGAAGAACAAGAAAGAGGGGACAACGCTTGTAGCATACAGTGCCTAATGAGGGAAAATAAAATATCAGATGAAAAAGAAGCGAGGAAACAAATAAGAAGAGTCATAGGGAATTTGTGGCGTGAACTGAATGGTCTAGCCATGACCACAACCACTCTGCCTTATTCGGTTGTGAAAGCTTCTCTAAACATGGCTAGAACTGCTCAAGTCATTTATCAGCATGGAGATGATAAAAGCACTTTCACTGTTGATGACTATGTCCAAACATTGTTCTTTACACCCTCTCCTACCTATTCAGATTAAATTCAGTGGGCCCAAGCAAACCAAGCAATAGCTTTAGACCCAAAAAAAAAAATTAATACTAATATATCTTTAATAAAAAATTAATTGTAAAATCATATTTGAAAATAAATTTTAATTAAAATATTATAAGAGACTATTATAGTTTTATATTAATCCTACAAATAATATTTAATGTTAATTTTAATAAGGATAAAATGCACAAAGTATCCTTGAGGTTTTGCAAAATAGCATAAACCACCAAACTTAAAATAAATAAGCATCCCACACCATTTTTCATAATAGACACCAACAGTAATAAAATATTTCATGAAAATATTCTTATTACTTACCATAGTTAAATCTTTCTCTTTTTGCGTTAAAAAATTGATTTTCCTACTATAAATATTTTTTTGTGCAAAATTTATCTACTAAATTTTCTCAAGGACGTTCGTTAAAGAAATTTTTTCATAAAATAAAAAAAATTGTGGAGCATTTGGTTACATTTACAATTACTTATGTCTATCTACTTACTACTATTACATTTACTGTTATTTTACTATTATCTAATGTTAACATTTGGGTTATTGAAGACTTTATACTTTTTAATAAGTGAAATTATTTTGGTCTTTTGAAGCTTTTTTGCTTTTTCTATTTGTAACCGTGGTTTGGTATATTTTTGAAAGCTAAGGTGGTTATTTCATATTTTATGTTGTCGGTTTGGTGACATAAAGAATTTCTCAGATGCTAAAACAATGGTTTTAACTAATACTCCCTCCGTTTTCATATATAAGCAAAAAATTTGAGAGTACTATGTTTTTATTTATAAGCAAAACTAACTACTTTTTGTTTTATTAAATGATGATATCTCTAAAATACCCCCAATTTAATAGTGCTCTAATTTCCAATAACTCATTTAAAGTAGAGAGAGATTATCTCCAAATTCAATAGTTGAAGTGGTTCACACCTTTCTATGTTTGATTTTATTTTATTTTTCATTTTATTTTTAATTCTAATCAAGGATAGTTTAGGAAAAACAATTATAATTTTGATAGGTTTAAGAAACTTAAATGAGGGTAACTATATTTCTTAAAGCGTGTGAAGTAGTTTTTTTTTTTTGCTTATATACGAAAACGGAGGGAGTACTAATATTACATATTTTAGGCTATTTGAATTAAATTTTAAGAGTTGCTTTATATATTTTATATAAATCTTGTCCACAAATTATGATAGCAAAGCAGTATCTTAGCTTGTGAAGCAATAATAAATGTTGCATTTGGCTTGTTTAGCTCATTTGTAAATTGTTTATTTTTTTATTTACAAAAAATAATATTTTACTCACAAAAAAATTTTTTTTTTTATGAAAAAAATATTTGACGAGCATCCTTGAAAAAATTCAATCAATGAATTTTGTACAAAAATCAAATGACATGAAAATTATTTTTTTTAACTTACAAAAAAAAAAGAGGACAGAGATTTTTTTATCGGCAAAAGAAGGAATATATTTCAACAAGAGCACAAAAAGTACTTCAAGTATTACTACCACTACAGGTGTTAATGGAGAGAGATTTAACTATAGTTAGCAATAAGAATATCTAATTAGTGGAGTATTTCTTTGCTATTAGTGCATATTATAAAAAAAAATGGTGTTGATTGCTTATTTATTTTAAGTTTGGTGTTTTGTGCTATTTTGTAAAACCTCCAGGGTACTTTGTGTGTTTTACTCTTTATTTTATTATTATTATAAAAATATTAATTTAAATATTAAAAATAGAAATGGAATATGGTACTCCACAATTTTAAGGGAGTACCATAAATTGAACTTACTTTTCAAACTTCCGAGCCCAAAACTCAGAGACAGGTGAATATCGAGGAGAGATGATCACAGATTGGATCAATACAACGAACCCAATTGAATCCAATTCAATTATTAAAAATTGAATTGCATTAGATTTACGAGCTAGTCTGGATTTAAACATACTACCGCCCTAATCGAATTAGATATCAAATTATATATTTTCATATTTAATCTAGTTCCCCCATGCATATTTTTAATATTTTTTATTATTATTTCTTTTCCTATTTAAAATTTTGTGTAAAAATATTTTTATTTTATTATTTTTTCTATTAAAATTATAAAAGTGTGTATATGTTTTGACATTACTTCCAATTTTTATATTTTTTGTATTTATATTTTATTTAGCAAAAGTTTATATTTAAAAATTAAATAATTATGCCTCATTCGATCATCTGATCCAACCCAACTTATTCGTCTAAATTCAATTCAATTCAATCTGTAATCATGTCTAATATTAATGGATTGGAATTGTGATAATTTTTCAACAAAGGCTTTTTTTGTACATTTCCAACAAATTAAGGTTTATAACTCAAAAGGTTATTTTTGTTTGTTTAATTTGGATCTATTATTTGACCTAACGTCTCCATAGCCTTTGTAATTGTTCCTAGCTAGCAAATCGGAGCTCCAATTAGGTTTCCAAATTAATGAGAGGAACATACTCCAGAAAAAGACTATAATCACGTTATTAAAAATATTTTCTTTAATTTTAATTTTTAATTTCCTAATAGAAGTTTTTAATAGAAGTTTTTAATGACGTGACAATATTTTATTAGTGAGACATGATTTGGAGAGACCTAATTTAAATCCCCATTCAATGACATCCACAAGTGCATATGTGCTTCTTAAAACACGATTATCAATGCCAAATTGTGGCAGAGGTATAAGTGTATAACTACCTGACTAAAACCTAAAGCTTTTAATAACAATTTAAAGGGCAGGATTTTTTAATTTTTTATTTTTTTTGGCCAGCAAAGGGCAGGATATGAAATTAGAGCCAATAACCAAATTGATGCTGGACCCAAAAATGGAACCAAAACTAAAGCAAACTTGACAAAATTACAATAGTGACACCATATATCGATCTTTTTAAGGTTGATTTTGATAAGGACAAAAAGGACAAGTGCAAATCCAAGGAGAGGTAGCATCTCCTTATTATATAACACTGACATCACCAAAATAGAGTTAAAAATAGCCTCAAAACCTTGGAACTATAAAGTATAAACATAACCACGCTGGTCCAAGAAAGAATAATATGCGACAATAAGGGTTTGGATAGTGTCAATTTCCTCCAATTTACAATGCTTGTGCCCCGATCGAGCACTTAGTTCAGCTGGCATATGACCCCTTTGAGTTCATGTAAGGCGCGAGTTTCGTTCCTGTTTATGCTGGCATATGACCCCTAAACAGTAAATTTGATAAGAGTGAAAAAAAAAATATAAATAACATGACAAGCTGATGGAACACTATTAGCCACAATATTCAACATTTGAAGTTAATGGGAAGAACTAAAATCAAAATATTTGGATTAAGTTGGACTGTAAGTAAATTAAAATTTTGTTGGATCTAAAACAAAAATAACATGTCCTTACTCCTTATGTTGCAGGCCTTTGAATCACATCAAAATTCTCTCGTCAAAAGCAATGCAAAGTGTGCCTCTTTATTTTCGTCCTTTTCCCTTGTTTGAACACAATAATAATTAATATATATACTATTAATATCATCATCATTATCTCCTTCCTCTAAGAATAATCATGCAACAGGGAGAAAACTATGAAGAAGGCTTCAAAGAACAAGTTCTTAACCTGTTTTCGTCCTGGCATCGATATAGATGCCGCGCTAGAGTCTAGAACTGCCGTTGATCGCTCCAATAGTCATCGTTTCGTGTGCATCCCCATCGCAAACAAACATGAAACAAAGAATTCAGAGACCAAATCCACGTTTTCTGACCAAAAGTGCACACAAAATATGGTTCTGCCTCAGCCTCCAAAGCGAACCCTTTCTAAGGTGATTAAAGCAGTGTAATTTATTTAAACCATATTTGTTAGTCTTATAAATCTACAATCAATTCGCTATTTTAGATAAATTGAGTTTATATGTTTAATTAGTTACTAGTTATATCATGATAATAGTATGTTTATTTTTGCTCTACAGAACACAAGAGCTGGCAATAAAAATCGGTATAGCCAAAATTGTTTTGGATCAAAGCGCACGAGTTACTCGTCATACAAAGAAATTTCATCAACGGGTGATGATGAGAAATGGAGGGTGAGGCAAGCTTCTATGGAGGCAAAAATTCAAGAAATCAAGGGGTTTGATGAATTGCCTTCATCAAGTTCATGTTCGAGCATGTCGTTATTATGTGAATCAAAGAATTCATCTACTAAAGAGGAATTATTAGAGAAGCAAAAGAAGTTGAATTGCCTAGGAATATATTTGGTTCTCTTAAGCTTAGTGGTTACGGTCCTTTGGGGTAAGACTAATATTATTATTTTGACTTCAACATTGCTTTGCCTTTTCTCTCTTCGGAATGCATGCTGTTGCCGGATGACAAAAGAGGTTCCCAAGTTGTACAATTCAGAATCCAAAGCTTACAAGAATAGCCAAAGGGTTCTTATTGGTCAAAAGGAAAGTTAGATTATCTTACCAGCATTTTGTTAGGTATCTTTAAATAAGATAATTTTATTCTAGTCGAGAATATTCAGATTTTGATGAAGACAAACTCTTTTAATAAGGGTTTTTTCTATTCGATGGACTTTAACTTAAGATTAGTTAAGAAGGACATATATGTATACCACTTTTGATTAAATAAGCATCAGATGTTTTTACGTTAAAATTATCTTTTTCGAATTATAAAAAGAAAACAAATCTTTTTCTTGCTTGAGGATGTGCTTCTCTCCAAGTATGTGCTCTTGCACAATTGGCGGAGACCGGAGACACAAGTTTCTTAATCTTTTTCTTTAATTGAAACATAGTATACATGACTGCATATGAATATATCTGGAAAATGGCAAGGTAGAAAAAGTAGTTATGCATATGAATTATTTTTCAAATTTTACTCTTAATCAAGGAGTTTCATAAAAATTTAAACAATATAAATTGCAATTACATTTGTATAAATCACACAATCCATTAAAATTACATTCGTATGACTCAAAAGATGACATATTTTTGTATTAGTAACAATTAACAGGATAGACAGACGTGTCCTACTAATTTTCTCTAGCTAATGAGACATTGCATGGTTTTTGCTTATAAAGTAGTTGCTGAGATGTTTCCCTTTACCTGTGAGTTCTGTGTGGAGCTTGAGTCAGTGTAGAAAACCAAGTTCTTCTGTTTATCACCAAACACTTGAAGTGATCTTGGAATTGGAGGCAAATTCACGTCCAATGTCCCTTCAAGGATATGAACTACCTGACTCATAGTTGGCCTCTGAGCCTCATTGTCTTGAACACACCAACAAGCAACCTTAATTATTTGAGTTACCTCATCAATATCAGCATTTCCCTCCAACTTAAGATCCAAAACACTAAGGACAGTACCACCTTGGACAACTAAATCTGCAGCCAAGGTAGGAAAGAAAGTAACTTTGCCATCTTCAGAAACCTCAGAGTTCCTCCTTCCTGAAACAAACTCAAAAAGCATCATTCCATAGCTGTAGACATCAGCTTTGGCTGTTATAGCTACACCAGAAATCCACTCTGGCGCCAGATAATAACCTCTCGTTCTGGTGAGCACCCTGCTGAAATCCCTTCCAACCAGCTTCGCCAAGCCAAATTCTGCAACTTTAGGACAAAACTCGGAATCTAAGAAAATGTTCTCCGGCTTTACATTGCAATGTATGATGCAATCTCTGCACTTCTCGTGGAGGTAAGTTAATCCCTTTGCTGTTCCAAGAGCAATTTGGTACCTCATTTTCCAGTCCAAAACCTTATTGTCGCCAAAGAGATGGAAATCTAAGGAGCCGTTTGGCATGTAATCATAAACCAGAAGCTTTTTGTTACCTTCGGAGCAGAATCCTCGGAGGCGAACAAGGTTAACATGTTGTACTGTCTCTATGGTGCTAACTTCGGATCGAAACTGCTTCTCTCTTTGGTTAATTCTTTCTAGCTTCTTCACTGCTATCACACTAGAATCATCCAATGTTCCTTTGAAAACAGAACCGAGTAAACCTCCTCCTCCTCCTAATTTCTCAGAGAAATTATTTGTTGCATTTTGCAATTCTCTGTATCCATATGCCACTAATGAACCCTCCACAACCATTCTCTTTCTCCGTCTAAGAATAAGGAGCAAAACAATGGCCAAGAGAACCACCATGCCAACAACAACCCCCACAACAACACCAATACGTGTGCCGCTACTGTTTTTCTGGTCATGAAGCTCAGATGCTGCGAGTTTGAGATACAAGGTTTCTCCACTGCTATCATCAGAAGAAAACTGCTGCAGATTCAAGAGTCCTCCGATCCAAACTGAACAACCACTACTCCGATAAGCATAAGCGGAACAGGAGCAATTGTTCAAGCAAGTTGCTTCACATTCCCCTGCATTTCCTGACACAATAGATAGTGCATGCATAGGCAAAACCATATTAGGAATTGCCAGGAACCTGTCTGTATCCCCATTAGAGGGTTTTGAATTCAAATTCGAATTCACATTGTCGCATTGCAACTTGGTATTCCTCTGACATCCACCCGTGTGATCCTGAAGATTCCAATCAAACGCTGACTTTGGCTGAAACCCAGTTAAACAAGTACAATAGGGCATGGAGTTTTCAGAGCAGGTCCCAAACGCACCGCAGAAAGCGTAAACATCACACTGTCGTCTTGGCTGTGACCAAAACAAGTTCCATTGCTGGGCACTGTGCAACCACGTCAGTTGCTTGATCTGCCCGGAGATATCCATGATGAGCCGAGAAAAAATAGAAGAATTATACAAGGAGTAAGTGAAATAGCTCTCGTTCTCGTTGGACACAAACGTGAAATTGAAGATGTAGTTGAGCCTCATCTCAGGAACCAGGCTGAAAATTTGTCCGTTCCAAGGGCCACTTGTCCAATACTCTTGGGATTTATTCCGAATAATCAAATAAGAATTGGATCCCTCTGGATCTAGTTCCAGAGAGAATAGACCCGTTGCAGGATCTTCGCTGTTCTTCCAGGAAGTAAGATACCGAGGCTGCTTGGTTTTGTTGTTCAGTTTAAGTTTTCCGCCGGGAAGAAACGTGTCGGTTGGGTGATCAAAACTCTGCCAGAAAGAATCCGATTCTGAAGCACTATTAGGGTTATCAGTCAACACGAGATTCCCGGAATCTAGGAGAACAGCTACAACAGAACCCGACGTCGGTGAAGTTATATTTGACGACCAAACTTGATTGGAAGACTCGTCTAAGAGGGCTAGGTTACCGTTGGATATGGTCAAGGTGGCGGTGTTCTTGTCGGAAACTGCGTGGTCTCTGTTTGCGACCCAAACAATTGTCTGTTGAGAGACCCTTTTGTACCAAATGCCTATGTAGTATTTAGAGGATGAGTTACCTGGAGTGAAGAATCCAAGTTCGAAGATGCCGCCGTGGGAAAGGAGAGTTTGGTCGCCGGAGAGGGATTGATCGGCGGTGATGGTGGTGAGAGCGGCGAGGGAATAAGGGGATGTGTTGAAGTTGAAAGTGATGAGGAAGAGCGTGAGAAGAGAAAGCCATGAGCATGAGCGTTGGTTCCTCTGCCTCATGGTTATGGTGACTGACTTTTCGTGCAGTGAGATATTTCCATAAGGAGCCAGGCGGGACGATCTTTCCTGCCTTAGACTATGTCATTGTCATGACTCCAAAGAAAATACAAAATTTTCCTACTAAATTTTTTAATAAATTTTTTTACTCACTTGCCTTTTATAATATTTTTTTATTTTTTATTAAACATTCACTTTTTAAAAGATAGATAACATTTATTTAAATTTTATCTACTTCTCAATTACATATTTTATTAAAACAATGCTCAGTAAAATAAAATATAATAATGTATTATAACATTTAAAAAATTCATATAAACTTTTTAATTTATCTTTTTTTTAATTATTGCATTAATTATATTTTCCTATCACTTTAAAATAATAAATTAATTAGATATAAAAAAATAAATACATTTTAAAATTTGTAACAAGTCTTACATTATAAAATATATTATAAATGCCTCACAAGGGAACAATCATGGATATTAGTTGAATAATTCTATAATGATTAGTTTATTAAAATGGTCCACAACTTAGCAATTAAGGATATTTTAATCTCTAACTTTATATGATGTTTAAATTAGTTTTTGATTTTAATTTGTGTTCCATAGGTCATTTTAGTCTCTAGTTTTAAGTGACAAAGACAAGTGCCTATGTGGCACATTACACACTGAAGTTCACGTAAGCGATTAAACGATGTCATTTTGTTTAATCTCAAAATAGGTCACTCAATTAATTCCTACAATCACTTATAGCAAAACTCAATTTTGGGCCAAAAACACCACATAACGTTAGAAATTAAGCAAAAAAACGTCGTTTGATCATTAACGTGAGCTCTTATATGTCAAATAACATATTATATAGGAACTCTATCAGGGTCACTAAAGTGACATGTAGAGTGCAAAATGAGCGACTAATTAAAAGTATTCTATAAAGTCATGGACTAAACCGCTCCGTGACTACAAAGTTACAAATTATTTCAATAAATTACTCGTTATATAATATCGTAAGATTTCCTTCTACAAATCATTATGCTTATTAAATAAATAAATAATTGATCGTTTCTTATGTTTACAAGACATCACATACACTCCGTTTTTTATTTAAAACATTTTTTATAAAGTATTCTCTTTATTTCTATTTAAATGTCCACTTAAGGTTAAATTATGTATATTAAAAAATGTAATAATTATTCTTATTTTCATTAAAATATTTCTTATACTCTCTATATTAACATTAATCTCACTTTCTTTTATTTAGTTATTAGTAAAATATTAATTACTATCCCAATTAAACATAAGAATAGAACTAATAAGAGTGTAATTAATATACCTTTAAAAATATAAATAGACAGTTAAATATGAATAAATTTTTACTCTTTAAATAGACACTTAAAAAGAAACAGATAGAATATTAAGAAAATTACTATTAAGAAGATATTGTAAAAGGATATAAAAATGCTTATTTTAGTGATATTAAAAAGGTGATTATTAACTTTATAATAAACAAATACAAAATAAAAATTTGAGATCAATATATAAATTATCTCTATAAGAAAATATAAAAGAAAAAATAGTGTGAAAAATAAGTGGAAATAGTAGAATAAGAACAAACAAAATTTCAGTTAGACTTAGAATTAGATCGAAGCATATATACAAATTATTGATAAAATATCAATTAATAAACTTTATTTAGTAAAATTTACTTATAACTTATGATTTATAATTTATAAGTGTGTAAAAATGTTTAGCATAATTAGTTTGTGAACTATTTATATTTGTTAAATCCCTAATAAAATTAAAGAATCTGAAAGGTGCAAAATTTAGAAATTGATGCAGAAGAATATATGGTTTAGAACCTCTAGATGATTGGGACATAGAATTTGATGAAAATATACATGAATATTTCAGATACCTCAATGACTCTAATGAGCAATCAGATTAAATATTTAGCACTTAATAAAAATATCCTTAGAAGTTTTTTTTTTTTTAATATCCTTAGAAGTAGAATGAATACAAAAAGAAACTTACACCGGTGCTAATAGTTAAAACAAAAACACTTACACTGGTGCTCCGAAAATGTTTATTAGCAGGGAGGAACATGATGATCCAAAATAAGTTCTAGGAAAACTTGAGAAACCTTTAAAAATCATCTTAGCTTATTATAAGTCTGAAAAATATGTAAACTATGTTATTTAGTAGACAAAATTAATGATACAAAGAAATAAAAACAGGATCTATATTATATTTATAAAAAAAAAAAGATAGAAATGAATTTTTAGAATTAATAAATGAAGATTTAAAATAAGGATTAATTTAAAAATCTAGCTAGTTTTAAACATTATTCACCTGCATTCTCGTAGAAAACTAATCAGAGTAAAAAATACAAAGGTCATATTCTATAGAAAAATAATGAGTGAAGGAATAGAGGAGATGTTTATTTTCTTCTTAAGAAGGATGGATTAATAGAAAAAGAAAATAGAGGAATAAATTATTTTTGTATTTTAAATTGTAAAAATGAATTCTTAAAATTACGAATAGACGATGAATAAAGTAAACTATTGCTAATAGTTTTCTTTTGTCCTAAGGCCATAATCATGAATGGAATATTTTAGTATTTGGTATGAAACAATCTTTTTGTACATTTTAAAGATTTATGAATAAAAATTTTAGGGATCTAAAAGATATTTATTGTGTATATATTGACGACATTATAATTTTTTAAACGAGTATATGTTATCAAATAACACTAAAAGTAATTGAAAGATATAATGAAATAGCAATATTCCTTTCTAATGGAATATTTACATATATATATATATATTATAGGAATAGATAAAATAAAATTTCATGGATTAGAAGGAAATATAAAGAGTAATTTATTAAAATATCCCTAATTTTGTGTTTACAGAGTGTTTTAATCTCTAATTTAGTAAAATGTCTAAATTAGTCTTGACTTTGTCTGATATAGAATAAGATATTCATCTTCTAATTGAGAATCAAAAAATAAAATGAAAAAGATAGACAAGAAAAAAATGGAGCTAGCTAAAATGACACCACACTTCTAGAAGAAATGTTAAGTCTGTGAAAAATTGTCACCATGAAAAATTAATCCCAAAAATAAGACTTTAACTTAGAGGTTGCACTCTAAAAAGCTTAGAGAAAACATTTCTCAAGTTTTATTTTCACCAAATTATTTATTATTTTAAATGTACTCAAACAAGGGTATTTAAAGGTAAACTAAAAGAGTGGGCTTTATTTCCTAAACCAAAACCTAAGCCCAATATAAATTGTTCAAACATATGGAGAATCACAAATCACAAGTTCTAGACACAAATTTAAAAATCCAAAGAATTCATACAAATTAAATTGACAAACTTAAATCAAATTCTTTATTTGATGGACATGCACCCTTAAACATATAACTCACAGTTTGTTCCAAGTTCTCTTTGATTTTCTTAGCCTTGTTTCTAGTCATCTGTCTATCTAAAGGTCATGGGTTTTCAATTTAAGATTGGTCTTCTAGTTTCACATCATATTCTATAGGTTACTTTAGTCTCTGGTGTTAAGTTACACTGACAGAGTATCTATATGTTACACATTATATCACATATAAAAAGATACGTAAACAACTAAAATTAGATTGTTTTTCTTAATACCAATATAAAATTTCACATTTATATTTCTAAAGACACTTTTTAATATTTTTTAACTTTTTATTCTAGTTGTTTTTTCTTCAAAAACATTAGAGCATAAAAGATCGGTGAAGCGTTTTGTTTGTCTCCTTCCAATTGATGAGACTATGACTCCATTGCTATATATCCAAAAACATTAGTGTTCAGTCAATTAGCTCGGATGTAACAGTAAGTAAGATTCAAATAAAATAATACAGCAGAAAACAGCTGTGAATGAAAAATTTTTGGACAATCCCCTCTTGTATGCAAGAGCCGTTCATTTTTTGTACCACTTAACAACACAATTAATGTTAATGATGTTACATAAATTGACCCAAGACCTTCAGGCCCCAATTACTAATAAACTGATGTTATGTGATAGTGCCTCCACCTCTTCATTTGGTCCTTTCAGTTTTTAGCTAATCTGGCATTTATCACTTCCGATTTCAAAGAGTTAGCTTTCTCCATCATCTTATTGAATTCCCAAGGATATGCCCATTTGGGCAGTTGGCTTTTTTTGTTCACAATAAAAAACCTAGTACAAGCTTTACCTTATCTAATATCCAACTTAACAACGTTACCTGATTGTGATATTCAAGTGTGTTTTACATTTAAAAAACAAAAAATGCGTTTATTATCACTCTATTAAATTTATTATCACTCCTTCAAAATTTATTTTTTAACTAATTAAACTAAAATATTATTGTATAAATATTATTTAAAAAACTGACAATATAATAAACATTTGAAAGTGACAATAACTATAAATAGCCCCTTAGTGTTCTTTAATATTTTTCTGGTTTTTTTAGGTGTCTTTTAAATGTATTATATTTATTAAGAAAATTTATTAATATTCTTGTTTTAATAAAAAAATTATTAAAATAAAAAGATAGTTGTAATTCTCTATTATATCTTTATTGAAATTTTAATAACATTAATTGTATACGATTTAATGAATGAACCAAGTCATAAATAAAAGGGGTATAGTAACAAAATGAGCTATAAATGTTTTATTGAATTTATAATGAAACAAAAAAAATATTTTTTTTAAAAATGAAGACCAATAAAAAGGAACAGAACTAATAAGATTTCCTACAAATATAAAGTGATATAATTAATGTAATAATTAACAAAAATAATTGTTGCACACAATTAACAAGTGTCAAATTAACAATTAATATTTTCTAATTTGTTTTAAAATTCAAAAAGGATAAACTAACTCTGATTAACCCAGATTGTAAATTAGCTCTGGGTGAATAAGGGTGTACAACAATTATTATTTAATAATTTAAGAGAATAAAAATAAATTTAAAAGATTATATAAACTTGATTTTAAAAAAATTATAAAAATTTATTAAAAGTAAATATATTAATTAATCTTATTCTATAGTATTTTCTTTAACACTTACTACTATATTTTTCTTAATAGAAACCAGATAGTACAACACATTTACACTAACACTAGACATTAATCTAAGGCTTATTGGTTGAAGTAGGGACATGAATTAGGTGTGCAAACAATGAAGAGTATCCAATTAGAGTAGAGACTAGAGAATAATAAGCCGGCACCAAGGGGATAATTAATTAATTATTAATCTAATCTGCATTTAGCTGACGAAGAAATCGAGGCTTAATCCAAAACTTAAGTCAAAAGACTAATACACCCTTTCACACAAAGAAACGTCTTCTTCCAAAGACTAGTACCTGTTGTGCTGACGCTTGAAGACGGTGAAGGAAAGAACAGAGAAATTCATTACCAGATAGAGAAAGAAACCTCTCATACTCGTTTAGTCTTTGATTTGATCGGTTACTAGTACTATATCTTTTGCTCAAATTCACCGAGCCTCTGTTGCCCAAAACCGTAATTTCCTCTTTTATTCCCGGCATGAAGCCGCAATCACCGGTTCGTCCTGAACCGGAACATCCGGTTCCGACAGTTTCTCCTCGCTTTTCGCTCCTCTCCGGTTCCCAGCGCAAAATCGCCATCGCCGTTGATCTGAGCGACGAGAGCGCCTACGCCGTCCGATGGGCGGTGCAGAACTATCTTCGACCGGGAGACGCCGTGATCCTGCTGCACGTCCGTCCCACCAGCGTCCTCTACGGCGCAGACTGGGGCTCGGTGGATCTCAGCGTGACCGATGACGACGGCGACGCCGAGGAGGTGCGGCGGAAGATGGAGGACGACTTCGACAACTTCACGGCGACGAAAGCGAGCGACCTTGCGCAGCCGTTAGTGGAGGCGAAAATACCGTTCAAGATCCACATTGTGAAGGACCATGACATGAAGGAGAGGCTGTGTTTGGAAGTGGAGAGGCTCGGACTCAGCGCTGTTATCATGGGAAGCCGCGGGTTCGGTGCTTCGAAGAGAGCTTCGAAGGGAAGGCTTGGAAGTGTGAGCGATTACTGTGTTCACCATTGTGTGTGTCCTGTTGTGGTTGTCCGGTACCCGGAGGAGAACGATAGCGACCCCCGTGGGGCCCACCGGAAAGGTGGCGCTGCTGGCGTTGGGGACCACGTTGAACTTCACCCTGTGCCTGAGGATGATCAAGAGGAGTACCATGACGCTTCCGATGAGAACAAAGGTTTGCAGCCTTGAACTTATGATCTTTTCTTTTTTTATAATTTTTGCTGAATAACTATTATTTTTTTTGGAACTATTATGATTCGTGCAAGTTTGTTTAATGTTTGGACAAAAATGTCATGCTCTCTTGATAATACATAAACGATTATGATTTATTTAGACATAAATTTCAAGTGTATTCAATAGAAACTACTTTTGGGTTGAGCCACCAACAAACAAAATACACAAGTTAGAACCTGTTTGGATGAGCATCCAAAGGTTCTTGTAGGAGTGGAATTTATCATATAAGGCCTTTGATGGTTTCTGAGGACTACTATTCATTGATGATAATTTTGCTGATTAACTTTAGTTTTAAATGATGATTTATTCGAGTAGTGAGTGTCCCCTGTACTATAATTTCAGAATGCTTTCATGTAAATTACCAAAAAGAATAAAGGCTTCCATGTTCAAGTACTGTTCTAACTTTGCTTGTGTTGTTTATATCCCTGTTATCTAATGACATCTTGAATCTCAATCAATTATTTTGTTTGATGATTTTATCTGATGTCAATGATGTTGGACTTAACTGTGCAAAACATGAGAAACTGACGAAATGCGATGAAGTATAAAAGGCCTTGGCCATAGAATTGAGTTGTGACACAAAATCATTATTGAGGAGGAAAAGGATTTTCTGGCTTTCTCGTTAACAATGGCTGAAATGGAAGAAAAACCTTATATAGCATTGAAGCCCCTATTAATTTCTACTGTGTATTCTTATCCATATTTGAAGTAACTTGAATAATAAGAAACTAAAACAAACAAATAAGGTACCGAGAGTCAAACAAAAACCAACAAAGTCGGCAGGGTTTTGCAGATGGATGGCTCGCTTTAGCTTATTGGATAGTAACACACTGTTTGAATTGGAGAACAAAACACTGAAAGAAAGTGACAGGAAAGAGGATAAGAAGAGAAACAAGAAGGAAAAGAAGTTTTATTTGGTATAATAGAAAGGTGCAAAGAAATAAAATGGATTAGATAAAGAAATTACTAAAATTCAAGGAAGAGTTGATTAGAAATTACTAAAACCTCGGGGTCATAGTGGAAAATAAAGTTTTCGCCCTCCAAATGGCCATCTTCATCAAAATGGGGAGGAGAGAACAAAACTGTGGACCCATATACGGTTTATTCTTTCCATGGGTTTTTCCATGCTGCAGCAAATTGGGCAAGTATCGGTATCCAAGTTCTTCCCAACTTCAGTCCTCCTAAGTTCTGTGGATCCAAACACAGCATAAAAGACCTAAATTAGATATTGAAAGACCAACAAAACCTGACAAAGTTGGTAGATAGTTAGGTCCCTTAATCATGCTGACTAGAGAGTTCGATTCCTGGCATGTGTATGGAAAGGTTTTGTTCGGAGAGACAAAGTGTACTTCAGTGATATCTATGACTCTAAAGGGAGTCTTTGGCTGTCACTGAAGATTCTGACATTACTACTCTACCTGTGCTGCATTAGCTTGAACAACACATGTGCTTCAGGAACATGAACAATAGTAATCCACAATAGCCCAAAAGATCCTTAATTTTTAACTATAGATAATAACATGTACTGCAGTATTCTGTTGAGTCTGCTGTCTTCACGTTAGATAATCAAATATGCTTTGACATATTGGCTCAAATGGACTCTTCGATCTTGACTCGAGAGAACTTTGACTATTCAAATAGCACTCTGCTCAGAATTCCTCCAAGCTCTTCGTGCCTTAATTTCTTCCTTCAAGTTTTGGTTGAAATTATTTTGATGTCAACAATATGACTACTAAAACAATTCTTTCTAGTTAAAAGCTGAAGTTACTAAACCGAGCCAAGGTTGAATCCCATTTACTTTTACCATTTACCTTCAAAAAAAGTAACAAAACTGAAGTCTTTGCAAAAAAGGATATTGAAGATGGATATTCAACTTCAAAGATATTAACTTTCATTCTGATCTAGTTTTCTTTGTTTCAAGGGGACTATTGAGTAATAGATTGACATGCTATTTGTTAAAATGGTGTTACTAGTTGTAGCCAAAAAGAATATAAAATACTCTACAATACTTTTGCTCTCAGAGACCATAAATTATGAAATAACCTGAATATTCTATGATTTCACTATTTCAGCTACTACTAGGATAGGGGATATGCAAGCAGTTATAGTGCATATTATTACATTTGGATTAGTTTCTTCTTTTTTGACCTGTTTTTTTTTTATATGTTTACAGATGCATAATGAGAGTACAGAGCAATGCCTATATCTCTTAATCCCTTCTAACTTCAGGTAATGTATGAATAACGTCTGCAAACTGTTAGTAACCATTTTATGCTTCCTCTAGTTTGACTACAATCTGGCATCTGCTATTGGTTCCCGTTGGATTAAATCCTATTGTAAAATATTGGTCATCAATCGATGCATGGCTGTTACTTGTTTCTGTGCTCTTATTCCCAGCTCCCTCTATCTATATCATTGTCCTAGAGCTATGTTTGTGTGAGATATGAAAAACCACAACCAAAAGGTTTTAGAAGACTAGAAATCAGTCAACTGTGGACTGATTTTATTTTATATTATTCGCTGTCAGCTACCAGATTTTTCCATTTACAAAAAAAAAAAAAAGTAAGAAATTATTAATATATATACTTTAATATATATACTAATGATATTATCCTCTGAGCTCCGTTATATATCATGAGATCTACATTAAAATTTACAGGTCTTTTATTCTACTTTTTCAGAAACTGGTCACAGCATAAAGGCATGTGTCAAGTAAAGAAGAATATGTTAAAACTGAGAAGTCTCGTGTTTTGGACAAATTATGCATAGTATAGGTGGTTGTTTGGTTGGTTAGCATTTGTCTGCTTTTGTCCTAGTTTGTTTCTACAGTGCTTCAATACTCAATTGACAGGTTTGGATATCGTCTTTCTGTTTCGACATTTGATTTGGAAGCTCATATTGATCCACTTCATGTTCGGAATGAAAGCTTTATTTTACTGTCTTGTTACGGTTTGTCCTGTAAATACCCATTACTCTGGTACAATTTTATCTTCAGGGTAATTAGTTTTAGACCAATTTTTTTTCAGTAGTTAGTTCTCGAGGTGGTTTTTGGAATTTTTTTTTTCCATATAAATATGAAAGTATATTAATCGGGAATTGAACTCAAATATTCACACGCATATCGCAATGTGCTCACCGATTCAGCTTCATTACTAGGACAAGGTGTTTTTTGGAATTCAATTTTTGAAAGTGATAAAAGAAATATTTCTAAAATTTAATTCTCAAGATCTTTGTTTTCAGAATTATTTTTTCGTTTATAAATTTCAGAAAATGTGAGACAATAAAAACAATAAATGAAAACAAAAAATTAAAATGTAACCCAAAAAGGCCCTAAAGATTTCAATAAATTCTTTAAATATTATTTTAAGTTAAATATGTTTTTAGTGTTTTAACTTTTAGAAAAATTTATTTTTAGTCTCATCTTTGAAAATATTTGAATTTGGTCCTCCATAGAACCTCTTTGAGGACTAAATGGTTTTTTTGTTTTTTTTATAAATGAAGACCTAAAATAGTTACAATTACAGACTAAAAACAGAGATTTTTAAAGATGAGACTAAATTGATGAGTTTAGACCATGAGGGAACTAAAAAACAATGTGACAATTTTAGGGGTTCAAAACATTTAATTTCTTATAATTTTTGGTAAGCAAATTTTAGGGTGAGTCGGTTACTTAGTCTAAAGTAGGGAAAGATTTCGAGTTTATAGAATACAAAAATAATTATATTTAGATCACCGAATGGATCAAGTGGAGGTTAGAGTTTGAGCATGTGTTGTAATTGATAATTCTCTTACAGTGCATACTTCATCATAATTCATACTATTAAGTAAACTGAAAAATAGCACAATAAATTCAAGCAATCATCCTATGGGTGAAGAATCGGCCCCACTCTATTTGGAACGACACCACAATTTTTGAATAGTAACGTCTAAAATTCATAAAATAATAAAAATAGAAAGTAAATCACCATTGTTTTTTAACACATTTTCAGATGCTGCTACCCGAAAATGGGTAGTGTCGTTTCTAAGTAAGGTGGTGTCATCCTATTAGTTTGAGCTATCTTTAGCCCATTTTCTTTTGATTTTTATGTTGTTTGGTTGGGCCGGGAGAGTTTTATTGTGGGACACCAGTACATGTAGTATATCTATCTTTTTTAAGAACAAATTTGCATTTTTGCAATTAGCAATAATTATTATGTACAAAAAAAAGTATGGCCGAATGAGTGCAATATAATTATAATTATTGTAAAATAAAATTATGGATGAATGAGAAAGTTGGCTTAATTTTTTTTTTATTAGTTAAACACACACTCTTAAATTATACTACTTCTAAATCTATTTTATTGAGGATTAAATCCCGCTACTTAAGCTCCAAGAATTCCTCCTTATATCACCTAAATTAAAAACTCTCGGCAACTTGGGTTAATTATTTAATAGTATTTTTTATACCGTGAATTGAACATTGGATTTGGTCATTTATATTATATATTATATACATAATACATTTATGATAGATTTGATTATGAAAGGAGGAATAATCGTTTGGTAATGAGCTACGTGCTATATTTGCATTTGCGTAATGTGAAATGAGAATTACTGAAAATATCTCCTCTGACCTTTATATCAAATTATGTAGATGACGTTTAGAATTGAGAAACCACACGATATCAATTTATATGCCTTTTAATTTACGACAAATGATATCTAGTGCCCAAAAGACACTATTTAAGGAGTTAAATATAGTAAAAATGTGTTGAAAAATGTAACTTTTTATATTTCTGACAGACAAAACAATGTACACTTATGATTGTTTTTCTATTTGTAGTAATTTTAATTAGTGCTCTTAGGGTACTGTATATCAACGCCCTTAATTTATTTATTGAATTGGGGAATCTTTTTATGCTGGCACATAGCAGGCAAATTTGCTTTATTTTGCCATCTAAAGCTTTCTTTCATCATATCCAACGCATAAGCTACACCATGATATCATAATTGTTGAGCTCATTACCTATTTTCATGAAAATTTATATCGCTACTTGCTTGACATGAGGAGTAATTGATATCATGATGGCTGTTTTTACGACATCTTCCTTCTTGTTTTTGTATGTTAATTGGGTAAAATCTTTTCAATCATCCCACTATCACAAAGATGTTTTCCTACACTTGATCAATACCAAACATTAGCCATGTGTACGGTCCACTCTTTTTAAAATATAATAATAAAGAAGGTTAGCATCTACTCTTCAAACATCTATATATAAAAAAATAAATAAATAAATATATTTTATAATCTTAATTTGTCACTATCTTTTATTCTAAATAATTGTATGTTAAGAAATTAATATAGAAACTAAGGAATAAAATTAGTGAATTAACTTTTGGTTTGAAAAATAGTAGTGATGAATCTGATTAGTGAAAGAAAGTAAAGGGAGGAAGAGAAGTCGAGCGAAGGTCAATTATTCAAATGTGAAATAGGACATTGACATTTGACCATCGTCTTATACGACACGAAGCATGAACGCGTCTTGAAAACATAAAGAAGGAAGAAACTACGAATACAGAAAAAAAAAGAAGTAAAAATTCTATTGTCGTTTTCATGGGCACGAGGTCATTGGTCAGCGCAATTTTGCGACGCATCAAATTAAACGACATTACTAAAGAAACCACAAAGAAAGAAAGAAAGAAAGAAAGAGAGAGAGGATGAGGATCCATACTCAATCGCCCTTAGTGGACAGTGGTTAGAAAAGAAAAGAAATGAAAAATGAAAAATGAAAAATAGAGATGAAAACTATCACCACACAACCCTAGCACACCATTCATAAAATCAACAATTCTCCACCACATCTACTTTACTTTATTTTATTATTGTTTTCTTTATTCTTTATTTTATTTCCTTCTTTGTAGCTACAGTAACAATTCTTACAAATGACTTGATTACGTTACATTACATTACATATCCCCATAAAAAAATTATCACTAATTTTAATTTAAAATAATGATTGATTAGACTAGGTTGCCCCCTTCTTGCGTTGCGTGCTTCTAAATTTGAATGGTTGGTTCGTGGTCATGGCTGACAACCTCCCTCAGCCACAACCTCTTCTGAGGCTCTTAATTAAAATCTATTAACTTACTACGACTTTTTTCCCTTATTATTAATTTAATCCAATTCCTTATTAGTAGTTTTTTTGTATCTGATTTCAATAAAGGTGAATTCCCATTCCCCAACTTGATGTGATGGCCGGCCGCGATGTTCTCACAGTGCACTCAGTGTGTGTTTGGATTAACGTCGGATCACGTTAATAAATCAATGGTTGAGATAAATTTGACACATAAGCCAAGACGGATCCAATGAATGAAACAAAAAATAGTGTTGAAGTGGATCAACGTTAACTTGAATCCACTTCTATCCAAACAAACACTCAAAGCATCAGATCACGTTCATGCAAACCGAATCAATTTTTATTTATTAATTAATTACTTTACTAATTGTAATTTTATATTCATAATAATACTAATCAAACTAACTAATCTTGGGCCAAGGAGGATACATATATAGCTCCCAGATATTTGTCACCTGTGAAATGCAAACCAACCATATAAATAAAAAAAGAAAAGATCTCAATTAAAATAATACTAACACATAAAATGTGTGGTAGCTAGTGGAATTACGAGATTGACCATATTATGTAGTGTAAGAGTGTTGGTTGGTGAGAGAAGATATTAAGCAACAAAACGTGGCACACGAAGGGATGAGCATCGCATCGTAATTAATTAACTTTGGAATGCGAGGTTCAAATTAAATCTTATGGTTGTTTTTAAATCAACCCAAAAAATAAATAAAAAAATCTAATGGTTGTTGATAGGTCGCGAGGCATCATGACTAGTACTACTAACTAGCTAGCACAACTGCTCCATCAAAGCAACTTCCTCACAACTTTGAAAGAAAGACAAACAATTTGCCATTTTAGAGCCACAAGTTCCAATTTCTCTCTTACCATTCGCTCATGCCATCTTCTCACACGTTTTTTCTTTTTCATTTCTTTCAAACTACTTCAGTCCCATTCTATTAAGTTTTTCAAGTGCAAATTGACAACAATAATTTGATCATACAATTAGAATCTACCTGAACATAATTTGAAGTTTCTAAATAAAACTTTTGAATGGAATTCTGATTTGAGAACTATATGAACATGTTATTAATCTATAAAAAAATACCGGTTTATCGTGAAATACTTCCGTCTTCATTGAGACATTTACTTAACAATAAGATTCTATCTAGGCGAGCATAAATTTTCCTAAAGGCTACAGTAATTTCGTCCTAATTTTAACTGTTGGCCGCACCCGTTCACCCTAATTGATTCCTTCGTTTCAAAATTCAATGTTTCATGCCTATCATTCTCTCATTGATATCCAAAAATTAAAAATAAATGCATCCTAAAAATAGTAAAAGGTAAAGTTTGAAAGCTTAACTAAATAAATCAGGAATCACATTCATCCGGTTCGTGGTGTTTCTTCATCCTTAACTAGACATTAATAGAAAATAAAATATTATTTTACAAAAAAAAAAAAAAAAGGAAAGAACAAGCTGCATCACCCCAATCATCAACCTCAAATATCAAAAAGAAAAAATAATAAAGAAAACTAATTCATACATTTGATGGTCATGGTCATTATCAAAAACTAGAGAGTAGTGCTGCTGTTAGAGGAAGTTAATCAAAGAGCTCATAAATAAATAAATAATATCCAATTGTACGGTCGCGGGGATCGTGCGGCTCAGATTCTCCCTGTCCCTCTAGATATATCAAACGTCTTCCGATGCTCTACCACTACAGCAACCATACGGCGAACATCGTCTAGTCTCTCCGTCGCTCAACGGTCGCATCGATACCTTCGACGGCGGTTCGCCGTCGCACCCTAACCAATCAACCTCTTCTCTCCACCGCGCAGCGTATCTCCGTTGATATGACGAATTATTCGAACCCTGCATAAAAAATAATCGCCTTAAACCTTTAACGAATATAAAACGAAAAGAATATATATGAACACCTCGTACTTGTTTACCCCCAAAATCCGTAATGATCGGCGTGGAAGGGTGAATTGAAAAGAAAATTTAATAAAAATAATTTAATTTTAAAAAATACTAGTAGTAGAACCTGAAAATCAGGATCGTCACGACGTCGTTTCAAAGAATTCGTCGTAACTGACTGGGAAATATCCTCGTCGCCGATGTTGCACCTGCTAACCGACTCTTCGCTGCTGGAGGAACTCGACGCCGGTGGAGGAGCCGTAGAGGACCAAGGCACGACCTGGTTATCTCCATCCTCGTCGCCGCCAACTTCGCCTTCCTCGTCATCATCGTCGTCATCTTCATCTTCGTCGGTGTCTATCTCGTCGTCATTGCCTCCTTCGCTCTCTTCACCTTGATCGTCGTGAGCTTTGGTTCCGCCGGCGCACCTCTCGCACAAGGAAACGGTGTTGCCGAGGGCGGCGCCGGAGGCCTTCCACGGCGTGAGAGACTGGCACGCTTGGCAGAGAAGGGTTCTGGTGTGTCTGGCCACCAAGAAGTTGGCTCCGTGGACCTTGGCGTCGCAGTCCCAGCACAAGCTTGCCTGATCGGAGTCGCAGAAGGTCCTCGCCGGAACCTTGCACAGTTCGCAGTTCTTCATGGCCACCTAGCTCTCGATCGTGTTCAACCGTGTAAGAATAATTGAGAGTCTTCTAATTTTCCTCTGTTTTCTCAGCGGTTTCTCGCTCTTTTTCTTTGCTACCTGTATTTTGTCCGGGATTTTCTCTCTTTAGTTTCTCTCTCTTCTGCAGGTACGGGATGGATGAACGGGTGAGAAGGAAGAGAAGAGAAGAGAAAGAATGTGCAAATTGCATATTTATAAATAAACAAACAAATAAATAAATAAATAATTGCGGGCTTCCCATCAAAACCCGAAACTGCCCTCTCATCTAGTCCACCCCTATTGCATTTGTTTACTCTCAGTCCAATCTACCCCTTTGAAATTCTCAAGCATGCATTTTATTTTATTTTTAAAAAATAAGTGCCTTAAATTATTATGATTAAGCCAACGGAGTGAATCTATATAGTGTGTGTTTAGTCCCATGATTGTAAGGTTATGCATTCGAATTTCATCTAGTTGAATTTAACTTTGGTTGATAAACGATATATAAATTTCACTATAAATTTTGACTGAGATTAATGTTTACCTTGAATAGAATAAATTTGTCACTTAACTAAACTCTTTTCCACTAAAAAAAATTATTATGATTACACAAGGAAATTTTTGTCACCATCTCATTCTCAAGATAATAATTATATTAACCTCTATCAAGTTATGCATTTATTGCATTTATATTTTTTTACTTCACATGAAGAGAGAGGTAAGTGTAATAAAATTTTAAACTTTAAGAAAATTTGTGTAAGTGTAATAGAGCCGTCAAAATGAGCCAAACCAGCTCACACGGGTTGGCTCACCACGAGTTGAATTTTTTTTCAACTCGCACAGGTTGGTTCACGTGAGTTGCGAGCCAGAATTTCTTCAACCCAACCCACTATGAGTTGCGAGTTTCAAGTTAAACGGGTTGGCTCACAAAAAATAGTTTTTATTAAAAGAAAATCATGAAAAAAAATAAAAGCAAAAAAAATGCAATTTTTATTTTAAAAAAATCAAATAAAAACTCTAAATTAAAAAATATAATACAAAACACATATAAAGAACAATTTTAAAAAATAAAAAACATAAATTCTAAAAATTTAATTTAAAATTTCCTATTTTTTATCTTTTACTAATTTTTAGCTTATTTTAATATGAAAAAATGAAGGAAAAAAAATTCAAACCCGCGGGCCAACTCGCGAGCCAACTGGCCTAAACCCGTGTGAGTTGTGAGTTAAATGATTTGGGTTAAGTGAGTTGTAATTTAAAACAAGTTGAATTTTTCTCAACCCAACCTGGTTCTAACCCGCGGTGAGCCGGGTATGCTCACGAGTTGGAACTCATATCGATGGCTCTAAAGTGTAATAAGTATAATGGGTGGAATAAATGCAAACTTTAGAAAAGATCAGTATAATTATCCCTTTTTTTATACTCTTCTTGGACTCAAATATAAGTAACAAAAATTTTATGTTTCATAGTCTAAAATATAAGCAAATCTAAACTACTTTTATATTATTAAATGAGTGATGTACCGTTTTAGTCTCTAACTTTACGAGAATAATTCACTTTAGTAGTTGAGAGAAAATATAACTCTATATTAAATAACATAAAAGATATTTTAGTAAATAAATTTTATTTTTTTCACAAAATCAAGAAAATTTAATATAATTAACTATTTTTCTTAATATACGTAACTTGGTTTATTTTTGTTTATATATTGGTCCAGAGTAGTATATTTTTGTCAAAAAAAATATATAATTTTATTTAGAAAGTGATTTATGCACAACACTTTTTATTTACCTCGTTTCGCAATTCATTTTTTTATTTCATTTTTTTATTTCTCTTTTTTATTTATTACGTCATTTTTAGTATTTTTAATCTCTATTTTATATAATTCTACAACTCAAAGTTAAATTGTACATCTGTTTTAACATTATTATTGTTTTTGTTTTCCATTTACAAAGTACAAACATTTGTAACCGAGAGCTGCGAGCAACAATTTTTGGCAGTGAGATACAACGTGTAAGCTAACATTATAAATTTTTTTTGGTGAGAAACGATTTTTAAATTTTTTAAAATAATGTTTAATTTTTAGTTGAATGATGAAAATTTTTGTTAAAAAAAAGTAAAAAAAAATTATATGTGCAAAATCAAACAATCTAACATATGTTACACAAAAAAATATCTGAATATGTTGATATAATAATTAAAAAATAAAATTTTGAATAACAACTCCTTAATTTAAAATCACGTAATTATAATTAGCTTATAAAAATATACATAACAAAAAATAAACATAATTATTTTTTGAAAATAAAGGAAATACGGAGTGATGAGATTCATAGTTCACTTATTAAGCTAGTTAGGGTAGATATTATGGGAGGTAGAGTGACAATTGCAAAGGACTCATCAGTATTTTAGAAAATTATGCAGCCTTGTAACCCTCATTCTTTTTAGATCACACACTGTACAGAATTAGAGGATGTCACCAACATTGAACTTGATATATATCTTATTTTATTTCTTAATTTTTTTTTAAGACAAAGCTATTATTATTTTAAAATATTTATTGTCATTTTTTATTAGTTATTTTTTAGTTCAAAATAATTTTTCAATCAATAAAATTAAAATATTAATATTTAAATATTATTAAAATAATTAAATGTGAGTGACAATAAATATAAAAAAGAATACCAATATTTTCATTTATTTTTTATTGTATATTGAATTTTAGAACTTTTTGCGAGACAAAACACGTATATACTTAATAATTTTACTTTAATACTATTGTTTTTATTTGATATATTTTAGTTTAATATAGCACTTATGAACATTTTGTTATAGTTAATGTTGGTTTGACACTGATAATAGTTGTTTATTTAAGTAGTATAAGAAGGAGTTTAATGAAAAAGGTTTAATTTTTGGTAAGATAAATTTAGGAGTAGATTTATAAATGTTATAATGTGGAGAGTGTGAATTTGGCCATCAAAAAAAAAATTGGTTGAGTGTTTCAATATTGGTCTAACCTAGTTTATTATAAGGATGACAACTCAAATTTAAATGTTGAAAATATACTTATTAAAAATATAAGTAACATAAATGTTCTATCTCTAAAATTATGAGAATATTTTAACATTACTTTACAATCCCAATCCCAAGTTCCCAAGCACAGTATTTTTTTTTTCTCATTTTCGTGGCTGTGAAAAATAGTTTTTTAGCAAAGAAATAATGGAATAGTAAAGTAAATACAAAATTTATAAAGAATAATAATAATAATAATACATTTATTATTTGTACTTGTAATTGATTAGAAATGGGTGAAATGAAGGCATGTAAGAAAGGAAGAAGCAGAGTGATTGTGGTTTTGTGGTGTGTGGGGATGCCAGGTGGAAAGTTTTTTGTTTTGTGTGGTGTAAATATAATTGAATTGAATTGAACTCAGACTCAGGCACACTCTCTATTCCATGCGTACCACACCTTACGAGCAAAGCATAAACACTAGTTTCCTTTCGGTTCGTAGAGGATATTTTTCGGCTTTTTGTTTTGTTGTTTGTTTTTTGAAATAATAGAAGAGAAGAGAAGGAACGGTAATGTTTGCTGAGTCCACGTGGCGCTTAGGCATGATAGAGATTCCGATTTGATTAGGTGGCTCGATTTCATTCACTGGGTGGAGACTATGCCACGTGGATGTGGTCATGTTCACCTGATTTGATTTTCTTTCTCTCTCTCTTTCCTATCAAGTAGTATCATCACTCACCAACTCCGTAGCATGCACTTCACGCGCTGCTTGTTTCAAAAGGGGACCCACACCCACGTGGCCACGACACCACCTTCTTCTTCTAAACCTCTTTGGATATACTTATCAATTCTACTCTTCCTTTATACAAGTAGAATTTACAGGGTAACATATTAATCATATAAGTTGCGCTGCTTTAACATATATAACTTCTTCGATACCCTTCCCTTTTTATTTTTAAAATGAAGAGCCTAATATTGAAAAAGAGCTACATCTCTTAACTGACTTCAGATAGGGGAAAAGGTTTGATTGGCTTATTATCAAGTTTACAAGAAAATTACATTACAAATTCAACTTGGACCTGTCTATATGCTGATTCGTTCAATTCAGTTCAATAACTTTCTTTAATTATAATAGTCTAGCGAAAGTGTTATTAGGATACAAGGCCAAGCTGTAGGAAAATTTCTCATGACATATGCACAATTTTATTCTATAGGAGATCAAGATATATATTGTTGTAAAGAGGCTTGCTTTAAGTGTTCGTTTCTACACAAGGCTTGGAAGAATTCAAGTATGAGGTTGTTTTGATTGCCAAACTTATTTAAAATTAACTTTATATTAATATCACAGTCATAAATTTACTAACCTTCTTATTCCAAATGTCAAATGTATATTTCAATCTTAAAAGACCAGCATAAACTATTCTCCATGATTGGGAAATGTAGTTTCACGTAATTTTAAACACTACGAGAGAGGTGGTGTTTAGAATTATATGAAACTGCATTTCAAATAATTATAATGTGTACAAGCTTGACAGCGATATTGCAAATTAAATATCCCAAATCTCAATTCCTATGCACCCAACATTTTTTTGCAATCGAGTGGCTTTCTAGCATACGTTCTTCTCAACTTATATTCCTACAATCACAATAGGAAGTGTAAGATTAATTTTTAATTCTCCTAATTTATGTTATTACAAATCCTTTTACTTATTTATTAAAGAATATTTTTAATATTTTTTATGGTTTTAAGATTGAAAGTGCATTTAATTTCATTCTTTATATGATAACATGAGGATAAGTTGGAGGAATTTTAAGAGGATTAATTCTCAATTTTTGAACTCAAACCTAAGCTGATGTGTTTTTTTCTTGTTTAGATTATTCATAATGGAAAAGAACTTCATAATAATTAATGTTAGTAATTCTAAATGACAACTTTAGAGAAAAGAAACTATTCTCTCGCAAATTCAATATTTCACCCGTAGCCCTACAAATTGTTTTTTTTTTTTGGCAAATAGAGGAATATAAAAAAATAGCAAACAGAGCTTACAAATAGTTTTTCTTTTTTTTTTTTATTATTATCCATAACTCTACAAATTGTTTTTGGTAGAAGGGATTAGCACCATCTTAATTGGAAGTGACACCATTTTTAGTATATAGATTTATCATTTTTATATATAAAGGGATGATGGGATTTTCAAAATTAGGTGGTCTCAATCCTTCCCACCATTATTTTTGTTCAATACCCTACAACAAGTTTTTGACAACACCTTCAAATTGTTTTTTTTTGTTTTGGAGAACAACCTTACAAATTGTTTAGGTATTATTTTCCTTCCTAAAGCTACTAATAGGCCGTATATAGCATTTAGCCCAAATACAGGTCCAAATTGACTCTAAACAAGTAAACATAGTAAAATAAAACCCTTACTGTTGAAAAAAAAAACCCTACAATAAGCTATATGACTCAAGGCCTTAATCCTTAAGCACTAAAAGAAAAACAGAGTCTCCAAAATCTAAAAATAAACAAGAAAATTACAATATCAATCCTAATTAAAAACTCAAACCAAATTAATAAAAGTTTTTTTTTCTTCATTTAAATATAAATCCTAAATTAAGGAAGTTTTTCTTCAATTCTTTCTTGAATCATTTTTCTTCTACAAATTTCTCTTCTTATGTTTGTAAGATCACATGATCAATTTGAGGTAATTGTACTTTTAATCTCTTAGACATAATTAGTGTGTAGTTTTGGTCTCTCAAATTTTATAATTGTGCAATTTCAATCTCTTTTATGGTTTCTTTCTTAAATTCTGATTCATCTTGCTGATAGATATGTTTTTTTTAACGATAATTAACAAAAAAAAAAAGTGTTATCCCCCAATATTGTGCATTTAAATAATTAAATTTTGGAAAAAACTTTTTTTTTTGTTCAGAATTTTGGAAAAAACTTTGGAAATGACTAAAATTGTAAAATGTTATCCCTTGATATATTATGCATTTAATTCAATAAAATTAGTTTTTAACCAAAAATGCATTTAGCAATTAATTTAAACTTAAATCTACATCCCTCATGTATGATTATTATGTGTTTTCAGTCGCCTAGATGTATTTAGTCACATGAATTTTATTTCATGTACAATTTAGTAGTTAAATTTTTAAAGGGTGTATTTTGATTCCCAATACTTTTTAAAGTGTGTAATTAGGAAAAAAAAAAGAAGTTATATTTAGTAATGATTAAAATTGATGCTAATTCAGATAAATACTGTTACTAAATGTTATTTATTTTTTGTATTTAAGTGCATATTTCACAAATAACACTTATTTGCATACTTTTTAAGGTAGTGTTTGACAGATGTATTTGAACAATATATTGCTCCTCGTTTGGTACATGAACAAGATAGATTGATTTGATTGAAAAAGATAAAATAAAAGAAAACATTACAGAACACACACAAGAACTATATCATCATATCATATCATATCTTATTATAACTAAAGGAGGTGAGTGGAGAATGAGAAAATCTAATATTCATAAGATGAATTTACATCTTGACATCCTTCCATCAAGTTAATTACCCCATTGCCATCATGTCTCTATTTTTTCATGTTATCTAAACTTCTCTTACACGATCATGATTTTTATTCGTTCTTTTTAATGTCAACTTGCTTTTGTAAGGTAAACATTTTTTTCATTATCTTTTTAAAAAATTATTTACAGTACTAATACCAAAAAACCTGCAAAATCATAAATGAAGAAAAAATCAATCAATTAAATAATGTTCCGATAAATTAAGTTAATGAATTTTTTCGTGATTGTGTGTTTGCTCATTGTTCTTTTTGGTACAACTTAGCGAGTTAAATAATACTATTTTAGTAAAATCACATAGTTAGTGGGATATATTTGTAGTATATCACGGTTATAGTAGTTTGAGATAAATAACGTATTCTTCAATCTATAAGAAAAAATCATATACTATAAATTTGAAGAATGCAGTGTTTTGATTTAAAAATCAAAATGCCTTTTTTCAATTACTTAAGTTATTTGAAGTTTGTTCAAAATAATGTACTATACACATAAAGTTTCTAGAACAATTTACATGTTTTTAAAATTGCAAAAAAAACTTTAATATTTATTTAAAACAATGTGTTCTTCAATTTACAAGAAAACATCATGTACTATATATACACTTGAAAAATACGATATTTTGATTTAAAAATCAAATCAGCTTTTTTAAATTATTTAATTTTTTTTTGTAAATAATTTACTATACACTTGAAGTTTTTTAAAATAATATATTATTCATTTGGCAAAAATACAATTTTAGTCCTTTATTTTTTACTTAAGGTTCACTTTGGTCCCATAACTTTTTTAAGATTCATTTTAGTTCTTTAACTTTTGTTTTAGGTTCAAAATGGTCTTGTCTTTACTCCCGTTAGCAATTTAATGACTTTTTGACGGCCGAAATTATTCTAAATAAATGGTCCAAATTGTTGTAAATCAATGGATGAAAAAAAATAGACAACAAAATGCAACAACCATTGTGAAAAATCTGTTAAATTGCTAACGAAAGTGACAAAAGGGACTATTTTGGACCAAAAAGACAAATTAAAGGATCTAAATGAATCTTAAAAAAGTTATGGGACCAAAGTGAACATTGAGTAAAAGTTAAGGGACCAAAATTGTATTTTTGCCTATTCATTTTGAACTTTCTAACTCAATTTAGATAAATTTTAATATTTTTGAAATTGAAACAATTTTTTAGGAGATTGTGTTCTATAGACTCGAAAAATATGGTATTTTTAAAGTTTAAAATTGAAACACAATTTTAAAATTACTTAATTTATTTTAATTTTTTTAAAAAATGTATTATTCACTTTTGAAGTTTCTAGCTCAATTTACACAATTTTTTATATTTTTATAATTGAAACACTTTTCTAAAAGATCATGTATTATACATTTGAAGAATAAGGTTTTTTTCGAAATCAAAATGAAAATACGATTTTTGATTTACCCAAATTATTTGAAGCTTTGTGAAAACACGTATTTTTCACTTTGATGTTTTTATCTCAATTTACATAATTTTTTATATTTTTAAAATTGTAACAGATTTTTTTAGAAATTGTGTAATATATACATTTTTAAGAATAAGGTGTTTTTAGATATAAAAATGAAAAATTGATTATTAAAAATTATATAAATTATTTGAAACTTTCTAAAAATAATGTATCATTGAAGGCTTAAATATGTTTTTTGTCCCTGAAAAATAAAAAAATAAGAATTTAAATCTTTAAAAAACTAAAAAATCGGTGATATGAGTCCTTGAAAAATACCGATTTAAGGACTCAAATCACTCGTTTAAGGACTTAAATCCTAAAAAACATCTTTTAGGGACTTCAATCCTAAATTTCCTATTTTTCAGGGACGAAAAACATATCTAAGCCATCATTCAATTTGAAATTCTAACTCAATTTACATAAATTTTTATTTTTAAAAATTGCAATTAATTTTTAAGAGATCATGTACTATACACTTAAAGAATAGTGTGTGTGTTCAAAATAAAAATAAAAATGCTATTTTGAAATTTATCTAAATTATTTTATACTTTATGAAAATAATGTGTTATTTACTTTGAAGTTTCTAGTTCAATTTACATGATTTTTAATAATTTTAAAATTTGAACGGTTTTTTTAGAAAATATACAATGTATTATTCACTTTGAATATTCTAACTCAATTTACGTAATTTTTAATATTTTAAAAATTGCAACAATTTTTAAAGATAATGTATTAGATAGATTAGAAGAATATGCATTTTTCGAGATAAAATAAATATGGTGTTTTTAAATTACTTAAATTAATTGATGCTTTATGAAAATAATATATTATTCACTTTGAAAATTTTAACTTAATTTACATAACTTTTTATATTTTTAAATTTGCGACAAACTTTTTAGAGATATAGTACTATACAATTGAAGAATATGGTGTTTTTAACAATAAAAATGAATGCGATTATTAAAAGGCACAAATTATTTGAAGTTTTCTGAAAATAATGTATTATTCAGTATAAAGATTTTAACTCAATTTTCATAGTTTTTATAGATTATAAAATTGTTATAGTTTTTTAGACATCGTGTAAGAATGTTGTGTTTTCTGAAATAAAATGAAAAAAGCGATTTTTAAATAACCTAATTTTTGAAGCTTTTTCAAAATAATATCTTATTAACTTTGTAGTTTCTAGCTCAGTTTGCATAGTTCTTATATTTTTTTCAATTGTATCATTATTTTTAGAGATCGTGTACTATATAATACCCTTGAAGAATATGGTGTTTTTTTAAATAAAAATAAATACAAAATTTTAAATTATCTAAATTATTTGATACTTTATGAAAAATAATATTATTCACTTTAAAGTTTCTAACTCAATTTATGCTTTAGTTACGTGACGATTAAATTATGCTTAAGTTATGAGTATTTTTTATTTATTTATTATTTTTTAAAGTTTTAATTTTTTATTTAATATTTATCTTTTGTATAATTTTTACAATTTAAAAGTTTGTTTTTTTTGTTTAGCAAAAAGTTATAGTACAGATGTACATCGTTATTTAATGTTTTTTATAACTATATTAATTTTAAGCAAAATAACTAAGATAATATTGTATGCCTGATAAATGATTCACTTTAAATCATTCACTTTAAGATAATATTGTTTTTTACAATTTTATTATTTTTCGCACTCATTTGACATGATTACAATGATTAGTTATTTCTCACGTGATGGCTAAACTATTTTTAAATTAATTGTTGAATTTTAACATTAATGATAAATCATTTTTTTAATATTTTATAACAATTATATGATTTGGTTATGATGAGGGAATGAGAATAAGTTACTTTTAAGAAATGATTTGTTTTTGAATGATGAGGTTATGATATGAGATAAATTATTATTTAATCTTTTAAAATTGTATTACTTTAATAAAATTACTTAGACAATAAAAAATCCGGGCATTTATTGTAAATTTTTTTTTAACCCTAATTAATGAAGATAAAGAAGATTAATTTTCAAATGAAAGTTGTATTTAAATAGAGATAAAATTGAAGATTTATTATAACTTTTCAAAGTTCTAATTTATTTTCTAGATATCAACATTTTTTTTAATCTGTGTGATATTTTTTTTAGGTACTTATAATTAAGAATGAAAAAAGTATTAAAGATATGTCACAAGTTATACCTAAGTACACACACTAAACTTGAGAGGATTTATTTATTTTTAACTCTCAACAAAATTTTGTATCTTAATATTATATGTATGTATCACAAATTAAATAATTTTTAATTTTTTTTGTCTCTTTCCGAAATATACACCGTTAAAAGCCGTGACTAATATGTAATTATAATCAAACGTTTGAGATTAAAAACTTGCAACAAATTGTAAATTAAACAAAAAAATTAGAAATAAAATAGAACATTTTAAAATATATAGTCTGAGCGTACAATACATAATCCTAAATTTGATTGGGGTATATCTACGGTAGAAGTACATTTTTGTACATTATAGTATTTTGTTATTTTTTGCTGAAAAGAAAAAAAGAAACACGTGGTTCAGAACACAAGTTGACCAAGGATGTACACCAAACAATCTATCTATATAATATATATAATATATTAAACAGAAGCAAAGTTATAATAAGGATACTTCAACAATATAACTTTTTATTAATTTGTCACATTAACTTTTATTCTTATTTATTACTTTTCAGATATAAAGATCAATACCATATCATAAAACTTAAAATAAATTACACTTTTACATAAAACTTAAAATAAGTTACACTTTCACATATTAATTTCTACATTTTCTCATAATTACTATCTAAAAACTATATATTATATTAACTAATTTATTTGTTTAGAGGTCAATAATCCAACAATTATAACAGGAATTTTACAAATTAAAAATATTTTCATTCATATATATTTAACATCTGATAAACTCTTAAACAAGATACATGTAATGATGAGAAAAAAAATTAATTCTAACTTCTAAACATAATTTCTAAAAAAGTAATATTTGCACTCTAAAAAAGTTTTAAGGCACAATTCACTTTTAGGATGTCTTTTTTTATTGTAACGCAACAATTCTAGTTTATATTAATTGTAACTTTAATTTCATAAATTATTCATATATTTCATATTTCAATTTTATATTTTACAATATATTAAAAACATTATCTATAAACATATTCCATTAGATAACCGCAGCAGACCTTAATCTAGTTTTTAATAATCCTAGAGTTGATCTAGTCTCTTTTTTTTGTCCATGCTAGGATGCTCAACTACGTCTCCTAGCATCAAGATGCTCGACGACTTTGACTTGCATGTCTTGCTACCCCACCACATGCTTTTTCCACATACATTGTCTATTTCAGTTGGAAGGAATCATTGATGAATATTACCAGGAATATCTTAAATGCATCTTTGCTGAATTAGTAACACAACTTCAACCAAGTGTTCTTACTCATGTTGTTCACTTGTTCTGTCTATAGGATTTCAATTTTCAGCTACACACAACAGAGGATCTCAACTACAACTGTGTCATCAACAAGTTTAGCTAAATAACATGAGAACCATTGTTATCTTTCACCTATACTTATTCCTCCTACAAATTTCTCAGCGATATTACTGTTTGGCAACAGATATATTAAACGCAGGTGAGAAGATAACTCCGAACGAAGGCGATATCCTTGTTTCCGCTGGACAAAAATTTGCATTAGGCTTCTTTTCCCTTCCAAGCATTACTGGAAGTTACATAGGGATATGGTATTACCAACCAGAAGATTCAAGTCCTCGAACAGTGGTATGGGTTGCAAACAGAGATAACCCTGTAGATTCTTCGAGTGGAACTTTTCACATCACAAAAGATGGGAATCTGGTAGTAACAGATGCATCAGGAATACTCTCTTGGTCATCTAATCTTGATGAAAACTCTTCAACCACAAACAGAACAGCGATTCTCATGGATACTGGGAACTTAGTGTTATTGGATCATCACTTGGGAACTACAAGTTACCTCTGGCAGAGTTTTCAACACCCAACAGACACGTTTCTTCCAGGTATGAAAATGGATACAATTACAAACTTAACCTTGACTTCATGGAGAGATCACAGTCAAACTGAAACAGGTAATTTCACCTTCATGATGGCTCCATCTGATTCTGGGGGTAACCGTTACATCATATTGGATAATACTTTTAACCAAAACCAACTTCACTGGGAGAGTGGAAAAACCGCTGAGATGAACAAAGATTCTATATTTAGTTTTATAGTTTACTTGTTGAGCAACTTCTCCCTTAACACAAACCCTGTAGGGAACAATTCCCGTTACAGAAACATTTCAAACGGCAAGCCACCTAGTCGCACTCAGTACGATGACACGAGGCTAGTGTTGAATTTTACAGGGGAGCTTCAGTTTCTAACAAGGGACACTTTCCAAGGGGATTGGTCCGTTCATTGGAACGCGCCCGCCAGCATTTGCGAGATTTACAATGTTTGTGGTACGTTTTCTAGCTGCAATAGTAACAATAACGATCATGAATGCAAATGTTTACCAGGATTCAGTCAAAAAAGTGGGAACTCTGGACAAGAAAACCAAGGATGTACCAGAAATACAGCATCTTGCGGAGAAGATATAATGTTCTTAACTTTAGTCAGGGTGAAAATGGGAAATCCAGATAGACAGTTCATTGCTGAAAATGTAACAGAATGTCAATCTTTGTGTGTTAACATGTGTCCCAATTGCCAGGCTTATTCATACGTTGCACCTACAAACATTACATTGCGTGGTCATGGTGACTTAAACTGTTGGATCTGGACAAAAGATTTAAATACAATTCAAGAAGAGTATCTTGATGATTCTGGACGAAACCTCTCCGTCCTTGTACACAAATCAGACATAGGTACTTCAAATTTTAGATTTTTTAAAAAATAAGAATGTAAGGTTTTGTATTGCAATCGCGTTACATTAAACGTGGTTTAGTTGCGACCATTGCAGACTGCATTCACGTTATGATGTGGTTGGTGGTTGCCTAAACCACATGATATTACAGTTTAATATTGCGGAGCAGCTTTTTTTTTTTTTTTTTATTTAGGAAACCTTGGGATTTGGGAACGTGTTCTTGTTTAACGACTAGAGTGATTATATTATACACTTGAATTGCAGCACCAACTCCAAAAACTTGTGATCCATGCGGCACAAATGAGGTCCCTTATCCTCTGAGCACTGAACCAAGTTGTGGAGACACTATGTACTTCCACTTCAGTTGTGACTACACCACAGGTCAGCTTAGCTTCACGGCGCAGAACAAAACTTACAAAGTTATTTACATTGATTCCGGTTCGAGAAAATTTACCATCAAGGTAAATTCTTCGGATAATTACTGTAATTCCTACAGCAGATATCAAGGACGTTCAAGGAAAATTCAATTTCCATTTCCGTTTACTGAGACCAACGAGTGTTTTAGGAAAGAGGATGATATAGAAGTTAGTTGGCAACCACCATCTGAACCTGTATGTACTGAATCTAAAGACTGTGTTGGATGGAATCATTCAAGTTGCAAAGGAACAAGTGGTTCAAAGAGGTGTCTTTGCGATACTAATTATAGCTGGGATCCTCTTTCTCTTAAATGCATCAAAGGTTAGTCTGTTATTCATATGAAAATTTGATAGTCAACATATAAAGTGAGTCAGTTTTTCATATTTTTTTTTTTTTTTTTGATTCTTTTGCAGTAGTTATGTCCCTTGATAAACCTTCATCCGAAGAGCCAAAGCCAATTAGTGAAGGAAATTCCAAAAGCTCGCTACCTCTAATTCTTGGGATAACCCTAGCAAGCGTTGTTGTGCTAGCATGTGCTACTGTTTTTGGTTTTGTGTTGAAAAGGAGAAAACAAGGTATTGGTATTGATTTCACTTAGTAATTATTTTTGGAATCTGTCATGTACATCTGCGTGAATTCAATGTTTCTGGAGTCTGGACACCAGCGTGAAAATAGTTAATGTTGTACACTTGTTTAATGAGTATAGAATGGGAAAGCATTCGAAGAAATCCTCATCGCTTCTATGACAGTGAAAGACATGTGAAGGATTTAATAGAAGCAAGCGAATTTGAAGAAAAAGACAATGAAGGTATAGAGGTGCCCTATTTTGATTTTGAGAGCATATTAGTGGCTACAAATCATTTTTCAGATGTAAATAAGCTTGGAAGAGGTGGTTACGGGCCTGTCTATAAGGTAATCAGTTATTAATCCCTTGCAGCTCCATTTTAATTAATTACTTTGTTGTTCTAATCAAGTTTTGGGTTGTGACGTGTTGTTTAATTTAATTGTTTCAGGGTGAGCTTCAACGTGGTGAATTTATTGCAGTGAAGAGGCTTTCGAGTGTTTCATCCCAAGGACTACAGGAATTCAAGAACGAGGTTGTGTTGATTGCTAAACTTCAACATCGAAACCTTGTTAGACTTAGGGGCTATTGTATCAAAGGAGAAGAAAAGATTTTACTCTATGAGTACATGCCTAACGGGAGCTTAGACTCAGTTATATTTGGTTAGTTTCACTGTCAATTTTTAAGTGTGTTCCATTGCGTTTTGAATATGTCATGATTGATTATTTTATTGTTTTAATGCAAATGGAAATGACGGTAATTTATGAAAGATCCCACTCGAAGTGCACTTTTGGATTGGCAAATGCGGTTTGACATAATAGTAGGAGTTGCTCGAGGACTACTTTATCTTCATCAAGATTCTAGACTTAGAGTTATTCATAGAGATTTAAAAACAAGCAATATTCTTTTAGATGAGGATATGCAACCCAAAATTTCAGACTTCGGATTGGCTAGAATAGTTGGAGGTAAAGAGACAGAGGCCAACACAGAGAGAGTAGTTGGGACTTAGTAAGTGATGACAACTTTTATATGTATTCATGTTTTTGAATCATTATTATTCTCTCATCTAAACCTATAGAGATATTTTTGTAGCGGATATATGTCTCCAGAGTATGCTTTGGACGGACTTTTCTCAATCAAATCCGATATCTTCAGCTTCGGCGTAGTCCTGCTTGAGATTATCAGTGGAAAAAAGAACACAGGATTCTATGATAAATCCAAACAAATTTCAAGCCTTTTGGGCTATGTACGTTTTACTTGCTCCTCTACTTATCTTTTTACCTTTAGTATTTACACTAATCTGATTCTCATGATAAGTTTTTCTATCAAGATTGTTCCAGGCATGGAGACTATACAAGGAGAACAAGTTACTCGATTTAATGGACCTGTCTTTGGTTGAAACTTGCAATGTACATCAATTCACAAAGTGTGCACTCATTGGACTCTTGTGTGTGCAAGATGAACCAAGCGATAGACCAACCATGTCAAATGTTTTGACAATGCTTGATAGTGAGATTGCAACTCTTCCAACCCCAAAACAACCAACCTTTTTTTCGAGCAGAGGACTATCTAGCACAGCTTCTTCAAGTAAACCAGAAGTGAGTCTGTATTTTGAGAGTAGCAATCAAGAAGGTCGATAATATAATATTGGAGGCTGAAATCAGATACTGAAATGAAACTGCTTCCTAGGATCATTGGTTTATTTTGTTGACTATTCCTACATACCTCATTGACAAACTCATTTATGTTTGAATATGATTGTGGCGATGCTAATAAGTAGTGTCTTAGCTCATAATTATAATATACTATATATCATTGAGAAAAAAAATCTTGGATGTTAAATCCTTTTATTTATCCATATACAGTAATGTGAAAAATTCAATGAACGTAAAAATCATATACAAATTATGCACCTAAAAAAAATTGACACAAATTTTCCTGAATGTAACATAATATATGCCCTACTTCCTGAAATTATTATGAACAATTGAGTGATTGACGAACATTCTTCATGCTGTAAGCTCAGTCATCTTAAAAGCTTTAGAAATCCCATGAAGTACGAATTTCTCTGAAACTAACAAGTCAGGTTTCACAACTTGCACGCCATTGATGACCATCCCCGGCATAAAATTCAAAAGCCCATCAATTTCAAGATCATCCTCTGGCATCATCGTCTTCAACAGAGTCCTAACTGGCAAATTACTAAGTTCTCTGTAAGTAAACCTTTTAGGCAAAATATGAATCCTCACAGCTCTATCAAGCAGAGTAGAAGGGTATCCAAGCAAAGTCAAATCCGGAGGAGCAAATATCGTAACAGAATCCAACCGCAGAGAATAATCTCTCTTAATCCCATCAATAACAGAATGCAACGCAATCGAAAACGACGCGTAGCCTTTGGAACTAAGAGAATGAACGACCCTGTTCCACTCAACCGCGTTCTTGGACTCATTGAACCCCGAAGAAGAGTTAAAACGACACGTCGCAGATTTAATAAAATCCCAACCTTGAAAGTCTTTTGGGTGCAGGGGAGAAAACGGTGAAAGAACACCGTGAATCGCGAGATTTTCTCCGACGAAGATATCAGGGTGCGATATCAACACGTGATTGATTTCAACCAGTTTTTTCGCGGGATCGACGTTTGTGAGCGAGAAATTCTTTTGACGGAAGAGCGTTGCGACGCACGTGCCTGGATTGTGGTTAAGGAGGTCGTGGAAGGAAGATTTGGAGGTGGAGGTGTGGTAACGGAGAAGATCCTTGAGGAACCAGAGAGGGAGAGAGGAATTTTTGATGGCGGAGTCTTTGATGGCGAAGAAGGTTGAGTTTCTCAGCGGGACGAAGAAGGGAGGGGAGCGGCTGAGAAGGTCCGCCATGAAGGTGAAGCCGGCTCGCCGGAGAGCGCCGGCGGCGTTGGTTGAGAGGTTGAGGGCCGTAGGAACGGCGGCGACTTGTTGGGATGAGTTCTTGGAAGTGGGATGGAGTGCGGAGGAAATGGCTATGATTCCCAGTGTTATTGAGACCAAGAAGTAGAGTGCACACCAATAGTGACGGGAAGAAGCCATGGAAGAACGAAATGGAGAAGATGATGAACAAAAAGAAGGAACAAAGATGGGATTTTACTGGCTTTTTTTTGGAGGGAAACGTGATTTAAGACAGTTCAGAATTTCTTGGGGAAAATATGAAATAGGAATTGATTTCTTTGGCCCTTTAAAAAGCAATACTACTATTTTGGGCTTTTATCTGTGTTGGTTTTAATTTATTTTAGTCCCCAACAATTCCCAAATTCTATTTTAGTCCTATATTTCTACAAATATAGTAATTTATATTAATTATTCATTTCATGTAAATAAATTTCTTTTGAGCTTTAGGACTAATCTAAATTCACATACAAGCACAGGCAATAGGAAGGAAGTGAGAGTTTGCTCGAACAATAAACTTACACTCACAATTATTACTTGCTAATCCCTAGACTAATCCTAAAACCCAGAAATCAAATTGATAAAATTAAACGATTGAACTAGATTGGATCAGTGATCATTATCCCTTTTCCTAGTAACTCGAATGTAGCAAAAAATGGCAGCAAAAGTGGCAGTAACAAGCCCTCCAATGATCACACCACCACCTGCCACAGACTTATCTGTTGAAGGGTGTTTTCTTAGCTTTCTAATATCTGGAGGCACAGCACCCTCTGCTATAGACTCTGTATCTTGCTGTGAACATAACTCTACAGAGCTAGAAATTGGTTTATTCACAATTTTCTCACTTTTCTGATCATTTAGTTGAATTTCCCTCTGGATTGGAGCCTCAGATTCTTGTGAAATTGCTTGAAGTAGCAATATGTGAGTTATTAGTAGAAAAACCATGCAAACCTTCTTCATTCTGATTCAGAACAAATTGGGTTAAGTCTAATGGAGCAATAACTTGTGGTTGCTTAGAAACAGGACAAGCAGAGATGAAGAGGAAAGAATCTTGTGAGATGCACACGGGTTGCAGGGGTTTTTAAACTCTTAAATTAGTCTCCCATATTGTAAGAGTCAAGGCATTTTAGTCGTAAAATTTTAAAAACTCAAATTATTTCCTTATTTCCTAAATCGACAGACATTTAAGTGTTTTTTTTTATCTATTATTAATTGAGTATTAAGAAAAAATTTCTGTCCAAATTAAACGGTTTATCAAAAGTTGTAACAAGAATTATAATCAATTTCTTATTTGTAATAAGTAACATCATTAACAAACTGTTTAAAATGGAAGCAAATTAGATCTTATAACTTTATTTTTACATTTTAAAATTTAGAACGACCAAAATGGATGAATTAAAACAATGAGAACTAAAGTTACACAATCAACATATTACGTAATCAAAAGTATAATTAAACCAAAAATAAATGTCTGAGTTAATTTAAAATTTTTAAAATCTTAAAAATTACAATGACCTGCGCTTAGCGTCTTAAGGATTAATTTGAAAGGTCAAGATGTTGTGTGTGTGTAAAATCTGGTGGGGGTTCATTTGGCAATGGTATGTAATAAATGTGGTAAGAAAGAGGGAAAGGAGAGGGGTTTGGTTTTGGGATATCTCAAATCAAAATCAGCTTGGACTTGTGTTTAACTTGACAACTAGTACTGAATCCCTTCTCAACTGGACCATTAAAAACCATTTTATAATGCATCTTCTTTTTCCTTCATTTAATGATTAATTTCAGCTTTTTTATTTATCGGAAATCTCAGTTGTTTCATTGACACGTCACACGTAAATTATTATGATATCATAAGAGAAACAAGTCACAACATTCAAATTCTGTTACACCTACTATAATGTATTCATGATGAATGCAAAAATATGATTATTTTTCATAGAATGAGGCAAATTGCAATGTGAATTATATTTCAAGCAGAGAGATAGTTATGCGTAGAATTCATTTCCCTAATTTTCCATAAGGAGTTTGAAATAGTAATAGTATATGGGAAGAACACAGTTGGCATCAGTTGGAAATTAGTAAGATGGCAGCTCCATGCATTGATTTCCTATCACTTTCGTTATAGATACATGTCATCGTCTCATCGATTCCAACTTTTGGGCATAACTATCCGAGGACTCTCTCGCCACAGAGTTGTAATCCTCGTAGTGCCATTTTGTTTAACATTTTTTATTCCTTAAAATCAATTTTATTTCTAACAATTTTTAAAATACAGATAAATTAAAAAGTTTTGCACTAAGACAAACAGACCTATAGCAAGTAATGTGACATATCGTCAGTCATTCCACTAGCTGTTTTCTTCACAACTCTTAAAGTGCATGTCCCCGAAAATATTGGGTCGAAGAAAAATTGATTTTGAAAAGTTAAAATTGATTTTGAAGAGTCAAAATTAAGTTTAGTTGATAAATCACAACATGTATGTTTATGATTTTGATTTGGTCAAAATCACTTTGGACCAAAATTAAAAATATTTAGAGTGTGTTTGAATTAGCTATAATTATTTGTGAAAATAAACTATAAAAAATATTCGATTGTATGAGATATAATCAATTTTTGTGTGAATATATTTGTTGTCAAAAGTGATTTTTAACCTAATTTTAAGCTGTGAAAAATAATTTTGAAGATTTTTGAAATAATATCCAAATTTTAGCTGAATGACAAAAAGTTTGTTCATTTATTAAAAGAATAATCAAAAACTTTTTTAAATTTTTTTTAGTACAAAATACAACTACCCAACGTATGTTTGGAAATAATCATATCCAAACATGCTCTTCCAACGTATGCTAGACTAGTGTCTTATACATATTTTTAGAATTACTTTCTTCGATTGCATATTTTTCATTTTAAAATATTCTTTAAAAAAATTCAATGATATTATCATTTTTTTTCAAAATATACATTAATTGTTCTAATTAAAAATTTTAAAATATTAACTATTATGGTAGAATAATCTTTACGAATGATATCACAAATTTTAAAATCTCAAAATTTGATCAACGATAATTAAATTTTCAATAATTAATTATTTAAATTTTTGATCAATAAGAAAATTACATCACGAGGGATTCAACCCTTTAATTCTTGATTGATAACATAGTAAATTGTTATAACTTTCTTTGAAGTATTTAGAAATTGTAACAAACCCCAAACTTTGTTCAATATAGCACTCCACCCCTTTTTGTTGGATGGTGACTAACCCTGGTCAATGTGTTGCCTAACCATGGTTCACTTTGAATTGGAAAAGTGAAAAATCTCAATCCTAATTTTTTTCATCTTGGAATCCCATCACGTTTTGATGCTACTATTTTTGTTTGCATGTTGTATCTAGTATTTTGTTTCTGTTTGCAGATTTTGTTATTGGTAAAAAGATAAAAACTTGCACTTTCTAGTTTGCACAAACTGATTGTTGAGCTTTACAAGTAGGCCAAAAGAAAACAGTTGTGCTATTCTTCAATCTGCTTGCTGTTGCTTTGCATTTGGGGATGGGTTTTTTCATGCTTCGGGGGCTCCTTTTAATGGCAAAAAATCAACTCATTTTCAGTAATAAGGTATAAATTATTGAACAAATTGTGAATAAAATTCTAAATTTAACTACGTTTAATTTCGTTGTGGATTAAAGCAAGTGTAAGATATTTTTATTACTCATTTTGAGTGGGAAACAACAAACCTCAATATTGGTCTCACCCAAAGAGGTTTATCTGTTATTCTTATTTGTGTGCTGTCTTATTGATCTTTAATGCATAAAAGCCCTCACTAGACTTGCATTTCTATATCTTTTACTGACATCAATATCCCTTTTTTTTGTTAATTTATTTCCTTTTGGTCGAAAGGTTTTGGGATAGAAAAATATTAACGATGGTTGCTTCATCAAAGCATCTAACAGAATATGCTCATCCGTGAGTTAAAAAAGGTTAGAGTGCTATATTGAATATAGTTTAGGGTTTATTTGATTTCTCTTTTTGAAAACAATTTTCTGTTTTTAAAATTAGAAAACTAAAGAACCCGTTTGACAGTTGAATTTTTAAAAACAGTTTTCGAAAATAGTTTTTAATTTTTAGTATTTAAAACCCAAAAAATGAAAACAGCTAAAACATGTTTTGATTTCTAGTTTTCAAAAATCTCCTCTCACTTATTTTAAAAACTATTTTATAATACAATTTTTAAAAACTAAAAAACAAAACTGTTTCAAACAAGTTTGTTACCATTTTTAAATACCTCAAGGGAGGTAATTGCATTTTGCCATAGAAAAAAATTGGGGAAAAAAAAAACTTCAGGCCTGTGATGATTTTAATTTGGTTAAAATCACTTTTGACCAATGTTAAAATATTTACTTCCATTAAATTGTCTCAATTTTTGTGCACCAATAGATATTTTTATTTTTTCAATTTTCATTCTGCTGAAATCTAAACCAGATGGGCCTTCATTTTACTTTGAAGTCTGGAGACTGGAATGACATCAAATCAATGTCATTATTAAATAGTCTTGACTCATTTTTCACATTTACACAAAGAATTCACTACTTTTTCTTTACAGTTTCATTTATTCTTCAGTTGAGTACAAAACCATCTTATTCGCAGCCCAAGTTACATGTTGCAGATGTTTTTCATCATTTGATTGTTCCCAAACTTCCTAATAAACATAGTTAAAAGTAAGATAATACATGATGGCAGCAGGCTACATATGCATAGCTTACCAAATCAAGAAACTTAGTTCATACAAAAAGCACATAGACAAAATGCAAGAGAAAAACACATCTTCGTAATTCCGAAGAGAAGAGTAGAAAATAGAAGTACAACCATGCTACCATACCCAACATAAGTTGACAAATTTCGAGTTTTTAGTTTCACTGAGGTCTAAAAACAGGTTAGCTCTTAGTGACAAATGATTAAGCCCACAAATATAGAAATTAGAAGCACAACATAGCACAAATATCACCCCCTATCAATGATGCTGTCAAGATCTGCATCAAACTCGAAAGATTAGTCTGCAACATGTGTCAAATATCATAGCTGTTCCTAAACTACGCGAAAATCAAACTCCATAACAACCAATTATTTTGGCTGATTATGTTAGTTCCGTTTACAAGCACAATGCAAAAGCTTGTATCTTCTCATTCTACTGTTCTCAAAGAATGTTGTTTCATATGTTAATAAATTCAACAAATTCAACAACCGTGATTTATCGATAAAAGATTGATAGCTTTGCATTCATGGAAGTTTAGTTACAATAGGAAATCCAACACAAATGAATATACCCTGCTTATGTCAATAGTATTTCAAGAGCTACCATTCCTTATAAGCATATTACAACGTAACCTAACCATCCATAGCAAGTCCAGGGTATTAGAAATGGAAATAGAAATTTAAATAAAAAATGGAAGTACTTAAAATTCAACAAATCACATTCACACGTTCAAGAACTGTTCGGTTTGATAAAAGAAACATGATCATTTTTGTTTTTGGACTAAAAAAAACTATTTAAAACTTAAAAAGAATTATACAGACAATAGTTAAAAGAACTCTATGAAAACCAAAAGAAAAAGAAAGTGAAATCATGTAATGTTTCAGGGTAAAGTGAAATATATTTCAAGCGTTGAGTTAAAATTTCACTAGATTTCCAGCATGCATTGGGCCAAAACCAGAAGAAATGACCAATTTCTCACCAAGGTCATTTTAGTTTTTACAACAGCTAATCTCCAGGACCATATATCATGATCCATTAACTCTAAGCTAATCATGAACAAGTACAAGAGCTAAAACTTCTAGCCATATCAAAATATACATCACGGAGATGAAGGAAGGGACGAATTCACCCCGGATTCGCCTTCTCCATTCTCATGCTTTACACTTAAGGATAATGAAATGGGTCCAATACCATCATCCTCTTCCGCGCCTACCCCAGAGTTATTCATGGACATCACTGAGTCGGTTTTCGCTGATACTGCCATTGAGGAACCAGAGTAATTCACAACTGAAGAATCTTTCAAAGATTCCTCAGAGAAACTTGAAACTGAAACATTAGGGAAGTTAAGACGAGCACAAGAACCATACATTGCCCTCGCAGCTTCATCATACGCGAGGGCAGCTCCAATGGCAGTAGGAAAAGTACCTAGCCAGAGCCTACTCCCTCTGTTCGGCTCTCGGATTTCAGCGACCCATTTTCCCCAAGTTCTTTGCCTAACACCTCTGTAGTTACATCGCGAATTCTCAGGCCCTCCTTTGCCTTTCATACACCCTTTCTTCGATCCCTTGGCGGGAACCTTACGAATCGGCTTATCTGCATCATCGCAGGAATCAAGTTGGGCATTGTATTCCTTCCATCTAGCCAGTATGGCAGCCAGGGACTTAGGCCCATCCCCTTTGTTATGGGTTTTCGCTAACATGTGCAAGCAATGCAAGTTTGCACTACGCAATGAACAGGAAAATTTTATATGTTATGTTACTTTAAAACTTAAGCAAAACGCTTTCTATGGAAACAAGTCCTCATGTGTATATTGCAAATATCAATTGAAGAGTTCACTCATCAAACCCCAATTTTCTAACCTTATAATTAAGAGAGTGAGATACAGAATCCCATTAACATAACATGTTAAATTGTTGATCATTCCATAGCCACTTGCATAATTATGCTATAAAGCTAATAATCCTTCCCCTCTAAAAAAATGTTTCTGCTTCAGCTAACCCATATCTACATTCACCAGTGTAAAGACTACGAAAATTTTTAAAGCGACATTTAATGCAAATGCAAGACAGTGATCAGAAATTTCAGTATTCTGTAATTCGGCTATTGCTTCAACCATCCGTGACATCATTAACAAAAACAAGTAATCCTAATAAATAAAATAATTGAATTTTGAAGGGGAAAAGGAACGAATCAAGGAAAACAAAACGCAGACACCGTTACTTGGAAATCCAAGTACAAATTATTAAAAGGAAAAAAAAAACCAAGAGAAGCCCAGATGAAGAGCTCACCTGAGGGGAGGTCCAAAAGTGTTGGTTCCCTCAGCGAAGAGGTAGGGAAAATTGGAAGAGCTTAAGATTTTGAAAGTTTAATATGTATCGGTGCGGTGCATCTTTGGTGAGAGAAGATGATGACGAAGAAAACAGAGAAGAACTCTTCCAAGACCACACCGACAACTAATTAGGGTTCCCCGCCGCCCGCTCATCATTTTCGATACTAAACTTATGAAATTTTATTTTGAGTCTTCGTATATACTACTATTATCTTTAGAGCCCTAATTAAAATTATTGTAAGTAAAAAAATAATTATAACAGCATATTGTTCTGTCTCTCGAGAATACAAAAAGTTATATATTTCAATATTTTTTACTAATACTATATTTAAGTTCTTAAATAGTGTCTTTAAGGCTTGTTTGATATATCTTTTTGAAAATAGTTTTTTGTTTTTAAAAATAGAAAACTAGGAGTAAAAAACTTGTTTGGCATTCGAGTTTTCAAAAACAATTTTCGGGAACAGTTTTTATTTTTCAGTATTTAAAAACTAAAATATGAAAACATCTAAAACATGTTTTGGTTTTCAGTTTTCTGAATTTACACACAAACTTGTATTAAAAACTCCTCTCACTTTTTTTAAAAACTATTTTTGAAAACTGTTTTATAATATAATTTTTAAAAACTAAATATAAAAATTGTTCCAAACAACCCTTAAATATCATTTTTTTTTTATGTTTTCTATTTTCTCCGTCTAATTAAGTAGTACTCATTTGATTTAAATATAACTATTAAGATTATTAATGCATTCACTAAATGTGAATATTTTTTATAATTGTGACCAAAACAAAATAAAAAATAACGGACTATAAGATTAAATATACATGAAAACACGAATTTTTATATTTTTTAAATTATTTGATGTTTTTTAAAAATATGTATTATTCACTTTTTAAGATTATACCTTAATTTATATTATTTTTTATATTTTAAAATTATAATAATTTTTTTTAAGATAATGTACTATACGCTTAAAGAATATAGTATTTTTTTAAAATAAAAACACAATTTTTAAATTATCTAAATTATTTGAAGTTTTCTGACGTATTATTGACTTTGAAGCTTTTAACTTAATTTACATCATTTTTATATTTTTAAAATTATAACAATTTTTTAGAGATCGTGTATTATACACTTGATGAATAGGGTATTTTTCGAAATAAAAATGAAAACATGATTTTTATTACGTAAATTATTTAAAGCTTTTTGAAAATAATATATTATTAACTTTGAATTTTCTAACTCAATTTATACAAATTTTCAATTTGTTTAGAGACAGTGTAATGTACACTTAAAGAATATGGTATTTTTGACAAAAAAAATGAAAACACTTTTTAAAAATTATCTAAATAATTTGATATTTTTTAACTCAATTTACATAATTTTTAATATTTTTTTTATTTCGAAAAATACCATATTTTTTTAACTATATATAATACACATGAAGAATACGATGTTTTTTGAAAAAAAAAGTGAAAATGTGATTTTTAAATTTCTTAAATTCTTTGATGCTTTCTAAAAAAGAAAACGTGATTTTTAAATTATCTAAATTATTTGATACTTTCTAAAAACAATGTATTATTCACTTTGAAGTTTCTAATATAGTTTACATAATTTTTAATACTTTTAGAATTACAACAATTTTTTAGATTGTTTAAAATATACTTGAGAAATATGATATCTTTTGAAATAAAATTGAATAGAGTGCTTTTAAAATATCTGAATTATTTGAAGTTTTTTAAAGTAATATATTATTCACTTTGAAGTTTCTAACTCATCTTTCATAATTTTTAATACTATTAAATTTGCAACAATTTTTTTTAAATTGTGTACTATACACTTGAACATTATGATGTTTTTTGAAATAAAATTGAATACGGTGTTTTGAAATTATCTTTATTTTTTGAAGCTTTATGAAATAATATATTATTCACTTCAAAGTTTTTAACTCTATTTATATGATTTTCCTTGTGATGACACATTTTTTATCTTTAAATTTTATTTTTACATTATAATTTTAATTATTTTACTATACAAAAATTTTCAATTGATAAGAGACAGAAAAAAAAGACAAATTCAAAACACTCATTTGATATAACCTTAGTTTATCCCAGTTATATAATTCAGTTGATAAGTATATTGAGATATGCGTGCATTGATACATGGTTCTTGGATTTACAAGAAAATTAACGACACCAAGAATCAAATGTTATACCTCACACTCACATACACATGTCCTATAAAACCAGCATGGATACATGATTTGATTCCCGATTAATATACTTTCCTATGAAAAAATATACCTCAGGTTTTTTTACTGTTTTAAAAAATTATGGGCTAAGGCCCAATTCACAATATGTTTTTTTCTTTGAAGTAGGAAGAAGGGTGATTAAACCTTAGGCTTTCTGACCTTCCTTCCTTCGCTGGTTTTCTTTCTCATCTCCCTAACCTAAACCCTCGTCGTGCTTCCTTCCTTCTTTGCTTCGCCCCTCATACCAAAACGACGTCGAAGCTAAAAGATCTGTGCCACCGACTTGAGCCAACTGTCATCCCTCTAACCGGATCCCGCATCCGAAGTAAGCTCCTCCGACCGCCGCTCACAGAATCGTCGACATCGAACGAGATTTTATTGTTTTTGGTACTGCTTTCCCTCTTCATTCCCACTAAAATTCGGTTCTCTTTTTTTATTTTTTTTGAGATTCTCTTAGACTCTTAGGACAGGACAGAGTGAGACTGAAGTTGATAATGGATAAATAGAAATTAAAATAGCCTAAGCAAAGAGGCGAGAAGAGAAAGAAGATAGGGAAGAAAGTAATTTGAGTGAGTGGGTGAGGCTGCAAATGGAATTTCTCATGTGAACACCAAGCCAATGCGAGTTAAAAAAGTAAACTGATAAGCTTAAATAAGTAAATTCACGTTTTGAACAGTAGTTGCATAACTAAGAATTGCAAACATGAACTCTAGCAGAAACACGCTCCCTTTGCGCCGGGAACCCTAGAACTCGAACTCCCTCATCTCACAGTCCAGCCATGGCGGATGTAATGGTGATGAAAGAGATTGAGGACACTGCATTGCGTCTCGGAATCGATCTGTCTACTCTTGACCTCGATGCCATTCGCCACCCGCCAGGCGATAATTGCGGCATTAACAGGTATATCATATTTTCTTCTTGTTTCACTCTCTAAAATCAAACCCTAGATGCAAATTTTCTGATTTTGTTTCGGTTTTTTTTTCCTGGGATAGTGATGACGAGGATATTTACCAAGAGGAAAACCTTGAGTTTGATTCTGGATTTGGCAACATCATAGTTGTGGATAACCTCCCCGTTGTTCCGAGGGAGAAGTTCGAGAAACTTGAAGGTGTGGTTCGTAAAATTTACAGTCAGATTGGTCTTATCAAAGATGATGGCCTCTGGATGCCTGTTGATCCTGAAACCGACAAGACCTTGGGTTACTGCTTCATCGAATACAATACCCCTCAGGTATATATATGTTCTTTTGTTTCGTCCAGTTTGTGTTCCACTGTGTCTGGCTATTAAGGGAAACAAAAGGTTTCTTCATATATACCATGTGAAGCATTTTATATATTTTTTCTAGCGAATATTGAATTGAATGTTTTTCTTCAATTTGGTGCGATTGTTTAGGAAGCTGAGCTCGCTAAAGAGAAAACTCATGGATACAAATTGGACCGTGCTCACATCTTTGCGGTGAGCATGTTTGACGATTTTGACCGGTTTATGAAAGTTCCAAACGAGTGGGCTCCTCCTGAAACTAAGCCATATGCTCCAGGGGTAAAATCTATCATACTTGTTTTCAGCTTTATATCTTTATATTTATTATATTCAATTTGCTTAAAAATTGTTGTTATAACATTTCTTATTGCAGCCATGGCTTTGACCCAATATTAGTTTTGTCCCAGTAAACAATTGTGGCCATTTGTATGATATTAGGAATTAGGATTGAGGCCTTTTCTTAGTTTACATCCTAAAAATGTTTTGGCATAAATAGACATGCTCACTTTTTATTTGGTTCTGGTTATATTTTGATAGAATACAACTATACAAAGTGTATTTAGACAAAAGTAATTTCAAGTTTTCTCATGGACCAGTCTTATTTGGAATTGTTAATATGATTGCATCTCATTACTTGTTGGATAGCTCGAGGGTTGAGCAACATGGGACTGTATTTGTTTATTTATACTTAATTTAGTGGCATTTTCTCTGGGCCCTGTAGTTATTTCTGATGCCCTACTATCCCCTTTATCTCTTTCAGGAGAATCTTCAACATTGGCTCACCGATGCAAAGGCCAGAGACCAGTTTGTGATCCGTGCTGGTTCAGATACTGAAGTTTTGTGGAATGATGCGAGGCATTTAAAGCCGGATCCTGTTTATAAGCGTACAGTGAGTGGACAATATATTTGAAATTTTGAATATCTTGTATTGTTTGATGTTGTTTAGTTCCCTTTCATTACTGATCTCTTCAACAACCATTTCATATATTTTTTTGCATTACAGTTTTGGACTGAGAGTTTTGTGCAATGGTCCCCTCTGGGCACATACTTGGCAACAGTTCACAGGCAAGGTGCCGCAGTCTGGGGAGGTGCTACAACCTTCAACCGTCTCATGCGTTATGCTCATCCTCAGGTTTTCTTTAAGATTCATTCTGTATTTGTTTTTTGGCATTTTGAGTTTGACTCTTATTTTATACAAAAGATTATTCATATCAATATAAATCACAGGTAAAACTTATTGATTTTTCCCCTGGTGAGAAGTATTTGGTAACTTATAGCAGCCATGAACCGAGCAATCCTCGAGATGCTAATGTGAGCGCTTTCTTCTGTGTTATTGTTTTATTTTTAGTTTAGTTGACAGTGATCCTAACTCCATCTTTCTTCTTGTAGAGGGTTGTGATAAATATTTTTGATGTGAGGACTGGTAAAGTGATGAGGGATTTTAAAGGGAGTGCTGATGATTTTGCAATTGGAGGTACTGGAGGTGTTACTGGCGTGTCATGGCCTGTTTTCAGGTACAAATATTGTTTTTCTTTATTTTTATGTCAAGCTTAAATATAAATATGTCAGCATCTGTCATGGGCCTTTTGCAGCAAAGCATTCATGTTATTATCCTTACAGGTGGAGTGGTGGTAAAGATGATAAGTACTTTGCAAGGATGGGGAAAAATATACTCTCTGTATATGAGACAGAGACTTTTTCTCTCGTGGACAAGAAGTCCTTAAAGGTTGAAAATATAATGGATTTCAGCTGGTCTCCGACTGATCCAATTATTGCACTCTTTGTTCCTGAGATGGGAGGTGGCAACCAGCCTGCCAGGGTAACTGAGTTGTCTCACCTTCTACGGTCGTGGGTAGAAGTCTTGTTTTACTTTGTTATAATGTTATCTTAAATTTATGTTAATTTATGGCTTATGTATTTATAGGTAAGTCTTGTTCAAATCCCCAGCAAAGAGGAACTCAGGCAGAAGAACCTTTTTAGTGTCAGTGACTGCAAGATGTACTGGCAAAGCAATGGAGATTACCTTGCTGTTAATGTAGACAGATATACTAAAACCAAAAAAAGCACATACACAGGATTTGAGCTTTTCCGTATAAAAGAACGTGACATACCCATTGAAGTTCTTGAGCTTGAGAATAAAAATGATAAGATCATTGCATTTGCTTGGGAGCCGAAAGGTCATAGGTTTGCAGTTATTCACGGTGATAACCCTAAGCCGGATGTTAGCATTTACTCTATGCGGACTGCTCAGCACACTGGCCGGGTTTCAAAGCTTGCTACTCTAAAAGGCAAGCAGGCAAATGCTCTGTTTTGGTCACCTGCAGGTCGCCACATTGTACTAGCAGGGTTGAAAGGCTTCAATGGACAGTTGGAATTTTTCAATGTCGATGAACTTGAAACCATGGCTACTGCTGAACATTTTATGGCAACCGATATTGAATGGGATCCAACTGGAAGGTATATGGCTTATCCAAAAAGTAATTGTATTGCTAGTAATTAATGAAGGCAGAACTTATGGTTAATATTGTGTAAACTCAGTCTAACACTGTATTTACCATTATTATTAATTGATTGATTTTTGTTACTTCACTCTAAATAACCTTTCATTTTTTGTATTCAAGACCTTATATCGGTTCTCTTTTACACGTCAGGTATGTTGCAACTTCTGTGACTTCAGTCCATGAAATGGAAAATGGATTCAATATTTGGTCTTTCAACGGCAAGCATCTTTATCGGATACTGAAGGATCACTTCTTCCAGGTACTTGTGTTATCATTTGTAGTGAATTAACACCAACGAAATTTTGCTGCTTTAGCCCTTATTGCTTACGTGCAGCTGTTTTGGCCCTGAAAGTTTTGGGTAATTCTGTGATGGCCCTTACAATAAGATGTTCTTTTTTGTTTGTTAATATATAGTTCTTATGGCGACCAAGGCCACCATCTTTCTTGAGTCCTGAGAAAGAGGAAGAGATTGCAAAGAACTTGAAGAAGTATAGTAAGAAATATGAGGCAGAAGATCAAGATGTTTCGTTGCTGTTGAGTGAGCAGGAGCGTGAGAGGAGAAGGTTGTTGAAAGAAGAGTGGGAGAAATGGGTTAATGAATGGAAGCAGATACACGAAGAAGAGAAATTACAGAGGCAGAAGCTTAGGGATGGAGAGGCAAGTGACGAAGAAGAAGAATATGAGGCAAAAGACATCGAGGTGGAGGAAGTGGTGGACGTATCAGAAGAGGTCCTTCACTTTGAGTATGGTCAAGAATGAGTCTTATATGACTTTGGACCTGGATTGGAACAGCTTATTCAATTGACTGTAGTTGGTTTGTAAAACCCAATTTTGTAGTTTCTTCTGTTTTTTTTTGGTGGAAGTGATTCCTTTATTTTTCCTCCTCTTTAACTTGGACGACAATTTCGCTGTATGCTTGGGCCGAAGTATGTTCACTGATCTGCCTTGCCACTTTTGCATTCAAATCCTCTTCGCCTTTGCAGTAACAAATTGTATGGAGAGAAAAAAATTTAAAGTTAGGTTGTTATTATTATTATTATTATCTTGCATGTAGGTCCCGTTGTGAGTTCACTGAGTTGTATGTATGAGGTTGTTTTCGCAGTATTGAAAACAACACTTAGTCACTTATCGGTATACTAACTTGATTGTTCGATTTGTTTGGATGAAAAACTATTATTTGATAAAATAATTAAAAGATTTTACCGAGAAATTATTTAGATTTCTCGAGGAAAACATGAAATCTAACTTTTTGTGAAATGATTTTTTTCTTTTTTCTTTTTAAAGAAAAACTGAATGATTTTTAGGATTATTTAGATTTAGATATACCTTTAATTGGAAAAAATTGTAAACAAGTCATGAAATTTCTCAGCAAGAGACGGATTGTTTTTCCTTTGATTTTCTTCGAGCTGTTTGTTTGTCCAGCATTTTCTTTTTTTTTTTCCTCCTTCAGAATATTCAGATAAAAGTTACTGTCCAAAAAAACACATTACAGTTATATATGCTGCAATTTTTTAGAGATTACGGAGTGTACACGTGAAAAATAAGATGTTTTCAAAATAATATTAAAAATGCATTTTTAAATTACATAAATTATTTAAAACTTTATAAAAATAACGTATTATTCACTTTAAAATTTGTAGCTCAATTTAGATAAATTTTTATCTTTTAAATTACAACCGTTTTTTTTAAATTTTTTTTACAGATTATGTACTTGATGAATATGATATTTTTCAAAATAAAAATGAAAATGTGATCTTTATGTTTCTTAAATTCTTGGAAGCTTTTTGAAAACATTCTTTTGGATATTCTAACTCAATTTACGTACTTTTTAATATTTTTAAAATTGTAATAATTTTTTATAGAGACAATGTACTATACATTTGAAGAATAATGTACTTTTCGAAATAAAAATAAATATAGTGTTTTTAAATAACTCAGTTTGAATTTTCTGAGTCAATTTACATTATTTTTGATATTTTTTAAAATTGCCACAGTTTTTTTTAGAGATAGTATATAACAGGGTGTTTTTCAAAATAAAAAAATTGATTTTTAAATTATCTAAAATTTTTGATATTTTTTAAAAATGTCTTTTCATTCTAAAGTTTTTTAGTTCAATTTACATATTTTTTTCTAATTTTAAAATTGCAACAATTTCTTTAGAAATTATTTTTTCGAAACAAAAAAGCTACAAAATTAAATATTTAAGCTCATAATATAAATAATAAGTGAGATTTAAGCTCATAATGTTATAAATGTTTATAATTTAGCTTTTTATCATTATTTATAATGTTTATATTTGACAAGGATAGCCCCAAGCCACCAACCCATGAATGAAGGATGAATAGCAGAATGAAAACTAACCTTACCCGTAGTCCGTAGATCTAGATCCTCGAAATTTAAATATTTTAGGCCCACATCTTCTCAATTATTGATTCTTCCCCTCACAGTTTTCCATAACGCAACCATATTTTAATTTTTCCTTTTTGGGTTTATGCGAGACACACACTAAACAAAAGAACAAGAAGAATGAAATTGGATTGCACAATAAGAAACTAGGAAATAAAAAAGAATTCACATAACACTAGGCAAAAATATGGTACAACGTTTAACATGAAGTACATGTTCAACAATTCCCTGGTCCGATGATTTTGTGCTTGTTTTGTATTCTTATCATCTTCAATTTGACAGAAATAATTTCTTTCTAAGTTGAGTCACATCTCATGATTGATTTTTCTGTTCAGCCATGGCGGTGATGGACACACTCAGCCGGCATAACCGGGAACCTAGCAGTATCGGCACAATAGTCATAGACCATATGGTTAGCTCGAACCCACATAAGCTGGTGGCTCTGGTGAAGGCTAAGCTCCGACATTGTGGGCTCATCCCACCAATACTTCTTATCCTCACTACTACTGCACCTCTTAGCATTATCGCCTCCAGATGTCACCGGCACTTGGACCTCACACGCGTCGATTTCAAAGTCCTTGTAGGTGGCAATGAACGGCGCGTGGCTCCAATCTGTCTTCACGCGGCCACCCTGAGTGGCCCAATCATCTGCATTCCAAATTGAGCTGTATACACCCATGGCTTGGTCCTTAGGGAATGGGATTCCCTTGTGCTCGAGGTTTGTGTGTACCCTTATTGGCGTCTCATCCACTAGGAACCTGGACATAGTCACGCCTGAAGCATTATAATTTTGAATAATACCAGTAATTTTAAGAACTAGTAAAATTTTATATTGATGATGGTAATATGTCCAAATAAAAACTATAGCTTGAAACAGTGGAAAAAGACCTCTGTCTCACTGTCTGTACAGCATGCACTGTATTTCTGTGCAAAGGACCCATTAGTAGCACTACAGAAAATTACCAAGATTCCTTCCTATTGGGTTTGTTTTTATGTGACACACCAAGCCTATGATAACGAACAGGTACAACTGATAAAAAGCATGCAACATTTTGTTTTCTTGACAGCTATTGGAAACCTATTTCATTCTCCTTATAACTAAGATTATGACTAATTTTACTACCTTATTATTTTTAGGTCCTAATTACTAATGTCCAAAGGAGTATGCAATAACAAAGATTTTGAGAGGGTAAATGAGTACTTACACAACTTGGCGTTGGTTCCAGAAGATAGAATAAGAATGGAAGTCCTTTGTAGGGTCGAACCAGAGGTTGAGTCTCTGCTCCCTGTTACCAACCCCATTCACATACACGTTCGTCTGCACTGAGTATGGTTCCCCACTTGTGTTCCCCAAAAATTCAAAATCAAATTCGTTGTGATTTGGACCCTCCGATGACATCTGCATCACACAAATTTTATTCATCCACATTAATTAACATCTTATTCATTCAATTATTGCTCTACATTAGTACATTGGATTATTAGGTTGATGAATTGATCAATGTCAAAATCAAGGGATCCTCATTGTAATCCTGGAAATATATATACTATTTGTTGTGGATTTAAGATGGGGACAGAAACAATAAATGAAAGAATCAATTGGATGTAAGCAAATTCACGGGTGGATTTAAAATGAAGTAGGTAGCTGACACTAAATGGCTCTGCTTCAAGTCAATTCATGGGTTCTAATTACTCTGGTACTAGTCCATTCACGGATCAAAATTACAGTTGTCAGCATTTGAGAAACGTTAAATGCATTGAACTACATATGGAAACTGTTGAATGGAGTATAAGCGTGGAAAGAGGCAGGCACATTACTAATTAGATCAACATACATTATTAATAACTAATTACTAATTAGTTGTAATAATTCTCGTATTAACATAGCAAATGATACTGGTAGATTTTCACTTACATAGAAAGCAGTAACGGTTCCAGCAGAGTCACCCTCCACAAGCTTGAGCTGAATGGTTACTTTCCCAAACATATACTTGCTCTTTGATCCAAATCCAGCACCTGCAGTGTACCAAAAAGACCACATTTTCGGCTATAAGTCTCAGATCCAAAAAAAAAAAAAAAAAAAAAAACAAATGTTAAAAAGTAGAGTAAATGGCATTCAGTTCAGGAAAGTTAAGTACTAACATCGTAGTTCCTAAAAGAAGATTCAAATGTTAGTGTATTATGCAAATGTGACAAACAGCCTAAAATTAACAGTTAGTGTGATTCAGTTCTTCGAAAGTGCTAACACAGCAGTACAGAGTTACTAATAAAGCTTCAAAAATCAAAAGGAAAGAGCAATATTATGCAAATTTCACAGCATTGTAGATTGAAAAAAAAAAAAGCAACAATGAGAGAGATATGAACCACAGAAATGAGAGATTCGATAATTACCAGAATAATTATCAAGTTTGAGTTTAAGGAGTTCTCCTTCCTGGATGAAATGGTCCATAGCCCAACCTGGCTGGAAAAGTTCATCAAAGTTGGCAGAGGAACCAAACCCCACCAACAAAAAACCCACAAACAATCCCAAGAACCCAGACATTTGTGACAACAGTAACAGAAAATGCAGGGAAAAATGACTAGAAGAAAAAAGAGAAGATTTTTATGCAGCGGAAGAGTGAGCTTAGTGAAGTGAAGCTTCTACTCTGAAATGCTTTGTTTGTGAAGGCTCACAAGTTGTCGTTGGGTGTTATTTATAGAGCCACTCACGGAGGCGAACTCCACGTAATAAAGTTAAATGCCACGTCACCTGCCACGTAGCGTTTCAAATTCCGAGGAACGGACAAAAAATAAATTGACGTGGGATTAAAAATGTAGTCGTTACTGTGGGCAGTGATAGCTGGCTAAAGCTGTTCACTCTCAAAGGTGTGGGCACCACTGCTACGGAAAGAATGATGGCAGATCTTGTCCAATACGATTTTGCCACGTGGAAAAATACAGCTGGTGGTCTTTACTGTACAGTTGTCATCAGCTGTATGATTTTAAATATCTCCTCCTTTTCCTCGCAACCGTTCGATTCCCATCATCCCATCCCTTCAAACTCGGAAATGGTTCTTACTCACAAATAATAAATACTCCATCCATTTTCAATTTTTTTTTGTTGAATTATTAATGTATTCATTAGTAACTCATACTTATTTGACATCATTTTTTCGTGACTAACATAAATACATAATAGACATAAGGGAGTAGTTTGCTGTTCCAAAAAAAAATCACCAAAAAAATAGAGTAGTTGGCTTTTTTTTTCTTCCTTATACTAGTATTTAGATTATATAGATTCTTTTTTCTTTTTATAAATGGAAACGTCAAGGTTTAAACTTATGATGATATGCTACGTTAATTTTTACTCAAAAGAATACTTTAAATATTTTTTATTAAATGTGTATTATTTTAAATTAGATTTTTTTCCAAAAAACTTATATTGTTTATTTTTACCTAACTCTAATTCATGAAATGTGTACTACTCATTCCGTTCATTTTAATATGTGTCAGTTTTGATGATAAAAAATTGTTTATCTTTAACTACTATTTATTTTTATTGTATTTTTATTAATTATATTTTAATTTTAAATTAGGGTACTAATTAACGTTTAATATTTAATCAATAAAATAATAAAAATAAAAAGTACTATAGAGAGGTAGAAATAAATAAGAACAGGTGTAGTTGATTGCAATTGTATAAAGTGACCAATTATTTTATTTGTATTCATTTATACCTACTCTAATTCATGAATGGGAGTGGTATTTTCAGAGTGGGGTATTTTTTATTTTTTATTTTTAGAATTTTAGATTGAGATGATAGTGTCTCAGTCTTAAACAGATGTGTTTATATTTACATATTTAAGGATATGTTTGTTTTAAGATATATAATTATATTTTTGGGAATTACATTTTCAAAAATATTATACTCAATAATGTTATTTTTGAATAAATTAAAGAAAATATTTATTTAAAGGTTATATTAATAAAAATATTTGTTAAAATTCAAAAAATAAAAAATGTTACAAGATGAATAGAAAATAATTCTTTGGATCCTAAATATAAGTCATTCCTAACCGAATCACTTGAATCAAGGAATAGAAGTGAACTCATTAAATTTGTCTAAAAAATAAGATTTTTCAACTATACCATTGAATAAATGTGTTAATAAATGTTTTAATTCAATTAATAACTCTTTATGCGCCTTATTCAACTATCTTTCTCTCTCAAATATTAATTTAATTTTTGAAAATTATACAAGTAATAGAAGTGAAAATTATCCATAATAAATTAGTTGATAATCTATATTTAGGACCAGCGAATTCTTCTGGAAGTTGACTTATATTTATGACCGGAAAGAGTAACTATTTATATTCTCACATGAAAATAATTTACCCACCTTTTCACAAAAGAATAGAAATTATCAAAAATATATACTATAACAACATTTCTAAAAATAAATAATATCTAAGATTCTAAGTATATTTTTTTAAAACTTAAAAAACAAACATTTAAAATATAAGGGTTCATTTACTTTGTCTTTACTTTTGCGTTTTTATTTTCTATGTGTTTAATTCAAAGAGTAGGAGAAGAGAAATTAAAAAGTAGTGTATTTATTTTAATTTGTAAGGAGAAGTGAAGAGGTTTTAGAAAACATTGAAAATAAATTATAATCATTTTAATTTTTTTCAAAATATTTTACGCAAAATTTCAAAAATATAAATTAAAAATATAATAATTTTGTATTATAATTACTCGTAAAAATAAAAAAAATACAAAAATAAAAACAAAATAAACATACCTTTATATTCTCATTTTCACATTCTCAAAACTAATATTACTTACTTTAAATCAAATAATCACTAAAAAAGGAGAGAACTCAAATATGCAACTTGTATTGTTTCATTTCACTAACACTTTAGTTATATAGTGGGGTATTTCCTTTGGAAAATATTTTGTGCACAGCCATGTTTAACACAATTTATTTACAATTTATTTTATGATTAAATATAAAGAAATACGTAGTTAAATTAATATATAAATTATTAATTATTACTAATAATTTAATCATATTTTACACAGATGGTTAAAATGAAAAAAAACGTGGTTAAATTAGTAGGTAACAATTAACATATTCATGTACTAATTTAGCTACATATTTATTTTTATTTAATCATAAAATTGAATGGACATATAAATAATTAAAATTGACAAAAAATATGGTTAAATTACTAGATAATAATTAACTAATTTATATACTAATCTAACCACGTAAGTATTTCTTTATATTTAACTATAAAACCAATTATAAATAAATTATATGAAATATGAGTATGCTTAAGTCACTACCGATTTGTTTTTGTGTCTCGATTTTGCTTTTGCTTACAGCATTTACAGCTGGACAGAGCAAAGCGTAATTGTATAAAAGGGTATTAGTATTATTTTACTTTTATTTGTAATTTGTAATATTATATTCATTCATTAATTCCCCTCTTCGAGTTATTCTGCTGCATATTTTTGCCTCGAGTTGAAATCTGTGCATTGTGTGTTATCAGGAGCATATGAATTTTTAAAAAAAAATTAAAATAATAGTGTTAACACAGATCTTCATGTGAATGTTTTGCTGTGAACTGCTTATAATCAATCGAGATTTAATATAAAAAAATTTGAATTATAGGGTGGTTTCTTTTTATTGGAGATCACTTGGTGGTTCTTTTAATTTATCTTAAACAATAGGTTGAACCGGTTTAAATAAAAAAATAATAATAATTTTGCTATGCCATAAATACTTTAGACATATTTTTTAAAATTGCAAAGTGGGAACAAATTGGGAACAACTTTTCCTAAGGAAAAAAAAATAATTGCGAGAAAATTGATGATTGATGGAGAGAAGATGTGATTTTGAATCAAGTTAAAATGATATTTTTGGTCTGTTAACTCTTATAAATTTAATTTGGTTCCTTAATATTTTTTTTTATCCGTTTTAGTTTATTAACTTTTATTTTGAATTCAATTTGGTCCCTTCAGAAATGATTTATTATCTATTATAATCATTGACGAATGTAACGGTAGGAACCAAATTGAATCAAAAATAAAAGTTAAGGGACCAAAATGAATTGACTCAAAGAGTTAAGAGACTAAATTTGTCATTTTATCTTGGATGAATAAAAAAAAAATCAGAAAGTAGAAAAGTTCATCATCCCCAACCCATAAACCCATAAATCTATTATCTCTAACTCAGAAATTCATCATCTCTAACCCAGAAACCTAGAAACTCATCATCCATAACCCAGAAAAAATGCCAAGAGCAAATGAACATTAAGGGGGCGTTTGTTTCAAGATTTAGAAAAACATTCTTGAGAATGTATACTCGAAAATGTAAGATTCTCATGTTTCTTTCAAATTTTAAAAAATGATTCCCAGATATCATTTATTCCTGAGAATATTTTTTCTTTGTATTTTCTATAATCTCCATTCCCATGGTAAAAATTGGGTAAATTATTTTCTCATGGGAATATAAGTAGTTATTTTATATTTAATAATTTTTAACCACCACTTTTTTTATTTTTCTTTTTTGAATCTTTTATTTAAAATTCAAAAAGTGTTTCTAATAATGTTAATTTATGCCGAACACTCTCTTATAAAATGCTAAAAAATACACATTTTTAGAAATATACATTATCAAAAATAAGATTCTTAAAAATATTTTTTATTCTTCGAAACTAAGTTGTCAATGTTATGTATCTAATTCATTGTATATATTTTTTTTACTTAACTTTTATAATTGTATTTCATTGTTGTCCGATTAGTTGTTATCTTCTACTTTTTTATTGATTAAATAACTAAAATAAATAAATAGTATTATATGCAATAAAAATATTTTCATAATTATTTCAGGTAACATGTATGGTAAATCCAATAGATTTTAAATGTTATTAAAATTTCTTCAAAAGATTCTTAAGAATAAAACTTAAAAACTAAACAACTTGTTTAAAATGCCTAAACATTACCAGGAATGTATTACTGGAAATAAGATACCCGAGAATGTATTTTCAAACTTTGAAACAAACGCTCCCTAATGCTTTGCATCTTCGTCTTCCACCACCACTACTCTCGCAGCAACCACTCCACACACCTCTCGATCCAAGATTCAAGATTCACCCAAATATGCTGAGAATTCCAACCCTAACCACCAACGACAAAGCCCTCTTCCCAACAAACGGTGGGAGGGATTGACACCACCCAATTTTGGAAGTCCCACCATTCTTTTATATATAAGAGTTATGAATTTTTATGTTAAAAAAGATAGTGTCATTTCTAATATGGGTGGTCTTAATCCCATTCACCCAACAAACCCATATTTTTTGGGTTCAATTCACTTTCCATTTCTCAAGTAAGAATTCTTTCTTTCTTTTTTTCGGTCTGAAGTTTTTTTTTTTATATGAAGAATTCTTTTATTTAAGTCTTTACGAGGCCACAATTTTTTAAGTAAGTCCAAAGTGAGGATAATCAAATTTAGGATGCTGGGATTGATACCATCTCAATTGAGAACATGATTATCTTTTTTTGTAATGTCTGAAATAGTAATTTTAGACGTTGACATCCGTAAAACAGTGAAAATATATAAAAAAATACTCTTATTTTGCGGACAATAGCATCCAAAAACACAATTTCAGACACGGATATCCGGAATAAGATGGTTTCATTCCCAATAGAGATGGTACTAATCCCTGCGACCTCAGATTTAGGGCGCAGGGATTCACACTATTCTATTTAAGAAAGATACCACCCATTTTTAGAATTTTTGGACAACAATGTCTGAAATTGTATTTCTAGACACGGTTGTCCATGAAGGGTAGTTTACTTTCCTTTCTTATTATTTTATTTATTCTAAACACTACTGTCCAAAAATTGGCAGTGTCATTCTCAAGTGGGGTGGGATGAATCCACCCTAAGATTTAATGCAGTTTATTTTTTGGTCAACAGGTAGTTTCAATGATTGGGCCTTCAAATTTGGCTTACTTTATTGTCGGCAATTAAATTCTTATGCGGATATTGGCATTATCCAATTTAGGAATAAGACAACTATTTTTCATACATCAGTGTTTGGAATAGTGTTTTTGAATAGTTTTGTGCATAAAGTAAGAGTTATTTCTTTCACATTTTCATTATTTTACGGATGAAACTGTTTGAAAACTCTATTCTGGACGCTGATATCAAAAAAGGATGATTTTATTCTTAACTGGGATGATGCAAATCCTAGTGTCCTTCAAATTTGTTTTGCAGAGGAAGTCAACTACTTGGGCTGTTTGGTCCAAGAAAACTACTTGGGTTGGATCCTTGATGAGACAAAATTAGACTTTCTCTTGTAACTTTACGCTGTCTAATAATCTAACAGGTTGAACAAAATAATAATAATAATAATAATAATCTAAAAGGTAAAAACTTTTAAAAAATAAAAAACAATCTAACACAATTTTGACCAAACCAAAAAAAGAAAAGAAAAAACAGAGCCAAAAAATAATAGTAATAATCTAAGACAAGTTTGTTCCAAATTCCAATTATATTTCTTTAGTTTCAACCGAAACATTGATATTGTTTTTATATATTGACATATATTCATGCTGAATGAATGAACTCATTATCCAAAACTTTCAAAAAAATTCTTAAATATACAAGATAACATTATTTTATATATTAATAATGAAGGGAATGAATAATAACCCATAGAATTGGTAACACTTTAATCTGAATAGGTAGGAGAGGGTGTAAAGAGCAATGTTTGGACATAGTCATCAACAGTGAAAGTGCTTTTATCATCTCCATGCTGATAAATGACTTGAGCAGTTCTAGCCATGTTTAGAGAAGCTTTCACAACCGAATAAGGCAGAGTGGTTGTGGTCATGGCTAGACCATTCAGTTCACGCCACAAATTCCCTATGACTCTTCTTATTTGTTTCCTCGCTTCTTTTTCATCTGATATTTTATTTTCCCTCATTAGGCACTGTATGCTACAAGCGTTGTCCCCTCTTTCTTGTTCTTCCTGAAAAATCAAATCAACTTAACATTACTAACATGATAAAATAGATGTGTTTGTTTATATGTTTTAATTGAAAGTGCTGCTAAGAAGATACCGTTGAGGTTCCTAAGTCATCCCAAAGTCGAAGAATTTCACCAGAGCAAGAAAAGATTCTGGGATATTGCTTCATCAAAGAAATCATTGTTTCCTTTGAGAGATTCTCTCCAATGAGGAAAGTTGAATGCACCAAAGCCATGTATGATCCTGCAGATATGACTCCATTATCCAAATATTCCTTATAAGTTGGCATGTATCCACTGTTGAACCATTTTGCTTCTTCTAGAAATGCTTCAAATATGTCTATCCACTGCATGCACCAAGTAACCACCAAAACTCTCATCATTAACCTCTTAATCACTAAAGTAAATAGTTTCTTATATGTTTGAGATTCTTACCGTTCTTTTCAAGTGAGAAACAACGGTTAGCCCATGCTCTTTCTGAATTCTGTATGCAATTTCATGAGTTGTGTTATACAATGCCATGTAGCATATTTTCATATATTCGGGTAGCTGCTCCATTGCATCAAGATCCCACCTGAAATAGTTTCACATTCTGTTTATCTATTTTGCTAGTTTAGTCTAAGGTTTTAGATTATAGTTACAGTTGCAAACTTGCACTAAAACGCAGTCAAATGTTGCTAGCAGCAATCATAGTGTGATGCGCAAAATTTTAACATTGTGGCCGCATCAGGTGATATAGACTGAGATTTAAAACATTCAAATGTTTAATGTAAGGAAAATCTAGAAAGAGACCTTTTAATTGCCCTGTTGAAAAGAACAAGTTCATCGAATGAGCCATAAGTGTCAAAGATATCATCCATAACTAGCAAAATGCAGATAGTTTTTGTAAGTTCAATGCGGCAATTTGAATGACCCGGATCTGGAAAAATTCCCACTGTCCATAGGAAGCACTCTGTTGGTCTATCTCTGGCGAAACCAAGTCTGTCAACAAGTCCTAACTGTTTCCACCACCTAAACAAATAAAAGAAACTCTCAATTTGCAATCAAAGTGGTGAGGAAACAGAATTTGGAAAAATCATGTCAGAATGTTCAAGTCCAATTATTATTTGTTATATATAATAGTCATCATGTGAATAAAAAATTAACCTAGAGATCTCAGCTAATTCTGTTTGGTGCAGTGATTGAACCATGTGAGAGTCCAACTTTGCCAATTCCAAAAAATCTGGTGTATGGAAACTTAATGCTTGGCCATATTCTTCCATGTAGTTTCTGGCTTCTAAGCGTTCCATTCTTAAGTGCCTTGGAAGCGTTAAACTTGTAGAAACGTGCCTACGTACTTCAGGAAGAAGGTGTGGAAGTGATTGATGCAAATGAGACTTTGAGAAATTCATGGCTTTGATTAAAACTTGTTCCCCTTCTGCCCCTAAATATGATGCCTCATACAAGCTTAACATTCCCCATATGTCCCTTGTGAGGGATTCCTTGAAGTTCCCACTCTTGTCTAAAAATTTCTTGAATACATCTAAGGTCAATCAATAACACTAAATCAATGCTAATACCACATGCGGATAAATTAAATCTAGCAGAATAATAAAATAGATCAAATGTACCAGAAGAAGAAGAAGTAGGGCATGAATTTTGCCTAAGGAGGCGGAACTGAAGGGCGGCGGCGAAAAGGTCGTTAGAGGCGTCGAAATCCCGCAGCCTTTCAAGAAGTGTATTGATCTCTTCTTCCAAATGGTGACTAATTCCCAACTGTTGGATTGTGTCAATCATCTTTAATTTTTCAACGGCTGGATCACTCCTCTTCAGTAATGCCTCTTGGCTTCTTCTTTTCACTTCCTCCAAACTTTTCCTCTTACAATTAGAATCAACTTCTACCTATATCAACTCAATATACTCATAATCATATACTCTCTTTTAATCAAGTTTCATTTTCTTCACAAATTGAATAAGATCTTTCAAGCTCAAATCAACAAATAAAAACTTATCCTATGTCGTTTTCCTTTGTGCCTTTGCCCTTTTTTTATGAAAAAAAAAACTAGTAACAGATAAGAAGTCAGAAACATTTTATCCTCTCATGTTCAAAAGTAAAGTAATATGGTATATAATATTAATATTTTGTGTCTATAAATATGTGCAATATACTTATCTTGTTTAGTTTTCATAAATGAAAAATGCTTAATTCTCCTACTAATTCTCTTAACCACTTAATTTTGATAACTGTTATTTATCTTCTACCTAACATTTATTTTTTAGAAAATAAATGACACTTGTTGGATAAGAAAATTAGCAGGAGAATAAAACATTACTCTTTCACAAATATGCTTATCTCTTGAGGTACGAACACTTCTATTACAATTATCCAATGTCATAAGAGGTAGTTCAAGGCCTAACCAACTGAAACAATAGTTTTAAGCTTCTAAAATATTTAGACAAAAAACAAGATGTGTAAGTATACTTTTATTATTAATATACATTAATAATAAAAGATTATTTAATTTTAATAACGTATTAAATATAAACAAATATTATTTAAAAAAAATTATACTATTAAAAAACAGTAAACCAACTTTTACCTATTTTGTTGCAAAATTAGTGTTATTCTATTGTTAACGTGTGTATGGTTTATAAATCAACTTTTACATATTTTGTTGCAAAATTAGTCTTGATTCTATTGTTAACGTGTGTATTATTTTTTTCTTAAATATACACTCTTATTATGAGGATAAAAGAATGATTGTTCTTCAAATGTAAATAATCTTGCTTTCTTGACTTATGTTTTCTATATAATATTAACAATTTCATTGTTCGAGTAAAAATAATTTTCTCACGACTAAAACCATTAGAATATTTTTCAACATCAACAATATCTGAACAAATATAAAATAGAATAACTTTAGTATGACTTAATTAATTGAATTAAATGTTACACAAAATTAATTCTAATAGTTTAATAAGTAATTTTACATGTTAAAATTTTTAAAATAAACTTTAATTAAAATTAAAATAACTTTAATTAATTATTATTAATAATTTTAAAAATGTCTATATTAAAGATTTGTTTTAAACCTCTAGATGTGTTGGGCCGCCCTTGCATGCCATTAACATTTTGGTTAACGGTATCACTGTTCTCGTGACCATTTTATCACATCTTAGAAAAATAACTGCAATTTTAAAAACTGATAGGTAATAAATGTGATACGCGGAAACTTTAAGGAAGATTGTCGTAAAAATTACTTTTATTAATTATCACAACTCTTACTTTTCAAGTCAAGTCAACAATTTAATCTCTATTTGTCACTCGTTTTCATTTTGTTCTCGATACTAAAAAAACATTTTACTTTAATTCTTATACCTATCAACATTTATAATTCATTCCAATTAATTTTGATCTCTTTATTTGATAATATTTTTTATTTTAGTTCCCAAAATAAGTTAATGTTTGATGTTATATTTTGATTCATTTTAGTCTTTTATTATTATTTTGATTCTCAATAATTTCTTATGTTATATTTTTTGAAATATTTTGGTCTATCATATGGTATTCTTTTTATTAATTAGGTCCTTTAATTTGTATTGTATTTTTTGGACCAATATAAAAACACGAAGCAATATTATTTTGGTTTCTTTGATAACTCAGTTAAAAGAAGTTAATAAAAAGGACCAAATTAACTTAAAAAATATAACATAAAAAATCAAAATGAATTAAAATAAACTTAAACTTGGTAAAGCATAAGCGACCACGTACAAGTGTAATTTAAACATATGCGATTAGTTATAAACTTCTAATTTGACATACAAAGTAATTACGGCACATCATGCATGCCTGTCAAAATTTGAAGATCGATGTTGAAGGAAATTGTTGAGAGGAAATAATAATATATATTGTTGGATGAGTAGAAATTTAATTTGACGCACGCTATATATAGAAGAAAGCAGATCAGAGGAATTTGGTGAAAGTAATTAAGGTTATTTATTATTACCTTTTCACGAAAAGCAATGGAATTGATCGATAATGTATGACCTCGTCGTTTTGATGTTTGTAGAGACAATAAGTTCCATGGTTGATACCTTGAATTGTGAGTTGTTGTAAGGAAGCTTGTGAACGATGAAACTACTCTAAGTTGTGTAATAGCTGCTGCCATGCTATTTAATTAATTAATTAATCTAATATAATCTGGCTAGCTAACCCAAATACCTTTATATAGATTTCTTGTCAGGCTTATAAAATTGAATAATTATTGTATTGTCAACTAGTATATATAATAGGCCTGCTACTTTATAGTTTTAAGGTTTTGAGGCTATTTTTAACTCTATTTTGGTGATGATGTGTTATATAAATCCAATTTTTTTTGTCTAGTACTCTTGTGCTGTTTAATGAGGAGATCATATCTTTGAAATCTTCCTGCTACATATTTTTATAAATTCTTCCAATTATATATTAAAGAATATTTTCAATACCTTTTATGATTTTAAGATTGAAAATACATTTAATTTCATATCTTATATGATAACAATAGGATAAATAAGAGGATTTTTAGAATGCTATAACGTTACTCTAGTGTCACTATTTTAATTTTGTTAAGTATGTTTTAGTTTTAGTTCCATTTTGGGTCCAGCATCAATTTGGTTATTGGTTCTAATTTCTTTTCCTGCCCTTTAATTTGTGATTAAGCTTTGATTTTAAGAGTAGTTATACCTTGTTTTATTCTCCGAAAGGTATATTTGCAAGAATTTTTAGGAAGCACATATATATGCACATGTGGATGTCATTGAATGGTGTTTTTTTTTTTTTAAAAAAAAACAACATTGGTAGTGTTTAGTTAAAATGGAACCACAAATAAAGGGTGAGTATTAATTAGAGTCTTTTTTATGGAATATGGAGTATGTTCCTCTCATAAATATGGAAACCTAATTGAAGCTCCGATTTGCTAGCTAGGAACAATTACAAAGGCTATGGAGACGTTAGGTCAAATAATAGATCCAAACAAACAAAAAACAAACCTTGAGTTATAAACCTATTATTGTTGGAAATGTATAAAAAAAAGGCCTTTGTTGAAAAATGTTTGTGATAAAGATAATAACGAGTCAGTTATATTCGTAATAAGATTATTCTAAGCATATCAGTTAATTGCTTTGTTATTCTTATCTTTGTAGTTTAGTTTTTCTGTAAATAGATAATGTATTATATTGATTCTATTTGAGTTTATGAAGTATTAATAATATCTTTTCCATTTATTCTGTCCCATTTCACTCTACCATGTTTCCTAATAAAAAATTATCACAATTCCAATTCCTCAATATTAGGCGTGATTACGGATTGAATTGAACAAAATTCTTTTTCGATTTGGTCAATTGAAATTCGGGTTGAATTGGATCGAGTTGAGTAAATTTTTATTGCCAAATCCAACTCGATTTAATATGAACAAGTCGGGTTGGATCGGATCGGTGATTGGATTAGGCATAATTATTAAATTTTTAAATTTTCATATATAAAATTTTACTAAATAAAATATAAATACAAAAAATATAAAAATTGGAAGTAATGTCAAAATATATACACACTTTTATAATTTTAATAGAAAAATTATAAAATAAATATATTTTTACACATAAGATTTTAAACAGGAAAAGAAATAATAGTAAAAAATATTAAAAAAATGCATAGTGGAATTAGATCAAATATAAAAAAATATAATTTGATATTTGATTTGATTAGGACGATAGTATTTTAAATCAAGGCTAACCCGTAAACTTGATGCAATTCAATTTTCTATAATTGAATAGAATTAAATTAATAAGGTTAATCGGATTGATCTAATTCGTGACCATCCCTACTCAATATTCACCTCAGAGTGGCAAATGTGGCATATGCTAGGCAACTATCATATAGGACAAAAATATGTTGGACATGCACAAGCCCAACTTCTTGCATTTGCCACATCATTGTGTATTAACCCAATTTGAAAAAATATTTGTATTATATGTTTTGAATTTGTTATTGTTATTATTAATTACAGTTTTGATATTTATTAAATAATATCAGTTTTAACATTTTGTTTTATGATTTTTTTTTGGATATACCAAAAATTTTATAATTCATATTTTGATTTTAAATAATAATAGAAGTGTGGATTTAGAAACATATTGAAAATATCTTGTTATTATTTCTCTCGACGTATTTAGAATGTTATTATGGCATAGAATAAGGACACTTGTCATTAGGACATAGACAGAATTCATAACAGAGTTTAATGTTGTGCCAATTTTATTCTTATATTTCGTTGTACAAGACCCTCTTATAATAATAATAAAAACCAGAAATGATTCTCCAACCTAATTTGAGTGTGTTAGGTTAATTAATATTTGAAATTTAAATATTAAAGGTATTGTTTTTTTTTTTTGAAATAAAACAATTTAAATTCACAGGAATGATTACAAGTTAAATATGTACCAGAATAATGAAATGTAATAAAAAAAATGAAATTAAAATATATGTCAAATTATATATATATTTTTATTAATTTAAATAAATATTTTCCATCCTAACAATTTGAATTAGGGTGTCCTAATTTCAAATGATGAAACATGTTAAAGATATGTATATATGTATATGTATATGGAGCGTGGTGCAATACGTTTTAGTTGTGAAATAGGAGTTATATATATATATATATATATATATATATACATCTCCCTCTGTTTTGTGCTGTTCTGTTTCAAATATATATAGTTAGATGGGGAGAGTTGGATGTTGTGAGAAAAATGGTGTGAGGAAAGGATCATGGACAGCAGAGGAAGACAAGAAGTTGGTTTCTTATATTACAAAGTATGGACATTGGAATTGGCGCCTTCTTCCAAAGTTTGCTGGTCTAGCAAGATGTGGGAAGAGTTGGAGATTCAGATGGTTAAACTACCTTAGGCCAGACATTAAAAGAGGACACTTTACTAAACAAGAACAAGACACTATTATCACACTTCACCAAAAACTGGGTAACAGGTAATGTGTATAATATATATATGCATGTAATTAAAAAGGCCATATATAAAATTCACTAAAGATTATCCAATAATTTTTACTTATGAGTATTTAATTTGTCTTGGTTATGAAGCTCAGCGGGTGAACACATCAAAATATGCACGTATAGATATTCGGAGTTCAATACCTAATTAACGTACTTTCACATAAAAAATAATGAGTATTTAATTTCTTCAAAAATTATCTGATCTCCTTATTAATTACATTTTATTATAAGTTACTAAAATTAAACAATGGTGTTTACGTTTTTTATATGTTCCTAATATAAAAGTTAGAAATATTTGTTATATATTTTTTAAAAATTTTATTCTTAATTTATTATGAGGATACAAAGTTTTGTCTTATGAATAATTTAGATGACAATATTTGATTTGAACAGGGCAAAATTAAAAGAATATCATAATTTTCTTAAAAAACTTAATGTATTATTATTTTTATGGTAGCATATTTTATAATCTATATATATATATATATATTTTATTAGTTGCTTATATATAAGAATGAATAAAATATAATATCTTATTTACTGTGCAGATGGTCGATGATAGCTGCTGAATTATCGGGTAGAACAGATAATGAGATTAAGAATTACTGGCACACTAATTTAAAGAAGCGGTTTGAACACAAGTCGGATTGTAGAACTAAAATTGAAGAAGTCAAAGATTTGGAGTCTAATAATGAGGAGCCCCCATCCCCATTGTTGGATTGCAAAAAACCAACGTTAGAGATGAAGGGTGGTCCATTATTGTCGTCTCGAACAGAAAGTGATGATGAAGGTGCCACAAATAAGCAGGAGATTTTGGTTAAACAAGATGATGATGATGAGTTTCCTTTTCTGGAGGACTTAACCGAGTGTGCAAAATTTTTGACAGAGCCGTATATGATTCACAATTCTTATGAATTATTTCAACACTTTAGTTTTATGGACGATGATGCGGACCTTTAGAATTGGACCCACAATATATATATAAATATGCTACTATATCATGTCTCGTGGCCTAGCTAGAGATATTTTTCGACTATATATAGTATGGTATTTGTGAAAGGTGTTGAAGAAATAGAGAGGAAAAAAACAATAGAAATAAGGGAGAAAAAACTAAAAAGAAAATAGAGTATAAAAGGTATGAGAAATGTAGCTCTATAGACGATGAACACTTAAAAATATGTGTATGTGGATATTTATATTTAATTTTCAGTTATTATTCATTTAATTATATTTAAAATCAACTATTTTATAAGGTATATTCAATGAATTGATTATACTATTTCTTGAGAATGAAATTTTAGAATTGCTTGATTATTATATATAAAGCATTCATAAATAATTTTATAACTGTCTCAATCATATAGTTCAGTTGGTGAACATATGCAGATATACGTGTGTGGGTACAAAGTTCGATCTCTAGATGTACTGTTTTCTTATGAGTAAAACTCAGGTTCGAGCTTGGGACAAAGCACAATTGAGAGAACAAATAAATTTATTTATGTCCTATAAATAATCTTATAGGATATGAAGATACTTGAAAAATAAAATGTGTGACGAACAGGCTGTGTGTTTTTGAAGCAACTGGTAGTGGTAGGGTAGGCCAAATACCGTATAGTTAGCTTCGATCAGTTATCACTAATTATTAATATTCAATAAAAAAACTAGTTTTCTTTTTTTATAATGTGTGCCCATAGACACACGGTTAAAAAAGTTAAATATAGAAATTTTTATTCAAAAGATCGAACATAATTTGTTTCCTTAAATTCAAACCAATAATTAATGTTTACCTTTCATAACAATTATTCAGACCATGAGAACATACAAGAAAAACCAAAAACGTAAAATAAAACAATAAATTAGTTTCCATTCGTAATAAAATTTAGAGTAGTGATGAAATTACTATAGATACTATATATTCTATTTATTAATTATAAGAAAAGTCTATCGTTGATGTATACTAGTACTAGTACTATTTTTCTTTGAGTTTTGACTTTTGATTAGTCTAATTAAGTAGAGACATAATGATAGTGGTATTCGATTTGACAGTTAATGAAACACGCACGTTTATTATTACTATTATTTTTTAAATTAATAAAACACGTTTAGCCTGTGTGAAGCATGTGTTTATAAAATACAAGGGGAACAGAGATAATGGTGATGACAACCCCTAACAATGACTTTTTGTCCCTATCTGCACACCTACTTGTGTTAAAACTTAACTTCCGTATTTGCTTCCTGCATATCTAGTGCTTTTAATATAATTCTGATTCATAAAAAAAAAAAACCCTAGCAATGACAAAAATGCACTCAGTTTTATTTGAACAACCTACGTGCATATGTAATTCACAGTTTATTTGAATTAACTTATTTTTTACGAAATTATTGCTCATTTTTATAAGTTATATAAATTTTTTTTAAAAAATAAGTAATTATTTTTCTTAAAAAAATGTTTCCAAACATGATTTAGTCTCATACGTAAAGTATTAAATTTTTTTTGGTATTCGTAAAGTATTATTTTGTGCATTTTTCTTTTCTCAACAAAAATTTAGAGTTTATTTATGAGAAGTACCAAGGTGTAAAATAATATTTTGCATGCTTATTTTCAGAAGGAAATTTACTAATGTAAAATGATAAATTGAAAAAAAAAATAAAAGAGGTTATCTATGAGTTGAAAGATATTAAAAATGAAAAGATTAGTTATATTTTTAATTCTTGTTGTTTATATTTAGACTCAAATATAGCAAATTTTGATGTTGGGTACCTCTAAGTTTTTTTTTTATTATTATTTTTATTTGTGTCCTTTATTGTATAAAAATTTTACAAGTCTCTACCATTAGTTTTTTCTGTTAAGTGCTAAGCCAGCCAATTGAAATCTAACTTAGTAATGTCATGTCATAAACCGAGAGGATGGATGGGCACGACGACTTTATGAGGAGGAATTAAGTAATGAGATTAAGATTTTTTGAGACATATTACTAAATTAATATAAAAAAGTATTTAAAAGTTAAACATTATTAAAATAAGGGTCTTGATATATAGGCCCTAATGACACTAATTAAGGTTACTAGAATTAAAAAAATAATGATAAGATCATATTGTTCCGTCTCTCGAGAATACAAAAAATTACATATTCCAATATCTTTTTATTACATTTGAATTCTTATATAGTGCCCTTAGAACACTAAATATCATTTTTCTTAAAATAAAAGGATGAATTTGTCAGCATGTTAGCTGGAGTTAGGGGTGTATAAGACCCGGTTCGGTCCAATGTCCCGGCTCAGTCCGAATGGGTTATGAAAGTTTTGGTCCGTCCAATTTAAGATAAAAGACACTAACTCGTCTTTTAAATTCTGACTTGATGAGAAAAAAGGATGGGTTCTGGCCAATGCTCGGGTCACCCAACTTGGTCTAATAGACATGTTTCATATTTATATATAATATATAATATATAATTAATATATTATATTATATATATTTTTATTGTATTAGTTTCCTTTTTTCGTTAACCTAGGGTTCAAACTTCAAAAATATAAATTATTTTGGATATAGAAGTCTAACTTAACTTGGGAGCCATTATATAAATGATGTAATTGTAACTATTGTTAATGAATATTATTAATACTATAGTTATTTTATTTCACTATTTTTGCCCATTTACTATATATTATTGACGTTATACATGTTTCTTTCCCCTATCTTTTTGTTTGCTTATTTGTTTTTTGATTGATGTTGTGTATGTGAGAATATAGGTATTAATAAATGTTCGGGTCAACTCGCGTTCGTCCCACATAAATCCGGTCCTAATAAGATCCGGTAATCATTGAATTCCTTCGAGTCAAGAGACAGGTTAAGATTTAAAATATAGGTCCGATCTTAATTTAGGACCAAGTGAAAGTCAATACGAACCTGTCCTTATCCATCATTTGTACACCCCTGGTGCTAGCATTGCTAAGATGGCATGCATTTTATTTATCACATTATCACTTAACACAGCAAACCTAACTATAAGGATTTAAAACAAAATTTTTATAAGATATATATGGGACACGAAACATAAAATTTTTGTTAGGGTTACCAAAATAAAAATATTTTATATTTTAAGGGACCAAAATATTATGAGGTACTAGTATATCATAAGTCATACATCAAACACGGTGAACAAGGCTATTACATTAAAACCTCTATAGAGTTAGACACTTGATCAATAAACTGTTTTCATATAATAATCTTCATCTTCAAAGACTTTTTGTTTTCAACAAAATCAATCATTAAGAACCCATGTCATCAACAATGGAGTGTACGTTTGATTTTCAGATAGGAAAACTTAATTTAGTTGAAAAAATAAATTTGATAAAAGTAAGTTGAATTAAAAGTTAATTTTATTTAATGAAATTTTTATTTAGATACTTTTAACTGAAAGTTTAACAAAATGAAGAGTCTTGTTTGGATACTAGTTGACACACTAGTAGTAATTTTGAATTCCAACGCAGACAAGTGGATAATAGCCTACATGGTTATGTACTAAACCTTTTAAGATTTGGGAGTTTGAGGTCCAATGTTTGAACTTTAGTGATGAAGATTTAGTTCATAAAATTGGGAGTTAGTTTAGAATGTAAGTAGAAGTGCTACCAAATGGCCAATACTATTTGGATGAGAGGATAAAAAGTATTTTTTATAAACTAAAATGAAATTGAAAATATTTTCAACAAAAGAAAAAGTAACTCTCATAATCCGTTCACCAAATCAATTTTTACAACCACTTTGAGAAGAAACTCAGTTAAACCAACAAATACAAATTAAAAATCAAACATATTAATACATTATTGCATGTATTTAAAAGTACTTTTGTTAACTTAAAGTAAAATCCAAACATTTTCATAATCCTCAAGTTCTTTGATGTGAAAACAATCTCTATGACTTCAAAATCCAAAAAAAACAAAAGACTAATCCATTTAATTTAAATTAAAGAAATGACCTAACCAGTACAGGCAATATCTCCCGAACAAAGCTGAACCTTTGTTGGTACAGATGATGAAAATTGTATTCCTAATAATTAATTAGCATCTTCCAACTAAGGTGACCTCCACATACAAATGGTGACAAGAATGTAGAGGACCTAGCTCGTATAATGGCTTATCATTGTGACCACTTTAATTTGTGATGACAACTCCCAATTCTACTTCTTATCTTTATTTCTTTCTTGTGTCTCGGAATTCATGTGACTTTGGATCGGACAGGGCATCAGCTCAAGGGTTCCACCACTTTAATTGCCCCTGCTTCTTCATATGTATACCCTACCCAGAGAGACAACTCACCCAATAACTTGCACCAAAACTCCTCCTGCAACTTCCAAGATTCTCACACATTGCATTATTCATTTATGTATAATTCGTCCACACCGTTTAATGTGCATTATATTTTTTGCATTGTATCCACTCAATTGTTTAATTATTAAGAATGCATATAGCTAGATCCATCATGAAACGGATTCAGTATCTTGAAAACATACAACTAGGACCCTGAACATTATTTTGTATATTGCTCTCATACTTAATTATTAAGTAACTTGAGTAAATCCCAACTCATTTATGATGAACAAAATTATGTTGGAAATAAATATTTGTAATGTGAAAAATGAATAAATTGTTGGAGGTACACATTAGAGTTAATATTTGTGAACATTTTAAGAGCAGAGAAATAACTAATTAATTATGCTTAGGTCCAAATATTAATTCTTGCATCAGTTTCTTGTTCATGGTGACCACAAAATTAACAATTAGGAATGTGAATGTTAGGCCCCATTGCATGGACCTAAACTTTGTTCTCATATATATGTTACTTAATTAACTTTCTCACTGGGTCACTGTCCCACTGACCCATATATATCACATTCATTCATTCATTCATTCATTCATAAGATATGGCATGGTTGAATTGAATTGTTAATTGGTCCATGCTACACAAAATTAAATTCTCCAGCCTGTCCAAAAAACTTGTTTGGGCCTTGTACGTTGCAAAAGAAAGAGGGTACTTAGTGAGAATCCTTCTTATGTACTATTTTTCTTTAATTATGAATTTGTCACCACGATTATACTGTAGCTGGAGCGTGGAGTGAGCACTATCAATAAATTATGAAGATGGACCGCAACCATTTTAACCATTTTCAAGTTCTGTCATTTCAGATATACTATAATATAGCGATATGAGTGATTAGTGATGAATGAATCAGCTTAAGGTATAATTATAATTATAATTATAATTATATTGTTGTGAAATGAGGTTTCAGTGTCTATCTATATATACTCTGTATCGCAACCAGTAATTTATCACTTCCCTGAAGATGAAAACATATATATTAATTACTTGATGCACCTATATACATTACCTTTTTAAACAGTAGAAAACTTATTTCTGTAACACCCCAAGCCCTTTTTTGCAACCCTTGTAGTCAAAAATTTATGGAGTGTCATTCATATATTTCTTCAAAAATAAATTTTCTATAATTCGAATCCAAGACCTCAGAAATAGTCATCAGGAATTTCTTAGAAATCAAGGATGAGGAACCTTCATGATTTGTGAGAGACTGAGAGTTGTTAACTTTGGAAATATTTTATCTTCGAGGTATTCATATATAACTCATGCTTTAAAAGAAATTTATGATCTTTAATATAGAAATTAGGGAATGCAGATATAGCCACTCCAATAAATTTGAATGTTTGATATTGTCACTTTTATTTTTAACTTTTTATTTTAATACAAGAGCAAAAATAATGATAAAAAACGTGTGAATTTAAGTGATAATATTAAATTTAGAGTGACAATATACATTTTTCTTAATACAAATCACAAATTAATGCATTGATAGAAACTTTTCACTTTTACCATTGTATAATTTTCAATGTTACAAAGGTACTACTAATAATAGAATGAAATAAGATAGAGAAATGTTAGTTGACTTTGTGTATTTACAAAGATATTTTTACTAAAAACATTGTTAAAAAAATATTAATGTTTGGTTTTTAGTTTGGATTTGGAAAATCAAAAGTGAGTTTGGTTGTACGTAACAACGTGCACACTCGTTTGGTTTTCAGTCTAGCTTCGTTTGGAAAATGAGTTTGGTCCAAACCTGAACAAAAAGAACTCGGCACTCTTTTTTCAATTTAGTTAAAGTACTTTTGATAAACTACGTTTGACATAATTCACGGACAACTAATATTTTACATACTCAAACGTACTTTTCATAAAGTATCTAAATAATATTCAGTTTGTCAAACCTACTTTTAATTAAAAGTATGTGAACATAATAAACTCCATTGAAATAAATTGATTTTTAATCCAACTTGTTTTCACCAAACAAATTTTAGACAAACAATGTTTTATCAACGAAAAATCAAACACACACAATTTTTTAAAACATATTTAATAAATTAACTATCATTTTATTAATTTAACAATTCGATTAAAAATGACTTATATCTAAAATTCGATGGAACATAGAAACTAGATTGAGTCATACTAGTAATTCTGAAATATGAATTTGAGATGCAAAATGGCTAAAAAATTGACATGTAATTTTCAAATGATTAAACCAATTTATTACTTCCTAAGTTGTTAATCAAATGTACTTATAAACAGTGGCTATGATCCCCACATTGTGGAAAACTGAACCACCGAACCACAGTATAAACAATTAATGTTTTGAAAAAAAAAGGTATATTAACAAAGCTAACAATATACCAAACTCTGACTTAAAGCTCATTACACATGCTCACTTAAAATTTTACGGATTTGAATCATCTCAGGTGTTAGATAGTTTCAGCAAAAGCTTGAGCAACATTAAAACTCTTAATTAATATTTATACATCAACCAAGTAAGAAAGAAATGTTTTTTTTGAAGAATTTAAAATTATTAATTTAACTGTTGGACCATTCAATGGTAGAGTTTCAACAAGTGGCACTCTCATGTTACAGTGCATTCTAAAATCTAAAGTGAAAAGCACCATCTTCCTATCAATCTTTTCAACAGCAGGACACCTAATAATCAACAACAGATAAGAATTTCTACTACTTCAACAGTAATAGTCTCCACTCTCCACTAGCAGCTTTAGTTTTAAATTGCCTATCATAAAGTCAAGTAATTCTCATGTAACCCTGTATCCACACCATATTATACACCAGAGCTAAAGGAGGAGGGTGAAAAAAGTAAACAAAGAACAAAACTTTATAGAACAGCACATAAGACTATTTATTTTTTTATTGTTAATTAGTAGTTTTCTTTTAAAAAGAAAAAAAAAAAAACCAATAGTGGTCCCAATTCTCTCTGTGAAGTTACTATCATCTTTCAGGTACAAGAGCAGAGATTTCAAAAATGGGTCCAACAAATATCTTTGATAAATAAGTTTGAGTCATAGGGACTTTTCAACTATTGATTCACATATGCATGTACTAAAATATATATATAGTGCACATTCAGCCAATTCTCTAAAATCAGATGCTCACGAATTTATGGTCACTTATGACTTGAAAAATAACTAAAGAACTTAGTATTTATTTAATTGATAGCAGGAGACAAAAGAAGAATCCAAAAAAGACAAACGAAGAAGAACAAAAGAAAAGACAGGAACACACACATGGAGATTGGACACACCTTTACATGGCCAATTACTAACCATTACGATTTACCAAGATAAGATAACAGTTTGTGCCTCAACTTATTTATAGCGAATTTCTCAGACAAAAGTATGCATTACCATCTATCTATGCAGTGTTTATACCAAGATTTCATCACTATTATAGCAAGAAGGAACAAAATAAATAATATATTTGGCTATCTAATCAAATGTCAAAATATGAAAGTACCAACTACCAAATTTTATTTTCCAAGAGAAAGTGAATTTGCTGCTTCACTATTACCATTAATATTATTATTCTTTTGCCAGAGACATAAGAGACAGAACCACACTTAACTACAAAACAGACACACAAAAATTCAACCCTACAATTCAAAGTTATGTTTTGTCCTTTGTTTGACTCATAGGAGAAAAAAAAAAAAAAAAGAGTAAAATCCCATCTTATCTTCCCTTGTGCATTTTTCAACCAGCATATTTTAATAAAGTTCCGTACCAGGATCACGTTACAGTGATTTTGTCCACTAATCAAATTCTTTCTTTTTTCTTTTTCTTTTTCTTCTCATTCTCATCAATCCATCCATCATTGATGAAAATGTGAAAACTGCTGGACCGTCCGATTGTTACCATAATTAGTGATTTTCCTTCTCTTGAAGTCCTGCTGTTGGATCAGAGTGTTGGGAGCAACGCTTATTCCGTTGGTTTTTTCACTTTCCAAGCTCAAAAAATGTTCGTCTAACACATTAACCGCTGTGTTTGAACTTGAATTCACATTCAACACTTCTGTTTCGTACTCCTCCCTCACTATGTCTTGTATCACATTATAGCACTCCATCACATTTTCCTGTATTAATTAATTATTTATATATTAAAGAATGGAATGGAATGGAAATAAGTGTTTGTATAAAAAGAAAAAAGAAAAAGTAAAAAAGATGAGAAAATATGTTATGTAGAAGTACTTTATTTACATATGAACATTCGGATATTGCTCCCAAGAAGCACGGATATTGAAAGGGAAACAATTCATGTGAAGCATACAGAACTGCTGATGCTGCCACTATCGATGGCTTGAATTCCAAAACCTTTATCTCTGAAAAAACAACATTAATTAATTAATTCAAGTATATTTAACACAAACACCAAATCAATTTAACTTAGTTTATACTGCACACACCTCTTTGTGACTTCAATATGATTTCAGATGCTCGATCTTTAAGAACCTTTCCCAACGCTGCGTCTTTGAGTCTGAACAAATTGTTGAAGAAAGGAAGGAAAGAGAAAGGGGTGATTGAACGCATTCTCCATTGTAGAGCTCCTAGCACAATGCCTTCCATTCTTTGGATTGTTTGTGTCTCAAATATCACAACTTCATCACCGTGATTCATTAGAGCCTGCTAACAGGTAAATCAAACACTAAATATGTAAACAAAATTCTCATATTACTTAGAAGTTAGAAAGAAAAAGAACAGTTTACTTGGACATCAGTGGCAGAGTACTCTGTTTTCAACATCTTTGCTGCTAGAGAAATGCAAGACATTGCAAGAAGCTTGTTGGTCCATGGCTTTGGTTGCTGCTGCACATACCCAAATTTAAGTTAGACCTTGATTGATGTTATCTAATTAACAAACTCCAGTAAATAATGAACTTTTCAAATTGCTTTAAATGCAACTAAATGTGATTAGATGCGGTCATTGGTGATCGAAATCACAATTGGAAGTGGTTTCCCTAGATGCGGAAACCAGAAAACCATGACATTGCGACGTGATGTGTGTGAGAAAACAACAAATTGTGAAATTGGTTACCATGAGGCCTTGGTTAGCGAGGAAGCGATCCAGATAGTTGATGGCAAGATAAGAAAGAAGCGGATCGAAAGTGCAGGACAACTGCAGAGAAGCGTTGAGAGTTGAGAATGAGAAACGTGAGCAGCGTATGAAATTACAATGAAGATTCCCTACATACCTGTGAGATTTGAGAGATAACATGTGTTCTAAGAGAGATGTGAAAGTCGCTGGCTTTGAGATTGTGGAAGTAATTTGGATGAGGGATGTGGTGGGATTCAATGAGGAACAGGGAAGATACAGAGTCAGAGTCAGAGTCAGGGAGAAGAAGGTCGTGGAAGTTCTCAAGAGGGTTTTCGAGGTCAAACTCCATTGATGAGTAGTAAGTAGTTTATTCTGAGTGGAGCTGATGAGGAGCAACATGAACAAGGAGAAGAAGCATTATTGTTATTATTATTTAAGAGAGAAAGAGTGATAAGGTAAAGTTGCAGAGAGAGTTTTCAGCTTTGTTCTTTTTCTTTCTTCAAATGTGAGCAACTTAAGTTCTTTCGAATAATCTATTTATTTTTAATAAGAAGAAACTGCATTCATGTAGATTAGAACGATTGAGAAATAAAAAATGGGAAAAGAGAGGGTAGTTGGTTTTGGTCCCTCACCTCACCTGTGCAGCTGTGCTGTGTTCAGTTCAGGGTTGCATGAGATGGCACTAGTGCAAGGGGCAGAACACGGTAGGTCTTTAAAGTCCCTCACCTTTGTTTTTATTTATTTATTTATAGGACGGACAAATTATATTATTATATATTTAAATTAAAGAAAGAATACATTTCTTTTCTAGTCCAAGATAGAGAGAGAGTAGAATCAACAATTAGAATTTGAGGAGCTAGAGAGAATCTCAATTCTCATCCCTTACTTGTGCAGCATGCAGGCAGAGTAATAACTAACAAACAATAATATTATTAGTACCTTAATCAATGTCATTGCCATATATACCTCTCATCATCACCCCTCTGCAATCACAGTAACCAAAAAAATAGAAATTACAAGTAATGAAGCATTAGCTTTCTAAAAAAATGCAACTCATGCTACTGCAATTTATCAGTTTCTTGAAAATCTCCAACTCACTCTCAGCATTAAACAGAACAATAAGTCAAATTCTTATGATAATGATCAAATTGACATTATTCTCTGTTTTGTTTATATATGCATGGTACATTTTCATCATTTCTAGTATTATTCAGAAGCCAATACAAATAAAGGTTCAAAATAAAAAAAAATTGAATTTTGCGAAAGAGCTTGTAGCTCAAATAGCACTTGGAGGTTGAGGGGAGGAGTTCAATCCCTCATGAGAAGTTTTAGGAGTTGGATTTAGGAGTAGTGTAGTGTTTGTTTAGCCGATAAAAAAAAAGAAAAAATTAAATTTGAAACTTGGAAATCAATTAAGACCAACATGTATCGTAAAATTAAAATACAAATTATACATCTTTGGATATAATATAAATTGGTGTGTTTGCATTATATCAATCCAACTAATCTCTTATCGAAGCCCTGTATCGGGATTTAATTAATAGCCTAAGTAGTTTAATTTCTTGCCATAATTTTAACATTTTGTTAAGTCTAACACTAGTGCAAATAAGGGATTTTGAATCGGTTATTTTTGTCGATTTTAATCGGATTTCATTACTGGTATTGTTGCTGCCGATATTAAATAGACACTTTTTAAAATTGGTTAAAATAATAACGACCAATTGATGAAGGTTCATAAAGGCGTATTTTTTCATAATAATGACTTGTAGACGGGGATTTGTTATTAGTATTTATTATTATTATGAATTTATGATAATAAATTTTTATTATATTATTTTTGTTAAGAATAAATTACTATTACAGAGAATAATATACCATAAATACTATTTTTTATTTAGGATAGAAATCAATTATGAATATGAAAAATAATCTACTCTAAATGTTTGATTTAATTTTTTGGTCTATTTAAGATATCATAGATGTAAATAGAGCAAATATAAAATAAAATAATTTTTTAGGTTTAGTGTCTGTTGGGGCTCGTTGTGCTTCAGGGCCCTCAACCCTTAGATCTTATTAAATATCATGACATTTGTGTCAGTCGTTTTTTTTGGCTTATCAATCTTATAATTGAAAAATTTCTTTTAGTTTTAATTTTTAATTTCCTAATAAATTTTTTTATTGACGTGGTAATATTCTATTGGTAGGACATAATCAGAAACATAATTTGAGGACACATGATTTGATCCCAAAAACGCTTATCAGATTGTGGTGTCATTATTCATCATTTTATGAAAAGTCTTATCAAAAGAATTAAAGCTTATTACTCCTAATTCTCTCCTCAACTCTGAAGTGTGGTGTTCATATTTTTTTTAATTTTATTTTTATTTTTTAATAAATTTAACTCTCAAAAGATCCAAAAGACATGCACCCTATACATGTCAATAACTAATGCAAAATCATGAGATTATAATAGTGTAAAGTGACTTTTTTAAATTACAGCAACCTAGATGAGCTGAGTCATTTAATGAAATAAATCACTTGTTATTATAAATTAAACTCGAAAAAAATCATATAATAGCCTTCTAAAAAATATTAGATTTAACCTATGAATTAAGTTTACTTTAAAAAATATTTTGGAGTTAAAAGATTAATTTCTTTCATAGTTCCAAATTCAATTATATTGTGTGAAATTGTAACATTAATTAGTCATTGTCATTTATCTCAAGATCACATCAATTTAACTAGTTCAAAGCCTATAACATTGTTAGTTTCCAATAATTTACTCATAGAATTGAAGTATAGAATTAGAATTTAGAAGGCATGGTTAAAAATATAAAAAAATATTAGAGTCTATAGCTAATTGAAAAGTAATCCTATGTACTGAGACTGGCAAAATAAATTAACAAAAATGAAACTATATAAAAAATAAGATTCCCCCAAACAAATTTGGAGAAGTTAATAGTGACAAGTTTTAAACCCTGTGTTTATTTTACTACACTTCAATTGACCTTTAGCAAATGATATTTATAATTTAATACTACATTTTAAAAAACTGTTGAAAATATATAAAAAAAACAATATTTTTAAATAACTTGACAACATTTTTTAAATATTATTAAAATATTTTAGTAACCTGACTTTTATGTTACATTTCTAAAAATATTCTAAATATAATATTTTTAATGATATAATAACAGTTTTTAATAATTTAACAATATTTTTTAAAATATTACTAAAAATTAATTATGTGACATGATAGATATGTAGATAATACATAAATACAAATGAGAATGTTAGTCTTCAAAATCAATGGTGTTATGTTCCTCTCAGCTAAATGGCTACAAGCATTATCAAACAAGTTTCTGTTGTTCGTAGCAGGGTGACAGCTTGGACTCTGTCTTCGTATTGAATTATCAGTTCAATCCCCAAGATGAGTAATAAATTAAATATTTTGTGGAGTGTGTGTGCACTTAAGTTTTGAATCATCAGGTTAAATTTGTGTGTTTATTATGCAATACTACTTTTTTTTTTTTTTTTTCTTTTGTCACTTTCTGAGTTTCAGTTTGAGCGAGTGCAGGGCAACTTACAAGATCATTAAGATTTAATTAATTAAACGGTAGCGCATGGCTAATGGCTAATGGCTAATGCCTAATCTATGTGAAGAGATAAAGGAAGACTTTGTTATTCACTCATCAGAGCATTCATGTTTCTTGTTAGACACGGCTTCAAATTTAAATTGCACATGTTAATAAAAATTTAAGGTTGAAAACTTTTAAGCGAACAATAAAAACTTTTAAGAAAAATAATACTAGTATTATATTAGAAGCCACATCTTTAACTTTTAAGGTCTCTTTATTAAACCTAGTAATATAATATCTTAATGGTTTTTTATCCCCTGAATTATACTTTTAAGATGATATTTGGATTTCAACTATTTTTTACTGTTAATAAAATGACAGAAAAACTTATCTTTAAAAGTATGCCAATTTCCTATGGAATTGGATGGTAACTCAGTAAAGCATCGTCCAATAGCCTTGGTCAAAGTCAAGGAATATGCTCTCCACGCCAAAAGTTCTTCAATGTCTTGAAAGGTGACGATCCTCTCAATGTTTTGAATGTGTTGAGTTGGGTCTTTGGTCTCATCGTAATCATGTGGCTTTTTGGTAAATTGAAAACTCACTGGAAGTTCATGTGCCATAATACTCGGGATAAATGGGTTTTTACAATATCCGAATATGGGTTTATTTTCAGCTACTACTTCGTTCACTACCGGCGGTTAGGCGCGGATAAGTAGTGAAGGTTCCAAGATTGTGGCTGGATTCCTGAACATCTGTCCTCCGACCTACGATCCTACTTGAGCCTTATTGATCGGGTTGTGGTTATGTTGCTCTTGAATCGACAGGTTATTATGCTCTAAGACAGATTTGTCTTGAAGTTGGAATGCCTAAATTTTTTGGATTCGCATTGTGGGCTTCTTAAACCATATGATGTGCCTAAAATTCGAAGTGCTGCCTGGGCCCGTTCATAGTCAACCTTGTATTCTTCAATCAACTTCACTTGAGTTTCCATCATAGCCAGGATACGACGAACCTCGTCTCGTTCGAGTGTTGGTTGCAGGACTGGATTCGGGTGGTTCTGAATCGGTGGGCATAGGGGATGTGAAGATCTAGTGTCCAGCGATTGATTACGAGGGTACTTGTGAACGCTTCGATTATTAGCATCGTATGTTTTTTACCTGGTGTTAACCATCATAGTTGGGTAGGGGCACACTTTTTGTTCAAAATTCCCCACATATAGCGCCATTGTTGCGTACCTGGTTCTCAGGGACTAAATAGAACACCGTGGGCGACAGTTCTCAGATGTGGATGAGCTCCTCGACAATAGGGGTTGTACCTGCAAGGACTTTAATGATCAAATTAGTACAAAATTAAGGTTTATGAGTGATTATATGAATACTGCACATGACACATTTAATATGTAAATTTATAGCCCTCTATCTAGGTTTCGTGCTCATTAATAGACCATTTGATGATCAATCATTCAATCCACAAGGTCCAAAGTATTGAAACTGGATCCTTATCATCTTATTCTTATCTCAGGAAGGGGTCATGCCCTCAATCCCGACATGCCTGTGACTGAGGTATTAATCCAAAACACAACGTATCTTCAATTTGTTATTATCGAAGAGGGACTTAAAGAAAAAAAAATAATTTTAACAAAGAATTCTTTTTTTACATCTATTAAATTAATATTAAAATTAAAAATTACTATAAATAAAAATACTTATAAAAAAGTAAATATCGATACCTAAATAGGCATATATATATCACACGCTTCCATCATGAAATTAAATATATTTGTCATAATAAAGAGTAGAGTCAGATAGATAGATAAGCTAGGCTTGATTAACTGAAATAGTTGGTAGCATGTTTTGAACCACAATTGTGTGTCAAATTAAAGTGATGATAACGAATATGAGTGTATATATAGGTAAGAAAAGAGATCATGTTTCTTATCCTAGGTTCGTGAAATTAAAGGGGATATATATACTTATTTATATAAATGTGTACCCACAACATAACATTAAATAGCAATTATTAAATATAGTTGGATAAATTACTATACTATACTATACAGTACTACTACATAATAAAGTGCAAGTGCTACAGTGGCGTGATGCAGCTGTACAAAGTTTAAATAACAAGAATCCCTATTTTTAACCCAAACAAGAAGAAATATGGGACCATACTGTAACACCCCTCAACGTAACTAGTTTTATTTCTCCAACAAATACCACGTACATGTCCCTTTAATTATATGTACCACTTAGGGCCTTAATGAATGGAGTAACTAATTTACTTTATATTTTTATTTCTCCTTTTAATTTCAATTTTTATGAGTAATAAAAATATAATTATATTTAGGCTAAATGACATTTTTGAGTCCTTAACTCTTTGCGTTAATTCACTTTAGTCTCTTAACTTTATTTTGATTCATTTTGATCTCTTAACTTTTATTTTGGGTTCAATCTGGTCCCTACGGTTCAATTTGGTCCCTATTGTTCAAATTGTACACTTGTATTATGACTCGACAAAAGTAACGGTAGGGACTAAATTGAATTCAAAATAAAAGTTAAGGGACCAAAATAAATTAAAAAAAAGTTAAGGGACCAAAACGAATTAGCACAAAAAATTAAGGTGTTATTTTGCTTTATATTTATTTTACTAGTAGTTTTTATTCTTAAAAATTTGTATAACAATCATTACAAACAATCAAAACAGCTATAGTAATATATTTTTAATACTAAAAAAATACAAAAACACTGTGATCTCTCAATTCCATTTTATCTCTCTAGTTAAAAAGAAAATTTTTATTTTTATTTATCGTTATACTTATATTTTTAAAGTAGTATTAACTACGTTATTATCGATTATACTTTTATGTTTAATTTGAATAATAATTAACGCTTCACCATTGATCTAATAAAAAATAAATAAACATAAAGGATAATATAGGAAATGCAAAAATTGTTCTGATGAAAATTAAAATAATTATTACATTCCTTAATATTAGAGCGGTCAAAACGAGCCATGACTCGCGAGCCAACTTGACTCGTAGGTAGGTTGGGTTGCAAAAATATTGGCTTAAAAATTTTTGATTCAAAATCAACTCAACTCGTTTAGTTTGCACGAATTACGAGTCGAATTGAGATGTGTCGAGTTAAGCTCGCTAAACTCGTAATTTTTTATTTTTTTTAAATATCCAAACTCAACTCAGAAAAACAAAACTACCAAACCCAAGATAATAAAAAAACACACCCAACCCAAAAAAGAATGCAAGGGTTGCTACTTTTAATTTGCACTTGAAAGTTGATCCCAAGAATTTCACTCTCTTTCTTCCACTTGTTGCTTATGTTGGTCACTGTTCACCATCTTTCTTTTATAGTTTCATAGTCTCATTGCTTACGAGTTGTACTAATCGTAGTTTATTTCTTTGCTAAATGTTCATTCTTCTAACTTCGCTAAATGATCATAGAAATATGAAGTTGATATCATAATATGTGGTGAATCATGAATGATTTAGTTTTTTTAATGGATTATAACTTTAGGGTAAATTGCAATAACCCCCTTGAGGTTTGGGGAAATTGCATTGCACCCCAAACTTCATCAAAATTAGCACTCCACCCATTTTTTTAACCGTTTATTGTTGATTGCTGACCTAGTTAATGTTTCTGTCGTTCCCATATGTCACATCTACAATGATGTCCATTTGTTAACTTTAAAAACTATTTTTAAGGCTGATGTAGCAAACTGACGAAGCAAAAATATTAGTTAACTGATATGCTGTTGACGTTTCTATCATACCAGTTTGTCATATATGCAAGTTCTAGACCTTTCATTAACATTAAAAACTATTTTTAATACTTACGTAATAGATTGACGGGCCAAAAATGCTAGTTAACTGACCAAAAAGGGGTGGAGTGCTAATTTTGATAAAGTTTGAGATGGAGTGCAATTTCTCCAAACCTCAAGGGGGATTATTGCAATTTATCCATAATTTTATAAGGGTGAAAATGTCATAGTTTTCTTTTAAAGTTTTTCTAAATTTTTTAATATTAATGCGAGCCAACGAATTAAGCGAGCTTGCTCATGCAAGTCAAGTGAGTTGTATATTTGTTAGCTCGAAAACAAAATGAATCGAGTTGAGTTGAGCTAGCTCGCTTTTAGGCAAACTCGCAGTGAGCAAGCTTGATCGATGTTTTGAGGGCCCTACTTAATATACATATTTTAATTTATCTTTAACTAAATAATTACATAGAAATGAAATGAATGCTTTTTAGTGTTTTACCTCCTATTATTTGAACCAAACATCTACATAAAATAGATAACGAAAACAAAAAATAAAAATGTGAAGTAAAGAAGCTCTTAATCACTAAAATTTTAGCATCGACGTAAAAGTTAATCACATACCTTCTTTGAACCCAATTCCTCTTCTATCTCATCTGGACCTTATCATTTTTCATCTTATTATTTATCTTTTGTTTTCCTATTAGGTCACTTTTGATTTCACTTATGACAATCTTTAATTTTTTTTTCTTGGTTCATTTCTCCATCCCTCTCTTCTTTATTTGTATACTGATGATCTTGGTGACATTTTAATTTTAGTGATAGAGACCACCGTTAATTGACCTGGCATCGCAGTTACATCAACATAATCTCTCGAACTTAGACTTAATTGATTGATTAGACATATATCACGCAGTACCGAACTTTATGATCCCTCAATTTTCAAAGTATATCATCCGTGAAAAATAAATTAAAATTAACATACATAATAATATAATGTTGGTGGTTGTTATTATAGTATATTTATATTTATAGGGATACAGTGCAGCTTTAACTAACAATTTTCCAGTTAAAAGGAAACCTCACCTCAAATAATTTCTGTTCTGTCCATATCTTTTTTTTTTTTTCTCTGGTTGAAAGCACTAAATTTAAATTTGTGGGGTCGGTGTGTTTGTTGACTTTGTTCTTCTCTGTTACGTTCTCAACATGTTTGTGTTAAAAAGGGTAGGAAAAGCAAACAAGCATGAGTCCCACTCTGATCTGAAACCATGGAGCGCAAAAAACTATCATATACTCTACTCATTAGTCATTCTTCTAACTTTTCAAACCAATCTCCTTGGTTTGGTTCATATTTTAAGATTTTTTTTTTTGCACAAATCTAAATCAAAGCGACCTAAATTCTTTTCATCGGTTAGATTTTTTTTTTCTCCTAAACCCAAACCAACACAATCTGAACTCTTTTCATCAGTTTAAATTTTTTTCTCCCAAACTTAACCCATAAACACCCGTACGACCCCACTCATTTATAACTTTGGGGGTTGAAAGTGAAACCACATGGAGGCGAGGCTCGCAGTTGCTTTTATTCACTCTTATTAGCTTTTGTGATGAATTGTGAGGGACAACAACAATAATACAAATAGTCAAATACAAAGATCATGAAAAGTGAGATGAAGCTTTATTCGTAGCCATATTATCGATCATTCTTAAGCAACAAGAGACAACATTGAAACATATATATCTATCTTGGTCATCACAAAACAAATAAGGACTTCATCCAATGCTTGGGAAGGGAGAAAAAAACACACACCTGCCTCTGTTTGTGTGGCTTATCACCAATATATTGGTCAAAGTCACATATCAATCATCATTTGGTTGGTATGTGTAGGACATGTGTCATTAAGATGATGGGAAAATTGGATTCGACGACTTTGGGATCTTCACTAACTTGATTTAGTTTGGAAGGCTAATTTCTTGGTTCACATATTATTTAATTGATTGGAAAAAAAAAAATTAACAACAGAGTGAAGAAAAATATCGGGAACGATTCAATTATTAATAAGAAAATGAATGTATATACATTGCACATTACAAGCCTTTAATTTATTAATTAATAATTAACCCAAAAATGAGGAAAAGAATAAGAACAGAAAAGGGTACCCTACAGGGTGGAGGACGGCATGCATGACATGATGAGTACATGTGGCACGCCATACCTCCCATGCACATAACACCATCATTCTATTTCTATGCTTTGTGTTTGCAATTGCAACAGAGGGCTTATACAATACTAGGAAATTAAAGTGGTCCTTTACCTATCTAGCTACCTAAAAAACATTGTAGTAATCAATAATTGTTCTTTTTTAAGGGCAATAGCATTTTATAACGTTTGTATACCCAACAGAGAAACAACATATAGCCATAGGTTTCATTTTAGATTTCCCTCTTTTCCACTAACACTATATATATAGAGTCAAAACTCATGCAATTTTCCCCTACTTTTGTATTCTTATTGCCTCCCATCAACGTCAACATGCATGGCCTACAACAAATTTTTACCTTTTGCATTATCAATATTTAAAAAATGTTATCAAATATTAAAAAAAAAAGCCTTTTGGAGTATGCGGTCACGTTGCGGTTATAATCACGTTAAGTTAAATATGGTTAAATATTATTATTACGGACCAGGATCACGGTTGAATGTGATTTTAGTGACTTTTAAAACCTTGAAGTTTTGTCGCAATGTGGCATTTCAAAGACATAAATTTTAAAGCATGATTACAATTTACAACATTACAAATTTTCTTAAATGCACCTCCAAATGTTATTGAAAAGTGATGTGATATTGGAACATAAAATAAAAAAATCAATCGAAATTTGGTGTTAGGTATCAACTTTAGTGTGAAAATTTTGATATTTAATAGAAAATAACAATGTCAAAAATAATCTGTCTTTGGTCTGTTGTTCAACAGACTGCAATAGATAAAAAAAGGCCATTAAGGACTAACCCAACCCGGTAGAAGGCCCAAAATATTTCTTTGTATCCCAAAAATAAAAATATGGTGATTAATTAGTTGACCAAAAACAATGGTGATTAATAATTGAGCCAGCCTTATTGTACTACTGGGCCTTTTGGGCCTTCTTTTTTAATTGAAAAATATCAGTTAACCAGAAAAAAATTTTAAAAAAAAATGAAGTTGGTGATTGGCGGAAGAACATGTGGCACGTAAGGTGGCCTTAGCACCTTATCCAGAAAGTGTTGCGGAGACAGTTGTGGTTGTGGTGCTAGTCCTTCAGGAATTTTAACTCAAACATCCAAATCTTCTTCATTTATCTCATCTCAATTTCATAATAATATCTTCATCATCCACAAACAACTCTTTCCATAACCATGGCTTCCACCACTATATCCCCTGCAACCCCTTCTCAGGTATTTTTCTTTTCTCTTCTTTAACTAAAATTCCCAAGTTTGTTTTTAAGCTATGAGTTATGACTGTATGTGTGTTTTGTGATTTAAGCTATGCTCTGGAAAGAGTGGGATTTTCAGTCCCTCAAAGGCATTTCTGGTGAAAGGAGTGAGGAGTGGGAGGAATGGGAATGGGAAGGGGAAAGGTATGAAAATTAGTTGCCAGGCAACAAGCATTCCTGCTGATCGTGTTCCTGATATGGGAAAGAGACAACTCATGAATCTGCTTCTTCTCGGTGCCATTTCCCTACCCACTGCTGGAATGCTCGTTCCCTATGCCACCTTCTTCGCCCCTCCTGGGTAACTTTTCCTTTTCTCTAGCTACCCTTCTCAATTCTTTGTTCTTCTTCTTCCAATTTTATTATAAGTTATTCAGTCTATCTGTGAATTAGGATTTTGTTGGAAGATGTTCTTTATGCTTTCAACTAAATGAATTCTAATTTGGGGTGAGCTAACTCAATTGAATTACTGCTCATGCACGTGAGATTGTTTTTGGTTTATGGTAGCCTTCCTTACAAACCTTTAGTATCATTCTGTTTCCCCTGATTTATAATTAACTTCTTACTTCAATAATTGTGCTATTACTTGAGGATCTTACTTTTGGTATGGTTTAATTTTCATGATTTTTATGTGAAAGGGAATTAGGGAAATGTGATGGAAGTTAAAACTTGGCACATTCCTAGCATTGGGCAAGGATTATTGAGTTGATTGTTTCTCAGTGTATGATTGTAATTGTCATGATTTTGAATATATCTTTATTGTCAAGTTTGCTTTAATAGCTATCTTCTGCACTTAAAAACTATCTGTTAGTTCAAAAGGGCACATATACATAAAGTTGCAGACAATGGGAATAAAAATCTATGATATGTTTCTCATTACCTATTTCATTTAGCATCCAAAAGTTTGATAATTAACTGACCTACCAATTTCTTGTCAATGATTCTTCAATCACAGTTTTGTCTTCTACAAAAATCATTAACCTGACTGGAAATAAATCAATTACAGGTCAGGTTCTTCAACTGGTGGTACTGTTGCCAAGGATGCCGTTGGTAACGATGTAATCGCAGAGCAATGGCTCAAAAATCATGGACCTGGCGACCGTACACTTACACAAGGATTGAAGGTAAGTTTGCAGCTGTTTAGTTTCAGTATTCTTGTAAGCCGTTTAACAAATTGCAGATTCTTTAGATGTTACATTAAATTGATAGCAATAGTTTCTTCAAAATGCTTCAATCTCATTTCTCATTGCTTCTAGCTTTATTCCTTGCTCAATAAATTTATCTTACTACATTATGCCATTTTTATCTGGTGAAGTTGAAATTTAAATTTAAACCGTGATTAGCTACTGAAACATAAGATTTGGCCGAGTACAAGTGAAATTGATTTTCTTCTCAACCTTTCAACTATGATAACTGTTTTCGTAACTTAATAACTTGTATTTATCCTGCCATTTTTCACAGGGGGATCCTACCTACCTTGTGGTGGAGAAAGATAGAACACTCGCAACATTCGGAATTAACGCCGTGTGCACTCACCTCGGGTGCGTGGTGCCATGGAATGCGGCTGAGAACAAGTTCATCTGCCCCTGCCATGGATCCCAGTACAACGACCAAGGAAGAGTTGTGAGAGGACCTGCTCCTTTAGTAAGCAAATTGGAAAACCATGCCTTTTCACAAATTCAATTTTAAAACTTTGCTTCATTTTTCTGTGCCTAAATGCTGACATTCATATAATGATAATGGATGTTTTTTGTTTTTGTTGGACAGTCTCTGGCATTGGCGCATTGTGATATAGATGATGGGAAGGTAGTGTTTGTTCCTTGGGTTGAAACAGATTTCAGAACAGGTGATGCTCCATGGTGGTCTTAGACATCTCAAAGCTGCCCCTCTACTGTCATATATATCTGTATCTGTACCTGTATCTGAAAATTCAAACAATCCGTTCTGTATTAATGCATAATATAATCACATTTTGTAATAAGATTAATATTTATTATCTGAACTGAAGCTGGTGTTAAAGGGAGAGGAACCTGAAGTGGCTAATTTTTCCTAGTTATTCAATTCAATTTGTGTGTATTCCTCTTCATGGGGATTTCTTCGTTTTTATTTCCTTAATTCAACGCATCATTGTACATCATGCCCAAAGTTAACAGACACGCTAGCCGACACTTGTGTGATGGCAGAGGAGCAAGTGTGTGTCTAGCAGTCTGGATTAGTTTATTATGATGAAGTATTCGTGATATGTGATACAATTTTAAAAAGCAAGCAATTATTTCTAATGTTTTAGTTGTCACTGTCACAGCAGATTCAACGCTCCGAGTAGCAATTTTGTGGACTAAAACCTTTTAAATATAATTCTTAAGATGATAAATGGTTTGAAATAAATGAAACTATGAAAGATATGATTAGTTAAAATACATAGTTATTAAAATTTATGTTTGGGAACTCCAAGAGTAGATTTAGCGGTATAAGGTTCTGCTAAGTTTATAAGGGGACGATCCACAGCAGGAGGTCACGTGTTTGAATCTCATCTATGTCAAATTTTTGGGAACCAACGCTAACGGGATTAGTCTCATCTTAACGGTGGGAAATCCGTAATTATAAAAAAAAAGTTGAGAAAACCCGTAACTATAAAAAAAAAATTATATTTGGGTCAAATAATAATATATGTCTTTTAATGTCACTTTATATTAATTTAACAGTTAGTTTAACTGTTAATTTTACCAAACATTTTTGATTCATTCTGTTAACTTATTTGCTTACCGTTTTGAACTTTCAACAATTAATTAGCTTTTTTAACTTTCAGCTAGTCTTTTAACTAATGTATGTACTAGTTTTACCACATATAAAGACCCTATCACATGGATGTTGGAAACAGTAGAGGTGTGGATGCAAATTGCCAAGTTGCAATGCCTTCTTTGTTTCATTACCAATATTATGGATGAAAAGAAACACATGCTTTGACTTTAGAGTGGGATATATAGTTTTTTATTATTATTATTATTATAATTGTGGTGAGAAACTTCGCAGTTCCAGAAGTTAGAGCGACATGAATAAACCTGCTTCTTAAGAAAATACTTTTTGCAAGGATTTAAGACGAGAACCTCATTATAAAGTATTTCCGTACACGTCTTTTTTCTTATTGACCTAGCAAATTTTCACTAATTCAAACCTATTTGTGTGTGGAATATATAATTTTATTATTAAATATTCAATGTTCTATATAGAAGAATATTTAATCAAAAAGATTCCTTGTAAATTGTAAAATATATATTAGATTATTATAACATTTTTTATAAGCAATTATAACAAATTATTAATAGGTTTATATATATATATATATTTTATATTCTAACTCAATTTAAGTTTTCCTTCAAAAAGTTGTATGCTAATCCTTACACTCTCATTATATGAAGCAATTAGTCCTTAATTTGTTAACATAAATATAAAGGTGGAAATTAAAAACTAATAAAGATCTATTCCTTAATAAAATGAAACTGTGAGAATTAAAATAAAAATTTTATATTTGAATTTTTTGTCCTTATACTAATATTAATATATGAAATTTTTTTTTATCATGTACAATATTGTATAGGTTAAGACTTAAGAGTCTATAGATAAAAAGAAAATACAGCATCAATTGGAATATATCAAATACAATCACATTAAATTTTTATTTTTTTTAATAATAATTTTTTACGTTTAATTTCTTAATCTGTCCCGCAGAGGTTAAAAAAAAAGTTTAATGTATTATGCCGACATTTAATTTACATTGTCATACTGTATTTGAATCCTTTAGCCATTATTGCGTTTCTTTAATTTTGTTTTATTCTGGGGGTGATGAGATTTATTTTATTGGGCACATGGCACGAGGACTAAAAAATCATAGGTGCCTTTGTAGATTACTCATCTCCATGTACTGTACAGATTGTAGCATTTAAGTTCCTCTCTGTTACCTTCAACTCTCAATGTGATATCACTCTTATTTTGATTAATACAACTTTACTGAACAGCCGCCATGGTCAACAGCGAACCTCCAACACGTCTTCAGGTTTGTGTTTAATTTGGATCCATTACATTACTACAAGCTTTTGACCTTTAACTGAATTGTTGTTTATCAGCAAATTGAATTGAATTGAAGTTATTTCTGAATTTTTCACTCTTTGACATTAATTAATTAACAGGGAAAATATGCTGCAATTGTGGTCTGCTGGCTTCTTGGTAATGGATGCCTAGTTTCATGGAATAGTATGCTCACAATAGAAGATTATTACATTTATTTGTTTCCGGTATGAATATTTTTTGGTTCTGAGGTGTTGTTACTGTATACATGTTTTGTAATAGAATTGTCTTAGTTGAATTTGTTGTTGTCTTTTTTTGCAGAAATACCACCCTTCTAGGGTGCTTACTCTTGTATATGAAGTATTTGCAGTTGGAACACTTGCAATATTGGCTTATAAAGAGGCAAAAATCAATACAAGACTTCGGAATCTATTTGGATATACTCTTTTCTTCATAAGCACTTTGTTCGTCTTAATTGTAAGTCCTATATAATATATACTACTTTACTTTGTTACAGATCAAAAGATGAAGAAGAAAATTAAACAAAGTCGTATTATTGATCTTCTTGTGTAGCTAATTTAGTCATTGAAAGGTTTTTATCATCACTTTAATCCTCAAAAGATTAATGTTACCAAATTGACACAGTTACACTAGCATTAGAGGACCAAAATTATGTTTTTCTCTGTGTGAAATTTGATTCTTTGGCATGATTTTGGTAATATGAATTTATTTTTCTTGTCAATTTGGCGCCATAGTTGAATTTGGCAATATCTTCTAAAGGAGGACTAGGATTTTTCTTTGGCATATGTGGAATTGCTGGTGCTTTCGGGCTTGCAGATGCTCATGTTCAAGGTGGAATGGTGGGAGACCTATCCTACATGCAATCACAATTCCTTCAGGTAAAAACCGTAAGCCTTAGTGGTATAATATAATTCTATTGAGTTTCCAGCTTAGGAATTGCTATTGAAAATTTCATTTTTATAGTTAGCAGACTAACTAACGTGTTGGATAGTGAGTGATATAAATATAATATACTAATTACTATGAAGTTAATAATTGACAACGAATTCAGCTTTTGATTTTAATTAATATGATTTTATTTTTGCAGTCTTTCCTTGCTGGCTTGGCAGCATCAGGTGCATTGACCTCTGCTTTGAGGTTAATTACTAAAGCAGCATTTGAAAATTCTAAGGATGGTCTTCGCAAAGGAGCAAGTAGGTTCAGTTCAACACTTGAGAATTCAACTATATTTTCTTGTTTCTTATTACAATTTTCATTTCACTTATTAATCATTTTTCATGCTTTTCACTGTCCCCTGCAGTTCTATTCTTTGCCATATCAACATTCTTTGAGCTTCTTTGTGTTTTTCTCTATGCATTTGTATTTCCAAAAATACCAATTGTGAAATACTACCGTTCAAAAGCAGCATCAGAAGGATCCAAAACTGTTTCAGCTGACCTTGCAGCTGGTGGCATCCAAACATTACCTGGAGTAGGAGCATTGTTTCTTTCTTCTATTTCACATTCCAATTACATATATGTCTCAGAAGTCAAAACTTTCTTATTTCAAAATTCACTACCTCAAGAACTAAAAAACTTTTCTTCTTTTCAGGACATGGAATTCACAAAAGAACCAGAGCGGAAGGGAAACAAGCAATTGTTATTGGAAAACATTGATTATGCACTTGATATTTTTCTGATATATGTGCTAACACTATCAATTTTCCCTGGATTCCTATCAGAAGATACTGGATCACATAGTTTGGGCACATGGTAATTTCAATTTTATTTATTCCCTTTATGATTAAACACAAAAACAAAGGAAATATTATTCTGTGATTATATATGTGCAATTATTGTTTCAGGTATGCTTTGGTTTTAATTGCAATGTATAATGTGTGGGACCTAATAGGAAGAAACATTCCACTGTTGAAATTCTTGAAGCTGGAGTCTCGAAAGTTGATTACAGTAGCAACTGTTAGTCGTTTCTTGCTAGTTCCAGCATTTTATTTGACTGCCAAGTATGGTGAGCAAGGATGGATGATAATGTTAACATCCTTTTTGGGGTTATCCAATGGATATCTTACTGTGTGTATTCTCACATCTGCTCCCAAAGGTTACAAGGTAATTAAGTCTATTATTATATTATTGAGTGTTACACATTACACTCTGCCAAGACCATGAGAATTTAGTGTTTTGAAATTTTGTAGGGTCCAGAACAGAATGCGTTGGGGAATCTGTTGGTGTTGTTTCTTGTTGGAGGTATATTTGTGGGGGTAACACTTGACTGGTTGTGGTTAATTGGTAAAGGGTGGTGAGTGACATGTTTGAGGCATTCCTTGTTAAAAATTGACAAGCTTTTATGGTGATACTTGATTGACTAAGTTGTGCAGTTCTTTGTAATCAAACTTAACTTTAAAAATGCATTTTTTTTGTTAAACAAGGAAATATAGTCTCTTTGTACTGTACAATTGCTATTTAATATGGAAAAAATCCGGTAATAAAGAAAATTAGAAGCTTGGTAACTGGTGATCACCGGTAATATCGTATAAACTCTGATGCCCCCTACTAAATTGTGCACCGTCAATAAATCTTACTTTATCGTTCAAACTAAGGTCCACTTGAAGTTTTTCAATAAAATTTTGAGGCTGTCCCGGTTACAACGGGTTATTACCAATTATGAGATTTTTATTTTAGTCGATTGTATTCGATACTCATTACAATAAGGCATAAGGCCACTTTTTTGGCTCTATCGTAGCCTTTAACCAACAATGCAAAGCCCAAATACCTTGAGAATTCCAAAAGAAAGAAAGAAAGAAAAATACTATTTTGCCCTGTTTTCGTTAATTCCTATGTTTACTATTCATCTTCTCCACTATTTGGCGAAGCTACACACAATGCACTTATTTCCTTATATCCAAACAGTGGGTATAAGGGTAGAATTGAGAAGAGGAAAATAAATAGTGATGTGCACTAACTATTTTCCAATTGAAGATGAGGAAGCAATTTTTTCGATAGGGTGATCTACTAAATTAAAAATGAAATGTGCTATTGCCTATTAGTCTATTACCTTCGGATTCAAATATTAGAAAAAATTCCCTATGTTTTTCAGTCTAAATTAAATTTTAACTATTTTTTAATTTAATGTTATAATTCACATTGCATCTTTTATTTAATATTATTATTCATATTTTGCAATAAATATTATAAAAGATATTTTAGTAATTATAGTTTCTCTTTTAAATAAAATCAATTAAATTTAATATACCTAAATAACTTTTTTTATATCCAAAAGTTTTTTTTTTTTATATATGATGTTGGACTAAGTAATTTCTCATTCTCTCTTTCTTTAGTCACCCCAAACAAAGTACTAATTGAAACTAGGCATAGCACTAAAAATCAAACCCGCGAGCTAACTGACCACGCATCGACTTTGACGGAAAATCTCCGTTTTGACAGGGTTTTTATAAGGGACAGATTTTTTTCGACCTCGCTTTTATTGCGGGTGCGAGAATTTAAGAGCTTGTTTGATTTTTGTTTTTAAAAATAAAAAACTTAAAAACTTGTTTGGCATACAAGTTTTTAAAAATAGTTTTTGAGACTTTTTTTTTTCAGTATTTAAGAACAAAAATTTGGAAACATCTAAAACTTATTTCAATTTGTTAAATTTACACACAATTTTGTGTTAAAAATTTCTCTCACTTTTTTCTTGAAACTGTTTTATAATACAATTTTAAAAACTAAAAGTCAAAACTCGGTGGCGGCACAACAAACTTAGATGCCTAACGCAATTCTTTGACATGGGATCTTTTAAAATTATTTGTGATAATAAACAAAAATTATTTAATTTTATATAAAATATATTTTTTTTTAACTTTTCAAGTTATAAAATCACTTAATTATTAAATTTTTATGATTAATTTATGTAACATTTATTTAATTAACTAACTGATAATAACGTTATTTTGTTTAATTTTTGTTTGACATATTATTATTAATTTTAATTAAGATTTTATTAATTTTAGTTGTGAATGATTTATTTATTTTCTTAATATTATAGAGACAATACCAATTGGGGAAACAAACATGTTTACTCTTATATCATTTATATTTCATCTTAATAATGGGATATGGTATTTAAGAAACAAAAAATTAGCAATATATACATTAAAAAAAATTAAGACTAATTATGAAATTAAGTATATTAATTCATGTATTATTTTTTACTAGTATAATTTATTTTAAATGATACTTTAATCATTAGTATCATATTTTTAAAATTAAATATGTTTTTAATCACTTATAGATGTTAATTGAAAATAAAATAATTATTTTAGGCCTTTTTTTCCCTAAAACTTTGGGAGCCTATAGCCCTTACTTTAGTTGTTTGGATCTTGTGCTGACTCAGCCAAATCTGTTTCAAACAAACCCTAACTACTCGCCCCATCCCCAAACCCGCCCCGCTAACATATTTACTTATATACATCTATTTATATAGTTATATACACATATTACTATTAATAATAATTATTCTATTGATCATGATAAATTAAATTTTTTTAATTTTAATATTCCAATTTAATATAATTATGTAAATTAAAGTGTTTAATATTTTTTAATTTTTTTAAAGTATATAAATAATTATTCTTTAAAAAAATAGGAATGTAAGTTATCTGCGAGTTTCCTATACCCCAAACGAGGTTGGGGTTGAGTTTGATTTTTTTACCACCACCTGTTTTATTCTGGAACACGTTCCACTTTGAAAACCAAAATAATAATAAGGTTGATGTAATGCCACCGTAATTGATGCGTAACGACTGTCCTAAGCAAAAACTTGAATAGCAGTTTGCTTCCTTTAATTTGAATTTCAACTTCAAGTTTAACATAAAGGCACTTTACATGAAGACACGTCAAAAAGTGGATCAGATTATATATGTCCAGTAATTCAATGCCAAGCTGTCACTTATCCTTAATACTAATACACCCATTAATTAGTCATATACATTATTCTTCCTTGAGGAAATTCATTCGCCAATCTGCATGCTTTAGAACTTGGAAAGAAAGAAAGAAAGAAAGAAAGCATATTAGCACTTACTGGAGTCATAAGTCAATAAGTATATATATGATCTGTATGTTCTGTTTCTAGAAAACTAATCGACACAAGGGATAATTTAACCCTGTTTGGATCGAAGGGATCCATGATAATCAATTCATGCTTACCTCCCCTTTTGTGGGAGATAGCTTTCCGTGTTTGAAATCTCTCCAACACCAACAAACGAATTTAACTAGTACTTGTAGTAATTTCAACCCTGTAAAGCTGATTTTTCTAATTTCAACCAATTTGTGCCAGTGCTAATAATATATATATATAGCATAAATAAAATCGTCTAGGAAATTAAAGGGATAATCTCATTTTAATTTTTTATGGATTTTGTTTTCTTAATTTAGTCTTTCAAATATTTTTATTATCGTTTTAATTCTTGAAATATTGAAAAATAAAAAGTGGTCTTCCCATTAAGCAAAACAGGGGAGGGTCAATTAACAACAATCTAGGACTAAAATGGTAATACCAATATTTCTCTAAATTAAAATAATCATAGATAACTTTAAATCGACTAAGGTGAATACTTGCATCTTAGATTTATCTCGTAACTAGTTAAAATGGAGTTATAAGTTATGGACAGGAATGTGGCAACAAGCATGGGTGTATAGTATGTAAAAGGAGAAAGGGTTAAACTAATGCGGCAAGTGATAAGGTTGGTTTCCCACTTCACAGTTAACAGCAAGAAAATTAAACAAAACTCACGTGGTTCAAATTTGACACAAGTAAAGGACAAAAACACACTTTTGGCCGCCGTATAACGTCGAAAACATCAATTTAATTTTCAAATGCTTAATTATCTCTCCACCGCGGTCTATATTGGTGATAAACGCGTGGCAGAAGCTTTTCTACAAACTTCAAACACTTATTTCATTTCTTGTGTGCTGTAGAGGGATAGATATAAGGAGTAGCTCATAATGATATGATGGGAAAACGAAAAATACTCAATGATTAAATCGATTGAAACACGACTGTTCTCCCTACTTTGTCCAATTATCATGTTCACTTCTTCCGAGTTGCTGCTACTTTGAAGATATGCTTCACACACACGGAAAACCAATTTCGTACTCTACTTAACATACTGAAATAGGAGATGCCTTTGTTTTCACTTCACTAATCATGCTTTGCTCTAACCAAATATTATTTTTTCTCCTGCTTTTCCTCAAATCATAATTTAGAACCCAAAATTATATTCATCACTTTCATCAAACGTCATATTTTATTTCAAAACTCACTTCATACACTCTAAATTATAGTTTAGCTCATTCAATTATAAACAAACATACATTGAGTAGTCGGAGTATTATATAGAAAAATATTTTCGGTACACTTATTAGAGTGCGTGTATATATAACTCGTTTACTCATTTAATTTATTAATTTTTTAAATGTTTTGTTATCCATTGTTGTTAGGATAATGGTTAAACAATTCATGTATAGGAATTTGGTGTTGAAAAGTGTAGAATATTTGATGCTGCGAAATTATTTTTAATTTATTTTAAATGCAAAATTTTCATTCATGGCTTAACCATTGCCCTAGGGATAATGGATAGCAAAACTCATTTTTTTAATGTTAAAAAATTTAAAAGTGAGATAAAAAATTTCATTTAACTAATGTTAAGTGAGTTGTAAATAGATTGTACACTTTAATGGGTGTATACCTATAATTATTATATTATATATTAGCATGAAACTCATTAAATAGTCTGGTACGATTGGTAAGTAGTTGAGTTCTTTAAACATGTTGAGAGGCGTACGAATTCTGATTGTGTATATAGAAAACATTTTGTTAGTAGAGACTAAATCCACTCTGAAGATCTTTACTACTCAAAAGTGAAGGGTCACATTGGTCCCTGACTTTTTAAAATTTGTTCATATTAGTCCATGACTTTTTTATTTGTGATTCATTTTGGTTCATAACATTAGTTTAGTGTTAACATTATTCAACGTAGCACGCTAAGTGACACGTAAAACACCCAAAATTTTGTTGTTTTATTGTTAAGATGATATATAATCCAAAACATCGTCTTTTTTTTCGTGATACATTTAAAAAACATTTTTCTTTCTAAAATCTTAGAAATTAGAGTTTGTTCTTCCATACTATACGATGTCGTTTTCCATTAAAAAGAGTATTTTTTAACCTTAAAGTGAGAATAACATAGTTTGATTGTCCAACGTGAAATTTAACGTGACATGTTGTATTTTTCTTAAAGGTTTTATCATTTAACTAACTCTAGAAACCAAAATGAATCAAGTATCAAAATGTCATAGACCTAAATATAGTATTACAAATGTTAAGGACTTAGGTGAATTTTCAAAAAAAAGTCAAACACTAAATGATGTATTTTTTCATTATTGTATTATATAATAGCATGAAATTCATTAAAAAGTCCGGTACCATTGATAAATATTTGAGTTCTTTAAACATGTTGAGATGCGTACAAATCTCGGTCATGCATATAAAAATGATTTTGTTAATAGAGATTAAATCCACTTTGACAATCTTTACGACTCAAAAGAATTAGCCATCAATTGTCGGCTTAGGAATTCTTTAGCTAAAAAAAAATTATATAATCATTCTAAACTTCATATCACCCATGGAAGAAAACTTACTGTATACCTTATCTATATTACGGGTGATTTCACTCAAATTAACGTTATGGGCGTAATGAAAATCAACTAATTAATTACTGAACCACCAAACATGAAACCATTCAAAAGAGAAAGATATATAGAGGTAACAAATAGTAGTACAAAGACTTCGTGTCATAAAAAAAAATATTGACAACTAGAAAGAAAAAAATGAACGAAGAAAGAAAAAACCCCATTGTAAAATTCTGTATGCTCCAAAATTAAATAACAAGAAGAGTAAATGCAAATTAAGTAACAAACATTTTACAAAAGCCATCATCTTAATTCATACACACATATTTACAAGAAGTCACTAATGTCCAGACTCTCTGGAATTTCCAATTTGAATACTTGGCTACAATATGTGTCTCTTTCTTCCTCTGTGTTACTATTCACATACGTGGACGAAGAATTCAACGGAGTTGTGTTCGATAATGGCGTAGACAGAACCGATTCATAGCCCATAATGTTTTGGTTATTCCCATTTTCTAAATAATCTGCCAATTCCTTCTCTAGCGAATCAATTTGATTTTGTTGATGACAAATCAGATTCTCCCCATTATTATTATATGAAATAATTGAATTTTCCGGAGAACTTAAATTGCTCATATTCATCACATTATTATTGCTACCACATAAGCCATTTGCGACGTCGTTTTGTGTTGGAATCTGAAACTGACTCATTAACTGATCTGAAGGAGCAATTTGGTTCTGAACTTGACAATTCCCTGCATTGATTTGTTGTAAACTCTGTGAAGCCAAGTTTTGTGAGTTCTCGTTCTTCAAAGATAACAGAGTGGCTGTTGCTGCTAGTTTTAACAATTCTGGGTTCATCAACGCTTGGGCCCCTAATAAACCTTGCAGATTCAGAAACGAGGAATTTCCTAACGCCGATCTTAGAATGGACGACATGTCGAATAGATCAAGGCGCGGTGCGTGAGTAACCGGATCAATCCCCATTCGAAGAAGTCTCTTTCTGATGTGCGTGTTCCAGTAGTTCTTTATTTCGTTGTCTGTTCTACCTGGTAAGCAAGCTGCTATTGCCGACCACCTAATAAAATATCATAATTTTGGAAAAAAGGTCATCAGATTGCAATTGTACAGTAAGTTCGAATCCAACGCAATTGTGATGACGATGCAATTGGAGCTGAAATTTAGAAACTAAGAAAAATAGGAGAAGGCAAATCTGACACATACTTGTTTCCTAAGACACTGTGAAGCTGAATGATGGTCTCTTCCTCTTCAAAGGAGAATCTTCCTCTCTTGATATCGGGCCTTAGGTAATTAGTCCATCGAAGGCGGCAACTCTTGCCACATCTCTGCAATCCTGTTATGTTAACCAATTTTCAAATTGCGATCACAATCGCGTTGTATTAAATACTATAAAAATAAAAAAAAACTAGGAATAAATGGTTAGAGTACCAGCATTTTTGGGGAGGGTACGCCAATTTCCAGGTCCATGAGTTTGGATATAATTGATGAGCAAGAGATCTTCCTCAGGTGTCCATGGACCTTTTTTGAGTCCAGTTTTGTCGCAGCAAGGTGCTCTTCCCATTTTGAAATGATGATGAGTTGTACGGTGTGGACGATTTCCAAAAGTGCAGCCGAAAAGTGCCCCAAAATTCAATCAGCAAAGATTGAAAGAGTGCTCTCAGAGAAAGTAAACTTTTGTTGGTTCTGAAGCAAAGTAAGGCGACCCCTGTCTTTATAGCACAAGAAAGCAGGGCACTGTTTGTTTCAAGTCAAAATTATTTGGTGCCGCCCTTCTCAAACGTATTTTTCAACCATATAAGTATATTAAAATGACGGTTTAAATATGATTAGGAATTTTTTTGTTTTAGTTTTTATGTTTTTTTTAAAATTAGTCCAACACTTTGAGAAAATTATATGGTTTTAGTCTCTAAAGTGACACTCAACAGAGACTAAAATTAATTTATTTCTTTAAAGTGTTGGATTAATATCATAAAAAATATTTTTGAGGGACTAAAATCAAAAGATCCATATTTTATAGAGACTAAAATAGCTAAAATATAACTTTACTTCGGTTTCTTTTAACAAATTTTTGTTTTATTTTTTATCTTTTATTTTTATTTTTTACATTATATTGATTTTTTGTAATAATGTTATTGAATGATTTAGCAAAAATGTCAAAAGGACTAGTATAGTGTGGAAAAAAAAATATATACAACATTAAATGGACAAAAATAAAATATAAATTATTAAAGTAAAATTTTATTGAAAAATAAATATTTAAAGTTATATTTTAACTTATTAAAATAATAAAAATACTACTATTCTTCACTTGTACTAATATGTTTTAATTAGAAAATAATATCTTTTTATTGAATTAAATCAATTAATGATAAATGATACAACTAAGAGAGTAAGAGTGAATAATAATGATGCATTAATGACTAGTTGTATGTGCATGAGTATAGACGTATCATTATGGAAATGAATCATTTCCAGCTTTGTTTTCTCTTGTATAATCTGAATCGTTTATTTTTCTTATATCAGACTCTCTTTCTCTCTTAATTTTTGTATAATAATAAATAGATAATTAAGATACTATTTATTGATAGAGAGCAGGAACCAAAAAGGATCCGAATTCCATTACTATATTCTATAGTTCATGTTACTTCTGTTTTTTTGTTGTTCTTAAATTTCAAATTTTTTTGGACCATACTCTTAAATTTCAATTGACTGTATATATTGAGTTTTACTATTCATTATCTTAAGGGTAATGGTTATTCAACTCATGAATAAAATTTTTGTATTTAAAATAAATTGAAAATAATTTCGTAGTATTAGATACTGTACATTTTCCAACATTAAATTTTTATTCATAGATTATTTAATCATTACCCTTAGAACAATAATACTAAAACCCATATAGTAGTACATTTTATACTTTTGCAATAAATACACACGGCATTATACTGCTTGAACAAAACAATATACATATTCAATACGCAATTATTTATATAGTTTCAATTTCAACGGCTACTAATATTAGTTCCATAACTATATATCATGCCCGGTGTTATAAAGTCTTGCTTTTTTTAAGAAAATGTATTTTTATTTTCTCAGCTTTTTTTTTAAAATGTATTTTTATTTTCTCAGCTTTTTCTAAAATGTGTTTAAAGTCTCGGTCATATTAACTAAGTTGGTAAGTGTGTAAAAAAATACGTGTGAGTATGAAGTCCGATCCCCGATTATACTATTTTCATACGAAAAAAAAAGTGTTGGAAAGTATTTTTTTTTTGATATAAGAGAGTGAAAAAGGATGAGAGTGAGGTTCAAACCCCATATATATCCTAATTAATTATTAGCTTTACTATCAACTAAGCTGCTTTGCTTAAGTCTCTTTACTTATTGGTAAAATTAATTGGAATAGTAGTTTTCTTTTTATTATGCGACGCATAGTTAATGGAATAATGTCATCAAGTAAATAATTTTAATAGTCTTTTAATTTAAATTTATTAAATTTATGATAACTTAAAAATAAATTACCATTAGGTAAATTGGACAATATATAATATTTCATATATAATAATAATAATAATGATAATAATTTATTAAAATGGTTCCTAATTCTATAGTCATGGGATATTTTAATCCCACACTTTCGTAAAATGTCTAAATTAGTCATTGACTTTGTTCTTGGAAGGTCACTTTAGTTTCTAACACTAAGTAATGACACATTATTTGACACACATGAGTTTGGGTAAGCGACCAAACAACACAGTTGTGCTTAATCTTAAAATATGTCACTCATTTAGTCATTCAAATCATTTACAACATAACTCAATTTTAGGTCTCAAAACGCTGCGTATCTTTGAAGACTAAGCAAAAAGACGTTTTTTGATCTCTTATGTGGGCTTCTATGTATGAAATAACACGTCATATATGCACTTCACCAATGTCGACCACTTAATGCCGTCGTCATGGACTAAAGTGGCCTGCAAAATACAAAGTTAGAGACTAATTAATGAATTTAATCTACAAAGTCAGAACTAAAATATCCTATAGAAAAAAATTAAGGAATATATATATATATATATATATATATATATATATAAATAATAGGATCAAATGACACGAGGTGTTAAACTTAGTAAAATGACACCTTTCTAAATTTTATCAATTCGACCGTTGAATTGAAAGTATATATGAAGTAGATTAACTTAGCAAAATTTCATACCATTTGAAAACTTGTAGATACTTCATTTGAATAATACATTTTGACGTAATACACGTTATTTGAAATATAAGTAAATTTTCACTTTCAGATCACATAGTTACGGATGTCCAAATCGTCTAAAATTTGGTATATATGATCTTTGGGATGATATAACATGACTCAACAGTCGGATTGATAAAATTCAATGTGTACATAAAGTTATGCGATGTGTCATTTTACTAAGTTTGACACTTGGTATCATTTGATCCTAACTCTATATACATATGGAGAAGGCTAAGCAATGCCTTAAAGGCACTTTTAAGTAACAAAATATAATAAAAAACGGTTGAAAAATGTAGTCTTATACATTTCCAAGAGAAGAATTGATATGCAATGATGATTATCTTTCCATTTCTAATAACCTTAATAAATACTCTTAAGATATTGTTTAGCAAGTTCATATATATATATATATATAAATTATGTTCATAACAAAGTTGATATCCTTAACTATTGTAAATTTTTTTCAAACTTTAACTTGCTACAATGAATTATCAAGAATAATTTTATGTGAAGTTTACGTTATCTTTAAAGTAAATCTTAAACTGTGTCTAGAAAAGCTGAAAAGGATAAATTTAGAGTAATTTATTTTTATTCAATATATATAAGTATTAGTTAAATTTTTGTTTTTTGTTTTTTTAGTTTTTGTCATCTCTCTGTTGAAGATTTGAGAGTCATGTGTAAAATGGAAAAGACAGAGAGGCGGTTGACTTTTTAATTTTTCATTGTAAAACTGTGATGGGATTAACATTTAAGAGAGTGAGAAAATTAAAATTAATTTGGAAGTTGAGTTTGACCTTAGTTTTAGATGTATCTTACGGAATGTGGGACGGTAAGTAAGGTTGTTCGGTTCCCTTATCAAATTTTGGAGAAAATCTACTCTTTCATCCTATTACTTCACTTCCTTGTTCGCTTCATTTTAGGTTCTCGCTTCTCACTTTCAATTTTAATTTAGATACTTTACATTATTCTAAGATGATTTTAAAATAAATAAGGCATAATAACACTTTTGGTTCCTTAACTTGTGTCAATTCACTTTAGTTTCTTAACTTTTTTTTTATTCATTTTAGTCCTTTAACTTTTATTTTGGATTCAATTTAGTCCCTACCATTACTTCCGTCAAATCATAATACAAGTGTCTAAATTGAACGGTAGGGACCAAATTGAATCCAAAATAAAAGTTAAGGGACCAAAATGAATCAAAAAAAATTTAAGGACCAAAGTGAATTGACGCAAAGATTTAAGGAACCAAAAGTGTCATTTTGTCGATAAATAAATATAAAAACTTTCTTTTAAAAATATATGTTTGTTTCAAGCAAATTAAATTTAATTGTATTCTAATATTTAATATTATTATAATTAAAGAAGACTTATTTTAAGTTTTTCCCCCTTAATTAAATGTCTCATTGAGAATACCAGCGTATATTTAGATTTCTTTTTAATTAATTAAGTTCAAAACTTTTTTACGATATTTAGATTATCAAATAAAAATAAGTTACATATAAAAAAAGTTTAATTTAATTCATAGAAATACAAACACATATACATCACACACCAAGTATGTGTTTCACGTTTTATCCCATGCGCAATGTCAAACTTAAACAATCTTACAAAAATGGACTGTCAAACTCAATCGTCCATTAGTCTTTATTTATAAGTATTTAATCCTTGCGAGAAGTTTTATTCAATTCAGTAATTTCTCTGTTTTAAAAGAGATTTGTCTTTTGTTACAGATTAAAAATATACTTAGTATATATATATATATATATATATATATTAGATGCCAATAACAACAAATGCATTTTAACTTTTTAAAACATTATGTATCTCGTTGTTTTTTCAGTTGATATTAACTACTCTATTGCCACTAAATACTCATTTCAAGTCATACTCTATTGTCATCTTTGACTAAAAAGACCTTCATGATCTTTTGAAAAATATAATGGATACCTCTAATTTATATGATAAAAGCTTATAAAAAGAAGAAAAAGAAACACTTTTAGGTGTTTCTATAAAGAAAAATAATGGTTACATACCATTATTTACATACAACTAATTTATAACTTAGGTTAATCATAGTTAATTTCAAACTTAAGAATAGAAAAAAGAAAAAAAGAACACATGGAAATGACATAATATAGTTGTAAATGAGTTATGCTTCATTATTGGTGTGCACATATAAAATTTTTTCTATAAATGAAGGGATATGGAGTATCTTATATATGTGTGACTCATAATGCTTAAAATCTATATGTATTTTTAGCTATTAAATTTATGATCGAATTAATCTAATATTTCATATAATAGAAACTATCTTTACCAATTTGTATAAAGTTTTGTAAGTTTTTTAAAATGTCACGCGATTTCCTTTCTTTCTAAGCGAAAGTGTATTCAATGGGGTTCGAACCGAGAAATTACTATTCAAAGTAGCATTTCAAAGCCACTAGACTAACTAGTTGGATGTTGTGACGTGACTTTCTAATATTCAATCTCAATCATTTATGATAAGATTTAATAGTTGAGATTCACTCTCTCACAATAACAATATTCTCATTTGATAGGTTCCATATATATATATATATATAAGGGCATATATAGTGAAAAAAGAGTTTCTTATGTGAGAATGAGAGCAATAAATCTAGGTCATATACATTCTTACATAGATGATCATGATTAAAAATTTTTCAAATTGATATTAAACAAACAAGTCGTGTGAGTTTTTTAAAAAGCTACATGACTTCATTAAAAGCTATTAATCTTAACCATCGATATAAGAATATATGGCCTAAATTTATCTCTCTCACTCTCATATAAGAAACTCCTTTCTTACTAGATATGCCACACACACACACACACATATATATATATATATATATATATTCAAATTCAATGTAATAATTAATTCAAGGGTTGACTTAACGATGTAAGGTCCCGTTAAGTTCACAGGAGGGACGATCCACAACGGGAGAACCTATGTTCGAATCTCACCTATGCCATATTTCTAGGAAATAAGTGTCAGTCACGCAGCACGAACAAAATTAACTAGTCTCTTCTTAAATGTGGAGAAATCCGTAATTATAAAAAAAAAATTAATGTAATAATTGATTTTTTTTGTGAAGTGATGATTGATTATTTAATTTTGTGTTTGGTGATTCTGTTAAGCCTAACAAAATAAGTGTTTATTGTTTGGGATTATTTTTTAAAACAGAAAACTGTTGCAAGACAAATTTGCGATGATGTGTCAATCCCAAAACTTACCTTTTAACAATTGGTCAACCCAAAATTGTTGGACACATGTCTAGTTATGAGCGGCTAATTTTTGTTGGGAGAGTATTTTTTTATATAAAGCGTTATGACACGTGTCAATTTGTAATCCATGAATGAAGTCAACGATTCCCTACAGTCCTGACATTTGTGGCTCGGAGCGAGCATGGTTCATCTATTCAAAATCCATTGAAAATCAGGTGCAAAAATTCATCAAACTTCCATCTAACAATAACAATGCATGAGGAATTTATGTAAGTCAAATGCTGTTTTAGTTCTTCTTTCTGCTTAGTTTTCACTTTTTCTTACAAGAAAATAATTTTAAATTATCACGAGGACATTTTAGAGATCTATCCATCTTGCATTGGTGTTCTTGTTCTGTAATCCAAGATACCATACAACCTGCAGACCAAAGAGAAAATTAAGGTTCACATTGATGTCACTTTAATGTTACATTGCTTGTTAACTGTGAAGTCCTTCAATTCACTGTATACATGCATGATAGTCCTTTTGTCAGCAGAGTTTTTTTTTTTTTTTCAAAAAAATAAATGTCAGCACAGACCACAGAGTGAATAGTCTAAAATAGAGATTTCGTCTACAATTATTATATTCCCTTGGCTCATTTCTCTTACATCAATTTTATACGTTCTTTTTTTATTTGAATTTTTTGTGACAGTTACTTAATTAACTTATAAAAATATAAAAAATATTATATTTTATATTTGTAATATTTTTTGCACATTTTTATAAAAATTATGCTGCTAAAAATAACATATTAAAAATATAAACTTATTTATATTTAGAACATTTTTCATAAACAATATATAAAAACTATGTTATCAAAAGTTAATTATATTACAGTCATTTTTTCTCTTTTGTAGATCCTCCTAGTTCTGTGCTTCTGTTAGATTATAATTATCCGGGCTGATAATGTTGGAGTGTTTACTCCAAGATAAGTTCCTTTGTACTTCTCTTTTTTGGGCTTTTAGCCCCTTCAGTTATATAAAAAAAATACTGTGGATTTATTGCATCATTTAGTATTTTTTTTTCTTCATTTTGTTTTTTTTTTTTAAAAAAAAAAACTATTGCAACTTTAATTTGTTGATCATGTTAAGATAACATACATATTATTGCGTTATAAAATTATAAAAACAACACAATAAAAATTATGCTAGGAGACGATGTTGACATAATTTACGGAAAGACATTCGGTATTTCGGCGGCGCTTTCACGATTGCAGGTGGGAGACCTGACACCCAAGTCGAAGACTATTTTGAGTAGAGTAATAATGTTAGATTAATTGCATACCTTACTTATTATAAAATGTTAGTATTTATAACGGAGCAACTAGAGTTTGTAAATTGTATTTCAGACCTCATGAATCTTATTTTTGAATCCAGTCTAATCCTAATATATAAAAACTCTCATGTCGTATCCAACATAATCTTCTTAATCGAGATGTTTCTTAACGTTGATTCACAACACATTTTATTTTTCACTCAATCTATTGTTAAGTTGCATCCTTCCTGTAAACAATAAAATCTAAGAACACTATACATTTTAAAAGCTAATTAAATATATCACGGTTTCCCTTTGTGTATCTAGAAGTGTGTAGTATATGATATGAATCTTACTATGGTATGTTATGGGAGGCTGGATAACAATCATGCGTCACCATATCGAAGACATAAAACCTGCCTTTGGTAATTGCTTTACACGAAATTGAATGCTAGGTGGCACTTTAATTGCTTTTCTTAATTTATTAAGAAACATGCGCAGTGAAAGGGAATAGAATAAATAAAAAAGATATTATTAATATTTTTTAAATTTACCCTTTAAATCAATGAATACATTCTCTATTTATAGAAAAACTAAATTAGAAGATAAGAATAACATAATAATTAATTGATATACTTTATAATAATCTTATCACAAATATAACTGACTAGTTATTATATTTATCTTTATTTCTAATACTCTTCCGCAAGCTGGGAGTGCGTTTTAGCACATTAGCTTGGAAAGGACATGAACAATAAAATCCCTAATTGCAACGGTTGGGTTCGTAGCTCGCTCTAAGTCTTCGACCTTCTCTTGGGGCCTCGTTGATCTTGTTTTGGCGGCGTCTCCTCGAGTCTCGTTCCAAAAGGTTGATAAATGGTAACGGTCGGGTTCGTAGCTCGCTCTCAAGTCTCGACCTTCTCTAGGTCTCGTCGATCTTGTTTTGGCGGCATCTCCTCGAGTCTCGTTCCAAAAGGTTTAAAAGGTAACGGTCGGGTTCGTAGCTCGCTCTCAAGTCTTCGACCTTCTCTGGGTCTCGTCGATCTTGTTTTGGCGGCGTCTCCTCGAGTCTCGTTCCAAAAGGTTTAAATGGTAACAGTCGGGTTCGTAGCTCGCTCTAAGTCTTCGACCTTCTATGGGGCCTCGTCGATCTTGTTTTAGCGGCGTCTCCTCGAGTCTCGTTCCAAATCATAGACAAAAATCTTGAGAAATATGAAAACGGGAAGTGATAAAGATAAATGAAAGTCTATAAGACAAATTGATTGAAGGATAAGATCTAGAAAAGAAAAATTATAAAATATTCCATTGAGATAAAATACTAGAAAGGAAAGAATATGAAATGTTCCATATTTTAGGAACTGGCAGCAGAAATAAGGTGAAGGTGGCACAGATCACGGTGGATGATACCGCTCTGATACCATCTTAAAAATAACATAGACCTAACTCTCCTCAAAAGCTAACTCAGAAGGAGTTGGTCTTATAAAGGCTATCATGTCTCTTATCCTAGACAATGTGAGACTTCTTCTCTCAACATAATTACTTATTAGTATTACATTACACCATCTCATCATAATTTAATTTGTTCAATTAATTAATAATATAGTGTATATGTAGTATATATATGTATGTTTACATTGAGATGAGAATGCATGTTAGTTGTATGGTTTTCAAAACTCCAACAAACTTTGAATCTTCCACAGTTTTAATTTCTTTCGCTAACATATAATAATTTTAATTTTGTTACGTGTTGGAGCTGCATGGCAGAGCTACACGTATACGTATGAGAGGATCAAGTACTCCTACACTACTACTGCTCGTTGCACCTTCAACATATAATAATTAATAATTACATAATTACTCCAATATGTTTACCAAATTGGAATTATAATATTATTGAACTTAATTAACAACAGATTGAAGTGTATGTTGCCACTTCATCGAATACACACGTGTTATTATTTCCTAACAACACCACGAACAATTTTTAGAGTTAGTTATTAAGGCTTATTTCTTACGCGTTTTTAAAAACATAAAATTAAAAAATCTGTTTATCAGACTATTTTAAAAAAGAATTTTAGAAAATAGTATTAGTTTTTCAGTTTTTTATTTTTTGAATTTATATATAAATTTGCATCAAAGACTTATTTTTCTTTTTTTATAAAAAAAAACAGTTCTTAAAATTGTTTCATTGCACAATCTTGAAAAGTAAAATAACAAAATTGAATCAAACAAACACTTAAGAACCAAATTTATAAGAGCTGACCTAAAAAAGCATTAGCTTAATAGCATCATGATATTTTGCCATCTTAAACTATTTTTATATTAAAATTGTGAGGGATATTGCTCTCACAATTTTGAAGAATGAAGCTAGTATGCATTTATGTACTCTCACTCTCTCACTCTCGAGTTTTTTTTTTTTCTGATGTTTGCTGTTAAGCATTTAATTGTATAATAAATATGTAAAAATTTGTGTAATTAGTTTTCAAAAAATGCTAAAAATGCCTTTGGGGAATTTTTTAAAGAACTAAATATAGTAAAAGAGTATTGAAAATTGTAATTTTTATATTTTTGAGACATAAAATATTATGCACTTATGATTAATTTTGTTAATCTAATAATCTTAACAATTTATTAAGACCCTTAGTTTTTTTTTTACTACCAAAAGAAAGTGGGGGTAACAAATGAACTAAATTAAAAACTGTAAAAAAGAAAAGAAGAGTATTTATTCAAATCTAAATATATTTTTATGATTGTATAAATTAATTATACAATTTTGTAGAATTTATTTAATGTTTATTACTTCTTCATGTTCACAACTGAAAAAAGGTGAAGAAGTTTTGTTTTTCTTTTGCCACAAGGGAAGAGACGTACTTTTTTTGTGACAAACAAAAACATGAAGACCTGTAATTTGGATCGAGGGGGTATACATTTGTTTGTTTTTTATATAAAAATGGGGCTAAGGCCCAAAAGGATGGTTGAACATAATTTGGTTATTGTTAGGGATGAGATGGTTTTTTTTTTGACAAAAAAAAAACAATCTTTTTTTTGTCAGGAAAAAAGAAAGAAACCAGATGGTTTTTAACCCAAAAAAAAGACCTACATGTTTCGTTTGAAAAGCTTGCACTTATATTTGTGGATCCTAAATTCTTTTATAAGACTGAGGAGTTATTACTAAAACTTTGTTCTTTTAGCCACATGGAGCCTAATTAATTAACTGAATATTAAACTTTTAGGAAAAAAACTAGTAAAAAATACCACAAGAATTGAAAGTTCAAACAAGATATATAGACCACTAAGTTTTATTAAACATAAATCCAAGCACGAAACATCCTCATTACAATTTTATTTAACATAAAACCAACATTGCAGATTCGTTCATGAGCGAACTAGGCAACTAGCATTTAGGATTTGCCATCGAATTTTATTTCTTCCATAGAACTAGGCTTTACCATTTAGGATCTAAAACCTTCAATTCCTTGTTCAATGAGAGAAACAAAATATTGAAATTCATCATTACTTGTAAACACCAACCCAACCTCAAGTCCTCCTTCACCATCTCCACTTTCAGCAAGAGACATACCTTTCAACGAATGCACCATCTCAACTTTCTTCGCTCTTCCAAACCCAAAATCTGTTTCATAAACTGTAAACTTAGGCGACCCTGTAACTAGCAACGTGCTTCCAAACACAAACATTTTCGTAAACAATTCCTTCCAATTTTCAGCGTCTTTTAACGGTTCTTTTTTCATCTCCGTTACGGCTCTTTCAATAACCTTAACGGCGTTAACAAAACCGTCTTCTCCCTTTAAGTCCTTCCTCGTGAGTGTCGCGTGACACAGCGTTAAGCAGTTTCCGAAATACGTTTCAGGAACAGAGTACTCAAGACGATCTCTACAGTCTCCTGCGAAACGAAAATACTCTTCTTTGTTCTCTTCCTCCACGACGTCGTTTCTGCATCTTGTTTTTACTAAACTAGCCCACACGAAACCGCACGTGACCACAAATTTTGACAAGTATTGAGGGATAAAAACGTAATTACGATTCAATTCCTGGTTTTTAATTTGACCATCATTCCATTGGTTTAGCACCGATTTTTTTAGCCCTTGGATATGATCTCTAGTGAAAACAATTGTTGCCTTGAGATAATAATCCTCATGGTTAGGGATTTGACTGGTATTGATGAGTCTATTTTTCCAAGTTGACCTTTCTATAAAATAGTCTCTTAAGAAAATAGCTTCAAGTCCTTTGGTGTCTTTTAACACTTCCCTGTCGAAACAGGGACTGGGAAGTGTTAATGATTTGTTTAAACTTGTTGATTGGACTCCGTCTAATTGAGAAATAGAAGACCAAGACTTCATGAATTGACCGCAACAGTTATCGTCCATCACGTGACAGTAGGTGATGGCGATGCAAAGGCCGTGATTGGGGAAAACGGTGGCTTGCAATGCCATTAGTGGGAACATGAACACGTTGTCGTCGTGGTTGTCGTTATCATCATGATGTATGGTTGTGAATGTCAATTTGGGAACCAAGTGATCCAAATCTATGAGGGTTTTGGGGTGGTTGGAGGAGAGATGGTTGAAATTGGCGGCGGACTCGAGGACGGTTAGGGTGATGGAATCGTGGGCGGTGCAGCGAATGAACGGTTTGTGAGGAGGTGGTGGAGAGAGGAGGTTTCCGGCGAGAGGGGGAAAGAGTTGAAGGGTGAGAGAAAGAGAGCGTTTGAGAATGGGGAGTGTGTTTTGATAGAAATGGTGAGTGGAATGAGGGAATTGGTAGAAGAATTGGCGTCTAACGTAAATAGGACCTGCCAAAGGTAAATCAAGGAATGAAAGGGGAAGAGAAGTGGTTGTTGCTGGATGAATCTGACATTTCTCAACAACCTTATGACTTCTAGTTATTGCCATTGATTAATTCAAAGATATATGACAATTCACAATATTTAGGGGAACTGACTCTTATTGATCAACAGATGAAATATATATATAGAGAGAGAAATGGATGGATCAATGATGTTATTAAACCCCAAAATGGGGTATAAGTCTAACAAGAAAAAAAGGGGAAAATACAGAAGAACAAGTGTGAGAATTTATATATATGAACTGAAATGATGTTTGGAATTAAAACAATCCAATAAAATTATATATATGTCACAAAATTATTTCATACCAATTTTAAACTACCCAATTAAATTCCTTACATTTTTGGATTTCTTTTCGTGGAAAATTCGTCACCTTATTTGTCGTCTGTATTAAGCAACATTCTCCAAATCTATCTATATCTATATATATATATATATAGTTGATCGATTCAAAGTTGAAGTTCCAGGAACGTATATGCCACGCCAATACGACAACGTATCTTACGAAAAATGTCTTGTGTATTTTACGTAGAAATGTGTGGAATCGAGGCAGCCAATTAATTGAACTGTTGTTTAATTTTATATGGAGTAATAATCTTATATAAAAGGATGTTGCTAATCATTATCCTAAAAAGCAATTCATAACTAATTTTTTTTATTAAAAATTGTTGTAGCATTTAATGATTTAAATATATTTTTATTATGATTTTTAATAAGGATTTTTTAACATGTATAATTTTACATAGATAAGAAATTAAAAGTGAAATTATTTTATTGAAAAGTAAAATATTTATTATAGTACAAACTCTAAATTATTGAATGTTTTTTAATTTGTCTCAATAAAATGCTTCAACTCTTAATTTCTTAACATGTGTAAAGTTTCACAAGTTAAAAAAATCCTTTTAATAAAAGTATTCTATTTATATATAGGTTGTTTATCAATTGTTCTAAGGTAATAGTTAGCAAAACTTATATAAAAAATATTATTATGAAATTAATTTCATACATATTAATAAAATATATTTAATAAGATTTTGTACAATTAATAAAGTGATAAATTTAAATTTTGTTTATAAAATACCCATATAATATGTATATATATATATACACACACCCTAATATAAAAATAAGTAAGTTACTTATTGGCCTAGATGTTTTGATGTAATATTTTGAGTATATTTTGTATTTTTTTAATATAATCTCAATTGTTTATAAAAAGAAAAGTTGATTATTACAATAAATTGAGAATAAATTTTTTTTTATCATTTTTTAATAATTAATATCGTCAATATACCTTAAAAAGAAACTAAGTCTCTTATAATCCAAAAAAATATATATTACTTTTTGTCTCTTACAAATATGAATAGACTAGAGTAGATTTTTTTCTCAAGTGAAGTGTAGCTTAATTACACTTTACATTATAAAAAAACATCAAAAATACTCTTTAATAAGTAAATAATACTCCCCTTGGTCTCTATTATAAGGCATATTTTGAAAGAATTTTGTGGTCCTTTTTATAAGGCATTGCACAAATTTCATAAAGTATTTATGGTTATTTTTCTTATTTATCCTTATTAAATGCTTTAACTTTATTATATCAACCATTAAACATAATATTTAAAGAAGGGTAAAATTGATATATCATCCCACTTTTTAAGAAAATTAATGCAACAAATATCTTTATTGGTATGTATAATTTAGGTATTTATGCCTTATAATAAGAACCAGAGAGAACAACATTAATAGAAAAATTAAAAATTTCTCTTTCCGAAATGATAAGCATGAAACTTTTCCAGAATGAATGGAAAATTTGATTTCTAAGAAGCTTCATTCATAATCAAAAGACGGATGCATTTTAAATTTTATCGTATACTTATTATATCCCACAATTCCTTTCTTTTAATATAATTTGATCTCTTTTTCTCCCCGTCATCACATGACATTTTAAATCACTCATATCATTTTTTTTTTCTTTTTAAATCTCATCTTACATCTATCTCTTCCCTTATTTTATCTTGATACATTCTTGTAAAATTAACCCAATAGAATAATGATGGATTATCTTGCATTCAAGTCCAAAGCAAGCAACCCGGTTTCTCTCAACTCTCAAGCTTTTTTAGTTTGTCCAATCATTTAACTATTAGTTTTATAAATATGAGTATATTTAAAAAATAAAATTAATATTTAATTATATTAATTTTTTATTAAATTCGCTATAAAAAATCCATCTAGCAACTGACGAAATTGATTACTAAACATAATTTTCTATTACTAAATATTTTAGAGACTAAATTACAAACCGAAATAAATATCCTTATTAATTTAGTCACTAAGTCAATATTTTTTTATAATAATTGTATTAACTAATTAAAAGTCAGAAAACATGCACACACAAAAAAGCAAGAGGTGGAAGGAAGCGAGGAAATTAAAGGAGGATGAATGACTCAGTCCAAGTCACCATATCTTTTTATTTATTTATTTATCTTTTAAGACAGTACAAATCACTATTAAGTATTTTAGAGAAATAAAATATTAACTCGTTTTAGTATAGTGGAAAAAACGAAGTTATTGTCCTCATGGAGTAACTACAAAACAATTTAGTACCAATATAAGACTTTGGGTGAAGTTTTTATAAAAGTTTTGAAGTGAATTGAATTGTAAAACAAGTGCTCGTAATGTAAAATGGGTTTAAAACGATTTTTATAAACACTTGGATTTGAACTTGCTGCGCACTGTAATGATCTCTTCGCCTCTATTAATTTCTATATTATTGAAAAACCGTAAGGTAAAATTTTCACTTACAGGAGATCTCTCATTCTGTAAGATTCTATGATACTGAAATTACACATTCCAATCTCTCAAAAAGGTGTGAATTCAATCACGCATTAAGTGAAACCTCGCAATAAACGGATCATAAATCAATACCTATCTCTAGATTATTGATTTATGACAATCCTTTATCAGAACCTCCTCTTAAATCAAATTCTCATTCAATTGAAAATGTTAAAAGAAGGAGAAGAAAGTTGATCAGACTTTAAACTCAGTAATTAAACAGACAAAGAGAAATAATTCAATAATATAGAAAGAAACAAAAGAGTTGAGTAATTACAATGCTAGCCACGTCCAAATCCAAGAATAAGGGTCTAAGCTACCATCTTGAATGGAGAAACAATGGAATTCATGTTTTATGTAAGGTACAAAAGATCTCTCTGTGCACTCTTTCTCTATTTAGAATTCTCAATTTCCGCCTCCAGACTGCCTAACCTAACCTAAGCTACTAACTGATATAAAAATAACAAAGTCCTAACGCACGTGCACTGCGTTTTGCTTACGGGTCTCTCGCTTAAGCGCCACACCTAACTTAAGCGAGAGAATGATCGAGAGAATTGTTGCCTTCAGAGCCTCTCACGCTTAAGCGCCACATGGGGCTTAAGCGTCATCCCGGATTTAGCTTAAGCGCCACCTCTAACTTAAGCGCCATCCTAGATTTAGCTTGAGCGCTAGCTCTGGCTTAAGCGCCACATCTCCTGCTGTCTTCAAGTACATTGCTTCTTTGCTTCTCTTCTTGGACTCCATTTCAGCACCTACAATCACTTCAACTCACAAAACCTTGTTAAAAACTATCTTTGCTCAAGAACTCCCAAAGATTAGATTAGGGAAAATTTTTACTTAGAAAAACTCCTTTTAAAAAGGGATAAGTGCATAAATTAGCTTGCAAAACATGTCTCAAAAAGTACTTATCAATCACCATGTTCGTTTGTTATAGTGCTAGTGTTAGCGCTGTTGGCCTCATTCTTCTTATTGTTGAAGTATTAGAATACAAGAGTTCAGTAAAACAAAGAAATACAAATGTACTCCCAAGAAATACAAGTGTACACCCAAGAAATACAAAGAAACCCCTATAATAATATAAGTCCTTACTATTGAGTTATAACTAGATTTTTTTAAATACAGTCAAAAGGTGTAGCTTGTTAATATATTCTTTCTATAAAACAGGTGGTGTACGTTAACCAACCCTATTATTATATTATTATGTTATATAAATATTAAAATAGAACTCAAAGTCATACATTTGACACATAAGATACCTCATTTTATACTATTTTGTCATATCAGCCTTTTTGGTTCTTGGAATTTTCTGATTTTGATCTTTTAATTTTCTGTTATTGATTTATGTTGTTTTTTATACTTGGTTTATGAATTTACTATAATTTTTATGTAGTTTTCTGTTATTAGTTTACGTTCATTTTGGTTCTTGATCCATGATTGTTTTTTTTTTTTGTATTTTTTTTGTTGAAAATTTTGGATCTCTTTAATTGTTGTCAATTCAGGTTATTAATATTTTCTCTTCTCTTCCTCTTCATCCCCCTCTTTCTCTCCTCTTTATGTTATTTTAGCCCTACTTGAGAGATAACTGTAAATTCAGGTCTTTTGATATCTCAAATAATCATTAATTTTTAACTAAATGTATTTGTTGTAGAAAAAACCCTCGAATCTCATTCCATTTGAATGGTGGCATTGGTATGCTTTTTTTTTTTATCATGATAATTTTTCTTACTTTACTCTGTCATATTAAGTGCAATCAACATTATAACGTTTAATTTTTTTTTTTAAAAATAGTGTGGTGTTATTACTTATTTGTTTCTGAATTGTGATAGTTAACAAATAGACGCTTCAACTTATGTTCAAGGGAATTCCTATTACATTATTCGAACGAAATTGGTAGATCTCCAATTAATCGTGTGTTGTTTACTAACAACATTATGTAACTTTCACCAAAAGCTACATCTAGTAAATTTTTTTCCTTAAACTTGGCAAACGACCATATTTTTTGTGTAGTATAACTTTTGGTAACTATTAATTTTTGTGGCAACCTAATGACAAATAAGAACATACTATTGTTTTAAACTTGAAAAAATACTATACATTTTTCATCGACTACAGCTACATGGACACAACATGTATTTGAAATTAAAATTCTTTAAAGTGGCTAAGGAAAGGAAGAAATCATATCTAAAATATATATTCAAATCATTATAGTAAAAGCATAATGTGGGGCTAGATTAGAACTTAGGAAATGGAATAAATAAGGAAAATACAAGTGCGTTCTTGCATTGAGAGGCCTTTATCACAATATAACAATTATAAATTATAAATTAGTAAACGTTAGGTTTTTTTTTATACAACCGGGAAAGCAAAACCAAGTTATAGCGATTTTAAAATTCAGAAAATAATATAAATCGAGCTAGAAACTTCAAAGTGAATAATACATTGTTTTAAAAAAAATTAAATACTTTAAGTAATTTAAAAAAAGGCGTTTTCATTTTTATTTCAAAAAAGACCATATTCTTCAACTGTATACACGATCTCTTAATTAAAAGAATAAAAAAATATGTAAAATGAGTTAGAAACTTCAAAGTGAATAATACATTATTTTTTAAATTTTATTTTAAATAATTTAAGTAATTTGAAAAACGTGTTTTCAGTTTTATGTTGAAAAACACTATTTTTCAAATGTATAGTATATAATCTCTTTAAAACATGGTATTCTTCAAGTGTATAATACAAGATTTTTTTTAGATTGAAGAATACGTTGTTTAAGAAAAATCTTCTTAAAAAATTGTTTTTATTTTAAAATATTTAAATTATTTAAAATTACCTAAAAACTTCAAGCCTATACTACATTGTTTTTAAAAAATAAATTCAAATAATTTAAAAAAGACGCTTTGATTTTTAAATCAAAATATCATATTGTTCAACGGTATAATACTTGAATTTTCTTTTAAATTGAAGATTGAAAATTACGTTGTTTAAAAAAATGTTCTAAAATAATTGCTGCATATTAAAAAATATAAAAATTAAGTAAGTTGACCTAGAAACTTCAAATATATAATATATTGTTTTAAGTAATTTAAAAAAGATCCTTTGATTTTAAATCAAAACATTATATTCTTCACCAAAAAGGTACTACCATATGAGATAAACATATTTCTCACACCAAAACTGCCAAACTAGACATGAAATATTTACAGGGCCAGACGCTGAAATTAGAGATAAATTAAACTTAGATGCTAGGACATATGATTCCCTTCCTTCCTCTTAACATCCTTAGGAGCAAGGACTTAAATCACACAGCAGAATCTATAGCACTACACCAAATAATGTACCATAGTTTTACACAAGATAAGCTTGGTTAAATTTGAATCAATGTGTAGTTAAATTATTACGTAATATAATTAAATTATTATATAATAATTTAATCACATATTTCTTTATATTTAACAAGACATATATTTTTTGTTTTTTATACATTTAATGATATGTACATATTTATTTTTTATAATTAAATAACTATATAATAATTTAATCATATATTTATTATATTTAACTCGGTGAACCGAGTATACATCGAAGTTCATAAACATATCTATAAAAAGCCAAAACAAAAAAAAAAACTTGAAAAGTACAGGTTGTGCGGGAGAGCAGGTCATTCTGTGAGGGTGGTAATGTTATTAAGCTGCTCTTCTAAGATGTTGATGAAATTATTCATTCGAATTCTTTCAAGTGCCAATCCAACTTCAATTGCACCTTCTTTATCTTTACAATCAGAAACAGAAATTGATCCCGATGAATCTATATGCACTGCTTCAGATTTTTTAGGCTTTCCCCATCCAAAATCTGTCTGGTACACGGTCAATTTTAGTGATCCTGCAACTACTAATATATGATTCCCTCCTTTCCCTAATTCCTTATAAACTTTCATCAAAGTTTCTGCCTTTCTCAAAGCATCACTCTTCAAAACTCTAACTTTCTTTCCAATAGCATTTGCTACTTCAATTATCCCCTATTCTCCAACTAACTCACCCCTCTTTTTTGCTACAAAGCATGTTACTAGACAATTTCCGAAATATGTTGAAGGTATGAAAAATTCAGGAAGATTTCTACAACCTGCTAAGAAAACCAAGTAGTAGAGTTTATTAGAGTTTTTCGTATTCTCTGATTTCATCATACAAACCCAAATCAAGGAGCATGTTACCTCAATGGTTGAAATGTGCGATTTCCGTGAGTCATAATTAGCACATTTGAGAGCTATAAATTTCTTTAATTTCTCAACTCGTTCACGACTCAATACAAAAGTGGCGTGTAACTTGTTAGCGAAGTCATCTCTCACTTGCCCTGCAAACTCCATTTTCTTCCACACCGAATCTTGAAGTTCTGTGTAGTATATGTGCTTTGGGTCTTTAATTATGTCTCTATCATGTGAAGGAAGGGGCGAAAAACCTTCAAGAGAAGAAGATAAATCTCCACCTATTGCCTTGCAAACAGAGGCCCAATACTTGATAAAATGGTTAAGCGATTTGCCGTCAGCAGTAAGGTGGTTGAAAGTTAGTGATATGCTAAATCCATAGTTCGATAGAACAGTGACCTGAATCGCCATGAGAGAGATCACACGTGTGCCATCCTCCTCATCACGTGCGGGAGGCAATGTGGCAACAAGAGGGTGCCAATTCCGTATGTCTTGTGGGGAATCAGACACGAGGAGGGTGAAGTTGGCAGAGGACTCAGCGATGAACGATGAGGTTGGCGGAGAAAGGGAAGAAGTGTTGGAGAGTCTTACAATTTGAGTTTGGGCCTAACTCATTCCCAAAAGCTAGCTTGTAGGAGGAGGATTGTCACACCCTTATAAACTCAACAATGGCCATATCACTAGCTGATGTAGGACTTCTAACACGCCCCCTCGCGCTCAACACTACACAACTGGAGCGTGAACAAACACGGATGGACAAACAAACGGGTGACCCAACAATACGGAACTAACAAACACCCAATAACACACCCAACAACACGGGGGCCCAACAGACGGATCTATGATAGGCTCTGATACTATCTTACAATATGAGTTTGGACCTAACTCACTCTCAAAAGCTAGCTCGTAGGAGAAAGATTGTCACACCTTTATAAACTCAACAATGACCATATCACTAGCCGATTTGGGACTTCTAACAGAGAATGATGGAAAGAGAGTTCTCAAGAATATGAAGTGCGGTTTTGATGAAGTAATGAGTGGGAAAGGGAAAAGCATAGAAGAAGATGCGTTGAATAGGGTGACAATAAAACCATGGAATATCAAAGAAAGTGAGGGGAAGGTTGGTTGAAGGAACTGAACCTGGTGGCGGAGAAAGTTCACAGCGCTCTATGACAGTCACCGTGTGATCGTTGATCTCGTGATCCATGTTTGTGCAGTGTGATTCTGAAATTACAGAGGATTAGATACAAGAGTGAAACAGAGTAATGGCAGGGGAGAAATAAAGCTTATTGGAATATAGTAATACAAATATGTTGCAGGTTGGTCCCCACTGGCCACCGCCACGGCGGCACCAGCAGATTTGTACACGAATTTGTTGCGGAAGAGGGTGGCAAACTTTTATTTGTAGCTTCTAATTATGATCAGGCCTCTTGGAGCCTAGTATTGTTGAAGCATGTGCTTTAGATTCACTGGGTGTTACAATTTCTTCAAACTTTAATCTTTAAACTTTACAAACTGCCTTCAACTTCAAAATATGTGGCAAAGGAGGACGTATAGCAGCTCTTACCTTGAAGAAATTATGAAAGAATGCCAGCACCATTCTCTACATTTTGATAGTTGTGAGAAAAATGTTCTTGCCTATTTAACTGCTAGGGCCTATTTAACTGCTAGGGACTGATTTATTATTGAGTTCTGATTTTTGTATTCAAAATTTTCTGCATTTAATGTACTCATTGATTACATACGTGGAAAAAAAGTGATTACATTAGTTATTTTTTTGGTCACGGTGTGCATTAGTTAAGTACGTTGAAAAAAGTGGTTACATTAATTATTTTTTTAGTTATAGTGTTTTTTCGGATTTGGTGGTTACACTTGTAAAAATATGTGGTTACAACGTAAAAAAATGTGAGTATGTAACCAAATATTTTAACGTATAACCATGAGTATAAAGTGAGTACAAAAATGTGAGTACCAAAATATTTTTCTTTATTATTAGTGATCATTAATGTGAGTTTGTTCTAGTTTATTTCACCAATTTTTCTTTCGTTGGGTTGTTTTTATTTAAACTCTTATATACTTTCTTCTTTTATTAATTAAATTTTATTGCCCTTTTTTATAAAAAAAAAATAATTAAATTTGGCTTCTATGACACCCAATTACTTCAACACTTTCGGTTATAATTCACCATAGTTATTTATATCAATCATGAATTTCAACCAAAGAAACATAATTCGTCCCTCCCATAGTAAATCGCGAATTGGTTTGTGCGTACCAATTAGCAGTTCTTTTACAAATTAAGATACTCAAAAGTGGTGAAGTAGAACTCAATGTTATAGCTCGAGCACGCGACTTATATGAAAGCTCATAACCATTCAAACCATTTAAACGCCAAGAGCTTGTAGCTCAAGTGGCATAAGGAGAAGCTATTGGAGTTTGAGGGGAGGGGTTCGATCCCCGGTGAGTAGATTTAGAAGTAGTCTAGTGTAAGGTGTGTATTTGACCAATAAAAAAAAATTCAAACCATTTAAATCCCCTCATGCATGGGAACGCTTGAGGGATCACTCTAAATGCACTGAAACATACGATTCTAGTGCAATGAGGACAAAGAGGGATCACTCCATGAAACTTGTTATAATCGATTTTTAAATATTTAGTTGTTGCAAGTCAAACTAGCCGTTATGGATCGAATTAGCCGTTATGAGTCAAAATAGTTGTTGCGGGTCAAACTAACTGATATGGATTAAACTAGACGTTGCGAGTCAAACTAGTCGTTATGGATCAAACTGACCGTTGCGGGTCAAACTAGCCATTGTGTGTTCTCTTATAAAAAGTTTTACATTTGAGAATAAACTTCATAACCTTTAGCAATACTATTTACAAACTGCCTTTAACTTCAAAATACGTGATAGAGGATTGGAGGACGTATGAAAACTCTGATCTTGAGGAGATTATGAAAGCACGCAAGCACCATGCTCTATAGTTCGATAGCCTCATTGTGACGTGTTTGTCAAGAGAAAAATGTGCTTGCTCACTTAATTGATATGGCATGTTTCATTGTTGGTGATCATTTTTTGAAGTTAGTTCCATTTTATTTGTCTATTTGTTTTTTTTTTATGGTTGTTTTTATTTAAACTCTTATGTAATTCCTTCTTTTATTTATTAAATTCTATTTCCTTTTTTATGATTTTTTTTTACTTCTATGACACTTAACTACCGCCAAGAGCTTGTAGTTCAAATGGCAAAAGGAGAAGCTGTTGAAGCTTAAGGGGAGGAGTTCAATCCCCAGTGAGGAGATTTAGGAGTAATGTAGTGTGGGGGTGTGTGTTTGGCTGAAAAAAAAAATGACACCCAACTACCTAAACACTTTCTCTTTCAATTCACCATAGTTACTTAGATCAATCAAGAGATCAACGTAAACAAATACTCGATCTCTAACAAGAACATAGGTAGTTCATAAAAATATATCAACATACTCTAGACCTAGATGTAACGTCTCTAGAGTCTAGACTTATTTAATGCATATCAAAGACAACATATATAGCGCATGAATACATGATTGTGCTCAATTCTCTCTTTTGCAAAGTAGTAAATCATAATTAAATCACGACTGGTTGGTAGAAATATCAGCCAAGAGCATAACATCAAACTACTGTTCCTCCTTAGGTATAGCATCCCGCTAATAGTGCGTGGCATGGTCATCTTGTATAATTCAAACATCACAAAATAGGAGAGGAGTAATTAAGTAGTGTACACACTATTAAAAACTTAAACAATAACTACATTAAAAGTGAGTGCATATAATAATATTAATTGTTAATAAGCGTTATTAAATTACTACCTCCAGTCTTATATATAAGAAATATGAGACTAAATTCACAATAAATATTTATCAATCATAGTATCAATGAGTCACATATATAAACATTATGAATAATATCAACCAACAATCAAGAAAACATGCCACTAGTCTATGATACCATATAGTGTAATATCATAACTCATTTTAACTATCTGTATGAAAAGCCTGATATATACTCTATTACCAATAACTGAATATATATAGGGCCAGTGGAAATGACCTCGCGTAACTCACCGACCATAGCACAAATTAGCTAATATTGATTTACTATTATGGATCTATGCACTTGATTAAGGAAGAACGCATGCATAGTGCTTCTTCTAAGTTAATTTTTGCTTTAGTGGTTTGCTTTTCTTTTTCCCTATTTCTCATCCCCTATCAAATCTACAATTTCCCTTTTGATATTCACGTTGAATTGTGTGTTTATTAAGTTTTCCTCTGCATTTGCTTCTATGGAGCCCATGGACATCTGTTGTGGATCAGAATAACGGTATCCCGGGTGTACGCACACATGTCTGGTCAAACAAACACCAACTATCCCAGATACATCCCGGTAAGTTGGGCGCGACCTATGATCAGGGCCCAGGTAATGAGGTTTGGGCGTAGGCAACAGATCCTGGCCCAATATAGACCACACTTAGGTCATACGCCTCACTCTATAAATACTATCATTAATGCATCATGCAAGGTTCGTAAGTATTCTATCAGATACATAAACCCTAACACACTCACTGACTTAAGCGTCGGAGTCCTTGCAGGTGCACACCACCGCCACCGGAGCTCAGGCCTAGAAGACATTCATACTGCCCTCTACAGATCAAGAAGACCACTCTGTTCGTCCTACATCCTCGTCAGGTTAGATCACAACATTGGCGATGTCTATGGGGAGCGCAACAAAAGTCTCGTTTCTATCCACCATCAACAATGGTTGGCTCTACCAGGAATAGAGATTACAACGATCCAAGTGTTTAGAACCAAGGAGCAGGACAACAGACTGGTGCATCAAACCAAGCAAGGGCATCCCAACACTTTGATATCGAGGCAGAATTTCACAAACTGCAACAGCTAGTGCAGGTAGGCTAAAGAGATTGCAGACCTCAAGGAACAACAACGAAAAGGCAAGAAGAAAGTTGTTGTTGAGGATGATCCAGAGGAGGAAAGAGTTGAGAAGCATACTCAGGCAAACCTTGAGGATGCGGAAAAAGATCATAACAATGCGGAAAAGCAGCAACGGAACTCCGCACTTGAAGGGGATAAGGATGACAAGCCTAAAAATCAGGAAAGGCAGTTGGAAATACGGGCAAGCCGCCGACATGAAGGGGCCCCACACCAATCCCGGGTGGAGGGGGCTAACCCGCCACCTGTCCCGCCTGGGGGCCAGCAAGCCGGACAACCTGCCGGCAACCAGGAGCACATGGCGGAGAATATCCCGGATTTCGGGTATATCGACAACCCTTTCACACCCTGGATCATGTCACATGCTCTACCTCATGGATTCCAATTTGCGAAGAAATTAAAGGAGTATGACGGGACCAAGGATCCTACCTTGCATGTCAACACCTTCGAAAGGGCCATGTACTTTCAAGGGGTAAATGAGGTCATTGTATGCCGTGCTTTCCCCCTCACGCTATCCGAGGTTGCAAGTCGTTGATTTTCAGACCTTCCATCACAGTCCATCAGTAACTGGAAAGCTCTCAAAAATAAGTTCATTTTTCACTTCACTAGTAGTAAACAACAATTTAAATCTGAATTCCATTTAGAAACTGTTAAACAAGGAAAAGATGAATCTCTACAAGATTATATAACACGCTTCAATAACGAAGTATTATAAGTTATGAATGTTGAGCCTAACTTGGTGTTATACTTCTTCGTAAGAGGATTGAAACCAGGAGCTTTGCTTCTATGGAGCCCATGGACGTCATTGCCAAATCGAAGGAAGATGCTTTGCTTCTTAGAAGTTTCTATTTATTTTATCATTTTTTTTGTTTTCTCTGTTCGTGATTTAGGTAATTGTTGAAAGAGTAGAGAAAGCCCAATATTCTTGAAACAAATAACAGAAGCTAGCTTTTTTTTATTTTATTTTTTTGGGGGAAAAATTGGTAATAAAGTGCATGCTTCTCAAATTTAGCTAAAAGATATACTTGGTATTCTATTTTAAATATGGCCTTAACCTTTCTATTTGGGTAATCTTTTCATTTTTCTATCTAAAAGATGAAAAGCTCTCTTCTGATGTTAGGAGATTCAGACAAGAGGCAGTAGAAAGAACATGTCTTACTAAAAAGGGCATAAGAGTACTTGAAACTAGCATGCTATTAGACATATATAAAGAAAAATTAAGTTTTCTCTGTTTTTTACAGGAAAAAGAAAGTAGAAAAACACGAAAAGGAAAGCAGATGGTGTATACACACTCTATCCACATTACAAGGTTCTTTTGTCATTTGCATTTGGCAGGTGAACTTTTCTAAGATGCATGCGACAAATTTTTTTTTTAATGTTATGCATAATTTTATGTACCATAAAATCATCTAATGCTATTATTAGATTATTTGCCGTCAAGTTATAGATAGATTATTTTCTTGTAGTTTTTGGAATCTTGTATAAAGCCAATTCGAAAATTAATTGTTCTGATTTTTAGTTATTTCTAATTTCTAGTGCTATTATTTGTTGCTTCTTTGAAGTATTTTGTTATTTTGATTTTTCCGTTATCGCTAATTTTTTTATTGGTTGTTTAGTCTAATGGTAGGATTGTTGCTTAACTGCGATAGATGCGAATTCGATTATCGCAACACTCTCATTTCAAATGCTTTATACATGAAAAATGTTTTGTGCATACCACTGTTCAACACAACTCATTTACAACCGATTTTGTGGTTAAATATAAAGAAATATGTGGTTAAATTAGTATATGAATTGGTTAATTATAACTAATAATTTAACCATATTTTATAGATGGTTAAAAGT